>CANUEZ040000092.1:5570000-6797000 GCA_948099385.1 Fasciola hepatica
TCTCCTTTTGAGCGTATCCACAAGAGCACCCTCAGCCGAGCTTGCCAGAATAGTATCCTGGACTTGATTATATTCATACGTGTGTTGTTTTGAAATTCGTCCATTTGCGATCGAGACAAGATGGCCGTTTAGGATTTGGGCTTTATTCGATGTACTATTGAGCGACGAAGGAAAAAACAGAAAAAAGTGGAGTGAATCAACCACAAATAAGAGCTAAATATTCCGAAGAATTCTAAAAACTATTTGCGAACGGAACTTGTTTGAAATTTTCAAAACTAATATATTTCCCAGGATAGGTGATTGGACTTACTCTTGTGCTTTCACGTAATAACGTGTGCCGGTTTTGGTTGAGGGTAGACCTGTGCTTGATGTAGTAGATGTGCCTTTATCTTTGAACTACCATTTGTCACTAGGATTATCAATTTTGTCATGTGTAAATTGATAGTCACAATTTCGAATTAGGGGAATCGTTTCGCTCGGTGTTCGCGGTCGCCGGTTATCTTGCGGCTTGAACTTTAAGTGCCAGATTATTTATTAGGACCGTAATTTGGCACTCATCAGGGAGACGAACTTGAGCGAATTATGGTTTTCGCTCTATCTGTCCAAGTTCGTCGATTAAGTGGTAATATTCCGGTGATTTTACGGGACGGCCCACCTTGGCTGTCTCCTCGTTACTCAGTCAAGTATTGACCGAGATAACTGATGGTGAGTTGCAATGCTAAGCAGGCTCTTTTTCTGATAAGGCCATCTTTCATAGTTTGCATAGCACCGATTAAATACCGTCGAAGGCATTTGAATAAATAACATTTCAAAGGTTTCAACTTATTTCTGTTCATTTGTTTGTACAAAAAATTGATTTCCCAAGGAGTTCAGTTTGGTGTCCCTAAATCCATTCATCTGATAGAATATTATGAGACCTTGTTACTCTACTTAAAATGTTTGATGTAAAGAATCAGGGAGTGTAGCGATTAGTTGTGGAAAATTCTCCGAGAATACTTTAGAATTCGGGATTTACGAAACAACGGGATGGTATGCGTTTATTTGTTTTGTCCTACCGATATATTTGTGCACGAACCTTTGTTTAATCTTATCCAGGGCCTAATTTTCAAATCACTCGTTTTGGACTTGCGAAACTCATCTACTCGTCCCCCGAAGCCGTGACCTTGGCTCTCGCCTTTTGTCTTTTTACCTACATATTTGAAGTTTGCATACATTTGTACGGTTGTTAATTTCATAATGCAGCATCAAAGAAATCACAAATCAGTCTTTTTTCCGTTTGGGAAATCAAAATTTGCGACTCATTGCTGGAAAGAATCCTAAAATACTCAAACTGGTCAATTTGGAATAAGAGAAAACGTGAATATTCCTAGAAGAGGATCAAAACAGCCAGGACCTGGACAGGAAGTAAGGTGGCATGTCAGTGAGGAGGGTTTGGGTACATCCGAAGTTCTACTCACTGCAAAGTCTGTTGGCCATGGGATTGCTAGTTCATGCTCGACTGAGGACATTGCCGACCACAGGAATTTTGATTTGTTTATTCAACGGATATTAGAACTAGAAAGACAGTTAGTGTCCACAAGGCATCACGCAGCCAACGACGAGGATAAAGTTAAAGAGAGAGTTAATTCAGCGAGTTACGGAAGATGATGTGAACGATCAAACGTGTCATCAAGTTAAAGGAAGTCCTACTCTGATCGTTTAGCAGATTTCCCGAGTTTCACCCACATTCGACCTTCTCCGAGTAAGGTTGGCCATCTCTGATGAAAGCTCACAACAATAATGTAAATGTGTCAAACATTTTGGGAACTTTGTCGAAGCCAAGGCGACTGATCCGGGGCAAAGGTTGCTCTGCCTAACGGACAACTGTCGAAGATGAGCTAGGGAATTTGTTTGTTTGTTTCATACTCGACCCAAGTCAAGGCTACAAAAGGTCGAGGTGGATTTCAAAGGACTTGTTCGACCAACCGTTTAATCTAACCCACAATCTGGTCGCAGTCCGAGGCCAAGCAAACTAACGGTGAGGTCTACTCCATGTCCCATCATGTCATAAAAATGCAAAATTCTGCCATAGTCCTGCACCTTTTAGGCTACAGATTTGATCTTGAAGCAATGCGTGGATTAGAAGAGATAGTTTTCTTTCTCCCATCCAAACTGCAGAGTGGTTGAACCAAAGAAGCAGAAGGTATAAACCGAGGCAACAGTGAAACCATGTGCGAGGAGCTGACCCACTGTTTAGACAGGGAAACAAGAATAGATAACAGTATATTTGGTCGACTCGTCAGTGATAACAACCGAGTGGTCAGGCTCAGTAGCAGCCAAACCCAAAGTAATACACGGGAATACATGAAACATCAGCCTTAGACAAACACGCATGTCATTTCGTACCAGGGTAGAACTTCGCCAGGACTGTAATACGTGCAACACCAATCATAGAATGACAGACTGTCCGAAGTTCCTTAAGACTACGATACAAGAACTTTGGGAAATGGCTAAGACGGTGGTGACGTGCTTCATGTGTCTTCATAACTCACACCGAGCAGCGGCTTAACGAGTAAAAACAACATGAGATCAAGAGTGTTGCCCAGGTAAGCGTTATCGATTACCACATCAAGTGAAAGAAGGTTCGTCGGATGAAAACTTGAAGTCAAGCTTGATCCGCTTAGTATCAGAGTCTACCCATAGACCAGTAATTCTGGGTGTGTTTGCTTTAGGAATGGTGACCCCTAGTGGAGTGACTGATGTCTTGGCGTTTGTTGACAGTGGATTCGATAGGATAATGGGAAGAAGTGGTTTGCAAAGAAACACCAACTTCAGAAAACCCCACCTCACTAGCGGGAAGTACAATGCATGGGACTCCGGTCATGCTTGCCGGCCGAGTGGGATTACAACTTGCGAAGGCCTTCACGCTGACCGATATTGCTGATGCGAGGACTGAAATCAGTGGATGCAATTTTATTCAGATGGCCACAACCATAGACTGGGAGAATGTCTAGGTGGATCTTCTTCTTTGTTGCGACTTGCCAGAAGCTCTTTGGGAGCTGGGCCAAAGAATAGATAATAGCCGGGCGCCCTATAGAATACGTACGACTTTGGGGTGGTTACTATACTGCCCTATAGAGAATTAGCTCGGTAAATCATGTGATCATGAAGACGGAAAGAACAGAGAAGGAGTTGCACATTTTCTACCAGCGGTGGAGAGGCCAGCTAAATCATTTTCAGGTGCCCATCCCGTGGCACACACAGACCCACAGTTTTGTAAAAAAAAACGTTGCTTTCTTCACATAGTGCTGCACTGGGAAGAATGGTTTGGTTGAGATGAATGCCTATGGGAGCGGCATCCAGACGTGATGATGCACAATAAAACCCTTGGGTATGTAGAAAGATGATTGTCTCATTCAACACTGGGTGAAGCCTGTAGCACTTACTCCATCACCCAGTGTTTAATTCTGTGAAACCCGGAAAACTCCTTGTTGCTCCTGGTTGCGCTGCCAGGTTCTGAGAAAAACCACTGAACAATCGTTGTTTACGACAAGAACACTGAAAGACGTCACTACCTGAGGTTTTACACCGGTTCAGGTTAAGCAGAGAGACAATTTCAGCCGATATAAGAGAAATGTTTTGCTGGTGTAGTGAAAGACTAAAACGCTCTACGGTTCTTGTGGTGGGATGAGAACAAAATGGACGGACTGGTGATAAAATATCGGATGAGAGTTCATCCTTTCGGAGTGATATCGTCACTCACATGTGCGAGCTATTTTCAGAGAAGGCAGCAGTGTACGGAGCCTCGGCCAGTCCGGGAATAGAGGCCAGCATCAGCGTTATTTTCTATACTGACGATTGTCTTGGGTCGTTTGACGAAGTTGACGTAGCCATAAACTATTCGAGGTTTTGATGGAATTGCTAAAGAAGTGTTGCTTCCAACTCACGAAATAGATATCGAAAGCTCCTGCGGTTCCAGAGGTCGTTATGGGCAAAGGGAAAGCAGAAAAACATGAAGTTTGAATGGATCACCACTTTCAATGGAATGCACTCTGGTGAAACTGTGGAATGTGATACATATGAATTGGTTTTGAAATGGGCATTCCCGATCAGCCAGCTATCTTCAGAGGAGCTTTGTCTTTTGTCTCCAGGTTGCATGACCACTTGGTTTGGTTTCATTTTGGTTTCTACCCTGGAAGGTCCTGTTTCAAAGGTCCCCATTTCCAAGGCCCTGGTTGCATCTCCAAAATCAGTCTCTATCCCGCACCTAAAACTAAGTGCAGC
Source organism: Fasciola hepatica (assembly GCA_948099385.1). NCBI lineage: Eukaryota > Metazoa > Platyhelminthes > Trematoda > Plagiorchiida > Fasciolidae > Fasciola > Fasciola hepatica. The sequence continues at coordinate 5,574,264 of CANUEZ040000092.1, forward strand.
AGTGATTGCGGTAAAGGTGGTACACGCAATTAAGAACTTCAATTTCATTAGTTGGCTTGCAATGTTTTGAACAGACTCAACGATTGTGTTGTACTGTGACAATAACTTCAAGGGTCGTTTCAGAGCTTTCGTCACTAATATGCTCACGGTTGTGTACGCTGAAACAATTGTAGACCGATGAAAAAATGTAAAACCTGGCAGCAGTGAGGCAGACATATTTCTTCAGAGGTGCGACGAATTTCCGACGACTAATGAAATTAAAAGAAAGGACCCAAATTTATATACACATCCGAACAGGACTGGCTTGTCTATGATATCGAAACACAGTCATAGTGGGAGATAGCAATCCAGGGGGTCGTAATGAAGACGAGTGTTGCTGAGGTGACATTTCTGCTACCTAAGTTGAACAGATTTCCCTTTTGAACCAGGTAGCTTAGCTCTCTCGTATTACTGACCAGGTTCAAGAAGCAGTTACTAAGTATGAAGGTCTCATTAGTGTATAAGCCGGCTCAGTGATCCTTGAGGATATGTCCGAAGTGGAGTACGACCTCTTCAAGATGCTATAATCAGAGGCTTTCACTCGAGAGGTGCAGAGTCTTGAAGACTTAGACATGAATAACATAAAATCATTACTCTCAAAGAGTGACTTGAAAACCCTGAATCTGGAACTCACCAATGGATTGCTACAGGTGTGTGATAGATTGATAAACTCTCACCCAAGCTTCAACGCGAAACTCCCATTACTACCGGTTCACCGACTCTTAAGTGACCTGTTTATATAACACATACTAACTGTGGGGGGACTCACCGAAGAGAATCGCGTGGTAAAGGTTATTCGGAAGTGGTTTTGGATAGCAAGAGGATGCTCGAGTGTGAAACACACATTCCGGCTTTGAGTGCAATGTGGGAGACGAAAGGCTGTCGTTGGAAGGCTGCACATGGCTTCACTCTCTGAGTGATTCCGGGATGGTGGACTTTTATCGACACTGGCCTTGATCACTTCGGAAACTTAAAGGTTAGAGGCGGGGTAAAATTGTGGGTGTTTTATGACGTGCACGAGGTATCGAGCTGTACACTTGTAAATCGCGTACTCATTGACAACCGACTCATTCCTCCTGACTCTACAACGGTTTTCGAACAGAGGAGCCATGATGTCTAACATACACTCTGACTGCCGGTGAAAACTTTATGGGGCGTAAACAAAATTGCTACTTTGTTACCAAAGGCTAAATCATGACAAACTAAGGATTCGAACAGTGACATGCAGCATCCAGTGGAACTTCGTCGAAATGAGGTGTGGGAAAGGTTGATCAGGTCCTTTGGGAGAATACTACTATCCCTTGTCGAACAGCAAAAGGCAGATGATGAGATTCAGAACATCAGGCTGACAGAGATGTAGAGAGAACCCTCAACAACCGTCCTTTGGAGACAGGTTCCCCTGGTGGCCCCAACTGATTTGTTGGTATTGAGATCAAATTTCGGATTTCACTGTCCGATGAGTCTCAGGTGTAGCTACCTACGTTGATGGAAACAGGCGGATTCCTTGGCTAGAGTGTTTCGCAGAAGCTAGTTAGAAATCCGGCAAAAACGGCTAATTAAAAAAGACCATTCAAGGCTAGTGATGGGGTGATGCTGTCCGACGAATGCATGCACTTTAGTCCATGGCGTTTGTGTTTCGTAGGAGAAGTCACTATGAATTCTGAAGGGCTGGTGGGAACAGTAAAAGTAAGGACCACGAAAAGGACACGGATTCATGATGTATGCATTGTCAGCCTCCTTGAGGTTGAGGACGGATCACATGAAGCCATGAACTCAAAAATCCAAAAGTATGCTAGTTCACGTTTTGATATATATATATATATATATATATATATATATATATATATATATATATATATATATATATATATATATAAAACCGAGTTACACCAGGGACGTGTATAGGTGAGCTCCGTGAATTTCGGTTATTTGCGAGTCATTATCTCTCTCTGAATGGATTATTACAACAGAGTGAGCGAAACTGATGATGTTAAAGTTATTGATAGTTTGATCTGTTAGAAAACTGTGTGGCCTAAGGCGAAAGCCCTACTTTGTGACGGATGTTATGGATAGATCCACATTCATTGCACAAAAGTTACTACAGACTAATATGAGTGGTTGAAACTATGTGCAAATACGATCATAAGAACCGCGTGTTCCAACTGTGCTGTTACCAAGCTTCAGTACTCACCTGACCCACCACCGACTCAAGTGATCCCTAGCACTTCATCGGCGGAGGCATGTGTACAAAATGCAAACTATTTACTGTCCCACGCCTAGGTTGTTGCCAAAACTTCTGTGGCTAATCACCAAATAAACAAGGAAAAAGAACGTAAAGGACGGTCCTCTACGTGCCACAGTAGATAATGTTTTGTGTCAACCACCGGCTATCAAACCACCAAGGCCAGCGAGCCTCCCGGTTGAAGCCCAAGATGATACAAATAAGTGGGAAGGTGGTACATCAATTCTAAATAAGTTTCCACCACTCCGTAAACGATGCTTCCTGACACGTAACATTCCGGAGGCTACTGAAATGTCCCTCCAGGGCAGACTGGGTCATGATCTGATGCAGCTCAGACTGATCCTGAATAAACTGTCTAGAAAAGATGAAGCAGGAAGGACAGTAAAGATCTGAGTCGGCGCTGCCTTCGGATTCTGTCAGATTCAAGAGTCCGGAAAACCGTGGATTTTGAAAGTTGTTCTTAGTTCTCAGGAGCTAGAGAGAGAGGTTCTAAGATGGTCCAACCGTCTAAAGGGAGAGTTCATTGGTCTCCACGAAGACCTCTCTTCGAAGAAAAGTCAGAAGATGAATCAAGACTGTAAAAAGTTTTGGTATAAAAGGGAAAACGGTAAAAAGGAGGCGATCACAGACGCCTTGGTCACCGCAACCGCCGGCGTAGTCTGTCAGCTCTCTCAGCCGTAGAAGATTTTCAAGTAGGGGACAACAGGCGGCATCCGCAAGCTGTTGCTGACCATTTTAAGTGGATTATTGAACAAACGGGGTGAACTGGGGCACTATCTCCGGCTAGGACCCCGCCCATCGTTGTTCTGATGGAGAAATAGCTGACAGATGATAATCGGGACTCAGAGGTCTCACTATCCCAGTATGTACTGTTTCGTGTAGATCAGAATTGTGCTAGAGTTGAAGGAGTTGTTGCCAGGTCCGGGCTAACAGTACACCTACGTGATACCTATGTGGACCAGTATTGGCACGGATAAGTATAGTTGTGCAGAGTCTAACTCTCCAGCAGTGGTTGCGTGGTGCCTAGGATAATTCATCGTACGCGGGCAGCCGAAACACAAGTTATTCTGGATTCCATACATCGATCGGCGAAACATGGCCAATGTCTGGTTCTTGGCGACTTTAACTTTCCTCAATATTGACTGGGTATCAGACAACTACAAAACTCTTGCGGACAGGTTCTCCCCAGTTGTCTACATGGAACAGTATGTGACCTGGCCTTACATCAGCATGTCCAAGAATCGACCAGGAACCAGGCTGATCAGGTATCTACCTGTGAGCTGGTGATCTTCCCGTGGACCTCTTACATAAAAGTAATCGATCTTCTTCCGCCATTGGGCCCCAGATACCACGCGATACTAGTCATCTATTTAAGGCGTGATGCTTTCGTTTATCAGATACCACAGTGCAAACTGAAAGCACGGAGCATACTTTTTGTTGAAATGAAAAAGCTGCTGCTGTATTTCGACAAGGAAATACGAAGTCACTTGTGAAAACGAAAACAAAATTGGTAAAATTTTCGATCTTTTGACACGGGAGATGACAGTTACAAACAAATCCGAAACTGATGCTCGACTCTGAAGACTAAAAACAGATGCGAATATGAAGAGAGACTTGGGGCCGATTCCTTCTCAGCACCTAAAAGGTTGTCTGCTTGCCTGAGGAGGAGGTCTAAGGCTCATCCGTGCATCCCAACACTACTACATTTGGAGATATCGCGGACTCCGATTGCGATGAAGCAGTATTATAGGTTTGACTGTATGCTGATTTTTATGCCACAGAGAGATCATCTTCATCTCAGCCCCCCCAGAGAGCAATCACTAGGACTTTGGGACCTTTCTTTTTGGAAGATATTGTCGATGCTCTGCGAGGGCTCCGGTCACGTACATCGCCGGGTACGGATGGAATTCATCCATTAGTTCTTCGGGAAATAGCTGAAGTCATCGCACCTTCACTCACGAGACTTTTTACCAACGCGATGGAACACGGCGAACTAACATTCGAGTGGAAAAAGTTGTTGTCATCCTGATGTTAAGGGGCAGAAAAAGGTGAAAGCTGCGAATCACCGTCTGGTTTACCTTACTTACATGGCCGGAAAGATTATCGAAAGATTAGTCTCGACACAATGGCATGAGCGCCTAGACAGCCACAAGCCTCTTACCCCCCAGCAGCATGGTTTCCGAAAGGGTTGATTTTGTCTGTCCAACTTTCTATTACAGCGTGAGCACTGGGCTCAAGCTAGAGCGGAGGGCCACCCTACAAACGTTTGCTTACCAAGTTGAGACCTTTAAGTGACGGAACAGTTACACAAGGGAACAGAGCACTTCCTGAAGTGGAGGTTCTTCTCTATGAAGGTTGCTATATCATACTCTGAGTGGCTGAAAGCTTCCAAAGGAATACCAAAATGCTCGGTTTTGGGCTCTTTGCCATTCCTGGTGTTCGTCAACAATTTGCCACAAGAACTGACATCCCCTTGTCTGATCTATGCCGACGATCTCATAGTCCGTTGCGTGATTAAAAGAACAGCAGATCACGAAGCTCTACAAGCTGATTTAGATACACTTAGGCTACATTCCAACTTGTGGGCTCTCCCGGTAAATTCCCAAAAGTGTGTTCAGCTGCAGCTAGGGAGACCGATGCCTCTTGACACCTACTGTTTCCAAGGAGCAACCCTTCGAGTGTCCATGGATGAAAGAGACTTGGGAGTGATAGTGTCCTCTACCCTGAAAGCCCTCGATCACATTGATGAGGTCTATGCCTCAGTGTGGAGTACCTATGATGCCGTCCTCCTGATGTTTGAGAAGCTACCCTGCAAAGTTCATTCAGTACATTTGTGGAATTCTGTAATAATCATAATGAACTAAATTGACCGGAAGTATTGAAACTGTCCCCGCTCAGAACTACGCGAACGAAAGTGGCAGGAAGACCATGGCTGTGAAATAGCACGTTAGTTGTATTGCAGAACTGGGTTGTATAAATACGTTAAGTAAAAGACGATAACTGGTGGACTCGAAGATGACCAGTCTCTGCGAGCTTTTGTCGGACTTATCAGCTGCGATCCTGACGGGATAAGGTTCATCCGCGTACGTGGCTACGAAGCTGTACTTGGTTGTATCACGTGCGACAGCTGTTGAGTTACCACAAGTTCCCACGCAGTTCTCTTTTCTCACGTCTGAGACCTTAATCAACCTGTTACTCGGTCCTTCCAACCGTTTAGACCTATACATTGTCATTTTCCTTCCCCATATTGAACCCGGTTAACTAGCCCTCGTTTATCTACCACTTCCCCGTGGGTGTACCATTACATTGGGCGGGCTTTCCATTCCGGTCAATCTAGAGACTTGCGACCTTCGAGTTATTAGTGCGTCATATGTACCCGACATTATGTACCACACTTGCTTGTCGGCTTTCTCGCCCTAATTGTGCGAGTGACCTGTGTACTTTCTTCCCATGCTAAAGATCACGCCACATCTGCGTGATGGTCTAGGTCAGGTGTGCCTTCAACCCTCTTGGTCATTGTCCGAAATAATTTCATTGTCCTATCTCCGTCCATCCGTTGCATGTACGCCCCACACTCTTTCTCTCGTTGGTCGATTTTTCTTGCTATAGAAGCTGAACTCCACCCTATAGTGACGACTCGGTTCCGTGTCACTCGGCATACGTTCCTCGCCAGACTCTTAGGACAAACTGTTATCTATTCCCGGACCCTTGTGATTGAATCGCCCCACAAAATCGAGGTACGTTGTTTGTAATTGTAATGACTGTCCCCCTAGGACATGTAGATAACCGACTCGACTTATCTGAATTTAGGTTTTGGGTTTGTGCTCTACGAGTCACTCAATAGCCGGACAGCTGTTCAGTTACGTACCTTATGGGGCTTTTAAACTGCGGTACACCTCACATGTACGTTCTTGACTGGGATAGGGCGGAGCCGCAACATTCCTTTGCACGGCTACTGAATTCACGAAGCTGGAAAGGATGCAGCGAGCTCCACTCTTCTCGCCTTTGGACCAAGGATCAGTTATGACAGGTGGTTGGAGTTAACGGGTCTTTTTCCGGAAGAGCATCGAAGAGTGAGTAATGACCTGGTATGCACCTGAAGAACACTCCGGAGCGAGATGAGGGCCGAGTTGCAGACAGAATTCCCTCTTCGTGACCACCTGCGCACCATGGGACACTCGATGATGCTAATAAAGCCGCGGTCAACTGGGCTACCGTTGGTCTACCAGGAGGGCAACCAAAATGTGAAAATCACTACTAGCTGACGTGATGGAAGTGGTAAACCACAAACTGTACAAGAGGAAGCTTGATGCACACCTGGCGTTGGTGTGAATCTCTGTCGTGAGGCCATACCCAAGAGTGGATGGAGATGAGGCTCATACCGGAGGTGTCCCACTGCCTCTAATTAAGAAAACTCGAAACATGAAATCGAAGAAATACATGCATATACACATCTGATCTAATTTTAGTAAACACTTGCACCAAGAGCTTCACCTTCCCCCTTTTTGATGAGTTAACCTAAATGGTTTGTGAGACTCACATAGGGGTAACTTGGTAACCCTGTGATACATCATGATTGTCCACACACTCAGCTTTATCACTGAACACCGGTGTACAGCGACAATACTCCACACTTTTTACACAAACACATCCACATTGGTTAACTGGCTTCCGTTGTAAATGAATTTCCAGGTAAAGTTTGGTATTCACGAGAACAAATTTATGGGTTGTAAGGGCTGTCCCTCATGCACTCATTCGATCACAAGCACTCACGCACACCCAAACACCTGTTTCCTCAACTTTTCCCGTGAATTCGGAAAGCCTGCACATGTTTTCTACTTGCACCCGTGAAAGTGCACCTATTGTTACAAATCATAATGATTATGAAAGGTCGGTGAGAAGAGGATTGCTGATCACTGCGAAGGAACAACTCGTTGGCTTCATTGCTGAATTGCGTGTGGTTGTGTCTAGTTCACATTTCACCAGGTAGTTACAAGCACTAACAGCAGAGGGTAGGTTTGTAGGAAGAATCAGTGTCTGAATTCCACGCTTTTGACTTTGTATGGCTCTGATGGATTTTGGTGGGCATTGTAACAGCTAGTTGTGAAAGTTCCTCCAAGTATACCTTAACATCTTGGATTTGTGAAATGACTGGATTAATCATGTACGTCGTGTGTTTTGTCCCACTCATAAATTTGTGCAAGAACCTTTGTTTATTAGTGTGTAACGCCAAATTTTGTACATGACTCGTTTTGGACTAGTGTGACTCAAAGGCTCGTTATCCCACACCGTGACTTCGGTTTTCGTTTGTGAGTCCTTTTAATCGCATATTTTGGCCTGCATAAATTTTTAGGTTGTTAACTAAATAATCCGGTATCGTAGAAATCACTCATCAATCTTGTTTTTGAATTGGGAATTCGCAATTGGCTACGAAATGATCAAAAAAGAATAACTCCTGTCTGAACAGAAACCGAAAATCGGCAATAGTTTGGGGTGACATCGGGTGGATGTGCTATCTTACACGTCTGCGTAGGTGTTGAATCTGCCATGTCTATCTACCAAACTCCTGTTTTGCGTTGCTTCAGATCACTGTTCATTTTCTTTATGATCGATTTGCTGTGTGACCCGTTATTGATCTAGTTGATTATTTCTCTCTTGCCCACCCAAATACGCACGAGTACATGCACATGCACATACACACGTACCTCACGTGTTATTCCCTGTGTGCCCTGCACCCGTGACCTTCTAGGCAGATATGACCCACGTAAGCCTGTTCGACTATGCTCGCCTAGCTTGCTTGCCTTCCCCCAACTCTGACTGGACAGCGTTTGACTTTTAGACTAATTGCAAATTAGTAGTAGGAGATTAGATTTGTATAATATGGTTCCTCATGCAGCTTGAACGCTCAACTCACCATTGAAAACCATGGAAGCACTATACAGCTGTTTCATCCTTGTTGGGAATCATCAGCAGTGCACATCCACCGAGCCCCCACGGGGACTCGAACCCGGAGTGAACGATTGTGAATCGAACAATTTAACCACAAGGTTATCCGGGCTGGCTCTCAACGGTTAGTTGAACATTTACACTACATGATATAGCACCCTTCCGTCACTGGCTTTGAACGGTAACAACCCGCTTCCCGCACAGCGATCGACTCCTATGATGGATGGCTTCTCTGTAGGGGCCTAAGTACAACGTTATGAACAAGCTACAGAGCTTGATTACTGTTTGCAATTGATTTCCAGGAGATTAGACTTGTATAATATGATTCATCATACAGCTTCAACGCTCAACTCACCGGGGGTTGTTACCGTTCAAAGCCAGTGACGGAAGGGTGCTATATCATGTAGTGTAAATGTTCAACTAACCGTTGAGAGCCAGCCCGGATAACCTTGTGGTTAAATTGTTCGATTCACAATCGTTCACTCCGGGTTCGAGTCCCCGTGGGGGCTCGGTGGATGTGCACTGCTGATGATTCCCAACAAGGATGAAACAGCTGTATAGTGCTTCCATGGTTTTCAATGGTGAGTTGAGCGTTCAAGCTGCATGATGAATCATTATAGACTAATGATTTTGCTCTCCTTTCATCCGCTGAGTCAACATGCTTGTTTAATCAACTTTTTTTTGTTAACAATACTCCGGATTACTCGGATGTGACATCCAAGACACTGGTTCCGAAGAACTGAAAATCCGAATCATAGTACATATGAGGCACGTTAACCATCTAGAATATATTTCAAACACTCTAAAACCGATCATCTTGACCCCAGTAAGCACTAGTAATGATGCTGTGAAATGCTGCGGAATATATCCTACGGCATAATATCCTCGATTTTTGCATTCAGCGCAACTTACTGTGTCGAAAGTCCTTTAAGACGAGAACATATGGCCCGGTTATCTTTACAGTAGTTATACAGCGCCTCACTTGATGCTATGTAATGTCATTCATAATTTATTGTATTTTTCACTCTATAGGAAACGCAAAGTCATCAGTGCCTGTACTCGAGACTGTAATGTTGCATTAAGATTTGTAACGACGGTGACGTCGCCCCGTATATCAGATACAGATGGTAACCTCACCTTTACAGATCACAGTTAGTTAACAACTGGTCGTGGTCACTACTACCTAGTCACGTGCAACGTCAGATGCTCTTCAAGGTATTGTTCCATCACACGGTTTCTATTTCACACGTACATACATAAACTACTATTTGAAAGTAGCATAGTTTTATACTTCGATGAGCAACTAAAATGCTGGCCGATCTACTTACTGCTATCAGTTAGTTGTAATTCTCAATCTATAGTAAAAGTACAGGATTGTCGTCCTGTAACTAGGTGACTCGCAGATAAACGTACCCCATATACTAAGACAGAGAACACAGGCTCGCTTTACTACATGCACTCAAATTGAGGTCAAAGCTACCATGGAATCAAACAGTCAACAAAAGCTTCAAAACGCCCGGGCAAGAACAGACAGGAAACTCTCGAGACGGCAATGCAAGATTGAGTCAAATAGTCTACAAGGAAAGTCCTTATTTATGAGGGGGGGGGCATTCTGACCAAACAACAGTCAATAGAGGATTAATGATTCTAGGGAACACACTCACACAAGAGTGGATGAAGAACAAGCGGAACAACATGGTTACGAGAAAGTAGCATGATCACAAGGAGTTAGCCAAGTTCAGTCATTCAGATAGATAATGGAAATAGAGAGAGAAAGACAGTTAGGTCCAAACATTTGCGCTTTTAAAACACTGGGTCCCCTTTATCCAATTTATTAGAACAGAAAAAAGACAAGTCGCGAGATGCAAGCATTTCCTATAGGCTTTGTCAAGTAACCCAGGCGGAGGATATGCACCACTGATGAGCTCTAACAAGAGCGAAACTCGAGTCGGGAGCTTCCGAGGGCAGGTTGGTCGGATGACCTGAGGTTTGTGCGTGAAATGTGGATTCCAAATGACGGTCAGCCGGACGAATATTATGGAAGGATAACGGAACGGGCCATAGATACCGATGAGTCAGCGGGCTTAAATTCCAGAACTAAGAAGAAAGGTTACGTAGGCGATAAAGTTTGTCTAGAATCAGAATTCAAGAAGAACAGAAAAGACCAACGATTAGACAAATGACAACTAAGTCCAATCGGCACTTGTTACCGAAACAAGGCTCATTGGAGATGTACAAACAATTGCCACACTGACATGGAAGCGACGGAGCGGGGGGGGGGTGGTCTGCGTGTAAGCCCACGAGAAACAATGAAATATTTGGTAAATATAAGAAAAAGTATTGTGACGAATTGCGAGGGAAGTGGACTAAACTAGTTCACCGGTTTCTTTCAAAGTATCAGCTGAATTTTCATGTCGGGTTTCAATAAATCTTTACACAGCCCGCCAAATTTGCTCGCTGGGTCATCAGTCATCGTGCCCCAAAATTACTTGATCACTACTAGATCCCTGCTTTGGTCTTTCGGAATTCAGCTAATATAAAATACGTATGGAACAAGAGCCGTTCCACACGGCCCAAGTTCCGTGTTTTCCACCTTTTGTACTCCTCCGGTAACACAAGATCATAAGAGAAATCTAATGTTTTGTCCGGTCACATAGAAACGCATATTTTCCTGGCAAACTGGAAAAGTGACACTTACTGAACTTTTTGTGCGCAATTTTTTCTTCAGATTTCGCCGAATGGGATACACCTCGGCCTCCGTACATTCACTTCTGGCCTTGGCACCCGCGCTATTTGGGTAGAGGCAAGAGAGTAGCTCAGACTGAATGTCCTTCTCGCTAGGCACTGATCCGGTGTGGATCGTTCATATTTGTGTTTGACGTTGTAGATCCGGGTGATTGAATTCTACCTTTCCGCCTACACAAATAGGATCCCAGGTTTTGGGGCAGTTACTGACCATGAGATCCTTAAAGTTTATTCGTGGGTCAAATTCTTTCTACTGGTTAATGATCTCTGGTATTACCTGCTGGACTTTGTATCACTGTCAGCTCCGTTATCAAAAAGTGCGTCTCGAACAGCTTCTTTTTTAGAGAATGTTATTCACCTCCCTTTGCTACGGCCGAACCCGAAACGCTTTCCTACCATACGAGCCCTTTCGCCAACGTATTTTTACACTAGCTCAGAATCGATGACACGAATGAAGGAAGCTTCAATTCTGTGAACCATAGCTCAAGCCCGGAGCATCTTGCCACTACCCAGAGCACCGAATGGAGGCATATCTTTCGACGATTCAGTTCCAAGTATGACGAACGGTTTTAGATGGTAAAAGATATTTCAGTTATCTCCAGAAGCCGTTCAGATTGATCTTCACAACAACTAACATAGCCGTACTTCATGTCAGGCTTGTATTCTGACTGCTTCATTGTTACGCTCAAACTGAATTTTGGAGATGGAAGTAAATTCATTTCATGTTTGGTGCGATCGACCCAACACATATATTCTCCTCAATATCCGCAGGTAGAACCACGAATTTCGAAAACTGCCTCCCATTAATTATATGATTCAGGTTTTTGGGATCCACTTTTGTGAATATCGTGCAACGGGCTGCCTGAAGGCGGTATTCGTTCGTCAGACTACCACTGTCCTCCAGAAGATCAGGAAGGACCGACGAAGCCAGCCTAGCGTCCGATTATCTGATACCAGTTAGTTCGTTATACCGCCTTACGTGCTTCCGAATATCTTCCGCACGCTGCTGGTTTTCTTTATCATAAGATGCTACGCCCCATATTTTTAAGCAAGCAACATCTCCCTTATCACACCGAGTTACCTTATTTTCCTTAGTGTCTTTCCCTTTCTGCTGAACTGTTCCCAAATAATCTGGCATCCTGGGTGCTGTACCAGGGAATTCAACCTAAACTAAGGACGACCGTCTGCTGTGATCCACATCTATTCTGGTCTGATAATAACTGAGCTTGTTCCGCACCTGCCATTACATTTTGACTCTTGTCGACAATCATCCACGGTTCTCGTTTATCTTATAATTGCGTGCCCATGTCTACGCTCATACACTGTCACACCTCCACACGTATACACATATAGGCACAGATAATTCGACTGTCGAAAGTTGTTGATTAGTTTAATGGGGGAATGCATACGCACTGTCTTGTTCCTTTGATGTACACTGTTTCACCTTTACAGTCATATCGCCTATCTCAATAAAGCGTGTTTTATGCAAGCAGTTGTGAAGACTACAATAAATGTTTGCTCCTCACAATCGGTGTTTTCTGTCTGCATTGATCAGTAAAGTCAAAAGTATCCAACGCTTCGAATGTCTTGATTAGCGAAGCATTATTCTGTCTTGATAGATAAAGTAAGGAATTATACAAGTCATACCTCGAGAATGAACCTATCTAAACGGTCGCACCTGAACGAGCTTTCGTCAGAGAAACAGTGCCAAAGAAGGAGTGTGCGACAACGGGCTTTATGAGGTCTAAACAAATAGGACATGTTTGTGTTTGTGGAGGATGGAAGCAGTGTACTGTACGTACGGTTTCCGGATTAAATTTTGCTTGTATTTTGTTAGAATTTTTTTGTGCATAGAGGTCTGCATTTCATTCAGAAAAGATCACATTAGCCACCTCACCGAATTGAGCAAATAAATAAAGTAAATTGATCACCAGTCTCGAATCAATAATAAATTTGGCGTGTGAGGATTGTCTTTGGAGCACGGACAGGTGAGTTTCTGTAGATGTTCGTGCGAAGCAGTGTAGATCGAAAGGCAGAACTTGTAGAGGCAAAAGACCGACACTTAAGCAGATTAGAAAACGGTATGTGGGAAACACAGATCTGCCATCTTGACATTTCACACCAGGACAATAAAATACACATACCTGGATTTGAAAGTTATTTAAGTTGGTAAGTAGGCCAGTGTTCAGAGGAATTCACAGTAGTAACTGTCAGAATGACGACAGTGCATTCGTGTAGTCAGCTCCACCACTGGTCTCGCCGATTCCGTGTGTCCGTCTCACCATTTTGCTGATTTTGGTCACGGAAGAAGCAGTGCTTTGACAAACCTTCTTCCCGAGCACAAGATTGGTTGGGGCAACCTGATTGCAATCGCCTCGTCTGCAAACAGGATTCATTGTCTGACCTCTTTGGAGCGGCTTTGTGGCACTCGATAGGTGACCTTGAAAGCCCCGTCACGCTTTAGATTGTGCCTCTTGTCGATGACATGAGCTGAGATCGCACTGGTTCCGGTTTTGTGGATTCCTTTTCCTGGCTAGCTAGGGCAATGCTCTTGGCTCGCTTAGATCGACGCCTATTTGTTCTCCCCACGTATTTCGCTCTACAGGAACATGAATACGAGTACATACAAAATGATAGCCTGTCTTTGAGTCTCAGCCGCAAGTGTGGACTGGTTTCGGACAAGATCCTAAGTGTCGCAGCGTTCGATATACTTGCTACCACACACGATAGTTTACCGTTCAGTGTTTCAGAAGCCACCACTGGTTTGAACTCCACGTTTACGTGGATGGGTATCCGGACCGGGAGACAATGTCCATATGTTGTCGGGGAAATCATCTAGGTACCCGTTTTCTGTAAACGTACTGCAGTTGGTTTATATTACTTGAGACAGTTTGTTCTCTGCAGCTAAGACATCACACTAAATTTCGTTTCTACGAAACTTTGGAAGTAAGTGAACTACATCTACCAGGTTGTTTTTTGGTAGATATTGCACTCGATCGATCCATCCGAGCGTCTTTTCGGAAGAACGTCTATTGTAAGTTGTGGATTCGAAGGCGGCTGATTGAATGTCCGTTATAACTCATACATACTAAACTCGCGCATGTACTGTACTGACCTGATGTGAAGTACCAAAAAGATACATCTGTGTTTGCCGCATGCTGTTTCTAATGAGATTCGACCATGGAAACATTTCACGATTAAAAATGCTCAGTATAAATGGTCTTTGGAATCAAGAGAATTTGTGTGAGAACCGTTTACGTTCGGTCATATTCAGCTCACACAACTTAGCAGATGGTTGGTTTTTATATGAAAATTACCAGACTAATATTCAACAGTCTTAGGAGACGACCTGAAATTTTTCTTCAGTAGACCAGCAAAAGTAACTTTCTGGCAATAGAAGAAAACAAGAATGTACGAACTGACAGGCGAACATGGAAGTAGTACTCTCAGATTCCCTATTTTATCAGACGACCCGCCGTGTTCCTTTATACTGCTTGAATTGTGCAATGACCAACTGAAGTCTTTACCGGTGCGTTTTTCCATACACGCTCAAGTTCGTGAAATTCCTCAGGTTTTTGCAAGGGAAAGTGGTACTTTCTAGAAAGTGCTACTTTGCCCTGCAATAGCCTACAACAATGTGCAGATTTTCCTCTAACAACGAAAATGGGAAAAGCAGAAAAAGAGTAACGGAAGGAAGAAAAATTGTTTTGTGCGCAAAAACGAATTGAAGGGACGGTTGTTCTAGTGGTGCTCCTATGGGGAGAAAATCGAGTACATCTCTCCTTGGAGATATATGACCATCTCATCTCCACATTTTTTCCCGGATTTCTCGTTTAGCTAGTACCGTTTCGAGCCATCTATTGATATCAGTAAGTTCAAAGAAGGTTGGTTCATTCACTATTCTAGTGCACTATTCAAATGATTGCCGAACACTGTGAGGAAGTTGAAATTTGCATCTTACTATTTCCATCCCTGTTAGTAGGCAAGCTAGGTTAGAACTGCAGAATGAGTTGGCAGTTGTTCGCATGTGTTTCTTCTCTCTTCCGTTCTGAGTTTTTTTTTTTTTCGGCCCTGACATGGATATTCTGTGTTTTTACCTATCTACGAACAGCTGAGATGCCTTTTTCCATTCGGCATGCGCTTCACACCTTCAAAGTGTAAAGTCATGTTACATGACAGCAAAAGAGCGGCTCCGAGCTTGATGTTCAGTGGGGAGGTACTAACAATTGTCGACCGCTTCATCTACCTCGGTAGCAGTGTGACGACGGATGAGAGTGCTGTAGTAGAGGTGAGCAGGCGTATATCCAGATTGAGCTGGATTGAAGCACCTGTGGTGCCGACTTGATATTTCGCTGAAGTTAAAAGGTCGTGTGTACTGCGTCGCGGTGCGCCCAGTTCTGTCGTACGGTTACAAGTCATGCAGTCGGCATGCGGAAGATGTTCGTCGCTTTGATGATTTTGACCGTCGATGTTTTCTTAGTATTGCCAAAATTGAATGGAATGACCGAGTGAGCTATGCTGGGGTCAGAAATCGAGTACTGAATACTCGTTCAGAGAATGTTTTATCACAGAGTATCCAATTTAGCAAACCTCGTTGGTTGGGGCACGTGTAGCCTATGGCAGAAGTACGTGTATCGTGCGGTGCCCTGTTTTTTGTGCCTTCCTGGGGAGTGGAAAAACCACATGAAGGTCAACAGATGACTTGGCAAAGGGGAATGATAAAATGTACAGCGAACTCAGGAAAAGTACGTGCTACTTCGTCACTGGGGTCCAAAAGACTCCTCAACCAGTTGGCTGTATATACTTAAGGTTATGGTTGAGAACCACGAACAGTGGCGATCGAGTTGTCACTTTCTTTCGAATCAGAAAGATTGGTCAATATGCTTTTGCGCAGTAAGACTGTGTATTCCGTGTGTTGGCTACCAGGGTGTTCTTTCCTGTTCTCAACCCCGTAGGTCCATTCGCTGTCCACCTTGTATATTCATTCTTTCTATTTCTACGTGCAACATGGTCTGAAAGGCAGCCATTGATAAGGCTCGCTGCTAAACGATGTACGAGGTTGATGATGATACCTGGAAGTTCGATAAGTCTGTGGCGACATGGAGATAACTAAGTTTGAATGTTAATTCGTGACCGAAAATTACTCTAGACAAACTACCAATTAGCACTTAACTTTAGGCAATTTGTATGTTTTTTCGATGCCATAGGGCTGTGCTTTGTCTGTCTGCTTGCACTGAGGACAACTGGCTTTCGCCAGTTGGAAAACACACACTCAGTATCTGATCCATGTACTTTCGTTCGCAGTATTACCGAAATCTAAGTTGTACCTTTGCCAGTTCGTCCAGAAATGTTATTTCTCCATTTTGATCTATTCAGACAGTGGACGTCCTTTAATATGTCACTAATCGTAGAGTGTACTATTTGAACATCTGCGAGTTTGATATCGACGAATGCGTGGTGCGCATATCTGATTAAAAGTTTTATTTGAAACATTGATAATGTCATCTTCCCAAAGGCTTGCATTACAGATTCGGTAAGAAATCTGTATTTTGGTGCTCCCATGGATGAGTTTTTACATGTACATAGTTATCGCCTCTCAATTTGATGCATGCGTTTTTTATATTAAATCAGAACACGCAGCCCTTGTAGTGTACGTAAACATGCGTGCGTGTCATCTGCGCCAGATACAGGCTAGGCGATCATTATGGACAAATTGGTCAATCAAATTGTGGTGACCTCGTGAGTAGACATGAACAACCAATCATAGCGTCGTACGTAAGCGAAAGGGATCACCGTCAGACAGACCGCTCGGAGCCGTCAATGGAACACGTGCGCGGCCTATGAAAACATGACAAAGCGTATAGCCAAGTCAAGCTCTTGTTTCATGAACCCCGAGGGATGAATATTCAGCCTTCACATAACCTTGTACACGTTTACAAAAAATTAGGTTGAAATTTCTGAATTTTACATTGCGTTGATTGCGTTAATTGGTAATAATGCACTTGACATAATGTACCACTATTTTGTGCGAAGCACCATAGTCATGGGAGCATTGCTCCACCGTATCATGTGCACTGTGAATTACCTAAACTTAACTATTAATCAAAAATCGTCATGCAGTATTGATGCCTCTCGTCGACAATATCTGATAGGTAGTACACAATGTGGTGTTGAAGTAAAGTAAAATGTGGAATTTAAGCCGGGGCAGACCAGTGATTGGCATCCCGGACTGATGCTCATGCATTCTGAGTGTCAAGCCTTAGCTGGTACTGGTCATATATTCCTCCAATGATTTTTACCAAGAATGGTACGACTCTACAAAAAGTCCACGAAATCTTAACAATGAGTGAAACATCGATACAACCACTTAAAAGCCTTCCTGTGACTTCTATTCCGGTGTGTAACCTATCAGCATCCCCGTAAAATGTACACTCGATTTACGCCTTCTTAAGTTAGTCACTGAGTGTGAAGCTTTTCCTTCACCAAAAATCATTGTTTCTTGAGTCACGCTGTGAGGGTAACCCATAGGTAGTTTTCTTATCCCAACAAGTGTCATTACTTTCTCGCTATAGATTGTACAGGTAATTCTGGTACTAAAAGCTTCAGTAACAGACTGCAATGATCTTTGCTTCGTACGTTATCGTCTGTTACTCAGACTGATTGGTGGCTATCGTGACACTGTGACACACGAGGTCAACCAACATTGCCACATTTCTGGCTATATCGATATCTCAAACGTTCAATCGACTATCGTTCGATTAGATCATCGGTTTTACCTCCCCTTCTTATCATACTCCCTAAGGCCTGCGTATAAGACAATGAACAAACCTCTTCCCAGCAGGCTCTCCCACGGATCTATAAGTGTTCACGAGAATTCACCTCATTTGTAATGTGAATCATCATTGCCAACGTAAGTCATGGTGGGGCAGAGATCTCGTAGGCAGGTGATGAGTGACCGTTGCATGAACATATCTGGTCAGTATCGTTTTCTGACTATCTGATCAAAACTAGCAACTCCGTGTCCATATTCATCGTCCTCATGAAAAATTTCCACGCCCTTGTGACACAAAATCCTAAAGCTGCAATAATCAAAGGCAATTCAGGACAGCCGTGCTGATGTCATCTCTCTGATGCCACGGTGTAGAGCGATATTGTGAGATCTCTTACCTCTCTTTATCTTCAATCCATCTTCAGTTTGTTTGGTTCACTTAATACTGTTCACATGCAATACGGTGAAGTGGCATGATCGAGACTAACTGAAAACGAGCTTATTTGTCATCTTGCGTAGATTTAAGATACACCTGAATGATGCGAACAGTTGTGAACTCTATCGATTTTTCCGTGTTGAAGTGTCATTGATAATACAGACACACACGCACTAACAAATTTGCTTATCTGAACGATTATCGAAATTTGTAGCCCCCCCCCCTCCCCTGCTCCGCCCGTGCACACTGTCCATACGCTGTCATGTGCCTCCATTACACAAGTTACCCCGTTCCAGCTTTCCAAGTTCTTCTCCTTTGTGTGTTGTCGAGTCTTCTGTTTATCGTGTTGCCAACCGAGGGCCGAGCACGGGAGCACGTCCATTTTAAACCTCCGGAGAGTCCTAAACTGATATCCTTTCACTCTGGTTTCGTATGCTGGAAGCAGAGTTCTGAGCACAGGATCACGAGCGAATGCACTCGTTACTTGTGGATCACTGTCCATCTTTCCGTGACGTTGAAGCTCGGATACTCGACGTGGTTTTCAACGACCATTCCCACACAACCATGAACAAAGTGGTAATCTCCAGTTTTTTGCCATCAGAACTGCCCAGGCTGAAAGAGGTTATCCAAGGGACAGAGGTAGGTAGTAAAAAGCCCTTTGGATCATCGAGTGAAAAGCAGTAACTGGCAGAGCTACCTGTTCAGGGAGAAGATGTCGGATATTTATGGATGCAATGGCTACCATTTATCATTCAAACATTGCTCGAGGTTTTCGGCCATCTTAACCTCATAGAAACAGCAGAATTAACTGACGGTATTGAGTTATTATTATGTTATTAAGGTACTGTAGCTACTAACTGGAGGAGTCCCCCTTTCCCGGTTCCCACTAGGGGAACACCCTCTGATGATGCCTTGATGGCTACTTTCCAGTGGAATTCCGGTGGATTTCTCCATCCCTAGCTGTTATCACTGTATATACCACGAAACTTATCACAACAACCCCAATAGAGGTGTACTTCTCAGGAGCTCTTCCCCTATCGCTCGTTCAGTCCATCTCCATCAGGGTACTGTTGAAGTCACAAACAATTCGGAGAGGAGGCCGGCTCCGCAAAGCCGGTTGCATCTCCCAAGATGACAAACACGGAAACTAATACTCCTACGCATTCGGATGACTGACGCTGTCGGCAGCCATAATAGCGGTCGTCTGTTGCATGTTCAAGACCCAATTTTCGATAACCTGTTTCTAATCAACACTGGTGTAGTAGTCAGAGTCATTCCAAAGGAAGCAGGTGATGCAACCATTCCATCAACTCAGCAATTGCGTGCAACCAGCAGTGCTCTTATTGCTACTTACCAACGCAAGTCCATAACGCTGAACACAGGCCTACGTTGCCTTTTCGGCTGGATGTTCATAGAGGCACACATCCCGCGTCCCAAACTAGGTATCGATTTCCCTGACCATTTTGACCTATTGGTTCAAGTCAAACCAAGTCAGGTGAATATTCAGCTGCTACATAACCGCTGCGCAGCACTGCACTGCAAAAGTCGGCAAAAGGAGAGAAAACTTTTGCTAAGTGGAACGAATTAAGATATTCGGTGGTGACGTTATTTAGGCTGGCGAGCAAACGGGCGAGGTAAGGAACAAAGGAGGATCCATATGCTCTGGTGGGAGCAAACAGATATTTGAATTGTGATCCAATGTTGATATTCGGTTGCTAAGATCGGGATGTGGTGGGGGGTGCGTGCTGTCTTCTAGGCTCTTACGGGAGAAAGTCAGACATGCCTTGTTAAATCCGCGCACGGAATTAAAGTAAGACTCTCCTTCTGTGAGCAACCGAACGATTGAGATACGCTTAGAGCCCCGGATTAAACGTAATGAACACCGAGACTGTCTGGGTATACTTTTCTATTAATCAATAGTTGATCATTAAATTGATGAATAATGAAAACCTCACTTCGTGAGGTATCTCGGATATGGTAGTCTTTCAATACACCTTCCGAAATAAGGTATGTCATTCAATGGAGGAATAGTGGATGAAATTGTACTGTATACCAGTTGGGGTATAGGACAGCACGCAGCTGTATCCAAACAGTGTGCCCACAGTGGCAAAAAGCACCGACAGTCCAACGGAATGTGATCAAGGTTAACACGTGACACGCGTGAACAAGGCAGAGATTACAGTGACATGCCGCTCAAACGGGATCGAATCAAATGAAGGAAGTGAGGTGCACACAAAAGAACCACGCAGTCAGTTGCTTGTGAAGAGTCCGTCTTGCCGTGTGTGCGTGAGTGCATCTGTATGTAGCGAGCGGCTCAAAACCAACCCAGTCAGACGGAAAGGGTCGGGGGCAAGAGTGATTTGGGTCAGAGAACAGAAAATCCGTGAACCGTCCACCAAGTGGTGCGTATGTGTGCATATGTGTGTCAACAAGAGTGCGACAAACCACACAAATATGATAGCCCGTGTGGAAAGATGCGCGGAAATGCAGAACGTTAATTAAATGAAACCGGGGATAGAAAATGACCTGAGTCGTATCAAGTTAAAGGCGAGTCATCGAACTTTGGAGAAGACAGTCGAGACGTGATCTGTCCATGTAGGGTCACTGCTGATAGTTACACCGAGGTAATTTTCGGACGATACTCATTGTAGTGGTTCTCCATTGATGTCTATGTCTGGGCTGGATACCTTCAGGTTGGAGTATTAAGGGGTTTTACGGAGACGGAACAGAATATCAGAGCTCATTGCGAGATTCATCTTCAGATTTTGATCTCAAGACCAGTTGACGAGCTCGGTTACTCTTTGTTTTAGAAGGGGAAATGTGGTACTGTTAGAGTTGGGCTTTCCAAAAACCACAACATCGGGGTATTTACCAAAGAGACAGCCGTCAAACGGGGCACGGATGATATATCAGCAGAAAGCAAAAATGGTGACAGAATGGCCCCCTGGAGAACGCTCTGTTTAGAGGGGAGCATGGGCAAAGTTCAGCCACAGTATCGTGTAAACTGTTGTCTATTCGATAAGTAGTTGGACAGGAGAATAATGCTGGAAGTAATGACGCCCGAGTCAGCAAGTACATGAAGTAATTTTTATCTATCAAGGCAGTTAAGTGCCCCATTACAATCAAAGGAACAGGCCCTAGCTACTTGACTTTTGCGATCATCAGATGATAAAACAGAGTGGGTGGGAGAGGCCAGAGCTTTGAGGGTAGATCGCGAATGGGGATTTGCAAATTGCTTTGAGTCCAAAGCATGGACTAGACAGACCGTCTTTTCAGCAGGATCGGTTGTGAACAATCTGGGCCACTTGTTTGGTTTGCTTGTGGATGAGTGAGCTCGTTTTGTATGCGTCCAGTGGGATGGTGCTTTCCGTGGCAGGGTTCTGATGAAAGTCACCATCGTCGTTTGGGATGACTGGTACATATTAGGTAGCGGTAAAGCGAAGATTGAGTTCATCAACATCTGCTAAGGGTAACCGTTTACGAGAACTAGCACCACTTAGGTGCGTGGTCATCTTCCGTGTCTCCTTCCAATTTCTGCAGGCGGTTAGCGATTGGACGTACAAGGCGTTCGGTCTGTGAAGCTCGGTTTTGATGGGTTTTGATAAAGCTTTTACCATACCATGGTCTCTGGTCTTGGTCATACGACGCAATCGTTTCAGAAGAGGAGAAGAGTGACGGTCGGTTAGGATGTACAAAGTTATAATTGGGCAGCAAACATTAAAGCAGAATTTAAGATACTTAATTAAATGTTCACAAAACAACAAGGGGTCGAAGTGAGAGATGTGCTTAAGTCAGAATTGCCAACCATACCAGCGAGTCACCTGAGGTTTTCTGGGCGATACTGTCGACTGTATATTTTACAGTCACCGCAGTGAGTGAAACGTGCGTTTACTCTTAAAGTATACCATTGGCAAAATCTTTAAACTCACATGATCCAGTCAGCAAAGTGGAGGACGACAGACAATATGAAGCAAATCCTGAGTGTCAACAAGACAAAGGTCGAGCGTGGCTTTGAGTCTGGTGGAGAAGGTAACAATATTGATCAGGTCAACGGATGTAAGGAAACTCACATCGAATCTGTTAAAATAGCCACAGACAAAACATAAGGAAGAGTCAACGAAGTTCTGTAGGTTAGTGGAGACAGTATCAGAAAATTCATCCAGCTCGGAGAGGGGAAAAGTTGAGGAAATGCACATTTTAACAAGGTGTTTAGGTTTGCAATCTAGTACAGTGACACTGAATTGAGATATGGAATACGTAAAAATACTTTTTGTCCTAGTACCCCCTCGTTCATTTACAAAAGTAGTGACGCCTCCTCCACGTTTACGGTAGGGTGCTGGGCGGTCGACGCGAAAGAAATCAAAATCATCCAACGTGATAATTTCATGGTTATTATCAGTGTGGGGCCGAGTTTCTTCACATCACCACATCACATCACCGTACAGCTTTAAACAGTAGGGCAAGACCCACTGACCACTGCCTTCCTCACCATGTTACACGCTGAATTAGAAAGTATGAATATACAAGATGGACAGGGAGTGGACCAACACGGGTGGGAAAAGGAAAGAACACCCTAGTAGCCAACACACGGAATACACAGTCTTACTGTACAAACACACATCGATCAGTCATTCTGATTCGAAAGAAAGTGACAACACGATAGCCAATGTTCATGGTTCGCAGCCATATCCTTCAGTGTCTCCAGCCAACTGGTTGACGGATCTTTTGGACCCCAACCACGAAGACGTGAAGCACCTACTTTTCCTAAGTCTGCTGTACATTTTCTCATTCCCCGCTGCCACGTCATCTGTTGACCTCCACGTGGCTTTTTCCACTCCTGAGGAGGAACGGAGAATAGAATGCTATACGGCAGACGTGAGTTTGCCATACGTAACACACGCCCCAACCAACGAAGTCTTCTAAAATGGATAAGCGGTGGCAGAACTTTCTCCGAATCAATACCCAATACTGGATTTCTGACCTCAGCATTGCTTACTCTGTCATTCCATCCAATCTTAGCGATACTACGCAAGCATCGGAGGTCAGAAACCTCAAGACGACAAATATCTTCTGCAAGCAGACTGCAAGTCTCGCAACCACACAAGAAAACTGAACGCACTGCGGCACAGTATACACGACCTTTCAACTTCAGTGAAATGTCAGGTCTGCGCCACAAGTGCTTCAGTCCAGCGTACGCCGCTCGAGTCTTGGATATCCGCGTGCTCACCTCCACTACTGTGCTCCCATCCGTCGTCACGCTGCTGCCGAGGTAGGTGAAGTGGCCGACAACTGACAGTACCTCCCCATCGAGCATCAAGCTCGGAATCGTTGACGTCCAGTCTTGTAACATCACCTTACACTTCGAAGGTGCAAAGCGCATGCCCAATGGAGCTACAGCTCTTGAGAGTTTATCTAGTGAACGTTGGGCATGTTCCGTGCATTCAAACAAGCAGACAATGTCGTCTGCTTAATCTAGGTCATACAGCTTTCCACTACTTCCTACTTCGACGCCTACATCCTGAGGATTTTGCAGCGCACTCTCCACTATTTCGTCCCTGACGAAGTTGAACAGGAATGGGGAAATGGGACATCCCTGTCGAACACCACTGGTCGTTTCGAACCGACCGGATAGTTCACCGTAAACTCTAACTCGGCCAGAAGTTTGAGAATACAATGCTCTCAGTAGGTTCACGAACTTCTAAGGCATACCTATTCGATGAAGAACACTGAAAAACGCTGTTCCATCAGCCGAAGCGAAAGCTCCTTTCAAGTCTAAGAAAATCATTATTGTCGGTCGGCGATGTGTGTGACGCGTTTCAAGTAGTTAGCAAAGAGTAAAAATCTGGTCGATGCATCCTCAACCTGGGCGGAATCCAGCCTGCTGTTCGCGGGCATTTCTCTCGCGAGCCGGTGTAAGACAGTGCAGTAGATTTGAGGCCAATACTTTGGTGAGTATCGGGATTAAGCTAATCCCACGATGATTACTACCGTCATTGCGTATTCCCTTCTTGAAGATGGGAACAATCAACGACTCACTCCATATTAACGGCATACGCTCCTTGTTCCAAATGTCACGGAGCAAGGCGGTAATTGATTCTATCAACGCCTCACCACCCAGTTTGAAAAGAACTGGGAGAAGTTCGTCGGGACCTGCCGCTTTCCCCCGCCTTAGTAATCGAATGCATGACTCTACTACTTCCGATGCGGGCTCAAGTGATACCACCCAAGGAGTCGCAGTTGTTGACACGGGGGTAACTACACTATCGTGCGGCCAGCTAAACTGTTCCTTGAAGTACTCGGCCCAACGGTCCAGCCTTTGCTGTTTGCTATGGATGGGTTCTCCATTTCTATCCCAAATCGTTTCACTGACCTGGATGCGCCGTCCATCGGTGTCACCAACAAATTTGAACAGTCTTTGACTGTTACCTGAAGCAGCTGCTATTTCCATTTCTTCGGCTACATTGACCCACCAATTTTCGCGATCATTCTTAAGGCTTTTCGTAACTTGCCTTTGAAGCTTTCTCCGAATCTTATTCATCTCCTTACGGTTCGAGAGCTGACGCTTTTGCTCCATTATACTCAGCGACTCTTGCGAAATCCATTGTCATCGATGGACATCGGATCTAGGACCACAGGCAAAACCTGCTGCAACGTGCATCGCCTGTTTGATATGGGCCCAATACTCATCTACATTACTGTTCGTCGTAGATGCTAGCTCATGTGCTAACTTCTGCTCGTAGTGGGTGTGTAATTCTGGATCACACAAACGTTGCACGGCTAATCGGGTTTGCGGTTTGAGTGGGTGACCATGGAACTGGAGAGATAATCGTATTAAAACTAATGCATGGTCCGACTCTACGTACGTGGACCAGTAAGATCTACAGTTCTGAACAGAACTGCACCACCGATAGCTTACGGAGATTTGATCCGTCTGGCTTAGAGTACCGCGATTTTTATAAAAAAAAAATGATACTCAGTTGATTATACCTCCGAAGATGGACAAAACCAGTCAATCCGGTCAATTTTCCATGCGGCTGTTGAACGTTGCTATTTGGTATGCACATACTTGACAAAGCTTGCTTCAGTAGCCCAACTTCCCAAACAGCCTAATGTTTACAGCGATGCTCATTTAGCTTCCCAGAAATTCTCTACTTTTTATTTCTCACTGATTTTCCCAAGCTGCTTTTCGGCAAAGAGTTCGAGTATTTCAAAAATCTGATGAAATCGCACGGATATGATACAAAAATGGGCGCGTTTTTAATGGAACCACGTTTCCGTAACATCAAACAAAAATTAAGGTAAAATTGGTTCAAGTAAAGTGATGTAGTAAATTTTTCGGAGATGTGGCGAACAGCACGGTCAGTTTGAAGGCCTCGCCGGCTTCACATTGTGGTTGACACAAGGTGCTGGAGATTTGTCGTCAGACAGAATTGTCTCTCGATAACCGGTTCGCTTTCCTCTGTCAATCGAACCACGCCCCTCTACACCAAACCACAGACCGAACATCTCTATGCAGAACTCCTTTCAGCTTACACGGAAATATTCAGGCAGTCCGGCTCCCTTCCCGAAGTGACTGCTAACGTAACTCACCATATCGTCACTAAAAGACTTCCAGCTTTCAGCAGACCCCAACTCTTGGCGCCGAACAAGATCCGCGTAGCATGGGCTGAGTTTGAACACATTCTGAAATTTGGCATAATTCACCCGTCGAATAGTCTTTGGGCCTCTCCTCTTCTCACGGTTCCTAGACCTGAGAGCAACAGGCTTCCCTGTAGTGACTTAAGGACAATTACTCAAGCTTCGATCCCAGATAGGTACCTCATTCCACACATTCAAGTCTTAACTTCTTTCTTATACAGTTGTTCCATTTCCAGCTACATCGACCTAGTTAGAGCATACCACCAAATCCAGAAGCCGAAGCCTACGTCCTCAAAACGGCTGTTGCAGCTCCATCCGGACTATTCGAGTTTTTTGCGCATGCCTTTTGGGCTCAGCAATACAGCCCAAATCTTTCAAAGGTTTGTGCATTAAGTAATAGGTGGTTTAGAAATATCTGCATGTACTTAGAAGACGTTCTGGTTAAAACTTCACATAACACACCTAAATGCCATTTTCCAGCTCCGAGACAGCAAGGAGTTACATTAAAACCCGCCAAACGCGAACTGGGTAGGTTCACCCCCAGATCCCTAGGTCACAACAGTTCGGCCTCAGTGATACGACCTCTAACCGACAAGGTAGCGGCAATTCGCAACTGTCCTGAGCCTGACTCTTGCTGGCAGTTGCACAAATTCGCTGGCCTGGTTAACGTCCACCCCCAGTTTATCCCCCGCTGTGCCGAAATAATATATCCTGTCACAGATCTTTTGCGTGGCGGTAAGCGGGGATTCATATATCCCGACTCGACACAAACAGCATTCACTTCGATCAGGGAAGCTGTCAACAACATAACACTCCTTGAACAACTCGATTCTTTCGCTCGTCTAGCGTTAGGGACCGTGTTGTAGCCTTCTGTCAACAACCCACAACGACCACTAGCTTTCTTCTCCAATCGTCTCCTACTTTTCGGAATCCCGATATAATTTACTTGGCGAGAACAACTGGGAATTTACTTGGGCATCCGACGTTTCCGTCATACTCTCAAGGGCCAAACGTTCACCGTGATCACATATCATGAACCACTAGCGTACGCCATCCACTCAGTGTCTGATCGATTTTCATCAAGAAAGATTCATCATTTAGACTATGTTTCGTAGCTCACTGAAGACATTCAACTTGTCTCTGGAGCGAATAACCTCGTAGCAGATGCAGTATCACGCGTCCAAAGTATCGGCAACCCAATACCGACGGGCATAGATCTCGAAGCAGTTGCAGCACCTCAAACAACATCTCCTGAGGTCGAGGAGCTCAAAACCAACAGCTCATTACGTCGAGTGCCAGTGGTGTCTCCAACTTCGGACGTAACTATTACCTGCGATGTCTCACAAAGTCGACCAAGACTACTTGTTCCAGCTACTTTTCTCCTCTAGGCTTTAGGCAGTCTCCACAACTTGTCGCACCTTGGTATGACAGCCTCAGTGAAACTAATCACTGGGCGATTCGCTTCGCCTTCTGTCAGATGCGACATACATCTTTGGGTCAGCTCTTGTCTTCAGTGCCAATGCTTTAAAATACGCAGTCACACTAGATATGCTTTAGGCGCTTTCTCTGAGCCAGACAACGCTTTTAATCACATGCGTGTCAATCTCGTAGTGCACCTACCACCATTGGGCATTTATGTCTACATCATTACGAGGGTAGATCGTTCCACTCAGTGACCATAGGCCATGCCTATCCTCATCCTATCTCAGAGGAAACTGCAAAGGCTTTTCTAATTGGCTGGGTAAGTCATTTCGGCGGCCCTGCTGTCGTAATCAGTGACCGCGGTTCTCATTTTGACAGAGTCTTACACGATCTACCAAACACATTTGGTCAGAAGCACAAGACGATGGCCTATCATCTTCAGACTAATGACTTGATGGAGCAGTTCCGTCGCCAGCTAAAGCTTGCCCTTCCTGTTCGTGATGATCCTTTGTGGAGCGAAGTGTTATCAGTGATTCTGTTAGAATTGTGCAGTGCCGTTAAGATAGAGGTAGTGTTGCGCCGGATGAACTGATTTATGGCTGCACGTAACGACTTCCAAGTGAGCTGATTTCTCCATTACTAGGATTATGCAAAAAGCTTGGCACAACCGATATGGGAGCTAAAGCTCAGCCATCAACAGGAACAAAACCTCAGCAGCCACACACCTACGACTCTATTGACCGCCAGCCATGTATACGTCCGACTGGTGGGGTACTATCGAGGCTGTAACCGGCTTACTCTGGTCCGTTCCGCGTTGTCCACAGAAAATAAAGATATGCGGTAGACGTTGAAGGTAGGAATGAAGCCATCAGTGTAGACCGCTTGAAACCAGGTAGAACCCTATCTGGACAGCCCGACTAATGCTTCCACCCTCCCATAACTTTCTTTTAGTTGTTCCGAGTCAACATCTACTACACCTACTAACGATTCCTCATCACTAGATGCAACACCCAATTCTACGGAAGATATAGTTGCATCCATCAATAGGAGAAATCGACACGGCGGCGAGCTTCGAAAGTAGGCTAGGCTTGTAGTATTTGTAACCATTTGTAAATATTAAGGTCTAATTTTCATACTCCCCTTGTACATAGATTATTAATATAAGACTGCAAGGTCACATGTAGTTTACCACAACATTAGGATCGACAGTCTGCATTGCACCGGCATGTCCTCCTCAGTCGCATATCCGTTCGCACCCCCAAGGATGGCATTTTGCCTCTCCTGCTTCCCAGCTCGCCCAGTCAGACAGAATCTCATGGACTACCAGGATCCCGGATGTCTCGAACACAACGCTAATTCCATGATGGCTAGACTCATTTGACGTTGGACGCTGGTCCTTTCACCAAGGCACTAATCACTGCGGGCAAAGGGAATTTTTGGGTTTACCGAAAAAAGACTTATCTAAAAGCACAATCACTATTCTCAGTGTGCGATAGCACAAACAAGATCTACTCACACCGGATTCATTGTTGAGGGGGACGCAGTTTTGCGATCGACTCCCAGTGACCAGTAGGAGTCATAGAGAAGAGCTCGTGGTGGTTACGTTGTCGGACTCGCTCGTGGCAGGAAGCACTGAAATCGTCTCTCGTCACAAGAGTCGAGTTACCAATCATGTACCGAAGCCCAACCGCATCGACCTTCTGGAGGCTGACTGCTGAAGTGCTACTGATACAGAATACACATACACACACACTAATAAATTTGTTTATCTGAACGATTATCGAGTTTTGCAGTACCCATTGTTCCACCTGTGTGCACTGTCCGCACGCTCTTGTGTCCGTCCATCACACATGTTACCCCAATCCAGCTTTTCAAGTTCTTCTCCTTTGCGCGCTGTCGAGTATTTTCCTTATCGTGTTGTCAACCGAGGACCGAGGTATACGGGTATTATACGGGAGCACGTTCTGACTAAAATTTTCGTAGATTCCGGCTCGCCGTGTCCGAATTCTCGATTTGAAAAACGCAAGTGGGTTTTCCATTACATACGATTCCAAAAGTGTTTTACAACCAAAAAGCCTCAGTTTTTTGGGAGAATCGTACTGACTATCTTAATTTGTGTCCTCTGAATTGCGGTCCCTTTGAAATCAGTTATGTGCAAAGCAATAGATTTCTCTCCACTTTACTCAAACGTCTACGTATGAAAAAAGCACAGGCCTACGAAATCAAGCGAGATTCTGAAGCAAAGTGGACAACTGTGCTGATAAAGTCGGGAAGCCAGGGCCTAAATGGGTTATATGTAGATACCATCCGGGGAAACTCCAGTTTTCAGGGCTTTTCGAGTGCTATAAAAAGTTTTCGTGGTAATAATTCCAGGATCGGGAACCGTTGCTCTTGCGTCGAAAAACTTAACAAGCATTTTGGTTCGTAGCTTCAGAATGTCTGCTTGCTGGTCTATAACGGCTGGTAAGCCCACGACTGCTTGAAAGCACCGGAGTACACAGAGGACCAGTGAAAGTTCAACTCTCAGTAATTTTACAACCAGTCTTGAAAAAAGTTTGCCCATGGTGGCCGAAACGTCGACAAACTACCAACGATTTCGACTACGCTGTGTTATTAAACAATAACATTTTACCATAACCTTCTACACGGGGCATCGATTTTTTGATACACTCCGAACCGATCTCGGTTCTTACACATTGCTGGTATAATTCCTCCACTGGTTTTAATTCTCCCCAATAATCTCTCCTGGTTTGCCTAAAAATGACTTTAATTTGATCATAAGAACAGTAAAACACTTTTCTAGACGTATTGGCGTATCTAAAGTAACACTTGTTGACACCGTCAAGGACAAACTTGTTTGTGCTTTTGATAACTTTACTTCCAAAGTTCTCTGAGATTCCCGTCGTCTCCTACACAGTGAAAATACAAAAGCTGTATCTACATCCTCCACACTCTCAGAGTTCAAACAGCTGCTTACTCGCACTTCTGCATACCGTAGTTTTGTTTTACCGTAGTCCGCTCTTCTACTTGTCGATGGCCTGAAATTATTCCCAGAATGGCGAAACAGCTTGAATTTCAAACACTGATACTTTCTTACTCTTTTTATCATTTGCTCAAATTATGCATGCGTTATTTTATTCTATCAACAGAAATCTGTTGAGCATAGGAGGTGTCATCTGTGATAAGTGGTGCAAATAATTTTGTCGTCGACTTTTTGTCTTGATGAAACATCCTTTCTGCAGTAGACCCAACAGAGGAGACCCGAAAAACTCCTCCAAGGTCTGCGGGTTTGACTCAATTATGTAAGATTTGAAAGCATATGGATCCAAGCCACTGACACTGGATGATATGAAAACCGGCTTCGGATCTGTGTGCAGAGATTCTCACATTTGTTCTGGGAGATGTTCATAACAGCGTAGTTCGATGGGTACGAGTTTTATTCGGCGTAAGAAAGTATCTGCGTTATTAAAGGACACGATGCTAATGAGCCCAAAATGAAGACCTACTAGTTCCTTTCCGAAAGGAAAAAGGAGTACCATGTGTTTTGAAAGGCTCACTTAACCTGAGTGCTTACTCTATAGTTGGCTATCTTCACTAGTTTATTACCAATAAATTATAGCAGGCTGGACTGCGAACCACTGGGTTTGCAGTGTAGTAATCACTTTCTCAATGACGTAACAAGAACAAAAAGACCAGCACTGTTAAAGAAATGCAACAAATCGATAAGCATCACGTTGCTGTGACAAAATGGAAATGAAATACTTTAACCTGCTCAATCATCTAACCATCGAGAGACTCCCGACTGCGTACTTCCGACAAATTCAAAGCCGTCTTGGGTTTTGACACGAACCATAACAAAGACCCGATCCACACTGCTGTTTGCGCCTGCTTGTATGCGTACGGTTGTGCAACTTGGGTATAACTCTGATTTGGGACACAAGTTCATACTGGATACGATCGTTTTTGTGGGTAAAAAAGTCCCCTGCCGGGTGTCCGAGTTAGGCTTTGTAGTTAGTCAAGAAAGACCTATCTGAATTCGGGATGGTACACAATCTATTCACAGTTGCTGTGTTTAGCTCCATCTGTCACGCGTACAGTCAGACAGGCTCGTATGCACAAACATACTCTGCGGACGGTTGATAAATATCTTTCACATACACGTACACACATACAGGATTGATGCTAGCCTTGCTCTTTTCTGAACCGCGCTCACCACAGGTCCCTAGACGTCAAAGTGCAGTGCAAGGGAATTGTTGAGAGGACAAACCAATGGTTGGATAGCTTTCTAAGAAGGCGAAAATTTAGCGAAAAGTTGTATAGTCTTACTTGGCAATCAGAAGAGGTAAGAAGTGGGTACCACAGGGGTCGGTGCTACACACTACTTTTCCTTCTCTTTACCAATGATCTAGCACATGAGCCCAGTAACCCGACTTTTATATTTACTGATGACGTCAAGATAGTTGGAACAGGTATAAAGAGTGACGTGTTAGCCGTACAAAACTGGTCACGCAAGTGAACCCTTCTATTCAACCTCACCCGATATCAGTGCCAGAGAATAAATACAGTGACCATTTGGAGTGGTGTAGAGTCGTCGCAAATGTCTCTCGTTATATAGATCTGAGCGTAGTGCTAGCCAGCATTTTCAAGTTATCAAAGCAATTCTCCGCGACAGCGAATATGGCAACGAGACAGTCTTTAGAATGAGAGCTACCATGTCACTAGGGCGCTGGAAGCTTCCTTGCTGACCTACAGAGCCGTGTTCAGGCCACTCCTGGAGTAGTGTGTAAGCCTGTGCTTCGTACCACAAGGAGGAGGTGGACTACCTAGAAGTGGTACCAGACCAGCCACTGGAACGGTGACTGGACAGTGAGTTAATACCTACACAGAGTGCCTTCATGCCCTAGATCTGTTTCTGATGAAAGTGCGGTGCCTACGTGGGTACTTGGCAGAAACATTTAGGTTAGTAAAGGATTGTTAGGTTTAAGTCGAGAGAAGCTTTCCTGTCTGATTCCAGAGAGAGGTACTAGGGGACACAGACTAAGACTTCAAAGATGGGATACAGGGCTCAAACTTCATAAGCAGAGTGATACCTTTTGGAGTAAGCTTCCGGAAGAGGGCTTAGATGCATCGGCAGTGAAGAAAGTGGCAGTATACCCTGAAATATATAAGGAAGATCGAAAACCAGAGACCATACGCCTAGAGCTTTTCCCTTTAATCTACGAAAGCTGGTGACGCAGAAACTTCTTGCCTTTCAGGAGAGAATGTTATGCAGTGTTTGCCGCTACAGAAATGCCCAGACAACACAAATGTCTGGACACACGACTGGCTTTTTGCAACAAGATATCCTATTTAAACTGAACTGAACCTAACTGACCGATCGGTTATTGTCACGTGTCTTATAGCTTAGTGTGGCTTGGTCCAATTGTACGCTTGATTTGTGTTTTTACTGGTATGTGACTGTGACTCATGTACTAACCTAATTGAGTTTCTTCTTATAAGAGTAGGTCTGCGCTTGCTGTACGCTGATCCTCAATACAAGTTCTTTCGTGCATACGTACCCTCGATCTGTTTACTGATTTTCCTACACATCAACTAGCATGTCAAAGATTGTAAACTCATTCAAAACAGTTTATGATTTTGCGAGTACGCTTTCTAGTAATATTTCTGAACTCTTGTACAAGCTATTCGAGGTTAATCTATGAAGCTGAATTTACTAGAGGTTAACATCACAATGGACTATTCTTCGATACCCCCTAACCCATTCATTCATATTTAGGTATTTTTGGATTTGTGAGGAACCAGGGAAGTTCTAACAGAACTCTGTGCATTAAGTGTCGTTTAAGTTTCTTGATATTAATCACTTTTATGGCTTGTAAGTTGACTTCAGTAACCATACTGTTCATGTGTTGTAATCGGTCAACATATGACCGAGCGGAGGCCAAGCGAAGCAGCCAAACCATAGAATACCATAGAACCACTAAATTGGAGGAATCACATGTAAAATCTAATCTCTTGCTCCTTACTTTGGAATTCTAAATATTATTTGGAAGATGACCATGCAAGATGTGAACGTTGGTGCAAGTCTGACATTCTCCGAAAGACATCCCTTCAGTAATCAATAGAAGTTGAACTTATTGTTGAACAGCACTAATAATGGCGAAGCAGATTTAGAGTTGTATTAGCACTGTTTTTGTAAAATTCCACTTAATAACAGAGGTGCTCCAACATGGAAACCTAGGGTGCTCCAAAGACATACTTAAAGTTGATAATTTTCCTCAATTGGAGATATATTTCACTAAAGGTTCGGATATGGGATGAGGGGTCAGAGGCCACACAGATGGTTTGTTTGTCGCACATCACTTGTGTCGACATTTGTCATGGCTGGGCTGAGAATGACTGCAAACACGGACTAGCTTCTTTATAGTAAAACATGTGCACTGAGTTGGCTGCTCAACTGAGGGACGAAAATCAAGGACCGGATCGAGACGATCAGTAAAGTGAAAAGGTCAGTTAGAGACACTACGAGATCTGCTGTCCTTTTTGACTTATATTGCTTGAAATCCTTGAAAGAACCTTGAGAAGAACAAAAAATAATGGGTCTGTGGATGATTCATCATGTTTGAGAACTACGGATAAGGACAGCCGGGTGAAAGTTATAGTTCCCTCAGGATAGACTGAAATAGCAGTGATGTGTACTCGCGCTGCTCGTTGGATTAGACCGTGTCTAGCCGAGGATGGTGATATATACGTGACATCTTTAAACACTTAGGGCTGTTTTGATTACAGGACTATAAACGAGTGAATATCATGGCAACTAAAATTTAATTCATTTACTTCGATCTTTTCGTGTTTCGGACGACTATTTGTGGAGCTATGGCGAACATACCAATACACACTGCATTGAATGTTTACGTGTATCTCGAAGTCTAGGAATATATACAGATGAACTAGCTAGTTATTTCAGTCAGGAAATAAGTGTCCCACAAGTACTAATTTGACCAAATTAGTAAGCCAATAACGAGATCTTTTTAAAGGCCCCAAAGTTATTAGGGGAGTGGAGTGGAACTATGAAACACCACTTTAACTCCTTCTCATGGTTGCTTAAAACCAGGTGCTCTGGCACATTTCGTGAATATTTTTATCCACCGAAATCCTGAAAAACGTGATTCAGTACAAGTTGAATTAGTATAACCAAGTGATACCAAAGGGCTTCAGGTTCCATTATCAGCCTGTGTGAGGACGAATCACATAGCACAAACCGCCGCCGCCAAGCGGGCAACTCATCTTTGTGTCCTGGGAAGCTATTTAGATCTTCTTTGTGTCTTCCGATCAGCGTATTTCAAGGTTCATTTGAGGAAACACGCAAAATGTCATCAGAAAAAGTCAAGAAATTTCAGCTAATTGCTATGAAAATCAGAAAAGATAATCGGTTTTAACTACGAGCCAGTGTCCCCTTGGTCTCCCTCGGCATTATAGTGGTAATAAAAAGGTAACGTATTCTATGCTAAAAGTTACACATTATTGTGCACATGATACTAGCCGGTACTGTGTGTTTCACCAGAGAAAATAAAAGATATCACGATTTTGAATACTGGTGTTGTTCGTAGCTCAGGTTGATGGTTTGTATCGGTTGGTGATCGCTGAGCTTGGCGTTTCGGTCGCAAAGGTTTCATCACTCGTGGAGGACACACGTTCAATTTGGACGAATAACACATTCTGGACAGAGCCAAGCCGAGACTCACAAGGGGCTCTTGGAAGCATGGCCATCTTCAACAGATACAATCAATATGCATATTGAATCGGATCAGATTCACAATCTCCTCATGCAAAAGATACCCAATTTACACAAGTGGAAAACTGCTGAACCTTAATACAGCCAACCCATAGTCGTGAAAACCGATTCTTCCCATGCTAACAAAAGAGAAAAAGAGAAAGCAAAAATAACAAAAAACCAACAAAGACGAACAGCAGGACTGCCAAAAAGTCAGTTTTCCGATTGCATCTGCTATTGCAAAAGGTCTCAGGTCAAGTTACTAAACTTAGAAGTTTGCTTCTAGAGGTCAGAAAGTCAGGTCTCTATAATTAGCGATTTTCCAGGGTCAGGGTCATCTGAGGGGTCTTAATTATATCCAGAGCAGGCTCCATATATATACAGCGGATTACGGGCATCCTCACTAGTACACTGAAGGTGTTACCTCGGCTGATGGTGAAACGTTTGCTACCTACGCGCCAAGCTGAGCGATCACGACCCAATACAAAATTATTCATCATTCATCCCTGTTTGCCAGCGTGATAAGGCTGAGTTCATCATTTTAGTATTGAAAATGTTGTGAAACCACATGGCTCCCGATAGAAGACAACTTATGGCGTTAGAGAGACTGCAATATCTGATTTGCTATGAGTGGTAATACTCTTAATTGTTCTTATCAGGGACCTTTTGCAATGAGACTTTATATGCCACCAAGGTATTTTATGCGCACTATAGGCATCTTACTTTTCATTCCATCACTAGCGCGACGGATCCAACTTTTTGCTGTCTTATATATTCAGACGGAATTGTTATTGATAATATAAACATGTTAACATGTTATCGGTGCAATACACTGACGGAAAGCTACCTGGACCACTTGCTTCATAACCTTCAAACTTGAGTAGCTCCTTAGGACTTATGAGGAACTGACTGGATGGTGATGTTTGTCTTTCGATTACGGCAACTTTTACTGGCGAGAATGGTGTAGGTATATTCAGAATAAGGTCCAAGCAATTAAGCTTGACTCTCACAGCCTAGATGGATTTTTCGAACATTTGCCTACTGACAAACATAAAAGTAGTCCGGTACAGAAAGTAGTTTAAACGGGCCTAGACAAGTCTAATTTTTTTCACGATTTAAAGGGCACACAAAATATATGGTTGCCGGAGCACAAACGTAAGTACAAACACGTAAATACAAACACTCGCGAGCTCAACTTTGTCTATGCTTGCGTGTGGATGCATGGGTATTTGCGATGCTTGGCTAATCATGATCAGCGTTATACTCTCATCATCAGTACCCCCACTGACTCAAGGATAGGATGGAAGTCTGTTAGAACGGTAAATAAGTCAAAAAGAGTTACACCGAAACGGACTCGGCACAATCAAGGAAACAAGTGACAACTGTTCGTCCCGACTAGACAAAAGATGAGGCAATGGAGATTGGTATGCTATTAGACCAAAAAATCACATTACAAATAAGGGTAACTGGTATAACTGTGTTGACCTCCATTCAATTATTTTCCATGATAAATTGCAAACGATTCCCGTAGATCACGTTATGGAAAGAAAGACAAATTTTCAACAACAAATTGCAGAATCCACATGCAAATTGAAATACGCTCACTAATCAGATACAGTTAGTGGTACGGGTACAATCTACAATCCGCCTTGAGTCATTAGTCTGAACGTAGAAGAGTGTGGCACCCAATTCGGAGATTTTTCAAGTTAGCAGAATAAAACGAGACAAACTGTAAGTTCATTCAGCCAAATTGAACTTAAAATTGCTCATTTCTATCGATCGGTAAATGGATATGGACTGGTTGGTCAAGTCGGTTTGTCATGATTGAATGGTGGTGGCCTCAGACTGGATTGGAAGGGAAGAGAATAACACGTAAAAGAACGGGACAGAAAATATCGGTGAATAATATGGAAATTATGAAGTAAAATAAACTCGGCAATACCGAAGATAAAACCTAACCAGATTGTAACAAGAAGATGATGAAAATCAGAACAACTTTATATATGGATATCGTCCTAGAGTTTCAGTTTTAAAGAACTAAGGTCTTTTCGCTTTATTATACCTCATAAAAAGAGGACAAGAAAAATTCAATTATTTA
The DNA here is from genome assembly GCA_948099385.1 of Fasciola hepatica. Classification (NCBI taxonomy): domain Eukaryota; kingdom Metazoa; phylum Platyhelminthes; class Trematoda; order Plagiorchiida; family Fasciolidae; genus Fasciola; species Fasciola hepatica. The sequence goes on from CANUEZ040000092.1 coordinate 5,611,370, forward strand.
CCACCCAGAGTCGAAGGAGATGATAGACATTTGAAGCCTGACAATCATCGTGAATTCTTTTTTAAGATAGACTAATACAAATCCAGTTTATTTCTTGAGAAAATTTGTAATCGTCCAAAAGAAAAATAGTCCTCAATGGCATGCATGCACACTTTCGTACATACAAACGCAGACAGACTCATGTAGACAGCGCAAACAACAAACCAGTGTGCACAAAACAGAAGGAATTCAATGTCTTTTGAATTAGATCAACGCAACAAGGATTCCATGGAACGGCGGCACACACTGCAACGGCTGACATGTTGTAATACTGCAGTTTCTGATTTGAATGCCATCCCGACTGGTTTGATAAACTGATCACGTTGTGGAATACTGGTCAGCCAGTAGGATCGACCGTCTTGCCAGTGAAAACAATTACCGTCGTGATTGTTACATTCAATGAAAGGAAGCGCTCGGAAATGCTGTAAGCAGCTACCGGGAGACTCTAACGGTTGAACGCCACCACTTGATGAGGGACCGACCATCTGTGTAAATTATTAAATGCGAGACAAATGGTTAGAAGAGCGTTGTCTAAAAATTGAAAGATCCCAAAGTATTTTCTAGGTTAAGCCCACCAGCTGAATCTCTTGAAATTCCATAATACGGGAAATAAGGAGTGCTCTAGTAAGTGACCTTCGGGTAGGAGACCTCTCAATATCCTCTCAACCTGGTCTGACCAATACTTTAACAGCTTCCGTTCGTCAACGGATGAAAGTAAAGGCCAATCACATACTTGTATTACTAGCCCTCTTGATGGTAACTACAAAGGAATAGGGTTAAATGTTTTTTTGAGTATCTGAGACAGGAGTGATTTTGAAAACATGACTGTTTAGCCATCGGTAAATGAACTGGACCAGGGAGAGTTTCGATCAGGGAGGATCCATTTTCTGCTTTTTCAATCTCCCCCCTCTGTTCACCGACCTGTTAACGGTTGGTGAAAATTATCATTAAGGGCCTCATGTACTGCGGTTACAATAACACACAAATCGTCCACCGTGGACCCGTACATACACTGCATGCTGAAGGTTTGGCAGCTGTGCCCACGCTGCAAGGTTCCTCCGAGATGACAGGGAAGAGATTCACGCACGTGGGCTATCTTCTCTCATGATGTCTCAGAGGTCACATCATTTTGTTGGCCTCAACTTACTCCGCCGCCATGGACACGGATGGTACTAATAGAGACCGAGCTCTCATCCGTGCCATACACATGAACATGAACATGTACGCTAGTATGCACATATACTTAGAACCAGTTGACATCAGATTGGTTTAAGTAATTATTCCCGAATCATTCGATTGTAAAATGGTCTCGAAAAAGGCGGCACACGGTAACCATAAAGTCGACTGATTGCGAACATTTTCGACAACGCAATGTTATCGCATATCAAACATCTACATAGAACGATATAGTACCATTTGTTTTCAGTCAAAACGAGATGTGACTTTTTGATGAACGGAGGATAATCGACCATTCAGTAACAAAAGGTACAAAGTGGATTCATACAGTTTACTTTGGGAAAGATTACTTACGGTAACCGAGACGTCGGATAAATATAATTTCTGTGCCGCCGCATTATTTAAGTTACAGTTTTTTTGTTTGCTGCATGTGAAGTTTACGTGATCCAACTGCTTTTGTTTCCGTGCTCAATTACTTTATAGTCCTCCAAAAACTGGGAGGTAAATTACTTGGATACCAGATGAGATGTTTCACTCTGACTAAAATAAACCCGATACTTGATTACTTATATCAGGAGATATAAAAGTAGATAAGTAACTTACCATTGGAAAACTGAATCCATTCCATGCATTCTCCCAACCGCTAGGACATCCTTGAATGGCATCTTGCTTTTGCGAATGGAACGAGATCAGCGTTGTTCTCGATTGGCACACAACACAACTGACAAAAAGAAAATAGGGTAAGTCATTTGCATATTTCGGCAACTGAGGCTAACTTTGTCAGGCATACTGAAACTTACCGCGAAATGTACGGTTCCATGTGATCGACTTTTGTCGGGCTCAGCATGTACTGCTCCAATGTGGACAACCAGTATGATCGACCGTTCCGCATATTCACGTGACAATTTCCGGTCGTCTTAGCGAAGCAGCTTGCGAATGGCATTATTGAGAACTTTTGCAGACAGGATCCTGGGGAACCTGGATTCGGATAAAGCGGTAAATTATCATGCGCAGAGCATTCATGGTGTTGTTGGTAGAGCCAAACTGGAGATACATTTTCTGATAACTGGTAGAAATACTAGTACTGGAGGATGCTGTGCCTCTCAATAAAGGTAACCCAAATTTTTTTCTTTCTGAAAAGCATGTCTTTACTATCTGTGAACGACTGAACGTATGCCTCATGGTGGTGCTTTCTATGACCGTCCATGAAATTCGAATTTAGTCGCGTCACTCGCAAGTAGTTGTATGGCTCACTACAGTACACCTAACTGATCTATTAAGCACATGGTTAACTTTTTGAAAGAAGAACAAAAACACCGGGATGAAAATATTTTTACTGGTATTTTCCGGTCTTTTCTAACTAGTGAATGTTTACTCTTCACCTTAGGTAGAAGGGTCACAAATCACTTCACTGCTGAACCGAATGCTTCAAATGAAAAATTATCCTCACAAGGCTAAAGATCAGACCATCTGTTTTATCGTCTGGTTAAACACCGGTATGTTATCCGATTTCTGGCCATTTTCGGCCGCACTAAATATTCCAGTCTAGGAGAACAACCCAGTTCGTGAATTGATTCATCAGTGCAAATCCGAAATTCCACTACTTATGGAATATCCGTGGGAGTCTCGTACAGTTTTACATCGGCTGATGGGTAATCAACAGCTGATGAACGTATCCTCCAGGTCTCGGCTGGGACACTCGAGATGACTGTGTGACAAGCTTGACGACACGGTTGTAAAGCGCTTTCTTGCGTATTCAGTGTTCAATCGTATGTACAGCTGAGGACGTATCATTCTACTGGAAAGATACGACCACGAAGGTGTAAACGAATAGTTCACGTAACTGTTTTCCAACAGTTGACACTGGTAACAAAAACGGACACCAGAATTACTGAAATAGATTCGAAGTAAGAGGCCATGTTCACTTCCTATCGATGACTACGTGCTGGGGATATATTACTTGAAAATGGAAATCTAATACTCCAACCATACTATTCCCATTTTCAAAATTTCGTTGAGGAGTAGGTGGTTACAATTCTATAGCATCGGACTTAGTCCGGCTTACGTAATGGAGAACTCTACGAAGCAGTTTGTAAGTCCTTTCTCCCAGTTGGATGTCCTACATTGACCGCGACTCCCTTCCTTAAGTATTGCACCATTAAAATATACTAACAAGGAAGTAAATAAAGTAGGCTTCTTTTTAAAGCAGTACTGGCCCTTGATCTAGAGATTTTCCACCCACTGGATCCGGGTCAAAGTTCAGTCTCTGTTGTAGAATATGCTCAATGAAACCATCACCGTTAACGTTACAGGTAGTGACCATCACACACTAGAAGTGAGCGAATCATGTGATGGTGAGTCTTTTCGTTCTCTTATGGGCACGCTAGAAAATATTCGAAATCACTGCCTCCATCGTAACTGCAGAAGAAGACTAATACGCAGGTGATTTGCAAGGATTTTACTCATCGCAACTGATACCTAAAGAAGAACTATCTTCTAATTCCATTCCAGTTCGGCTGCTGATCCTACACACGGTTGTAGAAAACACAGCATCTAAAACGGTGATTTCGTTTTTGAAAAGGTCCTTAACTTACGCTTAGAAGAGCATCTCAATGGATGATGTAAAAGTTCCTTCCACTTCCATGACTTCATTATGCTAATCTCCAAAGAATTCTCCCCTACACAGCTTAAACTTACGAAATTGTTCCGCAAAGATATGGCTTATCCTCGTGCACGCTAAGTCATAGGTGCAAAAATACGAACTCATAACCTTAGCAGATTAAGTGCCTCAAATTTGTCGTATTTTTCGACACTCACCGAATATTAATCGAAAACATTTGGGGATTTACTTACCCAAATCCATGGTCATCGAATCGTCGTCACCTTGAAGTGTGACCAAACTGAATCCCGTGTACAACTGGGTTGTGAAGATTGGGCACTGTGGTGGTCGAGAATCTTGGGAGTGTACAGTGAACAGGTAGCCTGCATCGCCCAGTCCGATTGTACCATTTGGCCCAGCCGGTCCACGATAGCCTTTCTCACCCATATAACCCTTCGGTCCTCTGTAGCCTGTCTCACCTGGTGGACCGGGGTCTCCGGGTTGTCCCAGGGAACCAGGACGTGGATTCGGCAGACCTTTGGCACCTTTCTGACCAAAATCACCTGGTTTTCCAGCTTGACCTGGAAAATATCAATTCGCAACAGAAGGTCTGGAGTGGCTTTTAAAAAAGTGTAAACTGCGAGGACCTGTCAGAGATGCATTCTTTCTTTAGGTTCCAGATCATTTCTCTCTGTTTGTGTGTTTGGGAATAAAGCTAGACTTCTCATTCCAAATGGTGAATTAAAATTTTGGAAAACGTCAGAACAAAAAGTGTATGTTCTGTTGTGCTACTGCCCACCTTTATCAAGTACATGTAGGTTGCCTTGAATAAAGAAATATTTTGGATTTGCTGAAGAAAAAACGAGTATGTATTCAGCTGACGACGACCGATTTAAGACTGCGCAAATGTGCAGTAATGAAAACGACGGAATGACTGAGATCAGAAAGTTCTTTGTACAGCCTTTGATGCCTTTAAGCCCCGTGTGAGAAGATTATTTTAGGGGTCGATCACGGAGTTTGTAACGAATTCATAACTTTGTGTAGATTGTTTGATGTGCCGTTTGCTGTACGTGGGCCTGACCGCACAGACCTACTGTTAGTCTGCAGGGTTCCCGATCGTTCAGTTTGCAGTTAGATCTCAATCTGTGACCGTACTCTGCTGACGATTCATGATGGTGGGGCCGACACCACTCCTCAGTGTTGGCGTGACTTCCATAAAAGAGCTGAACATCAAAAACTAAAAGATGAATAATAGCAATATTAACAATAGTCTGTGTAAGTATGAGCTGACCCATGGCCGACAAGGCAGCGGATCGATAAAACGAGAACGGATTCTCGTCAAGTGGTCGCTGAGTCTACCCGGTGTAATTTTGAACCCATCAGTTGGTATTAAAAAGATTTGTGATATTGACTGTTCCTTCCTATGTAAGCAATACCTTCCGACTTCATAAACTAACATGGTTCAAAGCCAGAAGATTCATCTTACCAGAGTGAGTGGGACTGGACAAAACAGTGTGCAATAGCGTGCTCTCTTTTGTCGAATGGTTATGCTCGACAGATGGTAAAGACTAGAGAGAGCACCTTCTCTTGAGACTGACTTTATTTGCTATTGAACCGTTTTCTTGTGGGCAAACATATACCACTGATAATGAATAGGTAATATCAAAGATAGTGGGAAAGCAAATATAATTAAATGCAAGAAAATAACTTTATCTTATATAATGTGAACTCCGAAGTAGCATCTCTGGTTGCATAAAGGGTCGGAGAAACCTTATTAGCCTGACACAAAAATACACCCCATCACGCTATGGTGGTAAGTTCCCTTATTTTCGTGACCAAAACTGTTCTGCCTGTGCAAAAACCTCTGGACTATCCCCGGTCAGTGAATCCTCGATGGTCCACTCCCAAAGAAAAAGTGACCACGAGCAATTGCTGAAACTGTACTTAATTGTAACCAGAAATGAACACTTTATATCGCATAATCTAAGGAATCTGTGGACTCGTGTAGGGTTGTTACTGATTGCTCCGCTTGGTGAGCAGATGTGACTGGTTAAGTCGGATCACATTATGTCGCAATTTTGATTGATTGGTGGGTTGGTGTAAAGGGTAAGCAGTAGGTTGTCTGTCAGTGGTCGATGTAAACAGTGACATGTGATAGACTGATGGGTTCATGGGTGCACGCGTCCAAACTGCATTGCTGTCGGATATGCGGGCCTTGTCACTGGTTAGTGTTCATAAAGCACTCTGTCCGTGAATTGGAAGAAAGTAGACTGCAGCCTTGATGATGACATTTTTTTCAGGGAGATGTCCGACAAGCTGACAAAACACAGAATTTTAAGCAGTGGACAGAAGCTGAATTGGGATCATTTGTGAGATTCTAACTTTCAGTGAATCAACTGTAATTTCAAGCAAACGCTATAGTTGCTCAGCTCTCCACAGACAAAAGGTGTTGATCTGGTAACGGTCACTCATGACACCTAGCACAAAATCTCTACGTTTTCATCAAGCAAAAAGGTAATGTTGGTCTCCGACGTCAATAAACAGAAATCTTATTTAGATACGCAAAATTCTGTGCACGGGTGTCAGGAGAGAAGGAAGGGTGGTGTCGATTATTCACTTGAAAAGTTGCAGTAAAGGAGACCTACACGTCAAATAACACTGGTGAAATAATCAGCTTATTATGCCTCCAAGTGAACTCCGCGACTTAAAGAGGAAAGGCTGAATATTTTTGGAAATGGGATGAACAATATCAGCGTTAAGTGAATCCGCTCCTGAACATATCTCAAGAACAGTTGTATCGCGTGACTAATCGGCAACATAATTCGGGGCTGAATCCCAGTCAAGAAAATCCTGAAGCAATAGGATAGGACCTGTTCAAAGAAAATAGTTACGGTAACAAAATATCTGGTTATGAGTGTCCACTGTTTTGCTGTTACGCAATCAGCAGACCAATGACGAAGGAAATGGAAAGATGAGACCTCACCTGGAATGCCGCTCAAGCCGGTTTCACCTCGTTCACCTCTATCTCCGGGTTCTCCACGCATTCCTTTCACGGCAAATCTGGCAAATCCAGGCGCACCTTTGCGTCCAGTAAGGCCTGGTTGACCTCGAGGACCTGGATTTTTTGTTTTTATAAGGATACAACAGCAACACATGATAAATATGGTCATTTCTTGTAGAAGTGTGTAACTGTTTGAATTAAATGAATGAGATTCAACTCGAAAGGAACGGAGTAAAAGTTATCTATGATAGAAAACGAAGATTCTTTGTTTTACAGTTTACTCGAAATCACTAAATACTGTGACTTTATGATGAAGGTCCTTTTCTCAATGGTGCTGGTTATCCAAAATGATGTACAGTGATGGATGTCCAATCTACATGGTTAAAAAAGTAGTTCCGATACTGGAAGCTTCTTCTTGTGCATTGAAGTTTGAAATTATCATCATTTCTGCAGTCGCAGCAGACAAATCGACTTCCATGTTGCATTTCCCGCACTTGCTTGTCCAAGTAAAAGCTTGTCGGTCAGCGTAGATAGACAAAGTACGAACAGATTATGGTATCTGACGTGCTTGTCCGTCCCGTGCAAGTCTCCCTAGATGCTCAGAGAAAATGTTCAAATTTCTTACATGATCAACTCGTAGCTTGATGATGATCAGTATTGTTATCCACTGATTAAAATGAAACCGATATGTCTAGTATTCGGAAAAGTTTCAATCATAGGAGAAAGAATGTCATCTGTTACTTTTTATTCTCAATCAAACTCTGACGTTATTTGGTTGTTTCTATTCGCTTATGCAGATTCGCACAGGAAGTCGTAGAATAATCCCGTTTCATTACATAGAGAAACTACGAATAGCGAACAAAGTCGTTTCGGTGGCATAATCCTTGTGACTAATGCAATGGCTTTCATAGATTGGAAAAGCGTAATTTACGAACTATGTCTTTGTCAAAATGTGATTGGATAGTCATAGAAATTCTTGTTGCTTGGTCAGGAAAAAGACGAGAGGGGAACTGTCACTTTTCCTTGGTTGGGAAAGGGCCATTGAAAAAATAGATATGGCCTCCGAGAATTATTTATTTCCGGTTTCAACCTAATTGTCTCGATGAGTTCGAAGACTATTCTCGGATCGTGGCCAGGGCAGTTTGATTGCTTTAAAAAAATGCTTTAGAGAATAAAGTGATGGATGGATTAATCTGATCGCTGCAGCCTTTGGCTTTGCTAGATATTGTTTTCGAGCGACCTTTGGTGCGTTCTTTGGGATTCTGCAGACTATTTTGAATGCATCGTCGTTTACGTAACATCCGCAAGGTGCCCCACAATTACACCAGTAATGGCTATTCTGTTTCCCGCCATCAGTCAAGCAGTTTTGTGCTCTTTGATTCGTCGTGACAGTTATGGTGTCTTTCAACCGACGTAGACTGCAGAATATGAACAAACAAATTATACGTTTATAACCTATTTATGTGACTGAAATAGCCACGAGGATGATGTTACTTAAACGAGTCTGTTCGCTATTCATTGTTCTTCTGTGTAATACATGATTCTGTCAAAATATTTTTGTGTTGAATTGACTGACAGAGAAATCTCATCCGCCGTTTATGATTACACCAAAGCGTTTGTCTTTCAGTCTAAATGAATGGCTTTTAAGAAACAAAGTTTTATGGATTAAGTTAAAAGTTGTTTCACAGTAGGTGTTTCTATCGGCGGGGGAAAATCTTGCCGTGACACACAATCTTCAGTTCCTTGAAATCGCATCAAAACCTACCTGGAGCTCCGGGTGCTCCCATCGGGCCGGCGGTACCACGATCCCCATCTCGACCACGAACGCCATCCGCCCCAGGCCGACCATCCGGTCCGGGACGTCCAGGCATACCTCGAGGTCCTGGTCGCCCGCTTATTCCTTTTGGACCAACTGATCCAGGGTAACCACGGTCACCGGGTAGTCCGGATGGTCCTTGATATCCAGGTTCACCAGGCAATCCTGGGGCCCCGGGAGGACTCGTATGACCCTGACGTCCACGATCACCAGGCATTCCTAGATTGAAACAAGGTTATCAAAAACATTACCCTTGTTGAAAATATTTATGGGGTAAATATACAACGCCTTTGTATATGACGGATTCAATACATACCTGGTAATCCATCAATGCCTGGCCTTCCAGGAAAGCCTTTCTCTCCTGGGACACCTTCGCCAGGATATCCTCGAGGACCCTTTGGACCGGGTAATCCCGAAGCACCTGAATGGGTGAAAATTGATCGATAACGAGTTCTTTAGGCTGATAAATTTACACTTTAAAAGTTGACTATAATTGGAAGTAACAAAGGTTACCCAAAGGTCATTCAAATAGATAAATCTAAACAAAACTATGTCATATGATCGGAGAAGTTAGCCATTTCTGCTTGGAAAAGCAATTAAAATCCTGTGCTTTTGGAAATAACCAAAGGATTGAAAGCTACAATGAGTTCCTCGTGCTCGACTCTTTGAATAAAATTGAATCTGCGGACGATTTTCACCACAGAGACCCTCTTCAATGGTTTTAAAACACTACTTACAGTCTTACGTAGTCACCCATGTCCGTAAACCAGAAAGTGAAACCGAATTTTTGTCGGTATGAAATGCGTTTTTGTGTACAGTGATTTTCCATCGACTGTGCTTTCTTTTCCTGGTTTACTTCACGTCTGTCTTCGAAGAAGTAGAAATGCACCAGGCTAATTCCATCGTTGTAGTGAGCAATCTTGAAACTCCATCGGATGGCTGTCACCAATACATATTTTTACATGTTTGCAAGTCTTGAAATTACTTAAGTGATTCTTAGTCTGAGTTATTTTTATTTTTCTGTTCCTTTCAATCTGTTTTATGTCCAATGTAAACCAAACGATCATCGCCATCCTTTTCTTGTGCACGTCTTCCTGCTTGTTCGCAAGTATTATCTCAAAAATATATGGCTGACAGTATAATCAAAATATTATTATTTTATACAATAATAACTCGTGACTTCTCCAAAATCTGAAAGACAAACGTGATTTCTTACACGAGCACATTTATGACGAAATAAAAGCAAAGCCCTCCATACGCATTGCCGGGGAGATATGGCTAGATAACTTACCCGTATCACCTTTCATTCCTTCCGGTCCAGGGATACCTGGCATGCCCATCGGACCTTTTGGTCCGGGAATTCCGGGAGGACAAGGTGGAGTAAATCCACGATCACCTTTTTCACCACGTCGACCCTTCTGACCCGGAAATCCTCGGCTACCCGGAATTCCAGGATCCCCACGTGATCCTGGTTGCCCCGGCATACCATGACTTCCAGGATATCCAACATTTCCTTGCTGTCCAGGCACACCAGGCGGACCGGTTGGTCCGCGAAGCCCTGGATATCCGGTCTCACCAGGAGGACCACCGAGACCTAAGCAATAAAGAGAACCGGGGCATAATTTAAATCTCCGAAACTGGAAATAGAGCTAGCGAGGGAAGAGGTTCTCATTTCTCATCATAACAAAATTTTACTTTCAACAGAAACAGCATTTCTTACGCAAAGCATTTTGCAGAGCTATTTTTAAAGTCATTTCACTTTGTGACTCTTATTATAGAACAATACGAGTAAGAAAAAGTCTATCAAACCTCCTCGTATGTTATATTCGTAAAGGAGCAGTATTCTGAATAATTCTTTTGCTACGTTCAGTATACAAGCGGCTTTAAACAATTTTTTAACCCCCTGATCTCAGAGGATGACTCTTTTAAGCCAGTCAAGGTAATATCACTATAGTAAGCCCTGAGTATTCCAACCCAGTCAGTGGTGAGGAGTTTGCTACTTAAGCATCAAGCTCACAAATCAGTAGCTTTTGAAAAACCCTAAACTGAGCTACCAACATAGCCAGTATTTAAATCTATCAAAATATGTTTACAATATTTTTAAACGCTTTACAAAACAACAGTTTTATATTTCTTGAAACAGCTGGAGAAAACGATAAATCATCCAATCAAAACAGGCCTAATTACGTACTGTTCAAATTTTACTCACCAGGGTATCCTTTGTCTCCAGGCATGCCCAAAGACCCCGGGTATCCTTGCATTCCGGGAAACCCTTTTCTACCTGCTCGCCCAAAAATCACGTTTGATGGTTCACCAGGATCCCCTCGTGAACCGCGGTCACCTTTCATTCCTACAGCACCATATTCACCAGGCTTACCGGGTTGTCCTTTGATGCCAGGCGCTCCATCCGGTCCTTCTATGCCGTCCAGACCTCGGGGACCATGTTCACCCTGAGTCCCGTTACCAAGCGTACGAGAGAGGATAGTACACGGCAACAAGATGAATCACACTTCTTTACTGGCAGAAGTTGGCTAATCCAGAATAACTATTTCACCATGAGAAATGAGTGAACAAGTACTGTCGGAACATCACAACTGTTTATCGGTACACTTATTGCAATCAGGTTCATTGTCACAGATTTTCCTACTAGTTCAATTATTCTATTTATCAACGATGCTAAATAGATCCATCCAGTTCATATGGTGATTCATGAAGTGAAACACAATTCTAACGGTTACCACAATGAAGTCGCGGCCGGATGACAATATACATCACCACCATTCGATGAGCCGGAGTGTTGCGGGATACTTGTGATAATAACACTGAGGATATGTCTACAGTGTTTGGAATTAAAAATAAGTTCTTAAAACATATTTTTCATCCTAACTGGTAACCTTGATTATAATGTGTATTGCGCATGCCCCCAGATAGCTTTGCTGTACAGAGCTGGATAGGAATTGAAAGATGAGGCAGTCTAGTCAGCGAATGATTTATTGCCAAGTAAAAACTTTAGAATTGGACTTCGTGACTGGAGTAGACTTGCGCAACTTACAAAACGGATGAAATAAGACTACAAACAAACCAACTGATCATTACAACCTGTGGTGTACTCTTTTGTGGGCTTTTTCCCCCGTGTTCCTTACAATCCGTACTTTTAACTACTTTCTATTCGTTCTTTATGTCTCGGCTTTTGTTATTTCGGTCTGAGCCGTGTTTACTAACTGCTGTCAGCTGGAAAGAGGGATTCATATTTAAATGAAACCAAAAATACATACGGTAATGTTCATTGCGACACTCGCCTTAAACAGAACTTAACCACATTTAAGCACCTCTTTTGTAACCGGGATAATACGAGTATGACAGGCTTATCAATCGTGTGGTTGCCGAAGTAAGTATGTGTAGATTTTCTCTCAGAAAAATTTCAAAATGGAAGCAAAACACGGGAACTCACTTTCTGACCCATTCTTCCAGGCATACCAGGGAAACCCTTTGGTCCGAAGCTTCCCTGTCGACCGGGGGTTCCAGGATCCGCCTGAGGTCCGGGGAATCCGGGACGCCCCTGAAGACCCTTTGCACCGTATCCATCTCGACCGGGATCTCCCTGTTTACCTTCCTTTCCGGCCAGCCCCCGAACACCTTTAGTTCCCGGTACACCTGGTCGTCCCATTGGCCCAGGGTCACCAGCTAAACCGACCGAGGAGCGTCCATCAAGACCACGCTCACCAGGTAAACCACGTGAACCTGGTATGCCAGGTTTTCCTTGGAAAGATAAAATATTTTGAACTCGTCTTAAGCTGACGCGGTGAAAAAACGACAGTTCACTTAGCCCTTTTTGAAGTTACACTTTTAGCAGATTAATTTCTTGACTTGAACATATCTTACTCAAATTTTAATAATTCTTAGAAGAACGGTAAATGATTATGAGAGATAAACTGGAAACGGTAATCGGGCCTCTCCGGGTACTGAAGTGGGGAAGCTAGATTTTGCGGACATATGGACCAGATCAGATTGGTAGCAGACAAAAGAACGCGAACTCCAGGTTGCAAGACCTAGACAATTCTTTTATTATTGTGTCGTGCACTTACCTCGTACACCGATATCTCCTGGTGCACCAAAGCTGCCTGGACTTCCTTTGGGTCCCTGAGAACCGGGCCAACCGGCAGCTCCTTTCGCTCCTGGAACACCCATTCGCCCGGGAAATCCATCTGCACCACGATCTCCTTTAGGACCAGCGAATGCTGTTCGTCCATCAAAACCGGGGTCACCTCGGTCTCCGGGCAAACCAGCATTGCCGGGCAAACCGTGATATCCGGGTAGACCCTTTTCACCGGTGTCTCCGGTCAAGCCTTTGTACAGACATACACCAGGCAGACCCATTTCCCCTTTACGACCCCAAGTACCTGCGATATAAATACAGGAAAGAATAATATTTCAATTTACTGCTGTTTTCTTTTTTTGTTTGTCACGGAACAATTATATCAAATGAGAGAAGAAAGGTGCCCCTAATTAAAGGCTGGTAACAGTCAGTTGATCCGTGGATGGGATGTTAAAACGAAATTTTCTATTGATCTTTTAAAACCAACCCTCCCCCACTATCACGATGCACACTGCTTTCTACTTGACATATGACAGGACCTCAAATCTCAGTTGGAACTAGAGCATGGGTGGTATTTATGAATGGGCTTGAATTCCACAGGGGTCGGTAAGTTTAGCATTTGTATCCAGTCCCCAGATATAACAATGCCAACTCTCCATCACGAGAGTAATAACGAAAACGCTGAAGCTCAAATTGGCTCAATAAAATAATGACCCTCTGAGGCGAAAACTACTTTTAGTCACTCAACTGACTAAAAAAATGACTTCAGCGAAACTCTATATACAGGAAGCCTTGCTGAGTATAATTTAGGAAAATTCGTGTGGTTCATCCTAGCAAGTAACTCATATTTTCATATTGTTTGATTTCTTGCCTAGAGGATATCCTGGACGACCAAAGTCACACACGCCCAACTACCCATAGCTCAGTATGAAATCAACTTAAAAAGGAGGAAACTGTATAAATAAATTAATGTCCTTTTATGGAGCTATGACAGAATTTGATTCGGTCACGAAGCTCAAACTATATACTTAAGCGGTTCTACTGTGCATCAAAATCGATGGTTGCGGAAGGTTTTGTGAAGTCTGAAGATCAATATGCCCCTGAGAATCTGACAGTATTGAAGAATAAAGTAGACACAACATGATGAGAGGAACTACGTCGTATACCTAAGACTAATTCTTAAGGTTCGCAATTACTGAGCCTAAGGAAGCGTTGAATTTGCCAGTTTTGTCAAATACAAGAAGCAGTAACTGTTTACAGTGTTAAAATCTTATGAAAAGAACGAGAACAACACTGTCAAAACTCACCAGGAAAACCCCGTATGCCTTTGACACCGGGCTCACCAGGCATAAGGGTATCGCTGGGCAGACCACGACGACCCTTGGATCCCTTCATTCCTGCAAAACCGCGTGGTCCAAAAGCTCCATTGATACCGGGTTTACCTTTATTGGTTTGAATTATGAGCCAGAAAATAGAAAATGTAAATACATGTATCAGTTTTGATTGTACAATACCAAAGACGAGCTCATGGTCCAAATTTTACCTGCAATAATAAGTAAATGAAACGAGGCCAATTCAAATGAGGTACTGTGCAAGGAGGCATTTTAACCTATCTTTCGATTTATAAAGTCTCAATAGCTGCGGTTTTCAGTTTGTTTCAGAAATATTACAAAAGTGAGATATTCACCAATAAATTTTCAGTCTTCGTGCTGAAACCCAGAGGGAACTATCCCATATAAGCTTTTTCACTTTGACCCTGGGGGCTCACGCTGATGAAGCTTTCCTCCACAGTGGGCACAAATGTCCATCGAAATATGGTTTAAAAGGTGAGTCATCCCTCTCTTCTTCGAACAACGCTAGTGAAGCCTTCTGAAAATTGGCTGTTCGGCGTAAAATACGATAAGACAATGGTAAGCCAGTCTGTGGACGCTTTCGCAGCCTTAGAGAACGGCTTCTAATCCGGTCGTTCACCCAAAAAAGGAACCCGTTTGCAATTCCGGACTTAGGTCACCACGATGGATCTTCCGGACACTGACTAAGTTTCCACGGATTCTCCGGTAGTTTTCAGGAAATACTCCAAGAGACTTCAGACGAACCTACTAGGCTGTCCCGCCTAATCCACAGATGAGTCTCGTAGCAAAGCATTTCATCCCATGATGCATCGAGTCTTCACAGACGGTAGATGCTCAACCCCGAGGTCTCCCCCACAGGATGACACCCGAAGTGATTCACCACTGACATGAAAGATCACACTGAAACCTCCTCGCTCCTAGTCCACGTTTGCAAGTTTGGGGACTTTATTCGAAAGAGACCAAGCAGTAGCCCATATTGATGATTAATCCAACTCCCGTTACAGAAACTACCAACCCACATTGGCACTAATGACACCAGATTTTCAGGTTGTCGACAAAATATCGTGGCTGAAGAACTGATAGTAAGTCATCGATAAAGGCCACCAACAGCAGCGGAGCAAAGGCGGGACCCAGGGGAAAACCACTGGTGTTAGCCTACCAGCTGGACATTTCTCTCAGAAAATTCGGAATCCAATGAAGTAATGGACTGTGGAGACCAAAAAACCTGAGCTTTTCCAACAACCTGTAACGAAGAATCAAGTCTGTTGCGTCTGTGTTGTGACCTCTTGCCACTGAATCCATAGCAAATACTGAGGGTAAATTATATAAAACGTGAACATATTTTAGGAGCTACTTTATTGGCCTTGGTGACCATCCCTAATAAATTATTTCAAAACTGCCTGCGTTCATTTAGATTTCATGTTTGTGCCTAATAAAATCTGGGACCATAAAAAGATGTATCGAAAGTATCTGTAACAATCCACTTACTATTAAGCTTGGTAAATGAAAAATTCTGGGCACTTAGGCACAATCTACTTTTGCTCGAAGTACCCCTTTCTGAGACAATAAGCTGATTCCAAACATCTGATAGCAAGCCACGTTAGCAGGGTTGATATCTTTGTTGTATTGTGCTGTAAATTAAATAACTAATGGACCGCTCATCTCGTTGCCTGAAACTATACAAAAGTCTTGTGTACAGAAGAAAGACAAGTTTTGTTTTTATCGTGATCCATCAACCGAGGTTAGAACAACATTCAGTTACCTGCACGTCCAGGAAGTCCTTTTATACCGCGATATCCTGCCTCACCAGGCATCCCTGGTACACCGGCCGACCCGGGAAAACCTTTTTCTCCAGGGGTTGCAAAGAAAGCTCGACCGGGATCACCAGGTTCTCCCTGGGGACCTGTTTTATTGGGTGATCAAACGTAACAGGAAGAGATTGTGAAAATAAAACCAAAGTATAGAGCTGAGTAGGTCATCCGACTATTAGGATACATAAAGTGTCTGAAAGAGTGACAAGCTAGTTGAAAGTTTTCACACCAAACACTGAGTAGTTCATTTCCGACATTTTTATGATGGAGGGAAGTATTTACTTCAATAAGCCGAGCTTGAAAGTATTTTAACTTGGAGTGCGTTACCACCGGACTGTGGTATGAAGCCACGAATAATCATAAAGATAAAATGCCGTCAAACTCAGACTTCACCCCCCCCCCCCTCCTCTCATTTGGGGATAACCCTGACTTTTCTCTTAAACGACTGAGTTTGAATAATCAAAAAAGCTGAATAGTTCGAGGCTATCTAAGATATCTTGGGCTCCTCGTGACCTGCGGGCACTTTGTCCGATTTTGGTGTGAAAGGACGGTTTAGGTCGACTAGGTGACAATAATGATAAGGGCTCTTGTCAAGCTTCAAGTTCCAACCAGGGCAAAAAACATCCACTTCTGCTTATGTACAATAAAGTTATAACAACATCCAGAGCTTCTATGGATTTCAAATATTGACATACACACAGGCTCTGCTCAAAGGGGTTAATCAGTATTCAGAAGCATTTCCTAATTTCACTGGAGGCAATTAAAAATTCCTTTTTCGCCATGAAAACAAAGCGTTTTACTTCATCATCAGTATCGATTCGGCAATAGCACTTATAAAGAATATTATTTGTTTTGTAGTTATAAGTCAAAATTATTCAAATGCCTTACCGCGCATTCCTGGCAGTCCCGATCGTCCTGGAACTCCTGGTTCTCCTGGTATTCCGTCTCGTCCAGGGATACCAATTGATCCGGGGTATCCAACCACGCCAAACGAACCCGGTCGACCACGATCACCTTTCATACCCGGGTAACCGAATGTGCCATTCTCACCCGGCGAACCTCGACCACCGGGTAGACCATTGGCACCTGAATTGAATGTATATCAGGTGCTTTGCATGTTTTAAAAGGACGGACTATGAGACGCGAATTCTACATGGGAACTCAAGTTACTCGGTGATTCAAAGAAAATGGTGTGATTCGAGAAGATAAATCATGAAGCTACTGTCGCTATTGTTTCACTTATAAGATTATGGTTCTTGGTGGATATAATATTATTCGTAGTAACAGTGACGATATCCCATTGTCATCTAAAGTCTACACTTACTTTTGTATCTAAGGCCCACCATGGATGTGTTTAGCAAATTAATTCAGTTGTAAGTGGGTGAGTGTTCTTTTATTCTAGACATTCATGAGCTTCTCCAGGATGACCATTCCATTCCAAGAATACGAACTATGTTTATTCCCAGTCACTGCGGCGAGCATTATTTAGGTATAGCGTAAATTCTCTAGAGCTTTATGTAACCTTCGTAGTAAAAAACAAATGTTATACAACTTTATTAAGATGTGGTATGGCATCTCAAATTTAGGTAAATAAACAAACAATTATTATCATTGTCGTATTTGATTATCCTAACATTTTTCAAAGTTGGTTGGATCCTTTTGAAAAATGGTGTTGATTGTAGCTCAGGTTGGTTTTGTTCAAAAGTCACTGAACAGTTGGTTAATGAGCCCGATAGCGTAATCAGTTTCGAATAGTCAGACTGTTAACTTAGCCAAATCTAGATTTCATCTCTAGGGGTAATCTAAGTGTAGTTAGTGCTCAGCTATAAATTACGTCGAAATGCGAGATTATAAACAAAGATACAATCAAAACTCAAAAGTAATTTTGTTCAGAAACGTGCTTTTAGAGGTCTATCGGAGGGAATCATGAAAATGAGTTTCATGAATGAGGAAGAGAGCTGAAACTATTGAGTCATTGAAATTTCATCTTTATTATCAGTTACTTTACTATTATTGGTATCTTTACTATTATTACTATTACCTTACCTTTTAGTCCGGTACTTCCCGGATTGCCTTGTTCTCCTGGCGGGCCTGGATCTCCGCGAAAACCATATTCTCCTGGTTGGCCTGTACACGAAAAAAAAATCAACTTTACGTGCAGAAGCAGTGCGCTGCTAAATGCAAAAACAGAAATCAGTGGGAGTGAAAGATAAATGCTCTTCCCCATAGTAATATTCAGGCTCGGGAAAACGAGATTATTTCGCACGAGACAACAATGACTCTGCTGTTTCCTTTTCTGAGTTGTAATTTAAGAGGTGGATAATATAAAAACTAATTAAAGAACACTAGGAAGAATTGATTTTGCAATTAAAATTATCCTCTGTCTGTCCATTTTATTGTTCGACAAGGAAAATCCCATTATGCGTAGCACTGATAGTAAAAATACTAGCACTGGCCGTAGAAAATCAAATGCATCCAACACGTTATCCTCCTTACTTTTGAGGGGTCGTTCTGTTTACGGGTTTGAATCCACTCCGGGTATTATTGTTGTTCGTTGTGATTCTCAAGACAATCAGATCCCCATGCTTCCCGCGTGAAATGATACGGTTCACTCGCAGCTTACTCAACTAGACATACTTGTTGGCGATGACTGAAGTAGCGATTTTGCAAGAGCCATTGCGGATAATAAAACAGGGACAATATCCATTGTGTAATGAATGGACGGAAAAAAGTTCACCAAGGTCACAATTAACTGTGTTGTGACTTAAAATCCACCCAGTGCCGAGTAAACATTGTTCTACTGAAGTGATAGCTGGATGGGGGGGGAGTTAATCTATGAACGTTTTGTCCGGTCTGACACCAGTTTAGAAATAATCAGAATTTCACGACTTTTTGTTTTCGACACAGAAATAAATCACTCACCCTTAGCTATCTGATGAGGTATGTATCCACAAAAGCCCTTCTCACCCGGCCGACCGGGAAAACCTTTCCGTCCAGGATAACCATGTTCACCAGTATCACCGGGCATTCCATCGATACCACGACCGTCTTCCCCCGGAGCGCCCGGGATTCCGTCATCACCTTTCTCACCAGGCATGCCCGGAATGCCATTTGGGCCTGGAGTTCCCTGCGCTCATAAAGAAGAAGAAGTTCAAAATAAAATTAAAGGGCTATGCAAATTCTCTTGAAACTTCGTGGACAATCTTAAAATAAAGACAATTTTTTAATTGTTAAAACCTTTCAGTGTCACCGGGCTGTTAAACTAGAAACTATCCGTCGGTGAGCTGGTTTACCACAACAAAGGGATCAGAATGGATGTTCTCCCATAAATGTCCGCATATGGTGACGGAATCGACATTCGTTTTGAAGAATGAACTACAATTACTGAAATGTAAGGAAAGAAGCAACTACGAATTCCACAATGGAGAACTGTCCCGTTGATTAGACATACTCTTTGTCCATTCACGTCAACTGTTAGGCTTACTGCGTTTACTGTCACACCTTCTTGGTCAAACTCACATTTGGGCATAAACTTGTGGTAATAGAAAACAATCCGAGGAAAACAAGTTCAACGAACAGAAAAACAAGAAGCAAACGGGAACTGACCCTTCGACCCGGCTGTCCGGCTGATCCAGGGATTCCAAATGACCCGGGAAATCCTCGTTCGCCTGGTTCACCTTTGGCTCCGGGGTATCCTGGTTCTCCCGCATCACCGGGGATAACCTTTTCTTGAATGTAGGTTATCCTGCCGGGCTCACCTCGATCACCTTTAGCACCAAATGACCCGGGATGACCCGGTTGTCCCTGTAAGAGGTGAATGTTTGGAGGTGATCAATTTTGATTTTAGATGTAAAATAAGCATAAATATTTTCTGAACCCACCTGCTTGAGAGATTACTGAAGTGGATAACCTTATTGGCTCCTAATATAAAAATTGCCATCAGTCAGAAAATGACCTTTTTACTAAGAGCTTTCAGCTTGTCAGAAGCGAACATCAAACTGACATATACTAAAATGCCTCCATTTATCTGGTTACATTTTAGCTGAGTTTTTCTAAACGGAAGGGGGAATATGACCAGATTATCGAGCGGAAAGGCCAAATGCTTTGCAAAACGTTTGTCTACCTAAAGAATGGTTGTTTTTGTAGCTGGAATCATTTGTCACTTTGTCTGGGGCTTGTTTTGCATCTCCCCAGATAGACTTCTTTGGGAAGTGATGCTTGTCGAAGATGCTAGTGATCGGAAGATAACTAGAAAGGGAGCTCACAAACGATATGAGAACCAAGTGAGAATAGTGACTACTGAACTTGATTAGCTAGGGCTTGTGAAACTTTCTGTCTGGGTTCCAAGAGATCTAATGTCGCAGACACGGAGCGATATGTTGGTATGTTGTGTCTGTTCTTGTATTCCCACCCTTTCTTCATTGACTTTCTCTTGTCATTCGTATACTTATCGTTGCTGTTTTCATTTTCTAGGTTTTTTTGTTTCCGATAGGGAGTTTGGCTGAAAGACGAGAACCTGGATAGCTACGTACACTAATGGGCATTCAAAATAAACTGTGCTGAATTTGTTCGACACAACCGCACACACAAATTTGAATGGACAGCAAGATTTTTCCAAGAAGTAGCCAAAAATCATTAGCACTGTTTACAAGGGACAGTGAAAACTTATTTACGGTTATCATCACACCAGTATTGCTCATGTAGTAAAATAGCAGTAATCGCGATGATATTATCTGGAGAAGTATGTCAAAATTTGCTGTCATCACCCGTCATCAGCATAAATGTAATTTTGTTTGTCAAAAGCGCGACACACACTAGATGTACTGTTATCTTTACCCAGGGCAATTCTACCCTTCACAGGTCACACGTGAGAGAAAACAATTGACGACGCTAACTTCTGTTCCAAGATCCATCTTTGTTCACGTGAACAAAAATGTAACTCAGTAGAAAATAACCTGAATTATTACTTCCGATGTCATCTTTCGTTTGAGCTCATAAAACGACTATTCCACGGCACATTTACCTCCGTACAGTTCTGATTTTACAGCTGTAATCTCATTTGAATCGAATGGAGCATGCCTGAACGACGAGTCTATTTTTAGAATCACACTGTGCTTCTAAAAACGGAACCTCCGTCCATGCACGCTCCATCCGATTCACGTTAGATTACATCTGTAAACCAACAGTGGAGTGCTCAAGTATAAGGATGATTGGGCGGAAGAGTATCGGGTACGCATATCTGATGAGCGGCAATAACCGCGAAACGGGTTGTGTGCTTCCGGAAAAATTTTGTCCTATCATCCAGATACAATGTCATACTACTCATATTGAAGTGCTGATTTTATCTCTACGTTTACCTTTTTCCCCGGCATGCCTGGCTGACCATCTCGGCCTGGATCACCGTCCCAGCCAATGTCACCGTTGATTCCATTCTTGCCCGGTTGACCGGGGAAACCCGGTTCTCCCATGTCCCCGCTATCACCGGGCAATCCCGGCATACCATCCGGGCATATCCCGCAGGGCACAATGCTGCGGCCTGTGAAAGAAATCAAGGAAAATCCAGGAAAAAAGTGACTACTGACTGATCCACGGGTCTTCATCAACTGAACAGAATGGAATTCAAGCAAAAAAAATATGATATTGCAAAACATTTCGGAATTTCTGTAAGGAAGCTTCCAATTTCAAAGTTCCATAACGGTTTGCCTTATAAATGTTGGAAGGTTTTGGTTGGTAACAAAACAAATCAGTGGTGTTAAATTTTTTTCAGCCTAACTATTTATACGCAAAACACAGAGTAGCTAAAAGACAGATATACATGGCTATAACCGGTACGGGCACAATGAGGATGAAATGTTTAGAACCCGCTGGGTGTCTGTATTAGGCAAGAGGGTTCACGCCAGTCTGATAGCCATCATGATCGCATACGTGTTATTCTACTTCCGAATGTAGCTTTTCATATGAAATTTCAACATTTAGTGGAATTGCTGGTGTGGAGTTTAACTGTTGTCCATTCTATCACGAATACATTTTTGCTATCCTTTTGTTTAGCAACTGCAATTATGTAATATTATCAGGAATAGGAATACTGCCGGCTGTAGTCTATGGCAGGTTAAAAGTAGCTAATCCTTAGCCCGGGACAAAAAATACAGGTCGCAATGTTGGAAATTTGCCCACCGAAGCTGGAGAGATTACAAGTTACGTGAGGGTTAAGAAAGGATGACATCATTTTCGTATGAGCTATCTGAAACATTGGTTAGGTTGGGTCGTGAGAGCGAATCGACGGCAGAGGTATCTCATGATTTGTGTCCGACAAAGGAAGTGCATTTAAAGCCATCTAGCTAGCATGTCCAGCCTTGTTCACAAGTAGAAGAGCCTCAGTACCAGATCCGCCGATAAATCAGGAACTACGTCAGACGAAACCATAAAAACGCATGAACTTCAGTATGCGAATTTTTGTGCTATCGATTATTTGAGTTTCGTTTCCGTTATGCAGTTGACTATACACACTCCAATGTTCCACCGCTCATTGGGAGCTTTCGCGACTTGAGCGTGATATGACGGACTGTCGTCGAGGAGAAACTGGCAACGCTTTATTTACTCCCTATTTCAGTTCATTAACTCTGTAGCGTACCCCATAAGGTGGGACAGGGGTTCCTTCAGCATTCCTTCATGATAACGATGATGAGGATTTACATGATGATGAAGACCATTCCCGTACACTCTGATTGTGAGGAAATCAGGTAGCTGAAAGTAATGACAAAACATTTTCTCCACCACCCGGAAGGCTATTTTTCACATGGTTTTATTTGAAATAGTGACTAGCCTTACAAAATTGATGAAGTGGACTTTAAAAGAATTTTCCAATTTTGAGTAAGTCGCAGATGTTTCTCAGCTAGATACTATAACTCCTTTCAACTGGACGGCGAAGGTGAGATGTACTTATATTTCCACACTGAAATCAAAAAGAGCCATTCTCATTTCCTTCAGTAACCTGAAGAGTTTGCATCAATCTGAAGCATTTTATTCCGTGCTTGCACAGAAGTGCAGTGGAAGGGATATATCAAATAGCCTCAAAGGTTCACTGTAGCGTTAGAGATAGCTTGCATTCATATCATGACGCTTAAAGTGAGAATCACACATGGTCGCCCAGATTGGATGCGCTTCATCTCATTGCGAACTTGATCAACGTCATTTTGGAATTATTCACTTTATCAATAGATTTTATCCTAAATCTCCCACTCGGAGGAAATGGTCACTCGGATAGAAGGAACTGTATATCCTGTCTCACCTTCCACAACTCGGTTTTGCGAAATCTGGCTGAAATCCAACTGGACTGGGAAACACCAGCTCTCTGGCCGGTAGACTACCCTTGGTCGCCCAACCCCAAAGAAAGATGCTAGTTCCCTGCAATGGCACCTAACAATTTTTGATCTCTCTTTGCAGAGATGTTTCTAACCAACGTCCTGAACTCTCATGTTACACCTGTGCGGCATGTATCCAAGAGTCTTGGTTAAGTGGAACTACTGAAGACGAACTCGTTCTCCTCAAGAAATTTGAGTGTTTCCATGAAGACAAAAAGCAGCCCAGTAAGAGAGCATTTGGGGGAGTTGTTACTTACGTCAACTCCGAGTGGAGTCAAGTCTTGAATTTCTTTTTTAAAGGTATTCACCGAGTGGTTGTTAAGTGTTATTCCTAATTTTCCCCTTTTCGAGGCTCTGTCGTCAGTAATCTCTGCATATCTCCCCTATGCACTCAGAGGAGCATGCCTCTGTTTCTTGTTTCGTCGACTTGCTTTGGTTCAAGTGACCTCTGTCTTATTCCAAGTAGGGAAAATACTGTTTTAGACAGAATTATCCCCAACCATCCCGAACTTTTTCACTCGTAACTGAAAGCTCCCGTTTCAATGAGTGACCACGCTCTCATTTTTATCACTTTCAGCACACCATTCATTCTTCAGGACAGAACTAATAGAAATCACCTCTAAAAGCTTGCCACACGTCAGCAGTACCGTTCTTCAAAGGTACTTTTCCGTTGTCTCTTCGTGGTTATCCTTCGATTGCTCCTTTTGCCGGCTAGACTTATTTACATAGACACCGAGTGCTGTCATTTACGTAGTCCTGGAAAGACTGTATTATTTTAACAGCGGCAGAATGGCTACTCCATTGCTTAAATTTCTGAGAGGGTAAACAGAACATGGCTATAAATTACACGACCAGGCTCCAGTGAAACAATACTGTATCTTGATCAAACTTGAGATACGCCGGCTAAATACGACAACGGAGAACCGGTTCTATATACCACTAATAGAAAACGTCTTCGACACGGGATGCCGCTGCTGTGTGGACAACAGGCTTGGTCAAAAAACTACACAGCATATGGTAACAGCCCGAAGGCCGACTTTATTCACCCTTCGTCGGATACCTTACCGTCCTATATTCCTTCTATTCCCCCAGATGTAGAGCAGTCTTCCTCAGGAGAAGGCTTTAAGTTACTTCGAAACCTAAATCAGCTTCTACTCTGGGTCCAAACTGCTTATCCTCCAGTATTGTCAAATTCGGAGCAGGTCCACTGCCAGAAATTATGACTTTCCTTAAAAATAAATCTGCTGATGCTAGTACTATTGTGTCTTCCGAAAACCCATGACAGTATTACCAATTCCCAAAAGCTATTCCCAACATTTTGTCAAAAAGTTCTCGTTCCATCGCCATCGCTTCTTCTACGCTCAAGTTGACCGAGCCCGCTATCCATAGTCGATTTCATTCCTCTTATTTTGTTCCCAACCACCCCTATCATTTTGCTTACAAACCCAACAGAAGCACTGTGGGTGCATTTGCTTCAGTTTGCCGTTTCATTTCGAACAACTTGAATAGTTCCGTGAAATCAGTTTGCCATATTTTCTTCGAATATTCGTACGCTTTTGATTTTTTTCCCCATCCTCTACTTTTTCGACTGTCGTTGTTTTTCTTCGTTAAACTTCTTTACTTTCCCAAAAGCAAGGCTCTTTTTCTAATGTAAATCAATGTAATGAAGTTGGCTTAAGTTATTGGAATCCCTTGAGCAACAACTCTGGCTTTCTTTAAGGTGTTGTTCTCTCTCGCTTTCTTCGTATCTTGTCCCTAAGTACGTTAGCGACTTGACCTCTGTACTACCTGTGCGACATTTTAATTACGCTGATGACGCGATGCTCCATCAGTCTATCTCCAGCCAAACAGACTCCACATCTTTTCCGGAAAGCTATGCGAAACTCGTAACCTTCCCGTGAATTCTGGCCAACATTCGAATCATTCACAATCTTTTGGGTGTACTTTCTCTCTCTGTTGTTCATCTCACCCAAATGACCTATCGGTTTTCACAGGTGACTTGACCAAATAATTAGCCTTTACAGTCAGCACCAATTCACAGCCGTCTTCTCATATTCTTGATTGTGCAAAGGAACTAAATTGACCGTTTTTTCAAATTTGTAGGCTCAAGCAGTTCGGTACTACACAAGCAGTTATTTTTTCTTTTTCTATCAATAGGTGCTCCCCGTCTAATTCCGTTACTCTCCGTGATTCTTCTTTCCTACTTAACAAATAATTTATCACACTAAAAAGTGACTTGGGCATTTTTATTCGTTACCCGTTGATTTCCAAAAGCTCACTTACCTACAAAGTTTGCAATTTACACATTATGACCTGTTAAAACTTCACCATTAAGGTTATTGCACCAGTGTACCATAACTAATCTGCTTGCCGTTCACATCCCTCCAAGCTTTCCGCATTTAGGCTAACCCCTTCCGTATAAACATCTCTGCCAAGTCTACAGTCCCTAATTTAGCTCGAATTCCGGTTATTCAGAAAAAAATCAAAGGGGAAATTAACATGCACCTCGGTTGCTGAACCAGCTTTCTTCTGCAGTATTTCTTAATGCTTATTTCAAAGTGACAATGACCAGTTTATTTTCTTTTGCTGAAGTGTGAGTTTAGTAACTGGCTGAAGTCTCCATTACGAAGTATGCACAGGTGGAGCCTTGAAATTTGGCAGTGATGTCTAGCACATCTTCGGATATGTCTACTGTTTAATCATTTTATCTGGTACTGATTTTATTTTTACTCACCAAAAGGGGTCTCGGAAACTTTCTGTTTATACAATCACGCCAAATTCCGTTTTGTTCGAGTGGAATTACCGAGTACTTGACGGAAAACATCTTTTGGAAGATCTTCTAGGAACAAATTGAAGTTAATTTTCTGGAAGTTGAACAATCACTCTCGAAAACGTTGCTCCGGATGGATGTTTGCTTTACTTAAACAGATGTCGTGAAGAAAGTGCCTACCCGTAACACTCAGTTTCACCTTGTATTCTTTGTTCAGCCGTATGGCTCAACTGGCTGACTTTGAGCACAAACATGAAAAAATTATTGGGGGCTGTTCCTGTACAAGAAAGGTGTCTCCAGGCTGACGTTAACGACAAAGTTGTCAAAGTTGGTTCGAAATATTCCTCACTGATCATCCAGTCCCTATCGAAAAAGTGGTGGTGGTGGTGTCATGGCATACATAAATGAAAGTCAATGCAATTTTTCCCACTATTTGTTCACATTTTCTACGGCTCACATCAGTGCTGCCATTGCTAAGCGCAAGCATAAACGTCTCAATCACCACCGAATAATTATACTGGTCAACATTTACATTTTCCCAAGATGTCATACTGCTAAACTGGATGAATTCTGCGACACCATTTTCCCCAATCTGACTGTCCTTTATGTGAAGCATGCGGTTACTCAAACAGGTTTGATGGGAGTTTCCTTGTCGACCTGGGTGAGAACAGTATTGTTACTTTCTCCCTAGAGAACAACACAAGGTGGCGAACAAGCTCGTTTTCAGTGATTCGTAATCATGTCATTCCATCACATTTTATATGAACAGTGTTAGGTGAACAAAACAGAAATCAAGATAAATTGTCTGAAAAATCCCACAGAACACAATGAGAATAAACAACTTGGCAAACAAGCTCGTTTTCAGTTATTCGTACTCATACCAATACATAATGACTCACAAAATAAGAACGGAGAATGGCAATCCAAATCTGTCTGTGCACGTGCGTGTGTGCATGTGAAATTGATCACAGTGTGAAATGTTCAAGTGCACATGTGTTCGGGACCATGACGTGGGCCACGGAAGCTTAAGTGCTTGCACAAATTGTTTCTAAGCGCACAGGGGAGGATTGTAGAGACGAATGCTCATGGCTTCGGCTGTGGCTAAGATGCGACACTTGACCAGTCTTGGTTGCTTGCCCCGGACCTTGTAAATTGTGCGAAAAGCGTTTATCACCTCTACGGAATGGTTTGATTCAACAAGGTGTGAGCACACCGCACTCGTAACTGAACATTCCACACTGTGATCAATTTCACATGCACACACGCACGTGCACAGACAGATTTGGATTGTCATTCTCCGTTCTTATTTTGTGATTCATATATATTGGTATGTATTGGTATGAGTACGAATAACTGAAAACGAGCTTGTTTGCCACGTTGTTTATTCTCAAATCAAGACAAGACGATGAGTCGAAATTAAGTGGGGGAGAGGGGATCGAATATCACATGCGTGACCTCGATCCGTCTCTCGACCGTGAATGGGTGTCTGCCGTGTCATTAGTTGGATCAACGGATCTGTGGTTAGTTTGTGGGTAGGGGGTGGGCCAAGGAAGCCTTAGCTCTTGCACGAACTGTTTTTGGGCGCACAAGGGGGGATTGTAGAGACGAATGCATACAGCTTCCGCTGTGGCTAGAACATGGCACTTCACCAGTCTTGATTGCCCACCTCGAATTTTGTAGATTGGCCGGTAAGCTTTGGTCACATTCACTTAGTTGTTAGACTTGTTCCTCATCTAGACCTGTCTTTTGAGCATCCTTAACCTGTTTTATATTGCTTGCTCTCGATAGGTAGCTCTGATCGTGCCGTAGTGAAGGTTTTTTCCAGTGGTCTACTATAAAAATAACCACATATATTTCACCTTTAGTGGAGACCGAAAATCTAAAGGTGACAGTGTCATCCGGACAATCGTCCTAGACCCCGAAATATTATAAACAACTCCAACTTTAGTTTATTCCTTCAATCCGAACTTTTCCCATGCTGTGAATATTTGGCAAACTACTTAAATTTCTGCAACTTCATCTTGCAAAGATTTTATCCATCCATTCTGACGGATACTGCTCTCCATATCTGATGTAGTTACGCCGAAAGTAGCAACGAGCCTTCAGGGCCAGATACCATGCTACGGTCCGTATGCTATCCAAGTCTATGGAGAAGAAACTATACAGTCTTAGCTCCTTATATGCACTATCCACAACTTTCAGTAAAAATTTCCGTGACTCCTGAAAAACCATTGTGCAGTTAAGTGGTTTCAGGTCTGGTAAAGGTCCACCTGCGGTGGAAGTTGAAAAACTCAATCGATGCTTCACTGCTACCGTTCAATCCGCAGTAAAACCTTACTCAGTTATGGACTCCTAACAAAACTCTATCTCGGATTCCGTTTCCCTCTCAGAACTGTACGAGGAATTACCATAACCCTCGATAGACAAGGCAGATGTTTTAAGCGGTCTACCAGTGATAATTCCGAAGGAGTGCGCAGGAAAGCTGTGTCCGATAATGTCGGAAGTGTTCATCAGATGTCTACCTCGAAAGCACATTCCTGACCGCTGTAGAGTGGTTTTCATTACACCGGTGGCTAGAAAAAGATCGTCACACTTACGTCCGACCCCCTGTACATCAGCTGCCTTCGGAGTGCTTGAAAAGCTTGTTTTGCGTAGGATCGCCGCGCAGATCAGTTTTTCGGATCCCAACCAGTTTGCACACCGTTAGCCGCCGCTTGGCGTTGAATGCTATAGCATCTTTCACTCACTTTATTCTATTTTCACTAGACCGTAAAAGTCAAGGGTGGTCAGAGTGTGCTTTATTGACTATAGTGTTGCTCTCAACTGTATTGACAGGTCCAAACTATTCCGGATTTTTGAGGACAGTTAACTCAACTCATCCTGTACACATTCACGGTCTACCTTTACAATAGCCAACATTTCACCTTGCTTAAAGGACTTAAAGGAGCTATTCTGTCACATTTCTTTTTTCTGATTATTTCTCTTCTATTCCAACCTACTATGACAGTCTACTTATAAATGATGCTGATAACGTTATCTTTGGTACACCCCACTACATCAGCTCTCTTACTACACTTTTGCAACGAAGAGGCTTTTAACTTACGGACTAGTTCTCCGGTCCTAATCAAAAATGAACGTTCTAAGTGCTCCAAGATCTTATTTTGTTCTCACAATACCATAAAATATTGTTATCTTGCGTCGAATTCCGATCTATACACAAAGGATGTGCACACTGCTAGAATATCACCTATCAAGTATTTGTGAGTTATCATCAGCCATGATCTTCCTTGGTCCCCTCATATCAGCGCAGTGCTCCAAGAATAACTCTTAACATTTTAAATGTTACCTCTTAAGTCGTTTTCTACTACACTCTAATTAGTCACACGTTTTAGATTCGTACGTATCGTATCACCTTTGACCTATGCTTCTCTCGTTTCCCAGCCAGGTTTTATTTTAAAAGACCCTGAACTTATTGTCAGATCTATCAAATGTCTCTCTCAAAGTAGTAGGATCTACTATGGTCAGTTTTCTCAACACATATTATTCCAAAACCAGCACGATTGTCAAAAATCCCCTTTAAAGATACTGGATGACCGCTCATATCCCTCTTTTCCAAAGCTTAGTAAATTTATTTCCACTTCCTCCACTAGTCCAGCCACAAACACTTGCTTCCTTGTGCCGATATATTTACAATCGTAAACGGGTTTCTCTCTTGCCAGATTCCTCGTCAACCCTAACACTGTTATAAAGGAATTGAAAAGCCGGCTGAGAAAGTATTTTTCTCTCATCAAGCCTTCATTTAATAGTAATGTAGCTGAATATTTACCCCAGGGTGAATAAAGCGACCACTGGACTAGACTTGACTTGGCTAGAATACTATACACTATAATAGATCAGGAGTGGTAAAGAGTTAGACGACGGTGGAGTAGTGTCTACCACAAAAATGGCCGGCTATAGCGGGGTTCGAACGTTTGACTTAGTATGTGGCAATCAAACCCTCTAAATCGCTCTGCCGCCATCGGCCCCAGAGTGAGACCTTATTCAGAAAAAATAAGTATCAAACAGTTAAAACCTGTTTTTCAAAGTGTCTAAATGCCATTTTCGTTCGAATAATTTCAAATATATTGGGGTTTTCGTTTGATTTTTCATACATTACGAAAAATCTCTGCATATCTCTGTTTTTGTAAGTGAGACCTCCATAAAAGTGTAGACATGAAGATATATAAACGACAATTTCCTCGAGAACCCGACTACCTTTTGCACCACGAACACCAGATAGACCAGGTGATCCTGGCATTCCGGAATCACCATCGTCACCCGGCGGACCACGTGGTCCAGCTGGACCGCGATCACCAGTCCCGCGATATCCTTTCGGCCCAATATCACCCGCATCGCCCGGCTGACCCTTCCGACCAAATGAGCCTGGAGTTCCGGGACGACCAGGAACACCAGGTAGTATTTGGTCTGGCGTATCGCCTGGCATTCCTCTAGCCCCATCCCGTCCCGGTTCACCGATGATACCAGGATCCCCTGGTAAGCCGGAAATTCCTGAAGTAGAGGTAGCATTATATGGTTCGAAGAGAGTAAACGATGAATCTTGAAACATATCGGGCATTCGTATCTGGGTTTACTAGTCAAAACAAATCAAAATTATTCGTATAAGTGAAGTGCAATGGTTTGAACCGAAGAGCCTCAGGAATGAAGTTCTTTCAGTCCCCATTTTATTTTCATAGTAGGGAAACCGAGCGCACGTGAGGTTCCTTACCACGATGACCAGGGGAGGGGATGCCACGTAGCAGACAGTGACTACTCTTAAGGTTTGAGGACAAAAGTGACGCCAAACTCTGAACTAATAAAATACAATATTTGTCAAAATTTTAATGGTCAAACGTCCACCAGAAGTTAACTTTAGAAGAAACAACTTATACTCCTAAACAAATTGAAACGGCTTTATGAGAAGGAATTTCAATAAGTGTTTGTCATTTATCCGGAATACATATCCACTAAATTGTTGTGCAGTTACCTGTCTGTTGCACCTGTCTGCAACTGGAAGACTAGTTAACCAAGTCATATTTTCGGTCTAGTGGATGGGTTTTTTATCGATGAATATACGACGTGTGATAGTCTCAACGGAGCCAAATTATTGGTTTTTCTGTTCAACTAATTCTTCAAAAAGTTTCTTTATGCTTTCATGAAGAAGTTATGGCACTCCTCAGTTGCTGTAAACTTTGGCACAAAATAATGGCAATAAAAACATTCGTAATTATTCATTGAGCCAAGAGGCTTGAAGGGGAAGGATTCCAGGATCGGTTTCTGCTAACCGATTGAACATACTGACATAAATACGGATGAATATTTTGCTTTATTAAGCCCCATCGGGATACCACCTGAGCTTGAATCTTAGGACATTTTTAGCTACCACTTACCTTTAAATGCACAGAACTACAGTACATCTGAGGGTTATATTCTGCTTAAAATCCGACTTGATGTGCGACTGAGAATCTTTTTCTCTTCGAGGAAAGAAAATACTTTGTCCTATTCCAAAGTAAGACAGTCGAAGCACAATCAACATTAATTGCTCTATTTTCATGACTTAGCGTCCACATCAACCCCTATAGAATGGAGGATTGAGAAAAATCACGATTGCTGGTAAAAATAAAATGGACTGAATCGATACACTGTCGAACTATATCAGCATGCTTTCCGATGCTGTTAGTAGGTGCACTAAAATGTCACCACTGATTGCTGGACATTTACCAATTTCGGTGATCTTTTATTTATTCGCGAAGTAAGGAGCATATTACAAAACTTGTTGAAAGTTAATCTTACTACAGTGACTGCGGTAGGCGGGAAACCATTTTCCTGATCAATAAACTCCAAAAGTGTAGCAAAAATTGTTTTCAGGAAATGCGGCTTTGTGTTCTACACGAAAAAACTTGTGTTATGAGAGTAAATACAATTACTTGAGAAAATCGAGTGACGAAATATATTTCCTCGGATAACATTGTCCAAAGGGTAAGTATTTCTCAGAGATACGAAGCGAAAGTATGAAATTACACATGAAATGTATTTTACTTCTGTTCAAAACAAAGTTTTGGAACCAAGAATAAGCTGGGTAAATGTTTTGGAACACTTGAACCGGTGCATAACGTTTCAAATCTGCCAAGCCGTAATTCCTCACCAGTGCTAAGCTTGTACTCCTCCGTCGGCTACTACTTGATTTAGTCTGCTGTGGGCAGTGAAATCGAAAATTCACTGTGACGGTTGTCATGAATCAATATTATAAGGACTTGTAAAAAGGTATATCCGATTACGACTTGCCCGAGGCCCGTGGTCCTAAGCTGAAACTCAGTTGGTGAGGCGCGTAGTACTGAGGCAGAGTGTGGTGCTCGTGTGTGCTCTCAAATCCCGCCGAGACGGAAAATGCTCGACATTTGGATCAGTTCAAAGTTTTATTTATGCCTGCTCGGTGGACTTGATCATTGCGCAAACAGATATTACGGATTTTCCTGTGAATCGCTGTATTTCGGTTGCGTATCAGTTACGCATGACGAAACGGTGCGCCTAAACACTATTTTTCCTCTCGTTTGGAAAGAAGAAATCTTGTATTTTTGTTCACGTGAACCAACTGCTTCATCATAGAACTGGACAGAGTGGTTCAAAGAGGTAAACTTATCAATAAAGATTCCACAATACATAGTAGTCCAAATCTAAATATTTTTAAACCTAATTTTTCCAATACCGGGATAATTCATCTTCCACGTTTGCTTCGGACAACTTATAGACAAATTATACTAATGAATTCGGGAAACCAGTGCCAACGAGAAAAGAGAAAATCTGAAGCCGTAGTTATTTCCGAAAAACCAGCCCACAGTGGATCTGTTCCAGGCCGATTATAGGCGTGCATGTACAACCCGTGCGTGAATAAGAGCTTCTGGAACGGTACATTTGGTTTGGACAGCAGCCTGTAGGAAGGAGGAACTCCACTGAATAACCAAGATTTTCGGTATTTCGCGCACACACAACCACTCTCCAGCACAACTTTTGAGTTATTGAGTTCGGTAATTAGCATGGCCAGCCAAATCTGTCACATCTTTTTGTTCGAATCTTGTAGATAGGAAGGCCGATTATCAGGTGAAACAGACCTCAGTTAGGAGGAGTGAGGACACGTTGGCAATGTTCAAGTATAATATGAAACCATCTTTCAGTCATTCCTGATAAAGACTGACCAATTTCTCCTTTTTCTCCGGGCAGCCCGGGTTGACCCTCTGAACAGCGACGACCAAGCAAACCCGGACGACCAACTGGCCCCATGGAACCTTTATCACCCGGTAAACCAAACATGCCTTGACGACCAGGATCGCCAGGACCACCTCGGGGGCCTGGCAAACCAGGTTCCCCGCGGATACCTTTTGGACCGGGGCAGAATACTAGACCCTGTGAAACAGATAGAGCAAAAAATAAACAAAAATACGGTTTATTTTCTTTGGTCTTTGAATCCAGCTCTCATGGCTAATTTTCACAATGCCCTGCGGTTTCACGATAATCCATTGATAAACATTCTGCTCGTTTACCTTGGCTTTGACTTGGTTTCTCGAACTCAGTGTTAGACAGGTCTATCAATCTTGGTCGACTTGGCTCAGCATGAATTCTAGTGTTTGAAATAAAAATAAATGTTTGTAGGAGTCAACGTACACTAATTCGTCGTTGAATAAGCATGTGTGGTTATCGACCCTTCTTGTCAGGATCAAGCTATCCTTGGAAGTCGGTGGTTATGCGCTGTTATTCTTTCACAATAACTCCGACAAAGACTGGTGCTGGTCGATTTTTTAAGAATCATTCGACATGAAACCAAGCTATCTTTTCTTAAATTACAAAAGTTGACGTTTTCGTTCCGTGATTCATTTTCAAACTAACCAGATTAGTCGAAACACTTAAATAAACCGAATTCTGGGGGACTTACACCAGGTTTTCCTTTAGGTCCATGAAATCCACGAGCTCCGTCTACTCCAGGTGGACCAGTGTCACCTTTTGGTCCGATGTCACCAAAACGTCCTGGTTCTCCGTCCAAGCCACGAGAGCCCTGAGGGAACAAAAGGAAGCCTAGCTCAAATGAATCCCGAATAGATGCATAACGTGTTCGACATCTGAACTGTATTCCATCCGAACCATGCCTGCTTGGCTGGTTTAAGTTGTGTGATCTTGGTGATTCATTTCTGCCGGCCAGCTGCACACAGCGAGCACGATAATAAACAGATGATATTCATCATCTTTTTACCTTAAAATCTTATGCACACCTTTTTTATTCCTTTAGTCCACTTTACATTGGAGGCAATTAAATCAAACCTTTGAAAACTGGTGTAGATCATAGCTCCAGTTGAATGGGTTTTCCGAAATTGATGGATAGTTTGCGACCTAAACTTCAGACATAGAGATTAGAGATTGAAACACTACAGAACCACTGGGCAAACTAAGTTTGATTTTTGTTCCAGTGAACAAATACTATTATTAATGATATGACTGATCCATCATTTATTTAACTGTCTATGTTTGTACATTGTTGAAAGCTGTCCATTGATATGAAGATGGTCTAATTTAGAACGACAAATTTTCCTCATTGTGCTAATATTGTTTTATTGACCAGATCTGTGTTGTGAAACCTAAAAGTGGTTAACCAGGAAGCAAAGGTAAAGAATGAGTTTGAAAAGAATCTGAATTTCATTCTCAAGAGCAAATAAAAGTTTGCTTCACTACGGACAGAGAAGTCGCGCTTTGGGAAAAAACTGGTTTTCGATAAAGGCATGCTTGTGGTTTACATGTTGACACTTGCAGAATAGTAACAAATAATTTTACGGACAATGTATTGTATCAAATCACGGTCCCGTGGTTTGGCAAAGATAAGAGGGTGATAGTTTGCATATAGTGGCCAGGAAAAGACAGGTTTTGGAATATTTACTTCCGGTTTTGACCAAAAGGTCAGCCTCTGGTCACATTGAGTGCAAATATCTGTTTTGGATCATGGCTAGGAAAGAGTGTCTTAACAAACGGTTACCGAGAGAGGGCGATGGATAGAGCAGTATAATGTCAACAATCTCCGCCGCTGGTGAACTTTACAAGTAGTTTTCAATGCATTTGTTGAGACTGCTTTGAACGAATTTTCATTCATTAGGTATCTGGTTTCC
The DNA here is from genome assembly GCA_948099385.1 of Fasciola hepatica. NCBI lineage: Eukaryota > Metazoa > Platyhelminthes > Trematoda > Plagiorchiida > Fasciolidae > Fasciola > Fasciola hepatica. Next base: position 5,646,573 of record CANUEZ040000092.1, read on the forward strand.
TCTTGATGTGCAACAATCTCACCTGGTGTAGCACTTATTTTTCCCGTCCTCAGCCCGGCTGGCTTGTACTTTTTGATCTTTCAAGACAGTTCCCGATTCCTTCTGCTTACACGGTTTAAAGGACGTGACCAGACAATCAAATAAATAAGGGGTGGGAGTTGAGAGCATATCATTCACCCCAGAGATCCAATGAGATCATCGGCCGGTTAGTTGGGTTAACGTATATTGTAAAACAAAGTGATGGTCATCGTTCAGCAGGTAATTTACGAGCCACGATGCACAAACAGTTTCTGTCCTGTCTATCTCAAACCATGCAAAGCCCCTTTTATAACAACGCAGTTATATTTTGATACATGGAAGATGTTTTTAAAGGAATGCATTTCTACTCCATAAATATAACTATATTAGCCTCAAGATTGCTGTCACCGAAGACAAGTTTGTTTGCTACTTATGTTTTTTCTATTTAAATTTGGAATAATAAGAATATTTAGTGAATTACGTCATACTCTCAAGAGTATCAAAACACTTAGGCCTCATTTTAACTGCTTGAACGGCTGTCGAATAGTCTTGTTTTATTCATGCAGTTCATATAATGAAGGTCTCAAGTCCCGCACACATGTGGCGTCTACACTGTAGTGCCGCATGTACATAAACAAGTAGGTTGTAAAGGCCTACTATGATGCTTGGATACTTTGCAAGTGGATGCCATTTGTAAGCTGGTCCAGTTTATTGTATACCAATGAATTTGACCGAATCTCAGGGGCTGAATGACTTCGTTTGCTCGAATAAGTTGAAAGCTTTTCAAAGTCTATCAGGCCTTAATTCACATCTTACAATTTTCCTCGTCCTCTATCAAGAAAGTTCACTTTAACAGTGCTACAATAATGCGTTGTCCGCAATAGGCGGTGTTCACGAATAGAATAACGTTTCTGTCAGCAGTCAAAACTATTCCGTGCAATCTATGGGCGAACCAAAGGCAAACTAGCCAGTGCTTCAGCTTGTGATGCTTTACCAACCGGTTAGCAAAGGATGATTAGCTCAATGCCCTTGGAAGTCAAATATAAACCTTTCGGAACGCCAAACTGATTTGATGCCATTTCGTGGGAAGTAACTGGAGACTGATTTCTCTTTATTTTCTAACTTTCGTAGTTCACGTCAAGGTGAACTAAATCAAAGACGAATTTTATGCCCTGTCGGTAAATAGCCAAAGGCGGTGACGAATGATTTCCTCTCTTGTGCAATCTTTATTGGAGAGAAAGTTAATCGATAAATGGAAATCTGGCATGCACACTCACCGGTTCTCCTGGCAAACCGGGCAATCCAGCATCACCTGGTCGACCCTAAACGGAAAAATACACAAAATGCAAAAGAGATCTGAGAAAAAAATTAGTGACTGTTTTCTGAGTTAAATCCCGACGCGAAAGTTGGAGTAGCTTCAAAAATTCCGCAAATCGTCGGAGCAAAATTACCCAAAAATATTTTTTTTTAGTTCTCATAATAACTGCACTTCACAAAAGGAATAGAAATCGTGGCAAATGATAAAATTTGACGATTATGAAGGTCTCGAAAATAAAATATAAGTTTTGCATAAATGATATCACTCCAATGCCTATATAGACTTTCCAAGTAGTCTACCTTGGCTTATTTTGAACGTTTTATCAGATGAGAAAAACTCAAAATCAATCTCTCTTTTGATAAGGTAGATCGTAATCTGGTCGAGACTACTGATAAAGTAACAAAAAGAGGAAATCATAGTGATACCTACGGTTACATGTTTTATATGCCGTCCATTTGGAGAAACTATGACGTATACAGCAAATGTGAATAATCAGAAGACTACTAGAGGAAAAGTAATGTTTTGGCAAACGATCAACTCCTGAGTAAGATGCACTCAGCCACTTTCGAATTTACCAAAACTCAGTTCTCTCGGCAGTGAAATCATTTAACAATGCGCTGATAGCATTTGTGGGAAAGCAAGAAAGCTACTTTACTCGCCACTATAATGAACGACGGGAAAATGTTTACCATAGACTTTTAATAGAACACATTTCTCTGCCTGTTTAGATTAAAGAACGTCCACTTTGTATATAATAAGAGTATATGGTATATGATAGAAACAAGCACATGCTGTTCATAATTTATTTCTTACCCGATCACCGTGTCTTCCGGGCAATCCTTTTTCACCACGATTGCCTGGTGGACCATCCACACCCTGTTGATGAATGGTATAAAGATGGAATACAGTTTACAGAAATACAAGCGACACTGAAGGTCTCGAATGTAGCCAGTACGTTATGTCCTGTACCTCATGTAGATATTCAGGCAACCAATGGATTTAGTCATCAGGTTTCCGAAATTAACGTCGTATGACTTAATCGCTCGGTCATAGATGTAGTATTTTATCAACAACCCATGCAGAGGAAGTGATCATTTTTTGCACAAATGCGAATATCTAATAATCTCAATTGGCCACGCGTTTTTCTGATCAAATATCAAATATAATTCCAGTGGAAGTGCAGTTAGATTATCATCATTCACAAGGGTACTGGAATCTCGAAGGAAACCTATTTTATGGGACTTTCTATTGGTCCAGTAATAACAAAAAGCTTAATTCAGTACAGACTCCTGCTATTTCTGCAATATTCTAAATTGCCCTAAAAATTCGAAGAAAATATTCTGAGAATATGAAACACATAACAGTTTTGAGTAAAAATGTACATCTGATGGATGAACTGTCCGGATTGGTATAAATGAGTGAAATGATCAATCAAAACTGAAATTAATTTCATCATTGAAACAAATTTTTGGAAAACGGTTCAAGTTTTTATACTTCAGGAAAAACCCATTTTGTGAATATCCGTTAGTATGATTGATAATCTGTAGGGCCTGACTGGGCAGGGCGTGAACTGAACAAACAAAATTCAAAGAGCTGGTTTACTCACGGGAAGACCAATGTCACCGTGTGGGCCCGTGTCTCCCTTCAGACCTTTGTAACCCTGTGTGTAGTTAAACAAAAAATAACGGAATTAGGGTTTCCAACAAGAGACAAGTGACTCTGATAACTTGGAGAGTGTATGCGAAATTCATCAGACTGACTGAGCGCATGAAGGGAATAAATTACTTGGTTTCATTCGAAAATAGAATTGAAGAAGTAATTCAAAAAGCAAATTCCTCCAAAATGGAGCTCATTTACTCTGTATCGACCAATACGTTTGTTCAAGCTGGGCGTACAATTTCAATTTCCGTTCTTCGATTTGTCTACTGACAACTAATTTGGTAGCAATGACTGTAATTTACGGTCCTAAAATATGATCTACTTTTTACACCGACAAACTGAAGGTGATTACTTCATAAAGGTAATCAGGTTTGGCACTCTTTGCAAATTGTGCCAAGATACTATTTCACAAAATTTCACGAATCGGTGTGGCCATTTATTTTGCTATACATATGTATATACATATATATGTGTTTTATCTAAGGATAGTAGGCAAAGAAAGTGATACACCAGGAATTTACTTCTGTAATAAAGCTGAAAATCTCTACCAATACCGAGCATTTCATTGCATATCTGCGCTTGCTTGCCTTTTGCTCTTCGACTGGAATTCAGTGTCAGTAACTCAAATATCTACTCAGATATGCGTCCACTTTAATCTGTTGACTATTAGCAGCAAGCCTGAATAGCTTTATGAAAAATTTTAAGATGAAAGCACTGTCATATAAAGTAGAACAAGCTCGTTTTCTGCAGCTTTGTCCTCTGCTTCGTACAGAATAAGGACACCGACAACACTGCTTAACCATTTCGAACTTAGTACTGCAAATATCATTCCGAAAGTACCCAACTCTACCACTTTATCAGCCAAAGGATAAAGTAACGGACAACCAGCATGTTCATTAAGGAGTCATTTTCTCATTAATGCAGTGGTGTTATTCAATGAAAGCACTTTCATCAGATCTGGGGTACATTCATCGGAGCAATATGGGATTTTTTCTCATTCCAATGAGATTGATTACTACAGTTTGCACGACCAGCTTTGCAGCGTTTCACTAGCTAAGAATGGTAGTACCCGGCAATCGCGTATAAAGAGTAATAACCGGCTTTCCAACTAAGGGCCGCATATATTGTATTTCTTTCTTTCTTGTACTTGGTTGGGATAGAACAGCTGCTGCAAACGTTTTGCAATTTCTTTACGTCTATCCCGTAGGCAACTTTAGTCCCACAAATACTAACATCGCCACCACCAACATCAGCCATATTATCATCAGTATGTGTCCGCACAATCTGTGCAGGGAAAATTCACTATGAGGCAATGGCAATCGATCCCCAATGGAATATCAGGCTGTGCAGTTTGAGGTTTGGGCAAGTGTACGCATACTGTCCGTAGGCAAGAGCAAAAGGCAATTTGTACCTGCTTGCCATCAACAGGTGCACGTTTGATCAGAAACACATGCTTCGGCCGCCTGTCGACAAAAGGACCTGTGCACTATACGCATTCGTTTAGATATACCGGCTTGAAGTGTTCTGCCGGTATGTGTTATGCGCATGCGTAGGAAAGTGCACAGCATTAAACAGTGCATTTACGAATAAGGGCAAGTGTATTTGATAGCCTGCAGACTTGTTCGTATTTGAAGGGTTCAAAGCTGAGTCTTGATGATAGCTAGTTACTTTCAAGGAAATTCTGACTTATTGTATTCCAGATATTTTTATTAGCGGAGATGTTCGTCCCATGGAATGAAGGTGTATCGCCCATTAACGTAATCCCTGTATACCAGGTGCGATTGATGGTAAACGGGGATATTACTGAAACTGATCAATGGTTGTTATATATTACTCCACGGGGAATGCGGTGTGCGGTTTGCGTAGTTCCAACCAGGAAAACTGGCTATTTTTGCCTGAGCCACTCTTAAAAGTATGTAAACTCTATAATCTTGTGACATTTTATTCCTTAATAAATAAGAGTAGTACCTTTTTGACAGAAGGTTTGATTACAGGATAGTCTAACAAACTAATTTCGGTCTTCTATTTTTAACTGATGAATAGGATATCGTTTACTGCTATTTCAGACCCGACAAACACACACCTTTGAACAAAATAATAATTTGCGGGCTAACTGCTATCGTGGTGACTGTTGGTGAAGCAAAAATACTTTTGGCATTATCGTACTGTGATTGGCATGGTAGTTAAATACTGAAAGGGAGAAACTATGTTCTTGCACCTATATTCTGTTGGGTACATTTTCATTAAGTACGGCTGTCTAATTTTGTAAGTTTCATCTAACAAAGTTAGAGATAGATGGTTCAGTTCTTCCTGATAACGAGGTTCTGCTGCCAAAGCTACCTTAGAGACCGGTATCAACATTTTCTACGCCTGAACATACACTTAACAACAGCTTGATTTGGTAACCTAAATAGAACATTCTGGCGATATTAGTCGTAGAAGAAGTACTGTTTCTACTTTCTCTTTATTTAGGGAACATGAATACACAAAACTCTAAGAAGAGTGCAGTGGCGAATGGAGCGCTGCAACTTGGGGAAGTGACCGGCGGTGAGGGGAATCGAAACCAAGTCATGACGGACCAAAGTCCACGAGGATAACCATTTCACCAAAAAAGCCTGCTAACCTTTGCATTCTGATAACCAGAGACATCGCGTTACCTTGATACCCACCTATTGTTTTATTTGAAACAAATGTTGAGAAGAAGAATAGTTCTACAGCTTCTATTATACAGTAAGTAGTACGGAAATATAACGAAAGGCCCCTCAGATTTTTGACCTAGCAAAAGGAACCAGACACCAACTGTAACCGCACCACGAACGCCTGTTTCTTTGGCCGATCATTCATCATTATTGTCCTATGAGAGGTTTCATTTGAAGCGCAGTTAGGGTTTACAACTGGTATTCGTTGCGAAAGTTGAATTTCGATACGCTTTCAAGAACCTGCAGTAGAGGTTTCGACTACTGGTGGGGCGAAAAGCTGCTCGAAGTGAATCGATAAGCAAACTCACTAGATAGAAGTATTTTCCTTCAAGAGTATTGACTGTGGAACAACGTTTCTTACTTTCACTTCTTGATGGTCATTGCATTTATGGAACCTACTTTCAAATGCCTCAACATTTCAACCGATATTTCATGAGTTGATCATAATTCTGCTTATTTACTGACTTGTCGGTTGGCAGATGGGAATATAAAAGTGATCTTTTCTATAATAAGATTTCGTGTCAAACAAGTTGTAAATATCAATATTCATTCACTCCGTCAATATCTATTTCGTGGATCATGCTGTTCATTTTTTCAGCGTCATCACTTTTACTCAGCTAAAACAGATAAAACTTGGTTAGACAAAACCTTACGGTAGTTAACGAGAAATTAATTTACACATCTTGAGTGTTAAGGGATGCTCTTCTTAGGATAGTCTACTGGGGGATAGCAACGGTGACTCGCTAACAGTTCACTGTAGGTTAGTCTTAGCTAGCCTCGAGAATAACGATATAGGGGTCACGACTTGGAGTTTTTGATGTAGGTATTATCGGTAGAAGAGTGAAAAACGTTCATTGGAATCATGCGACCGGTTTCCAGATTAGTGCCGCTTATCAGGTACGCTTATCCGGTACTCCATCATTTGCTCAGTCCCTTTGATGCTTGTACATTCTGTAGGCATTTGCTCAGACAAAGAGGATGAGCAGCAACTACTACCAAAAGGGGTCGTGTAATTCGGAGAAACTTTGTCCGTCCAACTGTAGATAGCGCTTACTTAAACTTGTCCATTATTTTCTGGGATGATTATCGGTTAATAGGTTTCCCAACAACTGTTTTCGTTGTCGGCTTACGAGGATAGGCTTAACTTAATTGTTTGCCTCACATTATGCACCATAATACTTATAAACTGGGCGGATTACACGTGGATGAGTATTCACATACCTTTGGACCGGGAAGTCCTGTCGGACCGACCAGTGAGTCCACATCCATGGGGCATGGATATCCGTCCGGACCGCGGGAACCTTGTTCCCCCTGTTCTCCTTTCTGACCCTGAATGGTGATTGCTGGTGCAGGTACACCCTTGATACCCGGAAGACCACGGACACCTTTGAATCCCTGGAATTTGCGATGTGCGCAGGAATAAAATTTGAATTAACATTTTAATTATATTTTTCTGCACAAAATTATTCCTAACAAAATTCATCTGGCTTTTATTATTGCAGATGAAAAAAATTGGCAGCATACATGATTGTGTACCATCGTTGTGTAATAAAAGAATGTAAGTGAAAAGACAAAAAATAAAATAAGCATCGGCTTGATAAGGTAATATTACACTAACAATTAAGATGATTGTATCGGTTTGTGTCAGAAATAGAATGCGGAGTAAAAGTACTCCGCAGAAAATCCCAAACCACATTTTACCCCATTCTGTACGGTGCGAAACCAGGAAAGAAACAACATGTGACCAGATTGACAGAAGTGAGGTAGAAAGATATTAAAATGCAAGAGGAGTTTGGAAGTAAGTCACTGAAAGACAAAATGTAACTATACGGATTCAACCACAAACAACACTCCAAGAATAAAAGTGCATACGTACTAGGGAGAAATATGTGAAAAGCTGACTGAACTCACTTTTGGACCCGGTAAACCACGAAGACCGGGATCCCCTTGGGGGCCTGGTGTACCAGGGATACCCTAGTTGAATGCATGTAGAAAAACATGGTTCATAAGTACTGTAAGGATAAAATATAGCATTTACTTCTCGAATTCACAAACACTGTGACAGACAGCTTTGACTGGTAGAAAGTATGAACAACTATCATATTCTCTGACTCAACAGACTTTAGTCTTCATAGTGAATTTCAGCCCAATAACCCATACAAGACTGCATTGATGGATACGGATGGGTAATGAATACACCGCTTTCACTGCGCTCGTTGGAAAAGATGGGATAACAAACAGAATGAAATAGATCATTGGAAAATATTTGTGAGCTTTTTCATTCTTGCGGCTTGTAAAATTAATAAACTGTTCGTTTACAGAAATATTTACTAAATAAAGTAGTTTTTAGTGGACATAGTTAACTAAGGCTTCACACATCAGTCACAAAGTGGCTTAGTATAAAACTCTCAGTATTGTCCTCCAAACTAAATGCAATTGGGATGTACGTAACGGAATATTCACTTACATCTCTTGCATCCAAAAGTAAAATTCTACCAACGGGGTGGCGTATACCTACCGACCAGTTACTCCACCAGCTGACTTATCGCGATATGGACCACAGAAAACAAACAACACAAGTGAATACCCAATGATGCGCAACCTCTATCCCAATGATGAATAGCAACTGTCCTGGTTTTAATCCCTGTGCTGTCCTGGTCAATCATTTTTCAGTGTTAAACCGTACAAGGCTAAATGAAATCCAAAAATCATACAAAGGTACTGATAGAATTTACAGATGACTCAAGCAGCCGAACTGAGGTAAATAATGAGAAATATCCTTCCATTTGGCACATTAGACATAAATATCAGCGCGTTCTCCAAATGGCCTTGGTCTTTTCTGTCTGAAATTCTCATAAAGTTCACAGAAGCCAAAAAAACCTCTATTTTTGACAACTTGTTAAGAATATTTCACTTGATTTCCGCAATTCCTCATTAAAACTATAGTTTGCTATAGCCCGTGGAAAAGGTCCAGTCACTTTTGCGAATCCTGTTGTTGGACTGCTATCCAATTTCGATACTTTTTCGTCGGTATGTAGAAAGAGGTATTTCATCAACCACTAGTCAGATGACAAAGAATGTACGTTGATGTCAAGCGTAAAACCCATACTGGTAAGTTCGGTTCACCAACTGGCACTGTTGTCCAAACTTGTCCCACAAACCGCTCGTTCCTATTGGTGGCTGGTCTTCTGCTTGTTTTTTGTCTCTCTGTATAGCGATTATTTGCACGGTGTGAATGCGGCCTTTATGAACACGTATGATGCGGGAATTTCACCGAAGGTAACAATTTCATGGTGCAAAAGAGTAGTGCAAGAATCAACGTATCTTAAGCAAATTTCATTCAACAGCACGGACAATCCCTCATCCAGTCCAAGAACACTGATACACAGATACGGCTGAGATACCACACGTGACCTCAGTGGTATTGTTGTTTTCGTTCCTGTCCTGATCGATAAGTGGACATACTCGAATGCGGATTCGGTTTATTACGAGCGTCTAAGGTAATTGGAACAAATTAATTCAAAAAGCTATCACTATCTTGTGAGTAGACGAGACGTGATGGGCGGTGACCTGAATGAAAAGAACCAGAACAACAGCTCCTCATAGCAGTCAGCTTGGTTCAGTCATTACATTTTGTTTCCCTCTCTATGACACTGGATTTCTTGCATTCCAGAAGAAGTACTTATTCCCTCTTTCAAATGTTCTATTTCCAACTCACTGAAAATAGGGTGTGGGGCAGAACTGAGGGAAACACAATAAGACGAACCGGGTTCGATTATAGGCACAACAACAAATGCCCTGAAATCCGATACTCAAAACGGTCGACTTACGTAATCGCCCACGAGACCGGGCAACCCAGGCTCACCCTGTCAAGTAACGAAACAAAGGCAGTTTTACCAAGTGGGATGATCATTTATTGACTTTTCATTGACCAGAACAATGAAATCAAGCGTTTAAAATGATCAATTTCTAATATTGCTTCTTTGCATGGTAAAAAGACGAACAATAATTGTGGTCAGTATGCAGAAAGAGAGACTAGGGTAGGGGCACAACAAACTTGTTTGTATAAATAGTATATATATACTGATGATAATTATGTATTTATGTATGTGATACGTTATATACATTTGTTTTGCAACTAACCTTCGTTCATTTCTTCAATGATTCAATTCCTAATACTAGGAGCTGAAGTAATTACCAACAGAATTGCTTACGAAATCTAGCCTATGGCGTGGTTGAAAGACGCCTGCCTCAACACTGCCTAACAAACATATACTAAATATACAATCAATGGTCATGGAATAAATAGTTCTCGGTCAGAATTCTCCTGTTTATGATTACGTGGATTTCGCCACAAGAAACTGTCCAATAACATGAAAGCAACTCTGCCCTCGTGTTCACAATATTTTTTTTGTATAGACTACATATTACAGTGATATCATAGTTTGTATTACCATTTGGTATATTCTAACGTGAAACATTCCGGGATAGATAATGGTTGTTATAAAGATGATGAAAAGTTCGTAACCTTAAGAATTTGATTATTTATTCACATCGTCGTTACCAAAAAATTCCCATTTATCAAGAAAATAGATGAAATAAATTCAAATTGGTTGCCGCGCTTGTTTTTTGTCCCGGTTTACGTACGCGCAGCATTTCCCTCATCAGACCGGTGGCCTAGAACATGGCCAACTCACTCACCCGAGGTCCTTGGGCACCTTCAGTGCTCCAACCCGGATGACCTTTGGCACCTTTTCTACCGGAAAATCCTGGTGGTCCTTTGATTCCTGAAATGCCTGGCATACCAGGCATTCCATTGTCTCCCTGAATAGGAATTACATAAGTACACAAAGCAAAATTATTAGTAGATCTAAGTGGTTAGCTGTTAAAAAGTTAGCATTTATCCTAAAAATAAGAAAACTCATTTTTTAATGGGATCGATGCACATTTTCATTTGACCTAGTAATCAGTCAAATCGTAGAGTTTGTCCCTCTCCGCTATCACGTCTCATCAATTAGCTCATTGAACCGGCTACTAACGCGATTTCCAATCTAGTAAGAGATGAATGAGACTGTCCGGTTTGTACATCACTGCCCAAACTGTGGGGTACAAACGGATTCAGCAATCCTGAACCAATAGTAGTCAAGCCGCCAGATCACCACCCATTCATTCAACTATTCTAATGCACTTTCTTGAGATTAAGCAGAAATTGCTATTTACTAGGATTCACTGATTTTGGACATTCTGCATTTGGTTCGACGTACGGACACCGTATCGTTTCACATGCACCTGTGATCGATTTGGAGCTTGGAAATCGACATGCGGTGAAATCACAATTGCGTCACTCCAAGGACGAGAAGGAAATTCTTCTGAGGGAATCGGTCACTCAGTCACTGAATCGATCTTGTTTTTGTTTACTAGGATCCTATTAATTCTTTCAAAGCTACCACAGCTTGATTGCTACAATGGTTTCTAATCGACGTGTTAACTTTCGGTAATCGGTAAATAAACTTTTATCCTCGTGGAGAACATTATCATGTGTAGTGAAAACAGCCATGTTATATCAGACGATTATCGTTCACCAACGGGGAAATACTTTCCTATCTTTTGTATTGACCGAAAAAAGCGGACTGAATGTTTTTTAATTTATATCGACAAAAGAAAATGTCGAAGCAGTTGTCCAATAAAGTGAACCCCAATTTCATAAAGTGAGGATAGGTACTACTTACACTTGGGAAAATTAACCTATGCTTGACAAATAGTTAAGCTCGTCCAATACGACTACCGAATGAAGGATTAATATTGTCGGATAAAGATTTATACGGTACCAAATAACAACTGTAAAAAGTCCATACCTTTTGATCACCTCAATGATTTTCGTGATCAAAATGGTCTATATAAAGAAACTTCGTGTATATGATAATGTAATATGATCAGATCTTGTAGCGAATCAATTTAAATGTGAGAGCTCTTTGACCCTGGCGGATTTTGAACCTACGCACGGACGTCATCCACGAAGTATTACCATTTATTCTGTATTGGCTAAGCTGCCGGGTCATGCCAAAGTTTTCGAGCATTATGTGAACGGTTCATACATTTTACATGCCCAGATGACTCTTGATAATTGTGCTGAAGAAGCAGCATTCCATGTAAGCGATGGTGCCTAGTTGAGATCAGGCAGATAGTAAAAAATGTCACGGTCCACGGACAACGGATAAAAGTAAGTCGAAGTTTTGTACTATCGAAAGTAACGACGCCGAATCAAGAACAGTTCTTTGTAGTGACTCACAATAATACTCTTACACATCATTTAGCGCACTTGACAGGGATACGCTGTGAATACTGTCACTGACAACAGAATATTAGAGTTTCTTTTGATGCCCCTTCTTTGCAAATTTGGCCGAGGCTGCCGAAGTTGCTTATATAGGCAAGACCAATCCAGAGTCGCTCCCATGCTTCCTATTCTCAAGGTGACTTGAGACGGGATCCGTGATTGAACCTGGTCCAACCATATTGGGCACTGTTTGACGTATTGATGCTAATAATGCGGTCCAAACTTACTATCCGTATACACAAAACTTAGCTCACCAGGAGGCTTTTGTTGCCTGTATTTTAAGTCCTCAGGTCAAAACTCCGGTTCGCACCTAAGCACTGGGCTATGACAACGAGTCATCCTTCGAAGTGATAAAATATTTCTGGTCTTTAGCCGCCAAACATGAAACTAAGTGTATATCATTCGATTCATGCTAGCACCAAGCAGACGGTTGCTGTTTCTTGCCTAAATAAATGGTAAACAACAATGGTAGCCATGAGGCACATGATAGCCTCGACTTATAAAAATTTAAAGGGAATGCTCTGATTACTGTTCTACTAAATTCACGCTGAACACGAACTTCCCAGTTATCCATGATAAAATGTTGCCTCCATTAGTCGTTTTCCTTCCCATACTTTTTAACTAAAATTGCGAGTTTCCAGAATATTCTCCTAAATTGGAGTTTTGGTTCAATTTTAAAACTGTGCAAACTTGGATTAGGTTAAACTCACCGGATCTCCGTAACAACCTGGTTCTCCTTTGTCACCTTTTGGTCCCATGAACCCCGGATTTCCCTGGTTGAAAAAACAGGGATTTTCAACGGAATCAGTAATCACATTTACTGCATAATCACTCCAAAGTAATCGCGAGAAACGAGAACTGAGTACATTCGACATAAAAACACGATAGCTTTAGAACCAGATATGCAATTCACACACGTCTGTTCTGCAATGTCTTATGATCGCAAGTTGGCTCAATTCCCATAAGACTGCAACAGCACTGGCTGCGCTGGCTTCGGGCTATGCACATCTGGCACGCATCTGCAAAGTGCTTAGCCCACGGAAGACAACCGCTGGATAGATCGACATCATCACTGACACAATCAATGCTAATCCAAAGGTGACAGGAAATAAATGCACTGGAAACATATATGAACAAATGGGTATTCAGGTCAGATACTGATTTGAGCGGCTCCAAGTTTTCTGTCCAGTGTTTACGAAGTTAGACGTACTTGGCGAAATGGTTCCGATGCCTACGGAACAACTGTTGGTTAACATATGGTACCTTCTCCCGTGCTAGTGTGTTAGCCGTGGATTGGCAAAAAGGCCTTACTACTATCATTAAACTAAACCAACGAATAGATTGTTTGTACTGAATAAAAATCACCACAACTTTGCACGACATTTCCGAGTTGACAATTTTTCCGAAGAAATCTGTCCTGATTAGCTTTTCGGGGAAGAAATGTTATCATCGTAATATAGCACAACAAGAAACTCAGGAAAAAGAGAACTGATTTTTTGACTTATGCCTCCAAATACATAGAGGTTATTGTTTATTTCATGTTTTCCGGTTGAATGTCTGTTCTCTTTCTGTCGAAGTGTAACTTGAGAAAAAACTAGGAGTTTGCCGTTTATTTTGAAAAGTCAAAGCCTGCCATAGGAAGACGAATTGAACGCTAGGCATAGTATCCTTATGAGAGACAAGGCAGTTTTAAACGTGCGCTTAATCGCATTAATATTTTCCTGTAATTGAAAACGTGTTTTGGGTTTTTGGTGGGAAGTCTATCTCAAATAATTATTTTCACAGTCACTAATAAGTTGGTAAGTGAATCCATTTATTGTGAGTGCTTACATTTTCCGACGCTATATCATCCTGTGTGTTGGAAATTGGGAACTGAAAGATTAGTCAACAATTACGCATTTCCAGATGAAATGAACCCGCCCAAAAATAGTATGAACAGAGTTGCAACACGGCTGGTAAGAGTAATCTATCGTTACATTCCTTTACGTGCTTAACTATTTCGGAAACCAACCATTCACGTGATTCATTGCGCCTGAAATGATTAGCCACTCACCGATAGTCCATTTTGACCGTGGTAGCCAGGTGGGCCTTGAATACCCTGTAGAAAATATACAGTAGTAAAATGCAGTCAGAGAGTTATCAGATTAGTGCTACTGATCCAGACACGAGTAACGATTTAAACAAGTGTAAATAACGTATACAATGCGAGATTGTATATTTGCGGACCACAGATACTCGTCAAATTGTGGCTCGTAGATTACGTTACTGTGTTAGAAGACTCCCAATTCGTTACGATTCTCTGCGGACAAAAGAATAAGAAAGTGTTGTATTCCAATAGAACTCATGTTTGCTGCATGATGAATCATATTATATACAGAACTCATGTTATCGGTGAGTAAGAAATAACAGAGAAGCGAAATTCCCCTTAAAATCGGTTCTGCAATTCCCTTTTATTCTATTAATTATGGCATTTGTGTTGCTGATCATGTCATATACTGGATTGGAAAAGTTCTTTACGTGTATCGTAGTGAGAGTTTCAGAATCAAAACTGGGTTGTGGTCAAAATTTTTTGAAAAGAACTGGATTTAAATACGCTTTATTTTGGGGCTTTACTTGCCTGGAGGAATCAGTATTGGAGTAATTCCAACTGAGAATCAAGGTACAGATCGGATTGTTTACTGGACTTTTTCTCGAAACATTGCGTCAGGTAATACGACAGGTCCTTTAAGTGATTCTGCATTTAAGGTGGTAGTTCAGTGAACTCCAAACTTGAAGACGGAAACCACAAGAGAATGATTGAAGACAGCTCAGAGGAGGACCTCTTCTAAGGTCATACCTCATTTCAGGTGAAAAACTAATCCTTGCTAGTTCAAGACGATTCATTTTTAGATTGAACTCTACTTGCTTAGTCAAAATAAACTCACGCTTTTGATCAGCAAATCCGGACGACTAATAGAGTTTTGATATGATTCGGGAAAACCATTCCTCTGATGCACTTTCCAAAAGAGCCACGTAATCGTAATTTTAACCCAAGGGTACATGGGAATGGTATCTATCCATGATTATCTACCTTCGTTGGGTTAGACTTTCGTTTGGGAGAATATCTTATAAGAAATCTACTGCTGCAGAGAGTATGTTTTTACATTGAAGTTGCAACGACAGTTAGGTGCCTTATTCGGACGTGTTGACGGGAAAGATGAGTGAACAGATCTGACACTGATAGATCAAAAGTGAACAGGCGGAACTCGAAGAGCTGCAAGCCGACTTCTGAAATCTTATTCAACCATCAAAAATTCATCCAGAGCCGATTGATCTTAACACGGATGTACCGGTCACGCAGAGTCCGACGGCTTCTCCGTGGTGAGTAGTTGTACTGGGATATTATTTTACCGAAAATAACTTGAATTTTTTGTTGATAAACTAAGCTTACAAATATATTTTTGAAAGACAGAAAAATAAGGCCAAACAAAATACATGAACCTACAACAAACATCGGATTAACTTCACATGATAAAATATCTCCACATGACCGCCATCCGGAGCTTTGAACCATATGACGTAGTGCTACGGACTTCGGAATTAGGCGGTTGAATTCGACGAATGCTAACTTTTGGGTAGCCGATTATTGGCTGTAAACCCTATGCCGACAGAAACATTGGTGTCAATGGACATTTTTTAACCCCTAGCAACAAAAAAATTATTACATTTGGAATTACCTTGACGACTGTTCCTTCAATTTAAATTGTGAATTAGGTAAAATGTTATCTAAAACTGGATATATTGATCATAACGCACATGAATCGAAATTACGGAGGACATGTGGGTGTAAAAGTTGAACAACCACATACGAGTATTTTTAAAAGCAGATTCGGATAAGGCGTCCTTTTTCTGGTTACATTTTCCAAGTGTAAGTTTAAAGCGCGTGAAATTATGGCCTCGGTTCTTCAACTTACCGTGACTTCGGCGAAAACACAAGAAATTCCAAAACAGAAACTGTTGAAAGCGTACACATGTATTTCAGACTGTTTGACTGGCAATTCTTTGGATAATAATTTACTGAGGGTGCCACGCAGATACACTTAGGTGACGCCCTAGAGCTAAATAAACGGGGAAACCTTTGTAAACATTTATATTTCTGTCAAATTTTTCAACAGGAAAGATTTACGAAAGCACAAATCACCTGTTCTCCTTTAAATCCTTGTCGACCAAGCTGTCCGGAATATCCTTTTTCGCCCTTAGTTCCGGCCAAACCCATCGGTCCAGGATCACCGGCTGTGCCCCATTCACCCGGTGAGCCAACAGGACCTGGTGGACCCTGAAATCAAGATAAAAGGTTGCGGTTGTGTACGTGTTCATGTACATACGGAAGTATGTTGTTATTTACGTGAAAGGGAATTACTGACAGATTATCACATTACGAATGCTAGATCAGTGGCATAAGCAACGAAGTTCTCAACTAATCAGAAGCACCGGAGCTAGGCAGCTCATTTTAACATAAAGTAGATTTTACTGGGGAATTGTTTTTTCAGCTAAAAGCTGAAACTTAAATTCACGGTGAATCGAAAATGACACTGGAAATTTGGATTTGGTAAGTCGTGGGAGAAATATTACAGTTTTGTCTCCTATACAAGGGCTTTAGAATCATCCAACTATGAGTACGATTCTGAAGAACAGTGAATAAACCTGGTTAGGTTACGGATTATGCACACTGGGATATCAGAACACGTCTTCGGAGTTAAAAACTGTTTTCAGTGATTCATTCTCTAGGAAGCACAAATCATATTGGAAATGGGTGCATTGAAAGGGTCATGGTCATTCACATTGGACCAAATGGTTATGTTCGGGGGATGGTGATGTTGAAATTAGATCGATTCGTCTGTCTGCACAACTAAGTTGTGACGGTCACACAATAAGGACGAATAAAGACACCGAAGTAGTGAAGCTAAAACAGACATTCAACAAATCGCATAAAGCCATTCGATTCACTTTGGAGACTGGAAAGAACTGAAAACTGGCCTTCATAGAATTCGCAGTACAGAGGACCGACTGCGGAATAGCCGAGAAGAAGGTATGCAGAAAATAAACGTGGATTGAGTAGTTTACCAACTTTCACAGCTTGATGTCTATGTAACGCAAAAGAAATCGAGTTCAGTGCTGAGAATCAAGAGTAAGAAAGATAAGCTCACAAAAGACCATGGAACAAATAATAAGGCTAGTTAAAAATACTCAGAGAAATCCGTTATCCTGAGCCTTTTATGGAGCGAAATAGAAATGAGTAGTATGGTGTTCTACCTGGATGACACCAAGGTACCACTCATTTCGAAAATCCATTTGTCCTCGTTTTGAAGGTTCTGCTCGTAAAAAACCGACGACGTGACTTTGAGAGAATCACCTTGTGATTCTAAAAATTGACTCTCTTGTATGCACGTTCCACACGATTCAAATGAGATCACAGCTGTACGGAGTGAGTCATTGTAAACAACTATTTGCCTCTGAAAACGTGTTCTAGTGTGTGCTTACTAAGTATCGTAGGGTACTCATTAAGGACACACACAACACGTTGATGATCCAAACATCTTTCGGTCATGCAGCCAACCATTCGTTATGTTTGATCACGAGTTCAGATTACTATTCGACCCACATTCCATTCTATTCACACTTTTCCTGTTGACTCCGCTGGATAACCGGTGGGAAATATTCCGGCCAAGGCCTGTTCACTCGGTCTGACTGAATGGCCTGCTTGAGCGGAGGTGTAGGAAATGGGACTGTACCGGCACATGCACGCACGTGTGCACTCGAACCGATGCACGAAGCCAATCTGGCTCCAATGATATACGACCAGTAGTGGGATAAACTCACTAGAGGACAATCGGGATAGGAACTAGGCTAAAATGGTATACACTGCATCTGATAATTTGAACTGATACAACAATGTTTCACGAGTTTCTTTCCTCGGTAAACAACCAAGTTCTTTAGGTCGAAGTCACCGCTGGTTTCTTCAACAGACTTGAATTCAGATAATCAAGCCGAGAATATAGTAGACAGTCAGTTGGAAATTTTTTTTGAATATATCGCATCGCGCATTCTATTTTTCGGTATTTGAATGGAAACGTATGTGAACCATACGGGTTACATGAAAGACAGGAAAGTCCGAGCAACAACATTTCTAAACGATTTTACTTTTCCACAAATTACTTCTGGTGATTTGAACTTTATTTAATTTTTTCCGGTATTCGTTGTAAGAGCAGACTTTGCATGAAAAAGTCATGGTGCTTGAAGGGAAAAAATGGTCCATGATCTCTCGTGCACATGGTCATATCCCAGTACTAACCGAAACCGATAATTCTAACAGAGAAAGTAAGCTAATTGTAACAGTGATTTCACGAAAGTCATTAGTAAACACGGGTTTTTACTATTGTTTTGTAAGTTTTTTATCCAAAATTTGGAGTGCGATTTATTGATCTCAAACTTTAGGCTTATGACTAACTTTGAAAAGTGGTAATATCTTGTTCAGAATTACGCTAATTAAGAAGTTCAGGAAGTTCACTGGTGTAATCTAAACAAGTAGCAGAGGAACGCGATCTATGAATACAGCCTTCTACTGTTTTTCTCAATTTGAGACTAAATGGTTGTTTATTCTTTTCTAAGACAGAAGTGCTAACTTAATAATCACTATTAATTCATGAGAGAGAGATAATTTACATACACATCACAAAGTTTGTTTGCCGACACCAGCAGTTTTTGTCCGTTTGTGCAGTTTTCTAGAAACGCTTCAAAATCTTCAAAATTAAAGTGTGGCAAAAAGCTTTCAACGGAAATCTCGTTATAGTATTTGTGATCGATAAAAACCATAGTGCTAATTTCAAGGCCACTCCGTGATTTTTATGTTGAATATCTTTGGGCGGCTTCTTTTTCCAGAGACACATGATTTCTCCTGGACATACATTTGCTACTCCCTTCAGAAAAACTGGAATGTTCAAGTTTGCAAATAGCTGTTTCGGATCTTTTGGAAAGCTAGTCGATCACTTACCATACTGCCTTTTATTCCAACGCATCGACACTTGTCCGGAGTACATATTCGTTGGCATCGGTAGGGATCGTCGAAGTTCCATTGCTAAAATGGAGTGCATAAGATTTACCGTTACCATAGATACTAAAGTGGTTAGTACTAATCTGGATAAACACATGTGTCTGATTATTCAGCATGATGTAACATTATGTTGAACAATCTTGTCAGACTTTGAGTAACTTATGCAGCTCAGTAAGTTTACTTCATATACTAACCGTGGTTTGCTTGGTTCTGGCCTTTGTTCCTACTTCACAGAATAAACTCGTCGACAGTAGAAAGATACGAGGCATAGAGAGTTGCCAAAACTCAGATTTCCAAGTGGAAATAATAGAGACGAAGAAACAGCTGGCAAGGAGCTACGCTGCTGATCGCTGCACCTAGCCATGTCACAGTGTCACCATCAATTAAGAAGGTGGATCTCTTGGATCTGAACTCGGAAGCCTAACATGTTCTGCACGGCCAAGTTCACTGGCCGACATTTGCATACTATTTCGCTATCACGAACAGATATCTGGAAACTTGCTTCAACCCCTACATACCTAGGAGAAAAAAGTACAGACAAGTAGTCTATTTGAGAAAGTAAGTAACACACGTGCCAGCCACCTCCGTCTAAGCAGATCCAGGACTTGTTCAAGAAACTGAACTCTGATTCGCCGAACTTTGTGTCTTACTTCAGGATTGCTTATACCGTGTTACTACCACATTCGGCCAATGCTGTGAGGACACGGATGATCAAACACCGAAAGTCGTTGTGTTTATTCCAACAGTATAATCCAGGCTTCTGTGGTGTATAAAAGGAGGAACCTAACTGCTGCAGTGTGCACTCAAGTCTCGATAACGAACAGATATAACTCCGACTCCATATGGGTTGAAATCGGCTACAACAGTGCCAACAATTACCCACCCCAGCTTAGAAACCTCCAGATAGGACAAGATTTGGCATATGATTGAGGAATGGGGTAGGGCCAGTCCAGTCCTGAAACTATGTTATACACTTCTGAAGTGCAGAGCATCTAAAATTTGCTCCGTTACTGCCTAGACTATCCTGAAGATTGTGTCACTTGTTCAGATCATTCAGTAGCACAGCATCATCCACATATTTTTAATCGAACAGTTTACTGTCCTAGCAAGAATCGATAGTGCGCACGATTGAATCGTATTTTTAAGATGCGTGTTGGTCCTTAATTACAGATCATCATTCCACAAGCTCATATAAGTCAGTAACAAAGCAAGCTAACCGAATAAACTGAAAATATTTTGTGAAAGACTGATAACAGCTGCTATCTTTCCGCTACCGACGTGGTTTGTGCGCATTCACTGAAACGGCGGTGCCCAAGAAAATGCATTCATTTGGGTCAGCTAGATAGCTTTCTTTATACGGAAAGCAAGCCCGAGAAATCATCAGCTTTCCGATAAATTTGAAAGATTATGTATGCACATACTGTATACATGAAGAACACAATTCTCTTGGTTGTTGAATTACAATAAAGAAGGGACGAGGAAGTTATAATGAGAGAAAATAGTTTTTACCTAAAACGCGAACAGTTACTCTCATTTTATATTATTTACCAGCTGTTCGGAATACCTTGTTGCAAGCGACAGCTATTTCTTTTTGATGCACAATTATTTACGATCGTGTTGGTATCTCGATATGAACAAAATTAGGGTCCTTAAAGTAATTATATCAGCTGTGTTGTTTTTAAAACAGATGGATAATGAAAACAAATGTTTTTTCTGTGTTCGACTATTTTTCCACGGAAAGGCAGTACAGAAACGCTGTGTGCACAAAGTTCTCCTTTCCTGCCATAGCTTACTCCGGATAGCGTTCTGTAGAAAAGGCTTATCCGTGCAGTCTTTTCAGAAAGAGAGTTTGAAGATTGCATTTTCACTGTGCTTCCATTTCATCGAAAACTGGTCTCCAGATTCCTTGTAGCACAAAATAAAAGCTGTCATAGTTCTGCGGAAACACTTGTGACTAACCTACGTGGATTGCTGAACCAACAACAACCATGATGTTCAGTTCGACCTCGCATAACACCGCATAAAATCATAGGCTACTTCCCAATTATAGACTTTCTATTTACGCAATCCTGGTCATTATCTAGCACAATAATACTAGCTCACTATTTAGTTGATTGCTTTTGATCAGGGTAGAGTATATTGGATACTCATCCGTCCAGTAAACAATTAGACCGGTGAAAAAATTCCAGAAACTAATAAATTGCTCAGATGTGCCCAATAATTGCAAAACAACTCACGGCTGATATGTACAACGGAGTGAGAATTAGGAATCCTAGACAGCCGACCAGTAGCCTGAAACGGGTAAAGAAGTGGTAGAAAAACAAACGGAATAATGAATTCAGTAATAGCAACAGAACTTATAAGTGACAGAGCAAAAGTCATAATTCGTGATTTACAAGCGGGGCTCTGTTAGGTTTGTCCACAATTAGGTTGTCTACCTAGTTACCGTTATTCAGTTGGAGCATTTTGTTTGTTTTTCGTGAAATTCAACCGTGTACACACAACAGTCCAACAAGAATATCTCGCATCACTTGTCTACATAAACCACCACATTCTAAGTTGAAAGTGTGAGAAACGACCTTCGAATGCGTACCAAAACCAGTGTATTCACAGTTGACCCCACAGGTTTGCTTAGTGTGTTACAGAACTCTCTACTTCCAGAATAGGAGGAACGCATCCGGATTGGTCACATTCTCCGTTTGTTGCTACCCGATGGCACTTGCTCCCTGCCTCATGACCTCATTTAGCGCCAAACTGTGATCATTTTTTTAACTTCTTACATTTGGCACTTGCATAAGCCTACATAGGTGTATCGGGACTGAGTTACACGAGCCTACTGCCTTGGTCACGGTAACAGGTCTTCGTGTTGGTATTGTCCCACCGGTGCGCGTCTGCTTGTGTGAGTATGCATGCACCACCATATCCTTTGTAACGTCATCTGATTTTCAACAATCGATCGATGATGTATCCAGCTTTGTCGAATTAGTCGTGTAAGTGAAATCGACTGCAGTTTTTGGCCTTTAAAGTAATGATTTATGACGGAAATCTTTTTATCAAATTGATTATTTGTTGTTGTTTTACAAAATTTCCTGTGGACCTAAGCAATATACCATCTTCAAAACAGTTGTTTATTATCACTAGCAAGCTTTCTTTGTCGTGTTGCTTATTATGAATTGTGTTGTTTTTCTAATAATTTAGTTCTCTACGGAAATAATACAACTTTACTAGCTAAATTCTGAAGTGAAACGTTTCCCAGTGCAAAATAAGTACCGGAAAGGATTTTGAAACAGAAAATTAAAGTAGATAGTCCCAAATTGGGTTTATCCAGGTGAGATGACGTTAATTGGAAAGTGCTTCAACAAGAAATAAGTACGAAACCGTAAACTTGCATTCACTTCAGATTCTCGGTAGCTGATTCTGACGAAGCACTTCGACTAGTCGTAAAATGATGCAAATAAAAACAAGTCACGTTGGATAGCAATTCGACTGAGTAGCCCTGGGGAAACTGATGAGCTGCGGAAACAATAAGAAAGACGATTTGGTATAACCCGTACGTCTATAGGCATGTCTTCATTCCCAAGACTGTGGGGATTATTTTTTCGGTACGATATTTTGTCAAGCATCTTGTTCAACCACTATTCGTGCTAGAATGCGTTTCCAGTGTTACAGACGGAATCGAGATGTTTCCTTATACGAAATACGCGTATGTAACTGACAATACAAGTCGTTTGTTTCTTCTGAGTGACCTCAGACAGGTCTCGACGTTCTCATTATGTGAATTACGTCTGAACAAAGTTACTAATAACGAAAACAGAGAAAAATGCATTCTGACACAGAACAAATCAGTTCCGTGTTATTGGAAAAGGGACTGCTTGGTTTATTCAAGGACTGAATAACCGAAATGTTCTCTTGTTTGGGGTGTATGGCTGCACACATCTGAGAAAACTGTCTTACATAAATTCTACTTCTGGGCCCAGCTTTTGGCAATCACGAAACAAGTCCAACAAAATGACATTCGACTACGGATTTTACGACTTCTGTTTTTATAGAACCTGTTCGCTTTGAATAATTTTGCGGGTTCAAAAGACTGTTCATCCATTTAAATGGAGAAACCTTATTTTATTCGGTTCCTGCACGAATGGGACTCACTTTTACACTGACTAGAACTAAAGCAGATACTGAGCTTGTCTGATACTTAAATGCTTTTGATTTCGGAGAAGTTAAGACCCACGTACCGAGTACAAAAGACAACCGCTGTATAACAGCAATTGCGATAACGAATAGAATCTCGGTTCAAAGTAAAATTTGAACCCAAAATGGATGACCCGTATTTGAAAACACCGTAAATGAAATAGCTGTTTTCGTCAAGTCAGAAGGAACTACAGTTGGTACTTTAGCTTACAGTATGAAAACAATAAAGTGGAGAAGATATAATCACAAACAAGACCTTTGTGACGATCTTAAGTGCCTAATATTTGAATACACTCCTAGATTAGTTTGCACCTTTTTAGTTAATTACTAGCAACGACAGAAGGACATATTTTAGTTTGAATAAAATGTTACCTAGGATTTATTAGAGCCGAGATCAATTCGGAGGGTATCGAGAAAAAGATGTGCTACGTCATATGTGTTATAGATAAGTGTTTATTATTTGGCAACACACTGTGTCCGGAAACACGGTAATCAGCTGGCTTTTCGGCTACCATGGTAACCTTCCTCGATTGTAAACTGGTCTTGGGAAAAGGTAATCACGGCAACCGGAAAGTCGATTGACTGCGTGTTTTCCGACAACGCTGTGTCGCTTAATAATAAACACTTACCCATAAAATGCTAGTTGAACCATAAAACGCAAGCACTGTTGAAATTAGGAAGAAGAGAATTTTCGGAAACCAATTCAGGTACATCAGAAATCCCTAATTCGGACTTCATGGTACTTGCCAATATACTAAGCTCCTTCATATGGTAATTCACTCCTGATAACTGTGGTTCTCTTGTTGAACCTATATGTTTCTGATAAATTCCACACAAAAAATTCATATGGGAAAGAACGTGAACGCATTGACTAAAATCACATTGGGTAAAATCATTGGCAATATATTTGCTCTGTGTAAAATATCAGGACTTTCTGTGAGCTACTGATAAACTGTGAGAATGAAGCGTTTCTATACTACAGAGGACAAAAACACAAAGACTGCAAGTCAAAACCTCCCTGGAATAGACGAAAGAAAGGATGTGATCTCTTTGCTCTTGAGCAATGATTTGGAACCCTAGTGTTCATCACTCGAATTATCCGAAGGGCCCGCAAAGGTGTCAAAACCATCACAGTTTTTTCTATCAGAATCATGTCCTATTGATTGGGAAATTGTATTCAGAATACTGCTTGCCAGTGAGAAAAACCAGTGACCTATTTTTTGCATTTTTCCAGGATACTAATCAAACTTTTTTTAAAAGACACAAACTTTATTCTTCTAACTTACTCAGTCATCGTTACACGTACTCTTCTATTCTGCTGCACAATATAAAGAAAATTCGGCATGGATAATCCGTAAATTAACTATTAGGCATTTTTGATGGGCCATGAATAACACTGTTGTGTTAAGTTGCTATCTAATTGAAAAACGGTGATAATGGTAAGAAACGCCTTATCTTATCTTCACGCAGCTGTTTTCCAAAGAAGAGGTTAGAGATAACGGCTTTTGGATGATATTTCAGATTATTGTTCTAACCTATAGACAGGGAAAAGCAGAGTATTTGAATTAAATAGTAAGCTTCTAAAGAACTGTTATGGGTGATCCGATAATAGCCACACTGAATTCCAAAACGATAACCTTTTGTCAAAACTGTGCTGACCAAGTACGGAACGATCTTGATTTGTATTCCATAGTGTTTGTTTGTTGTCATTCCCGGTTACAAAAAGTTATTTATTCTCGAGCAACGTAATATGCAAATTTCTTCCCAAATAAACTACTATCTGCAAACTTTCAATACGGAAATTGGTAAGAAATGTTTAAAACAGAATGTAGAATTAACGAGATAGTTGGAAGTCGTAAAAATTCCTACCTTCCAACTTATTCCTCGGAAGCGTCTGGAGTTCGTTTGTCGCAGAAACGTTTTACACCTACCATCCCACTGATCCAAAACAGAAAAATAGGTCACAACAAAGAGGACAACAATTGACTTTGTCGGATCCATTTCAGGCGGGTAATCGTGGGGAGATCTCGTACAAAATAGCTAGGGTTTACTAAGTAAATGATGTTTGTTTTCAGTCAAACATAAGCTGCTGTTTTCGGCCTACTTTAGAATGAAAACATTCGATGCATCTTCCTGCTCTCAGTAAATATTTTTGTTTACCAAAATGTACAAAAGAACATCAAAAGAATAATGTGGTGTATTTTGCAATGCAGAAGTACGTGCAAAAATTTCCAGGCTGGGAATTAGTTGTAATACCTTCAAGGATTCCGTACCCTGGTCCACTCAAGTACAGTTGAATTCAATTTTACGGCCTGCTTTTTAGCCCTAGTGGATGAATGACGTCAAGCTAACAGAACGAAGTTTCTTTGACGTGCCGAAGCTGGAAGTGTGTACTTTTGGATTCTTATCTTGAAACTGTGCAAAGAATTCTTGTCCAAAAACTACAAATGGTAAATGAAATATTGCCGATAATAAATCTTTGAGCTAAGTAATGACGGCATGTCATTGCAAATATCAGCACGCAGCCACTTGCGCTAATGTGGAAACCGGAAATCTATTCCTGCTCGGTTTTTCTTTCTCACTTCCCTGAGCTGGGATTCCCGTGTGACTCCCGAAGAAGCGTCACCGAAGGAAATGCCACGGTAACTGGATGAGATATGGTGTTTCAGCTGTTCGATCGTCGCATATTTCCCCCATGAATTACTCTGTTTTGTGGGTGCCCACCAGTAAGTTACTAATGGCTGAATGGATATTTTTCTCTGGATACGATAACATTGACTTTTTTCCTAGATTCTCTCAAGTAATTATCTCTTCACACAATAATCCCACGGACGAAGTGGTGAAGGCTCTGAAGTAATCCTTTCTTCGAAACGAACTACAAATGAACTGTGGAGGGAATTTCAAACACAGTGGTTTTAGTATGGCCCCGTGTCTGGATGACAGGACCGAATTTCCCCGGAATCACACGAATGGTTTTTCGGTTTTCCAGCTCACCAGGTATGCGTATCCGGATCTCCTCTGGCCGGTCATTACTGTAGTTGAACATTCCACAGTTGATTTACAGTTATAATCCCATTTGAATCGTGTGGAGCATGCATGGACGGAGAGTCTATGCTTAGCATCGGACGGTGATTCGTCAAAATGTAATTCGTCGGTTAATGACTAATTTTCAGATCGAGGAGACACGTGGTCCCAAGTAAGGATTTTCCAAATGAGCAGTAGTAGTATTTGGATGACAGTACTCATAAGGGTCAGTTTATTATAATTTGGTCACTTTTAGACCAGATTTATTGGTGCTAGACCGAAGAACAATGGGATGGAAATTCGTCTAGAACAGCACCATTAAAGATACAATGAGGAGTACTGGTCAGGCCTAATTTACTCCTGAAGAGAAGTCCAGTCTGTTTTTAGTATCTCCGAAAAGTGTTACTTGGCACACAGTCAGGTCCAACGCATCCACTTCGAACCGGACGATTACGTGTCATTCACGAAGATGAGTAGTGCCCGTAGAAAATACAAAAGATCCTCGCTTTAATTAATCATGAACCTTTGCCATATTACGACATAGGGCTTGGATGGCCCAAATAGTGGGTAAGGCTGGAATCTTGTTTAAACTTTCAGCATGGCAGAGAAAATTTTATCCCATACCTGTGCTTAAGGGTGGTGGATAAAACTTAGCACGCAGCCGAAAGAGTTCAGCAAACTTTCCGGAAGAGCCGACACCACTGACTCGATGGGATTTGGAGTGTTGAAACTTGAAGTGCTCCAATAACTGAGGTGATGCAAAGAACCGGTAGAAGTAACATTTTTGTGTTCCATCGAAGCTCAGCTGCCATAGAGGGGTTTCGAACCCTGTACAAATAGTTAAGTAAGCTACCATTTATGCGGCATGCAAATTATTGTTCATCAAACAACAATCTGTTGAGCCTCAAAGTGCTTACTATCACTATTCCTGTATTTGAATAAATAGTTTCCCACAATGAAGTAGTCAGAAGTAGGCGATTTATTTCGAAAAATTCACTTGCTGTGTGATCTGTTCAGATAAGGTTGCCCCAGTTACTGAATGCAAATAGGTATCCCGAATGTTGACGAGAATATCCTTTGAGAAAATTCAGAATTTTATGGAAAATATGAGACGAACAATCAATCAAGTATCGAAAACCAATGACCAGCCTCTATTGCCACGAAACTTGAGTAAATTGACAAACGTTTTATGGATGCTTTCTAACCTGCTATAGAAATCCGAGAGTTATGTTTGCTTCAACGGTGCTCCTTGCAGAGGAAATCTCAAAGCTTTTTTGTCATTTATCTTTTAGGACAGAGCAGTTCTTTTTGTAACTGTTAACCGATGAAAATCAAGCCTCATCGTACGAAATCCATTGCAGTTGATTGAATCTATGAATATAGGCAGGTTGTGTGCCATTCAGAGTGATTGCAGGGAAGTTTGATTCGTTTGTTTATAGAAGCGTTATCGATGAAAATAAGTGATTTTTTCGCTGGTCCTCACAGTTCTCCATTCCGGCTATGCTAACTTTCTCATCACAGGTAAAATACATCACCGTAAGTAATTTAGGAAACATTTACTGCCTAGTTTTTGTCCGGTTACCAGGACTGAGCGAACACCTGATACATTGATGAGGGCAGCACACAAATTAGCTTTTCCGATGATAGTCGATAGGCACTGCGCCTTTTAGTGTGTCTTGGGGCTGCGCATACTATTGGAACTTACATCAACACGATCGATAACAAAAATCCACAAGGCATTAATCTTTCGTGGCCTCAGAAACATAGATGTCTATGTGTGCTCCCATTTAACTCCACGTTTTGCCAGCACACAAGGAATTCATTCATGTCATTTTCAGGTCACGATCAACAGGTCATCTGTCGACCAACTGACTCCCTTATTTCACAATCTGAGGACGTCTGGCATTCCCTCGTTCCTAAAGCGGCTTAAATGAACTCGAAATGGACCATGGGAAGACGAGAAGAAATTTCGTTGGTGACGGATTTGAGACGCCATACTGGTAGTTGCTGAACATCATTGCTGTCAGTTGTAGCATTGGCGATCAGTGATAACTAACAGATTGATACGTAAAATGCAATTTACCACCTCAGTCATTTGTTTTCTATTTCGCTTCTTGTTCGATGCCTTTCGTAGATAAATGTCTAATTTTGTCGGTTTATATCTATGAATCTAATCACGGGTCATAAAGGTAGATCCATTTCGTTGTCTGGATAACAGAGCAGACTTTGAAGCATATGGGAAATTCGTGAAAAATATTATGTGTAATTTATGAGCTAAAATGTTTTGGATACACCCTTCAAATTGCTTTTATACGAACCTTTTGAGACAAATCAGAGTTGATCAGGGCACTAATGAGGTCGATAATACAGGAGATGTAAAAGATGAGATGTGAGTTAGTTACATACTGATGAAAAAGTTTTGCTTCAACTTTTCACGCCGTTCAATCATACACTCAGTAGTGAAGATCGAAAGCCTTTAGAGTAAGTAGCTTCTGTTAAAAAAGCAAGAAGCGACTATCCACTCGTCCCAAACAATCAGCTTATTTAACTTTTTCCGAGTCAACAATTAGATTTTTTATATGAGAAATTCAAAGTTTGAGAAATAGCTTTGCAGAGCTGGGAATTCACCCTGAAAGGGAACCACGCTGCACATTCACGTAAGCTTTGAATTTTACCTGAAAACAGTTTAGAACTATTGTCAACCAGGATAATATGCTTCCACCACCGATCCTATCATTTTTTACCGTAAAGTTTTTTCTAATCCGGTAAATTAATGAGCACATGCCTCTGGCCTGAACACAGGGTCTTCGGTACACAGAAAATTCGCTTGTAAGACAGTCTTTCTTGGACGGATAAACTAAGCCGTGGACAGTGGAAAAAGGAACCGAATACAACTGAGAATACATTCATAGGCTGAACTTACTATGGCTAGTATGTGGTCTACTAACATTTGGGTCACTTACTCACCCACTAATTTTCGTTTGTGATACATATACGTGAACTAAGACAAGCTTTATTTGCCAGCCTAACTACACCAAGTTCATCTATTCCTCACCATAGAATAACCATTTGAAAACAGTTGTGGGCGGTTTCGTTTGTAAGTTTGACTATTCCGTTGCTCCGGAGAAAAGCAATACTTTTTTTCTCGTGAGAATTATTATGTTTCCGTAGGATTCTCCGTCAACACTCACATCTAACGGCTAATCGAATCGTTATGTCCGTCATATACATAAAGCTGCACCGCACATGAATCGGTGACCCATGTATATACTCAAATCTAGGCAGTATTTTTGATGTCCCACTATCATAGTCTGTTTTAAAACCACTCATTTCCAGTTTTTCTGCTTGACGCTGAGGCGACCTCGATGACAATGAAACGATTTTATTCTGAAAGCTGAAAAGTCGACGAAGAAACCTGGTTTTGAGCAAACGGAGACAAGTATTAGCTGTCAGTGAGCCTTATCATTTTCTGTAGAAGCACTCAAAAATGCGCATCAAATATATAAAAGGTTATCAGAACAATAAATCGGTAATTTATCATTTGGTAACCGAAAACAGTCAAGAGGTGGGAAAAACAGTAACAACTTTTTCACGGACTGGTGGAATTTTGCAAAACATCTTATTCATTCCACTCTCACTCGAACGCTCACTCGTGCCCGTAAATCCTTACGGGTACGTACGTGTACGTAAAGACTCCCACTGAAGTAGAGGAAATACATTTTGGTCAGGTGGCCTGTACGACCATACACATTCCAAACTCTTGCACTTATCTTTTTCGTTCAGATATTCTCTGGCTTCACTTTATTTTGACCAGTTTCTTCTCTGGCCATCACTCTCAGAGTTTGGAGATGGAAGTTTGAAAAAGAGGGTAAAAATTTCGTTCGTATACACGCCTACGCAGTTCTAATGCTGAACGTTAATCGCAATGAAACCAAGGCTGTGGGAAATGCGCCCCCTGAAATATTGCCTGCGTGAGTGCGTTAACATGAACATCTAGGTGTGCACTTTCTTGAATACGTGTGGAAGAAGCAATCATTTTTGTTCACCAAAACCTGCCCTCTTTTACCTTTTCAACCCGTTTCAGTCATAAAGTCGCACATAAATTTGACTGTCTTTAGAAGCATATTCACGTGACCTGGTAATTCAATCAGAACTGGGGAGAAACTAAGTGGTGGAAGGCCCATCTCAAATTGTAACTACCAAAACGGGAAGTGTGTTTGATGCCGCTTGCCAATGGAAAGTTTGTAATCTAGGCAGGCGGTGGTCGAATGGTTATCGTCATTGAATGGGATGCGTGACATTCGGGGTTTGATTCCAGGCTTTGATGGTCACTTTCCTAATCGGAATCATTTGAATATAAAATACATACTGAATGAAGGAAGTTAAATTTTATTATTAATATTCATTCCATGCATGCTTGATTGGATGTATCTGGTAGACTATAATCAGAACCAAAATGTTGCCCTGAAACAAGAGACAGAGCTGGAAATCATAACCCTGATTATTGCAGTACTGAACCACGTATGGTCTAAATGAGGCAGGAATGGTAAGCTGACAGAACGTAGATGTATTCTGCCTATCGCCGAACAACCACTTTTGGGGTGCTATAAGATACGAAGAGATACCCAAATCCCTCTGCCCAAAATTGTTCTGCTTTTGTTCACATATAAAGTTGTCAGTGGGTTAGATTTTCTACACCCACTTTTATTTTTCAACTAAATTAAGCTCTGGCTTTTATTTCTCCTCCTGTCCGAGTCGTCTGAAATATTCTCACGAGTTCCACACTGAAAATTTGATGGAAATTTCTAACCTGAGTTGGTAAAACATCGCCACTCTAATTTCCTCTCTCTGTGCAATTCTTTTCAGTTTTGCATGATGTAAAGCAATCTATCGTAGCTTTTGTGGGAATTCAGCTTTCTGTCTAGACAATAAGTTTCCCACACTCAGCTGACTATAAAAGTGTTGGCTTGAAACTTTTGTTCAAATGTCATTCTCGAGATTGGCTAAGATTTATCGCTATTGATCGGGTTTCGCATTATCTACAAGTAAAATTTGTCGGCTTTAGATTGCTACTGAAAGGAAGTTTTTTTGGCACAAAAATCCGTAGTCAAGATTCAGTGTGTGCCCACATGAATCCCTGAGACCGGAATTCAAAGTTATTCTCAGAGGCACACTGACATCAGTGCATCAAAGCGGCAGTAACAATGGGTACAACTGAATCTTAAGGGTAATTACAAAATAAGTAACTATTTTTAGGCCATCTGAACTGCACACGGCAGCAGTACCCACATTTAATGGTTGTCCACGTGGGGTTTTTGTACAAGCTTTATTTCGCCAGACGCTACAGTTTAACAACTGCTCGTTTAAAAGTGGATTAGAGCCTACCAGTTCCATGCCATTCATCTTATCATATTTGATAATAACGTCCTTAGCATCTGAATTCACGCCCATGAATGGAATACGTCAGCTCCGCGAGTTCTACTCTAAAAGCTGTGCTTAACCACTCATATTTCTCAATGATGAATTGGGAAAAAAATAATGACCGTGATTTGTTTCTTGCATTTTTGCAATGATGTCTAGGTATATTATACCTGCTTGAAACCATAATTATTCATCCGAACCAATCCGAAAGATTTTGATACTTTTAAGAAGAAATATTTGGTAATATTCTCTAATGTGTCCTGTGGTCATTGAGTAAAGAAGAAACATTGAGTCGCTCGTTGCAAGGGCTTTGTGATACATCTGTTATGTAATAACTAATACCCATTGCCACGGAATCATTTGTCTTAAATGAACATTTGCTACGCGGACGAGGAAAAACGTGGAAGCAATCGTTCGAATCTTGATCAATTTTTCTGATAAACTAGGTTGCTTCCCTGGATACAAGTGTTATTGTCCGTAGGGAGTACATAACGGTCTCACCAACGGCTTGGTGTAACCGACAGTTTTTATTCTCCGTTCATCTCGAGGAACTGACTATATTGAGCGGGAAAACCGCCAACCAGGGGGAGAGCTAGGGTTATCATTTTCCATGAAAATCTACAACTCGATATCCCATTCAGCAGTTTGACTTGGTGTGAAGTCTTTTGCAATCTACTCGGAAGTCAATGAAGTCATTAAACCTGTGGTGAGCATTGGCAAAAACGTGCTTTCGTACTGCAGGCGTATTTGTGCCCATGCAACCAATGCGTATTGTTTATCTGGTAATAACAAATGACATTTGTCTAAACCCAGGCAATTATGAATGGTTCTGAATACCTTTTTTGTTGTTCTTAGCTCATGAGATGGGCCTTTGCGGGCTTCCGATCGTTTTCTTTTCTGTTTAGATTGCCGTCTGACAAGCGATTTTGGCGAGCATCGATAATACCTTGGCTGTGACTCAGATAAGCATAGAAGCACGCGAGGGATGAGTAGAATTTCCGTGTATAAAATGGGAAGTTTTGAGTTTATTAATTGTTGAGGGTATTTTTTGTGATTTTTGCCACTTGAAAATAGTTGCGTAGGTGCACGGGGAACTATACAAAATTACTATTGAAAGAAGCATATATAACACAGCGATATTTCACCTCGACAACTTTACTATTGTAATCGAACTAGGGGAATGTTCATGAAACTGAAATCCTACTTTGAGCACAGTTAGGAAGCGGCACAGGTTTATTTGTAATCACCCTCACAGGAAGAATTTTCGTAAAAGATTGGGTTTTAGAACATTTCAAAGGTTGATTCCCTCTTTAGTTTGTCATTTGTCTCACCAAGTCCAGTTTCGGTGATCAGTTAAGTGGAAAACTACAAAGCATACAGCCATGGATCTCTGTCCATTCTTTTCAAGACGTCGAGAAACGGTGGTGCCAAAGTCATGAATATATGCGATTGAATGTGCTATTTCGCAATGCATTGTTTTGTTTCGATATGCGAGAATTTCTTAAGATCCCCTGAGGTGACTTCTAGTTATTTGGAAATTTCCTTCTGAACAAAGTCGAACTTCGGTTACTGACTTTCCCTGTAACAGGATGACAAGGGACTAATAGCTATAAATGAACCGCACTTGAACTTTTTCTAAGATCAGCTTTCTTTTTACACGTCCTGAATCCCTAAGAAATTAAGCCAAGTGTGTAACGGAAGGGATCAGCAAACTTTATGCGATATATTTAGTACGATTGCATCGAGGACGGGGGTGATCCATGATAAAGTCCCACGATTCTTAAGGAAGACGTTGAAAAACCACAAATAACATCTAAGGATGTAATATATTAAAATTATCTAAATACCAGTTTACAGTAGTAGAGATTAAACTAGGCCGGATACGCTCGAACTGATATAAGCGAGGTTAAAAAAATAGCCAAACCAGAACGTTACAAAGAATAAGTTTCATTTAAATTCCCATAAAACCACTCATTCTTCTTTTAAAATAGAAGTATTCTTCGAGACCGGGTGTGTACTCATAACAAAGAAATTGATCTGCTTTCATTGTTTCTTCTCGCAGTGTTGTGGCCTAGTCCTTCATTGAAAGCCATGGAAGCCCTGTACAGAGAGCGGTTTCAACTTTGTTATATACCATCGGCAGTGCGTTTCCAACGAGCCCTATTTCGGGCTTTCACTCCGGACGTATTATTGAGAGTCGACCACCTATCCACCAGACTAACGG
Organism: Fasciola hepatica; assembly: GCA_948099385.1. Classification (NCBI taxonomy): domain Eukaryota; kingdom Metazoa; phylum Platyhelminthes; class Trematoda; order Plagiorchiida; family Fasciolidae; genus Fasciola; species Fasciola hepatica. The sequence continues at coordinate 5,680,551 of CANUEZ040000092.1, forward strand.
GGCTGCCTCTGAGAGGTTCTTCTCGCAGTCGCTCACCTCGAATTCGAGTCCCGATAGGGGCTTTAAGTGCCTACATTGCTGAACATTCCTAACAAGGATAAAACCGCTGTACAGAGATTCGGCAGTTTTTAGTGGGAAACTCAGAGTTTGTGTTGCATAGCATGTTGTAGAATACAAACACCAATATCCTCCTAATTATATTATTACACTGACCTGTGTTCAGTTTTCGAACAACAAATCGTTTGTCTCTTGATCATCTTTAATACTTGTACCAAAACCTTTGTCGATTTTGGACGCAAATTGTGATCTTCGTGTGCAGAAATCGAGACATAATGTATCTTTACCGTCATTTTCTGACAAGTAATATTAATTACGTATCTCATGTCGAACGTGTATGGTTGTGTAATGGCCAGAAAACTATTACTGTGTTGTCTACAGCTTAGTGCAAAGGGTACAATTGCAGGTTTTGCTTAGTTTGCAAGATCTATCGGCCATTCCGTCGCTGAAAAGTTCCAAATCCTGTGGTGTCCCAAATGAAATGATTTTCTTTCAGTAGTAGTTTCCCCACTGTACACGCAACTTCTACCGGGGTAGCCGGAACACTAGAGTAAAAACCATATGACTACTGTTTCCCCGAGGCTACTTACTTTCTACCACGTTGCTTCTGCTTTTCAGTGCTAATTATATCATCGTCATATCAAATGTGATCATGTATATGGCCTCGTTTAATTACAAACGGTTGTATTTGACTATGTGTGTTGCTGAGTCCCAAAATCTACCTGATTTTGGACTGGGGTCAAAATGGCGGATAACTTTGTAGCTTCTTAAAAACCCCTAGTCTTCCCAGCATGTTTGGGTAAATCACTACTTGATCTCTACATCGTTTTCCTTTTTGTCTGTTTTGTGTTTGATTGTTCAGCTAGTCGCTTTCAAAATACAACGACACTCGCAATGGAAGATCTGGAAGTATAGTTTTCAATTTTTGCGGTAAACTCCACTTGGAATTCACAGATACCTATCTTACGGAGGTCGTCTACATTACATTCTGGTATACGGCCACCGTGAGTCGGATCACAAAACATATCCTCTTTCTTCTTCATCCTCTATCTAGTACAAACCCATCCACCGCATTTGTGACCTCAAGTTAAACTTCATCTTGCAGTCGCTGGCTGGTTACTTCACCTGGTTTTACATACCTTGAGCAATGAGGATCTATTTGTCCAAGTCGACCTCTGTTGTCCCTATTTTGATTGTTTTTAAGCATCAACAAAGTTCGTGATTTCAGAACCATTCATCTGAATTATCTGTTCTTGCCTGTATCCGTCTTGGTTGTGACAGTTCATCCTTACCGTAAACTAAAATCCTTGGGAACAACCTCCCCCACATTCTATTTTCACACTAATATTAATAAAAAAGGAAGAAGAGACTAAACTTATTTTCGGTAACTGCCTCGTCTGTTTATTACAGTTACACATATAGGTGGTTTCTCAATGTGTACAGTTGTTATGTAGTCAGGTTGGTGAAATGGTTGTTTTGCTGTATTGGTTTGCACTGTCAAGTAACCGAGAAATTGAATTCAGATGGAAATGCTCCCCTGTTAGTCCAAGTTTATGAAGGATATTCTTGCTGAGAGTGAGAATAATATTATCGGCTTAGTTCATGTTGACCGCATGGAAAACTGGAATGACAGTAATCTAACCACCACACACAGGGAGTGCGCGAACTCTAGTTTTACAGGCGAAACCACAACGTGGTAGAACTACGTTGTATGACATGATAGCTATTAGTGCCTTCTACAACTCGATCAATTTATTCAGACAAAAACAGTCCAATATTTGTACTGAATCAAGCCGAAATTAGTTTGGAACAATTACCTCTGGGAAATGAACCTGCCACCCGTGATAGCTTAACGATCATGTTCGACACTTGACCTATAGCATCCTCATTTCCTGGCAAGTCCCGGACCATAAAAAGTGGTGAGCTATTTGGCAACACAGGCTCTGAAAGGTTATAATCAATTTTCTGATTATTAGATAAACTAGAGTGTATCTAGAACAATTTGAGAGGATTTCTACATGAGGTAAACTGTCCGAAGGAATTAAAGAATCACTTTTATGTACCCGTATAATTTGATCACAGAAACTGATACAGTTTGACTTCGCAACCATCTCTGCAAATGTTTCGACGAAATGCCAACTTTCTTTAGGTTGAATGATAACATCATTTTGGTGGGTGCAACTTACCGAGCAGGGTCCAGTCGGCCCCAGTGCATCTTGATCGCGTGCACTGGCGGAGGATGAGACAATTCTGCTCACGCACAAACGACAGGCAGTTTCTGCGTGAAACACAGGACAATCCTCTGACGTTGAACACGACAAATCAGGCTGAGGATCGCGGATGATGTGCACAAAATCGGGCACTGTTCAGGCACAGTCGATCGCCTAGGATGGAAGTACAGAGATTGCGATGTTAAAGTGGCAGAGAGAGAGAGAGACAGCAGGATCAACCTCACTGCTGGAGCTCTGGATCCACGAGCCCTACCTTCAAGAGTAAGTTTCTTACACTGCTGTTCCAAATAGCGATAAATTGGTCAAACACTGTCCGGTAGATGCACGACCGCACTTGCACACACGCACAACAACGATATACGGCACACGTTCACCGACAAACACTTATTGCACACGCAGCACACACCCGGCAAACCCGGCACGTGTGCACTGCCTGTAGTACAAGTGCCCTTAGCGTGAATAATGCCTATCTATCCGTCCATCCACCTATCAGCGTACACGTAAACACGCACGCACAAAAATCCGCACGTCATCAGACAAACAACACATCACTGTAGGTAGGCTGGACATGAATTCGTTGAAGATTCTTACGAGCAATCAGTAATGTAACTGTGTAATACACCTGCCCGGACCTGCAAACCAAATAAAACAGTCTCCATCGGTTTGAATGCCCGTGGGTTTCAGTGTGGTAATGATAATAATCCACACTTTAGCAAACAGTGAAAATAGCCATACCCCTAGATTAAATTGGTTCAGATGAGCTTTCACAGCAAACTAATGTTTGTAGTCAACATTTCTTCCGTGTGTCTGATTCCGTGTTTACGTCTGTTTCAGGAGGTATGCTGTGTATGTATGTGTTAAGTGTTATGGACTATTCACTACTCTATTGCCACAAATTCTACCGGTATCAAAGAGAAACAACAACAACAATAACAACTGTAGCGCAGAGGATCTGGCTTCAGATTTGGGCTGCACATGCAACTACGGGTAGGGACGCATCAAAAAATAAATGTTCATACATCTGTGCACATAGGATAACCCACACGCACCACCGCATGCACGTGCATCGATGCACGCATAAGTAATCGAAACAACCGCACGCCCGTGATTGTGCCAACTACATGCCGGCGTACCGGCTTCAAGAAAGCCCATGTATCGTATTGGCTTGGTTCAAAACTTGCCCTGGTTGGTTCGTTGAAGCACATAGGACAACATACGTACAGGCACACTAGCACGCCCACGCGCTCAGCCGCACACACTTACAAGCATATACAGATATTCGAAAACGAGTACGTCAACCGGGGTCACAAACAGTGCGCTACGGCGAAAACCTGGGCGAATTTTGCGGAATTTACTCTTCAAGCTATCCGGTTGATTCATTTAGCCAACTGTGCCAAAGTTTTGTGGCTGAGCTCGGGCGGAACAGATGTGTTCCGACTTGGCAGGATGAATACCAACAAATAACCACTAATCGTTTACTTGCTGAACTTAGTCCGGGGTTATGACACGAATACCAATCTCATCTCCTACGCAGTTGCATTTAAGTACTCAAGGGCTTGATATACTTGACCGAATCTGCTTCAGCTAAGTTATCTAGTCGGAAAAGAGAGACTTAGCGAAACGGAAGCAGAACGGACTATTTTAGATGTTACCATAGCGTGATTCCTACCCTCATGTTTTGATCTTACCTCAGGATACCCGACAAAATATTTTTGCGAAAGTTTTATTCTCTAAAGTACAGTGAAAAAGCCACATGGTCTCCTAGTAGAAGAAAAACCTTGCGACTGGTGCGGTGAGCCGTCGGTTTTCAGCGAGAAAATGCTTCAAGGACAGAACGTAATTGTATGGAGGTGTAGAAGAAAGGGTTGTCAGTGTGTTCAATCAGTAGTTAACGGGAAAGAATTTATCCATTATTTACTCAAACGGAAGGCTCTACTCTAATAAGAAGTCCTATGAAACCTTAAAGCTAGTTTGTTTCTGAAGGAATATAATACTACTGGAAGAATTCCCATAAGGTACTGGTGAATCCCCAAATAGTAGCTGATTGGTTCACTACTACTGGGAAGCAGAATTAGAAGTAATAGATACTTATTTAGTGTTGTTTATTTAGGACTTAATTTTCGCAATACGGACGATATTAGAAGGTTTTTAGTTCATTACAAGGTAGGAATCACGTTAGAGTAGCACCCATTTTTACTGAGTCAAGTTTAGGCAGGGCCAAGCTGGTTCAATAATTAAAGTCTGCAACGGGGTTGGAACTGCGTGGTAGCCGCAAAGTGTTCAACCCGAAAAGAGACAATGTCCGAAAACTACCGGTGAGCACTTTTAGAGGATATAAGCTGGCAAACAAGTGTATTTTTACCGACTCTTATTCACCATCACATCATGGTTTTCTACGACACCTTAGGCGACTGAACGAATTAGACTATTAGGTGCCATTGATGGGGACTGATCATCGCACGAGTCTGTGGTTCAGGTTGAACTCTGTGAATATCTAATTCCACCTGTTCTGGTATTTCGTCTAAATCCCAGGTGAGTTGCGATTTCGGTGAGTAAATGGTACGTTAAAACTTGCAGTATTTGTCTTTACTGTGCTTTGAACAATCAGAAAAGCGCAACTTGATGGTCTGAATAAGGAAACAATCCGTCATACTGATTCAGTCATACAGTATTTCCGAAATTAGAAACCGTATCAGTGGGATGCTTCGTAAAACTTCAACTATAGTGGCTGACTTGACCGTTAGCAGTCCCTTCAGTTTTGATTATGATCCATAGCAAAGGAATTGGTATCTCGTCACATATTTATATCTACGCGATCAAGGACCACAATATTTTCCCCAAGATATTGCACACCTTTCGACTGATTTCATGCCCTGTTTTCCACAGTTTTTTTCCGGACTAATGAATATCGAAGACTTGTGTATCGTTTAACGAAGTGTGCAGACCAGGAATCAAAAATAAAAGTCTTCACGCTATATGGTATGACGGCTTTCAGATTTCAAAGTGAAATTCCGTAGGATGTGGTCAGTTGGATAATCCAAATGCGTTTACTAGCCCGAAAGCATCCAACTCAATGCGCCGTCATTTACATTGGTAGGGTGAGGACAGCCTGGTTGTTTCACTCACGTCACACGATCTAACGGATCGACCACCGGATGACTTCCGTCCTTGAGCACGACACTGGGGAACGACTGTGGTCGGTGCCTTTGTGGAGCTGAAACAGCGTGGGAAAACGTGTTGCCGAGATGGCCAATCGTTGACTTGTGGTCAGATGACCAATGAGATCCACTGTAGGGATGCGAATACCAAACAAGCTGACAGTGTTTCAAATCTATGTGGTAATTTCTCAGATCATTGTCGTATTTTCTCAACCTTAGAACGGTATAGACTAGATGCGGATTATTTCACCCGTTGTACTAATTTTGGCTTGCTTCGGGGCTTATTTTAGGGAGAAAAGTAGTCCGGAGGAGCTGGAAGTGATCAAAAATTGTATTTGAATGTACCGGGTGGGGATAAAAGGACGAATGTTGACAGCCTTTTCTGTGGCTAGGATGAGATCTTTCACCGATAATGTTGTCTTTTTTGAGTTTGAACTACTGGGTATATGCGGAAAAGTACAGTTACGCAATATTTAACAGATGTGTTCGTCTTTATTGATTAAATGTCCTTGAAAAACAAAAAATTCTAAGCATTCAAGTTAATCACAGATCTGGCCCAAGTTAGTCTCATCAATACAAAAAAATATTGATCAACAAGGCTATTTTTGATACACACCATTACCCAATAAAGAGAAAAGGAAATCGAATGACTACAAACAAAATATTCATCACACTAACTTACCCACTCAGTCGTCTGCTGATTACCTGAGTTATCGAGAGACTAAATGAAAATGTAGAATGACTGATTGATCGACAGCTTTCATTTTACAGGTTCATCCTTCTAGTGAATAATCAGCCATGTTGCTGATCAGTCAATTCAGCATTTCCTAGTGTAACCGCTTGAGCAGTCCCAAATTTTTGTCTTTCTGGATGTTTAGTTCTTCGATTTTGGAGTGAAAAAAAGTATTTATACTAGCATGGAAATGTAGTTTTATTCACCAAAACTTAGAACTATTCACGTATACGAATGTACTTATCACTAAGTCTTGCGAAGACAGCCATTTTAGGTCGCAAGTTGATGATGGAATGAACGGGTGAGAAGAATAACGTTATCAAATTGTTCAGCTTTCTGGCGATCGAAAAGACTTGTGCATTTTCCTCAGAATAATCAGGAAAAAGTTGTATGCATTCATCGCGGTAAAAATTAGTTTTGAATCAACGGCCCTGAGTTCTCACTTACGAAAGATATTGCTATTGGTTGTGTGACAAGCAAAACGTCCTATACTTTTCGAATCATATGTACGACTGTCATGAAAACAGTCCATGTCGTGAACTATCCGATCAGTGAGGAAATATGCAGAACCGTGTACAGTTAAATCAATTTGTCGATTTTTGTTTTCTGTAACAGTGCCTGCTGTCAGACAGAGAGAAGTACTTTGCTATTCCCTTTCAGTGGAAGCATAATTGACAGATTTTCGTTAAATACCTCACTGAGTCAACTTCGTCCATTTATTCTTCGGTAGATAGCCGAATAAAAATAAATGAAACTGTAAACCGCCTTGGTTGAGCGCCCGAAGGAGCCGAATATATGTCAGTATGGTTAACATAGTTTGTTAATTTCAGGAAAAATGTGATTCAGTCCGCCTCGTTTTAGTTTATCAATCTCGCGATACGTCTTCCGCCTTCGAAGTACAAACTGTAGCGCATTAGAAAATTCTGGAAGCTCCCGTGAAGAGGTTGCGTTAATCTCACTCAAGCAGACTGCGAACTGGAGGAATTTGGAGAAACTAACAATGTGGAGGACATTGCAAGACACTGAGGAAGAACAAACAGTAATGCGTTCAAATCAGTGTTTTTATTTCAATAACAGTGGGCCACATTTTCCCGAAAAATTTGCAACATCTCGAAATCTGCCTTCTCCTTTTTCACGACTGTTACAATAGCCTTACATTTGCATGAATCATAATCTTCTCTGTTTATATGCCAGCAGACCAGATTCACAATCGAATGTTAGCTTTGCCATAAAACGTAACACACACATACACACACCCAAATTGATTACCATCACGACCGTAAAATGTGTCAACTAAAGCTAACTCTTGTCGTTCCCGACCAAACTCAGAATCAAGTCACAAAGCACAGTCATGATTCTGCTGATCCTAAGTTAATATCTGGATAGTGAAACTGGTGACATATAGCGAAGTTTTGCGAAGCACAAATGCTTAGAATCGAGAATAACCATTTCTGATAAGGAAAACAGTATTGAGTGGCGTTGTAAAAATTGCGCACAAGACTGGTATTGTGATTAACGTAATTAGTGAAAGATAGATAATAGTCTGATTGAAGGCGTATGCATATTTGTGATGACCGGACCGTCCGAAATGAAATCAGAAGTCACACCAGCTGGCAGTAAAATGTATTATTTGTTAGGCATGCAAATTATATTGCATTTTTATAGCCAGTACCAATACAGCGAAAAGCATAAGCTCGCGGCATTCGGATCTCAAGCACACGAGTAATCATTATCAGTTACTCGAACATTAGTAAACGACGGAGTTCGATCAAATGTGTGGACTTTCACCATCAATGAGCATATTATGCAACCGAAGTCTGAAATGTTATGAACCGTGTTTACATATTGTTTGGTTGTGTGAAACTTAACTTTATGTTATCGGTCATAATTCGGATTAAAAGAACTTTGTCTTGGACGTAATTTATGATGCTGAATTATTCACAGCTTCATCACCATATTTCTACTGGGTTTTCGACAGGATTGATACAGATAAATACGTAATAAGTGGTAGAGAGCTTCTACTATTGTTTGGCACTCCATTTCCTCTGGTCCACTCGACAAAAACCACCGTGGTTTCTTATACTATTTTGTTTACCGCTGGTTCTTCAGTAGAGCTTAGACCCACGCTTACATCCGGAAATATATCACGACCTTCCCTGTGTTCAATTTCAAAACTTTATTCGTCAATTTCGGCACTTTTCTGAAAGTGAAATGTTATTTTTCCGCAGCATCTTCTACAGTTGTCTACATTCCCTTAATAGCACATTTTATCGTATTTTTCAGAATATTGCGAGTATTCTGGTGATTGAACACAGTGATAACTTGACCATCCTGTGGGACTTTATTGTCCAAAGCAGACTGACTTATCCGCTCATTCGGTACTACAGTAGTTTCAGTGCTATATACTCCTCGTGAGTAGATACTTGGTCGAAAGGAATCTTGGAGATCACAGACACACAAAAAGTGATTGAGACACGTGGAATAAAACGAATAGACAAGATCAACGTAATAGTACTTCATAGTGATGACTGAATTTGCCACTGTGGTTTTTAGCCGTACTCTAATGATTTTAGCATTGTTCTAAGGCTTTGTCCAGACTTAGCAAACTCTCAACTAACATGCCCCCCCCCCGCGGATTACGAAACTACTGTACCGGAGATGAAGACCACATCATTTGCTTCCATTAAAATCCCTTACCGTTGATCTTATTCCTTATGAGGTTAACGTCCTTCTGGTGATTGTTTACACCACTTGTTTACTTATATCCGACCTCTCATTATTACAGCTTCCTCCTTTCTTTCTCAATACACTGTTGGTACCATTATACTCGTTTCTCCCTTCTCCATGTCCTGATGACCCAAATGCAGTGAAAATGGTTCCTTTCAGACAGTGGAGGCGTTCCGTAGCCGATAAATCACCTCATTCCTACCTGAAAGCATACAGGAAATGCCCCGCAGTTGTGGGGAAAACCAAAAACGAAACCATTGCCCGAGATTTAACTAATTTACATCTACTTTCCACTGGTACCTTCTGGTTCATAGTGAAAGCAGTTTTGCTTAAACGATGACCACCTTCTTTCTCTGACACCACAGGTGCTTGAAGAACACAGACTTCATATCTGTCTACGAAAGAGCACCATCTGAAAGTCATATTTACTTTCTATTCCGCTGAGTCACGAACTGATTCCTTAATCTTTTGATTCTGCATTTTGAATTTGACTTTGTGGGAAAGGTTACCACTACAAAGCATCCTCCAAGTTCTGCTCTCACATGCAGCATCGAATGTTCGTGATTGGTATGGCTTTCTCTCTACCCGTGTAAAGGTCTCGTAACCAGAACTTGCGCTCAGTCACTACCTTTTTGTCCACTCAACCCACTAAACAGTAGTTCCTCTATCTTGGAAGACCATGGTTTTTTTCAAAACAAGTCAATATCTAAAATCCTAATCACCGCAGACCCACCTCTTTCTCCTCCGCTTTGTTAGAAACTATTTAACTTGTAGTGGTAACTGAATTTCTGTGACATCTAGAAAGAAATGCTCTTAAAAGTGCACGCCATGACAGGTTTTATCTCCACTGATCCACCCACTAGCGTATTTGGTCCTCTAGTTTCAACTTTTATGGCGAATAGACTCTGCTTTTGCCTGGTACTGCGAAAGAATTCGAACAAGTGTGATATCTAGGTCTATTGTAAAAACTTCTACAATTTAGATTCTCACTTGAATTCATTCGCTGAAGCCGGAGGTCCACCAGCGAGGGTCCTGATGTCGATCCAGCATGACAAGACTCTCTGAAGCCTACGGCAAGAGACTACTATTGCTCATTGTGAGTCGCGCTGAACCACACTATGCCCTTTGGTCTCATCATTCGTCATCTGTCCAGCTTTTGTCAACGTACTAATGGTTTACGATACCATGGCTTTCCAGTGCTTCTCTACTATCCGTTTTCCAATGCTGCAAACTTGCTAGTCACGGCACTCCACTTTATTTTAATTCGGAATTTTTTGTGCTCACCTAATAACTTCAAATTCACTGCTCTTAACTTCATATTTTGCCCGATTTTTTACTTTGCACTCTAATTTTTATGTTTCTTCCCACGCTTGCGGTTAGTACGTACAAAAAATATCAGAAAAAGGTTCATCTGCATCATCCGTAATCTTATTCTATTCAAGGGTCAAAGTAATTCCAACCCCGAATATTGCTTTCATATTTTATTTGAAGCCTTGTCCATCCTGCACTGTAGTCAGCGTGACTCTACGTTGAAGCCCATATTTGACTATTTTTAATCCAAAGCCTTCTCTCCATTACTGAAAATTCTTCTAAGAGGAGCATATTTACGTTGTCCCAATAGTTCTCGCTTCCGATCTTCGGTCTCAAGCCCAAACAGTAAGTCACTCACACAAAGTGTCAGTTCAAATGTGGCGCACTATGGCTTTCAACGCTTCATTTTTTCCAGCAGCTGAGGAACTGTAGAAAGCCTTGTCCCTTTCCGTATTTCGCCTCTGCTATAACCGTTTCTTCCTAATAGAATTACCAAACTGTTTTCCGTACCCATTAGCTGCACATTAGTTCGTTCGAATACGCGACGTATCCTTCTGCAGTAAAGCACTGGTACATGCTGAATCGTGACCGCTATAAACGGGCAAACCCCTTAGCCTCAGGTTCCACTGCTCTATCAACGGCGATCGACAACCTGATCTTGTTTCTAGGAGAGAAGACCCACATAAGATCCGAATAGGTCAAGCCTGGCAACAAGCTGGGCAAAGGTGGATACCTTTCTACTTCAGACCTGCAATATAAACACATAGGGAAGAATTTCGTAAAAAGTGAAGCTCGACTGTATGTCGACCTTTCCGTAGGCGAATTCAGTATTGTGGTGTAAATCACATCTGATAGGGCAATCAGAGGAGACAGTATGATCTACTTCTCTTGTTCCGGTTATGACGCCACCATTTGAGCAGGAAGAGTAACACACGTTTACTGTCGGTTTTTGAGTTTTTTCACTTTTGAAGTTTCGCATCAAAACAGAATCTTCGCACACGAAATTTTTTGTTGTTGGCGAATTGTAGCCACAGAGTCATCCTGGCAACAGTTCCGATCCATCTGAGCGTAAAAATGTGATGACACCGATATAGGCCAAAGGTACCAGGTCAGAACTTACTGTGTATGAAAGTGGGTGTGAGGTGAAGCAAATATTTGTGGCGCCATGTGAGAAAAACTTCGAATTTTATCAAGAAAAGTAGAGTCATTCTGAAATAGCGAAAACCCACTTTTATCAATGGTATTTCTAAATTTGACTACAACCTTTGCCGGGCTTCGTTAGATTCAGTGTTTTCCAGAGTAGAAGGTTTTGCGTTACAAAATATGTCCCACATTGCGCAAATCGTTGATAGACTGCAGTGTCTCAGGTAAAATTTCAGATGTGTTATTTTTTTAATTTTCTTGCCTCAAGAAAGCAAAATACATATCATTTTCCTGTGACTTCTGATTTTTTAAGTCTTAGAAGTCATAGTGTGCTTTAAAAATGTCATACGCTTAGTAACCGATGTCCACGTTGATTTTACCGCCATGTCTCTCATTATTCTTGCTTTTAACAGTAGGATACTCATTTTGCAAAATTCTGTTTATTGTTTTGTACGGGGTGTTAGTGGGAACCGAGAACAAGCAAAACACTGAAGGATACAGTATGAAAGTTTTCTTCTGTCGCATCGGTCATGTTTGAGACTCCGTCTAAGTAATACTTGACATACGCGGACTCGATCACATCATTATCATAGGAATATAAGTGGAACTGTTGCAATTATTGCAGGCTTTATGTACTTCCATTGTGGTAAAAGTGGTTCGATACCAATATTCAGTCGAACTTCCTCTTTGAACGCATTTTCGGACATCCCTTTCTCATGAGTGTCCTCTTGGTCATGCAGCCAGAAGGCCAGTCAGTTACATGTGTAAAATCTGCCAAATTAGTGTTATAAAGAAACATGTGAACTAATCGCAAATGAGCTGAAAATTTTCTTATGTGATTTCGTCTTTCTGTGAGTCATTTATTCTTCTTTCTTCATCGGCACTGGAGTTCACAAGTTCATATCCGACTCGAAGTTGGATATACCTTTCGCTAATTTCCTCTGCTAATTGACAATGAAAGTAAGCAGATTCATAAGGGGTTTGATGTAGAATTCACTTTTTACTACACTATTCGTGATACACTTGAATTGTAAATAGACAATAGGCAGTCATTTGAATCCACCAGTGATCAAACTTCATGTTCTACGAGACAGTGCATTGTGGTACGGTTTCATTTACTTTTATTTGGAATTCACGGGAGGAAAACAGTTTATCGACCTGAGTCCCATAAACTAGGCAGCTTAGATTATGAATTCCAAGTAATAACAGATCATTTTCTTCTGAGCTAACAAACGGATTAACATCTTTCCAGCCTTTTGCTATGGAAAATGTAAATCACTTTGTACGTTTTACATTTCAAGCAGATACCCCAACTTTTCGGGTTGACTTTCTTGGCAGCTTATAACTAATACGTATTTTTTTAATCACTTCTATGTCCATCTATCCTTCGGCTATATTTGGGTGGGGTCATGAACAGAATGTGAATTTCCCCGGAGAAGCTGCCCGTAGCTGGCTGCTTAAGCCCCTTCAACATGTAAGTCACCACACTAAACACGTTCAATAATTCATTGGTTTGGCAGACCTGGTTTGGCCTCCGTTCTCTTCAGGTCAACGCGGCCATCTCGGGCTATGTCCCTGTGGTCTGAGGCTCGTACGTTCCGCTTGACCTTTGACCTGACTATCAGTGCCTGTCAAGAAGGCAAACTATATTGTTTGATTGTACTTTTGGCTGCACCCAGTGCTTTCATTGTGACAGTGGTGGTCAGCAGCGAACGGATAACCAGTTGAAAACTCCTGGAAGCGGGATTTCATTCAGGTCAATCTTGTGCACGTGGAACTATCCTCATCACAAAATATCCAACGTTCGGTGGGTATTAAAGATCTGATTTATCGAGCCCCGAATTTGTTTTGCACAATCAAAATGATAGAACTTGTTAGTCCCGGCTGGATTTGAATCCACTCGTGAATGCCGCTCACAGTTTGGTATCTGTTACTTCCAACTAGCTGAACAGTGGAACCCTGTCGAGGACTACGTCTCACCAATGGATCAGACACTGGGAAGGGAAGTAAACAAAATGTCATCTACAGATATCTACTAGCCTGTAACACACTCCACAAATAGTGGATTTCCCATGTAATTTTATATCTGTTGAATATATCACTACTCTATATGCATTGTTCCTGAGATAAAAGGCTGACCTAATTTTGAAGGTATTTTCTCTAAGAAAACGAATAGGCCAGCGATAAGCCCAAAGATTATGGATTTATTTCATTTCTTGTTACTAAAAAGAAGCGTCAGGATGGCATTTCTAGGGCGAATCCGTTTGAATACTACCTAGAAAATATCCAGACTTTCATCGACGCCGGATATTTTGGTACTGTTCCTCATTTTCACCGAAAAATCCCGTTTCACTATGTATAGTAAACACGATTAGTGAACAAGCTCGATTTCGGTAACATCTTCGTGGCTAACACAGTTACCTTGATAGCTTAGAAAAGCATAAGTTTTGAACAGTGTCGATATGTTAAAATGTGATTGGGTAGGCATCATAATTGGTCTTACGTGGTTAGGAAAGATAGGAGGGGAAATGTTGTTGTTCCATGGTTGGGAAAAGAACCGGGGAAAAAATGAACTCGAGTTTCTGGGATTACCCATTTCCGGTTCCAACCAGAGGGTCAGTGTATGGGTCCCGCTGAGTGCCAGGGTCCGTCTCGAATGGCGGCCAGGGCAGTTTGAGTGCTTTAATGAAATGTTCTTGGGAACAAAGCGATGGATTGGACATTCTGATCACGACAGCCTTTGCCGTTGCTAGATGTAGTTTTGAGGGACTTCTGGCACTCGTATAGACTTGTGTTCACGTTAAGAGCGAGACGCTGGAGAGAGAATAGCTGTTTTCAGTGAGTCCTATACGTGCTCTTACGATTTATATGGGTGAGGTGGGAATGAGATACGCCAGTTATTGGTGGAGATGAAGGATACTGTCGTAGAGTTGTGAAATAAGGGGACGGGGGCGAGCGGAAGGAAATTTGATATTGTGTGTGTGTGTGGGTGTGTTGTGATGCGAGTCAAACTCCTACCATTACGCGCAATAGTCAGTAGTGGCTTTTCGGGGTTCGATCGGCGATCCGTAGATTTCGGACTTGGCCAGGGCAGCGAGACGGCCCGGACTGGTCGATTTTGTGCAAATAGTTAGGCTCTCAGTCGATATTTGGCCACCTCACCAGTATGTATTTTAAGAGTATGTAAAAGATCCATCGAAAACAACTGTTCGGTCTCAAGTGCCTCGTGCTGAATGTGACCATGAAAACATCTCCCGTTTGTCTTTTTCGAAGCAAGTACGAGGCTTTTGGAGTTCGCCATACAAGGTTCTACCTGCGTAAAAGTAACAAAGATTGGTCAGCAACAGTGCTTTGTGAGTTCCGCTTCCTTGATATTAAAACGGGGACGGATAGGATCTTCCAAAGGGCTGTGTTGTCTCATTTTCTATTTTTCACTTATGTTATCAATCTGCCAATTTTTCTGCCCGTCTGAGGAGCTGATATGCGTTGACAATGTTGTACATTTCTGGCCTACTCCTGATTTCACGGAAACGTATCTCTAATGGACCACTTTTCAGTCCAATTCGATTGGAAGTTAAACCCATCCAAAGGCCTTGCATGCTTTTTCAACATTTACTGCTCCTATATTCTCCCAGAATCCAACTCGGTCAGTTCTAAATCGCTATCTTGATTGATCTTTTTCAAATACTTTGGGTCATGCTTCGATGAAAATTAACGACGAACATAAGGTGTTGAATACTGCGTTGGAAAACTGCAAAGTGCCTCTCTCGAAATTCGGATACCTCGAATGGTTCCTCCAGGTTCTTTTTCCATTTTATCGCTTCACAGTGCTTCGCTGTTCAGTTCACATTTTAAGTGATCTTCTGAAACGGAATATAAAGCATATCAGCTCAAAAAATCACATTCATATCTGGTACAGTAAGAGGAGTATTATATAAAGTTGTATCTCAAACAACAGTGTTAGAGGAAATTCATATAATGATCTTCGGATTTTGAAGGTTGCCACATTTGTACACTTACTGGTGGTTACTTTGTGTTTTTTGATTTGCTTAGTAGTATTTCATATCCCATTGCACAATAAATGTCCTAAGTGACTGGCCAAAAGTCAAACGGCTATTTATGACAGTATTTCACACTGTTCGTCATCCTATAGGACGAAGATGAATCTGCGGAAAAGTCGACTCCGTCGTGTCCCTAAATCCTAGCATTGTAGTTCCAGGTGTGTATCCTTAATTCTTCCTGCCTCACACTGGATGATTTCTTGTCCAATAGTCTGTTCGTTTTGTGGAGCTTAGGGCAGTCTTATGACCGTAATATGGGACGCGTTGAAAGTGCAGATTTGTTGAAGGACACCTGGATTGCATTTCGCAATTCCTGCTGAATCCATACGCCTCTGGTTTACAGATCGCAGTGGGAAGCGAATCTCGCGCTGTCTTCTCCAAATCAGTGTTGCAATAGCGAACGGTCCAGGTGACTTACTGTCTGGGAAAACCTGAGATAAATAACTTGTAAAATGATCCAGTAAGATCCTTAAAGAAATCAGCCGGGTTTACACCTTCACAAACTCAATATTATGAAGCAAAAAATACATTTATTTGAAGATATGATAAATAGTACTTCCACGGTGCCTTTCAGCTAGTCGATATCCTGATTCCAATTCATTTTTGATTTTAGGATGAACAGCTGTTCTAGTAATTCGTACGGATTATCCAATGTGCTGTAAGGGACTAGTGCTGCGCACCATTTATCGTTTGCTTCTCAGCATATTTTTGAAAACGTCGGATCATCAGAGGAGTGATACAAGTTTGTTTTTAATTTCACAAAACCACCTGTTTAAGGGAACCAAAGGACAATCCTTAAAGCAAATTAAGGTAGTTTTTTGGCCTACTGATTCACCATTTCAGCTGCACTCAACGTGGCAGGATATGTAAAAATCAGTAAGTCTAAGGTGCTTACGTAATTGACGCAGATGATGCTGTAGATAAAGTAACATCAAAATCCAAGAATCTGAGATTAGTTGTTTTATTTCTTTAAAATTTTTGTGCGAAAGTTAATAAATTAAAGGTTTTCCATTGTCACTAAGTTGTCAAGTACTTTGTATGTCCAGTCTGTTTAAAAGTTGCACTTACGGCTGACACATATTGCCTTTTTTCCAAAAGATGTGCACCAAGGCCGCACTGTTTCCTACAATACCAAATCAAGAAGTTTGCACTGAACTTTTTGTGATATAAATGGGCGACCACTGTACGTTCTGATTCGATCTTCAGTTGCACATTTTTTCTTGGATAGACCTGAAATTTTATTGCTGTGTAGTTTCCTTCTCTGGTGTAAACTTGCGGTCAATCTAACGGTCAGAACTGGCACACGAGCTAGTAGAAGCTGAAATGCTGAGAGTCACACACTGGACACGCAGACCCTACCATCAGACATCTAATACACTTTTGTTGTACCGCGTTACGACACATAATACACTCTTACCAATGGGACAGAAATTATCGAACTGTCGTTCATCATCAAAACAAGCAAACTGAAGAAGATCAGAGCTTAAGAGGCATCAGAATATTGGACATTTCCCGTTTTACTGGAAAATCCTACCTTAACAATAATTTTTATCATCGACTGTTTGTGTGTGTGTCCTTGTTTGTGTACGTGAGTTCATGTAAAAGCTGTTTCAAAATGAGAACCGCGATTTCAGAGCCTCCACATATTTCAGGTTTATTGCGGTTGAACAATTTGGAGAGATGGGGACTCTAAACAGTGTTTGACCTGGTATTAGATCATATAAAGAATCTGAAGCGCACTTGCATTTTTCGGAAATGAAGATGGTTCGTCATCTGATTTCAGAATTCGCATGTCAAACTGGATCATACACTTCACATTAGTTAGTACTATGTGTTTGATACAAAAAATACACTGCCTTCTATCAACGCAATAGTGCGGGAGCTTTAGTACAGATCCCTTGCGCTGTGAGTCAGTCATCAGCTTGGACAAAAGCGAAGTCGATTAGGAAGTAAATGAGAAAAAAGGTAAAGACCCAATGAAAACCCGGTAACTAATGAAATGGGTTTTCAAAAGGGATAAGAATGATAAATAAAAACAGCCCTTACTGTTGGGAGAAAGCTTTTCACCGCTGAGTTCCAGTTGCTACACATGTGGACTGGACCCGAAATGCTGGCCAAACCTACTTGAGAAATTAACAGTTCACTCCAGATAGTTCATTCATCAGAAGAGCCGAAATGGGAATACTTGCTGCAGTGTTCAAGAGTGTTCCGATTAACATGACCGTGAGTAACCGAAAGGCTCTATGCTAATCACTTATCCATGATCTTTTCAATCTCGTTAGATGTCACGATAAGATCAACAGCACATTACAGATCACCTAATCATTTTTTATTCTGCGTTCAAAGCCTCGCTCAGGCAAAGCAGTTTGGATTTGAGTTAATTTAGTCCCTGAGTCAGAACTGTTTTCCGGCTGATGAAAGTGATCGTGGAGAACAGTTTTGATCTTTGTCCACCCGTGTGTGTTTTGGCATCTACAGATCTGAGTTTACTCCTAAGCTAGATTTCACCAAGTCATATGAAAAAAGGTGATTTCATATCTCCAGCTTATTGAATTCAATCCTTCTCCAGGTGATCACGTATGTTAGACTAAAAATGAATCGATTTGAAATCAGATATTGCAGTTTTGACAAACGCTGAGTCCGTCAAGTTTGTGCCTGTCTATATTCTCTGTTTGGAAATCCCGTTATGGTAGTTTACCTTATTGAAGAAAGGCTATTCACAAGTGACTTCAGCTACTTCGGTGAAACTATATGAAAACTGGCAGTTCACAAATAGGGAAATGACAAGTACGGTTTGGTTTAGAAACACAGAGGTTAGATGTCAAATCAGATATTGTCCACCAACTATGATCAGCTGTTCATCTTGTCAGGAATTATCCCTTTTCTCTTTAATCACAGGACGGCACATGACATGTATACTTCTGCCTCCAAATGCCTCAGTATAATCTGGAGTGGGTGTCTCAGGCTCCAAGATGGCTACTCGTCCTGAACACCTCTTGAATTGTCCCCAAGTGACCGTGGATCCAACACAGCCTCTGCTGAGGAAATAGTCCTAACTGCCTTCTCGTGGCCGTGTTCCCACTAAAGTGAGAGGACGCACGTGAATGCCCGGCTCTCTCCACCTAGGTGGGCTGACCAATAGTCAGTCCAGGGGAGATAGCTAAACCCTGATTTCAAACCAACCCGGATGGCGTATGAGGCGTACAACAGAGTGCTCACTGGCATCTGTGGTGGAGAAGTGCACTGGACAACTAGGATGTTTTGCCTCCTCCGGAGGTCGTATGGACTAAGCAACCAGTCACCGACCCCCAAAGGGTTAAGGGCCTCACGTTTCGTCCTGCTGCCTTGTGGCTTAAGCTTTATATAGCTAAAGGCTCCGGTTGTGGATCCCTTAAAAAACCACCTGTTTTGGCCTGGGCAACCTACTAATATCGTGCCCAACAACAAATCATGGACTCGGACTATCTACTTCTCCATCCTTCAAAAGAATAGGGTTTTATTCAATTAGAAGCTGACTTGACGGAATTAGTAAGCCAAGGCAAGCTTGGAATTCAGGATTAAAGGGTCTAACTTTCACCTAGACGAAGATTTGATGCCGCCGATAAAGCCTACTTTTTTGTGAAGGAAAGTAAATCATGTTGCAAATGACTCTAGCCATTAGTCTACTGGGTTGACGAAAAGTTCCGCAAATTTCAGGATTTACCGCCTCGGAAATCAGAAGTTTGAATCTTGCCTCCACCGGCCATTGTGTTGGCAGACATTAATGCACTATAGCTGTGATCGCTGACACGCCTGGTCTATTCGAACCTTAAAAATTCTCTGCCCAGAGTCTCGGATCGCCTTCTGGCCATCCTCAGCAGGGCAATGGGACGTTGACGACTTGAAGTAGACCTCTTCTACTGCAAGCATGCTCAAGCGTGCCACAAATAAACATGGAGGGGCCACCTGAAAAGCCTTCTGATGTCAGACCTTTCCCAGTAATTCCACTTCGTCGACTATCCAGTGGCAATAATAAAGCAAAGTTCACTTAGTCCATAAGCGTAAGATTCATCTGCCTCATAGAAGAAAGTTTTTCTGGACAAGTACTCCAGGGCTTCTTTTTGGTAAGTTTATCTGCTACGCTTGCCTTGCCACCACACTAACACTTCCACTTTTTTTCTCTAGTAAACTTCACGGGATTGAGGGTTTGTTCCCTGAACTAGAGGAATAACATTTAAATCTACCGCACACGCATATTTTAAAACGAAAATAGAGCGAGCGATGACCGTATTACAGTAGTCCGTATGACGGAAGGAGTAGGAAAACTCACAAAACCATCTGCTCGCGCGAAAACGGTATCCTTTGCATGATGTTTGTATAAATTTGACACAGGAAGACCTAAAGGTCAAAGTGGATCATGCTAAAACGTCCGCTTACAAATGACTTGAATTCGAAAGTGACTGGCTTTTTTGGCTTAAAACTAATAGAGACAAAAGACTTTTAGTTCCTGTGAATTACAAGTCAAGCACTTTTTAGTTCCTTTAAATTTCATAATTTTTTATGGTCAGTGATGACAAGCAATGCTTATCAAACAAAACAATTTTGTTTAATGCAAATTTTGTTGCTTGAAAAACTGGGAAATGGACTGATAAGTTCGTTGAAATCTGATCATAGCTCAACGAGTTTATTGTATACGAAACCAATTTTTGGGGCTTTGAAAGTGACGCTTGGGAAAGGCAATTTAGCCCGCCCAATTATCATCTACTTGCAACTGAAACACACTCTTTGTGAATGGTCACTTATTTGCATTCACGTTCGTCCGTTGTATCGACCGTGATAGTCCTACCGGTATCCGGTGTAAAAAAGCGGTGCACCACATAACACACGATCATTTATCATTCAACGCCGGTTTGCCATATGTTCACGTAACATGATCCCTAAGTGTAACTACATCTCCAATCTCCGTCGGTATATCCATTAAAGTCCACCTTCCTGCTTGAACTAATATATCTGAGGGCAAAGTGAAGGTGAAACCACGCAATCAAAGTGCGATTTCACACGGTACCAAAAGACTATCCTCTGATTAGTTTAGGTACATTGAAGTTACTTTGATATTTGTGGGCTTAAAATAAACTGTTCTTTAACCATTCACAAATACAGCGGTTTGTATTCTGATGTTTTGTATCTACGTGCTTGACGGTGAACAAACGTGAGGATGTTTCGCCTCGAGGAACTCCACGCTGTTTTTGAATGAAATAAAATTGGATCTCCATTTTCGTCTTCCTTGTGAACATAGTTCAAACTAAATCGTGGTAGATACGTCCTCACGCAATCAATTATTGATAAAAAGGGTTTCTCGGCTCTTCCCACAGAAGCATTTTTCACCTCTAATAAGAACTGGGAAATGTTCAGAACCTGTTCGCAGCTACTCATATGTAATTGTTTAAGATTTCTTTATTTTTTGGTGACCCTCGATATGATGAGCAAGAAGAGGAAGTTTTCTCAAGCTGGAAAGTAGGTACGGAAGATTTTGATGGTCGAATTTCAAAAGAAACACTGTTTTGTATAGCCACTATTGACTAGCGTATAGACGTGTTTTTTGACCACTATAATCTACCTTTGTTCTTTTTGTAAGCCTGAGCTTACATTTTTACGTATATTGAAAAATTGGACTTCAAAGTAACTTTACAGATCTAGTGGTAGCAAAAGTAAAACCTGGGTTAAAGAAGAGCAGTGAACCAGAAAATTATTCGCCAACAATCCTCACAGTTGAAAGATCCAGACAGAGTTCACTCCGCGCAAGTGTCTGTTGTGTTCACAATCCGGTTAAAGAAGAAAGGCGCACGTGTATGGATAAACGTATATCCCTGCAGCAACGTACAGTAAGCGCCAGCACAAGCAAGCACGTGAAGACGCAAACGAGTCCAAGTGCGTTAGTCAGTCGTGCATATAATCGGAAGTGTAAGACAACGGTACAATCGGACCACGTCGTGCAAGGTCGCGCAACACACGGTACAACCTGATTGGTCAACGCCGTCCGGGACGAAGCGCGGCAAACGTCAGCTGTGTACGTGCGTGTGCGTGCAAGATGGTCTGTCTGAGCACATGCCTGTTCAGGCCGAACACAACAGTGTCCAACACTGCTGACGTCGGAAACCTTAGGATAAACCGCAGTACAATAAAACGTCTGGTCCACTTGTATGCTTTGCCTTGCCTGAAATCTTGTTCTTTCTTTGTCAAGTTCGTCTGCTAGTGACCATATTTTTCCCTTACATGCAACTCTTCAAGCAACATCATTCACCGTGTCTTTACTCATCTACGATTCATGAGCTACCGGCGGTGGTCAAATGGTCATCATTGTGGGTGTCCAAAACTGTTGTCCCGGGTTCAAATCCCACTTTCGCTGACGATCACCCCAATTCGCAGCCTCTAAAGTGCCACAAACCCCTTCCTGATATGTTGTACTTTCATTAATTGATGGGTGGAAGTAAATGAAAGAGGAAGAAAAATGTATGCTTTTCTAATCGAGGCAAGACCTATTGGCCCACCCAGTCCAATAAGCTTGGCACAATGTTTTGCACAACAAAGTTATTATGTGAGCCACCAGAAAAGTACAAATAAACGAAAGCTCGTGTTTTGTAGTTGACTGTGCAAGAGATAGAAAGAGGTGTGAACGATATGCGCTTAGATGGCCTTGAAGAGACATTTTAGGCTTTCAGGAACTCTATACCCTTTTTACTGTGTTCTATTCTCTCTTCGACGTAATGTAACTGCTATAGCTGCATTTCTATTACTTTCATCACGGAGAAGTGCTCTCGGAGTGAAACATTGAACCCGTTTATTGTTTCACGCAAGAGAATACCTGCTGGTCTGCGCAAATGAATCCAGTTTATTGAAACGTACACGAAGCACTGCCACCGTAAATCAATGCTCGCACTGGATCTTTGAGAATGACCAGCTAAATTGCTCACAGATCCATCAATTCGGAGATCAAAATGATTACGTGGTTCGGTGGGAAAACGTTTTCTTGTAGCTTATGCTTATGTTTTCACGCAGAAAGTCGCAGATGGCTGAGGGTCTGACCGTCTAGTGCTACATCACCTAGAGTTTTGCATTTGTTCGAAAGTAGCATTGAGAAAAATTATTTGTCCAATAAGTTGCTCAGGTTGCACAGCTGAATACAAAATCTAATAATCTGTCACCATAGTGGTTGGTACTCACCAAAAACTGCAAAGTGCCGGTAAAAATTCCCCTAGTGATGAAAAAATCTAAATATTTCCAGATTGTACACTTTCATTTTGTTGTTGAGATAAATCGTTTGGGCACTGAACCTTGCTTTGATTACTCCGGGTCAAAACTTTATTAGATAAACGGCAGAATAACATTCGGTGTGCTACACAATTAAAAAACTTGTAATTTTTATGGATAAAAAACCATACGGATGTGAGACCTTTAAATTTTGCTTCCAGCTCACCAACTTTCTGCTTTTCTGTAATGGTTGAAAGGGGAACTACATGGTTTCTTATAGAAACACTGAAAAGTGATCCGAGAAGCATGGTGCTCTCTAAAACTACTCAGGCTACCAGTTTTGATGAAAGGCCTGATGAAATATAGTGGCAGATTATGACTTACATCTAAGCACTGGCTGTCTACAGTCTGACAAGCAACGTGCTACGTGTACATCAAAAGTATTTTATTGTCAAATTTGCTCCAAGATCTTGACTGTATATTTCCATTTCTCATTGCTTCTTTCCCCCCCCCCCCCGTTCTAGTGTTTCCGTTACAACATAAAACTAATAAATACCAGGGGTCATTTCAAAATAAAACAACATTATACCTCAGGTCCCCAGGGAGATTTATCTCATGTTTAATATGCGATAAGCACGTTAAAATTTCTGAAATGGAACTGAAAGTCTGAAAATACATAAATAAAAATTGAAAATTTTCATATGGTT
This sequence comes from Fasciola hepatica, assembly GCA_948099385.1. Classification (NCBI taxonomy): domain Eukaryota; kingdom Metazoa; phylum Platyhelminthes; class Trematoda; order Plagiorchiida; family Fasciolidae; genus Fasciola; species Fasciola hepatica. The sequence goes on from CANUEZ040000092.1 coordinate 5,703,906, forward strand.
AAGATATCCGTGGATTATATCAAAAACGGTTTCGATATTGGGCCAATTTGTAGGTTTTAGGGCAACTTTTGTCTAGAACACATTTTAGGAAATCCAGTAGATTATGAGGAACGATAAAGTGATTATGTAACCGTTCCATTTATCTTCAGTCTACCTTATGTTTGGATGTCCCAAAAGGGTACTTTTGGGGTACGTTATCTGAAACTAAAATACTAAGTACGGCATACACGGTCGTAAGTTCCACATGACAGATTTAGGCTAACCGGGCTTACCCCCATCAATTGGCGTCAACTCTAAACATGCAAGCAGACAGCATCCATTTGTAAATTGCTTTCTATCCCCTGGTAGCAGGGTTTTCAGCAGAGACCCAGGTAAAAGAACCTAAAGAACACTACCTTCCACTTTTTCCAACTGGTTTGCCAGGAATGAATAACTCCAGTGCATTATTGTCGACCACCACCCGGAACTCAGGCAGGAAGTGAAAAATTGTGAGTTCTATTCATTGATGATGAGGCCATGAGAACTCCCACTTTACATTATGCTTGTCGATAGCAACACCGAGAGGCAGAATAGCACGGAGTCACATCCGGACAACCCAGTTAGAATTATGCTTGACGGGGTGAGATCAATACCCCAAATTGTCCAATTTGACATTCATGTGGGAATCCCGGAAAATGCATCGCTGATCATTCACAGAAAATCAAGTAAAACTGCTTGGTGGAGCTGTCCTAGCCTGTCAGGGTATATTGGGATGTTGAAACACAAACACATTCGGAAATCCTGAAGTCCATACAGGTGATCTCGATAACAAACGGAAAGCTGATCTCTTTTGATTAATTTTTGCACAAACCAAGAAACTTCGCTTGAAAATGGCTCATACAGTTACAATAGTCATCAGTTTGAAAAGTATATTTTTTCCTGTATATTAAGAGTTATCTGGTCGGTTGAATAGCCACCAAAGTGAACAAGCAATGTGGACCAAACAGAGCACGAATTAAGCGCTCGTCGCACACATTGACGGGAATAGCTACTGAATAATGAATCAATGCGAATGAGACGGGATAAAACTGATTTCTCCAGAATAGGTAAGTGATTGTACGGTCAAACTTAGAGTATGCCTGAGGTGAAACTGAAAGTTCCGTAAACCGTACACTGAATGATCTAAGAGGCAAATGAGATGACGTCACACTAAAATTAATAATTCCCAATTATTAAAAATGCCCATGGGAATACAGAGGTTAAAGCATCAGGGAAAAGGCTTACTTTCTTTAACTTATCCCGCACTCTTTAAAGTTACCTATGTGGAGCAGGAAAGCTTATTTAAAAGCAATTTTTCACCAATAAAACATGCTTAGTGCAAGTAGTGATGCATAGGGGTATCCGATAAGCATATGTTGTGCTCGTACACGACAGCATTGACGCAAAAACAGAACTCGCAAATGGTGGTAACATCCTTTGACAATTACCCTTGGGATCTGCTTGTATGCCGTGGATAGGTATGCCCAAATTTCGGGCAAAACTATATTCTTGCTACTACTTGAGACCCCAACTACGACGGAATATGAGCCTCAGAGGGAAAATGGAGCAACATTATTCTACATTGAACTAACCCAAACGTTTTTCAGAGCACACTGTTCATACACGGTGTTAAAGTTGTGGTCTGCCTTTATTCTTCAGGATTTTTCACAGTCTTAACAGCCTAGGGTCCACCATGTGGACGATGAACAAATTCTCTATTTTATGCCCCATCACGTGTTGCATTTAAGACTCCAATGGCCAGTGTATAGGTGGTCCTTTGTCTACTGCCTTAGAAAAAGAAAAATTTTTCAATTACTTTCAAATCTACGCCTTCATGGGGTAATGGCATGAACTGGACCTTGAATTTGTACATACATTTGAAAGCCTTACAGTGAATAGTTAAATGACAAAGCGTTCTGTTTGCAACTTCTTGCGAAACATGTCACGAAGCACTATCCTGCCCAGATATCTTCCTTTCGCTGAACTCCAGGACGTTTACGGTCATAACGTTGAAGGTTTTCCAAAGTTCGAGACATCTCTAACTGAAGTCCACCAACAAAGCTAAAAGAGTTCTATTCCGATCCAAAGCAACAGTGGTGGTTGGTATAATATATCGACTTTCGGCGAGACAAATTTTTGGGGAATTGTTGTAAACTGAATGACATTTTTCTGAGCATCCTACGGTTCATCATATACCTAACACCCATACGATAAACAAGCCCGTCACCAAAAGGACAGGCCCAGTGATTCGAATGACCGGATGAAACCAATACGTACCCTCATTTGTTGGATCTGCAGTGCAGTCTTCATATCGTATGATACTAGCCGCAATGACAATTGTCACCAACTCATGCCCAACAGAGAGTGAGAGGGCCTTGGGACATTTCCGCGCTGAATTAATAACATGGATCCCCGGCAGTGTTTTTCTGACGGTAATGCACGCGAGATCGTCCCATTTATTCGATTCGTTAGCTCTTCTACAGCTGAAGTGTGTACTTGTGGTGGTGTTTGAGTGATTCATCCGATAATTGATGCTCTTGTTCACGTTAAAACACTAAACAAGATTCGGCAAAAAAGATTTAAACTTATAAACCTCTGCTATTCTGCTACGATTCTCACAAAGGAGGTGTCGAAAAAATTCATTTTCAGTGAATTTTTCATCACTATCTCGATAACAATGTAAGTGACTAAAGAAGTGCACACAACTGAACTTGAAGCAAATACTCATGTTGATGTTAACTGGAATTTCCTCTTTCCAGTAATTTTGGTAATCACCACTGAAAACCATATCTAAACCACGTGTGTCGTGAACTGCCGAATAATGAAATAATTTCTCCCAATCTTATACTGTGGGCAAGACCACGGAAAATATATTGGCCCGAAAAACGTTTTTACCAAATTATTCGGGCAGTGGGCATATCTCAAGATAACCTAGGTTAATTTATATGGTCCTGGTAATCAGATAAATTATAATTACGTACTTTGAAAATTATTGGCTCACTTTGTTCGGAGAATTTTACCCTGGCAACCAAGATCACACACAGTTTCAACCACCCATAGAACAGCAAAAACCAATGTAAATAAGAGAAAAACTTGAATAAATTAGTATCATCACCAGATGGCTTAATCATCCTTAATTAGGCTGCAAAGCTGGAAATATATATCGAATAATTTTTCTTATGCATTACAATCAACACCACCAGTAGGAGAAAGACACTTGACAATTGGTGGTCCAGAATGTTTGAAAATGTCAGATTGCTCAGTGGAAGAAAACAAAACAAGTACTGTGGAGCGGACATGCTAATGAACATGTTACAAGAACTATTGTATAAGATATAGTGAGATTAGTCTTACTTTGAAGGTGGAGGATGGGACCGGTTTTTACATTCTGATAGTGAGTCTAATGTGATGTAGCGACGAAACAGTCAGCCGCGTTGTATATCAGAAACAACTGTCATAGTAACAGTACTGTCTCTATGCTGGTAACAACACAAAATTTCTTAACCTGGGGTCCTATATGTATGCTATTAACTAGGCTGCCGGGTAGGCCGTCTTTACTACATCTTCTGGGGCTTCACCTCGTGCACCCTTCACCAGACGATCAGGGATTTCTCTCTGAACTGAAATATAGTCCGTTTCCGCCTCACTTAGGATATCTTAGTCCTTGTTTGGTCATATTTGACAAGCTAAGTGGGCTGAAAGATAAGGCGATATCTTGTAAGCGTCGACCAGCACTAACGGCCATATGGGAAAAGAGTAAATACGAAGACCATCTCCAGGGTCGTTGTCTGTATTTCGTTGATATGAAAAACACCGTGACTAAGGAGACGCATTCAAGGGGACTTATTAGGTTTGATGAAGCTTATTGAAAACGGATGGACAAGGTAGTCAGTATCTCCAAAAAATGAAAATTTGGCTCGAGATTCCGTCTTTTCGTCCCTACATGAAAGTTTTGAGGTTATTTATATGATCACGGCCAAGTACCCTCGCTTGCTCAAAAATGTAATGAGTTGGTGCAAATAAAAGTGGTCTTATCTGTTTGCAACAACAGAAACGACCATTGCACCAAAATAATTGCTTTGTTTCCCTGCAAACAGCAACACGAAAATATTAACCTTTTCCGATCACCAGTTTTTAACAACCCTCTTCTATCCATCATTTTTTAGGATAAACAACATCAACCTTCAGTGTACGTTCTTACCGAGCAAATGTATATATTCTAGCCGGAGGACAAAATTACTGAGTAAGAGCTTACGCGCTGCGATCCTGTTCACTTTGAATGATGGGGGCCGCAGGTTGTAGCTCTGATTAGTGGTTTCAATTTGCTTTTGATATCTGGGCTTGGTGTTCAGAACATAAACATTTCTTTACCAGGTTAGGTGACGTCATTTACGGAATGGAGACGTCATTCTGGCCTGCGATAGAATATTTGCGATGTAATCTTTAGGATCAGTAATCACGTGCCCATAAAAATGACGAAAGTTTGTGCTAATGTAGTACATGGTTATTTGAGGCAACACGCTTTATTTTGCAGCCCGTGCTTCACATAAAATTTTCACGACGAGGCCATTGTACATTAAGATTTCACGCGTTTCAAGGTATAGGTTGAAAGGTACTCTTTTTCCTCATCGCAGCGAAAAAATAGAAGGGCCAGAAAGATGAATATGAGGGTTTGTTGATGAAAATGTACGATTAATAGAGTGTAAACAGAACAGGGAACAAAAAACACGAGAGCAGGTAGTACTTTTCTACCAGTGTAATGCTGTAAAAATCGCAGTCATAAAATACATGATAAAAACCTTTGCTTTGGATTACTGCAAGAAATTATCCGCAGAAGACTAGCAATAATCCAGAGGTAGACATAAGTCGAGCAATAACCGGTTTTTACCATGGTGCACTCATGTCTTGTATAGTGCTTTAAGCTGCAATAAAAACTGTAGGTGCGCAACTGGTTTTCGGAAGCAGGTAATAATAATTGTATTGATGACTGAAGAAAAATAATGAAAAGACATACAAAATAAAAAATTCCTTTAAATTATTCATTCTCAAGCCCCTACATCAGTGAGGCTTTAACAAAGAATTGAGTTCATTGACCGGTACTTTAAATGGAAGTTGAAGGATTTAAACAACGACCCGAACTGCCTCTTTTAGAAACAAAATTCCAGGTGATGTTCAAGCATGTTCCAAAGCCGCGGAAAGAAGGAATGTTTAATTCAGTTCCTTCCACAGTCCAACAACGAATCAAAGTGCGGATGCCACTGTCAGTGTACAATTAGCAGTCCATCCCACCATACAGAGTCGCTTGCGTTGATCGTATCACGCACGACCTATTAAGAAGATTAAGAAAACCACACTGCAGCATGACTGAAGAAAGGCCTCTAGGATTCCCACTGTAGAGCATATCACCAGTACAAGGCATTCGGTGAATACTATTGAGTCATTTAGAATCATCTGCCGAGCTCCGATTATTCTTACTAATCAGGTCAGAAGCTTTACTCTGTGCGCAGACACGTTAGGGGCCATTCTAATCCATCACTTCTAACTACACGAAAGAAAATCACCAGCTACTCCACTTAAATTTGCTTTGGCTACTACATTTGACATGACAAAAAGTCCGATGAATAGAGTGATCCCTAACAAGGTGAACAAACCGAGGATGGATCGGATGTTTGTCCCTTACTGATAAACATGTTCCCTTACCCCCAAGTAATAAATGACTGTTCTTATTGCTTGTTCGATCTATTTTATCTTTCACTCTAGAGAAGAAATAAGTAGAAAGAATTGTTTGCTTCATCTGTCGCCTCAGTGACTGATGGGATCCTTCCATGAGATAAAATAGAGTTTGAGTTACAAACACCCCAATCCATTCTATGCAAGGTGTCCATAGATCAGTTTAAGGAGACAGAGTCCAGCTATTGTGAAATTAAAGAGTTGTATCCGCCGTATAACCGTTTTTGGAGTAGTACGTTATTTAACAGTAGACTGCGATGATCAGAAACTTTCTATAACACTCAATAGGAAAATGGGTTAAGCTTTAGTTAACCGGTATTTCGCCAAACTAATACCGGTTGCGGAGGATACCGTAGCTTCACAGATGTTTGCTATAATAAGGAATAGAGCGATTTTAGGCTTCTTGGCAGCTCAGTTTGAAAGCTTTTGAAAAAACAACAATGTGCGCATTCCCTAACATCTTCTATCCGGACGACAAAATAATCATGAACGTTGTTCCTACAGCTTGTGAACCTCTCTCTTGTAGTGCAGGATTATCATTAGGAATTGATTCTGTAGTTCAGAAAAAAGAACATCTGTGAATTTCTTTTTTGATGAACTGGCCAGATTTTTTGGCAGGAACATCTGTTTTATGACCCACAATTTTCATTCTGGCAACCGCGATATTCTGCCCATGTCTTGTCTCCATTCTTGTCGTGTATTCTGTTAGAATGTGATGAACCAGGTGCAAGTAAATCCACCCCCAGCTTGCCTCAGGTGTATCTGAGAATATCTTGTTTCAAATAATTTATGGGAGCGTTATTAAAAACAGTATAGACTACCACTGACTGATTGTTATCACCATAAATTTAATTTCGCTTCCCATTCTGTTCCGTGTATTTTTTGATGCCTCGATAAGACCCTTCAGACAACCTTCAACACTCTTGTATATAACAAGTACAACTTCTCATCAATCACGTTTAAATCTACTCATTAAAGATAAGCCTTCAGCTGACGACAACGGGTGAGTTTTAGATGGGATATAGATATCCTAATGCAGTCTAGTCATATCTCAGATGAAAATTGCTATCCATAACCCCTTATCTGTTTGCAAGCACCTGCTTTGGACTGAGTCTCTAATATGCGCATGCATGATGGGATGGTCAAACGGTTGTCATTATGGGCTTTTGACAATAGCAGCCCGGGTTCGATTCCCACCACAGCCGGTCACTCTCCCACTTGACAGCTTTGCATTTGCCAGGGCCTCCTTCCTGAGCTGTGGTACACTGTTGTATAATAAACACTAATGGAAGTAAAGAGGGTGTTTTATTTTTCACTTATGTGTAAGATCTGACAAAGTTTATGAAGATTTTGAAAGTGTTCTGGTTCATCTGTAGCATGAATATTTCGAGTCAAGAAATCCTTCGAACAAGAACAATAAGCAACAACAGATAACATCTTTGCCCTGTTCTCAAGCTGCCCCGTTTCAAGCTTGTAGCTCAAGAGTGCCACTTGTCGTTACACTCTTCAATGAGTTACTGAAATTAGTTTAGTCGTATGCCTCATAATTTGGCGAAGTAATAAAAGTGTTCATTTTTTTCTAACCTCGAATAAATGTGAAACATTTGCTATGAACTAATGGAACACCCCTTTGCAGTAGTTAAATATTACGCCTGTAGCCAAAAAACGCTATGTCAAAAATACTGCTTTATATGTGTGGTAGAAGTGAGCTTTACATTCACTGTTCTGTGAATAAGCCAAGTTTACTTGCACTTACCAATTCAAGTGTGGGTACTCAGCCACCAGCATTGGCAGAACGGGGAGAAATCTGCGTACTGGAATGGTTGAACACATTCCGGTTAGACTGCAAAGAACAATGAAAGGAAGGACGCAATCGGTGACGTCATCGAACGCACGCAGAACACTCAAGTCATCCATTACATCACTCCCGAGAGAGACAAAGCACCGTGTGAATCTGGGCTCCGCGTTCTTCATCAGTCATATCACAAAAGTCAACGACCACTGATATACACGAAGGCACAAACAACTAAGCATCATCACCCGCAAATGTGCATACAGCCAGAAGGGATGAATACGTTAGCCTCGTCTTTATAACGTGTTTTTTGCTATCATTTGATATGTGTGCGCGCGCCTCTGCCTTTGGTCTCACGATCAATTCCCATTTATAAATGATCACTTTGATTGTTGTATGCACTGATGAAGATGCAGCGAAATGGTCCGGAATACGTCGTGCAATCTAATGCTATTGACTTCCGTTTTTAAACAAAAAAGCGTGCGTGAGTTCGACTTTTAAAACATTACCAACGTTTTTTGGAAAAACCATGTTCCGGACACATCAAAAATGATGACCCCGAATTCACTAGTGTTATGAACAGCGACAACTCAGTTTTTTCGAACTTTTTATTCTTTTTAGCCCTTTGTTTGCAGAATGGTTGCAGAGATTACGAGCTCTCCTACAACACCGAATGCATTTTGAAAATCATTTTCAACGTGCTTGTTTTAGGATGAGTATAGGTTACCCGATTGCCTCTGAACACGCTTGTCTGATGTCAGTTATTTGAAAGATTATTATCTTAAAATAACGGTCACTTCCCGGTATAAACCTCGAAGAAGTACAACTAATAATATCCGGTGGATGGAGGAGGTTCGTAAATACGGAAACAATACCTTTATTCCCCGATGAGTCGATTGGTGGCCTAAATTACGAACTGTCCATCTGATGGCGTGCCAACAGTCAACCGAAAAACACTCAATTCCCAAGTTTTGTCGGCCAGCCGAAACTCGCGTACATGGAGACTGAGCACCGAAACAGATTTGTTCTCACTTTGGACGGAGAGATCAGTACCATTTGAATGGAAGGAAGTCGTTCACCAACAAAACATTGTAAAAACAGTCACGTATCAGTAAGTCTCATATCTATAGTAATTCGACTAAGCAGAATAAAATTAAGATCTTCTACAGTAGTGAAGGTACGGCTAACTTAAAGCTTTTTTCTACTACTACCACTACTACCCAGTGGAGTTTTAAGATGAGTCGGAAGCCTGCTTTAAAGAGTCGGCAATGGCGCAAGCCCGGGTGGACCTCAGTGGTGATAAATGTGAAATCCAAATGAGGCAAATTGAGGTGGTCCCTCCAAAATTAAGCAGGGTAATCAGGTTTGCGAAAGGTATGCTTCTGAATACAATGTACGCTGAAAAAAATTTGTTGCCCTACATTACACAGCTGCAGCGCGATTTGCGCAAAAATAGCTCACAAAGGCGAATTCCCCTTTTCGCTGTTTCAAACACCAATGAATTTGTTGTTGCTTTTCTTTTTGTACCATGGGTGGTTGATCTGTAAAGGCTACCCGCGCCGTTCATTGCTATCTTGAGACGAGTTCGCAACCCTTCCCCCACCTACGAAAAGGAAACACGCTAAGGGACATTTTGGTTTTCCCTCTAATGTCCCTTATTGAGGCGTTTTTGAGGTACTGAGGGTTCTCCGACACCGTCACGAAACAGTAATGGTATCCAGCAAATTTTGTCACTCGAAATGTTTCACAGAATACGCTAACCGAAATTTTTCTTTAGTATGGAGCATGTTTGTGAATAAACAGAAAGAATTATCTCGCACATGTTAGCCAAATATGTTTTTGCTTGAATAGATACCTACCGTGGTTCTGATCCGTTTTTGGGATACACGAATGAGAAAAATTGGTTTCAAATTATGCTAACCCTGCTGTATTTTCGGTACCGAAAAAGTGAGAGGGTAGGTTCACTTTCACCGTGAGAGATACTGATGGTCTGCTTTTATATGAAAACCTCTACTTTGAAAATTCACTTGATCTCTCTGAAAAGACTTACCAATTTTGCAAGATTGATTATTTTGTTTCGGGAAAGCTTGAGACGTCTTATCAAAATTCAACTACTCCAGAACAGATTGGTAAAATAGGCTGGAAATTTACCGGGGGAATAAAGCTGTTTCCTTCTACACTTTTACTTGAATGTTTTTCAGCCCATTCATCAAATATTGTGAAACATTTGGAAAAAATTCCTTGGTATTAAAACCACTGATAAATACCACGTGTTCATTATACATCGGGGATTGAACTGCGTGGATAATTATTGCCATATTGTACAAAATGTCTGCCTTCTAAACGTGGACCTTGGAAGTATTTTTAGTTCGCAGTCCATTAGAGAGATTGACAGGGAGTAACGTCATTTATCAGCCCACTTATTTCCCGTTATTTCCCACTAAAATTATTGCATCTGGTTTTGGAAACAAAGTTAGCGCTGTTGGCTAATCCCTTCCCCACCACTTATTAATTTAGAGAACGTTTTCCCGAACCAGCGTTGTTTTCCGTACACGACAATATTATAAAGACGTTACAGCAGTAGTTATGATAGCACTGCGATTAATTTTTTCTGTTGTCCCGTGTCCTGACACACATTACTCAAAAAATATATATAACGGGTAGTTAGAATTTACTCATCACTGACTCAAAGAAGTCAGCACAAACCGCCCATTTAAGATAGGATATTAGTGATAAAATGATTTGATGTCACAATTTTCTTGCAAAAACACACAAGTCTGGGTTGTATTTGGTGTGTACTAGAGGGATTTGTTGACCGAGTGCTTAAGTCTTGAGTGAAGCAGCTCCCCTCTAAGAAATGAATAAAACCGATTTCTGACAAATCAATGCTTTCATTTCAAGGTTTTTTGCAAGTGCGGTGGAAGGAATGAATTGTTTACTCGCATATGTCCCTTTGCATTGTTTGGTAACCGAAAACCGTGTATATAAAATGTAGTAGGGAGAATGACCCGGAATCCTAGTCGGACTGGCGTAAATGTGAGCCTGAGGACAGCATTACTGTCCACCTCGGAATTTACTCGCGGAAATTTGAGTTTAAATCTCGTATTTCACACTGTTTGGTAGTGTTAGACGTGCACTAACCAACAATCAGAGATTTGGTTATTTCCAAAGGACATTAGTTGATTTATATAAATAAAATACGGGATTTTATGTCCTAGTATATTTTTAAATGAAAAGTAAGTTATTCCCAACAAGTTGATTACATGAGTTTTCACGCGATTCTCACTCTTTACAATGTCAAAAAAGAGATTTAAATGGCTTGAAGACTTCTGGAAAAGTGTTTTTTCTTCAAAAGTGGAGAAAACTAATCGAAACTGAACAAGTGACCGAAGCATTCGGCCACATCGGAAGTGCAGTTATGACGTAACACATAATAATAAAAATGTATGATGACACTTTTCATCAGTATTGAACTCCACACGCTGAAATTTCTAACTTTGATTTATGGTCAATTTTGACGGATCTTGTACGGATACAAATGACAAAGGTGCGCACCGTCGAATTCAGAGCCTGCTTTTCCAACTCCTATCGCATGTCGTGGTTCGCTCACAAAAGAGCGTACTCAGCTAAGGAGTACGTGCTGATTCGGGCATCAAGAGGATTGACAATTTTCAACATTATAATACCTTCAGCATCCCTTTGATTCTAAGTTCATCCAAAAATAATAATCAAATGATTTACTTTCACTTAGTATACGTGTGCAAACGATGAGTGCAAAATACGGAGCAGTACCTTCCACCAGGGGTTACGCGACTGCTTGGGTCCAAGTCACAGCGTAAGCGAGGCTTTAGGAAAATACCTTTTCTAGAGGAATTATTTGTTAAACTCCATTGGTAAGAATAGACTACGAATTCCCCCCCCCCCACACACACACTTAACAAAGGGTCAATAAGTCGGTGGTATCTGAAATAGTGATAACTTCGGCCCATCCGTAAAACTCAGCTGAGTGAATGAATTTGATTCAGTTCTTTCAATTCCAGAATAACAATTGACGATGATGATGATGATGATGATGCTGATAACAGCAAAACTGTGCGGCATGATCAAAGGGATGAGCGTAAACAGAAGTGTGCAGAGAACGTTTGAAACTAAGCCTTCTGTCTGGTTACGAAAGACTATTCAAGTTAGAAAATCTATAAGTAAAACTTGTTTTCTGTGCAAAAACTTCACATTGTGACTGGATCGTAAAAGGATCAGTTAAGATCTCAGAGGGAAAATTTGATGATAACAACTGGTCTCGTTTGTGTTGAATTGCTATGGCTTGCTGGAACTTGTGTTTATTAGATAAGAGAGTGATTCCCAGCTGCCAATGTTTTACAAAATAACAACACTCAATAGTCACTTCGAAGCAAAACACTGACAGAGGTGATGGTCAAGAAAATTTGGAAAACAGACCTCTGTTTGTTGATGATCATTATCAGGCAAAGTTTACCGCCAAAATCCGGAGGTCTCCACCACGCAGACGTTTGGCTATCATGTGTTAATGAAGTATGTTCCGCTTCCATCAAGCCCAATCATATCATAAAATCGATTGCTTTCGACAGTCAAAAAACAAAGCGGAACGCGGATCCTTCATCTTGGAATGCTGACCGAAGCAGTACGTGGCTTACCAGTTTCATTTGCGTATCCATTTGAGTTGATAGTGGGCAAACCGTTTCTCTTCTGGTTGTTTCTCCGTGGGTTTCGCATATGTGTATGTGAAAGTTAACCCCAAGGGGATAGATGGGATGATGATTGCACGTGCCAAAATCCCGTTGATTTCACCGACAAAAATACGCAAGCTGATAAACGCGCAGGAATGGACACAAACACACACATACACACATATACAAGCAAACGGGATCCACACCCAAAAATACGATCGTGCACACTCTCCGGAATGCACTTTTCTGTTTAGCGATTTATGAACTTGACTGTTTTGCTCGAAGTATAAGGTGAAGATCACATGAAACGAGAGACCCGGGGTCGCATCCGATCTGGTGGTAATATTCGAGCCACGTGGCATGAGCGACCGAAGAAAAAAAACTGTGAATACGATTATGTGATCCATAACTGGCATCCAATCCGGGGTACCTCACATGATTCGCAAACTGATCGAAAAGCGAAACCCCAGTTAAAGAGGGTAGAGTTCATACCAATTACCCAGCCAAGTTTGTTTTAAAGCCTGAAAATAATTATGCAGTAATTGACATTGTATGTCCTTTTGCGAGATTTTCTTTAAAAATAAGTGAACTGAAAGTAATTCATCCCAACTGAATAATACGGGAATTACTCTGCATTAGGGAAATATTGTGACCAATTGCACAAATTAGTCTTCTGGAATCATGCAGTTCGATAGGCTTTTGACTAATTTATTTCGTTTGAATTTTCCCCTTTGTTTTCGTCTTTCTTCTTTGGTTATTCGTGCCGATTTTGTTATTTCTTGTATAGCGGTTTGGAACCCAAAACCATACCCGTTCTTTTTTTATCCTGTTAGGAGTGAACTGACAGTGTTCAAGTCGAGACGAATAGAATATTACAGTAGTTCATGCGTGATGGTGAAACAAGCCTCAGCAAGGCTGTACAACAGCACAACTGACTACTGGTTTTAAAGCTTGAAAACTGTTTTCGCGAGTATTATACAAACACAACCGGAACATCAAGAGTTGTTGTCCCACTTAGGAGTTGTATATTAAGGTACATTGCATCACCAAACAGATGACGGTAATTCATCATCGGGTAAAGGGATATTGCATGAATGGTTTGGCAGGAATACGTTCCTGATGTGGATAAAACCCAGCTCAGTGCTGCTTTAGCAAGGTCAGAAGCACAAAAATGATTGAACGAAACCACGAAATCGGATTGCCATATTAGTTGATGAGGCTGATTCGCCGAGCCGACTGACGGACAGTCCATGTTGGACTTGTGCAAAAATCGATTCTTCAGTTAACGATTATTGACTTCAAAGAGGAATGTGAAGACGAATATTCTATGGTAAATAGACATTTGGCCTTTCAGTGTCTATGCTGCCTGCATTAACCAAATCCGTGGTTACAAAGTATAGTCTTGAACGATGCACAAAAATAAAATATTTATGTAGGGGAGCGGAGGCCAGTCAAAGGCCGCCAATGAGGAAGCGATCTGCGACGCCAAGATTCTAAACAAAAACATCGTAGTTAGAAGTTCAAGACAGTGAGAAGTTTACCAGCACCGATCAGATTTCACCTTTCTTTAACTGACCACCATATGGCATTTTAGACAGAGTATGACCTTATGTGTAGTAGCTTGATGAAAGCCTGATGGGTAGTTGATCGGTGTGACCCACGTGTCCTCCTTAGGATGGCTGCAAGCACTCACATTATTCAGAGTTATTCTGCGTATCAACAGTCAGGAATAAACTAAAAAGTGTCAAATTCGCATGCACAATATAGTTTATGCCTGAATCATACGTAGAACACGGTTTCTATTTCCCTACTGCTTTTTCCTTCTGGGATCAAACAGGTATTCCTGTATTGTGTTGGTAAACAAAACGGTAATATTCTATCTTTTTAAAGAAAACGAACAAAGTCCTATGAGTAGCACCAAAAAAGCTACATGTATGGGCACACTCAACTAGAGTTTATAATAAGTGTAGAGATTCTTTTTTATTGGTTTCAAGAAAACGGTTGCCTTCAAAGATTTTCACTAACACAGAAATCTGACCAAGTTATTTGAGGAAAAGCTTCCCTGGGAATCCTTTGTGTTCAGCCATTCTCGCTTAATTTCTATATTTTGGGCGGGATTTCAGCAAAATTGACCGAAAATGTATGGGGTAACAACCGAATAGTTATGGGAGGTTTTAAAGTTACGGAGAACTTTCGGCGGAGTCGTATTCTGTCAAGCATGCAGTGGTTTTTGAGATGGAGTTTGATACATAGTGGGACGAAATTTAACTACCATGTTTTTCTTTGACAATCCACCAACTGGTAAACAGATAACAATGACAGACATTTCCGAGTATATCAGTGGATGAATTATTTATCACAAATGGTATCCAGTCAAATTTAAGGACGAATACTTATTTTGAATGTTTGATGATGGAAATGCTTTTCTTTGAAAAATAACTCAAAATCCAAGTGATCAAATGCGGGCTCATGCAAATAAAAAAAATAATGCATCTCGGAAGGGGCTGGTCAACTTGTGAACAATATGCGCATTGCTTTAATCCTGAAAAACCTAAAATCCAGCTTGAAGAACTTGAGTTTTTGTTATCAACTCAATCATATGGAAACGTTTTGGATTAAGTAAAATACAAAACACACGACGGTAAATAATGTAAATCAAAGCGATTCGAGTAAGACTACTTAAAATTCTTCATATCGGTTGTCACCACGACTGACTAACGGACATAAGTCGGCGGAGAGTGAACAACATTGCTCTATCTGAGCGGATGAAAGCAAACAGAAATCTGCACGAATTTGGTGAAAACGACTCGTAGTTTTCATAGTATCACAAGGTACTAAGTAGAATGATAAAAGAGTCGATATTTTCGTAATGAGTTAAAAAATGATAACGGGACGAAAGCAATTCTTATATATTAAAAAGCAGAAAAGTATCGGATATTTTTGATCAGCCGGCTCTACGTTTTAAAATTGGAAGAAATTCACCTAAAATAAATTTTGATGTCCTTGTATTCCGCATAGATTATTCATCTACTAATAGTTTGATACCAAAGAGTCTACAAACTTAACCAAAACTCGTACACTGTTATACTGTGGTCTTTTGGCTTTCAAAGATAAGGTCTATAACAACAGTGCTGTATGAGTCGATTAAACGAGAGTTTACATTCAGTATGTATTAGAGCCGACATCTTGAGCTCCTGGTACACGAATAACTCTTGTTCTCACGTGCATCTATGAACTCTCACTGCCCCATCCCCTGAGGAACTGTCAACGGTAAGCACAAGAAATGTAGTAGAGAGTCCCACGAAATCCCATTAAGCCAGGCGTGTTAATGAGTCACGATGAAATTAAACCTTTGTCCACCCAAAAAGAATTACGGATAAAATTTCCTCAAACAAAATGGGCTTGTTTTTTTACTTCAGTTTGTGATTCAGTAGTTTTAAGGTTTTTCAAACGTTGTGCCTTAAAAATGCTACAAGGAAAGCAACATCAGTTTTAATTCTTGATTCTGAACTATTCAGTTGAGTGATTGTCTGCATTACCTGTCCATGATAGAAGTTCACTCAACATAATATTTACCCCATGTATAAAGCCTATTCATTTTTCGCGGGAGTAACTCCAACTTCAATGAAAGCTTTGTAGAGTAACAACAATTTACGTGGAAAAAATCTATCTTCTTTCAATAGACGAACATTGCATACTGAAATTAGACGCAGGCTGACGAAACTAGACCTCAGCCGCTTTTTATCAATTAGCACACAACCGAAATCTGATCAGACGAGGTTATCAATGCAAACAATTTGAGTCCACGGATATTTGTTCGTAATGTGAAAATGTCCTAATGATTGCTCATTCTATGAAGCTTACCATTGTAAATGTGCACGCAAAGGCTTTTCCCCAATATAAGATTCCGTTAATACTTAAGCAATCGCTTAAAATATTTTACGATTAATTCTCCAGTTTTATGTTCATATACTGTTACTAAGCAGTTTGTCACCGTATCCCCGATCCTTCAAGGCCTTACTGAATCGCTTAGAAACCGAGCATAAGCGATATGATGAGCACATTTGTAGTATATACATAAGTAAGAAAAAGGGTATAAAAATGAGAGCTATTTGAAACCGCTTCCAACCTTGATTCATTCAGCTCTATCGCTGTGGGTGTGATTTCGGTACGCCGTACTAGATCCTAAATATGAGGAGGCGCGCAAAACAACCGTGCACTTGATATGGAGCACATATTATTCAATCAAAAGCTAACCCGTCTGGTTATATTCCACAGCTTTGAGTTTTTTATTTGGCCGAGTCACTCACGGGTCATCAAAGGCTGAATAAGTTCACGCACAGCACTAGAAGATGCCAACTGTCTTGCTTTGAAATTCGGTACATCTACTTCACAACAAAATCTTGTTTTTACATGTGGAAGCACATGTTGTCCATCTGTATTTCGCAAAAATACATTTATGTCAACATAGTAGTTGTTCATTTTCCAACCCGGGGCTTTATGCCAAACAAATTAATTACCGGGCCAGCTAAGTCGGAGAAAGGGATGCAAGTTCGGTTCGGCAAGAATTATTCGCGCCAAAACAACTGACAATCCCAATGTCTAACAATTTGATTTCTGTAAACACTTAACCCCCGGGAGTCTCGGTTGAACAAAACAGATTCTTGTATACTGTGCCGTTTGTTGTGTTTGCTTTTGAAGCCCCTTCACCTTTGATTCGGTCGGCTACATTTCGCGTTGATGAAGAAAAGGTGCACCATATTACCTAGGAGCAACATCTGAGCTTGGAGCCTAGAGCGCCCAATTCATTTCAAGCAGCATCCTATACTACAGGTGTAGACTTCTAAAACGTTTGAATAGATTTACAAAACGTGAGGAAGAACTGAGGCTGAAACTATCATCAGAGCTGTCAGACAGTATAACAGCGTGTCCTTTGCCACACTCATCACTGAGGTATTTTGTGTAGTAAGACAGCTGCTGTCGTTACCCTGTTGTTGATGTTGGTGGTGTTATTGTCGTTTTGTTTACAACAAAATCTAAATGGGCAGTTTCTTGACAAACTGCTCGGAGGAGGTCAGTTTGTTTCAGGCTACTCTTTCCAATTAATTGGCTTGTTCCAAAGAAATCTTTTCGTAAATCTCTGAATCCAGGCGCTCAAAAAGCTAGCTTGGTTAGCCCACACGCTTCATGTCATTTCCGTTCCATCGTTTCTCTTGGTCATGAAGTGAGCTTAATTTCAGACAACACGGCAAATAAATCAGAATGCTAACCTTTGGGGAGAAAATGCTGTGTGCCTAACGTGAACTTGAGTTCCGTAGATTTACATTCTAGTGGAATAATTGGGAACCCCTTTGCCTTCGAAAGGACGTGCCTGAAACTGCAGACTCTACTTGTCATTGATAACGTTTCCGAAGATAATGGAGCTTCTTGGAGTATCTGTATCATTGGAGCCGTTCGTTTCTTATGCAAAATAAAATGCTGTACCAGAAAATGAATCTCCCGCCGTAGTTTTGCGAGGAACGAAAATGAGTGCTTTTCAGATCACTGGCTTTTGGGAACGGAAGGTCAGGCAATGGCTTTGCCACCTCAGCCGTATGTGTGGTTTTGTTGTGCTGAGTAGAAACGGGATTCACAGATACACGAATACGAATAGTACAAACAAAGCCGACTCAACTCCTTTTGAATGGTTGATTTTATTACAGTTGAACCACAGTCAGGTTGCTCTGGTCTACTCTTTTGGGTTAAGTGTTACTGTCTCCTTTTCTGTTCAGTGTAGATTCGCGAAGAAAGTAGTAAGATTGGTGTTTCTAATAATTCAGATTTCTATTTATTCAATGCTATTTTCAGTTTGACTACGGCAACAGATTTCTTATCAAAGACAAATTCACACATCCACAACGCTGGTTCTTACTAGAGCTTTTGTTTACATTCACTGAATTCCTCAAACCGAGTGACAGCGTACACAGAATTTTCTCAAGGAAATAGCGAGTACTAGAATCATAGTGTTTATATTTTTCCAAAGTTCCGCAATAGAACTTGTATTATTATTCATTTGGGCATTTTAGTTTACTTCACTACAAAATAATCTGTGGATGCTACTTAAATCGGGGATCTAAGTAAACTGCCAAGTTAGTAACTTTCGCTGGTCAGGTTTCATCATAGTCTCTGATTTAGGAGTACCATGATACAAATTATGAGCCTATGACTTGAACGGCAGTCCCAATAGCGCAAGCTCGGTATATACCGACTAGTTTTTCCACAACGTTTACTGAAACTCTGTTTTTGTAAATGATACACTCATTTTCACGACTTCCAGCTTGAATAATGCAATTCACTAGTGAAGTAGTTTGATGTGCAAGCCATGGATATGGAATGCTACAAAATTCAATTTACTTCAATCTCGGTTAGAACGTAATTACTAAAAGAACATCCTGAGGATCCAAAATATCCCTAGATGAAATCTGCTAAATTAAGATCTGGTGTGATATATCGGGCGCATTCAATGCACAACTGACACTTTGAACTCCAAAGCTGTGCTGCATGACATTTCATACAGCTTCAGTGGATAAAACAGTTATTCAATAATTTCGAGGGTATAAATGATAAGGTATGCGTCGACACCTTATGATACTTTATTTAGGAACGAACTAAACACATTGTTTAAGTTCGTTTGCAATAAAATTGATAATCCAAGATATTCCTGAAGCCTCATTAGTCGACCTATTATTTTACAAACACTGAAATCAGTGCTGTAAATCTGTATCAGGTATTAAACTTCCTGCTTGTTGTTTGTATTATTTTTTGAAAACTACTCAGAACTTTTTCAGAAGACGCCTAATACCAATGAATAATATGCCACTCTTTCGGTATTGTTGAATTATATCAATGCGGCGCGTATCAAATAGGTTACGACCATAATACTACATCGTGAGGCTGTGATCTCCTAGCGGACTGCTGAAGATTTTAGGAAATTCTCACCAAGCATCCACTCTTATTTGCTCTAGGTCTCTTGCATAAATATTTTCTCCCGCTTTCTGCTTCATTCTCGTGCTCACTGAGTGGACTGTGCTCCCATTGTCTATTTAAAGTTTCGTTGACTTTAGTCTGAAAAAGGGATGACATTAGAGGTTCGGTCAAAATATTCGAGGGTAATGATTTCGACGTGCAATATATGCCTTTTTAAAATCACTGAAGGTGGTCATGGCTATTAATTCCCCAAAATTCGGCTGCCACATTGGCAATGAATAGCTCAAGACGATAAAAATGTTCCACAACCAGGGCTTTCCTGTTGCACAGCTTAAGTATGATTCCTAGGCAAATGAATAGTTCCATTTGGAAAATCATAATTTTCAGTAAATCACTATTTGTGTATCTTATTAATTAACGGAAGAGTTGAACAGGTGTTTATGCCTTGCCACGGAAGTACAGCTGACGAACACAGGTGACAGTCAGTTGCTGATTGATTTATCTTTGGACCGATTGTCACGCATAGGAAATTGAATTCATTGAATGAATTTTTAGTTTAATATATATGTTGACAAAATATGGTTTCTCACCCAGTGTGAATGTTCATCTTACCACTGCAAACCATGGAAAAACTATATATCTGTTTCCTGCTCGTTCGAAATCATTAGCAGCACACATCCACTTACACTGAAACTTGAACCCGGGGAGAACGATTACGCGTCAAATACCTAACCACCAAGATATCCGGGATGGCTCTCTACGATGATACATAATATAGCGCCCTTGAACCAAGGCATTGATTGTTAGCTGAGAATTTCCTGCACACCGACTGACTCCTGCGATAAACGGCTTCTCTGTGCGGGCCTAAGTTCAACGAAAGTGATCTGTAAAACAATGTACATGGCTTGTCTACTGCATCGCTGTGATTCGTATTGTATTAGTTTCTTGACTAATGCTTAAAGTGCTCAAAAAGAGCAGTTGTATTATCAATAACAGAAAAAGGTACATTTCAAGGCCATTTTGGCAGCAACATTCCTTTTATGTCAAAATACCAAAAAGCCGTTTCATATATACGCTTTTTTATCAACCCACTATCCAGAAAGAACCCAGCTTCACGGATTTCAGTGAGCCAGTTTAAGACAAATAATAGTAAAGTCCTCACCGAAGGCCGGCAGTGTGGATAAGCGGATAACAGTTGTTGCACCGTCGGAAGAGGTGGTCCTGAAATGACAGAGGTTGAATGCGTGGATGCACGAGTTAATCATACGGGCTTAGCCAACAATTTCTCTGGCATATCGCTTGCTTTCGTGATTGTTTACCTGACCTGTGACAAAAGAATTTGGAAAGATGTAAACTGTGGAAAAACTATTATTTTTGCATCCAAAATTTCAAACCGCGAGTCAGAGTCGGACTCTTACCCTCAGGCATACGGAGCAGCGATGAAAACTGGGACTTTTGCGTTATATCATTGGA
This sequence comes from Fasciola hepatica, assembly GCA_948099385.1. NCBI lineage: Eukaryota > Metazoa > Platyhelminthes > Trematoda > Plagiorchiida > Fasciolidae > Fasciola > Fasciola hepatica. The sequence continues at coordinate 5,724,588 of CANUEZ040000092.1, forward strand.
AAAACACCTGCAATTCGTTGAGTTTTTATTTGCAATATCTGAGTCTTATTGACGGTAAGGCAAAAACTCAACTAGGAAAGCTATTACGCGGCAAGCGAAAGATGGCCGTTCTGATTACGGTTAGTGGCAGAGAATTCTGAATGCGAAAATTCCTTGTGAGTTTTACTAAATCTACTACCATAATTTATGTTGAATTTCGAAATTTTATAAGCAACCCATTCACTGGTTTGGTCTAATGCAGTTACCTACCGAGATATGGCTACCTCCGAGGACTCCGATAGTACATTATATGACGGACGAAGCAAAACACTCGGATTGGAATTTGTAACACCCTGACCCAAAGAGACCTAAATATACCTCCTTATGCGTGGTATCAGAAATGCAACTTAAATAGCAGAATAATGATTTTGTTTGGGGATGATAAAGCAAAACGGTTCGCGAATCAAAATTGGCCTGGTCGATTAGTCATAAATGGAAGACCATCTTCAGTGCTGTTATTGTGTTTCTCACCGAAGAGTGCAATATGGTGTTAAAAGAGGACATACTCAAGGCGATCTATAGGGATGTGTCACTGATACCAAGAATGCGACGAGCTGCGGTTTTGATCGTGATTAAGAATCCACTGCTTCTTCAAGAAAAGCCATAACCGTCAGTTGTAGAATCGTCCACATGGCAGACTTTAGACCCCGACGTACTTGGTACGATACTTACCACTATCAATCACTTCACCATTTGAAGAACTAATGCGATATAAACTATCTTTCCGAATAATTTTATCGTGATTCCCTTATAAATTGAATGCTGAAATATTATTATCTTTGGGCATAAAGCTATCCTGATCCCTTAATAACTGTTTGCGTTCACACGGCGTGAACATTGATTGCTTAGTAAGTAGGTTTTCCCCTGATATATAGAGACGCTGTTGTTGAGGGGCATGTAGGGCTAGGTGCAGGAAAAAACAAAAAATACTTAACGGGACTCAAAAGTCACATTTTGAGGATTCGTTTACTCGGTCACTTAAATGCACCCTTTTTTAAGACTTTATGTATTTCAACTTGATAAACGCACACATCAAGAAACAGCTTATCCGATAGTGAGTAACCGTAAATGCGTAAAAGTCAGCTACTGAAATACTGTGAACAAAATTTAATAAAAAGTCTGTCGAAAATTGTGACTGTAGTAAAGAGTGTGTTGGGTATAGTTCGCGACATCTCTAGCGCAATCCTACTACTGGTAGATAACAGACTTACAACCAACCTCATGAATGCTTTCAGGACGCTGATAACAACACCCAGGACTCTGGGGAGAGAATAACACAAATCGCCCCTCACCCCATCCGAAGATAGGACCTAACTTTGTCAAGAGTAAATTACGCAAGCAGTGCAATCATTTATTCAGTTGTGGTCATAACACTTTTGTTGGACGAAACCTTCCCTATAATCTTCTACAAAAGTTCACACCTCTCACATTTTCACAACTTCTGCGTCGAATATTTTTTACAGTTGACTGGTTGCATTATTTTGCTACTTCAGTAGACATTCTGCTTCCAAGCTTACTCAATATCAGCTGAGATTCCCCCGTACCTTTGAGCTTATCAATCTGCATGTATGAATGCTTGCTACCGAATGCAAAAAAGAAATTCCTTAGTGCTTCTGGCTCTTCCTACGCATTGGTGAAGATATCATCTCAAGATCATTGGTTTTATTCTGAGCCAATTGCCTTTGGCGCCATTGGTTTGATTTTAGCTGTACAACGCCTTTATAACAAGTTTACCTGTAAGCAGCTAGTGGTCAGAAGTCGCAGTTCTGAGAACACCTTATGAAAAACGGGAGGTAAATATGAGCACTAGATTTTCAAGCATGATCCGGACAAACCTCCAGTAGATCACGCATGGAGAGGAATTATGCGACAAAATAGCAACTTACTATTGAAAATGATCAAATCTGGCATCAAATATAGAGGCACAACAGTCAGTTATTTTGAGGGCTTGAAGAGTCTTTACGTCCACTGTTTAAGGTGATAGATTCTCACGTTAAATTGAATAATAAAATGTTGCATATGCTTATGGAAGCAAAATATTCATATGCGGTAGTAAGTGCCCTTTTCAGACGACTGATTTCATCAAAATAAGTGGTAAAACTAATAAAATACCAGCTTGTCATCTTCCGCCACAACTTTTTCATCTCCGTTAATCATAAGACTGGATCACGTGCAGTTTTTTACCGCAACCAGAAATGTTTCCCATCCCGCATTGCCTACGCCCTGAAGGACCAAACGGTAAACCAACAGATTACCCATGTTACTTCAAGTCCATCTCCCAAGATCGACCAATCATTCGCTTGGCTACAACTAGTGAAACCAAATGTACCATTTTGCATCTTCCGTCGGATCTGGCAGTTTTGTATTTTGGTCTTTATAGTTGTGTTTGCACGAAAATGTATGAAGTTATCCAGTCTTTACCACAAACCAGTATTTTCTTTCACAAATAAAAGGTGACTGCCTAGTGGATTTTATCCGGTTGGGAGCGACAACCCACAGGATTTGTCCGTGTGTGAAATATGGCAATGAAACGCGATACTGGTTTTCGATCGATTAACCGGTATGGTTAATCATATAATCTAAACACAGTTTTCGTCCAACCAAAAGATATTTTTAGCCAGACTCAAAGGTCAAGCTGGTTGATTCCACAGGTTCCAGCATTCCTTTGCGTTAGATGTGGATTATTTTGTGGGATATGTGCGACCAAAAGATAAACATTACTGATGTGAATCTAGCTTGTTAATATATTAGTTATTGTAAGTTGCTCAATAAATACCCTTCGACTAACAACTTTTGGTGCCTAATTCCGTAGACAAATCAACCCTTAGGCTTAGCAATTAGGAATGACAGTTATACTTCGGATTACCAAGAGTAGTATTCATATATCATTTGTCTTCATAGAACCCGATTCTAAGTAGATTCGAATTTCACTGATGTACAATAATTAGCCTATTATCCTCAAGCAATGACCTGCAACCCAATAATCGGTAAGCTTTAAACACCATATGCTTTTTCGAGGAAGATATAGACTCTGGATGATCTGCACTCTCATCTATTGTCTCACTTTGCCACACTCAATCAATTGTTTCGAAAGCAAAATCAATAATGATTCATCTTGAGCGCGATCCCAGGAACCAGTTCTCACACATGGTGATCTACTTTATTTTAATTACCACTTCTGTGTTGATTACCTCGGATGATTTTGCAATGGGATGGCCCTGATGGACACAATAAATACTATGTGCTTGTTTTATGTAAATTACTCATCCAGTGTTTACCAAGCAGGGAACACCTTGTCGACCAGCTGCGTTCGATACTTCACAGCTGTGAAAATGTTTCACAAAAAGCCAGTACAGCACAGGCTAATAATTAAGACTTTGAAATTCAGAAGTGCCAGGTCATTAGTTGAGGTGAACAACGTGACTTCTAGGTAATTCTCAGGTCTGCTCATATGCATGAAAACCTACCTTCGGAATGATGTGGGATCATTAATTTACAATTAGGTTTACGTGAAACGGTCCTTGTACCTGTGGCTTCCGTGTTCCACAAAGTTTCCACGTTCCGTTACCTATAAAACATTCCAGTTTGGTCTGCTACTAACGTTCTCTTATCGTGAGGAGGCGGATGAACGGAGATATGAAAAACAAATTCTTTTTGTTTTGTTTTTGAGATTCAACGTGCACCTGTTGTCATATAGTGCACAGTGATTAGGTAGGCCAGGCGTACTAGAAGTGAATGTGTTTTGAATAAGGTATGGGTTTCTAGGCGTAGCAAAACTGTCGAAGGGCTACACCGACCAAAATAATGCGTGGTTTTGTATCAGCTTTCACCATACAATCTGAATAGTCTGGGAGTAAATCTAAGCACCAATGAATTTGGCTTGTTGTCTGAAAGTCTAATCTCTCCGGACTCGCCGAAGAGATGTCTGTGTGATTTGTGAACATTGATCAAGTCCGCTTTTGAGAGTAAGTTTATTTTTATACACCTAGGGAAGTTTTGTTTCTACTTGAAGCACGTATGTATGTTTCATTCATTCTTGAGCACTATAATTAACCCCGGTTTTGGTGAAGTATAAAACAACTTAGTGTCGTGAAAGTTCATTTCTTCGGTTAGCCGCTTATAATATACAACAGAGATTAAATCACCAGTTGGAATAAAAATTTGAAAGTGTTAGAGAGAAGAACTGTGCAAATAATGGACAACAGTTTCTACTTGCTTAAGATAAACTATTCTTATTAGCAAAATCGAGTTTTATTTTGGGAAACAATCATTTTCGTGAGAGGAGGGAGAAGATGTCGAACCGAACGTTAAAATATTCGATGGCTGTTATAAGCATGATCACGTCAGCATGGTTTTCGTGTGAGGTTGAATAGGAACTAAATCCTGTTCAAGTGGATGACGACAAAATATCCAATCAACCAACTCACTACAAAGTAAAATTACGATCATAGTGATAGTATGTTAATGGAAATTCGTCTGCAAACTGCAGATTTTATTGGCATTTTTGCATCAAAAAAGTCCACAACTCGAGACACAATCAAACCGGCAACCGTACGCCCACCAGACATCTGTTTCCGAAAATCAACTATTGCCGTAGGGTTAGGTGAACTCGAATAACACACGAAAATTCAATGATGTGCAACCATAAATTCAATATTACACAGCAACTGCCATGATTTTAATCTCTGAATTAGTATTGTCAGTCACTTTCCGTTGTGGAAAAACACAGCTAAGTGAGGTTTAAAGAAGAATTCAGTGTGTACGTCGAATCTATTGGTGACACGAACAGCTGGACTGACTTCCCTTCCGTGAACTCCCAGCCGGCAAGTTGTGGGTTGCCGGTTTGACTCCTGTTAAGGGCATGGAATTCATTATTCATTCTCCTTGCGCAACCGAATAAGTTCAATCACCCGTCTTTAATAGAATATATCTGGTCAAAATCCGTGAAATATTCCCCGAAGATGTCGCAAAATGTCTCACCTCAATGGGATGTCCTTTGCCTCACGAGCTTTACAGTTTTGTACACACAGCAGGTAAGCTATTTTACAGCGTGCCCTCTACCACTTGTATTATGGGATCACAACATGGGTCACGGTTGTTCCTCAAGTAAATCAGGCCGGCTGGTCGAAACATTTGGTTGATATTGGAAGCACATTTGAGACAGCTGTACTTTGAACTTCAACGTAGAACAGACGAAAATCTAGCTTGCACAGGTAGTCATCTATGCCTTCTACTTCCTGAGGGGGCCTTGAAATGCGTCTGATCGAATGCACAATAAACTGTAATATGACTGAGTTCGAAATTTCAAAGTTTTCAGGTTTTACACCAACTTTGTTTTTGACTAGATCTATAAAGATCTATGTACTTAGGGAAACCGCGTGCTCTACCAAATCATCCCAACCTTTTCGCCTCTATGCACATCTACGTTTGAGCAGTAGATCTTCATGCGCTCCACAGATGGCGAGACGATGAACACACTCGACTTTTTCGCCGGCTTTTATGCATACACCTAACTCTATTTTCTTGCGATTCGGTTCAGTTCGTTGATATCCGTTTTGTACAAAAGTGAATGTGAGGAGTGTTGGGAATACTGGAGAGGTAGATTTGCGAAACCTGTGTGAATGAAACACGTTACCTGAGGGGTTTTGAAATGAATAAATGACTTTCGTGGGTTAGCAGGAAATGTTTTTCTCTTCCATCAGGCATAATAGTTGGGAAAGTTTCAGGGCATTTTCTATATGAGCTGCTTATGAGTGAACAAACAACGTGGCCTTTGAAGAGCTTCATATAGTTATTTAAAAGAACCGGCTGGTATAATTCTCCAATATGGAGCAATGAACGACCTACGGTGTAACAATGAGCTGATACGCAGTCAATGATCGTATTATGTTGACTCGGGAAGACTCAGAGTGTGTTCTGCTATTTATCTACTGGATACACAGTATGTAGTTAAGATTGGCAATGTTTACAACTTAAATATTACTGAAATAGAAGAGCGCTTAGTTTTTTCTCAAAATGGCCAATTCCCGTGTCCCTGACCGCAAAGATAAAGTGTCCATCGTTGACATACAATGATAAAATTTATCTTTGCTAGATGGAATAGTCTGGTTCCAAAAATCACTCTTTTTACCCTTTCCAGCAACTTTTATGCAATGCTGTGCGCATGGATATGGTGTTTTGCGCAATATCTCAAATACAAATGGGGACAACTGCTTGCTTCGGAGATTTAGCAACACGTTTCATGTGATTGTAACACAGAGATCAGTTTTCTTCAGAAACCAGTCCTAAAAATGGGGAAACCATAAAATCAGGCTATATAAAACAGATTTTCCTTCATTTGCCGGGTTAGAACTCTGCAAAATGCAACCTGTTTGGGTTAGAGTAATAAAGTCCTGGATCAGAACATTTGATGACATGTAAAGTAAGAATATTATGAGGTTTTCAAAGGGAAAACTGCCACATCGTTCCCTTTGGTTTGAGTGCGATGGCACTTTTCCGGGTATATGTTCTCCGCCCGTTTGCGAGTGCAGCTGTACTTTTGTTTACGCTATGTGAACATAGACATTTGGTGCCAGTTCCTACACAGGAGCAGCTAGAAGATCCGTACGATGTGTGCGCGTGTGTGTGTGATGGCAAATGTTTACGGTCGTCGTTTACGAGCAAACGCACTAAATGTATGGTATTTTCTTTGTGTGTAAAATCTCGGAATGATAGAATCAAGAGGAATTCTATGCCAAAAATGGGGGATCAAATGCAACTAATCTGTGGCGACGAGGACTATGGGGCATGAAGATCTCTCCGGGCATTTGAAATTCTTTTAATCCACTAGAACGATAATGAAATTGGAAAAACTAAACGAATGTTTCAAGCTAAGATGTCATTCTGGATAATTCATGGAAGTTCTCATTTTTATAAGAAAAACAGTTTCATAAATTGGAATTCCACTTCCACGCCCTGGTCTATGAAGCACAATAAACAGATCGTATTATTTTGTGAAGCGAATTTATCTTTCCAAGTAAAAACTAAAAACTGACTAATGCTGTGATGTTTTACGTCTATACAATGGTAAAAATTTCGGAGAAGGTATTTTTCCAATTCGAAACCGCATTTTTACTACCGCGAAAAAAACTCTGCGTTTGCTCATCTACCCATCTAGAGTGATGAAGTATTTACTAAAATGAAACGGCGGAAGAGGAAGGTCTCAGTGATGTTGACTATTAGCTACAACGGACTAAAGAAACCCTGGTTCTAAATGCTCAACTCAAGGTGCTTAATAAAAGGAACAGCTAATCCCAAGTTCCAAGATGAACGACTGCGACGTCACTGAATAGAAGTCCCGTTTTGTCTTCCATGCAAGACTGATGACTTCATCTGTTTGCTGGAGTGACGACTTGGTTCAGCGAGTGCTATAAGTTATTATGAACTCAAAACCTAAGCTGTTCATCAGATGTCAGAGGTTCCCACAACAATCCTATCTGATTCAAAAATTACAAAGCCGGTGAAATGGATTCACTTCTTTATGACGCATTCAGCATCAGATCAAAAGCATAAAGTAAGTGTTGAAAATCGTATGATTCCTTCGCTTAACATCACCTTTAATATTCAAATGATACAACACAAAATTATGGTTCACGTAATCTAGGCGAAACCGAACGTTAGACCAATGGGGTTTTACGTATATCGTTGCCATGCATTAGCCGCGTCAAGTCCGAGCGAGGTTCGGAGTGTATCGAAAAAACGGTGCTCCTTGTAGTGTGGTGAATGAGAAGATATAAAGTCAGTAGCACAGCTTTGGCGGGGGAAACTAATGAGCCGACGTTTCGGTTACTGTGGATACCCTTTCTCAAGGCTATTTTACAATCAAATGACTCTAATGGATCAGTTACAAGTCAACGGAAAGTGTGCGCATACTTCAGCCGAAATGACGGGGCAGAAATTCCCGGAATTTGGACCGCACTGACATCACAGACACCTAAGCAGTCTAAGGGTCACATCGACACTTGACCGCGTCACCACGGCCTAGGATGATGGGAGCTGGTGTGACTAAAACCCAATCAATCTAATCGACCCGTGATCTAACACACACACGTACTGCTGACTTGTAACTGACTCCTCAGAGTCATTTGATTGTGAAACTGCCCTGAGAAAAGTTACCCACGGTAACCGAAACGTCTTCTCATTATTTTCCACCGACAATGTGTTACTGAAAAGACCAAACCTGTTTGCTAATTTTTGTATCTTCCTTTTGTACCGAATATATATATATATATATATATATATATATATATACATATATATATATATATGGTTTACACCGGCTCGAAATCCATCATGGTGTCAACACCGTAAACACAATTGCAAAAATAGGGGAGGGGAGTAAAAATTAATAAAATATATAGTTAGTAAAAAAACGGTAATTCTTTTCTTCATTTTATATTTTTCAGATTTATGTCCCTTTGTTTGTCTGAATGGCATCTTTGTACCTATTAGACACGAGAGTTCGACAAAAGAACTCATAGCATTTACGCTACTTACCTCTATTCCGAACCACGTCCCTCAAAGTCTCTAACTAACGACAATCCTCTTCGCTTGGTACCCAACCACGGAGGCTCGAAACATTAACCGAAACCAACGCGGAAGTTAGTTTCTTCTTATTTCTAGGTCTTGCCACCATGTGGCTTCTTCCTTCTATGCCCAGCACATTCAAAAAGAGCACGGAAACGTAGACGAAAGGCAGGTATTCACAAAACCTGACTGAGCCTCCGGAGGCTGTGTAGAGTGATCACTTCACTAAGAGATCGGCTATGCGTGCTAAACACACAACATAGCACCTCGTCATTACTCACTTGATGTTCTAATCGAACTTGAACAGTGCTTCGAACACAGACAGGAGCCGAACGTCCTCAAGGCCAAGTGGTCAGGTCTTGCAACGGGAGAGTGAAAATTACAAACCGCGGCGAAGTAAGCCGTCGCTAGAAACGGTACTGGATGTCAGGGGGAAGCTACAGGAGTTGCAATTCTGAGAAAGCAGCTCTAGCTCTAGCTATCCTTCAACTTATCTTCTCTCCAAAACCATCTTCAGCTGCTATCAAGCTCCCAAGGTACAGAGGGTTGTCGACTAAATTGAGCTGTTCACCACAAAGGTTGAGTGCAAACACAGGCTCCTTCCAACCTTGCAAAAGAGCTTTGCTCTTGGAGGTGCCAAGAGCGTACAGTATCTGGATACCTCAGTCGCAAAGCGATTCAGAGATTGCTGTGTTGTCTGTGCATTTTTACTTAGCGAGGTGATGTAATCGGCATATTCCAAGTCGAAAACTCTGTTCCCTGAGAGGTTTTCACTTCAACGGTTAGTAGAACCAGTTAAGACATTCCGTAGAACATCCCATATGGCAAAGTTGAAGAGGAACGGGGATATAGATCAGTTGTGTCAAACCCTACTGCAGAAGACTAAGGAGGCGAAATCTGGCCGTAGGCTCTTACCCTACTTGAGGTGTGATGACACAACTCCTTGAGAACTGATACATACTTCTCAGGTACTCCATTTCCTAACAAGCATTACACAGTGCAGTCCTATCGATGGTGTCGAAGACAGCGCGAATGCCTGGGAACACGACGATTGTCGGTCTCTGGAAAGTGTGACTGTGCTCTAGTATTTGCCGGAGGGTAATAATTCGATCAATAAGTCCACAACCGGCACAAAGCCCAGCTTGCTCCTCCCAAGTCTGTTCTTCACGCGTTTGGTGAAATTCTCGAAGTATGACAGACGCAAGCAGCTTTGACGGTATTAGGATTCGGCGTACACCGTAATGGTTAGAGCAACAACTGCGCGAGCTTTCAGAAACGGGGACGTCAACCGACTTTCTCGAAATTCCAAACTTTTGGGAACAAAACATGAAGTTCTCTAACCAGCTGCACCCCACCATCTTTAACAAGGGCTAGATGAAGTCCATTGGAACCCGGCCGTTTGTAAGGTTGCAAGGCCGGAATTTCCTTTCGGATCTACGCCCTGGTCAACCGAAGATCGCATGGGGTCTGATAAAGGAAAGGGGAATAAAAAGTGCTTGGAAATGAAAAAGTGATTTCGTATTTGCGATACGAGAAAGCTTCCATGTATGTGCGTGTCAAGACCCTCAGCCATTGTGTGAGTGGTGTATCCCATGGTTGGTGTGTGATTTGTTGCTGTCCTACAGAGTAGGTCTTTTTATTAGAGGATGAGACCCTATTCTTTGCGCAGTTAAGTGCTTCCTGCATGGCAGCGGTTTTGGTCCAGATGAATAGATGGTCGATTGTATAGTTCATTCACCTCTTCAGGAAACCTCTAGGAGCCGATGACTGGTTGCTCAGTTCATTCATCCTTCGGATAATGGTGGACATTCCGTGTACCCAGAACACTCCCCCACCGCTAATACCGGTGAGCAGTATTGTACACCCTATATGCCACCCACAGTTGGTTTGGAATGAGGGCTTGGCCATCTTTCCTGGATTGACTATCAGTTAGTCAACCCGAAGGAGATGGCCGGGCTTTCACTCTCATTCTCTTACTTTAGCGGGAACTTTTCCGCCCCGAGAAGAAAGTGAGAAGGACTTCCACAGCAGAGGCTGTAGCAGAAGCACACTTATGTGAAAGCATTTTGAAAAGGGTTCAAGAAGCTTGATACACCCACCACTGACCATACTGAGGCACGTGGAGTGAAAAGCATTTCAAGAAGAATGTTGCGACCAATTACAGACCATCGAAAGAAAAGGCGACAGGACTGGAACCCAGGACCTCAGTTCCGAAACCCACCTTGATCACCATTTTACTATAATTTAACCTGCTCCATTATTCACTGTCATGGTTGCTTTAAAATAACTATGTAGATACTATATTGTTTCGCCAGATGCAGCAAACTGCCCGGGGCAAAATTTGTGTAACATAATGAACTTGCTCATCTAAAAATCGTCCCAAGAAAAGTTTGTTCCAAACTTCAGTGCCACGGCGGTGCAGACATTTCAGCGGAAGTGCTGGCGATTCATTTGTACCTAGTTGGATCCGTTAAACATTCACAACATTCTCCGTTTGCATTTATTTGCTTTAATTTGCCGACTTTCAATGGTAAGTAAGAAAGTGATCTGAAAAACCTTCTGTGGTGTGATATAAACCTGTTATCCTGTGAACTAACGTGCCCCATTTAGAACTCAAGTTGTTGGGTTAATCCTCATATGTCACTCCGAAGCAGTACAAAGTGCACAATGAAATCTGTTGGATATTACAGAATAGCTAACAAATCGCCGGGCGAGATTCCAACTCTGTTCTCACAGATTTTCACAAACATTTGAATATGGTTATTTTTTCACAAGAAATTCGTTTATTATAAAGAATTATCGTTGTGGTTTATCGCCACATGCAATGAACCTTTTACATGTTCTTCTCGCGACTGAAGCCCTGCCCGCAAGAGAATTCGCACGGATAAAAAAGTCTATTATACAGAACAGTAAATAAAAAGGGCACCATGTGAAGCTTAGACGAAACAATTTGGATTAGTTTAGGTAAGCAGGAGAAGAGACGGTTAAGAGTAAAATAAGGAGACGTTGGCTCTCGCAACGGAAGACGAACATTTTGCGTAAGAAAACCCTTTTTTAAAAAGGCACAGTACAGATATTTACGATCATATTTCACCATAGGCATTTAATTGTACAAACTTCGGTACCCGAGGGAAGATTTACGGGTACAAACAGCAGTGGATGGGTCAGCAAGCTAAAATTCCGGTGTTTTGACAGTACACTGGAATCTAGTGGTTGTTGTTACACTGTTATGAACGAAAATATTCAGGGCTAATTTCAATACCCTAATGAATTTCTGACCACCATAAAAGCACCGAAAAGCAAATATGGACCGATACCATTGTGAGTTCCCAAAGGTGGTGGCTGCCTTCTGGTTGTGAAGCCCCATGTTTTACAAAAAGGCTTATCATAACCGTGTGAGTTGTTCATCCCAGTAATGAAACCTCAACAAGACGGCGCAAACCGTACGTCGATTCAGGAGGATTTATTGCTCTCGTGTTTCAGCTCAGAGCTGTTCACATTTTGTAATTCTCTGTATGCGGTATTTTGCGTAGGCTGGAGCTTTGATACAAGTTTACTAGTTACGTGCATACCTTTTGTCTTATTTATACCCTTTTGGTTTTCTCCATTCGCCTTTCCAACGGTTGTTCTAGAAGTGTATGTTAGATAAGTAGGAAACTGATGGCTTTATCTGACGCTGAACATCAGTTTTACAACTGTACTGGTTGAAAATGAATACGAAAACGAGAGAAAAACAATGGTTGCAGGCAATAATAAAGGATTTCTGCGTTTCCAGAAAAGCCAACCTGTTTTTGAGGTATGATTGACTGGTAGTGGTGGTATTTTAACCGAGATCCTCCAGATAATTAGATCTTATTGGCAATCGAAAATGGGACTACAAAAATGCAGATCAGGTGAACGCATTCTTCTCCCCAGGGAGTATGATACCCGGAAATGAAAGTTTGCTTAGACGGTGAAATAAGTGAACGCAAACATAATGTACCATATGGTTAAATTTACGGTATTAGTTCTCCACAGGTACGGTCATGAAGCAGAGAATACAAATAATTTTCGTAAGAATGAATACAATGGTTGGATGATATGAAACTATATATTTCTTAAAGGTCCCGAAGCCACCAGAAGTGAGCTGTATTTCAGTGTTTCTGTCAAAACCGGATAACGAGGCGAACTTACAATTTTCTGGGATTTTACCAAGGGATTTGATTTACAGAAATTCGTGGACGAGAATCTAGGTATTGCAAAAGCTTCATCGCCGGACACTGTCATCTCCCGAGGCTTCTCTGTGAACGCGCTCCGATCGGTAAAATGGAAGTGCTCGGAATTTGCATGAGTTAACACGTAATCATTATTATATATTGTAAAGTAAACAGCATTCATGTGATGCAAGAAGAGTAGATCTAAACCGGCATTTAAGAAGGAGTGCATCACCGTTTACTGTGGACCCACTGATACTATACAAGTGGATTTAATGAGGAATAATTACGCGAAATATTCTACCGTGGAAAGATTTCTTGGCGTACTGTAGATGGTTTCTGTCGAAAAGTTGCCCATGACCAGGAAAGCGATAGCTTCTGTCAAGGAAAATTTGAGGGGCTAAATTTGCGCTTTTACACCTAACAGACACGTTCCCAGGTACAGCACATTTGATTCACGAAAAAATGCATTTAAGTAGAATGTTCAAAAGTAGTGGTTAGATGCGAGATAGAAGATGGCCGTATAAATATGGCTATAGCACTAAAATCATCCCGGTTACGATGCGAAAGCATGTTATTTTGGGTAAGGGAATCTTTCCATCATAAGAAAAAGGTGCATTTATGAAAACTATAAGTTGATGCCAGGGTAATTGTATCCTTGCCCGTAAGCTGGCCTCTAACCAAAGACACTTCTCTTTTCTGTGTTCGGTAGGGTTGGCTGAACTTTCATGAATACACGTTTCATGATATCAAAAACTACCAACTACAGAAAACTTGTCTGATCGAAATCAGAGATGATGCAACGGCGTAAATCACTCTTCAGTATGAAATACAGACGATGATTCAGTTACGGACGAAACTTAGGTACCATAAAGATCAGTGAGCAAAAGCATTCAGCTCGATGGTGTAGCGGAAATCAAAACAGTATTTAATCCTCACCGATATACCACATCGCAGAATTCCCACGACTAATTATCTCGAGCAAGTAGATAAGGTATCCAGTGAAGATAACCAAATTAAAATGTACGCAAGAAATATAAGATGTACTTCCCAGAGATAACACTGAGAACTCAGAATTTATTCGTAGGTAACACCAGACGACATAATGTGAAATTGAGCTCTTTTTCAAAAGCACAGTAGCCTAACTTTATACGAATGAGTAAAATGAAGCTTATAGTCACTCAAGGTTGCTTAAATGGCCTACAAATACCTTATCGTCTCAACAACAGATTGAGTTGGTAAATATCGGGCAGAAATCGTCTACTACTTGCGTTGTGTTTTTGCCACGCTGATCGGGTGCTGCCAAGGCTTGGAATTCTAAACCCACATCAATTCTGTTCCTTGGATTCTTCGGTCTAATTACCGCTTGGACGAGTCGGGTTTTCGGGTTGAGCTATCCTTTTTTCTCTCTTTTTTAAACGCTTCAGATTGTGTTTCGTTTTTGCTGCCACTTACAACGGGGATGGCAAGTCAAATAGTACCCCGGTGCTTATAAACTCGGAATAAGTTTAATATTAGTTCAACCGGGAAAATCGGGGTACTTTACCTAGCCGATGGTGCAGTTGAAAATACCAGTAGCAAAATACACTTCTACTTGACCACGGAGCTCAACTGGTTGTTGATCATTATTCTTGTCTGTAGAATAACTTCTGAACTTATACCACTAAAGTTTCTGGGTTGGTATTGTACGGATGAGTTTATCTGAGGCGTATAAGTCCCCGCCGCCTAATCTACCTGAGCAAGCTTCTTTTGAAGGTCCAGACTTTGACTGACATCACCTTTACAAGAAGAGTTTGATGATGAACAGGTTTTGGGGTTTTTAAAACGGTTCAAAAGTGACTCTTGCTTTCTGTATGCAGTGTCAATGAGGAATAATCTTGCCACTTACTCCAGAGCAACTTACCTCGTGTGTACTGTTGCGCTGCTCAAATCGAAGCTGCAACCAATACACGTACGTTTGATCCAATGTGATAACGTTGAATGTTTAGCCAGCTTTTATTATGAGTGTGTCATATAAGCGTAGGTCAGCTTTAAGGTCATTGAAGGAATTTCATATCCGCTGGAAAATGAATGTTGTTTAATTTATTCTTGTGTATCTCTTACTTACGAGATTTTAGAGACCACAAAATAATTGTCCACGAAAGTGGGTAGGATCAATGCTAAGTTCCATCAAATGATACCAATACGAGTCTCATGTCACAATGCAAGCTACCTGGTGACCTAGCTTCGAGTACGTCAAAAAGTCTGCACATTCTGTCCGTACTTATATTTTCCTAAAATATGAGTGATAGAAATAATACTGATGCATATACCAGTCTGCCCGTGTTTGTCTGCGTGGAGAAAAATCCGTGCCAAATCATCTGCCTGAAGATGGCACATACGACACGAGGCCACAAAGTCCCGTCCTTGACTCTTGCAGATCAGAGTCATTATTTGTCTTTCCATTTCGCCTAGTTCCATGGAATAAATTACTTACTAACTGATTCGCTTGGTTTAGCTGTTTACAGCGACCATCGAACTGTGAAAAATAGGACGTAAATTATGAGAATACGGCCGACAAAACCTAACTTCCCCGCTATGACAAGTTAATGCTCATTGTGAACTTCCTGCAAACCCTTTCGCCTAATGCGCATTAAATATGAAATTAAAAGAGGAAAATTCCTGATAAATACCTGATGTTTTAAAACTTTGTGTATCTGTCTCATTATCGTATTTTTATTGACTGATAGCCTATGCCAGTAGGAAGTACATGAAAACGTTTGCCCATTTGGAAGCCTTTTGTCGGAATACATGGTTTTACTACTTTTCTCGGTAATTAAGCTGCAAAAGAATCCCATAGCACGAAGCTAGAATATGAACGCCCCTTACGGCAAAAGGAGGGCATTTATTCCATCCAATCTTCGTGATTATATTTGCTTGTGTACGTGTCCCCTTTAGGTTAATTTTCTATCGGCTAACCTCCACGTTTTCGCGGCTTAAAGGTCATCTGTATATACGAAATAACTGGCCTACCGTTAAGTTATGTGTGCACCTTGTATTTTATGGCAACAAATGTTCGGCTTTTTGTTGGTTGCAACCAGTTGTCTGTGAACACAAATGGTGAACAACAAATATTCACCAGAACTGTTTGTCAGACTGGTTTTCTACTGTGTACCATAAAAAACCAAATGAATTAACATGCAAACAGTTACTTATGAAATATTCTGTGGAATATCACTAATTGGTACCTGATAAGCTTACTGCAATGAACTTATACTTGATATGAGTTGTTCAAAACTAGTTGAAAATACCAGATGGAGACTTGTAAAGACGCGTTAGCGAACTAGCTAAATACATCATATTTTACGTGTAGTAGACTTGTGGTGGTACAATACGACGACAATGGGCAATCACGTCTATACATAGTTTTGATGGCGTCGCTGTTACAAATGATACTTTCGTTGGTAACTTTCGTGTTCATTACATGTTATTATGGATAACGTGACGGCTGATAGCCTGGGGAAAATCACGGGTGTACTTTTTGTTTCAAAATGCGTATAGCAGAGTTCTTCAAGTGGGTGGCGATTTCCTTCTCTTCCTGTTACCCCACGGTGTAGGTAGAACAACGGGTCTGATCAAAGGATCCGATTGTGTTGGATTGTGGTAATTGCCCTTAACGCCATTTTTTCTTTGGTTCAACTGAATCTGACGTCCTGACTTGCGTTCAGATAATCTTGTCATGCTGTCTGTGTAACTTACCTCAAAGGTGCAAGTGAATGGGTGAATCCACGGATATTCTGTATTTCGTCTGTAAATAAGGAATCTGATGCCCAGGGGAGAGGATTCAGTACACGGAACTCAGTAGCGGAGCACATGATTTTGGTTACCTTTTCACCTTCTCACGACATCTGCCGTACTGTCCCATCTGAGTGGTACGAAGAAATAGACAACGTTCGCCCTGATATTTTAGCGCTAGACTTTCTACCGACACATATAACGCTTGTGTTGAAGAAATACCAGGGCTATCTATTTTAAAATCGTTTGCCAATCCCTTGTGAGCTTAACTTTCGTGATGTTCGTGAACCATAGATTAATGATTTAGGTTGATTAACATTAAATAATGTTCCCTTTGTGTTCATAGGGATAATCGTTCGGCAGTGTGCATATTAACTGATCCCAGTTATCTTATGATAGACAGATTGTTTCAGTGCTCATACGCCCTTCATCACAAGGTTTTCTCCTAGGGGTGTAACGAAGTCTATACACTCCATTTACAATATAACCCTTCCATGCGGAGGGGGGAGCTTGAATGAAGCGAAGCAGGATGTCATTCAATTGCGATGATATCGGAAGATATCATTATCATCTACGTAGAGTGGTTATCTCAATCTGTCGTGTAAGCTAAATGTTCTCGAGTATGGCCATAAATATACGTAATGATATGGACACTAAGGATAAAACAAACGAAGTAAGAGGAGTCACTGTTTGCGTCCAAGAGTCCATTCCTTAAATAGCTTTGCGTGAATATATTCTACTTTTTAACCCTCAAACCTGATTGTAGACATTCGTAAGAAATTTCAGGGGTTCAAATGCTACAAACTCGGATCAGTCATTTGTGATAGCAATATTGTCCGGAGCATAGTTATACCAGGATGGCATATACCACATCTACCTGATTTTGGTAAAACAGAAGACTTTGGATATCGGGAGATTCTTTTCTTAAGCTGTAATTAAACGAAAGAAGAACAGTTTTACCTTGACATTACCTGGAATAACAGACTGCACAAACAATTGGACAACGGAAACCGCTTGCTAAATCTAATCAGAGGACACGTCAGTTTTGGTAGCACGAGAAAAGCACACTGCGTAACAGCATAATGCAGTTTGCATAATCACACTGTGAAACATGATGATATCGATCAGAATAATTCCATCAACCAAAAAATAAATAGGAGCTTTGTCAGGTTTTGTACAAGATTTTTGCTTGTGACTGATGGTAAAATGCTCAAAACCTTTGCCATTCCATGAAAACGAATGAATACCTATCACCTTTCGGTTTTGCTTGAATTTGTAATCAATTATTATAACTCGTAACTGCTAAATTTCCTCACCACAAGCTCCTGAACGGAATATTTCTGTGATTTATGCACTTCGGAATTGTTTTTGTTGTTTGGCCATATTGAACAATTGCACAAGAGCGAAAATTCACTTCGTTTCCTAGGGTTGTCATTGAGACAATCGATGTCTGCCTAGAATAAATGTTTTCCTATATACATGACCGGTAAGGTCACTCCCGGTGATGAATCACCCAGGAAACAGTCGGTTGACGGCTGTCTAGACAACCAGTTTGTTGCAGAGCATGTTTTTCTGGTTAAAATGAATAAAAACGAGAAATAACATATACGTATGATTGAGAAGTGTTAACAAAAATACAGACCACTTTTTAGATGTACCCTCTCGCCGGACATAACAGCATGTTATTTTTTTCTACCGGTCAAACCTGATGTCGATAAAGTTTGCGCACATAAATACCTGTGTATTATTCGGTCTAGCCCTCTTCCCAGTAGCTATTCGTGATGTGTAGTCATGCATTTAAGCACCGTTTGTCAGTGGAGGTTTTTAATTTATATGGGACAAAACTTCAGTATTTCGTGATACAAACCGTTTATGAAGACTCCGCTTTGATGATTGGCAAACCTCCTAAATGAACGGTTTGTTCAATTTAAAGTGAACCGGGGCAAATAATGGAAGAATGTTATAGGAATATGGTAAATATTGGCTGTTATATGAAAGAGAAAGTGGTAAACTGTAGAGCACTGAACGGTCGTAGTTTATGAATTTGATAGGATAATCCAAGCATTTATCCAACAATATTTTCAGCAAGCAAAGACCCCTGCAATTTTTCCGACATAATACCGTTATATTTTACACCATTTACCGGTGCAGGCAGGGTGAATTTATTGTTGTTGGCATGTTGTATAGAACAGACGAGCAACTATTTTTTCTGTTTCTCCAAAACAACTACACGAAAGTCTCTCTTGCCTACAGCAAGCGCTTCATACTGAGTTCAAGAATGTCTTAGAGGTTTATTCGGAAATACCATTTTGCCACTTTTCCACGTGCATACAAAAGACCTTGATAGATCTTCGGTTCTCTTTTCAAACTTGGTCAGACGTTGAAAGTTGTGGACCAACATTTTGAAGTTTCGGGCTGCAATTGCACAGACAGAGATCAGTTTTCTTCTGGTGTAGAATCTAGGTTATTGCGTAGTTTGAAGTTATGCATCATTCCTGAATAAGAATGAGGTTGAATATTTAAGAAAAGATAAATTAGGTAGCAATTATTCTAGCCGTTCTTGAGATCCACATCGCAACCGCAAGCAGTCTGTCAAACCCGCACTCATTTACAGATGGCATGATTCAAATAGCTGGAGAATGAACTTGCAGCGTTGAATTTGTCACAATGCTGGAAAATATCAGCTTCATTTTGCAACAACATGCATGATCACCTGGATCATTTTGTCTGGAAATGAGTCCACTAATTGATATTTATCCATGGATTACGACAGTACACGCTCAGAGAAAGGTATTCCCCCACAAATTTACTTCTAATATATAATCACTACATTTTGAAAGAATAAATTCCCGCTAGCTCCTCCCTATCCACTCCCCTTTTGTTTTAATCCGAGTTTATTTTGCGGTGGGATAAACGTGCATAGAGTGGTTAAACAGATAATTTCAAATGTCACAGTTTTGAAGGGCAAATTTATTCACGTGAACCAGCATACGTAATATCTGGTCTTTAAAAATTGTACTAAAATACGTTATAATTCTACCTGGTAAATGGGATGTGCTGAGCAAAACTGTTTCCTAAAAGAACATGTTATCAACCTTTTTCGATGGAATACCCTCTATAACTAGCCGGATAACGACAAGTGCGACACAGAGCAAGAAAGATATATTAGTCCACATCGTCACAATAATAACACTATGTTGTATGAACTTGGTTCTAAGGAAGCTGATATTCATTTTGTGATGATGAAGACAGTATTTGTCAGTGCTATAATGAGTCTACAGTCTTAGAAGAAATATAAAAAGGTTGTACAGAAAAAGCTCATGTAATATTTGCTTCCGTTGCAAATTTTCCATCAGTTGGCTTCATATCCCCGGAAAAGTTATTAACAAAGGTGAAAGTCACACTGAGAATAAATAAAAATAACTTCACTTGCATTAGGATGGAACTATGTGCTCCGAGTAATTCGATCATGATTAGCAGTAACAGTCTATTCATTCACTCCAAGCACAGATTTTAGGTAGACCGCTGTTCCTTTGATTTACGAATACTTCGCTTGCGCACGTTTATTGTGTTCTATCACGGAAAGCCTACTAAAAGTTAGTATCTGAGAGCATTTCCTCAAATAATTTTATGGAATTTACGTAGGAAATAACAGATACCTCAATCATTAAAAACTGGGGAACGGCAAAATATGGACTATTCTGTTGAGAAAATTATGTGAGAGCCAAACTGAACAAGGGGACTTTGCAGGGGAAAAAGTGAGCCTCGAAAGCAATTAGAGATAATCGGAATCCCGACCTACTTTGTCAGCTATCTTGCAATTTATCGCTTCGGAATCATTAGGAACAAAAATAAAGGCAAAACCTTGATCGTACTGCATTTGTATGCCCTAAAATCCGTAAACAACTCGCCACTGCAATCTCTCACAAACCTAGTCGTGAAAGTATCAGCACGGACTCCAGCATTTCTGCCACTGTTGCAACTCAGAGGCGACAGCAAATCACGCTTTGAAGCATCTGGTTCCAAAACAAAACGAGCTCTTTTTATTTCCTGTTTTATATCTACAACACAAAATTTTACAACAAACTGGAAAAAGGGCCACGGCCATCGAAAGGCTGCCAAAAAGGGGGCGAGAAAGGCGGTGACTTGAGTGGAACCCGAGATGTTATTTTCCCAAGTTCACCATGATAACAGTCTGACCACCACCGGTCACAGAAGTGCTGGTTGATTTGCCCCAAGGCTACAGATTCTTATGAAGATTACCGATCTGGCATTTCGAGAAGTTATCTTCTTCTCTACCAAAGGTTTATGTAGAGCCTTCAAAGATATGAAGGTATACTTCCTCGGCTTGAATCGTTTTAGTCACCACGTCACCTACTGACAAGATGCAAATTGTTTGTTTTGAAATCACCTCCTCGCGGATTGACAGTGACACTTATGAAAAGAATGGTTTGAACCAAACCATATTCTTCGTCAATGATGGCAATGCTGAATTGACCCCTAAGTTGACGGTGGTAGGTTGGCTACAACTGTATTCACAGGTTTATTATATAACTTAAAAAAGATGAAAACCGACTGCATATTTTTTCCTTCTGTCATATTCACCTTATCTGTCAGATATGAGTAGTGCAGGTCATAACGTTTTGAATTGGAAGGAGCACTTGAAAACTGCGCAAGAACAACCTAATTTGTTGTGGCCTTGATCTGTACGCGATCTCCTCTAATTGGCTGCACCACAGACTACGTTATGTCTCCAAGATTTCTTAAAATCAATCATTACCAGACAGCATGTTATCGTATGAGACAGAGTGCGAGACCATTCCCAAAACTGTTCTACTCCTTTCAAGTTTTCTTTTTGATAGCATACCGAAATTTAGGGTTATTGTCAGCTAGGGAAAGCGATTTCTATGTGCAAGAAATATGAATGAGGTTTCCTTGACTGAAATAAAACCAAATAAGAAACGGAATTGTGGTAGGAAAACAGAGGAAGTTGCCTCTTCACGCTTCCAAAACAGATCGTAGAAGTCGTTTTAATCCCTCACTTAAAGGCTACCTAATTACACTCTTGTTATTTGGTTGGATCGCTTAAAAAGCCGGTTTCAAAAGTAAACATTCATATTAGTTTACTACCAGGGTGAATTTTCGAACTGAAAATTTGTATTGCACCTTCGTATCACTGAGGTTCCTTCAAAAATTTTGTCCAGACAACTATTGGTACAAGCGTACACAATATTTATTCGTAAAAGCATGAAATAAAAGATTTCACTGATTACTTCACAACATTGGAATATTTCTCATTGTTGAACATGATTTTGTCTACTACAGGTCTTTTCGAAACCGGATAGTAGCATGTAAACGAAGGCCTTATTTGCAAAATCACTCATGATGCACTATGAACGCTGTAAAGAACACTGAGAACCGAGAAATGATATAACACTTCCGTTTTATTCCTGTTGGGAATGAACAACAAAGCATACATACGTTGTACCAACTGAGAATTGAAGCGAGATCTGTGATTACGCCGTAGACGTTACGGCCAGGCTATCTGGTCTGGCTCTCCTAAATTCGTTTCAAGCCAATTCTACGTTAGAGTGGCTCTTCAAAAGACAACAGTCCATCACCTTCAAAGCGATTGATTCCTATGGTTATCCTTTCCATAGTAACCAAAGTGAAACGAAGGAATTCTCCAAAAAAGCTTTGTATTCAATCAACGAGAGTGATGGGATATTTATTCCCCTTTCTTGGGGCAGGTCAGTACACATCATTCGTGAAAGGAACTTTCCCTTTCTTAGCCATCGGTTCTTTGTTATTGAATAAAAAAAAAGAAGCACTCTAGGCTTTCTTAATCGATTTAATTAGTCGTTGTTACCAACATTCCCGCATTCTCAAGTCATTGTTTTTCTTTCATCGACTAGATCGATTTTCAGTGTAACTCTGGTCTATTTGGTACACCGTTTCACCTAGAAATTTGTTTAGCAATTTTATGCTGATACATTACAGGAAAAGGTGATGCAAGGATTGCTTCTTCCAGTGATTGCCCACGTTCTAGAAGTTAACGAATAAAAATAGGCGGTATTCTGAAAAAAATAACGGAGTTCATGGGATAAAACTAATAACTTTGGGGCAAAAATGGGAATAGGATCCTTTTTCCAGAGGAGAATTTCTCGTAGTGTAGTGCGACATCCGCGGGGAGCAGTAAACCCGAGAAAACTGAAAATTTCGCTTTTTTCCAGACTAGCATTTTTTTAACTGGACGAAAACAGGGATAGAAAGTAAATGTAGATGACTTAGGGAGTTCGAGCAAGTTTTTTGATTTATTCGTTAAAATACTACACTCTGAGAATTAGGACTTAAATAATGTATGGCACGTTGCTTTAGCTAAATGAAAGTGACCAGCTTGATTCATGTCAGTTCAAATAATCACACATTAGCCAACCGTATGAGCTATTATACCTTAGTACAGCACAATATATCAGTTCACTTAAAGCTGCTTAATTTATTTGTGGATGTTCCTTACCTACTTAAAATATTACGTTGATATAAATTGTAAAAGCCTGGGAGTAATCAATTCCTATTTCATTTTTTGTCTTCTTTATGTCTCCGACCAGATTTTCCGTGTCACAAATAAAGGACTTCATTGGCACAGAATCCTGCTTCTATGTGATAAGTGGGTCAGGTCAAAAAAGGCAGAACTTAGGTGCCTGCATCCTGGACGCCGCTTTTGTTTGGCTTTCGTCGCACATCCTACCATCCTTTAGCCCGTCTACTTCCTCCGATATGTAGACATTTTCTTCGGAAGAATTTTCCATGTTACTTTGAACATTCAAACCAACTACTTTTCCAAAAGAACTCAAAGTACAAAAGTTGGCACAAAATAATCAAGTCTTTTAGAAAATAGCTGTGGTGTTCTTCAGGGTAACGTACTTCCCTTTTGTCTTTTCGGCACAAGTAGTAAATAATAATCTACTACTCCATTCAAATAATTTCAAGTACCCTGGTGAAGTGGTGCTCTATCAAGCCCTTTCCAACCAACTGGTCTTCTACTCTTTTCTCCAATGATTCAATCAATATTCTAATTCTTTCGCCCCATTCTCGCCTACATTTTAACAACTCCAAATGTACTTTCCCCCTCAGCCCTTTGTTCTCACTCAAACGAGCAATTGATCGCCAATGCTGTCCCCATTTCCAGAGCTTATTTTGTCAAATAACTGCCCGGTACAATCAGCTCCAATTTACAGTGGTCTTCTCAAATGCCTGTTTGTGTCAAAAGAACTGCGTAGGCCTATCTTTAAATGTGTGGGCTGAGGCAGTTTGTTGCCACGAATCCTGTGGTTTTTTCTTTTGTTCATCAATGTATTCTCCATCAGTTTTATTCTGCTGCTCCCTGGCGATCCTTCCTGATCTGCATAGGGAGGATATGATCAAACTACGCCAAGGCCGGGCCATTATCAGTTGTATTTATTTTATTCGCATAGGGTCTCTTATCTCCGAAGTGCGATTAGCGCATTATCCTCTGTGAAAAGTTCATCACCAACATTCTTACGGAGCCACCCATCCCTGTTCTATGACTTCTGGGCGTGCTGTTCGCTCCCCTTCACACGTTCCGCATTTGGACTAATCTCCTCCTGCGTAATTATATCTCTCAACTCTGCAGTGCCTTACCTAGCAAGTATTCTGATTAACAGATTAAAAAATCACAGACGAACCTCGCACGAACCACGGTGGCCGAAGCGGCTTTGTTCTGTAGTGTTCAATTTTATACTTATTTCAGATTGATACTGATCGGTTTCTTCTCTTTTGGTTAAAACGTTAGTCTGTTAACTCGCTGAAGTCCTCAGTAAAATTAAATGAAGTAAGAATATAGGTTAGTATAACTGTTGAGAAAATCAATCTATTTGATTTTCTAATTTCCTTAGTCATACTTGTTGTACACGATCGATTCATGGACACCATAAGTGGGCTAAATGCAAGCTAGTTCAAGTGAAAATAACGAAATTAGTACAGACAACTTCTTGGGTACATTCGCTGTAGATAAACATACCGTCAATAGTAGGAGGTCTTGTATGATAATAAGTGCTTTACTGAGCCATGGTGAGGCTCAACTAACCATTGTAAACCGTGGGAGCACTGCACAGCTGTTTTGTGCTTTCTAGGAATCAACAACTTTAGTGCAGATCCAAAAAGATCCCACTGAGATTCGAATCCCGGTTGGACGATCTGTAGTGGAATACCAAACAGTCAGGTCATCCCGTATGGCTCTCAGTGGCTTTTTAACATAACGATTTCATCGTTTATCACCCTTATTACTGATCTTTTAAGGGTACTAACACACTGACCGCACGAAGATCGACTCATGTGATAAAGGACTTCTCTGAAAGAAGCTTCAGTGGCGAAAAAAGCAGTAAGTATAGAACAACCCACATAATTTGGTTACTGTATCAGCCTTAGTATGTTCATTATACTGTAGTATTATTGATCAAAAAGCCTGGAGAACCCCACCAGGATACACTAGCGGTTAGACGTCTAACTCACCATCGTTCACTTCTGGTTCGACTTCTGGCATTGGGCTCGCTGGATGAGCCCCCCGGACAATTCTTAACAGAAAGTAACAGCTGTATGGTGCTCCAGTGGTCTTCAATGTCAACCCAAGATAGTAACTACATGGGGAACCAAAGGATCGTGAGAGCACTTCGTTACTTCGGTAAAATCACTTTTTGTATAGTTGCGGACTGTTTAAAAACTGGCCGTATTGTACTTTGCGAAGAAAACGTTTATAATTCAAAACTGACGATGATTTGTTAGAGAAACCCAAAATCAGTTGGGGTGAGCAAAATCATTGTTTGCCCGTTTCAGTAAGCACTCGAAATTCACTGACAAAACAATTTGGTACACTACAAGATTTGTTTGCTAGCAAATGTTGCACTGATCCAAGTAAACCCTACGGCTCTTCATTAGTGCCAAACTCGTGTGTAAAGCAAATAAACCAGTTTAACACAACCATCGGAGTCCCATACCACTAGAGCTTTGAAAGTGTCTCGGTCTAATTGGTGAGTAGAACATTGGTACATTCACCTCATAAGGCCGTTGATCTGAAACTAGAAAATAATATAAAAGCTCCGTGAATTTAGCTACCTTTCCATAAATTGCCATGATCGTGACAAGCATGGTATTTGCAAAATTTACAGGTTATGTGATTGTAATAAAATGAAGGACACTTGTCCAAATCAGAAGCATTCATAAGACGTCTAACAAAGATGGCACTTCAGAAGTTACCCAAAAATCTCATTCAGGATGTGCGTGGACACATACAGACCTGAGCTTAGGACTCCGAAAACTTCGCAAATAAATCTCTGCTTGAGAGTTTTGTCCACTCGTTTCAACTTCACATGATTACATGTATAACATGCGCCTGATGAGTTAGTGCAACATAAAATTGAAAATAAATGAAAAACGTTATTTTTTTCATTCAGTTCTCAAATCCTTATCAAGAATGGAATTATTAATATTTCGTGTTTAAAGGCCGCAGTAATATAACCAACCGACCGCAAACGATCGCCAGCTACTACGTTCCCATGG
The DNA here is from genome assembly GCA_948099385.1 of Fasciola hepatica. NCBI lineage: Eukaryota > Metazoa > Platyhelminthes > Trematoda > Plagiorchiida > Fasciolidae > Fasciola > Fasciola hepatica. The sequence goes on from CANUEZ040000092.1 coordinate 5,750,735, forward strand.
CTACTGTAAACATTATGCGAAATAACCTGTTTGCCGTCACGTCTGACCCTTTGGTATTTCATATGGTTTAAGGCTAATTCAAATTTCACAGCCAAACTGTTGGTTCTTTTTTGAACTATACCGAATCTGTTTTTTTTTTGTGTATCCCACGTGTTTCTTTGACTGCGCATATATTTGCGAGTGGTGCAAATTATTATTCGAAAGAGATAGTGATAACCCCTATCCAGTATAGTATAATACTTCTGTTATTAATTTTAGTCACTTACTGGCAAATTCCACTTCAAGTAGTTGCACTTTTACTGGATAAAATCTGTTTTGGTTTCATTAAATGCTACCTTTTACAAATTACTCAATTATTTTGTTAGGTCTGTTATTGCCATTAACTTCGGGCTTCAAAACCTCGTGTATACCTTGTATTTATTTTTTTGGCTGCTTACGAAATATTTTGTCCTTAGACCGCATAATGGATAATCAAAATATTAAAAATATTAATTTTTTGTAAATCATTTCATTTTGTGCGAGATTTCTTCGTATCCTCTCTATTTCATGCGTTTTTGTCTACTCGACAAAGATTCTTCTACGAGTATAAAGTAGGTCAAAAATGTACAAATGAGAATTACTTTGAAACAAACTTTCCACTCACAAGCTATGTTTGAAAACTGATAAGATCTATCATACCCTTTTCTCCATAAACCGTATAGAGATTTTGGCTTTAGTTTGGTGTTGACTGGCTCCAAATTTCTGCTGAATGAGATTTTCGGTGGAAAAGTGTTTACGGACTAAGTTCAAAGGAAAATAAATCAACGCAACGCATGGTGATAACTGGTGAAGTGCACTTTAGTACAAGTTGGGGTCTGACTCTCATCCTGAGCATAAACTCCATAACTCAAAACTTAGCCAATGTGACAAGAGCTCCTCAAACCAAGATGCCGGAACAATTCAAAAGAAGGTGGTCAACTTGGGATCATAATTTGTAGATTAGAAGGCACACGTTGAAGGTCGTTAAGTGAACGAGCAGGAAGTGATAATGTGTTGCGGACATGTACACTAATATGAGTGCAAGCAAGCGCTTCCCTTCAAGACAAAAGGATGACTTCCATTTCATATTCCGAGGTGAGAATGAAGGAGAACAATAAGTTAAAATCTCACAAGATAAAGTCGCTTATCCTGTTTTGGGTTATGTTGGAATCTAAGTAAATGAGGGTTTATAAAAGTCATTGTTCTAAGCCAGATTTCTGAAGTGTGCTTATTTTAAGTTCAATGCCAGTAGCATACAGATCTTTTAAGTCATAAGTTCACGATTGGAAGACCCCAAATAGGTCTCCACGACGCCTTTCTGTTGGAGGTGTTTCGCAGAACCAATGGGATGAGTAATAGTGGAATTAAATCTTCGGCATAACTAACGTGTAGTTGATTATTGAAAAAATACTTGGAAACAAACGGAAAAGAGCTGCACAACACTTCTTAGAAAGAGGAGCATTGGGGTCCTGTGGTTGTGAAACATGTAAATGTTATATTGGAGATGTGATTCAGATGGATGAAATCTACAAGTTGTTTTCACTAATAATTTTGTCTCTATATTCAAGTTATTCGATTCTAAGAGAGAAACATTGACCTTCTGTGTGTCATGACAAATATTACAGGTAAGGGTAGATAGTGTCCAAAATTTTGCTTGATAAACAATTTGAGAATTGGTTGTAATCAGTAGTAGTATCATCACTGATTTAGTGAGTCCGCTTAGAAATTCATTCCATCTCTTCTTCACGTAAATAGTGCACGAAAGACCCAAACCAAGTTTAGACATTTCTGCCCTTCATACAAATTCATCATGGTAAGTGCAGTAAGCCGAGGCCACTTCCGTTACCTATATGTAAGTCCTGAGGATAGTGGAGTTAATATTTCCATGAGCGTAAACTATCTGATCATGAGTATATGGTTTCCTGTTACATCTAGAAGGAGATCTTGGATTCCGAGAAGTTCGACAGACTGCGTGGCAACATCATTTTGCCTTCTGAAAACCTTCAGAACTGGTTTCAGTCAAAAGCCAAATGTCACTTTATATGGGAAGAAATTGAACCAAGTATATATGAGCCTACGCAACTGCATTTCACCCGTAGGTCAGATATCGGATGAAGAACCTACACGTAAATAGTAAGCTTGTCTGCATCTTATAAACATCATCTGTATGTTGGTGTTACGGGGCGTTTGCTGTTCACCAAGGTAGAGCGTGCACTGCAACAGTTAGATTATTCATTACGTACACCTGGCTGCTTAGGTTAGAATCACAAGACTACTTTTAGTGGCTAAACACCGAAACCCTCAAAAACGTATTCAAATACAATGCCAAAAGTAAGTACAAAGTAATTGGTGCACATGACAAATTACCAGTTCATACAGTGAGTCTCGCTGGGTTACTATGGGTTGGGCACGTTTTGGTGCACACCAGGATGTGCTTTCGTAGTTTATGATGATCTTCGAGGTGAGCAGGGCGCATTATACGTCTTTTGTAGAATCAAAATAATCCATCCAGAAAAATGGAGATGCATGAAAGGGTACGGCTAGACAGTGGTACTACCGGGGTCTTTTTTTATTGGACACTTTTCATTTTAAGTGAAACTCTTTGTTTGTTCTTTCCTTAAGACTTTTCCATGATCCTGCTCCAGTGTTAAACCATGTAGTGTGCTGGTCGCGGATACTTTCAGACAAAAGCCTGGTTGTGCAACCGATGTACATGAACAAGTGAATGAGTACACACAGAATGAGGCTGCAGAATCAGGTATTTTGTCTTTCAACAGCAAAGTCACTGCTGATCTGGATTGGAATAACATCCGCAAATTAGCTGCGTAAAATGTTTTGCTCATGACGCCTGACAATCTTCTCTGGGCCTTCTCTGCCAACGCGTCGCCTTTGAATGGTAAAGTTATGTATACTGGCTTCCTTTTCACCATGGACTCTCTAAGAGTTTTCCGCTCTATCTGCATCATTTTATCAACTAGGCGGTCCGGGTAGCTGTTCTGCGTGAAAATCCTTCGCACGGTTCGGAGTTCTTCCTCAATTGTGTCCTCCGAACATATTCATCTCGCTCTGTCTACGAGGCACCTAATTAGGTTCCTTTTCACCTTAAGAGGCACGAAGCTGTGGAAGTGGATGTACTGTCCATTCCACGTCGCCTTCCTGATTGAACCATCTTCACGACGATTCATCCGAACATCCAAGAAGCCTATCGCGCTGTTTGATTCTGTTTCCATTGTGAACTGTAAGCTGTCATGAGCTGAGTTAAACGAACTTAACAGTTGACCTATCTGATCTGAGGAATTGATCACACAAAAGATGTCATCTACATAGCGTCTGTATAAACAACATCTATGGATCTTTGATTCAAGTGGGCCATTTTCCAACTTTGCCATAAAGACGTCGGCAAGCTGTGGTCCCAGTGGGGAGCCCATTGCTACCCCGTCCTTTTGGCGGTAGATCTGACCGTTGAACTTGAACTGAATGTTGTATGTGCAGAAGAATAGCAGTCGTTTCAGTGCTTCCAAGGGGATGCCTATCTCAATTGCGTTGCTTTCGATATAGTCATATAAATAATCGATGGTTTCACCGATTGGAACGTTGGTAAAGAGTGAACTGACATCTAGAGATAGCATCTGTCGCTCTTTCACATTCAGGTCTTTTACACAACTTATGAATTCAAATGTATCTTTTGGGCTGTTTTGATATTTCCTGTCTATCCGGTTCCAGCAGAGTTGTCAACCATTTGGCCACTGCATGGTATGGGGACCTTTGGCAATCCGTACAATCTGGTAATGATAGTTCCTATGGGCGGTATCCTTTCGAAAGTAGATGAGTCTATTATGTCATTTTGTTTCAGACGTCGTGAAATATTCGATAGAGTCTTCTCTACTTGTTGCGTTTTCTCCTTCTCTGTTGCCACTTTCAAGAATTAACATTTGCCATTCAAAATGGTTTTCATTTTGGTTATATAATCTGACTTATTCAGGAGTACTATACCTGCACCCTTGTCCGGTTTCGATATAATGAGGTCATTTTTCTTTTGTAATTCCCTCAGACACTTTATATGTTCTGTTCTTATTAGCCCACTCGTTGATGTCTAAGCCGTATGATATTGATAGCACGTATTCACTTAGGTGGATTTAAAATTCTGTAGTTCCAAATATGGCGAAGAAAGTAAGCTGGACAACTGAGCGTAAAGATTTTCAAATTCCACCTCCAGGTCTAGTTGTTTACTCTGGTTGCTTGGGCAGCAGAATTTGGGTCCCAAAGATAACATATCAAGCAACCTTTTTTGTTTAACTGGAAGTCAGATAAACTGTTCACAAAACTTTCAGGGTTCGGTGGGAACTCACTCGCTGGTTTCAATCCTTTTATCCGTTCCTATAGTATTTCCCGTTTCCCATTCACTTGCTTTTGCACAATTGACTGGACGTATTCCTCAAAGGATAGAATTTCCTCCACTGTTAACTAATCAAGAACACGAGATGACACAAATGTCCGTTCTAAAGCCACGATATGTTTAAGCATAGTATCCTGCGCATTAAGAGGTTGGCGCCGAAGTACTGCACTCGATATGAATATCCGGTTTCTTTTCAACACAGATAAGTACTGCTTCGGAAATATAGACTCGTTAATACACTGTCCGTGAAACTGGACATGAGCTCTCGCCAGTGCCAGTTTCGTACAGAACCTAATGTACTTGTTAGGTTATTTTAGTACATCCGGGTCTTTGGCCTGTTTCAGTTGCCTGATTATTCCCAATGATCACATTATGAGGAGACAGATTGGCGAACAAGCTCGTGGCATGAATATGAATCACTGAAAACGAGCTTGTTCGCCAATCTGTCTTCTCAGTTATATTTATCCCAGTGAGTTCATTTCCTGATCTTTCTGCTAGCTTCTCCATAGTCACATCACATTTCGATCGAGACAGATTAATTGTACGTATTTACATCTCAAGTGTTGACGTGTATTCCACTAGTATTTTAGTAGCTTATATATGACTGACCTTTAAGGGAAGATCGTGCTGGGGATACCATAAACGTTTTATCTTCCGTTTTTCAACTACAATGTTTACTCAAAGTTCTTCACAAATTATCTCCGTCAAAACTTATGAAAACCAAGATAATTATAGGAATAAATAAAGTATTTAATAAATTAATTAACCATCGCTAAGAAAAAAATTCAATGGTTATATGTGTTGGACGTGTACTTTCTTCTTCAAATTCTTTGGGGGTCAGCAGCAATATATATCCATCAGTCCTCAACCGGAGAATGAATTTGGCCAGATTTGGTTAGTTATACCTTGATTTGGTACAGTGAAATTGCTTAGGTAAGTACCACTCCCACTGGATAACTGAATTTTAATGATGCACATTCATTTCAGTCCATCTGAAAGCGAGAAGAAAATCAACAAATTACCATGTGCAACCAATCTTCCGATTACTGGGCAACAATGTTAACCAAAAAATTTATGTCACTGCTGAATCCGAAGAGTGAGATTACATTTCACGGAGGAAATCGTGAAAACATTTGTATTCTTCGCTGCTTTGGTAATAAGCTCGATCGATGAAGAAACCTGCGTCATCTGACTAATCACAGCCTTCATCACGACGACATTGTAGCCTGCGTCATTGTTTAGGCTAATGCTGTGTGTGGGTAGGCCACTAACTTTTTCTACCTTTAAATTGCTTGTCTAAACCGGAGTATTTCCCCCGGTAAAATGTGGTCAATAATTCAGCCGAATTCCCACGTTATATACGATTACGTTCTTGCTGTCTCCATTATCTACACGATCACAAACATTTGACAACTGCTTTTTTTCTCAGCAGCTTGTTGATCGGTAGACCTGAAAAAGTACTCCGTAAGTCCATGTTACTTCGCCCAGGTCGATTTCTTCTAACCCCATCATTGTTATCATGAAAAGAAGGACTACACTGATGACGTGCTTTCACGGATCGGAAAAGGAATGCGAATTAGGTAAGGTCGAAGTTGCTCTTATGACGTCGAGCAACAAAACGGGGTGCGAATGGCAAATTGAATGCATAACTTTTTTAGTATTATTTGCATTTTAATTTTGTTTCTCTCCAGTCTTCTGTAGTAAGCAATAAACAGCACTAGCGGAAAGAAAAATAGGTTCTCAGCCTAGCTAAACGACTAACATAAGCATGGGGAAGAAGAGTGGTTTCTGACGTAGTAAGAAGCACTTCGAATGGATGAAAATCTTTTGAGAAAGAGCTATATTTGAAACTGGATTTAGTCGTCGATGCGCGCTAACTTGTGATTTGCGACGTGAACAACTGACGCAGGAATGCGTACGCCATTCAAAACTTCACAGTACCAATTGTTGCATAAGCTGTACCAAGTCAACAGTCTCTATAATGAGCCACGATAAAGTTATTTTTGAACGGGATCGGATTGTAAAGACTAAGATGGAGCTATGGATGGCAGAGAAAGTAATTAACACAAACCGTTTCGGTATAAGAATGCAAACCGTTAAAAGTCTTTGCTTGTTGAAGTTTGAGAAGATAAATGTCCACTTAGTGTGATTATATTATTTCTGACGTACCTTTGGTGGTCCGTGAACCTTCAAAACAGTTCCTTTAATATTGCGTAAAGAATTAGCTTTTCGGTAATAAACGCTCGCAGTGATGAAAACGGTGAATCATATAATCACATAAAACGTAATGTTCCTATTTTCTGGCCAATGTGATTAACTAGAACCCCAAGTACCAAGAGTAGGATATTCCATTGGTATATACAATGATTTATCGTGGAGGGTAAACACTACTCCCTCACTGAAAGCAATTCAGACTACCGTCGCTTATAATGACCAAGTAGTCAACCTCTGTCGACAGTACTTTCATTTCACTAAGGCCCTCAAGGAGAAGACATTCATGGTGGCAGTCGTTTACTATACAAGTGATGGAATGCAGTTTTCAAAAATGACGGCAATGGGAGGGAGCGTTATGTAATGAATGGTTGAAGCAAAGCAATCTACTATGATTCCATCCGGAAAGGCTAGGTGTAGAGTGCATGACTTAAAATCATTCACCACGAATTCAAGGCAAAATTAGGTCACCGTCAACTTGCAATGGTGACGATACCCAGTGATCATGGAACAGTTGCTTTCATTATTTCTCATGCAAGTTCAGTATAATAAGTCAAATGTGAAGTGCATATTAGCGGGTGTTGCTGAAATTCGCTAGAAAAACTTGGTTCTTCGTAATCATTCCATGGTTCCTGAACTTTCCCCAGCATATCACAACACAAAGCTGAGATATAAAATTCCATCGGAATTGATATCAGTTGCGTCCGTTATGCTGTGATCCCTTGACGAGTGAAATGGTGTGATCTTCGTAACTATGATAAATTGTCTTAAGTTCAGATGTCCAAAATTGGTTAAATGTTAACTATGGCTTGTTGTTAAGTCAAGGAAGGTAAGATTCTCCATGGCTGATTTTTATCATTGAGGGGTAAATGTCGGTCCAACTGGAAACGCTCATTTTTTCCTAATGGTCTGCCATTTCTCAGCCTAACAAAAAGAAGCAAAAAGGGCGCAGACAAATACGGAGAATGCTGATATTGTCCAACAGTGAAACATCCAAATCACGTGAAAGGTAAACTCTCTGGAAGGAAACTTGGGGTTTATTTCGAGTGCATAACCCAGATTTCAAGCCTGTATGAGCAAGGCCCTTAAATAAATACTATGATTATGACTGGAGAAATGTTTACTGAATATCGGAAAATCCTGTCATTTCATTATTGCGGAGAGGGATGAAATTTCATCCTTCCTGCAAGTCCATCAAAAACTTAGTCTTGTATTAAATGTAGTTCTTATTTTCCCCAGTGAAACAGGCGTCAATGCTAAAAAACCGGGTGCGGGTTACGGCTAAAAGGATAGTCCAAAGGTTCGTCAGAATAAACACAAGTTGTTCCCCAAAAGTTTGAATAGCTGACGGTAGGATTGAATAAGGGGCTTTCAAAGATATTCACCATAAACACATTCGTTATCAATATTTCTCAAAATGAAACATTTCAAGGATCCCAATTTGATAAAGCTGACTGAAATTCTGATTCACTTGCAGTCAAAATAATTCAAAATATCCGCGACGCAGTAGGATCAAGTGTTATGGGCAAGCCCGACGCAGTCGACGTCCGCTCAGTACCATTTATTTGCTCTGTGGTTCAGTAGGGTGATTATCACAGAAAACTCAGTTAAAGATAAATTAGAGAAAAAAGACTATTCTTTACTCGCACCAGGTAGTTGTGGTTCCAGCAATACCTTTTTACTTTCATTGATGAGTTAATCACTCCATTTCAAGAAAACACCGTGATACTTACACTTGCAGACCATTCCCTAAGCCTGATATCATGTCTGCATGACACTCTGTAAGGCCAATTCGAAACAGGTGTGAAGTAACTGATTAGCTGAGTATAGGTGTTTCCCGCATATGCCTAATCCGAAGATAAACACGGACCGGGCAACCGATTCATCTAGTGTGCAGCTCTATGGTGGCCTGGACACCTGGCGCATAGGCGATCAGGTCACGTCGTTGATGAAATGGTCAATAAAACGAAATAGAGCCTTGCAGAGGCGGATTTGTATCCCGATAACCTCACTTCATCAGAAAAACACCAATCGCAAGGGGCATGCATATTGTATCCTGTTGTGTCCCCGTGAATGCATATCATTTCAGATTATATGGCGTAAATTAAGAAAAACAGTACTGTGGAGTAGGTCGGATTAAAAGCTACTGCAGAGTGTTCCGTAGGGGAGAATGACGTAGAGTAAGTGCAAATTTAAGATAAACTTCTTGCGTCACGTTATTCTATGTGCAAAGCGTTGACGGATGTGTAGTAATGAGCGAGGTTTCGCTGAAGGTCCAAACATGATACAATCAGGTGTTTCACAGTCTTAGATGCCAGAGACTACAAGTTGCTAGCCATGGCAACAAAGTGCTCGAGTCATCAATTTTACCAATAGTTTTGTTATTTGCTCGCACCCCGGTTATTCGAAACTTTATTCGATTCACCAATGTATACGCCATCTCAGCTTAAAGGGAATTGCTGATGCGTAACATCTGAAATGCTGGAATCATCAAGACTGCTTCGAAGATTTTGAAAACTTAACTCTCTGGTCGTCTCGCACGGACACATCTGTGCTAACTTCGCTTTATGGCTAATTTAAGATTATTTTATTTGGTTAAATAAATGTTCACTTTAAGCGAAAACGTCCTTCCTTCTGCCCGTATCTGTTGTTTGCATGGAAGTCTCCGACTGGTCTTTTGTACCACTTATTTTGTCTCCTTTTTCTGATGAATGGGCTAAACTTTACTCAGTATTTTACATACCAATTAAACCGCAACTCAAGTACCACCAATGGGAGGCAAGCTTATTCAGAACTTGCATGAGTTTTTGTAAAGCAACGCACCCAAGTGTGATGAGGCTAGCATTTGTTGCGAGCAATTCATCTTATGAATATGGATTTTATGGAAGCTTCCGTGAAAAATTCACACTGCTGAAGGAAAACTGCCTATCTAGTCACTGGACAGAAGTACGTTTTCGGCTGAGTAATAAGTGTTCCCTTTGACCGCTACTCATTGGGATTCCAATCAAAGTGTTTCGCTAAAAGTAGTTATATTCTTGTTGGAGTTTGCAAAGATAAGAAAAATTGACACTGAAAAAAAAATATGTATGACGTACACAGAAAGAACAATACTCACCTATTCAGCTTGTTTCACTCTGGACACTCTATCCTCCTCCACGGAAAAAATTATCATGAACCATCCTGTTTAAATGAACTTAAAACCAACACAGATAAGGAAACAAGCATTACTTTGCTACAAATAAACTAATGGTCAAATAGATCTTTTGGGATCAAATAACCCATGTACACCCCTATTTATAACAGCAAATATCGGGTGATTATTTTCGAAACTTGTTCAAATTTAATACACTTTGACACGGACGAAAAATACTAGGGGACACTCGATAATTGATAAAAATGCGATGACATTAAGCCAGATATCAGACTTCAATTCATGAAACTTTGTTGACCCGATTCATTCGCATTTTTGATTGACACCGGTATATAATGAAAAAGGAAGACCTTAGTAATCGCGGTTGATAAAAAATAAAACATCTAAAGCATACTGACTTCCTTTGCATAAAGCAGGATGACCTTCCGGCCTAATGTATAAAGAGATCACTGTTTGATCATGTACAAATAAATCTTTTAAAAGCCAGGAAAAATACAGTTCATCGAAGACCGAGGAGCAACTTTCGGTAGATAGCCGTACAAATTAAGAAGTGAATATTTCTTTTACAGGTGATCAGCGAACAGTACATTTATTCATCTTTAGGAAACCAATAAAACGACCAAAAAATGTTTTCAACCCAAAGTCACCATGGAATCACAGTCCTGAGAAATGCGTTACTTCTGAGCAAAATACTTTTCGCTTTTCAGCTTCGTTGTACAGTCAAACCTTCCGGTAAACAGGCTCAATTAAGAAACCCGTTCTGCCTTTAAACCATCTCGACTAAGTAATACAAAATCCAAATAATATATATGATAGATAGCGGTCATATTTGAATACTGGCCCCCACGAGTATTAGTTCGCCTGTTATACTCAGCCCGCTCCTCCGCGTGGTCTGCCTGGGAACAAATCCAGTTGGTTTATTCGGCTCGGAAGAAGGTAGGCATTGAATTGGTTCTTCAGTCCGCTTCGTTTGTTTCAATGTTGTCCTCAATTCAGGATAGACGAAGATGTCCTGGATATTTGTAAACCACCACACTGTCTACTAAACGAACCAAGTTATTTGTTGACAACGTGCCAACCTATTCCCACATACCCAGCGTCAATCTAAGTGTTGAAGTTACCGTTAATCAGTAGCTGTTACAAATCCAAAATCTTTTTGATCTAGGTATGGTAGAATAAGTGGCCTGAATGATATCTGTGAAAATACAGCGGCCAGGTAGAAAATAAAATGGATATAGCGGTTAAGCAAGAATAATCCGTTGGTAATGACTACTAGGAGATTTGGATTACTTGTTATTTGTACCTGTCTGCGCATTACCACCAAATTTAGCACGATACTAGATCACAATGAAGTGACATTATCACTAGACAGCATAGTTGTTATTTCCGGGATCTGACCGAGATGGGTGTCGGTGAATTGGTCGGACTGAGACAGAAACTAACAACAAAAATTCCTTTTCGTGAAAGGAATTATTGCTAAAAGCTGGGGGAAAGGGGGTAATGCAAAAATGGAAGAACTGAAACGGCTAAAAATGGGAATTAGTGCATCAATAGCACTTCACCACAAGCTTGGAATCACCAAAACTCCAAGGATGGCAGAATATTCTTAGGCCAGACGTGCAACCAAGTCCTATAATTGGCATGGGCAGACAATCTGATCGCTCAATGGTTCAATGAATTGTCGAACTACTGAAATCACTATTTTTTTTGAGGTGATCCAAATGTGAAAAGTCTTTGGGCTCGGCGGGATTCGAACCCACGCATGGTCACCACCCTCGCTTTAGTACCGCGAGTGCTCTACCAGCTGAGATACGAGGCCACGCCGGAGGACCTTCGACTTTCTGCATATGGATCACAGTATACCCGCCCAAATTACGGTAGCACATGGCATCCACCACAGTGAACTAGCTTGCAATTTGACTGCCTACAGCAGGATTTCCCTTTGTACTAACCGGACTCCACTGCTAAAGCGAGGGTGGTGACCATGCGTGGGTTCGAATCCCGCCGAGCCCAAAGACTTTTCCCATTTGGATCACCTCAAAAACATTATCAAAATCTGCCAACCATTAATACATTGAAATCAGTATGTAGATCCAAGCAGTACGACTTTTAGAAGACTCACTTTCGGTGACCAAATAAAACACCCTTATGTGTCCATCAAAATAAAGCTGTCCACAAGCACTGAGTTGTTTTATAAAAATGTGCCACTCTGGTGATCAGCAGATCAAACTTGCAGATATGTAGCTCAGATTGACATCGTTATCAGGATCCCGGTTGTTAATCTGCAAGAAATAATCTTGAGATGTATTTATAATGTAAAATGTATTTGCAAAGGAAAGTCTACTATAAAAAAATCACTAGGTTACGATGGGTTCAACCGTCAGATCAGCTACGGTAGACACCTTAGAAAATGCTGAGCACTGACCATTAGATATCACTGTCTGAAGTTTGAAATGTAAACACTATACGCAGGTTATACTCATGTGATTTTCAACTCGGAGACAGATGTTAAAAATTTTATTAACACTTTCATTAGCGCAAACATAGCAGTACAACTTATACTAGAGGTAGAAAAAGACAATCTTCTTTTGTTTTTGTATGTAGGACTAAGGATAACAGACTAAGGTTATACTGAGAATTTACGTCCCACAAGAGCACGTGTTGGTGACGTTATACTTACTTCGTGAGCTTCGATCTACTACACTATGAATGAGCTTTAGTGAGTTTCCAATCTCATGTGGCTAACAGTGTCTTCATTTTAGACATTCAGAACAAACAGCTGAAGTAAATGAAAAGCTTAATGAAAAAAATGGATAATCGGGTGTTCGGGGTGTCTGAGAGCAGTAGCACGTCTGAGGAGGTTTACTGCCTTGTCCTTTGGGCCATCATCTGTCTCCTTGGTCTCCATCAGTTATCCGACCCTCACCTGTGGCTTTGCAAAGTTGAAGCGTACATCAGCAGCCACACCCCACCAAACCACTCGACAGGAGGACCAAACTAGGTTGAAGGTTACGAACGTCTAAAAACTTCAGTGAGGCCGTGTTCCGCATGCAAAGACAGATACCTCTGAACGGGCGGACGAGATCTGCCAGTCTACCGGCTACTAAAGAAAACTATCCAACTTCCTTGACCCGGCATTATAGAAGAGGTGAGTAAACTGTATAACAGGCCACCAGCTTCTCTGGAAAGGCCCTACTACCTTGCAGTCTGTACTTGGGTGTTCAAAGGCTAGAGGTGCAACCTCGGACAAAAAGGTAGAACGGAGGTGGGGACACGGATCCGTACCCTACTCCCGCCACCCTCTATGACCATTCACGGAAACTCAGGGGTTCATCAACTTACAGCATCTCCGGTAAGTGACGTGCCTCTAGTCCAAGAGATTAAGGTGATAAGACAGCAAGCTGGGAATATCAGCTGAAAGGAAAGAACACGTGTGGCCTGTTAGAATTTCAAAACTTTTTAAAACGTGAGTAGACAATGTATCAAAATTGGATTCTACATGACATCAGGTAGATATTGCTTGCCTCTCGGAAGTCTGCCTACTCGACTCAGTTAGTCCGCACATAAAGGTCCCGGGAGTGGATAAATCTTATTGAAATTATCGCTGTAGTCCTATAGATAACTCAGGTCTTTACGGCTTCTCTTTTGCTCTGAACAAAGCAGTTGATGATGCTATGATTTCTCGGGAACCAGTCTCTTTCAGACTCATCTTGACACTTTGTAAAAGATCACCGCACGACCTGACGATGACTGCGGTCCATGCTCTAACCAACTCGGCTGATGACGAAATCGAAGATGAATTCCACCGTAACCTGCAGAAGGGAGTCGATCGGGTTTAGGGGCTCGTGACACTTCTGGATCCAGGAGACTGAAACGCCCACACACGTACTTCCTACAAATCCACTTGCAAGACTATCGGAATATTTGCGTCTTAGTCAGCACTGAGAGAAAGATGGTCGACTGATCGTTGAGCTCCTCGAAGTTATTCACAACCGGCGAATCACTCATCAGTTCCACGCATGTGTTCTTTGTTATCTGCCGCGAGAAAATATTGAAAATTTTCCGGTAATTGGTTAAGTTTCCATAGAAGACTCAGTGGCTGTAACTGGAATACGCGCAGAAAACATTTTGGGCCACCTGAAAGCATAGCTTAGTTTGATTTCATTATGAATAGTGTTCCTGGCTAGTTGTTACAGGATTTCTTCTGAAACATATATACCGGTTGATTGCAGTGTTCACGGTGTTGTACATCTTCCAGATGCCAAGATTAGAAGTACAATGTGATAAACATTTTCCGCACGATGGACGAATTCCGGCCAGTACTTACTTTTGGAAGTAAAATTAACCGGTTTTCGCTACGTGACCACATATGAAATAAACTAAAGCGGTAAACCTCATGGTTCAATAAAAAGATTGTACTTCCTGGGTACAGGAACCAAGTAGAGTGAGGCAAGCTTGTTGCTTCTGTGCTCAAAGGGAGGAAATCCCTAACAAGGTGGCAGGTGATTCAAAATAATGTGGTTTTTGGTAAATAAAGATCATTTGAATAAAGCCGTTTCTTCAAAGCTTCATGATATCCGGTATGGAAGACTCGTTGTTCTAGAACAGGATTTGTAAAGAAAAGACACGGTAAGACGGGTAGGAAATATCCGTTTGGGAGAATAAAATCCACTTTCGGTAGAAAAAAGGAAAGAAACTGTCTGAAAATGCAAGAGATTGTACCCTAAAGGTTAGGAATAGATCGACAATAAGGCGAATGACTACACACAGGGCCAAATTTAGAAAAAACGAGGCAGAAGAGGGAGTTCCACAACAAATTTGACCGCAATATTCGTGATTGGGTGCAATTACAAGCGGCAAAGTGCACCACGTTGGGCTGAGGGGAAGAATCGTCGAAAGAATCGTCTTTTTCATGTAGATGCACGGAGAGGAGACGAACGAAGTGGAGGTTAAATTGCATGGTGCAGAGAGTGAGACGAAGCGAATTATTGTCAGAGGTAATGTGCAAGCTTATGTAAGGCAGACTTGCAATGGTTTCGAAGACTATACTCACAGAATCTCAACTAATAGTAATGATAAGACATGGACGTGGATGAAGCACAAAAAGAGTTCAAAATGATGACTGGGGAGTGGTTTTATCGGCAAAATAATGCATATAGTTTCTGACGCTAGTTAAAAGTTCAGTGAGGAAATTGGTGTGAGACAAAGTTGCATCTTGAGGAAAATTGGGGTTCAGCTGGAAGGCACTATGGAATGGATACTGTGTGCAAGCACTAAAATTGGATTCAAGGCCCACAAAGTGGAACCGGCGACGAATTCAGATTCGGAAGTTCTTGCTAGGAGCCATTTGTACCAGGTCTAATCAAAAGCTTTACAAATAAGCAGAAGCACTACACTGGACTTATCTTGGCAACTGATGATGGAAGACCCGAGGTGGGACAGGTTGAGAGTAGATCTGTAGTGATGAAAACTGCATTGATAACTGTCCAAAACAACACTGTGTTCTAGATACAAGTGGAGCGATTACTAATTCAACAATTAGCAGAATTAAAGTCCTGATGCAAATAGGATGGTAGCTGTCAGGGCTGAAGGAATCCATTATTTTGCGAGGAAAAAAGCTTGAGCAGATTCATAAAAAACGAAAGAACACACCAGATTGACCATAATAAGAGAGGATATTTTGTAAAATGGAAGCGAATTTAGATGCGCACTCCTCTATCACGATCATTAGAATGCCGTCGGGATCAGGGAATTTGCACGCTTTGGGCAGATTTTCCGCCAAGAGCACATTCTCAGTGGTTAGAGAGGCGGGAAAAATAGGTGGTGTACCGTTAAGGGAAGAAACATGGAGGAAGAGATGACTTGGAGTTTATTACAGTTGTAAACATCTCGACGTTTTGCTGAAACACTGACTAGTGAGTATTAGGTTCATCCAAGGCTCTATAAAGGAAAAAAGGACAAAGTTGACGGAATTTTGTTGTTGTTGCGAGAAGCAAACATAGGGGAATTCCAGATAGGAAAGATGCTCACATGCTAGTTTTATATTTGACAAAGTTATCCTTGGTCTCTTTGGTTACTCGACCGATTGTGCACTGTTTAGGCACATCACTTTGGTGATGCTAAAATAAGGTTGGTCCAAAACAGTACCGAAGAGGTTCTTTTATTTGAACCCAAAGCTGCAGGGACACGCACTTGTAGACCATCAAGGAAAAGTGATGTAAACGAGCTTGGAATATTGATAAGTGATATCTGAAGGTGCAAGGGAAGTTCAAAAAAGAAATACGGTCTCAGCAACAGTAGAGCGCCAAGAACATACGAAGTCCATATCAGTTTTGAAAGTCCGAAATAAATTCGTTTTTGGAGAAACCAATGTCTGGTGGGCTACACTTTGTATTGAATGTTGGAAGAATACACAAAATCTTACGATAAAAGCAGTGGGGTTTTAAATCTGGATGACAGAAAGAAATTCTCCCTTGAGCCAAATGACGGGTTTCGCTGTTTGAAATAAGTTAAGACTTTGTATTTAATTTCATGGAAGAAGTTATTACCTTACATAACAATATTCGTATAAAACTAGCTGTCTAGATCTAATCCGGACAAGTTGACGATCAATGTTTTGGAATTGAAATCATCGACATCAAGTTCCCGTGTCAAGACTCAGTCGTATGCAGTCTCACTACTATTGGCTTATGACGAACCAGATAAAGTACCTTCATAGCACGTCGGAGGTGCCACAGTTTCTACGTTGATTTAAGCGCTGATACATCAGTTCTATGAGAATGATAAGGGAGCTATGTTCTTCTGAGTATAACTTCTGCTGTTGTCTCATTCCGGTCTCTTGAGAGAAGAGATCTACTATGAGTACAAAACAGTACGTGAGTGATGGGCTGCCAATATCCACTAAAAAATGAGCACTTTTACTGTGAATCGGGATATTAATGACTGACTGTTAGCTTCAAATCAAGGCTAATCACTAGCAACTTTCTGCACCTGATTGGGTGAATTTTCAGCTTTTACAAAGTGTTTGTGGACATAAAAATACGGAGTCGTAGAATACGTACAAATTACCGCAATTTTTGCCCAAACAAACAGTTCCGCAAGTCTGTAGTGACTTGCGCTGGATCAACAACCAGACGAGCATGATACGACAAAACAGAATGGCGATACACAAAGGTGCGAGCAAATATAAGTTCGAACTTTGAGCGCGTAAACGTTGTAGACGCAGTCTTTGAAAATTCGTTTTGTAGAGGATGATACATGTCTGAAAGTATTTTTGAAGTAAACTGACCACAAGTACTGCAGTGTTAAAGGTGACCGTATCAACAACCGTATCTCTGGATATAGCACTCCAAATAGATATGTGTTTCATAGATCCTATTATCAAGTCAAAACTCTTTTTTCAAAAGGCCAAAAAAATAACCGAAGAGCAGTACAAAAAGTGTGAAAGAAGGTGTGCAGTCAAAAAGTTAGAATTAACTGACTTAGAACTGGAGCTAATCGTACGTGTAAGGAGAAAAATGACAACTTTCTAAGTTAACTAAATGTCTGTTGCACGTTCATGGACTACGAAAGATTATGGGATAGAGTGACACTAAAATATTTAACTGTGGGCGATATTGATATGGGTTTGTTGTTCCCACATAAACGACAGGAAACCTGTGAGTGTGAGCACTATTTAATTCATCCGAAAGTAAAATAAATGATACATCTTGGCATTTCGAGGCATTCAGTACAAGGAAACTGGATGAGGACGAGTTAACAAATTCGTTTCGTCTAATCTGAATTAGTGAAGTCCCTTCGGCCGTCGGTACTTCAAATCCGGAAAATGCACCATTGGCCCATTTGCAGTCAGCGAATATCAACGGGTGATTCATGCCCTCCCACTAGCTCTATGAAGAAAACTCTTCTGTCCTCGAATCATCTCGTTTTATTAGCGGAAAACAAAGGATAGGTACTGTTGTCCCATGTGCCTAACCGTTGCTTATAACACATTGGTTCGACTGGTGTGGATGACCAAGCCCTCAGGCCTAAACAACGCCGGTAGGATTCATCTCTCATCTGTCGATTTACTCCACCGACCGGATGTCCTGTCACCCGAGGTTCCGTTGTCTTAAGCCCTGCGCTTGGTACGGCACCAGTGTGAACTGCCAACAGGACTTGTCTGTCCACCAAAGCTGAGTTAATGCATAGCCTTACAAGGAGACCAGAAGTTGATTAACGTACAAAGAAAGGGAAAAATGGGGAAAATTGCACCTTGTAACACACCGGAGTCAACAGAAAGAGAAGAGGACTTTGGCCGCTAAATCAAGTGAAGTGTGTTCGATCAGTGAAATGGTCTGAAATCAGCCTGGAAACTTTTGGATCCACACAACTTACTGAGAGCATACTGAGAAATAATGACCGGTCAGGGCAATCAAATACATTTTCGTGACGGAAAACATCATTCTGATATTCTTAAATTTTCTGTCCAAATCCGAAGCTGTTGAGGGAAGTGTGCAAGCTACAGCTTCAAGCGTGGAGCGGCAGTTTAAGTAGTGTGAAATATCAATCAGTCTGGACGTAGACAGATTCAAATGGGCAATATTGAATAATGCAAAAAAATTAAGTCAATTGGTCACTTGTCCAAAGAATATAGAATGGTTAGGGTTTGAAAACACGGAATAATCGGTTATGGAATCGACTAGTTTGAGTTCAACGAAGGGTTCCTTGGATACATAATTATTGATTTCTAAAGATGACAAAATCAGAATAAAGTACATCGTTACTTTACACCACATGACTAATTGTTTTCCAGTAATGCAGATAATCTTTTATTTAAATTGCTATATAAGGTAAAATTTCCAATGATACATGAGAACTAATCGATGTCAACTTTTTATTGCTGCTTTTTCTGATTGGGATCATATGTCCTGCTACTCTGAGTAAATTTTTTAATAATAATATTGAGCCGCGAAATATTTGGATCAAACTGGTTCTAATAGATTCAGCTGTCAGATTAGGGCAAGAGTTTCGCCTTTCTAAATCGAAAGCAACACTAGAGACTCAGTTTCTTCCAAAATAGAAACAAATGTGGTCTTTCGCTCACAAAACTGCAGATTTACTATACTTGGGAAACAACACCTCAGTAAATTTCCACAAGATAATGAATAGTACAGAACATTTCTTTTCTTTTCATCTAGGCCTGACTTTTGCACAATACTAACTGCACTTGGCATGCTAATTGTGTGAATAAATAAAAACAGTCGATACAAATGATAAAAAACTTCATTCAGGTTCAATGCCAACTAATTCAAATTCTCGCTTACAAAACTCGATTTCCGTTTAAAATGGATGAAACTCCCTAAGGGCTGTTTTCGCCAAAAACTGTTTAGCTTCAGTCATTTCTTGCTTGCAACAGGTTACATTATATTAGTATACCAATAAAAGGAAAGTCTTCAATTTTCATGTCAACTGTTACTTATTTTGGCATGCAGTATCAAAGCTCAACTCAAGTAAAGGAAACCATGTACGCATAATGTCGAACTGTTTCGTCCTCATATGGAATCATCAGCAGTGTAAATCCACGGAGGCCAAACTGCGACTGGAGCTCGAAATAAATTGCTGGGATTGGAACACATAAACACCCGGCTATCCGGGTTGGTCGTCATGGGTTTGGTGAACACAAGCAGTACGTGGTTTAAGGCCATTTTGCCACGGGAATTTTCACAGTGACAAATCGAAGCCAGCATAGCTATAGATTTTTATGACGAACAACTTCTTCCTGGGAATCCTAAGAGAAATGATGTAATTACACCACAAGAGCATAATAACTACTTTATTAGTTTCAGTAGCAGCAGAAGCAGTGGAAGCCTACTTCAGATCTAAACTAATCCCCTTCCCACTGAATCAATGTCACTTATTCGGGTAGCTGAGAAAGCTCATCTGTGCACCCTACACACCACTGAAATGGTGACGGATATTTCTAGGATTAAATAACCGGGGTTCAATGGAAACACCCAGTAAGCTATTTATTGTTCACATCTATCTTGACTAGTTCATCTGCTTTGCAGTACACGTTAAAGCAGGTAATGAAATCTGAAATACTTTATAAAATACCCTGGCAAGAAAGTAGAAAGGGATGGAAAAGGTTTCAAACTTTGATGGCTGTTTCTCTTCTAGAAGAATAAAATTTGGAACAAAGCACGTATACGGTCACTTCCTAATTATAAAGGAATTTATTTTGACTTTCCTGCATGGGCCTAATCGTGAAAACTATCGTGATTTAAAAAAGGTCTCTGCCGAACTATTTCGATCGTGATCCTATCCAAATGTAACATAAGATAATTGATGAGATCCTGTTTGTAAATTTAGATATACTTTTGTACCTCGGTAATTATCCGATTACACTGTTCGAGCTATTTCACCATAGCAACCAAGGTAACACACATTTAACTGCCAAGAGTGCAGCATAAAATCAACATAAAGGAGAAGAAACTCTGCGTACACTCATCTTATTTCCCGATGCTGTAAAATAACCCAATGGGGTCACGAAGCTGAAAACTAATACTTAGTAAGTTTTGTTATATATGGGGGTTCTTACATGTGGGCAGAGATTATATAACTCAAGTGGGGTTCACCAAATTTTGATCTTTTGAATTTCAATTCATTGAAAATTTCCTTCGTTCGTTCAGATGTACCCAAAAAATAAACCTGATCAGTTTTCTGACATCAGCAACCACGAGGTGAGGAGCAAGCGTCAGGTGTCGAATTTTTTCCAACAAAAGTGCTTGGACTAATAAAGTAAGCCTTTCTAGATCATCGAACCTGCTTTTTATTGCCTGTTCAGAAAAAAACGAGGGAAACATTTTTCCGGCAATTCTGTTCAGTGAATAAATCATGTATCTGGAAGGTGTCAAGTAACATTCTGAACCGTTTTTGCGTATACACTTAGATCGAACTGAGGGAGGGATTTTGATATGCATGGTGGTTATTCACAACGGATAGATGAAAATAGACCGTTTTCGTCTTAGCCATATGTGGAAATCCTTCTCACCAGGAGGCATCCTACGTTACCGTATTGATCAAACCAGCGCGGATAAGTTTTACGTAGGCGGATGAAACAGGTTTCGTTACTTCCCGCTCATCAGCAGCTACCTTGGTGAAATTCATTCAACAATTTATCGGCTTGGGAATAACATGATCTGTTTGTGTGGGTTAACCATAAGTAACCGGATAAAAACAACATATTTGTGTTCCTAATTCTTTCCGTAAGTGCTTTTTTTAATATGTTCTGGTAGTTTCTATAGGATTTCTTCTTCATAAAAAGCAAATCAAACTGTTGGTTTATTCGCATCTAATTAAGAGACTGCATTTCTTCTTATCATTTCATTTACTCAATTTATTATTTCTATTCACAAGCTCGCAAAAAGCCAAAGACTTCGTCCAACGATAGGACAGGACACAGTCATAAACCAGTGGTCTATTAAAATTCCGGGCCATTTTGGGCGGCTTATGTTTCTGTTTATCAAATTTATCAATACCTCTGTCTTTCAGTCCGTCACTTAACTAGCGAAACCGGTAAGAATCAAATCAACTGGGCAAGATTATATTACGAGAAGAATTTGTTTCCGAATAACTAAGTTCTACTTCAGGTCGGACAAACGGACCTCAGAGTATGCCTTTCTTTACCTTAAAAGAACTATTTGTTTCCCGAATTTAACTGATTTTTATGGCTTTGCTTGAATATTGAAAGGAAGAGGAAGGAAGATATTTTCAAGCAAGATGCGCGTGTCTATTTTTCCAAGCCGTACCGTTTGATGTGATTTTTATCGCTTCACACAAATTTTAATCAGTTAACCTAACCGATTCTCCCACTAAGAGAAGCCTTTTTCTAAAGGTCAAGCTAGAAGCCACTGAAATCTGTGCATGATTGGGTGAATATGATTTTCAGAATCATGCAATACATTTTACCTCCGAATAATGCTAGAAACACGTGCCTCAAGCGTTCTAGAATAATGCTTTCCGGAGTATATTTCAGAACACTCTGGATTTTGCCGATCGTTTGGAGATAGGTTGAACGGTGACCAAAGCATGATGCTAAGCACACGACTGTTTCTCAAGTACCATACCCTGGAGCAGGGGGAGATGATTCCGTGATAATAAAATAGACCACCGCATGATCCTCTCCAATAAAGCCTAATGCACATCATCATCCATTGAATTGGTAAGGCTGGTATTCGTGGTATTTGTGAACATATTGCTTGAAACACATGGCGGAACAGATGGTTCGTGGCACTATAGCGTATCATATTCAGTCAATCATAAATCCCAATTGGTTCAACAATTCAAGTACAGTAGTCAGGGACAGTGGTTCTATCGGGTAATTCGGTGGGTCTTTGCAGCTACCGAATTTCTCTCTTCTCTTTACTCCTGTATTCAAGTGAGTAGTAAGAGTAGGTCAAATAGTTCACAATAATTTGCTGGATTAAGCCTTGAAACTTCACATATTACCCTCGGTTGACGAGAGATTGTACGCTTAATTTTGATTAACGGATATTTCATTTTAATTGGTACAGCGGTAAACTACATAAGATCGAATGACATTCTGAAAAACGATATATCAAAAATGGAAATAAATGCGTGAACTCGCCTACGCAATGGAATTATTCAGTACTGGTCAGAAATAATAAAAAAACACAGCGGCTAATGTCAGTTTTTCGGTTTACGTGCGCCCTGCTAGAATACGGAGCTAGATGGCTGTGGCAGAAGCACTGTAGTTTGGTGACAGATGGGTAATGCATTAGGCAATGAGGAACTCAAGTGATAGTCAGACGGTGCTCATTATGACTTACAACTCACTATTTGGTATCCAAATCCAGTGCGAAACGTAGCAGACAAGCACCGCATTTAAAGATATTTACGAAGTACGGTAAAACATCCCTTTCGATGAGTTCTACTATGGATTTATGCACAAATACATGCAGGTTTTTTACTCACAAAAAAGTTAGAAACTTTCTGGGTACGTTTTTGCCTGGTAATCCTGGCGCACTTGGGTGTAATGAGAACAGCTTTCGCTAAGTAGAAATTTTTACAGTGTCCGGGAAGCTCCAAGTAATATTAGGGGTAGTTCGAGGTAATGGTCTGACATGGACATTTCGTGGTTTACACGAACATAACACTGCACATTGTTGGGAAATGTAGAAACTAATACGGAATCCAGAGCATTTTTCAAAGCATTATGTGTGAATGTGTGCAAAACAGTATTTTAGTCCATAAAATTACTCTGACAATGAGACGTTTTCACCATCACTAACAAATAGAGTATGATAAAGGTTGACTATCTAAAACGAGTTCATACGTACTACTGTTCCGTGGCTTTTGACGATTAACTCGTATGCATGCTCATTGTCATAGTGAGATGGTATCGAAAATCGGTATCCTCTCTGAGCCTACTGTCACCGGCATTTTCTAGTGTTCTCTAGATATTGCTAGCCTTTTTGTTCATCATCAATACTTTATTCAGTTATTGTATAATATTTTACTTATTTATAGAAAACTCGCCATTTTGAAAAATTCTTCTTTCCTGAAACATGTGGGAACTTTTTCACAAACTGATAGCTGGCCATCTGCACCGCTGATTACATCTGTCATTGATCGGGAAGAGTCCACAATTTCTTTAGCAATCATGACCTAACTGTATTTTCACGTCTAATGTACCTAATCTTCGAAACCGCACTTGGTTAAAAACAACGCACCAGTCTACAATTATGAGTGAATGAAATGAACCTCTTGCTCTCTAAGCTGTTAGCTGTTTAGATAGGTAAACCCGTACGAACACTGCAAACATTGTACTCCTATTCTGATCCCGAAAATATGTAGCATGGTTTCCAAATGGTGCTACTGCTGCACTTGTTCAAACTTCCGAAAATTCGAGTTAAAGATAATTTGATTCATAACTCAAAAACCGGCACGCTTTCGGTGTACTGTGTCGTGTATGGCAATGGAAGATGCACCATTAGGTATCTCGTGCAGCTGTTGGTCATGTTTTTACTCGTCCCAGTGTACAAACTTTAGTTCAAAACTGTTCCTTTATTATACATTTTCACATCAAACCGTACAATATAAGAAGTATCTGACTGACGTTTCACTTCATGTTTGTTTGGCTGACTGCCCTTTGGACCCGATCTTCCCCGCACAATCCTCAGGTCTTCTTCACAGGATGGGCAAAAGCACACATTTAAACCTGCTTCGTGTGATATCTGTATATGTCTCACAATTATTTGCTAGTAGTGTGTGGTACTGATGATACTTTGGCTGACTGTCCCTATGACTCCACCTTTCACGCAGAGGGGGACAGGTACCACTGGTGAACCCTTACAAAAGCAAAACTGCAGTCTGGAGCTTCTCAGTGCACCGTTGGTCGGATGACCTGAGATTTGTGAGTGAAAGCTGGAGTCCAAGGGACAGTTAGCAAAACAAAGTATCATCAGGCCCACACACTACTCGCAAGTAGTTGTGAGATATATGCGGAAATCATTATTTCCTTTGTGTTCTAATACGTGAACGCAGCTTTAAGCATCGGGTGCTAACTGATGAGAATTATCCGCCGTATGTAGCAGCCAATTATGCAAGTCCATGCTAATCTCACTTTTCACACGGTAAACGGGTAACGGCCTGTAAGTAGAGTTCAGCTAGACATTTTGTGCCGTGTCAATCCATCATTGTCCAACTGATTACCGGTGGTGACAAAGGTTGACGTCCAGGGTATTTAACATTTTGCACACTCCATTTCCGTTGCTGATTCTTCAAGATCACTTTTCCATGGAATTCCTCTGCTTAAAAATTAGGTTTCTCTTATCGCTGCTTGTTATTTGCATATTTTTGCCTGAGAAAACTTTGGAGCTTCACCTAACCTAGTGCTGTGGGTATGGTTTCCAATTTGTTTTGAATTATTTTACCGCAAGTGAGCTGATATCGTAGACATGTATGATATACCAAAATAAGGCCCCGTTGATCAGTATTATGATAACAGCATCCCGGTTTTTATGTATGCCATACCTTCCTTCAGTTGACAATCAAATTTTCACGATAGATACGATCATCTGCGCGGAAAATGTAGCCAGCAAAATTGGCCTAAAAAGTATGCAAACATCTCTTGATAACTACCTGAGGAAATGGAGCTCCTAGTATCATTCCAAGTCCAATTTTAAAGCAGCTTCATTCAGTATTTTTCTATCTGCTCCACTTGTTATTTTACGAAAAGCTGTGGGCAGTTTCTCAGATAATAAAAGCTTATTTTACACTCATTGGTAGTTTGAAAACTTAGCGAAGGAAGGTAACGGCTACAGAAGACATTTTTGTCCAAATTCAAGCAAAAGTACCACATTATTTGCAGTTTGATGATTTTTTCCAATTAAAATAAGAACTCCGATGTCAAGAAAATTGGCTGATTCAGCAAGATCGTTCTAGTTCGCCAGGTGTGACAATGTGTCCGTATATTAACTTTTAGCTACTCCGTTAGAGTTCCGACTTTTCGACTACAGATGTCAGCCATATTCATCATTTAGTAGGATCGAAATTTCCGCAGAGCTTCTCAAATCTATATTTATCGCATTCACGCTCGATGAATACCTTTCACTGTCGTCATACAAATTCTTATAAGCACAATTTTTATTTTGAGAAAGGCAGTCGTAAATCATCACTGGACCAAAAAGTTTTACCCAGCGGACTGCAGTAAAGAATCGTGGAGTTTGATTGAGGTACTTGTTTGAGAGGAAATTCACACGAATCCCAGTATCGTATAAAACAGACTTCATTACTGAACTGCAGTTACTTCAGATACCGTGAATAGTAGTTATGAGCTACATTGAAATAAGTTCGTGCTAGACTAAGTTAATTGGCCAATCACACTGAAACGACTAGCCAGTCTCATTCAGGCGAATAGTTTTTCTCACAACCGAAATATTTTTCAAGTTTGCTGTACTGGCCGTTCATCGAAAACGCATTCCAAACTTACCCTCAACGGAAAATACCCGCTGTTATTTTGGTACTTTAGACAAAAGACAGACCGCTAAAAATAAGTATTTTGCTATGCTATATTTGAAGGTAAAATATGAGTACCGATGTTTCTCTCGAATGCTAAAAGTGGTCAACTCCCCGTGGTAGTGAGTAAAAATGGGGAGTCGGATCATAATTGCTTTCTGTCACCCGAACAAAGAAATTTTCTACTCACTTCGCTATGCAAAATTATTCTGACAATTACCAAAATTAGTGTGTCCTTGATTCAATTCTGATAGCTCTGATTTTAACTCTGTTCGTAGTTAGCCAAATGTGAATGATCAAAGCGTCTAAAGCATGATTATTTTAAAGTGAAAGAGTCAGAGAAGGTTCTCAAAATTTAATTTACTTTTTTTGGGTTAATTTAAAATCTGGAGCTAATTATTTTCAAAATTGCACTGTCTATCCTAGTGGTCACTACTTTTACTTTTTCAACCAATACTGCTTGTATGCCCACTATCGGAAGCCTTAAGCAGTCTCAGGTATGGATTATTCAGAGTGGAAAAAAATGAAAAATTTGACTTTCTTCGAAAAACTGGGAATAATTTTCTCATTATCCTAGAAGGCATATTGCTCTCACACGCCAATAACCCCAGCCTGAACATAACAGTGATCACATCTAAAGATGAATTATTATGATCGTCCAAATGATCAACTGGCCACTAAAAACCCTGTTTTGTCGCCCTCGTTAGGGATCATCAGTAGTGCAGCCCCACCGAGACTCAAACAATAGAGTGAACGACTTTGGGTCGAACACCTAACCACCATGGTATCCGAAGTGACTCACATCGGTTTATTTACTATCACCAGTGCATAAAATAGGGTTCTTTTGTCGCTGGCTTTCAACGGCAGCAACCGGTTTACGGCAAACCAGGTGAATAAACTGATAAATGACTCCTGCTTAGGGTCCGTTTTCAAACGACCTGTCGGTACGAAACACATGCAGAGCTTAACTACTGGGTCATTGCTAATAGTGAGAAGTTTGACGCATCATTATAAGTTATATATATATATATATATATATATATATATATATATATATATATATATATATATATATATATATATATATATATATATATATATATATATATGCAACGTATGATGAAACCAAACAGAAATCTGCTTCGAGCATATCAGCACACCCCCAATCAAAGTCTATCATCTTTCCGACTGAGAAATAATAGAACTGCTGGCTCTCATGATGTTCTGAATTGTTGGGAAAATTAGCTGGAGGAGCTTTGTTCTTCGTAACCAATTCCTGTCTCCTGAACTTTCGTAATATATCATTACACAAGGCTGCAACATACCATAACGTTATTCATTCACCGATCTGGTGGCGGCCGGAACTGTATGACCTTGGTCATCAAGGTAAATTAGCCTGAATTTCAGAAGTTCAAAAGTAATTACATGTTCAATATAGTTTGTTGGTAAATCAATAAAAGTACGATTCACCGAAGGTGGTTTTCATGAGTGATAAATAAACGCTGATTTTGCTAGAAAAGTTTCGCCTTTCTGAATTCTTTACCCAACAGAAAGAAGTTAAATAAGGCAAGCATGATTGAAGCATGCTATTTAGTCTGCCAGTTCAGCGGGAAACTCACCGTCGAATGTAGCTTATGCTTCCGGTTAATTCTTAGTGCATGACCTGAAAAACCAAAGTCAGACAAGCGTGATCCGTGAATTAGGAATTTTGCTCCCACATCATTGGAGGGATCCCTACTAAAAACAGGAAATATCCGCTAATTTATTAAATAGCATGGAAATGAAATTGTGTGATCCCACAGAGCACTCGTTCCTATGTAAAACATACTTGCAATTCTTCTTATGTACGGTAGCAGGTTGTTTCGTATTATTCATCTACAAATGGTGTAGTACCATGATGTGGTGTGCAAATATATCAGACATGGGTAACCATTCTAGATCCAGTGGAGTAAAAAATAGCAACCAAATAGTAATGAATATGTGATAAAGCAGATTTGATAAGACCTTTCTATGTGCCATTGAAAAAAACCTGAAGACAAAATCACTTTATCCTTCGGCTGACTGAAAGACAGTAGTAAACGGATCACAACAGTCATCGAATGTTGCCACCGCGCGGAAATTCGTATCTCATTGTAAATCTTTCTGATCATCCATCGGTATTGCGAATTTTGTGGTAAGTCTTAAAGAGCTCGTAAATACGTCAGTCACAGAAAAAAGTCCAAAGAAAACTCATTTTAATACGCTTGACGTCACATAGCACACAATGCTGGTTAATAATGGATGCAACAAATCACAATCAATATTGTTATTGGAGCATTATAAAAGGTAGCCTGAAGAAAGTGGAGTTCACAGGGCCCAAAAAATCAAAGTTCCTCGTCTTTCACGCCAGAAATTCTCCTATAAAAGCTGTTTTGCTGTAGAATGACACGCCAGGTCGTCTCACCTCAGGCTGCACATCTTGCCGTCGTGGACACTCCTATCCAGTAGCTAAAAGTTTTTACTGTGGTGAAACCACTAGCAATTTTCATGATTCAGTGCTTAGAATTCCCTGCCAATAGGGCAGTGGTGGTTAAGGATGCGAATTTATTCCTAGTGCTTAAAAAGGAAGTTGTCATAATTTTCCTAGCTAACGGAAATTATTACGAAGGTCCAAGCTCTTGCGTGGAAGATAGATCATTTAAGATAACCCCAGTGCCTAGGGAATTTTGACGACAACTGAAGGCATAAAGCTCAAAATTTGTTCTCTCCGGTTGACCGAGGATTCCACTGTTAAAGCCATAGACTTCCGTCACTGTATCAGTTTAGTTATTTGTCACGTATATTTCATTTACTTTTTGGGGAGAAAATTGAACGTAAAAAATATCAAAGAATGGTTACCTATATTCCAGCTAAAAACTGCCAATTTTTTTCGTGACAGTTTCGAGTATTTCCAAGAAAGCTTGTGTTGAACAAGGTAGACTTGTTTTAACAAGACAATAGTGACAGACGATGGTTTGACCACATTTTCAGACGACGTGATTCTTTTACCGAAAGACTGTACACTTTGCTTACCACACTGAATCGGCAAACATTGGGTACCAATAACATGCTAGTTATGTCAAAACTTTGGGTAGATAGGAAACAATGTGTCTAATTGATGTCAACTCACTTCCGCATCTCATCGGTAAGCTGAATGCCGCCGGTTCGATTTTGGCTCGCGGTGTTTGACTTTTAAATGTGAAAAATGTGAGTGGATTTTCCATTACACCTGAGTTCTTACGCTTGTGGCAGCAGACATCCTCTAATTTACCTTAATTGTTTTGAAATTAATTCAAAAGTCTCATCAACCTGTAAAATATCCGTGTACCTTTAAGTGTGACAACTTTTCTCAACTGAATGAGCCGAAAGAAAACTGATTGACCGACGCGGATGATGTTGAG
The DNA here is from genome assembly GCA_948099385.1 of Fasciola hepatica. NCBI lineage: Eukaryota > Metazoa > Platyhelminthes > Trematoda > Plagiorchiida > Fasciolidae > Fasciola > Fasciola hepatica. Next base: position 5,779,950 of record CANUEZ040000092.1, read on the forward strand.
ACCTAAGTTACAGGCGATTCGTTCGAAGGCTATTGTGTTCTTACGCTGGTATATATAATATGAAATTTCGGTAGTATCAGTTATCAAGATATAGCATTGAATATGTACTTAGGTGATGCTAATTTGTATTCATGTCTAATACAGTTTGACCAGTGAAAAAGGCATCAATATTAGAGGATAAGCAAAGGCTTTCAATAATTACTAATCTTGTTCTTACTCATTGGTGGAAGATCCAACCAAATTATCCACCTGTCACGTAGGAAGAAGACATAATTGAAAAGGTAGAGAGAGAACTAGGAGGATGCTTCTCAGAAGACTGAGGTATCCGGGCTTTATAAACAAAGCAGCGTACAAAAATCTAAAACCAAATGGCTCGACCATCCCACGTCTTTAGGGAATTCCGCAAATTCACTAAGAATGACATTATGATTCGACCAACTGGTGTGGTGATTAAAACTCCACACCAAGGGATTTCGTAATGGCTGGTAGAAGTTTTGAAACCCACTCATTTATAACCCGCTAAACGTTGTTTGTGAGAAAATTTTCACATTTTGTCCTTCATGGAGAAAGTAGGCCTACGCAAGAAAACCACACTATTCGTTGATGCGGTGTCGTTATTTTTGAATGTACCCACAGTAGAAACTGTGAGCATCGTATGTGAAGACGTTGGAACATCTAGCGTACAAACGGGGATTCCAGCGGAAAATCTCACGCTACTGACATTTTCACAATTTTTTAAGTCCAGTGGCAAAAAATGTGCATGATTATTTGAAAATCAAAATTGTGATATTAGTAAAAGTTTCAACACTGATCTTCTAGAAATACCCATTCTTCAAAAGGTTTTTAATAACATCTATTTTATTTCCCAATGCAATTCGTTTTCGAGACCATGTTACTCATGAACTTTGCAAGCTGCATCGATCGGCGGTTCAAACAACCCCTGGATAATCTCTGATTTAAGCCACAACTGATCGTCAGATTTGATCACAAAATGTTTCGGTTACTATTTGGGATCGTGCCCCTTGGAAGTTGAAGTCAGTTGATCTTGAATGAGTTTTAAATAACAGTGGCGGTGTATGTTTCCAAAAAGCTCACTCACGTGAGGGTCAGTTTACACCGTGTCACGCTTCGTTTTATATATATCTCCGTTTAGCAAAGTCTTTCAAATGAGGCTCCTCAAACTTCAGTGCCCTATAAGCCAATCACGATGAGCCCAGGGTTCAAAATACTGTCCCAAAAATCGATTTACAGCTTATTCATTAAGTTTAATAGAATAAGATTCTGATGGGTAATAGGCAAGTTATATCGGAAGTTTTGGTTTGAGTATCACCCAGGAAGCATGGGTCTTTTATCTCACATAGTCTCGACTAAAGCTCTTATGTCACTCTGAACCATGTGCACTCTTTGACAAACTGAAAAGTTCCTCATATGGTCATATCAAATGAACGAAATCATGAATGATTCTCGATAAACCGGATTTGCTTTCCCTGCCAATGCTTTTCGCCCTAGTCCGAGCAAATCGGAGGAAATCTTCCTGCAGCTGTGCCTCCTCGTTTCACCGGCCACAAGCAAAATGTCGTAGAACTGACGAAGTTGGTGGTTCTGGTGAGTCATTGCCCTAAAATATTGAAATTGTAGTCCCCTTGTCTTAGACACCTATTTACCAACTCAATTTTCTAGTTTACATTTTGTTATTAGAATGATTCAACATGCAGAAGCGTTTTGCAACTTACCAATGAAAACCACGGGATTCAGTACAACTAATCTATCTAACTTGGTAGATATCATCAGCCACGGTTCACGTTCTCCGAGCCCTCAACAACGAGTCGAACATCTAACCCCGAAGCTATCCCAAATGGCTCTCAACCCTTGACTTGACATCATCACCAATGTCAACTTTGAACAATAATGGCCAGTTGACTGGACTGCAATCGAATCCTGTGATGGAATTCTTTCACTCCTCTCTACATGTCATCTAAGAGAACCATTTCCTATTACATTGATGAACATTTGCAGTTATAATCTCTTTAAAGAGCGCTTCCTGCGACTACGTATGCCCATTTGTACGTTCTCTACCCTACCTCTGAAATAACTCATTTCGACCAAAAAAGTTTATTCCTGACAGCGAACCAGAAAAAAAGGCAATCTATTTCCGTCCAATGTATTACTGACACAAGGAGACTGAATCTTGTATAGTGGAAAACCCACTTTCGTTTTTGGCATCAAAAAGCACATCATTAAGGGCTGAAACCGAACCGGTGACTTTCGTTCATCGAACAAATGCTCTACCACCTGATCTGCCGCCTCACGGGCGTTTGGGTGCGAATGTCCACTGAAGCACATACCACTATCCCAATGATGCGCAGCGATTGTTTTGGTTTTACTTACCGATATAGCATCGTCGGTCACTTTCCAGTGGGACGAACAGCACGTGGCTAAGTGCGATCCAATGGACACTGAAATATATATATATATATATATATATATATATATATATATATATATATATATATATATATATATATTCATGGAATGTCATATTTGCACGATGAACCTGAAGTCCATGGGACTGGATGGCGTCTAGGCGTGTGCTGTTCAACTTATTGAGTGATTTCTGCAGCACTGGATATTCAACTTATTTTATTTAGTGAAAAGTGAAACATCACGTACCATTTTATAACAATAAAGCGGTTTCTCGTTTTTCTAACAAAATGACGGGTAGTTTGAATGTCACGAACAAACTGGGAGGCTCTGTTCTATAAACTGAACTAGCGAACTCATCAGTAAACGGATGATGATTGTGAATAGTGCTGTCAACTCTTGGTCTAAAATACGGGCAAATTAATGTGGCTAACAGTAACTGATAAAGCAGACGTTTGACAAATCTAGTTTCGGTTACTGGGATCCACAGGATAATAATTGACCGTTGCTTGCGGTTCTGTAAGCTGTCTGAATCAGTCATATTATAGCGGGAAACCCTGGGGCAACCGAACAAGATGAATATCAAACCGATCGGGTCAACCAATCGACAACCGAAGACCACAGAATAGATGCTCAATATATCGGAAGCATCCCGCAACTAACGTAAAGAGATGTGCGGAGCAGCATGGCAGTAGTAGTCAGTGGCAATCAGTAGGATCTGAGGCAACTAGAAATGTAACCCAGGTGAGTGGCTACCTATTGAATCATCTACCAGATCAATCGGACCAACCAGACGGGAATGGAGTCAAAAGAATCAGCCTAATAGCGGAAAGCACCGGGCTAAAATGGAGCAGAAATACTCAGGCAGCCAGAGGATTGCAGCTGCTGCATCACAGTCGGGAAAATGGACTATCTAAAGGATTGCACATGTTTACCGACTAAAGTGGTTTGACTGGTTAAATGCAGGTGTTCCTCGCCCGTCTTGTCTTCTTCGTAGCAATATGAGACTTCGAAATCGGCAATTTGTGCATAAAATTACTACTTTCATGGTTTTATTCGCATCATTCTAGATTTGCTGTCACAAGAAGTTTCCAATTTAAAAAAAAAAACAAAGACCGTGCTCCCGTAAATCGCACAAGTGGAACTAAGGTGACTATTTCTAACACCGAATAAAATGTCTGGGAGCACAACACTAAAGTGTGCAATTGTTCTTCTCAGCTTCATAAAGTTCAAAATATTACTTTTAAATTGGTTTCCTCGCAAACTGGAGCGAATAATTTTTGTACCTATTTTCTTCTATTTTTTAACTTGTTGATCCCTGTAAATGATCCGTCATAATTACGGTTTTTCCGTGTTTTTGGTTCAGGTGTCGGATGATGGCAAACAGTCTGCATCCCACATCTGTTCTAAATAAACCGGTCTCGATTTTCATCGTGAACTGCTGCGGATTGCGGATCGCAATCCACTTGCTTGTGCCAAATCCACCCACCAGTTTGCAAATGCCTCCAACATTCTGGCACAGTCTGCGTGATGTGTTGTGCACAGGTCGCAATTACTCTTAAAATTGTGTTGTCAGTCTGCACCTACGCAACATTTTTGTTTTAAAATTTTTTTAAAAAAAGAAAAGGAAATCTTCAGGTTCTGTTTCGGCAGTAATTCGTTCGGAATAGAGTAATCATACTGAATTTCACGGACTGTTGTGAAAGATTTGATTTCGTACACGTATTCAGCGTCAATCAATAAGAGATAAATGAAAATTAGTCTGCTTCTTGGATAAACAAAACGAAGTCAGAAACTGTTGTTCGCGAGTTTATATTAGCATTAGAGATGCCTGGGAAATATTAGTGACGCCCATAATGGTAATGTAAAATCTATATTGTTCAACTAATTCATCCCGAAGGCTTGTGGGCGTTATTAAAATCCATCGGACTGATTATTGCTGCGTCAATGAATTTCTATCGATGGATTTCCTTACATAGTACAACTACGAACGATTTCAGTAACATTCCACATACATTGTTATTGTTACCGTCTTGTTACCGTCGTACATAAGCCTTAAGTTTGGAAGCCTAGTATTAGTTAAAAGTCGAAAATCGATCTTTATGGAAACCACGATGATTAAACTCACTGCACACGACTTTTATGACCCACGGAAAAATGCGGTTCATACCAGAAGCACTTATTTCTTCTAGAATGTCGACCAGGTCTGCCTTGTAAGAACAAGCAAAGATGACAGGAATATGTTTGGAAAAGACTTTATTAACCCTTGGTTACACAAGAAGCTCGCCGTTGAAGGTATTCTCACAGGAGACAAATGTCTAATTGTGTCGAAAGCATGACATTCACCTCAGGATTATATGAACAAGGTCCGCCGATTACCTTTTTCGGGATTGTAAGAAAGGGCTGTATTTAGAGCCAGAAAAATTCCCAAGTTCAGTAAAGAGGATGAAAGCGACATCTTGTGAGCTCACCGGACTGATTTTGATAAGAGGTGTTCCATAAGTGACAACAAGTTTTCTGCAATTTCAAGCAAATTATTTTTGCAATTAAATGAAATAACCAAAAACGAATACACCCGACTTGAATAATGATCTTACCTTCATTTTTGTTAGAAAACTTTGGTCGAGAATTACATTTATTCAGCGAAAGGACTTCCCGGTAAATTTCTGTGATCCATTTCAACGAAGGACAATCTGAAGCCGACATTATACTCCCAATAAAATGGTCACGTGTTCCACTTTTGAAAAGATTCAGATTGCAAAGCCTTTGTTTTTGGTTATAGATTTAGTTTTTATGATCAATGGTGAGATCAGGAGAGCTCATAAAAACGTGACCTCCCTTAGGGAACTCCTAGGGGAAATCATTCCAGTGAATTCGGGATCACAAAACCAATTACACTAACTGACACGGTCTGCATTATATCCTGGTCAACCTAGTATGTTAAGTGATCCCAACGACACAATGAACAACTCGAACTTCGTCTAACTGGGAAAATACTTCCAGCCTGTCAAACGAGAAATTGATCTGGGTAGACCAACTTTCTTACAGACAAGTTGACACATCATGTGCGTAAAAGATTGGATAAGCCTTTGTCGTTGACACTACTACTAATTGTAGAAAATCAGGGTGATTTTTCGTTTCATTTCTTTCTTTCAGTCGTGGTTTGATGACGACCGGGATCTCTTGTGCGCTGTCGAAGAAAGAAGTGAAGTCTACTTCTCCGTATTTGACTTTGTGGGTCAAATTGATGTACACAACGCAGCACAGGACGATTGGTGATATCACAGCTAGGTTCTTGGAATCTATGGATCACAAGTCTGGGTAAACTACCAAGTTTGACGCAAGTTGGCACGTTATCAACGGAGAGTTTACTTATACCTCAAGAACTGTATCAGTTTGTGTGTAAACAAATACCACTTATAGTTAGAACATATGGTTCACATTCGTTCATACCTGTCGGGTTATTGGCTTCTGCGAAATAATGAGCTAGTGAGATATATCGCCTTATACTTGTCACTGAGAAGTGCGACAAATGTAACCACCTTTTTGTCATCTACTATTGTTCCGATTCGTCCCACTAGCCTTAGAAAAACAAAGTTGTGCATGAGATACATGATTATCGTAGCCAAGTCCTGCTGAGCACATCATCAGTCCACCCGTTATTCTCGGCCAGCTCTTCTCAGTGGTTAGTCTGGAAACAAACCTTTTTGGTTAATTCGGTCCAGATGATGACTGGCATTTGGTCGATAGTGCGGCCCACTTCGTTAGCTCTTACCATGTCCTCGGTTCTGGACATGCGAAGACGTGCTAGCTGCTCGGAAAACCATCGTGCTTTCTACTGAACGAACCAAACTGTCTACTGGCAATGTGCCAGCTCATTCCAGCACCGTCATAATGTGCTGAGTTAAAAAAAACTTTTGTGCCAGATTGCAATGTCTCGCAATTTTCGACAAACCCTTCACTTTGAAGTATACGAGCACACGACGAAATAATAGAAAGAAAACTAGTGAACATAGTACCTCGGTGATTTACGTGCTATGATATACATGGTTCTAGTCTCTTGTGTTAGTTTTATCCTTTACTGTGTCAATAATAAACCAGTTCTTCAAATGTCCAACATACATGGAAAGATTTCATTTAGTTAATTTATAGAAATATTTATCTTTAGTTTTGACGAGTTCAGCAATGGTCTGTACTGCTAAATTATTCCAAACACAGACGATGGGTATGTGCAAAAGAGGTCAGGTTTGCCATAGAGCAGACAGTCAACGTTGAACTACCTGCTCACCATATTGAACGATATTGATTCAAAGATTATCTGAGTAACCACAAAATGACAGATGACAATACTGAGCCTTAGACGCAAATTCGTGAATGAAATATATTGACATTCCAAATGGTTTTGAATAATGACGTTGTTATTAGCTCAGTTTGGTGGTTCCCTGTGCTACTGATTGTTGAGATTCGCGGACTGGCTGTCAATGATTACTTCCACCAAAAGCATCACGTGACCTAGCACCTTCTGTCACCGACATTGTACACATGAAAAAATCGTATTTTGGGCGGATTGTACTTCTTACAATGGACGTCTTTTTCGTAGGACGCCTAAATGGAACGAAGTCATTACTTTACAAACGGCCTTTTATATTTTGGCTACTTGTCCCGTTTCAGTAGTGTAAGATTTGATTCATATGTAAGATGATTAAGTAGATATCTTTAAAATGTCATGCTTGTAGTCTTTTGTCAACAGTTCTTTTTTTGACGTTGGTCTGATAAAGTGAGCCATTTATGTGCAGTAATGGCTGATTAACTATCGCTGACTCCGCATGATATCTGGCATATCGATTTTAACCGGTTGAAAGCACTTTTGCTGCCCTTTAAACCATTTTTTTCCTTCCTGATGAAAAACAGAGAAGAAATCAGTATGATTTGTCACGTAATAAAACAAAAGCACGAACTTTCCATGCTTTGTGCGGGGAAACAAATATGATCCTACCACTTATTTTATTAAACATGACCATATTACCACTCTCAAAAAGGTGGTGTCATGGAATTTAGTGTTTTCTGTAAGTAAAATAATTCCACAAACTGTTTTCTTAGTAGAATTCAGTAGTGAAGAACTCCCAGGGAGTAAACGCGACGTACAAACATATATTCATTGACGCAACTATCCTATCGAATTTAGACTACTGTTTTGCTGCCCAGATAAACATGATTCCAGAGAAAGGGAGCCTTCTCTAGAAGAATCCTTTTACTCAATCCGGTGGCAAAAGGCGTGTTTAGTTCTTCCTGCTTGAAGATGCAACTACGGGCTTTACTACGTTTAAACTGCACTGATTTTTGGTCGTGTCACCTTTGCGAGCATTTACCCATTCTAGCTTCCTTAAAGTTTCAGATTATCGGATAGGCAGAAGGCGGAATTTCTACTATGGTTTGCAAACGCACTAAGAAATGTGTAACTTCCCGACTAAAAGATATTACGCAGTACAGTGACGCATCGCTTCTTGAGCTTAGTTCATTTGGTGGATCTGTCCAGGGCTTCTCGAATCATCATAAGACCAACAAATCCGCTTATCCTTCGCCACATAAATCCCGAAGTCTGTGCCCAAATTAACTTTATCAAGGGAAATAATAGGCTGGTGTCAAAGTGCTCACAAAAGCTTAACTTGATCTTCTCAACGGAGTGGAATCAGGTAATCATGAATTTTTTTTCCTCGAACCCTGATCAAAGAGAACTTTGAATTTTGCGGCTACGGAGGTTTTGAATTTCTTCACTTGGAATCAAACTGCGATGAAGGAACTCCAAGTCGGTTAGCTTATATTCCAAATAAAACAACAAGAAATGGAAAAATAAATGACTCTAAATCTCATTCAAACTTCTGCCATCATGTTTGAAGTACATGTCACTATCCGGTTAATAATATGATAAACTATCTGTATCCCCAGTGAATTATTTTGCCCTTATCAGCATAGAATTTATCTACTTTACCATTATACCACTACTTTTTCTGTGTTCATTTACATACAGTATTTTTGCCTTCGTAGTCCAAAGTGCAGAAAGCGTATTAGCTTATTCTTCCAACGTTGAAGATGAATTCTCCCCTAAGAAAGAATCAGGGCTTTAATAGGCAATCGTTCAGTGTTCATTTTTTCGCTGTCTTAAGTGTATATAAAGAAAGCATAGATTTTTCCACGGCCACGAGGTGTACATTCGCGTGTGAAGCATGACCTGACGCCTTAGGTGGCAGAAAAGTAGTCTTCCGAGAAGAATATCTGATCTGACAGACTGGGATTATTTGTGTGTTGATCCCGATGAAAGCTGTCTTGCTCTGAGTGTCGTCGGTAACACTACCCAAGCCAGGTTAATCCAAATTTAATCCAGTAAATTTTATAACAGGCCAAGTTTCTGTACTTACTAACCTTCTGAAGGTCGACGCCATCCGGCGGGTCAAGGTCATATCCAAAGCAAGCTCCATATATACGCAGAAGAGTACGGGCACCCTCACTTATGCACTGATGATGTGACCTCGACTGGTGCTGGCAATCATGTGACCTAAAAGTCAAGCTTAGCGATCACCAAGGTATACCGACTTTGTCCTTTAAGCTTTAGCCAAGTGTATCAAGATAACTAAAATTAGGGAATTCCAATTTCAAATAAAATGGCCTCATCCTTTATCTTGTCCGCTTACTCGTAGAATGAGATCAAGTAATCGGGCGATCTCGTTATCTATCTTCATCAATAATCAGACTGTAAGTGTTGCTTCGTTTTGCTTTCACGCATTTGTCTGCACCTTGCAATAGGCCCTTACGCTCTTTTCTCTTAGATTCCTCTGAGAACCATGCGCGTGTTGAAAATTCACCCTACATCGGGTGCATAAAAGTGTTCATTGACTTGAACTGAATAATAAATGATTAGTCACGCAAAAACGATGTAAAACTCACCGTCGAGAACTATAGATGTTCTGTAAAGCTATTTTATCGAGCTCATCAAGAATCATCAATTGCAGTGCACAGCCACCAATCCCCCCGGTGACTTGAACGCAGGTGAATGATGACCGGTCGAATATCTAACCACTAGGATAGAGGCGTTCACTCTCAAAGGTTCATATAACTTGAAGGTTTCATGATATAGCACGTCTTCCCGTCACTGGACTAACACGATAACAACCCGTTACCCACAGGGCGATCGAATTGTGTGATGGCCGTCTTCTCTGCCCAATGCTTAAGTGACGATACGGCATTAAGCTAAGAAAAGTCTACATATGTTGGTTACTTTAAGGCCATTAGGGGTGGGAAATTTACATTCACCGTCCAATGATTCAGCATTCAATGGTGATCTATGGTCTAGTGACTTCCCTCTTTTTTCAAACTGACCCCCAATTTATACGTCAGCATAGTTATTTGAACCAATAGCTGGATTTTTCCCAAGCTAAAGGCATTCTGCTAACCTCTGGACTAGCAGCTCTATCCAAAAAGTGATTAAGGAAATAAGATGGATTTGTTGTCCCGCTAACCGTAAAACATTTCACCGAGCAACCTTTTTTCTCCCCATCATCTAAATGTTTTGATGAACCAGAGTTCATTTTGCTGAAAGGTATTCAGCCTTGTTGCTTACGAGACCAAGTCCTTGGATGAGCATCAGTTCCACACAAATATTCTCCTAAATGGGCTCATTATCATTATTTATTAATACAGAGCATACGACCTTATGCCAGGGGAAGTCAGGTAACATTTTTTCCAAAAAAACTATCTTCGTGCGTGAAACAAGGCCACTAAAATGCGGTTTCCTTCTGGTGATTGTAGACAAAGACACAGTCCTCGGTATCATTGAATACTGTTATACGTCCACACACAAAAATCCTCCTAGACGAAAAACGGATTTTTCCGAGCTTCATGCATCTTTCACCACTTGCTCCTGTGAATATAAATATATCTGCAAAAGGCTGCAACCCATCTGGGACTATGCTTTTCCGAGCGCATTCGTGATGCTTCAGTTGGCACGTGATTAAAATTGTCATAGAATGATTCAACTTAATTATTCAATGTTATAGTTATTTTCTGATGCACGATAAAACTGAAAGCGGCTTCCCATGATTAATTGGGAATCATTGGCTTCAGTTTACTTGTGGTTAATTGCGAGATCCTGTTGCTTGTTGTGCCCATCAGAATATTCACTTTGGATACTACATATGCAAAAAGATAATGTCCTTATCACTCCCCCTCCCCCCAAAACTTATTCCGGTTCCCACTCCCATCAACGCGATTAAGCCTATTCTCGCCTTACGGATGGATCCGGTATAACTGCGTAACCAGTGCCGATTTTTCAGCCATTATTACTCACTTGCTTGTGCTGACCTCCGATAAATTCCACAGTTTTACTATATGCATTAGAAGAACAAGGTTGTTCACCCTACAGAATACTGTTCCGGTAATGAAGCAGAATGCTCACCAGATGTTAAGAGGATGCAAGTGAAAGTAAGGGAAAAACACCTTTTAGACAGTTTCATCAGTAGGAAATCTGAATCATTTCTCATGAGCTCCGTCATACGGATTTACCACTCAGCTACGCAATCATAACGAAAGAAAGCTTTTACGGAAGTCATCAGCAGTGCGTATTTACGGAGTCCTTTCTGTGACTCTAAAACGATATACACGATTCAGATTTACGTACTTTAAAACACTATGAGGATGTCCTGCGTCTCTTTGTGTCTGACGTCCGATTTATCCGAAACGTTGATCTTATCTGAGGGGAACATCGAGTGGACAATGACGAGGTGATCCGTAGTGTGTCAACCGCGGATAGCCACCTTCTTTCCCAGGTAAATGCTCAACACCCCCTTCGGTGGCTGGAAGATGTTTTGTGAATGCCTGCTCGTCTTCTACCTTTCCGTGCCCTATTTGCACGTACTGGGCAAGGCTGGAAGAGGTGACTAGACTGTCAAGCCATGACTTTGCTTAGGGGTACGAGGAAGCTTAGTATCAGCATTCTTTTCGATTAGTGCTTCTCGCCTTCTGCCTCGAGGCCCAAGTGATGTGTATTGCTACTAGTCAGAGAAGATGAGCAAAAGGGAACAGAATGGAAGTCGGCGGGGCGAAAGCTGCGCGGTCTGTTTGTTGAAATCTCGTGTCCCATAATCAAAAAGATGTCTCTCAGACAAACGAAATGACAAAAAACATGAAAAAATGTACGGTAGACAACCGAAAAATCGCAACATATATATATATTTATTACTAACCACTAATTATCATTATCCGTCTTACCTTCCCCGTTCCCATTTTTTCGTATTTGTTGTGTTTGCCCCGGCATCATGTTTGATTACAATGCGATGGGGATTATGAAACCGCTTGCGTCTGTCCAACTCTAATTTACGGAGTGGTTACCGTAGGGGTTTTAAGGGTTTTTGCATCATTTTTATGATTGCTTTATGTGGAACTGTATTGGAAACCATAGACGGATGTTTGAAGTTTGTTCCATGGTGTTTCGCGTGTCTCAGCGACTAGCAGAAATCCGGTACATCCACAACGGCGATTTTATTTGGGCTGACCAAAAGTAGGACCACAACGGAATTCTTTGGAAAATACGTATCAAATTAAAAAATATTCATTCCCTCCGGTAGGCAAATAAAATTTTCTGGTCAAATTGACAGATAGTCCTTCTCAATCTAATCCTTCCATCAGCAGAATAATAATTGCTTCACACCCACACCCACACATATATTAGGTCTTTGAATCGTACCACAGAGATTGTCGACGTGCGTCGTAGTCATATTTGTGTATAAAGGTCCACTTTGTAGGATGAAATCAAACCAGCAACCTTCCACTTTCTAAACAGTCTCTGAGTACCAACTAAGCTAAGGCCGTACGGATGAGCGCGAAAAGGTGCTAATAGATTCTATCCCATAGAAATCATTCTGTCTGCTTATTCCATTCGAATATTCTACATTTATACACAACTAGAAGGTAACATATAAGGGAAGAATCTGTGTTAAGCAAATAACAAGCCAGATAAATGCCGTACAAACTACTGATCTGCCACAGCATAGAAGTAATTAGCAGTAACTGTTAAAGATAATCCAAAGGTTTATATCTCCAGTTCCGTGGGGTCTGACCGTGAATTTCGTGTGGTTTTCATAGTTAGACTGGATAGTTACTATTCAAATGAGTTCTACTTTACTGAAATGAATTATCATGGGATTTCTGCTGCGAAAAATTTGCTGACCATCGATTCGCAAATATCGAAACCCTTTTGTATGCACATCCCCAGTGATTTATACCAACGGTTTTCGTCTCGCTGTTTTCAGAGTGTAGCTGCTCCCTTATTGTACCCTTTTTGGAGAATGCTACGAAAGAGATAAGTTTTACAATTGTAAAAACTATGGAAACCAAATAATAAGTTCACCCCTAACCGAGAATTCTTTTATCTTGCTGTTTGCCAATTGAGTCTCTCTCCCTGCGTGATAACAAACGATCCACTGCAAGCCGACTTGAGTTTTTTTTTCAGGAGCAACGAATTTTTCCGTTTTCTAATCCCCAAATATGACGCATGTTTCTTCTACGAATTCCCATGAGTGGCCAAAAACTTGGGACTCATTTCAAACGAAAGTACTGTCTAAGTAAAACCATCCTAACTGGTTTTTTTCTCAAAGTTTGGTCCGGCTTTTTTCACATTATTCTTTAACTTGCTTCTCTACCCAGTTGAAACATTTCTAATTTGTTGTTATGCCCCAGCTGATGCACGGAACCATTTTGAATGGCGATTCAATGTATGTTCATTGGCGTATCGTTCTTAGTCGCCATAAATAGCTGGTACGAGCTCCTCAATAAGTGATTATCTTCATTTTTTTGTTTCATTCAGGATCCCCGAAATTCCCCTTTCAAGCAACTGCCTATCGTGTCTTGTAGGTATTAAGAATGTTTTGTTTTAGCGACTTTCTCCGTTTGCAGATTTCCTTTAGTCAATAACTTTCCCAATTCCAATATGATTCCATCGGCTTTGGTCAAACATCGGAAAACAAGCATCCCTGTACTTTAGGCTAGAATCTCCCTTTCAGCATTCCACTAGTAGTTACCCTGTTCCATGAATAATTCACCTCAACTATGTCACTATTAAATTGTGCATTACTATTTTGAACTGGAAGATTTTTAAAGGAAACTTTTTATTTATTACAATATGTGTGAAAACTGGTCAGTGACATCATTTTCGTGAAAATTGAACAGCAGAATAACAATAGAGAAAAACAATCAATTTATTCTTTTATTTATATGGATTTCACAAACGAGATCGTCGTAATTTGCTTCGGTAAAATGAAAACAACGACCTAATGGTTTTGTTATCGCCTTTCGAAGAACACACTGTTCCTCTTGTTTCGTTACTTACGACGAGAATTTCCTGTAACCGTTGTGTTCGTCTGCGTTTGATTTGTTGCTATCAACGCGGGAGCTGCTGCTATTGATCCGGCTGCTTCCGTGACTGCTGCTGGTGTTGTTGTTGTTGCATTCTGATTCGGTCTACTCGTGTGGTTTGTATCGTTATGTTTACCATGGTTACCGTGGTGATGGTGGTGGTGGTGGTGGTGTTGCTGGTAGCGGTGTTCACCGTGGTGATAACGATGATGCCGGTTGCTGTCCTCGTCTGACTTTTCAACCACAACCCTTACATCGTTCAAAATCATCGGTCCATGCTGACAACCGCAATGACGATGAACACACGGATTAGCGTTTGAATTGCTCGCCTCTGTGGTTGTGTTTCCATCTGAATCTGCAACGTCAAAGGTTACAAAGACCGTTGCAAGAACCAGAGCGATGAGATGCACTGAAGTCATATTTTATGAATGCGTATTGACTATCTGTGCACTGGGTACTACTGAGGAGTGGTTTATATTCATCTTTTCTCTTGAGAGAATAAATGAAATGTACCCGTGGGAAAACAAACCTCTTTCGTGCCATTTTGTGAACAAGTAATATCATTTAGCTTGTTCACAACCTCGACGAGTTCATAAGTGCTCTTAAACAACGTTCGGTTGAACTTCGTCGAGGAAAATACGCGCCCTTAAGGTGAATAGTAAATGATCTCACCCCTTCAGGTCACGACCTCATAGATCAGTTTTGTGCGCACAACAGCCCCAGACAACCCGGCTGGGGAATTTCAGAACACGTATCTCTGCAGAACAGAGTATGTTGACCTCATCTCGTGCGACCGACTGGATACTTGCCACTTAGTTGTACACTCCGTTTTTTTATCTTCCCTATCTACTGAACCATTGAAAAACCAAGCTGAATTATTAGTCGAGGGAGGATAATTTTATGATGAAATGGTCCAGTAGATTGCATTTAACCTGCTTTGTTATAAAGCTGGTCAAAATGCGTTCCGCCAATTAGTATTGCATGGCATTGAGGATTTCAAGAAGTTAACAAGCTGGCATTTCAGTTTGAACGGAGGAAAACCGACAGTTTTCAATATGAAATGACCGTAAAATGAAAAGAAGCTTCAAAAGATAGGTTGTTTGAATGCTAAGATTCATGTGAAGTTCCTCTGTGACTTTCGTGCTGCCTATCAGAACACGCGCTGTAGAGTTGCTGAAGATACTTATACAGAAGGATATAAGTCTATATGCCGGATGTGTAAATGGCTGTGAATGGTATGTAATCAAGCCACGAGACAGGATACGTGTGCCGTCCGCAAGAATCTTCCTAGGGAGTTTTTCGCAGGTGATGACGTGTGAAATTTCCAAACTTAAGAGATCAGAGGTCGTATGGGATTAACAATATGCTAGCCATGATGTGCTGGGATGAAATCTTTTTAACGTAAACCAAGAAGGAATACGGGAGAGCAGTATAGAAAGACTGGGAGGATACATTGATAGGCAAAAGAAAAAAGAGCAAGTTTTCCTTCAACAAACTGCCTTAGTCTGCGAATCGCAAAAGATAATTTACAGTTTCTTCACGCAGTTCAGCACATGGGAAGACCACTGTAAATTGATATTGATTGTAAAGCCAAATTATTTGGTTAAGTCAGTTTTGGAAACGGGTACAGCGTTGATGACCGACTGCTCAAGTGGTTAAAAGGAGGGAGAAACGGAGAAAGAGCACTCAAAATATTTGGAATCCTTGGGATATAAGTCAGAATCGGACGAAGAGTCATGAATATTGTATAACTTCTCGGAAAAGACGTAAATCAGGTAGAGAGATGATATACTGACAGAGCAACACTTCATTGGTGTAGTGTCAAGGTCGTGTGAGTATTCCAGTGGACAAGTAGTCAATATGTGTAATGAATAGATAGGAGCAAAGGACGGAACCCTAAACAACCAGAGGTGTTTGTAAAGTACTCAATAAGCTTACAGAACTCACTTACTTGGTTTCAGTGTCGTCAGTTTTCATAAAATTCGACCAAAAGCCGCTTGTACCTCTAAGAAAGTAGTCATTTTCGTTGAGCACGCTGTCGGACCCACTTCTCTCTACGTGAGCCCGTTTGATGCCATATTCCCTTAGATATGAAAATTCCAGCTTTCTGCCCATGTCGTAGAAGTCGCCGTCTTTCTCGACCCAACTCTTCCTCTGGGCAGCCTCAAAAGAATTCTTCCACAGTGTGGTAATTAATATCCAGTGAAATTGATTCTCCATTATGCTGTTTATTTGTGACTTCCGAAGGATCATCTCCAGTATTCGCTAGTGCCATCTAATCAAGATTCCCTTTAGAATAGATCCTGTTACTACATACATTTGCCAAAACTTCCGATTCAATATCTGTTGCCCTATCATGAAGTTCAGATGAAGATAGTACCACATCTGGATCTTCTTTGGCCATTTTTCAGTAAACAGTAGAATCAGAATAAATAGTAGGTGATTAGATTTTACACGATGTTATACGTCACACAGTGTCGTCACTGAACCCGCCACCTTTGTTAGGATTCGTCAGTCAGAATAGCATAAAGTGCAGGCGCTCGAGGCCCAGTCGTTCATCTCGGGTTCGAATTCCAGTTGGGGCTCAGTGACTGCGCAATGCAAATAGTATAACCACTAGCCAGAATCTTATAGTCGGTTAATTAACCTTGGAAATCATGAGGCTTTAAGAGGATCGGATGGGTAAAAACCAACACGTGAGTGGGGATTCGTCGTGGAAACCAGTGGATCAGCGCACACGTGGACACAGTGGTGAAGAACGGTTAAGTAAGCGGTAAATTCTGTTAAAAATCATGATTCAATAAGAACAGATGAGGCCATCAAATGGACCTAATGTTCGCTGGATCTAATTTGAGTCCTCTGGAGTGTGAATGGATACTCTTCATTGAAGAGCCCACAAATGAATCACAACTGTGATTTCTCATAGTTATTCGTGTGTGGGTCACTGCTAACCCAAAGAAAAACGAGGCTGCGTGTGCAAGCTCTCATATTGATACTAAGTGGTATGCAAATGTGCAGACAAAATTCCCCCGAAGGCACAGGAACGGTTTCGCGATTGTTACCGCTCATCAGGTTTGTGTACCCCGTACTCCTTTTCCCACTCGTCTTCATACTTGTACACTCCGATGTTATATGTTCACTAGGATCTAATTTGAGTCGTCTATCAATATGAGCGTTTCCACACTCAGCCTCGTTTTTCTTTGGGTTAGCAGTGACCCACACACGAATAACTATGAGAAATCACAGTTGTGATTCACTTGTGGGCTCTTCAATGAACAGTATCCATTCACACTCCAGACGATTCATATTGGATCCTAGTGAACATATAACATCGAAGTGTACACGTACGAAGATGAGTGGGCAGAGAAGCACCGGGTACGCATACCTGATGAGCGGCAAAAACCGGGAAACCGGTCTTGTGCTTCCGGGGAAATTTAGTCCACACGTTTACGTACACTTGTTTCCCGACACCAATTGGAAGAGAGAAGCCCAAATTACTGGTTTGCACAATGCATCCTGGTTCATTTGGCTGCATCTTCACAAAGTACATACTGCAGTCACGACAATTTCTTATATAGTGAAGAAAAACGAACATTAAGGGACAAAATTGCGATCAACTAACGAATGTTTGTTATCAAGGCAGAGCTAATGAGATGAACCATTCGCTCTGCATACATAATTCGGGTTTTAGGTTGCGAATGACTAGTGCTTATGAGTAACTGAACAATGGTCGGTTGTTGCTAGAGTATATGACCTCAGAAGCATCGTGTGGAGTGATGCGATGCTTCTGCGCCCAAAGGTGTTGCTTGATCGACGATCTGGGACACTTTCGTTCCTCTGGTGACGTCACTGTTGTGAATTTGTTACTCATTGCTTTCTGCAACCACACTGGTATGTGTTCGGCTATTCTATGACGTAACTGCCTCTCTGTTCTGCTCATGTAGACTGCTGAGCATCTACCCTTGAAAAGATAAATACAGTTTGATTTGGCTCAGGGGGGCAGTGGTTCTTTAGTCGGTGGTGTAGGTATTTGAGTGGTTCTGAAAACAATTATCGATTCATCCGCGTAATAGGTGCGCCTGAATGCAGAGTTTAGGAGCTTACTAATCAACTGACTAGTGTCATCACTTGTGAACGGTAATTCTAGAAAAGCCCGCATTTTCGGCCCTTCGACCACCTTCTCTTTTTCCTGTCTTAGTTTAGAATATTCACGGATCAGTGGAAGTGGGTAACCATTCACTTGCAGTGTCTCCTTTATGGCTGCTTCCTCGTCTTCCAGTGCATCATCCGTGCAAAGTGCACGCGCTCTATGGAATAACGTCTGGATTAGGCCAACTTTGTATCTCATGGTAACAAAACTAGTGAGATTCAAATACTGTCCAGACCATGCTTTTTTCGGGAAACAGACCTGCCGACTGATCCATCCTTCCGACGAGTGATTCTAATCTCCAAAAAGTCAATTCTGTTTCGTTCTTCTACGTGACATGCCAATGTTACTTTCGGATAAATTACATTAAATTTGCTAAATAGTCGCTCTTCGTCCCGATCGGTGTCACTGGTCACAAATATATCATCGACGTAACGTCGTTAGCAGTTCAGATTTTTAATCTGGTCTACCTGCTTTTGTTCGAGGTAGGCAACAAATATGTCCGTTAGAATGGATCCAAGTGGACTTCCCATTGCGATGACATCTATTTATTGGTAATTTTGACCAAGGAATGTGAATTTCACATTTGCTGTACTTAGCAGTAGCAATCTCTTTAGTTCACTGCGAGGCAATCTGACTCGGATGTTGTAGTGATCCATTATTCGGCATATTATATCGATAGTTTCATGGGGTGGGACATTGGTGAATAGAGAATTCGCATCCATGGTAAATAGTCGCTGATTCTGGATATTTCTGTCTTTTAGCAGTTGGCATATTTCAAAGCTGTCTTTAGTGTTGTACCGGCTGATCGCATTTTTGATCGGTTTGAGTAATTCCTCCAACCATTTGGCCACGCAATGTTGCGGCGAGTTAATCATGGAAAGGATGGATCACAATGCGACACCTGTTTTGTGTAATTTCAGTAGTCCGTAAATCTGTGGCGCCTAAATTCCTGTCGGACGAAGAGATTTTGCTGTTTTTTCGTTCATCAGATTTAATCCCACCAGGATTTTTAGTTCCGTACAAGTTTTCTTCTCCAGCTCTTGTGGATTATCGAAAACTGGGTCAAGTCTGAGTTTAGTTGTCTCTCAAAATTGTCAACGTTTTTTCCTCATATTGTGATTTATCCATCAAAACTACTCCCAAACCTTTGTCTGGTCGGGGCACAACGATATTTGGGTTCTTCTTTAGCTGTTTGAGTGCTTCTATGTGATCCTCGGTTAATGGGCTGCGTTTTCTTGTGGTGGTTGTTCGGCATTGATATTCTATGTCCACTAATTTTGCCTTGAACTATGTAAGCAACGCTAATGGTTCATCTCATTAGCTCTGCCTTGATAACAAACATTCGTTAGTTGATCGCAATTTTGTCCCTTAATGTTCGTTTTTCTTCACTATATAAAAAATTGTCGTGACTGCAGTACGTACTTTGTGAAGATGCAGCCAAATGATCCAGGATACATTGTGCAAACCAATAATTTGGCTTCTCTGTTCAATTATATATATATGCAATGTTATGAGCTGAATTTTCCTGTTCAGTCTCAAAGTAACTTCACACTGAGCCTTCCTATGATTTTGGAGTACTTGTGTGATCCAAGAACTATATCTCATTCTGTGAGCAAATTACTTCCCAGTGCAACTCCTGAACAGCTGTTGTCTCAGAAGTATAAAACTCCATATGTTATCCTCACACAGAAGTCAGTTTCGTGAGGATGGAGGTAAGAAATGCTTTCATCAGTGAATTTAGTTCCACTTCATTGTTTTGCCCCTTATCAGCACTTCAACTGTGCTAATTTCAACTTTTTTGTATATCAGAACTAATATGAGAAGTAAATTTCAAGAAGCAAGCATTTCTTTTTAATCTTAATAATCTCCTAAGTAAAATTTGCTGGTTCACGTTCGAATGGAACGCGGAGCAGCACAATGGAATAGACACTGTCAAACGAAATCAGGAAGCTGTCCGGTAAATCTGATTGGCCACCTTCACGACAAACACATTGTGGGTCAAAAGTTTTGTACATACAGTGAGGTCTAAGTATATTTATCAATACAGCTTCACAAGAGATTAGGAGCTTTGGGTTCCGGTTTTGTGCAATCACCCGTAAGGCTTGACCAGGATCAATATGATGACGAAACGTCACAAGGTGCTTCGCGATCGATGAAACAGGGTTTCTCGTTGTCGTTTGTTGTCTGAGCGCAGGATTACTCATCCACTGCACTAGCCACTTCGGTCCATGCCCCCCCCCTCCCAATTCTTTGACTGAGACACTGGTCCATTCTGCCTATGTAGCAAGGCAGACTTCATTTGATTGCGAAGAAAGAACCGATACTGCTTCGGGCAAAACTCCAAGAGACGAGACCATTAGGTTCCAACCACGTACATTGAGAATAAACCCCCTACCCGACGGTGATGGTACTGTAGATAAAACGCACTCTACCCAGACCGCGGAGAAGCACGAGAGGCAACCTCTGTGATACCTATTAGGCCAAGACAAGACTCTCACAAATGGGAAAACTCCTTTTGAGCAGCCTCCTCCCCAACACCTCATCCGCATAAGAAATTGATGAAACAGAGCAGATGTCCGAAATTCGACAGCCCAAGTTAAGAACCGCCGTCGTTCAAAAACGGCCTCAACCAAATCACCTTTCTGGGATCTCACAAGGCCCTCGTATTTCACAACTCTTTTCAAATGGCGAGTAAGTGGGTACTAAGTTGCATATCCGTCAGCTTTCTGAAAGCATCCAACAAAATGCTTGCTTTCAGGCAGCCAGTCTAAACGAAAGTCACGTATCGTAGCAAACGCCGACATAAACCAAGACGGTAAACTCCTTGTCAGGGGCTACAATTCGATCCCAAAGGCCTCCTAGAGGTGTGGGGCCAAGTGTGCGTTTTGTACCTTGTTATCTGATTCCCACCTTACTTTATTGTCAATTTTCCTCAGACTCCTCTTTCTGACTTCAATTGGATCAAGATGGTTCTAGGTCCCTCAGAAACTCTTATTTGGAGTCACATGCCGGCCGCCGTTTTTTAATCTGGAAAAAAATTCTAGAAACATGAAAATAACTAGGAGTGCTGAGGACCAGCTGCCTTTTCGCCCATCTATTACTGCAGAAATTTAACGCACCCAAAGTTAGCTAAACTATAGACAGCACTGAAAACCTCTGGTAGATATAGTGGCTGAGTTCCCTTGAAATCGGCCAGTAACTGAACCGCGTCAATACCACTTTGATCAAAACCCTTCTACGTCTGATCTTGTGACAATGATAATAAATATAACAAATGTATCTTCCACGGGAAATGCATGCTTCAGAGCATGATCAAAGTATAGCAACGAAAATATTTTGCTTAATTGGTTCATCTATATGGTATTCGAGTAAAAAGGAGGGTTAGTCCACGGGAGGATTTTTGCGCTCCATTTGTCGACTGAGATCTCACAATGTCGGTATATAAAACTGCCGTGATTTTTGCGTCAAGGTTAAATGGGCCAAGTAAAATTTAGGGTGTGTGGAAATCCCTGTACAGAGGTAGGTTCAAAGTGTCCATGTTATTATCATTTTGTGGAGAAGAAGAGAAACCTTTGGGGAAATAAACTAGTACACGGGTGAAGTCAGTGGACGTCGGTAATGGTGGTAATAGCGGACAGTCTTTGTAGTGGTGGGAGTTTGTTCATGCGTCTGAACGGAGTTACATATCTACTGCTTGAGAGTTCATAGGGCTTTCCACTGCTTACTTCCTGTTGCGATACGATGCTTCAGCGGAATGAAAATTATCATCCGGCATAGAACAAATTATAGGGTGGAAAATACTGTCATTTTGATTGCAGATATTGTCTGGAATTTCTCGTTTTCTAAGTTAATCAAAGGTACTGTTGGCAGTATGTATCTGAAAAAGATATGGAAAAGCTTCATTATCGGGCTTTTTCCAGCGGAGTTGATGATGAAACAAAATTTGCCCTATGTTGTCCAGTGCTGAGTCTAGTGGCATTATGACGATAATCAGTCTCGACTGAATTGAGTGTGGCGAAATGTCGCTACTACCACTGAGAGGTAGATGAGTGAAGAATGTGATATCATGGGAAGGAGGAGGGCATCACCGAATATGGACCTTTGTTTATGTAATTAGGGGCCCTTGGATGGTGGTTTAAATGGCTTCGATACCGGGACAGTCTTGTTGCAAGAAGTTCCTAGTCAGCCTCAGCGGAGCTTATGCAGCAATATCGGGGCTTAATGTGGATGAAACCCGGTAACCAGATCGTATTTGAGGCTGCCAGCCATGGGCACAGTTGAAGACGGGCAGAGAAGAAGATAAGCTTTCTGCACGATATACTAAAGCCAAGCAACACAATGACCGGGTGGTTCTTGGGTTGAAAAAGTGAGGGAGGCAGTCTGAAAGGTGTTCCAGCTGAGGGTGAGCTTGAACAAGATAGCAGGTCGGAAATGAGGCACAGTAGTCTTGGTGGCATGAGAAGTCATAGGTATCGTAAGTCAGTGTTCTTGAGGACTGACTACACTTGCACTATTAAACCCGGTTATTGATTTCCAGTTCAGCAGTGTACCGGGAAATTTTATCGTTCTGTGTTAATAGAGCCACGGAGGTGCATTAGGGTTGTGGGGTCTGATGGTTTGTAGTATTTTTGACTGGGTGTCCGATTTTACTGAGGCCGGTTGAAAGAGGACTTCGTGGTACTGAAAGAAAATGATGGCAAATCACAGTGAATTGGTTGGTTTTATATAGGTTGGTCGGGGATAAATTTTCACTTAAAGGCCAATAGTACCTGTGCCGTACTCTGATCTGAGTTTTCAATCACAGGCCCGAAAAGCGCATGCTTTGAGAGGACTTAGCTACATTACTACAAGTATCTGGATCTGATTGTGCCTCAGGACTAGGGGATAGTATGGAAAATAGTAAATTGTCTTTGAAGGGTGGTTAAGTGTTATCACTGAAGAAACTGATGGGATATCACAGGTTTGGTTGCAAAGAGACTCTACGATATGTAAGAGATGAGGTCAAAATATGAACTTTTACCTGGTCGTTGGCTAAGACAAGAACATCGATGTCCAGTTTAGAAATAGGATTGCGAAAATGGTGGACCACGTGGTCTGGTGAGAACAAGATGGTTGATCTGGTACAGGTGTCATGAGAGTGCTATGGTTGCAAGCCCCTTTCAAAAGCGTGGTCTATGGAAATGCGTTCATCTGTCATGTTGATGGCATTGGGAACATTAAGAAATGTGCCTGACGCTTGCTTAAAAGAAGGGAGATTGGCCAGAATGCCCAGTTCGACTGGGAGTTTATTCCGTACTTCACTATCACTAGCACTTGCATACTCTCAAGAATAATATGAAAACTGAACCTCCCCAAAGTCAGCCCTATATACCCACTCGTAAATGGCTTGCGACCGCAAAGCAGTTTTGATCCGCATAGGTTTCCACGCCCCTGGGCCGTTTTCTCAGAGCTCTGGTGAGGTTTGAACATGAGCTTCCTACGCGGTAGCCTCATTCTTTATCCTCCAAATATCTTCAAACTGCACAAGGTGTAACCCGTCCTTACCTCTTACGTCCAGAATTTAAACCACCCTAATGATGACTGTAGTCGCTGACGGCCGGAGCGAAACCAAACGATTATCTAACGCCCACTAATAAAAGAAGCCAGGTGCTCCGATAGCCACAGTACCCAATAGTCCTCTTAAAACTCTATGCGATTTCATATCTTAACCTAACAATCGTCCCAACTAACAATTAGTCTACTCCTTTACTTGCTTAGGTACATGACAAGCCATCACTTTAATAACATCTTTCTGAAATTAAAAACCGCGACAAAAGTTACGAGTTGAATTTACCCTATGACATGATGCTTGCCTTTTGGCAGATGCCCGTAGTCAACTATCGAATCATGACCGGTCCGCAACTACGATCTAGGGAAAGCACATATACTTCTCCATCTCCCTAAACTCACATATTAAAATAGTTTGCACCCACCTCCAGCTGCAACAAATTCTGCCACGCATAAAGCCCTCCGCCAAGCCGTGAGTGGCACATCATCATAGCGTGCCTACATATAGCCAACGTTTTTGGATGAGTATACAAGGTGCCCACCCGGTGTTCGTGAATTTGTCAGCCTGCTGCCGTATATATAACATAGAAGCTACGGTTCATCCCGTCCACATACTCCTCCCAAGCTCCTGCTGTTAGAACCCGGGACTTTAAAGTCCTGTCTCCTGCATAAAGCATGCTCCATTAACCGCCAAAAGGAAGCCTTACCCTTGTCTTATTTAAACTAGTACACCTAGCCTATTATATATTGCCTGCATTTGCTGTCTTAACCCACAGCTGGAACCCCCGCCAGAAGGTCGACATTTCCACTTATTCTAGGCCTTGATTACTCCGTCCCTTAAAACAGTAGCTGTTGGATTTCCGTTATTGCGTTAATCATAACCCCCAGGTGGAACATCCTCCGGACTGCCATATCCCCGGTTTCTTTCAGATAATGCTGGTCACTTGGGCAGTCATCCGTTTACTAGGAGCTACTCTCGCATTACCGCATGGACCAAATAAATCTGACTGATCGGGCTGGACTACTTTCCACGCTGACCTCTATGGCTTAGGCTAATACTCAAGCTGGCCGACGCCATATGGGGCCTACTGCATCATACGCCACCACGATCATAATAATGTTACCCGGGTTACAAGCAACCACAATGGTCTCACTAGGCCGCCCGGCGGACTCCCGAAACCAACCGACATCAAGCACCGCCCAACAACTGCCTCTAGCATACTATCCAATCGGTCTTTCATACTGCATTTTAGTATCTAAATCATCACCGGAATCCTACCACCACCGTTGCATTTTCAGCCCACTATCCCCCACTTTGTCAACCAAAGCCACCTTAGCCAGGTTTTGCCTGTTACCCCAAACGTTTTCCTCATGAAAGGTCAGTAGCTTATAGTGAGCCCGCCCATGTTCAAGCCCTAATTCGTAACCTGACATCGGTGGCAAACACGAACTGCATAAAGTAAAATACCAGTACTCGCTGTTGGCCAAAACCTGTCCCTGTATTCTTTATCGTACATACAGGAACGTCCGTCCTTTCTTTGAACATAATACCCATTGTA
Source organism: Fasciola hepatica (assembly GCA_948099385.1). Lineage (NCBI taxonomy): Eukaryota > Metazoa > Platyhelminthes > Trematoda > Plagiorchiida > Fasciolidae > Fasciola > Fasciola hepatica. Next base: position 5,805,030 of record CANUEZ040000092.1, read on the forward strand.
GCCTCGGGTCTGGTCCTCTGCGAACCACTGTCATAAGACTTTAGTACTCACAATTGATCTGTCCAAAGCATCACTTCATTTTGCTTTGACGTATCTGCTACACCTTCTCCTTTCAGTTGACCGCCTCCTCAATCACTTTATTTTGAAATCCCCAGCTAAGCGTCTGCGAAGTTGCCCTGCGTTACACCGCGTAGCTTTCTCGCTGTTATCGGTATAGTTTTTATTAAGCTATCTAGGATAATCCCTAAAACTATAGCTCTAAGGTCTGTTGTCCGACCCAGAAAAAATCAAGCGATTTTTTCTGAACATAAGTCCCTGGGACCACCCGGTGGTAAAAGATACACACAAAAGTGATCATTGAACTGCTCTTAGGGTCGGAGCTAAGCGAAACATCAGTCTCAGTGAAACCACACGAGCAGACTCTAAGACACCACTCAGGGAATCACCTTAGTAAAGAGACTAAAGCCGTCTTGACTTGCGTAATACATCCGGAATTTTTCAAACAGCACCATCCGCAGTAACTGCTTGCAGTTTTTAGCTGAACAACTGATACATAATTAGTTCCGCTGATATTGACCCGCCGTGGCTAATACTTTCTTCCCCACCTAAGGCTCACATATATTAGCCATACTCTACACTTAATCCCTTGCTTCCGTATAGCTCTCTTACCCCCGCATATTGCCACATCTCATCCGATTGGCCATCCACATCCTTACCACCATAGATATGCCTACATCTCCTCCCAACCGACCCAAAATCACTGCCAGCAACCGCCGTCGCAAGACTGCTAAACTGGAAAACTCACTGAATAACTGCTCAGTCTCTCTGGTAGATATACTTGGACATGCTAATAGACAAACTACGGAAATGAGCAAAAATCTGAGCAGTCTTTCCTCTCGCATTGACTCCGCTGATCAAATTATCGGTCAACTGATGCCTATAGCATTCTTGCTTGATCCAGCCGCGCACCATACCCCAACCAATCTACTACTGGCCACGAAGTTTGTGGACACAATTGCCTCGGAAATCTTCAGACGGATTAAAAAGGCAAACAATGCGGTTGTGTTTAACATTCCAGACCGAATACCTCTCTCAGCTGCTAAAAATATGATCTTAAGCGCTTGCAACCTTGACTCACAACTGTGCCACTGTATTAGACTCCGCAAAACCTCCCTACGCACCACCTGTCCACTGCTGTTCCAGTTTACAAATGAAGTTGTCGCCAAGATTTTTATCAGCCGGCAAGCGTTAGTCGTAGCCAAAACCGGCTTCAAGTGCGCCAAGATATTTCCTGACAAGACCCCACTGCAAAGAGAGGTGCACAAGAGTCACGCCCAGAACAGTAACCCCGGTGTTAGCGCAACCAACAATCCACCCCAAAACTCCGGGGCACCTATCACTGGCCATCACCCGATGTTGCCATCTATTGCAGATTACAATGCAACCGTAGATTTAGACAGTACGCCAATTTCCTCACCCAATGAGCCACCTGGAAAACGCCCCAATATCCAGAATAGCCCAAGCAAATCTCCAGACTGGAACAAGCGCCCCAACGTCCACAAAACTGATGAAGGTTCCTCCAACTCATCCACCCGCGAGCTCATGTACTCCACAAGTCTAGATGACCCCATTCCTTCTACTAGCTCCATGTCGGGTTATTTAACCATACCTAAAAATCACTGCACCATCAACCCACCTCCGTCTACACCCATGCATCCTGTTACCTCTGGCATTTTTGATTACTCAACCAGGCCCCTAAGCCCACCATCTGCACCCACCCATTTGCAACAAGAATGTGTCTGGTTACCACCTAGGCCACCACCGCTAATTAGCCCGTTAGTGCAGATTGACCCACAGAAGTTAACACCTCGTCACCAAAAGAACAAGGCCCATCAACGTAACGCACATGCAAACCATAAGGTAATGACTCAGTCACGTGAAATTTTACCAGCCCCTTGCGCGGCTGTGAATCCTAGTTTTCCATCTCGGCTAACTGCCTTTTCATTTCCACCCTACTTGTACCCACCTTATCCCCCCCCATTCACCGCTCCATTACATTACTATCCGCCACACCAACTACTCTATACCTCTACCGCTACCCAGTCACTCCCTGGGAACCATTTCCTGGTTTCACCTAGCTCCCCTCTCCCACAAGACCCATCCTCGTCTCTTGGCCCAGTACTGCCATCCATCCGTGGCCGCTTTTTTCCTGCCGGCCCCCTCCGAGAATATTCCCCGCATTCAAACTACTCTCCCAAACAGCACCTCCCCATCCCTCTCCCCTCACACTATCCCCCTCCAGGCTTCAACTCATCCAATCCGTGGAACAACTGAGGTCCTCCCCCCATCCTTGCCCTATTCTTCACTGGAATTACCACCCTCATCACCACTACCGAACCCCCCACCATATCCACCACTACTGAGGCCTGTATCATCTCTCTCAGTCATACTTGTAAATGCCCGTTCATTACTGCACAAAACTAAAGCCATCCGCAGCATCGCTGAGCCCTCTGACTTTGATATTATCATTGTAACTGAAACATGGCTAACAGATTCCGTCCCGTCAGATCGAGTCTGTCTAGTTGGCTACCAGATGTTCCGAAGGAATAGGCCTTGTCGTGGGGGAGGCTGTCTAATTTATGTCAAAAACACTCTGCTGGCCATTCCACTGTCACACACAACTCTGGACGCCATTCAGGATTCACTGTGGTTAACAATTCCCTTACTTAATTCCTATCTTCATATTGGTTGCATCTATAGGCCACCTGATTCCAACGCTATGGATCTTACCAAGATTATTGACGCTTTCAACTATCTTTCATTGCTGCCCTGTTCCTCCAAACTCATAGCGGGGGACTTCAATGCACCGAGAATTTGTTGGAATACTCTATCCGCCCCAAACAACTTACTAGATTTTATGTCATGCATCCGCGTTGGGCGCTGGATCCAACACGTAACAGTCCCAACCAGAGGTAACAACATCCTTGATTTGTTGTTTACTATTGGTTTATCAGATGTTTCAGCCAGTACGCTCGACCTCTTTCCAGGAAGCGACCACAGAATGGTGTCCTGCACCTTCGTGGTTCCGCAATCTTTTGACAAATCCCACCCACCCAATCATTACTCTTCAGCAGTCAACTGGGTCAGTCTTATCTGCACGCTTCGATCGCTAGACTGGGACGACTTTTTCCTGCAAAGCGACCCTCAGCTGGCTGCTAATTTACTATATTCTAACCTATCAGACTTGCTGTCCAAAATCACTACTACTCGTATCACATCAAACCGAGTCCGTAGTTCAATCCTGAGCCGAATGCAAAACAAGTATCTGAAGCTCCAGAAGGTGTATCAAACCAATAATGACTTATCGTCATTCTTGCAGCTCCAACGTCTCTCGGTAGCAATCAGAATGAAGACTGATGATATGCTCAAAAAACAAGAAGTATCTGCCTTGCAATGCCATGATACTTCCTCCAAGTTGGCATACCTAATGAAGAATAGAAATCAGAGCAAACCAGTAAGTATCCCCTCTCTAATCTTAGAAAATAACGACCACATTACCTCACCTGTAGCGATAGCCGAGGCGCTTAACTCCTACTTTGCTGCATCCATGACTACGAACCCCCTTACTTTATCCCCATGCATAGACCCTGTCACCGAGCACTCACTGTCTGATTTAGAATTTACTTTAAAAGAGGTGACCAACCAGATTACCCGTGTCCGGAAGTCCTCACACCTTGGCCATGATGGTGTTCCGCCGACACTTCTACGTCTTGGAGGAACTGATGTCGCAGCCTTACTATTGAAGGTCTACAATCTATCCATCAAGTTTGGCATATTTCCCTCACAGTGGAAGACTGCGGTCATCATCCCAATCCATAAGAAGGGACCAATACATGACCCCTCAAATTACCGCCCTATCAACCACACTCCAATTGCTTCTAGGTTGATGGAACGCCTCATCAAACAGCGGATGTCCGACTTCCTGTTGTCCCATAACATCATCCATAGTGGGCAGCATGGCTTCCTAAAATCACGTTCATGCACCACCTGTCAGTACGACTTTTTTAACCTCATAACGGCGGCCGCCGACAACGCTAAATCTATCATCATCATATACCTTGATATGACAAAGGCTTTCGACCGCGTCCCTCACGCTTTGTTACTAACCAAACTCAAAGCTCATGGCTTTTCCGGTTCGCTTTTATCTTGGTTAACATCTTATTTATCGGACCGTTCACAAGTGGTTTCCATTGATGGTTGTTTCTCACAACCTGCTCCAGTCACCAGTGGAGTTATACAAGGCAGTGTACTCGGTCCTTTACTATTTCTCATCTACATAAACGACATATTTCCTATCTTGCACCATGGTACCCCATTCCTTTTCGCTGATGACGTTAAGATTGTCTATGAGTTTCCTCGTCAAAACCTCAACATCATGCTGGATGATATCTCTAGTGACCTAAAGCGACTCGGGGATTGGTGCAAGTTATGGAATATGGACTTTTCGACCTCGAAGAGCTGCTTCACAACATTCAGATGTCAAGTGACCCCCGGAACCCTGCTTATCCACGACCTACCGATTTCGTACAGCCCTTTAGTTCGAGACCTTGGTCTCCATTATTCTTGTAGCTTTAGGTTTTCTGAGTATGTTCCACTCCAGATTGCAAAGACCAGAAGAACCACTGGTCTCATCTCCAGAACTTTTCGGCTAAATGATTGCAAACTGCTCATTTACAAGTCTCACGCCAGGCCTCTCCTTGAATACTGTCCCATTATCTTCACCAACATGACGAAATCCGACCGCATTTCTCTGGAGTCCGTGCAACGCCAATTCACCAAACAATTAGTAGGCTTTTCCTCCAGTCTGTGTTACAAGGATCGATGCATCCTACTCAATCTTGACCCTCTATGGTTGCGTCGCATGAAGCTCAATTTGTGCTTCCTGTTTAAGCTGTACCACCGTACGGCCTTTTCGTGTACCGAACCCATTCGTCTCACTCCCTCCACGAATTATGCTCTACGCCATCGGTCATTGCAGCTCTCTATTCCTAGATCAAAACTAGCGTTGAGATCTAACTTTTTCCTTATAAAATACTCAAAGTTATGGAATAAACTCCCGCTAAACATCCGCGAGAGTCTCTCAATTTCCCAGTTCAGAGGCTCGCTGGATCAGTTTTTGACTGTTCCCAATGTGATCCTTCTTACCGGCCTGACCGTCACCGAAGAGGTGGCCTACGAAAACGGGTTTGATTACTAGGATTACTGCACTAGAACTTTCATTCCTCACCCGATGACAAACGCCAGGGCAACTATTCTCTTTTACGTTATATTGCTTACAATCTATACTACTGTAGCCACTGTTTGCTGACTTTTATAACTATACCTAGTTTAATGCTTGCCGGTTCTCCTAATTTTAGACAGTGTTCCTGTTCCATTGCCAACCAGTCTAAGTTTCTTAGTCTTAGATGTCTCCACAGCAAATAAGTACGTGGCTTCGGACCCTAGGACACTGAGTTCCGCCGTCTACCACTTTACTCGATCCTTTCACTCCTCTCCCGTTCATCTTGGCTACCACCACTCACCTGGGTTTTATGCCCGGCCTCAATTCGCCTTTCTTAATCACCTCATTCCAGAATCTATTATTCCAGAAGCCCACCTGCTAGTACTTACTTGGTGGCTTTTCCTCTCGTCTCACCTCTGTATCTACCATCCACCAACCACTATCATATTCTCTCTTATGCACCACACCATTTCCCATTAGCAGAGCTAAACTCATCCACATCAGCTAGCTCGGAATGGTCTCTGATGGTCTTAGGCATGGCCTGGCGCTGTACGAGACTGACACACGTATGCTAGCTTGTGCTTTACAACGTTCGCTGTCCTACTCCGTGTGTTGCATAATCCCATCCTGCATTTTCCCAGCCCATGCTAGCGAAACCCCTGATGTCAACGGCACCCATACCATTGCGTCGTTGGAACGTGGGGAAAACAGACCACCCCCAGCAGTTGCGAAAAAAGACAAATACGCATAAAATTACGATCGGGCGGAGGGGCTATGGAAAGTTCCTATATGGGCTCAACCACTCCTCTGTTAGGAAACAAAAAAAAATAATAATAATAATAAAACTGAAAAAAGGGAACAGTGGAAACAAAAAAGACCTCGTGGGATCGATTCGATCTCCAAATACCACTGACATCGGGCTGTGAAGGAATTGGGCAACCTTCATCTATGGGAAAGTATCCCATCAGCTCAGACCTGATCCTGCGAAAGGGGAAACCCCACATCGCCCTTGTTCGCTCGACAAGCTTTGGTCTTCACGCTCGAGACTGACTGGGGTGACAGCGCACTGGACTCTCCACATACGCTTTCCCACCCCCCGCTCTAAGTTTCAACCACCCCATACCCACCATAAGCGCACCTAGCATGCACGTCGACGTCAAATACAATCGCTACCACAGCCCTGACCTTCAACCCATTGACCTGGACAGAGTATCAACGTAACTGACGAATAACGGCAACCTCGATGAAGCCCGAAAAAAAAGAGATAAGAACATAGTGGAAACCGGTCACCTTTTCCTTCTATACCCTTCTATCTTCCGTCATCTTTTTTAGAAAGCGGTCTTCTCGATGTCCTAGCATCCAAGCCACGCTTAGGTTTACAACCCTACCTAACAGTAACCACTGCCTCCTGCCAACTACAATCACTACCGCAGCCTGCTCACAATTAAGTTAAATCTCTGAAATGCAGACGCAGCATACCACCGGGTTTACGCTATTTTTGCTAGCCTGTAGTAGTACTTATCAACCCCTTGCAACCCTACGTTACTTAAGCTCTCTATTTAAAACCCAGATCAAAGTACGAAATGTAACACTGACAGTCCACATAAACCCAGCCAGTTCTTTATTAATTGTCGCTATTTATTATCATAACCAACAGCTGGAACCACGTCCAGACTGCTATCACCATTTATTTCAGGTTTGTCGTCGCCCACTCTCTCGGGCACCACTTTCGGTGACCAATGTCCACACTTTGACCTGTACCGACAGAGACCTTAATGGCATCTTTTATACCAAACGGGATTGCAATCGGGCCACACGACCTAAAACACCCCCAAATGCTTCCAAACAGATTGATAGACGTCTCCTAACGCAACACCTCTACTACTGATGTCACTGTTGGAGGCTTCAGAAATAACAGTTCGCAAGCAACCTTCTATTGATTGATTGGCACGTCCCTTACCCCGCCTGATGAACCATACCCACGGGATGCTGCACATCACCTTGGTCTCATGTGAAACAATCCAATAACAGAGCCAGAATACGCAACACAGGAATTTTTTCTCATTAAAATTCGATACGTTATCCGAACGCGAGTCCACTTGTCCCTCACATCCTTGGTTCCCAACAATGATGCCGAAGATCACTGAGAATCAATAAGTCAATATATTTGTCAGCATAACAGAACAATAAGGCGCGAGCCTACAAGGAGATTTTTCGCTCCGTTTTCGCTTCCAAGATTTCATTTTTCTTTCGATCGGTATCCAGCTTGAAATTGACTCTTCACCAGTTAAAGGCCTTCAAGTTGCGCTGCCTTTTTTTTCTGAATGATAAGGGTTATTGATCCCGAACCTAAACTCACCGTATATATGGATTGCTGTTTCCTCCACATTCATCAACGTTGCCTGTCCATTTCCACAAAGTTTCCTCATGTCCCCTCGTTTCTTGAACTCCCTCTATTAGAATCGGGAATATCCATCATTCCGGGCCAACTTCATCTCCATGGAGAGCCGCTCTCTTCATATTCACCAAAGTTCACGGTTGTACTCCCATTCATTTCTTTAACCTCTCCATGTCCATAACTTACTCCGTGCATAGAACCAGCAATAGGCCTCAGTTACCCACATCTTGCATTATTATGACGTATAACGCATTCCTAGCGCTATATTTTCACGATATATTTTGTATTTTCACGGACCACCACCAATCAGTCGAATCCGAAACCAAACCGTATTTGCCGCGCAAACCTTTAAAATTTCAGTCGACTCAAACTATCTCTAGCTATATTGTTTTGCTTCTGACGACTCCACTCGCTTTCTTGAAATTCGTGTATAGTTCATTGTTTTGAGTAACGTTGTACACCATGATCATGCGCTTGCGCATGCGTCTCGACCATGGTCGAGAAATATACCATTATTATTATTATTATTATTATTATTATTCATGCGGCTTTGAAAGCATATTACATACCTTGTGAAATATTTCTCTCTATACCCGATTTCAAGTGAAAAGTCGTTCTCTACAAATCGCAATGTAATTACCTAAAAAAGGACAAACAAAATGAACTTATTTGACCTCACCGGCTCCCTCTTTCTTAAGGTTTTTCAAACCACCATCCTCCGGCTTAGTGGTTTGTCCAAGTGACTTCGGAGTGAAAAAACATCTCAATACGCCGCTGATATTATCGACTGATAATTTATTGTTTGTTTTACCCTCCGGAACCGATTCGCATTCCCCGGGTTACCCGCTACCACCTTAGTTAATTTAAACACGGACTTGACCATCGCGTTGCTGCTGAAACATGCGGGCCCTACCTTCGAAATTCGTGACTACGTCATGCTTCTATGAAGAACAGTACTCGGGGATCAAGCCTTCCGCATGTGTGTTGATCCCGGTCCAGAAATATACCATGAAAACCGTGATTTCTGTTCCCCTACATTAGTTCATCACGCTTTCTCTTTCCCCTGTAATCTCACTCCCTCTCATGCTCCGTCCCCTCGTAGTGCTCCATTTTGAAACTGATGTTGTCTTATTTTCGTCTTGTCCCCACAACTTGTCTAGCTAATCGAAATAGCTTTTCACGTAAGGCAAGTAGCTTTCCATGTAAAAATAACTTCCAGCTTTTCATGAGTCCCTGGTTTTGATATCCCCTCTTCCTACCCCACCTCTTGTGGCAGTGCCAGACCGCACGTTCGTTTTCTCTTGCTTTTTGGATCTACTGATCTGAGGACCAATTCGGTTTCCTTCCTGGCCCATGCCTCTGTCTTACGACCGGATATCCGCGCTTTACCCGACCACTGGCCCCATTTGCTTCGCCTCTAGGATCCCTCGCAATCCTGCCACGGTGTCGTGGATTACTTGGTGCCAACGGTTATGCTGTTCCATATTTTAGATCGACAAAGCTCATCCTTTCTAGTCCCGACGATGCCCAGGGCCGTCAGATCCACCGTTCTGGCCGGCTCATATCCGGCGCACCCGACATCCGCAGCGATATGCAGGCGCAATTAACCTGGTGAACCGTGCCTCTTGTGTTCACTTCACGAAGTGCTTTTACGTTGGGTGTCTAGCTCACGACCGTCCTATCTACTAGCGCTGACTGCTGACTGCACATTCTTATTTTTCTTCGCCCCGCTCTTGTATACCCACCTTCCCCGCTGGCAAACCTAGTTTCAAAGATATCCGTCGTGCCCAAATTTGCCAAGGTCAACTTTCTTAAACCTGGCACAGTACTATTTCCTACACGCGTCACACATTCAAAACAAAGGCCTCATCTGCAGCTATCGGCTTTTTCGGGAAAAGTCGAGTGCATTCTAATTTACTCACTACTATCCCTCGGTACATCCTTCTTCGATTACCAGTTCGGTCTCTTGCGCCACTCTGCTTGCTAGTGCAACCTGCGGGCTTATCGTTTCCCCTCCAGTTCATGTCGATTTTGACACACATCATCCACTGCAACATCTATTGACGACAATCATTCCAGCTCTCAATTTGACTTCAGTATCTTGGACATTCACTCGGGCATTTTTTAACATCCACTGATCTGTTCGGTGGTAGTCAGCCCGCTCCTCTTCAGCAGCTTGTGAGTGCGGAGAACCACAATTACATTGTTCTGATCTTGTGAAGCACATTTTTCCGCATATCCGCATCCACAGGAACATCAGTTACGCTTCTTTTCTCCTTCCCTCGGCCGCTATCACATCAGCTGCCCGCCAAAGGCGATACTCAGTCGATTTTCTTTTTCCATTGGCTGTTTCCTCCGCCTGACCCCGCATCCATTTCGTCCTAACTATCGTTTTACTTGCTCATTTTACTTCATCACCACCATCCACCTATCAAAATGAACCTAGTTTATGATTCAAGCACAGGAATAAAGGTAGGCAGGTCTATATTCTCTTGTTTTATCAGATAATGCCAGGCTCATCCCCCGATTAGTACTTGTGTAGTTTGTTACGTAAAGATCCACCTACTCACGACTAATTTCCTTGCTCTTCGCTTCCTAGGCTTTTGTCGTCCAGTTCTGTTTTCGACGTCGCATTCTCCCATGTTTTGTCACCTGTAGACGTGACTATTGTCGACTAGTGGTTTCTATCGACCAAAACACCCTACTATTTTCCCCGATCAATCCACTATAATTCAGTTTGATGTCCTCGTTTTCTATTCTTATTCCACTTACCCAGGGCTGCAAGCTATTGCCACGTTGTCTTTTCTAGATACTTCAACAATACTTTTCTTGGTCTTACTTATTTTCCAGTTGTTCTAGTAGCTGACCTTTTCAACTCGTGTTATTCTTTCCCTTTAGCCATAACCGCCAATATCTGGTGGAATCGGCCACCTGGCCATGTAGCTCATGTTGGCCGGGCAGTGATATCGCGCTCATCTTCGTAAAATTTGAACTTTCGACAAACTATCCGAAACCACGCGGCTGCAGCAATTCGAAAATCTCGCCGTTAAAGGTCCAACATATTTTCCAGGATGGGACCTTAGCTCGGCTAATAATACTGAAAGGAAAGCCGTACAACTGAACTCTGTCTCGCAGACCAGTGACCTATCTTCCGGCTCGTCGGCAATACACGACGAAAAATGCAGCCAAAGCCAGTGTCCTGAGTCTTTTCGCGTTGCTTAGTAGTCTGCCCTTCAGGTCGCCTGCAGTGCCAGGTGATAAATACTGTCGAGATTTGTGTTTTGTTACCTCCCGCTTTTTATCATTGCCCCACTATCGTGTGAACTACCTTCTGGCTCACCGGTGACATTCAGACAACAAGATAACCACAAAACCTGGGAACTTTTGAACATTTAGAAAATGCTTTTTCTTGGTGGCTAATCACCCAAAATTAAATCTGTAAGGTTTTTGCAAGACAATGCTATGTGCCTATTTTACTGGAGAGGACGGTTTGAGATTTTGGAAGGCTAACAACTCGGGGATGAGCCTAAAAGTCCACGGATATGGGTGACTTTGAAAGCCACAGGATTTATAACTGAACAACCGTGCTTGAAGGAAAATTGGGTGACTCTCGTAGAAAGCTAGCTGCAGCAATGAAAGCGGCGGTTTAATTAACAGTTTATCTTGGATAACGCCGAAGCTTGCTGCAGAGCGAGGTCAGACAGTACAACTTAGAGCTGAGTCAGAGTTTCAGAAGGGTGGTACGATAATGTGCACGCGATAGAATGTAAGAGAAAGCATTCATGTCGATTTTTGTGGTAACGCCGGCGAATTTGGACTCAAGATCAGGTAGTCAAGCCGGCTAGAGGTAGAGAGTTATTAATCTGCCAAAATGTGGGGTGGATTGTGAATAGTAAAGATTCACGCAAATCCTGCGGAAAGAAGATTGCCCTGCCGAAGGACCACAGTGGATTGACGAATACATGGTTACCGTGGAAAAGAAACATTCCCGAAGGAGATGTTATCAAGCAACAGAGCTTTGCAATGTATGACAGGGGCTACTATTTAAAACTAGACGATGAAAAGAGGTGGTATACGCAGAAAGAACAAGAGAAATCAGTCGAAGGTTACAGTTGTGAAATTTAGTGACCGTATATCGGTTGAGTCCGTTATATAACATACGGACAACACACTGGACTGTGGTTGCCAAAGTGATGGTGAAAGAAGTGGCCGGAAAGAAAAACGTGGACTTTGAGCGGATTGTTAGCTTTCAGAAGAAAGGAACATAATGCATCAACATGAAAGTGGAAATTGGCGGTAAGTCGATCTGTGGTGCGAAGCTACGATAGTGGCAGAAACGTAGCTTGCAAGAGCGATGATCAACTAAACGACAGGTAAGTAATTACATAATGATAGCCCTGAGCAAAAGGCTACGCGTGCTGAAAAAAGTGTATCAACACTACAGAGAGGAAAAGGAAGAAACTCGGGGAAAGGATCACATAGAAAGTCACGACTTGGCCAGATGGCTTTGTCAATTTCAGTTTCACCTATGTGATTATACAGAGCGCATTGAGTTGGGGCCATCATGCCTGCTGGTTCATGAGGTGAGGGCTTGGTAATTCGCGCGCAGATGGAGCTTATGGTATTGTGAGAGTAATTTGACATCGTGGGTCGCCGATATGACCCGGTTTTGAATCCGCGTATGCGGGAAAATGCATGAACTAACAGTCGGTCTGACTGGAGATGGGTGGACACCTAAATGTACGGCATGAAGACGAATGGAAGAGCAAAGTGCAGTAGCGGCAACCGAGGTCCATCACGGGTGACTGCGGCTGGTGGGACCAACAAAGTATAACGCACCTAGGAATCAAATCGAGAGTGGACAATAAGAAGCTTCAGTGGCAGGATTCGGTAGTGGTTCAGTGAACGACGACGGATTATTATGGGCTTGTAATAGATAGAGAGGGACAAGCAACTTTCGAGAATGTAGCGCTACCGATACAGCGCTCCACGACAAAGACTAGCAAAATTTTTTATTTGAACAATTACCGTTTCTGGTGACGCCACTTGTTCCGCCTGTGTACGTCGTCTGCACGCCGTTGCGCTCCTCCAATACACACGTTGTCCCGCTCCAGTTTTTTCAGTTTTGCTTTGCGCGCTGCCGGGTATATTCGCTACCGTGTCACAAACCGAGGACCAGGGGCCATAGGCTCTATACAGGAGCAGGTCCTGACTTAACTAAGGAGAACCCTAAACTGGTGAGCCCGAACAACAAATTCAATCCTCGAAGGACACTTGTAAGTCCATCAATCACATTCATTCGTTTGCATATACATTTTTTCCATCACATAAACGGTAAATTCCCAATTTTTGTTACCAAATTCCTTTTATATTTTTCTCATATCAATATTGAAAGTGTTTCACCGTTGCTAAAATGACCTCTATATATCGTTTTACATTTTTACACCACTGCAAATATGGCTAGCAACGACCGCAACCCTGATCCGGAACCGTCCGTTTCGACAGTCTCCCTAGCAGTCCCTGAATTTTTATTGATGACCCTCAGCTTTGGTTTCATATGTTAGAGGCAGAGTTTGAATCACAAAACCAAAGGCGAGCAAACCCGTTACTCGTGGACTATCGGTCGCCTTCCCCGTGACGTTGCTACTCAGATACGCGATGTAATATTCAGCAAAAGTTCTTACACAGCCGTGAAAGACGCGGTAATCACTTGTCCTTTGCCATCAGAGTCATCCAGACTGAAACGGCTGACCCAAGGGACAGAGTAAGGTAACATGGAGACCTCTGCATTACTGAGAGAAATGCAGCAACTGGCGGGGCAACGTTTAGAGGAAAACATCCTTAAAGAGGTGCTGGTACAGCGATCACCACCCAATACTCAAGCACTGATCGAGGTTTCTAGCCACCTTAAGCTCACAGAAGCGGCTAAACTAGCGGACGGTACTATGGAACGGTACCATCCACAAATTACTGCCGTAACAAACTAGAGCAGCCCCCAGACCACAGCTCCCACCTTAGGAACACACTCCGAGGACACTCGGATAGCTGCTTCCGAGCGGGCTTTCAGAAGCTTTTCCTCTCCTGGTTTTCTCACTCTAGGAACCATAAACCTTATCACAACTCAGACCGACGTGAAAGCCTCAGAAGCCCTTCCCCTGACCACCTGGTTAACTCATCTCGATCAACGTACCACAAACGGTATGGGGAGGAGGCCCGGCGTTGCCAAGCCGGGTGCACCTTTCCAGATGCCGAACAGGGAAACTAACTTCTCGACGCGTTCCGACGACTAAAGCGGTCGGCAGCCATAATAGCAGTCGTCTGTTGCATGTTCGAGATTTAGTTCCCATTAACCTGGTACTAACTGACACCGGTGCAACAGTTGGTGTCATTCCGAAGGAAGCGGGCGATGCAACAAACCCATCAGTCCAACCACTCCGTGCTGCCAAAGGCACTTTTATTGCTACTTACGGCCGTAAGTCACTCACGCTCAACTTGAGGTTTACATCTCATCTTCCGCTGGGCGTTTATGGTAGCAAGCGTCCCTTATCCCATACTAGGCATGAATTTCCTTGGCCATTTCGACCTCCTGATCGATGCAGGAGGCCGGAGAGTTGTCGACATGCGGAATTCTCTTTCTGTAACCGGTTCGTATTCCTCCGTGAATCACATCACGCCCCTATACATCGGACCGCAGGCCGTACAACCGTACGCAGAACTACTTTCGGCTTACCCGGCAATGCTAAGGCAATCTCGTCTCCTTCCCGCAGTGACCACTAACGTTACCCACCATATTGTCACTAAAAGACCCCCAGCATTTAGCCGACCACATCGCTTGACACTAGACAAGCTCCACGTAGCACAGGCTGAGGTCGGACACACGCTAGAATTAGGCATAATACGCCCGTCCGGCAGCCCTTGAGCCTCGCCCCTTCACATGGTTCCTAAACCTAATGGCGATTGGCGCCCCTGTAACGAAAGTTTGAGCAATGCGTAGCCAAATTCGCAACGGATCCCGAAATCAAAAGACGATTTTCCGTAATATTCTACGATACTAGATTATTACATGAACAATGACATAAAAAGTATACAATACTCAATAGATCAATTTGGAACGAGGAAAAACACGCAAAATGCCAAGAAAAGGATCAAAAGCAATCGAATCCGGACAGGAAGTAATACGGCAAGTCTCTGGGGAGGTTTTGGGTACATATGATTCTTTAGTTAATGCTAGATCGCCTAGTCCTGTCAGTGCTAGTTCATGTGTTATTGAGAACAATATTGATCGTGAGGATGTCGATTTATATAAGCTGAGAATACTAGAACTAGAGCAACAGTTACTATCGGCTAGACTACAGGTGCAGGAAGCAGAAAAGTGTACACAGAAACAGCGAGAGCATGAGACCAGTGACTTCGACACTTCCGATAGATTAGGGTGCAATAAGGTATGGAACCCCACGCCGGTCGCCGACTACAAACCACCATCGATCGATCTGCCTAGAGTGGAACTAACGGTTTTCGACGGGCGAGCTGAGCAATACTGCAAGTTTGTCAAGCAGTTCGAGACGTTCGTTGAAAATAAGGTAACCGACCCTGGGCAAAGGCTTCTCTACCTTACTCACTACTGCCGAGGCCGAGCAAGAGAAGCTATCGACGGGTGCACCATGCTCGACCCAGAACAAGGCTACACAAGGGCAAGGAAGATTCTAAGGGACTTGTTTGGCCAACCTTTCAAAGTAGCCCGTAACCTAATAGAGGGCGTGATGGTAGAGGCAAAGAGAACCAAGGGCGACGTCTACACCATGGCCGACCTGGTGATCAAGATGCAGAACTGCTCAACAGCCCTCGACCATTTAGGTCACAGGGCTGACCTAGACGCCATGCACACTTTGGAAGGCATAGTCCGTCACCTCTCTCCCGAACTACAGAGTCGGTGGGCGGAAGAAGCAGAACGGATAAGCCGAAGCGACAGAGAAGCCAACTTCGAAGACCTGGCCGAGTGCTTGGACAGGCAAACGAAGATAGCTGACAGCAGATTCGGCCGACTCATCCGGGACAGCAACCGAGCAAACAAGCCCAGTATTAGCCAAGTCCAAACCCCTGTACGGGAACATCCAAAGTACCAGCCTTGGACCAATACACACGTCATTTCACGAGATGCTACGGCGAAACCAAATTGCAGATCCTATGGTACTAGCCATGGCCTACCAGAATGCCCCAAGTTCGGCAACGCCACAATAGACGAACGGTGGGGAATGGCGAGGATGGCAGGAGCATGTTTTATCTGTCTCAACACCACGCACCGGGCAGCAGCCTGTAGGACAAGGAGTCGATGTGGTTACGAGGGCTGCACGTGCGGACACCATCGGCTGCTGCATCAGGCGAGAGTAACCATATCCGAGGCGAGTACCAAGCCCAGCGTGATTTGTTCAACTTCACAATCTGCCAGTAAACCGGTACGTTTAGGCGTAGTGGCCGTGGGAGTAGTGACTCCGACTGGGATAGTCAAGGAGTTGGCTTTCGTTGATAATGGATCCGACACCACTTTGGTGAAAGAGCGGTTTGCCGACAAACACCAACTGGCTAAAGGTGCGACGTCGCTAGCAGTGAGCACGGTGGGCGGAACACAGGTAATGACTGCCGGTAGATTAAGGCTGCAACTCATCTCTCCAGACACTAACGAGGAAATCGAACCAACGGAGGCATTCACGTTAGCGGATCTCCCCATGCGAGCACCAAGGTCGGTGAACGCAATCTTGACTCGGTGGCCCCACCTGCAGGATGTAACCGTTGTAGACTGGGAAGATGATGAGGTGGATCTCCTCATCGGCTGCGACGTGCCAGAGGCGCACTGGCTGCTTGACCAGAGAGTGGGCGACCGCCAAGCACCCTATGCCGTACGCACGGCTTTGGGATGGATGTTATACGGTCCAGTAGGGATACGCGGTTCCGTGAATTACTTATCCGCCGAAACGGACCGCATAGGGTATCATCTGCAACGGCTGTATGAAAAGGAGTTTCATGACATTGGAGACGAAAGACCGACGTTGTCTCAAGAGGATCACTTCGCTCTACAAACGGTGCGGCAAGGCACTAGAGGCCTCAAAAAACAGTTCAAGGTTCCCCTCCCATGGCGCACACCGGTCGACCCGTGGACTGACAACAGGAGTTATGTTCTCCAACGATTACTACGACTAAATGAACGCTTTATTCGAGACCAGAATCTGTGGGAACGATACGCTGATTTGATGAAGCGAAACGAGGCCCTCGGTTACGTTGAAAAGGTGCCTGTTAACACCGACAGCAAAAGGGGTATCTGGTATCTGCCTCACCATCCGGTTATCAACCACAAGAAACCCAATAAACTGCGGGTGGTTTTCGACTGTGCGGCCAAGTTCCAGGGCAAGTCGTTAAACGATCGCCTACTAAAGGGGCCGGAATTGGACCACACCACTGATCGATGTTTTGTGCCGTTTCAGAGTGGGTATAGTGGCTTTGTCTGCCGACATTAGGGAAATGTTCCATCAGGTGAAGATTCCGGTAGGAGAACGAGATGCCTTGCGTTTCCTGTGGTGGGAAGAGAGCGACCGGGACAACGCAGTGGTGAATTATAGGATGACCGTCCACCCCTTCGGAGCCATATCGTCACCATTTTGTGCCAACTACGCCCTCCGAGAGTCAGCGAACAAACATGGCGATCTAGTCCATCGGACGGTGGTAGAAAGCGTCAGCAGGAACTTCTACGTCAACGACTACCTTGGGTCATTCGATGATGTGGAATCAGCTCTAGAGCAGTTCAGGGGTCTGACGAGATTGCTGGAAGAGGGCGGCTTCCATCTAACTCAATGGATGTCGAACGCTTCAGAAGTGCTGAAGGTCATCCCGTATCACGAAAAGGCCGAAAGGGTAAGAGATTTGGACGGCTCTCCACTTCCTATCGAGCGCACCTTAGGGATACAATGGGACGCGGAAACGGACGATTTTGTTTTCGAACTAAACGTTCCCGAGCTGCCAATAACCCGTCGTGGCATACTATCTGCCGTCTCAAGTTTGTTCGACCCGCTCGGTTTCGTCTCACCATGGCTGCTACCCGGAAAGCTCTTGCTGCAGCGGCTGTGCCGTAAGAAAGTTGATTGGGACCAGTCACTGGACCGAGGGGACCGGCTGGACTGGGATGAATTTCTGAACACCTTGAAGAAATTAGGGGACATAAGAATTCCACGATGTTTGACTCCTGGCCATACGACATGGACTGGAGAACTACATGCCTTTTCCGATGCATCCGAAGTCGGTTATGGAGCTGTGGTGTACGGACGATGGTGCGCAGGAGATGGACAATATACCACGAGGATCCTGTTCGCCAAAGCCCGCGTTGCTCCACTGAAGTCGGTCTCAATCCCACGCCTTGAACTCAGCGCAGCCGTGTTGGCAGTCAGGGTGGTGCAAGCTGTGAAGAGATGTTTCGATCTCTACATTTGGTCGGTGAGCTTCTGGACGGATTCAACGATAGTACTTTACTATATCAACAACGTCCGGAGCCGGTTTAGTACTTTCGTTGCTAACCGGCTTACGATTATCCACGATGAATCAGCCACGCACCAGTGGAGTCATGTCAGGTCTGGCGATAATCCGGCCGACCTGTGCTCCCGAGGTGCGAACAACTTCAGGCAACTGGACACGTGGACGAGAGGGCCAAACTTCCTGCAATTGCCCAAACAGGACTGGCCCGTGTTCGAATTAAAACCCCCTACGGAAGTGGAACTGGAGATCAAAGGCGTAGTGATAGCAACCAACGTCGTCGAAGCGTCATCCATTCTGTCGCGACTGGTCAGGTTTTCTTCCTGGATGAAGGCGCTTCGTTCGCCAGTTTGGTTAACCAAGTTCAAGAGAAATTTACTAGTCATGAAAGGGCTACGGCCCTCAGGTCGGATACGGGTCGGCCCGATAGGTCCCGATGAGCTACAAGCGGCAGAGTACGATATTTTCAGAATGATACAACGCGAGGCTTTCGCCCGAGAACTCAAGAGGGCGGAAGAAGTGGGGCCGACCAATAAAGACATGCCATCTCCAAGAGGCGAGCTGAAGCGTTTAAACCCCAAACTCATCGACGGACTGCTGCGGGTGGATGGTAGGCTGACCAACGCCCACCTGAACTTCGACACAAAGTATCCTATACTGCTGCCTGTGAGACAACCTGTAGTAGAGCTAATGATTCAACACGTCCACGCCATGGAGGGACATGCCGGGGAAAGTCACGTGACGAGCGTCATCCGAAAGCGTCTTTGGTTGTTGAGAGGACGAGAGACTGTAAAACGCGTAATCCGACGGTGTGTGCAATGCAGGAGACGCAATGCCACAGCAGGCAAACAACTCATGGCCCCACTACCAGAATGCAGGGTGACTACGGGCTGGTGGCCGTTCAGTGACACCGGGTTGGACTATTTCGGGCCCTTGTGGATCAAGTGCAGGAAAAGATTAGAAACGCGATACGGATGTATCGTGACGTGCATGAAGTCACGTGCGGTACACCTAGAAGTCGCACATTCGATGACGACCGATTCGTTTCTACGGGCCTTGCAAAGATTTATCAACCGAAGAGGCGTACCGGCCGATATATACTCAGATAATGGGTCGAACTTTGTGGGCGCTTACCGGGAATTGCAGCGTTGGCACAAGAACATAAACAGGGACGAACTGCAGGATCGAACCGTGGCCTACGGCATACGATGGCATTTCAACCCCCTACATGCCAGCCACCGAGGCGGCGTATGGGAACGCATGATCCGGTCCGCCAGACGGATATTGCTGTCAATCATGGAGCAGCAGCCGCCCGACGACGAGACGCTGAACCCCGTCATGACTGAGGTGGAGCGAATCCTGAACAACCGCCCCCTGGTTCCAGTATTGAACGGCGACCCCACCCACCTGGCGCTCACCCCAAATGACTTATTGACGCTAAGGTCGAACGAGGGTTTCCAAGGGCCGGTAAACCTTCGTGGGAGTTACCTCCACGGGTGGAAGCAAGCGAACTATCTGGCCAAGGTCTTCTGGAGGCGATGGCTGCGGGAGTACCTACCGGCTTTGCCGACTCGACAGAAGTGGCTGGCCAAAACAAGACCATTCAAGGTTGAGGACGTGGTTATGATCGCCGACGAACGCGCATATTTCAGCACTTGGTCTTTGGGAGTAGTTACGGAAACCATCAAAAGCACTGGCGGAATGATAAGAACGGTGAAGGTGAAGACAGCTAACGGAGTGCTCATTCGTGACATACGCAGTATTAACCTACTCGAGAGCGAAGACGAAGGAGCTGATAACCCTGAGGCCTAGTAAACCTTTTCACACCAGTCATCGAGGCGGATAAAGAAACACCATATATACCACACGGTCTCTGGCAAACACGTTACAGTGCTCGCGGTCTTTCTTTGACATTACAGAACGTTCTTTCAGATATGTGGTGATGAATGCGATCCCATTGTATATCCCGATACATACACACATGCAAGACGCACTCTACATCCCTTAAACCCATCAAACATGTGACAGTGTTCGTTGTTTTGCTTTTTGTTGACGTTACCGAATGCATCTTGCATATGTGGAAGTAGCGGAGCTTAGGTCACACATACATGCTACATTTTACTCGTTTTCTTGCCACACGGTCCTTTTTGACATTGCAGAAAGTCCTCCTTTGATGTGTAGTCATACCTGTGATTTCATTGTACACCCCGGCACACACACACACTCACACGCACACTCAAGCACATACATCCAGGACAGGACGGCCCTTTACGAGGACAACATTTATGTGACCCTTCATGTCCACCATCGGTCATTTGGTCTCGTGGAAGATGTAGACTAGCCTCACGTCTATGTAGCCAATGGGTTAGGTGCGACCAGTAATAGAACGTTGACGACGAGCATTGGACGCGCGCACTGACAGCAGGGCCTGGGCAGGTAGGAAGAATCAGTACCTTTATACCGAAACTTTGACTCTGCTAAGGATCCAGGAGGATTTTGGTGGGCGGTGCAACAGCCGGTCGTGGAAAATCCCCCTTTTTTCCCCTCGCGATTCAGGGTTTTTCCTAACATCACTCATTTGCCTACACTATTGACTTGTCTTTACGAACTGGTTGTTTTTCTGGTCCAATTGTTGTTTGTTCGCGCCCAGAGCGCTACTTTGACACATCCTTGTTCAGGACCTGCGTGACGCACGTGCTGTTTGCTCACACGCTGCTATTCGGTTTCTCGTTGTTGAGTCCTTGTGATCGTATTATTGAGGTTTGTATATTTTTTATGTCATTGTTCATGTAATAATCTAGTATCGTAGAATATTACGGATAATCTTCTTTTGATTTCGGGATCCGTTGCGAATTTGGCTACGCATTGCTCAAACGTTCGTTACAGCCCCTGTGGTGACTATAGGGTCCTCGACCAGGCCACTATACCATACAGATACCCCATTCCACATATTCAAGATCTTACTTCTACCCTGTCTGGTTGTTCTGTTTTCAGCCTAATCGACTTCGTTAGAGCCTACCACCAAATCCCGGTAAGCTGAGGCTGACACCCCTAAACTTCCGCCGCAACTCCATTGGGACTATTCGAGTTTTTGCGCATGCCTTTCGGGCTCAGCAATGCAGCCCAAACCTATCGGAGGTTTGTGCATGAAGCAACACGCGGTTTGAAGAATGTCTACGTGTACCCAGACGATATTTTGGTGGCAAGTTCTCCAGAACAAAAGCATATGGCACACCTGCACGCTCTTTTTGAGAGCCTCAGCCAACATGGCGTACCAACTGACCCTACCAAGTGCGAGTTAGGTAAGACTACCATCACGTTCCTGGGTCACGAAATCTCCGCCTCGGGCATACAGCCCCTGCCTGACAAGGTGGCGACATTTCGCGACTATCCTGAGCCTCACTCGTACCTAAAATTGCGCCACTTTTTCGGCTTGGTTAACTTTTATGGCCACTTTATCCCACACTGCACTGAAGTAATGCCGCCTCTAGCAGACCTTTTACGTGGAGGAGAGCGGAAATTCGTTTTTCCCGACACTGCGCAGGCAGCCTTTACTTTGATCAAGGAAGCTATCACCAACATAGCACTCCTTTCAAATCCCGATCCTTCTGCTTTCCTGGCATTAGAAACAGATGCTTCGGACACGGCTGTTAGAGCAGTGTTGCAGCAATTCGTCAACAATACATGGCAACCAATAGCTTTCTCCTCCAAGCGTCTCGAGCTTGCGGAATCCCGATGTAGTACGTTCAGCAGAGAACTACTGGCAATCGATTTGGGTATCCGGCACTTCCGGCACACACTCGAGGGCCAAACGTTCACAGTGTTCACAGATCATAAACCACTAGTTTATGCCCTCCAGTCAGCTTCTGACCGATATTCGCCACGCGAGATTCTCCACTTAGACTATGTTTCGCATTTTACTACTGACATTCGACGAATCTCTGGGGCACACAATCCCGTAGTAGACGCACTCTCACGCGTCCACAATATCGACTGTCCACTACCCATGGGCATAGATCTAGAGGCAATCGCCGCAGCCCAAACAACAGATCCTGAGGTGGGGCAACTCAGACACAACAGCTCCCTGCACCTAGTGCCAGTGGCCCTTCCAACTCCGGAAGTAACTATCATTTGCGATGTGTCACAGGGTCGACCCCGACCACTAGTTCCAGCCAGTTTTCGCCGACGAGTTTTTATCAGCCTCCACAACTTATCGCACCCTGGGGTAACCGCCTCAGTGAAACTAGTCACTGAACGATTCATCTGGACTTGCGTCAAACTTGAAGTACGTCTTTGGGCCCAAGCTTGTCTTCAATGCCAACGAGTTAAAATACGTCGTCACACCAAATCTACGTATGGCACATTCTGTGAGCCGGACGCAAGCTTTCAGCATGTGCATGTGGATCTAGTGGAGCCACTTCCGCCATCCAACGGCCGCGTCTACATCCTCACTTGCTTAGATCGTTTCACTCGCTGGCCACAGGCCATACCTTTTCCTCGTCCAACCTCAGAGGGAGCTGCAAAAGCGTTTTAAACTGGTTGGGTGAGCCAGTTCGGTTGCCCTGCTATCGTGACCACTGACCGCGGTTCTCATTTTTAAGGCGCTTTCCACGAGCTACTGAACGCATTCGGTTGCAGACACAACAAGACCACGGCTTGGCATCCTCAGGCTAATGACATGGTGGGACGATTCCATCGCCAGCTGAAAGCTGTCCTTCTTGCTCGTGATAACATATTATGGAGCGAAGTTTGCCGATCGTTCTCTTAGGACTGCGTAACACCGTTAAAGCAGGTATGAGTGTCACGGCAGGGGAACTGGTTGACAGTTGCACAATACGACTTCCAGGTGAGCTGGTTTCTCCATTACCACCTGCGAGTTTTAATTACGGGGATTACGCAAGACGGTTGTCACACCAGATGCGGGTGATAAAGCCTACCCCACCACGAGAACAAACCCTCAGCAACCACATACCTACCACTCTAGCGACCGCCAGCCATGTGGTTATTCGAGTAGATGCTGTGCGATCACCACTACAAGTGGCTTACTCTGGCCCGTTCAGCGTCGTCCAGCGAAAGATAAAGAAATATGTGGTAGACTTCGAGGGCAGGAAAGAGATCATCAGCATAGACCGCCTTAAACCAGCCTTCATCGAGGTAGAACCCACCCCGAACAACCCTCCTAGTGTCCCCACCTGCTCACAACCTTCGGTTAGTCGTCCCGAGTCGGCCCCTGTTACTCCCACCAGCGACCCCTCGTTACCTGTTGCAACACCAAACTCCACGGAAGACATAGCTGCACCCGTCAACAAAAGAAATCGACGCGGCCGCGAGCTGC
Source organism: Fasciola hepatica (assembly GCA_948099385.1). Classification (NCBI taxonomy): domain Eukaryota; kingdom Metazoa; phylum Platyhelminthes; class Trematoda; order Plagiorchiida; family Fasciolidae; genus Fasciola; species Fasciola hepatica. The sequence continues at coordinate 5,828,559 of CANUEZ040000092.1, forward strand.
GACAGCCAACGAGGTTTACTGAATATGTAACAATTGTATACATTTAAGTTTACTCTTCATGTTTCACTTGTACATAGCCTTATTATGCATGAATGCACGACCACGTGGTTATCACGACAAGGGTAGCAGCAGCCTGTATTGCGCCGGTATGTCCCCCTCAGTCGAATATCCAATCACGCCCCGAGGCGCAGCTTCCGTGTTTCGTGCCTTTCAGCTCGTCCCGTCAGACAGAACCATACTGAATTCCAGGATCTCGCATGGTTCCAACACAACGCTCATTGAATCGCGACTAGACTCATTTGACGCCGGACGCTGGCTCGTTTCCGAAGGCAATAACAACCACAGACAAAAGGAACTTTGGGATATGCCGACAACGACAAAACCTACAACACGATCATCAGTGCCAAGTCACAAGCAGGGTCTACCCGGGTCGGAAAAAATTTTAAGGAGGACGCAATTTTGCAATCGACACACAGCTACCAGTGTCAGTCATGGAGAACGGCTTGTGCTGGCCTCGCTGTTGTGTTCTACAGCGGCGGGAGGCATGGAAAATATCTCTCGCCACCGAAGCCGACGTACCCATCACGGGTCGAAGCCCAACCGCGTCGGCCTTCTAGGGGGAGACCCCTGTAGTGCTACGGATACAGCACTCCACGACAAAGACTAACAAAATTGTTTATTTGAACAATTACCGTTTCTGGTGACGCCACTTGTTCCGCCTGTGTACGTCGTCTGCACGCCGTTGCGCTCCTCCAATACACACGTTGTCCCGCTCCAGTTTTTTCAGTTCTGCTTTGCGCGCTGCCGGGTATATTCGCTACCGTGTCACAAACCGAGGACCAGGGGCCATAGGCTCTATACGGGAGCATGTCCAGACTGAAAGGAGGATAATCCTAAAAATCTCCCTCTATTTTGTACACAATGAAAACCTTAGAGTGGTATAGACCTCACTCGCTGCCATGCATTTTATGACGAAGGTCAACCCTGACCAAATTCCGGGGGTCAAATGAAGTTGTAATGGACTTCATCTTTTGCCTCCATTATTATGCTTTGCAAGTTCTTCGTGAACTCTCGTGGGGGCCAGTATAATAATGACACCAATGATAATGATAAATGTGTGCCCCAAAAAGCCCTGGGCATGTTGGATTGCGTGATCAGACGACACGAATAATATCAGAATCAAAGATTTTTGGAAGCCGAAACACTTGCATGCAAAGGAGTATTGGAGAAATTTTGGGCTAGCTGAGATAACAGTAGCGCCCGTGAAATTTAAAACTCAGTGTAGATGGCCAGTTCGGCTAATGCCGGGTGAAGTCGGTTGTAAGCTTCGAGTAAGCACATGAAATGTACTGAAAATGGTCACAACAGTTGGGAATTCAAGGACTATCAAAGCATTTTTTGTTTATTTTTTTAAAAAGAATTTACCAAAAGAAATGTAAGGAGTCAACTGCACTCTGCACAGTATGAGAATTATGTCGGTAGAAAACTGAATAACGTACGAGAAAGAAACAGAGATAACAAACAATTAATCAGTTGGTCAATATTATGGTAACATTTGGCGGCGGGATGGCAGCAAATTTGGTCACTGGGCAAAAGTACAACAATTTCAATGAAAAGGAGGAAAGGTGCCGGGGATGTAAGATGAGAAACGGCCATAGTAAAATCTTCGAAACCTCTGGGAATGGTTCACTTTGTAGTATTCATATCATAAAATGTCAACTTGGAAATGGAATTATGGCGATGGGTCAATCTGGCTTGCTCTGCATGCCCGTTGCAGAGGTAAAACTTGCAAAGATGGTAACAGAGAGGGAGGTTGGTACATGTACTGATGATCTTAATCACGTTGCTTTGAGTGCCGTCATCGGCTAAGTTTCTACTAAGCTATCTAGGGCCATAATAAAAAATTAGTTCCTAGAAGTATCCCCCTAAATTAAAATAGTTTGGGGAATTTCTCTGAACAATAAACTCTTAGGCAACCAGCTAACCTACAAATCCTTGCTAAAATAGCCCCTGAACTGCCAATTTAGGGTGGTCTGGTGATTTTCTTTATCGATACGCCTGACTCTACTCCTGCAAAACATTTTGCCTAAGCATACCTGAAGAGACTTCTGTCCACCCTCACCACTTAGTGATCAGCCGTCTTCAATCCGCGAGTTCTAAGGGCTCCTTACTCCCCGCAGCGTTGGTATCTTGTTCGGCACCACTGATTGATATACACAATGAAGCCAGCATCAAATTTAGCGCAAGAAAACAAAATCTAGCTTCTTTGATGCAAAACACCTTTGAGCAATAAGCAGCCAAATTCGCAACGGATCCCGAAACTGGAAGGTGATTATCCTTGAAATTCTACGATACTGGATTACTGAATGAACAATTACACGAAACAGACACAAACCTCAATTATGCGATCAAAAGGACTCAGAAAACAAGAACCGAATTGCGGCCTGCGAGAAAGGAGCACTTGCACCACCCAGGTCCAAAACAAGGACATGACAGAACAGTGCGCTGGACGCGAACAAACAAACGTTGGTTCGTAAAAACATACCCTGAGTTAAACAAGTCAGTAGTGTAAATAAGTAAGTGGTGTTAAGGAAACATGGAACCGTAGTGATTTTTTGGGAAATTCCCCACGACCCGTCGTTACACTGGGAAAGACAGTTACTCGCCGTGGATAATGAGCTGACCGCGTTGTCTTTGCTTGCATTTATCTTCCGTCCTTCAAAACACCCGGACACTCAAAGTTCACTATCAGCCAGTCGCTTCCTGGACTCAGTTGCTTCCGAAGTCCACCAAAGAATTTAAAGATCCGCAATGCCGTGGTTTTTATTGTTCCCGATCGTCTTCTGCTTTCCTCGATTATATAATCATTGCTTCTGGCCTGCGACATCCCACACCATGAGGGCTAATGCATGAGACTAGGAAAACATTACAAAGGTGTCCACTGCTCTTTCAGTTCCATGAGGAAAACATTGCCATGAAATTCGTCGGAAAGAGAGAGAGACTACCGCCAAAGCCTCTCCATTGAAAAATATAGAAATAGTGGCCGACAAGACCCCTTTAGAGAGGGCTTTCCTCTGGTCGGTAATCAGCTGTCTTACATCATCACAGTCTTCCATCCAGCGCCGCTCAACCCCCTTCCCTCTAACAGTTAACCAAAGGGGACACATTACCTCCACCTCCATCAAACAGTGCTCCACCGGTGAATGCAACCGCAGGTCAACTTATGGACCTTGGCTTATCCAGCTCAGTATAAACTCCTCGGCGCCTATCTAAACGGCTCCACATTACAACCCATTCCCCACCATTGTGTTTAGGGTAAACCTAGTAAAGATCGATTGTAAACAGTTTTTCAAAGACACCGCTATCTTATGTTTCCTTAATACTACTCGCTCGTATACACCACTCGCGTGTTTTTTGTATACTTCATGTTTTATGAACCAACCTTTGTTTGTTCCCATCCAAATCGCTACCTTGCCATATCCCATCTTAGACCTGCGTGACGCTCGTGCCTGTTTGGCGCACACCGCAACTTGGTCCCCGTTTTTTGAGCATGTGCGATTGCATAACTGAGGTTCGTGTATGTTCTGTAATTGTTCATTTAATAATCCAGTGAAGTAGAACTTACGGATCAATCGTGTCTTGATTTCGGGATTAGTTCGAATTTAGTTACGTATTGCTCAAAAGCGTGTTACAAAACTCAGTTGATCCATCTGGAACGAGAAAAAGCCCAACGTGCCCAGAAAAAGATCGAAGCAATTAGAATCTGGGCAGGAACTAAGGCGAAAAGTCACTGGGTAGGGTTTGGATACTTTTGATTCTATAGTTAACGTTAGATCTCTTAGCCCTGTCCGTGCTAGTTCACGTACTACCGAGGGTACCATCGGTCGCAAGAATGTTGATTTATTTAAAATGAGGATATTCGATCTGGAACAGCGGTTGCTATCAGCTAGGCAGCAGGCTCAGGGGGCAGAAGATAAGTGTAGACTGAGCAAAAGTGAGCACAAAACTGGCCACAACGATCCATTCTCCAGATCAGGACGAATGAAAGCAGAAAACTCTACACCGGCCGTCGAACATAAAACAATGACACAAATGACGATAGATTTACCAAGAGTGTGACTGGAGGATTCCTACGGGCCACCTGGGCACTACTACAAGTTCATCGGAAAATTCGGAACCTTCGTCGAAAATAAGATCATCGAGCCCGGACAAGGACTACTCTATTTCACCTATTGTTGTTGACGCCGAGCCATAGAAGTCATTGATGGGTGCACCATGCTCCATCCGGAACCGGGCCACACGCTGGCAAGGAAGATTTTAGATCGGTCGTTTGGCCAGCCATTCAAGGTCGCCAGCAATCCAATAGAAAGAGTGTTGTCAGAGGCCGAACGAGCCGAGGGTGAAGTCTACGCAATGGCCGATCGCGTGATCAAGCTGCAGAACTGTTCGATATTCCTCGATCCTTTAGGTTACAGAGCTGATCTCGACGCAAAGCACACACTGGAGGGGATAATCCGCTGCCTTTCCCCCGAGTTATGGGGTTGTTGGAGGAAAAAAACGGAAAGCATAACAAGGAGCATCCGTGATGCCGACTTCGAGGACCTGACCGCCTATTTAGACAGACAAACAGGGATAGCCCGTAGCAGATTTTGTCAACTCATCCGTAATAGCAGCCGGCAAACAGACCTAGCGACAGCCAAGCTCAAACCGCTGCAGGGGAACACTGGAAACATCAGCCTTGGACAGATTTGAGCGCCATTTCACGCGGGGCTATAGCTCACCAATTTTGCCGGGCCTGCGATGCCAGTCATGGGATAATATAATGTCCGAAGTTCATCAAAGCCAAAATGAGCTAACTCTGGGGAATGGCGGGGACAACAGGAGCGTGTTTTACTTGCCCTAACACCATACGTCGGGCGGCAGCCTGCCGAACAAGAACCGGATGTGGTCATGAAGATAGTCCAGGAAGACACCACCGATAGCTACGCCAGGTGGAAGAAACTTTGCCGGAGGCGAACACAAGGCCCAGTGTGATTTGCTCAAAGTCAGGCTTTCCAATAAACCGACACGGCTAGGAGTAGTTGCTATCGGGGTGGTGCCCCGAATGGAGTGGCCAAACCGTTAGCTTTCGTCGACAGGGGATTAGACACCACCCTGGCGAAGGAGTGGTTCACCGACGAACACCGCATAGCTAAAAGCACGACCTCGCTAGTGGTGGGCACGGCGGGCGGGAAGCAATTAATAATTGCAGGTCGGTTGAGGTTGCAGCTGATCCTCCTAGATTCCAACGACAGAATCAATCTTCTCATGGAAGTACCAAGGTTTCTGAGTGCAGTTTTAACTAGGTGGCCCCACTTGCAAGACTTAATCTTCGTGCAGTGGGAAGACGACGAGGCAGATCTTCTCATCGGCAGTGACGTGCCAGAAGCATATTGGATGCAGGTCCAGAGAGTAGGCGATCACCATGCACACCAAGCCGTACGACCAACACTGGGACGGATACTAAGTGGTTCCACCGAAGGGAATGGCTCCGTAAGTTATTTATCAGCGGAAACGGACCACAGAGAGTACCAGTAGCAAAGCCTATACAAAAATGAGTTTCATGACACCGGAGGCGAAAGACTAGCATTGTCTACAGAGAACCACCTTGCACTGCAGGCAGTGCGACAACCAACCAGAGGCCTTGAAAGCCAGTTCGAAGCTCCCCTCCAGTGGTGCACACAAGCCAAACCTTTGGCTGATAACAGAAATTACTCTCTTCAAGGACTACTGCGCTTGAAAGAACACTTCTGTTGGGATCAGGATCTCTGGAAACGATACGCAGAAGTGATAATGCAAACCAAAAGCTTTTGGCTACTTTGAAGAAATTCCTGCAACCACCGACGGCCGAAAGGGGATATGGTACCTGCCTCACTAACCGGTTCCTCTCCACAAAGACCCGCAAAGCTCTGAGTTGTCCTGGATTTTGCAGCCAAGTTCCAAGGCGAGTCTATGAGTGAGTGTCCGCTACAGCGGCCCTATTTGACCATGTCCCTGATCGAAGTATCGTGCCGTTTCAGGGTAGGCAGAAGGACCTTATCAGTCGATATCGGAGAAATGTTTCTTCAGGTGAAAATACCGGCAAGAGAACGAGAAGCGCTGCGATTCCCATGGTGGGACGGGAACGACCTGAAAAAGTTGATGGTAAATCATAGAATGGCAGCCCACTCCCTGGGAGCGACATCATTGCCGTTTTGTGTGAGCTACGCCCTACGAGAAGCCACGAACAAGCATGAAGCTGTGGTCCACCGGTTGAGAGTAGGCAGCTTCAGTAGAAACCCGTATGTCGACGTCCACTTTGGGTCTCCCGATGATGTTGAATCAGCCCTAGCGCAATTCAGGTGCCTAAAGAGGTTGCTAGAGAAGAGCGTTTTCCATCTCATGGGATGAGTGTCGAAGGCATCGGAAGTGCTTGAAGTTATTCCGCACCAAGAGTGGGCCTAAAGGGCTAGAGATTTGAACTTGTCTCTACTCCCCAGCAAAACCACGCCAGGAGTACAACGGAATGTGGAAACAGACGACTTCTTTTTCGAACCCATATTTCCCAACTAACCAGCAACTCGCCGTGGTGTACTGTCAGCTGCCTCTCATCTCATCGATCTGCTTGGTTTTGTCTCTTCCTGGCTGTTGCACGGAAAGACCCTGCTGCAGTGGCTCTGTTGTAAGGAAGTCGACTGAAACCAGCCGCCGGACAGAGAAGATCGGCCGAAATGTGAAGAATTTCTGATCGTTTTGAAGGAATTGGGAGACATACGGATTCCACGGCGTTTACCTTAGGGTCATGCAACAAAAACGGGAAAGCCACACGCCTTTTCTGACGCGTCCGAAGTCGAGTATGGAGCCGCGGTGTATGGACGATGGTCCATTAGAGATGGACAATGCGCTACGAGGATCCTGTTCGCCAAAGCTCCAGTCGCCCCACTGAAACCGGCTTCCATCCCGCTCTGCGAGCTCAGTGCAGCCGTGTTGGCAGTAAGGGCGGCGCTGGCGGTGGAGAGATGTTTCGACTTCTATAGTTCATCAGCTAGCGTTTGAACGGACTCAACAACGGTGCAGCACTACGTCACCAACGTCAGGAGTCGTTTTAGTACCTTTGTTGCTAGCCCGCTCGTGATCATCCAGGACGAAACTGCCATGAGCCGGTGGAAACATATCAAGTCTGCCGACAACCCAGCCGATCTGTGCTCACGAGGTGCGACCAACTTCTGGCAACTGGAACCGTGGACGGAAGGACCGAAGTTTCTGCACCTGCTCCAACAGTACTGGCCCGTTTACGAACTAAAGCTACCTTTGGGATCGGAAGTGGAAATCAAAGGGCGGTGATGACTGTGGCACTCACCGGGTCGACATCTGTTTTGCCGAGGTTGGCCAGATTTTTCTCTTAGATGAAGTCGCTTCGGTTTACTCTGTGTTTGGCCAGGTTTAAGAGATATTTGTTAGTCATGAAACAGGCCCATTCATCCAGCCGTGTACTAGTGGGTCCAATAAACCCTGTCAAAATACAAGCCGCAGAGTACGATCTATTCAAGACGATACAATGTGAGGTTCTTCCCCTGAGAACTCAAGAATGCCGGAGGGGCGGGACCAACCGACAATGGAACATCTCTCCCAAAAAACAACGTGAGCATGGCAATTTCAAGCTAGTTAATGAATTACTACGGGTAGGTGGTGGACTGACCAACTCCCGCCTGAGGTTTGACAAGAAGTAGCCCACATTTTTACAAGCTCGACAACATGGGATAGAATTAATGGTTCAACACGCAAGCCTTAGGGGGACATGCCGGAGGAAGCCACGTGACAGGCATCATCCGACAGCGTTTTTGATTACCAAGATGGAGAGCCATTGTGAAACGCGTAATTCAACGATGTATACACTGTGGGAGATGCAGTGCCGTTGCGGGTTGGCAGCACATAGCTCCGCTGACAGAATATAGAGCGACTCCTGGTCGATGGCCATTCAGTGATACTGGACTGGCTTTTTTCGGGCCTTTGTGGGTCGAGCTTGGAAAAAAGCCAGAAAAACGAAGCAGGTACATCGAGAAGTGCATGAAGTCAAGTGCGGTATACTTGGAAGTTACGCATTCGATGACAGCCAACTCTCCTCCGGGCCCTGCAAAGATTTATCGACTGAGGAGGCATACCAGCAGACACCCCGACAAAACCTCGAATTTTGTGGGTGCCTTTCGGGAACTGCAGCGTTGGCACCGAAACATTAACAGAGACGGGCTGTAGAATCGAACCGTGGCTTACGGTATACGACCGCGCTTCAACCCCCGCAGACCAGTCACCGCGGGGGCACGTAGGATCGCCCGATCAGGTCAATTGGGCGAATATTGCTGTTGATAATCGAACAACAGCCATCCGACGAGGAGACGTTGGAGTCCGTCATGACCGAGGTCGAAATAATCCTGAACATCCGCCCCCTAGTTCCAGTGTCTGCCAGCGACGCTACTCATCTGGAGCTCACCCGAACGACCTATTGACGTTAAGGTCGAACATGGGTTCCGAGGCTCCAACAAACCTCCGCGGCAGCTACCTGAGTGGACCGAATCAGGCAAACTATTTTGCCAGGTTTTTTTGAGGCGATGGCTGCGGGAATGCCTACAGGCTCTGCAAACTCGACAGAAGGGGCTGATCAAAGAAAGACCATTCAAAGTTGATGATGTAGTGGTAATCACTGACGAGCACGCCTTATTTCAGCACCTGACCCTTGGGCCTTGTCGTGGTAATTATCAGCAGCTCTGACAAACTGATAAGAAGCAGACCGGACAGTAGCATTTTGCCAAGCGTAGCCGTACGTTTCCCAGTCACTACACCGTGCTCCGTCTCAACAACAAACGTCAATGGTGACACACGTAGCAAGGCTGACAGCTTCCTACAACAGGTTTGCTCACTCAAATAGCTAATTGGAGCTCTTGACAGAGCCTACAGAATCCTGACCCCACTGGCTCAAACTTTCGAGCCCCCGATGATAACCACGGGCAGTCACTTAGTAGCCACGTATAACTTTATCGACAGCACTTCTTCAGGGGTTCCGAAACGAATACGAAATTCTAATCACACCATTGTATTTGACATTCTTGATAGGGCCCCGCTCAATATAGAAAGAAGTACCTTGTTAAAGGCCGCAAACTTGGAAAGGGTGATAAGCGGCAGCAGCAGACTACAAAAAGAATTGCAACAAAACCGGTGCCCCCTGCTTTTACAATTTTTGACTTGTTCGCAACCAGTGAGTTTATTCATAAACAAGGCTTTATCGCCGACAGCTCGCCATACAGAAGCATTCAGCTAGCACCTGAAAGGAAGCCACTACAAACTGAAGTGCTGAAAAAGTTTAACTGACTCAAACATTTAGGCCAGAAATCCGCCAAAAATACACCTGCCCTCTGCATTCTCCAACTCACTCGGTGCAACTAAAGTCTGCCAGCCGGCAATTGTCTGATGTAGACCTTGACGCTGCGCCTGGATGTTCTCCAAATCCACCAGTCTCCAAGCTACCTAGACTCACCAACAACGTCAAGGATGCCTGGGGCTCGAATCCACTGAGTCCTGTCAGGCAGCTAAGCCCTGTGCATCAAAAAAGGGCAACCTGAATCGCTCGACCTCTCTAACCTAACAAAATTACCTCACCTCCTTCTCCCCCAAGGTGACACACAGACCAATGTATAACCGTTCTTTCCCCGCCCTTTAGCCGCGACTAAAACCCATCCGCTGGACCGCACTGTATCACTGCTAGGCCACTCTCGATCGAATCAGACCCGTCGGCCCTCGGGGCATAACCCCCCCCCCCCTCAAACCAAACTACCAAGAAGTATCTTCCCTAAGGACAATCTCGTGATTGCTATATGGCTTATCGCCCACGGGCTGAAAGTTAGCAAAGCTTTGTACTCAGCTCCCGATGCACTGTGTCGGTACGAACGGGAATCCATGGCCTCAAACCTAAAACACGGCAACCTGCCCTCCGTCCCTATGGAAGACCTCAAAGTCCAGTCTACTAGGCAACAACCCCTTTATATCGCCAGGCAACCTTTCGACGGTCTCGCAAAAACTAGAATGGAACAGATATCCCCGTAGGATGTCACTAATGCCAGGGCCTACAATTTCTTTTCTGACACAGATAGCTTCTCACACCGTATCCTCTCCCAGCAAAATCTCAACCGCGCGCGCTTTTACACGGACGATAACGCGCAACTTACCTCACGGCTATTATTCCACGGTGCTTTTGGCTAGCTCATCATTTCCTAACCTTTCCGAGTCCCCAGGGTTCATCCCGTTGGTTCCACTACCGTACCAAACTTTCGTTTTGCCCCACCTTTGCCCATCCCACTGCCGTCCTTTTACCCGCAGGATAGGTCCACAGACCCCCTCCATGTAAACTTCCATCACCCTGTGGCATTCGACCCCGCAACCCCCTCCCCTCTTTTATTGCCCTAATGAACCACTTTCCGATACCAGTTTCTTGCCAGTTGTCCTCACCTTCGATAGCCTACCGAACTCCGCATGTCGAATGCGCTTCATTGCGTATTCCCACTGTCTCCTTCAAAAATATTCTCCATATACCCCCTGTGTCAGCCGTCGACTCCTGCCCCTCCCCACCCGAGCGGGCCACATCGACGAGCGGGGAAGCCATACCACACCCTTCTGATCCTTACCTTCCGAGGCCTGCCACGTGGGGAAGCCAATATATCCTATAACCCCATATTCTTTCATCACATTGGGGCATCGGACGACCCAACTAAGCGGGACCAGCAGAAAGGTCACTTAGTCAAAGCTCCTGTCGTTTACCCCGTAAAGTCCATAAATTAACTATTTCCGCAGCTGAATCCTCTGAGGTCATTGAGGGGGTGTCGAAAGCTCACCTTTCTTCTTCCTCCGTTGTAGCTTCAACTCAAGCCCCTTCCTCCCCCCCCCCGTGCACTTTCTCCGTACATTAACTCCCCTACATTTCCTAGCCCAGACACCTGCCTCCATACTGGTGGTACATTCTTAGTCTGAATCAACTCTCATTTAATCCTAATTAGGTTTCATCACCTAAAACATTGTGTCAACGTCAAGTCCCGATATCAGCCCTATTACTGAAACCTGGCCCACGGAACACACACCCGCAATCGAAATTCTGTTTCAGTGGTACAAGGATTTTAGAGTGAATAGTTTTACCAGAAGCGGAGGTGGGTGCCTAGCTTAAGCTCAGCAAGCCCTTCCAGTAATCCACACTAGACATGTTGTACCTGACTCACTTCTGGATTCTTTACGGCTCACGATTCTGTTCTCAACTGTAGTCATGTACATTGGTTGTGTCTGTCGCCAGCCCTCCCCTACCACTGGAGACTTATCTCCCTTAACTAAATCCCTTCATTATCTATCACTACTGACTTCTGCAGCGAAGGTCATAGCCGGTGATTTTAGTCGGCCTAAGATATCCTAGACAAACCTCACAGCACCTCACAACTCATTAGACTTTATCTCCCCTAGACACATTTGGGAGTTGGGGCAACACCTTAAAACCCCCACTTGAGACCCCAACATCCCGGACTTTATGTTCACTCACAGAGCCCCTAACCTTTCGGTTTCCGTTCTGCATAAATTTACTGGCAGCGACCATAAGATAGTAGCAGGTGATCTTTCATTCCACCCTTATCCATCACGCTATCTGACAGCGGTCAACAATTCTCTCCGTTTAAATTGGGACCCTCTGCTCAGTCTCATCCGTAACCAAGACTGGAGCAGCGTCTTCTAGCGGCTGACCCCCAACAGGCGGCCGGTCACTTCTATTTCACCATAGGAGACTGCCTCTTGAGGCTTGTTCTAATTTCCCAAAATTCCCTCCTTAGGAAACTCAAACTTTCCCCCTTCAACAAAGGCACCTCAAGGCGCAAAGGCTTTACCTCCGAAACCACGACTTCTCCCTTCTCCTGAGGCTAAAACATCTTTTTGATATTATTCGGAACCTCAAGGAAGACTAGCGTCAAAATAAAGACTCCAAAGCCTTGAGACATCCCAATAAGGCACTGAAACCCTCACTTCTAAGTAAGTCCAGGAATTTGTCAACAGATACTAATATTCAGTACGCTGTGTTACCGAATAAAACCTCGGCCTCCTCACCTTCTGATGTCCCCGAGGCCTTAAACCCTTACTACGCAAATTTTATGGCCCCCATCTCAGACTAAATCCTCCCCCTGAATCATCTCGCCATCACCAGCTCTTCTCTATCTACCCTAACATTGGAAGTAAACATTATTTCCATGCTTACTTCATGCTACAAAGAGTCCGAGCATCCTGGGCCAGTTGGGTTACCTCCAACTGCGGCCATTACCGGTGCAGCAAACCTTCTAATTCTTCCACCAAATCTGTTTACTTTGCCATTCAAGTCCAGTTCGATACCGCCGAACCGGAAGCGTTCAGTCATCATTTCACGACACAAAATGGAACCGTCCACGAACTCACCAATTGCCGTCCAGACAATCACACCCCCGTCATTTCCAGCATAGTGGAAACGATAGTTAAAGACGGCATTACTGCCAGCCTTCTCGCTTCAAGCCTCCTTGCCAGTAGGCAGCACGGATTTCTTAAATCGCGATCATGCACCACATGCCAGCTTGACCTCCTCAACCTAGTCCCTAAGGCTGTTGATAACGGGCAAGCATTAGTCATTGTCTACCTAGATCTGTCGAAGGCTTTCGACCGTGTTCCACACCCTCATCTCATCGCTAAATTGCGTTTATTTGGCATTACTAACCCACCACTTTTCTGGCCGCGGTCTTATCTCACTCGTCGATCTCAAATAATCCTCACCACCGGACATACTTATCACCCGAAATCTGTTACTACTGGCGTTATGCAGGGCAGTGTACGGAGACCTCTCCTATTTCTAATTTACGTTAAAGATGCACTGGATCTAGTAAACCATGGCACACCATTCTTGTTTGCAGGTGATATAAAAATAGCCTACTCTTTCAGTTCCAACGAAGTCACCTCTAACCTATGCAACGTTTCCGCGGACCTCCCTCCACTTGAACGCTGGTCTTTCCTGGATATTGAATTTCTCTACCGACGAGTACAAGATCCTAACCTGCAAATTCCAGTTGCCCCTTGATCCGTAGCTTTTGGCAGGTCCCCGATAGCCAGTCGACCTACCATCCACGAAATGCGTCTCAATCACTCTGGCTCCCTGAACTTCTCTGAGATGCCGCCATCCAAGCGGCCAAGGCTTGAAGAGGTCTGAGTTCTCTCTTCCGCTCCTTTCGTCTCCGAGACAGTATTATCAGCACCTACGAGTCCCACATCAGGCCTTGAATATTGTCCAATAATCTTTTCTAATGTCACAAAATCTGAGTTTTGCTACAAAACATACAAATAGAGTTTCACCAAGCAACTACTGGGCTGGCTCACTTCTTTAAGCTATAGGGAACGATGCCAACATCCGAATCTTGGCCCACTCTGGCTCCGCTGTTTGAAACCTAACGTAATATTCTTGCATAACCTCCCCCGTAACCGTTCTTTTTCCTTTAACCCAGTGGGCTTTTCGCGTGAAATCCCCTACTCAGTTTGGCACATACCCTTTAATGTCCCTTCTGTCATAGCTAAATCAGCCACGTGGTCACATTTTCTTCTTATCTACTCCAAGGCCAGGAACAAGTTTCCCATCACAATTCGGGCTTCTCAGGCTAAGTCCCGATTTCTATAGGCACTCACTCCATGTCTCAAAGTTACACGTGCACTTCACTTATCTAATATGTGCATAGCTGAGGATATTGCCTACAGAATGGGCCTTGACTTCCTAGACCAACTTCCTCGCAAACCCTGCTCCTTCCCATTGAGGGCACCATCAACGATAGGCAGATACATCAAACTGACTGAAGTCTCAACGCTTGATTGACTGTGGTCGTTTCCGTAACGTGTAAGCGGAATTGAAATACCGCTATCTTCCAACACTCTGCTTCTCCCTTCTCCAGCAGTCTCTGTCACCCTGATGCTTCCTCCTTTAGTAGTTTCCGTTTGCCTCCATCAACCGTTATCAGCAGTAGGGACACCCGGACGGCCCTTCTTTATCTGTTTTGACTTCCCAGTTCTCCCTTTCTGTGCACTTCATCCTCAACTTTCGCTGACAGCCGTGGCATCGCGAAGGCCACTCCTATTGTATACGCTCCTGGATAGCGCTGCAGTATGGTCGTTTACTTACCGCTGGCTCCGCCGTCTGAGACCCCTCGCAACCCGGCCATCTGACTGCGGATCTTATACTTCTATAGGTGAACCATGCCTCGCATGCGTAACCATCAATGAACACCAGTGTCATTCCCAACAACGCGGGGCGCGGTCAGATCCACCGCTTTTGTGGGCGCATATCAGGTGTAATTCAAATCTCGCAAATCGAGCAACGCGTAGCCAATTCAAACGAATCCCAAAACAAGAATAAGATTGATTCGTAGCTTCTACGGTACTAAATTGAAATGCACAAAGGATAAAAATATATACGAACCTCAAGTATGCGGCCAAATAGGCTTCACAGTAAAACCCAAAGGTCCAAAGCCCCGTGGCTCAGGCACGACAGTCAGAAACGGTTCAAGGCCAAATTCAAATGTCTCACATGGATAAACAAACGTGAAAATGTGTGGTGTATGAGCAAGCTTTCCAAGATAATGTTGAATATAGTCAAATTCACAAAGCACGTTGAACATTTATAAGGATTTTCAGTATTCGTTCTTTACACCGCCGGCCAAAATCCTTCCGCGAAAATGGTTGTCTAAGGTTCAGGAAGGGGTCATGATTCTCACCCTATCTACCTTTAACTTATTGTCAGTGCCTGTGGATACTAACTTCCTGTGTTATCTGAACGTGAAACAGGTTTTTGCCGTAGTCATCATCGCACAATCCATAAGGAATCAGTTCCAAATCCCGATGCACAACTTGAGATTGACATATTCATCAGGAGACCGGCGCATATAGTCAGACGCACGATGAAGATGAAGGCTTCGCAGAGTGAAGTGTTTCGCCGCACGAAATAAGTCTAAGCATCACAAGCAGTAACCCATTGCAGCAACTGGTTAGACTAATTTTGTTTACAAGCATGAGCGCAGAAGTTGAACGCAGGTGCAACGCCTAATGAGATATCGCGTAAAATTGACAGGTCACGAACCAGTGGAATTACATAAAATTAAAGCACCAAATCTTCCGAAAGAAATGAAAACCGGTTTCTGATTATGAATAAATTTCGAAAACAAGTGTACAGCGGACAGTATCGAAATACACATGAACACGGAGATTGATCGAATACTGGCATCTATCAGAGTATTTCAAAGTTTTTCTGTGCACAAAATATGTGACAATCAATATTGTATAAAATGTAAATAAATGTTCTCCTTTAAAGATAATAATAGTTTCACAATGTGCTCACAGCTAGTATGCCTCACCTGAACTGTTCAAGTGAAATACTGGTGAATTTCTCCTCTTCGCCTATGTGCACGCTAGATAGAAACTGGAACTAAGTACATTTGCAACCTTTCAGAAAAAATGGGTCCAGTTGATTAGTTGTAGAGCATGAAATGCAATAAAGTGCTGAGTAACTCGGAGCGAGGCGATCTGCGAGCTACTTTGTCTTTTGTATGTGGTTTCGAGCTCGAATCATCAACATTTTCCTCGCTGTTTCCTGCTACGAGTGGATTAACTCTCTGATGTCTCAAACACTTTCTTCGTTTCTTCCGTTTCCTGTAATGTAACACAACTGTAGGATCTGTCCAATAGGCGAGGCTCAGTTCGGCGGTGGTGCAGTTCTCTTTTAGCATTCGTGCTACCTTAAAACCCAATACCAGTGCAGTCGTTTTGAGCTCGCCTAGGGATACTGACTTCAGCTCAGCAATTTTTGTTTTGGCAAAGGGTACTTTGTTTCGCCTCCGGCCATGCAGTTCCACCCAGGTACCGTACACTGTCACTGGGTCGGCAAATTTAAAGCTGCTTTGGGTGACCTGCTGGTGTCCTTTTTTGAGATATTTCAAAAGCCTCCGGGCAACTTCTCCTTTTCTCGATAGGTGACTTGACGGTAGTCTCTTGGGTATAGCAACTTCATGTTGCCCACTGTGAAGTCCCGTCTTTGAATTCGCCATCGAAAGCACCGACTGATCCTTTGAGTGAACTTTGCTTTCCTGAGATGGACCGTTGGATTCAATATCGAAAGGCTGATTGTGTTCTACAGAGGCACTTCTCTCAGCAACATTTGAGCAATTTATTGATGCCGATTGTTGAAGTTCGCTCGTCAGGGGTCCGAGAAGTGTCCAGCCTAGTATCGTTCGCGTATCGAATGGTTCTTTTCGATTGCTTATGCTCTGTTCAAGCACCCAGTGAGCCTCTGGTACATTGCATCCAATTAGTATGTCGACGTGGGGGCTAGAAACTTCTTCGAACTCTATGTCCCTGAGATGAGACCATCTCTTGGCGATCGATCTAACAGAGTCGACTGGTCTCATTGGCAAGCTGTCTATTGCAAAAGCTTCCGGAATTTCTACGGTCCCCTCATCAGATAAAGACGCTAACTGCAGGGTCAGCCTCTTAGAATTGCTAACATGACCCCCTGCAATCGTGCTGATAGTGAGCGAGGTAGGCTCGCCTACTAGTTCACAGCTTTCTACAAGCTCGCGAGTAATCAGCGAGGTATCCGACCCCGTGTCCAAAAATGCATTGACCCTCCTCAGTCCTTTAGGCGTCACGATACCGACAGGTACGATGCCTAATCTTGCCGGTTTGAAATCATCATGTCCCGTTGAACAGACAATTTTGGGTTCATCCGGCTGAATAGGTCTATTGTTGAGAAGGCCATGCAGTAACGAGTGATGATTACCCGAGCATCCGTCTTGGTTGCATTTCACTCTTGAGCTGCATTCAGAGGCTCGATGAGAGTTGTTTAAACACATAAAGTATGAGCCAATCCTTTTTACTGCGCACCACCGATCGGGTACACTCATCCCATGAAAGGTCGGACAATCTGGTAACCGATGCAGGGAGTTGCATAGCTTGCATTCAGCTGACCTCTCGGGTTCTTGACTTATCATGTGCATGTTAGCCAAAGACTGGGTTTGGTTACAGTCCTTCTCTACAATTTGAGATGTTGGTTCCCTTCGCGCCAGTCTGCAACTTTCGCGTACGGTTTGTCCAAATCGACTGTTGGCGATACGGGATTGACGACCTATGAACTCCGTCAAATCGTTGAACGTAGATTCCCGCTCAAGCCTATTTATTTTTTCAGCTTCCTCTGCCCATCGGCTCTGTAAATCAGTAGATAGACATCGGACAATGCATTCCTGTGTGTGCAATGCATTCAGATCAGACTGGTATCCTAAGTGCTCTAGTGCTATACTGCAATTCTGCATTTTTATCACCAAACTCGACAGTGATTCAGCCTAGCCCTCAGTCCTTTTCGCCTTCAATAAAACACTATCAACTAGGCTTCTAGCCACCTTGAATGGTTGTCCAAACAAATCTTTCAGGATTCTGCGCGCCCTGATGTACCCCATCGGTGGACCAAGCATCGCGCAGCCTTCGATAGCACTTTTGGCTCTCCCACGACAGTAATGTAATAAATACAAAAACCTTTGACCAGGATCTGCAACTTTGCACTCAACAAAATTTTGGAATTGTTTCATGAATATACAGTATTGCTCGGGGTGCCCATCGAGGTGGGACAGCTCCACTCTCGGCAGGTCAAGAGCCAAAACCTCGGTAGTTTCAGGCTGTCTCAAGGGTTTATATTCGTCGATCACAGTGCCTTTTCGATGTTGACATTGTGAACTACATGGACACTTTGCTGGCTCTCTGAGACCAGTTCCTTGCGTAAGGGGCTCTGCTTCCTTTCTGGCTAACCGCAGCTCGTTTTCTAATTCTATTACTCTCATTCTATAAGTACTAATATCGTCAAACGCATCGCGGTTAGAGATATATGACCTGGCACTGGCAGAGCTAGTAAACTTAGCATTATCTAGAGAATCAATAACACCCGAACCATCCCCAGAGACTTGCCGAGTTATTTCCTGTTGTCTCAAAAGGTCCTTGCTTCCTCGGCTGGGCATTTCCAATGAGTTTTCTTGTCCAGGTTCCACTTGAGTACTGTAATTCAAATCTCTCAAATCGAGCAACGCGTAGCCAATTCAAACGAATCCCAAAACAAGAATAAGATTGATTCGTAGCTTCTACGGTACTAAATTGAAATGCACAAATGATACAAATATATACGAACCCCTGATATTGCCTTGTGCACGTGTATTGACCACGGTCAATAAATATACTATACTATACTAAGTATGCGGCCAAATAGGCTTCACAGTAAAACCCAAAGGTCCAAAGCCCCGTGGCTCAGGCACGACAGTCAGAAACGGTTCAAGGCCAAATTCAAATGTCTCACATGGATAAACAAACGTGAAAATGTGTGGCATATGAGCAAGCTTTCCAAGATAATGTTGAATATAGTCAAATTCACAAAGCACGTTGAACATTTATGAGGATTTTCAGTATTCGTTCTTTACATCAGGCGTGCAGGCCGTCTGCAACGATGTGCAAGCGTAATTAGGCTGGTGGATCACACCTCCTGTGTTCGCTTCGAAGGGTTTTCAGGTTGGGTGTCCCGGGCACAGCCGGTCCCACCCACTAGCACCGGTTGTGGATCGCACGATCCAATGCTGTCAGCTGCAGATAGCATGATCCAACCATCCTTGTTTGCCACTGTACGCCCACCCACCACTCTTGTCATCACTCTTATCACTTCCATTTTTGTCGTTCTACCCCCTTTGGAACACCCACGCATTCTTTCCTTGCTCCTGTCGACTCTCGCCGTGTAATCTCTCATTGCACCTCACTGTCGTCCTGCCCACTTCACCGTGTCTAAGCCCGCTAATATTCCTCTTCCCACCCATGTCGTCATTGCCGGCTTGTAACCTCTATTCACTTGGTATCACCCTATGCTCATAAAGCTCGTTAGTCGCATTCTTATGCCTCACCGCCAACCTTTCTGCCAAATCCTAATTCTTTCTCCCTGCTCGTGCCTAGCCAAAGGGCAAAGAAAGCAAAGAGGTCACACTAAGACTAAGCAAGGCGCCGAAGGAAATCTTGTTACTTCGGCGCTATTGGAGAACCAACATAGGTGAACTAAAGAGGGCGGCGGAGGAAATTCAGTGGACATCGAGACAAACAAACGCCTCTGTAGAGGAACGTTGGGAGACCATCAAGAAGGGGCCACTCGAACTTACAGATGAGTTCGCACTCCTTAGGGTAGCTAGCAGTAGAAATCTACCCCCATGGTGGAAGTCAAAAGTCCGCAAGGCCATAGTTATTCGTAGGCAACGATGGGCGGCGTACAAACTGCACAGAACTCAGGGGGCATGGAATAGCTATAAGATGGCTAGGAACAGAACTCAAGAGATCCAAAGTGTAGAGAAATATGCCTTCGAGCATCGGTTAGCTGCGTCGATTCGCACAAACCCAGAGCGATTCTATGCCTACGTGCAATCTCACAAACGTATGAGAGAGAGTGTAGCAACTTTGGAAGGAGCACAGGGACGACTAGCCCTAAACGACGAGGAAAAGGCTGACATGCTCTAGACATTCTTCAAGAGCATATATCGACCGGAAAATAGTTTGGAGGAAAGGATGGAGGGCACAGGCGCCTCCAATACCCGAACTTACTGTAGGAGAAGAAGTGTACACGGAGTTGCAAACGTTGAATAGAAATAAAGCAGCAGGTCCAGACGGGATTCATCCAGCAATCGTTCAGCCTCTTGCAGAGGTCCTGAAGGCTCCGGTGACGAAGCTGTATGAAACGTCATTTAGAGAGGGAATTGTGCCGGGGGACAGTAGGAGAGCAACAGTGGTAGGAATTTACAAGAGTGGACCCCGGCAAAAGGCCGAAAATTACCGGCCGGTTAGCTTGATTTCAGTACTGTGTAAGTGCCTGGAGCGAATAGTCAGGAAACAGATCTCTAGGAATTTGGTTCAACACAACCTCATATCAAATGCTCAGCATGGGTTTGTGGCAGGACGATCCTGTCTGACGAATCTCCTGCTGTTCCTCGACGAGGTAACCAAGCGTCTGGACGAAGGGCAATCGATTGCGGTCTGCTACTTGGACTTCAGCAAGGCGTTTGATTCTGTGAACCACAGATTTCTGGATGTCAAACTGCAGTCTATGGGAATTGTTGGAAAGGCAAGACAATGGATAAA
Source organism: Fasciola hepatica (assembly GCA_948099385.1). Classification (NCBI taxonomy): domain Eukaryota; kingdom Metazoa; phylum Platyhelminthes; class Trematoda; order Plagiorchiida; family Fasciolidae; genus Fasciola; species Fasciola hepatica. The sequence continues at coordinate 5,848,794 of CANUEZ040000092.1, forward strand.
TAGTTTCTTAGCAGGGCGAACCTTTAGTGTTAAGGTGGGGAGTCATGTTTCAAAACCGGAAGGTGTAACAAGTGGGGTGCCACAGGGCTCGGTGCTCGGCCCTCTGCTCTTCCTCATCTTCATCAATGACCTAGCACGTGGGCTTACTAACCCCACCTTTATGTTTTCCGATGACGTCAAGATAGCTGGAGTAGGTATAGAACTTGACGTGTTAGCAGTACAAAACTGGGCACGCAAATGGGACCTTCCACTAAACCTCACCAAGTGCCAATGCTTGACCACAAATACAGGAGCTAGTGAGAATGGTGGAGGTTCGTTGCAAGTGGTCTCGCAGGTCAAAGATTTAAAAGTTAAAATAGACAACAGATTTAAGCCGACAAAGCAGTGCACCTCAGCAGCCAATACGGCTAGGAAAGAACCCTTTCGAGTTAGATCCATTACGTCGTGTAGAGATCCGGAGATTTTCGTCCCGATATATCAGGCCATAGTTAGGCCGCATATGGAGTACTGCGTGCAGGCCTTGGCACCGTACTACCAGAAAGATATAGACTGTCCGGAGAAAGTGCAAGGGCTAGCCACTAGAATGGTGGCTGGGCAAGGGGGGTTTAGCCACACAGAGCGTTTCCGTGCCCTAGACCTGTTCTCCATAGAAAGACAGCGCATTCGCGGGGATTTGATAGAAACCTTCAAGGTAATGAAGGGACTGTCAGGAATAAGACGAGAAAACCTTTTCTATCTGATCCCCGGGGGAGGCACAAGGAGGCATAGCCTTAGGTTACAAAGGAAGCATTCGAGGCTCCAAATTAGGGCGAATTACTTCCCAAATAGAGTGGTACCCTATTGGAATAAGCTCCCGGAGGAGGTCATATATACCACAACAGTGAAGGCCTTTCAGAAAGAAGTAGACCTATGTTGGGTGGCAGTATACCCCGAGCTATGTTGAGTAGCTTTTACGGTAGATGCAATTTACTTATTGTTTCCACCTTACTCTGCCAGGCTGATACTGCACAAAATTTCTGTCTTTCAGAAAAAGAAAATCACGCAGTGTTGAGGGCTACGGAAACGCGCCGACAACACAACTCTCTGGACACGCGATTGGCTCTAGCCACACCAAGTCCTGTGCAAACTGAACTGAACTGAATATTTCTCAACCATGGACGAGACGCACGCGCAAGCGCTTGATCATGGTGTACAACGTTACCCAAAGCGATGAAATATACAGGAATTTCAAGAACGTCAGAAACAACACTTGCTCACCAACTTGTACTGAGATCCGACAGCACGGACAATGTTAAATGCAGGACAGTGAGTATTACGGTATCTGTGGGAATTGTTATATATCAACAACACTACACTCACCTTGTGGCAGCCATTTGAGGCCTGCGGTTGTGAACGCAGCAGTATTTTACACGATAATAAGGAAACGATTTTGGAAAAGCACCGGGATGCGTGCGCTTTCATTATCATAAATATAAAAAGATGTTAAAGTTTCTCTCTGAAAAACACGAAAATCATTATCAAAATCTGAAAGAGTAGTATACACATCACGAACCAAACGGGCAAACGTTCCAGGATCATCGACCGCAGCCGGGCCGCAGCGCCGGACGCCATTACGGCCAACTGCGGCGATAACCTTGATCACATCGCTTATATACCCTAATACCGCACACTTAAACAAATATCGAACTACAATATCTCACGTCAATCTCATTTTCTGCAGGCAACAACTCGTCTGGTCAAACCGTTTCACACATAACAATCCCAATACTTCAGTCGGGCTACATTTAAGCCCGTATGTTTAGACACTATCAATTCGAGTGGGGTGGTGGTAACCCGTAGGGACACAGAGAATATCGTGAATATATAGTGCTGAGGATGCATTATAAACCAGAATGATGCAAGTTGTGTGTTCGAAACAGGGAGAAATGTATGGGAGTACACTCGGAAACTCCGGTAAATATGAATAGAACAGCTCTCCATGAAGAGGATGTGAGCCCGGAATGTTGGATATTGCCGGGTGAATAATAAAAATGATAATAATAATCATAATAATAACAGTATATTTCGGATGCGCCCGAAGCGTGCTAGAATGCATGATCAGATGATTATAGTGATGCTGGAGTGAGAATTTACAAAAGAGTACAACACGTGTATGCAGAGTATCAAAGAGAGTGTTACAGTGGACTGAAACGGCAGTAATCCCCGGCAAATTTGAAGGTCAGGGTCGAGTGGTGGAAAGTCAAGGATTGAACTAAAATTCTTGGCGCGAAAACAGTTCAAACGTTAATGTGGTAGTTTCATTCATCCTTACCTCGAGTGGTGTCGGCTGAAGGTTTGGAGTACACGCATAAGTGGTACAGGAAATAAGAAGTATTAACATGGAAATATATCAGTCTGCAAAGATGGTAGTATATAAAGTGATGGCTGCATACTGGAGGAATCATATACGTGGCAAGCAATTGCGTACTTCATGGGAGGGAGACTACCAGAGTGCTGGTGGTAGGGAACGGCCGGAGGAAAGCAGGTGAGCGTTCAGCAAATTGTTAACTTTATATAGGGTTGGTATGAAATGTCAAAGTGGAGGTGGAAGACAAATCAATATTGACTTTGTGGTTACAGCCATTTTACAGGTGTTCAGTTCTGCAAGAGGGGTGGTAGAGTAATTCACAGGTAAGTGTACGTCAATAGATGAAAGCTGTGTGGTGTGTACCATGCAAAAATGACAGATCAATAAAACTGCCCAAGTATATCGCGGAAAGCGGCAGTGGATCAACGAATATAGAAATAAAACGTATCAGCCGGTGCAGATAGTGGTGGGATTTAGAGGCTGGATGCAGGGTCAGTTTCGGTAATATGACGCGAATGCAACATCCGGAAGATCAAAGGTTGCAATAACGGTGGTGGTATAGTAAGTAGACGGTGAGAGTCACATTTCTAATGACAAATTTGACTGGTGTAGCAAATGATGGGAACGGAGCGGCGATGCTGCATGGGAAGTGTATCGAAGACGTTCAATCATGGAGGGAACGTGGTGATCTGCAAAACCCGAACACTGGATGCAACAGCATTGCGGATGCGATCGGATGGACCGATGAAGAGTGCAGGTAGTTACTAATTACTTCGCTGCCCACTGGAGGACTACCGAAAGATATGTCAGCGCCGGGCGTTTTTTTTGATGACCGATGAGGCAATGAACAGTGACAATAAATGTGCCAGTGATTGAACAGTATTAGCGGGTTCTAACACGGAACGGGCATAATGACATATGGGGCAGAAGAATAGACAGACGTGTCACTCCGAGAAGGTAGGTAAGAAGTAACTGCCAAGGTCGGTGAGTGCTTGCATAAGCAACAATTGCGTGCAGAGGAAAAGATGGATAGCAGGTAGGGATGAATCTGTTCACTGATGCGTGCATAGATAGTGGTAGTTTGTGCCGGGCATTATATAACGTCAGTATAGTGAGTATGCTCGAAGGGAAACCGGTAATAACTGGAGAGGAATGGAGCGAACGTTTACCGTAGCAGTGTGAGCATAAGGATATAACTTGTAATCCACAAGCGGTGCCAGTGGGTGGGACTGACCGTGCGCTGGACACCCAACCTGAAAACCATTTCTGGAGACAGGAGGTGCGATCCGCCAATCTAGTTGCGCCCGCACATCGTTGCAGACGTCCTTCACGCCCGATGTGCGCCGGCCAAAGCGGTGGATCTGACCGCGTCCCGCGCCGTTGGGATTAAAATGAGTTGTATGAATGCAGTGAGATCGAGTAGTTCGGGTTCAAGTAGTCTGATGGTGGGAATCTTGGGGAAAGCGATCGTGAGACGGGCGAAAATGGAGTCGTGTGTAAATCTCAGTTGTTCTGTCCAGCGAGAGAGGTTCCATGTTATTCCTGGGATGAAGAAGGCGACAATCGTCCTTAGGGGGTAGGTTCTGAAAACAAAACGGAGAAGGCTGCAGTCTGGTAATTCTACCAGCTGTGGGTTAGGGGGGAAAGACAGAACACCAAAATCATGCCAGTAACAGAAATGGGTGGTCGCGACGCTGAGGTCTGGTTCTTTGGATTAAACAACATACGGAAAGCGAGGAAGACCAGTAATAGCGACTAATTATCGTGAGGCTTAGTGAGGATTACCACCAAAGCAAGGAGGCGAGAATGGGCGACACCAGGGGCAAATACTTATGTGTAGTTCGGTGACTGGTTTATGGAAGACCACATGGATTGTGGCGGTTCGTTCATCAGAACGAGGCTTGGAATCTCGTGCGTTGAACTAGGGTATCAACGAGTAAATAGTTGAAGGGTGGATGAGACTGGTACCTTGAGGACAATATTATATATGCTACTATGTATTTTCTAGCATTATAAATGCTCTTATGCCTGGCGGCAGTTGGTAAAATAAAGGACCTAACCGACTATGGTAAAGTCTGACAGCATGAAAAAAAGAATCAACGGAGTAACGGTGACCAGTAGGGGGTCGCGGTCAGGAGCGTTGAAAATAGGAAGTGGAATGTGTTGTTGGCAGTCATGGAGTATGGGCTGGACTGCTTTTATTGCTAACTATAATACAGAATGAATCAACTTGCTCCTTACCATCCGTCGGTAATAACTGTCTACTGAATAAAGTTGTTAGACTTCTGGTTAGTATCCCAGGCCCAGTTCGTAGGCTCGGGTAATAGACACCTAGGGATCATGCATTCGGATGAGTTGTTGGACAGTTAGGTGTTTATTTATTTATTTTTTGAATAATAAAGAGGCCGAAGACATTGACCTAAGTTGAGGTGGAAGTTTGTTTCAGAGGGAAGAATATTTAATAATAAAGAAGTTTGACCGCATCCCAGTCCTGGATACTGGAAGCAAGACCATAGAGTCCTTGTGTCGTAACGAATAGTTGGAGGGAGTTTTGACCTGGGGGCTGAATTGCAAGATGTACGTTTTACAATATTGCATTCGTAGACGGCGTAGCCATAGGGGCTCTAGGTGCAATATTTGACACCTTTCCATATAATTTAAAGGCGAGGAATATCCTAGTAGTTGTTTGGTAAATCTACGTTGTACATTCTCAATTGCAAATCTGTCAATCTGCCGCATGTTAGAAAAGACGACAGTGCAATATTCCAGAAGTGGTCTGACATGAGTTTTAAAAATGCTTAGCTTGCTCTCCGGAAGACCGAAGATTCTATTGATCAGACCAATTAGCCGTCTAGCTTTAGCAACCTGCACGGCCGAATGTTTGGAGAAATTAAAAGTACAAGAATATTGTAATCCCAAGTCCCTTACCTCCGGACTGTTGGGGATGAACTGATCATTAATTTTAAACGTTCCTGCGGGAACCTGACACCTATACATAAGGATACAACTTTTGGCAGCGGAGAATTTCATCAACCATTGGTTGCTCCATGAGTCTAGCGATAGTAAATCGCTCGTTATGCTAGCAATGGTAGAAGCTAAGGCGTCAGGTTCAAAGGAGTACATAATTTTTATGTCGTCTGCGAAAAGGAACGCAGCCCCGTGTGTGATGTTAAAAATGTCATTAACATATATAAGAAAAGGTAAGGGACCTAGTACACTACCCTGAATAACTCCACTAGTTACTGGTCGAGGTGATGATAAACTGCCATCAACGTCCACCACCTGCTTTCGGGATGTCAGATATGATGAAAACCAACTCAGGATCGGGTCAGCAATTCCGAAGGTTTTCATCTTCGCCATTAGCCTATTGTGGGATACTCGATCGAAAGCCTTAGTCATGTCAAGGAGGATTACGATCACTGATTTACCACTGTTAGTGGCCGTAGTTATTAGGTTAAGGAAGTCACTCATACAGGTCGCACACGATCTTCTTTGAAGAAAACCGTGCTGTCCAGTGTCAATGAGGTTATTGTTCAGTAGATGAGTTGTCAGCTTATTTTTTACCAGTCTTTCCATAATTCGGGAAACTATAGGGGTGTGATTCACTGGTCGATAGTTGGTTAGGTCCTGGCGTGAACCTTTCTTAGGAATTGGGATAATAACTGATGTTTTCCAATGGGAGGGGGAAACGCTGCTGCTCATAGATAAATTAAAAAACCTTTGACAACAAGAATGGGATATCAGTTCCACCTAGACTAAAAGTAGCCGGTGGTACGGCATCTGGCCCGGGGTGGTATGACCGCCTAATTTTAGTTAGCTGTACTGTTAAGTCGTTTGGTTGAAATGTAATCGCTGAGAACTGTGCAGATGTCAGCGGCTCAACGTGATATAGGCATGGGGAGTCATCGGTCGTTAGAGACGAAGCAAAATAGGCACTGAATGACTCGAAGATCTCTTGGGAGTTCGTTGTATAATTGTTGCCATATGTAATGGATGAGATAGTAGAACTGCACTGACTGTTTCTCAACTCCATCAGCTTAGATAAAGCTTCGGACCTCTTGGGGTGACTCAGCGCCCTTAATTCCTGTTTTTTATTAAGGGACATTTCAATCAATTTAATTGAATGAGATAAACGGTTCATTTGCAAGAACAACGAAAAGTCTCTCGACCTAAGGAATTTGCGCTGCAGCATAGAAAGCTTCTGTTTTAATCGACAAAAACTGTTTAGTTTATCTCGTCCAGGTAGACCTTGGGTTGGGGTGATTACGTCAAGACATGCATTTAGTGTGGAGTAAAGATGACCCACCACGGTATGCAAGTCATCAGATAAAAAGAAAGTATCCCAGTTCTGCGAGCGAATGAGTGAGGGTAATTGATTCCAGCTAGCTTGGTGGAACGGTCTTTTTACGGTTGGTTTGTGGACGGTTCGTGTTGGCACTGAAAACTCCCATCTTACCGGCAAGTGGTCACAACCTGGGATGCTGTTCACGATAGATGTGTGTACACGAGATAATCCTACCGTAAAAATGAGATCAAGAATGCTACTGCCTCTAGTTGGGCACATCACATGTTGAGTCCATTCTCCTAAACGAATGCTGGTCAAGAAGTGTCGTAGGTGGTGTGGGGCTTTCAAAGTGGACCAACGGATGCCTGGTGCGTTAAAGTCGCCGGCCACCAGTTTTGGGCCGGGTATGTCCGCAACAACGTGTAACGCCTCTATGATAGGCAGAAACTCGTTTTGGCTAGTATTCGGGGGGCGGTAGATGCAACTAACAATAAAGTCAGAACATCCTGTAGTGACCTGTAGCCAAACTGAGTCCGGCAAGTTATCCAGTATGGGGTGCTGAAATATTTCCGCTCGCATATTTTGCCTTACATATATAAGGCAGCCTCCCCCTCGCTGAGTGAGTCTGTTTTTCCTGAAAGCTTGGTATCCGGTGATAGCGATATCCTCGTTTGGAGTGTTGTCTGTCAACCAGGTATCGGTAATTAAAATAAGGTCGTAATCAGACGTGAGCAGTAATATACGCAGCATTCGCATCTTATTCACTATTGAGCGTGCATTCAGCATAAACAATGAGAACCGTTTAGTGGAGTCAAGGTTAACTTTAAGATCTTTATAGGATTCCGGCATTACGTTTGCTGAAGGAGGATCGGATGACGCAATCAGTATTCCTTGAGATGGAGTAGTCGGTAATGTGGATGGTGAAATAAGCTGAATAGTAACACCTGGCGAGGCAGCCACCTTGGTTGTTAAGCTAGGCTGGGTATGGCTAGTATTGATTAGATTCGGCCGACATCCTTCCAATCTAACGAATCTAATCAGTACTAGCCATACCCAGCCTAGCTTAACAACCAAGGTGGCTGCCTCGCCAGGTGTTACTATTCAGCTTATTTCACCATCCACATTACCGACTACTCCATCTCAAGGAATACTGATTGCGTCATCCGATCCTCCTTCAGCAAACGTAATGCCGGAATCCTATAAAGATCTTAAAGTTAACCTTGACTCCACTAAACGGTTCTCATTGTTTATGCTGAATGCACGCTCAATAGTGAATGAGATGCGAATGCTGCGTATATTACTGCTCACGTCTGATTACGACCTTATTTTAATTACCGATACCTGGTTGACAGACAACACTCCAAACGAGGATATCGCTATCACCGGATACCAAGCTTTCAGGAAAAACAGACTCACTCAGCGAGGGGGAGGCTGCCTTATATATGTAAGGCAAAATATGCGAGCGGAAATATTTCAGCACCCCATACTGGATAACTTGCCGGACTCAGTTTGGCTACAGGTCACTACAGGATGTTCTGACTTTATTGTTAGTTGCATCTACCGCCCCCCGAATACTAGCCAAAACGAGTTTCTGCCTATCATAGAGGCGTTACACGTTGTTGCGGACATACCCGGCCCAAAACTGGTGGCCGGCGACTTTAACGCACCAGGCATCCGTTGGTCCACTTTGAAAGCCCCACACCACCTACGACACTTCTTGACCAGCATTCGTTTAGGAGAATGGACTCAACATGTGATGTGCCCAACTAGAGGCAGTAGCATTCTTGATCTCATTTTTACGGTAGGATTATCTCGTGTACACACATCTATCGTGAACAGCATCCCAGGTTGTGACCACTTGCCGGTAAGATGGGAGTTTTCAGTGCCAACACGAACCGTCCACAAACCAACCGTAAAAAGACCGTTCCACCAAGCTAGCTGGAATCAATTACCCTCACTCATTCGCTCGCAGAACTGGGATACTTTCTTTTTATCTGATGACTTGCATACCGTGGTGGGTCATCTTTACTCCACACTAAATGCATGTCTTGACGTAATCACCCCAACCCAAGGTCTACCTGGACGAGATAAACTAAACAGTTTTTGTCGATTAAAACAGAAGCTTTCTATGCTGCAGCGCAAATTCCTTAGGTCGAGAGACTTTTCGTTGTTCTTGCAAATGAACCGTTTATCTCATTCAATTAAATTGATTGAAATGTCCCTTAATAAAAAACAGGAATTAAGGGCGCTGAGTCACCCCAAGAGGTCCGAAGCTTTATCTAAGCTGATGGAGTTGAGAAACAGTCAGTGCAGTTCTACTATCTCATCCATTACATATGGCAACAATTATACAACGAACTCCCAAGAGATCTTCGAGTCATTCAGTGCCTATTTTGCTTCGTCTCTAACGACCGATGACTCCCCATGCCTATATCACGTTGAGCCGCTGACATCTGCACAGTTCTCAGCGATTACATTTCAACCAAACGACTTAACAGTACAGCTAACTAAAATTAGGCGGTCATACCACCCCGGGCCAGATGCCGTACCACCGGCTACTTTTAGTCTAGGTGGAACTGATATCCCATTCTTGTTGTCAAAGGTTTTTTAATTTATCTATGAGCAGCAGCGTTTCCCCCTCCCATTGGAAAACATCAGTTATTATCCCAATTCCTAAGAAAGGTTCACGCCAGGACCTAACCAACTATCGACCAGTGAATCACACCCCTATAGTTTCCCGAATTATGGAAAGACTGGTAAAAAATAAGCTGACAACTCATCTACTGAACAATAACCTCATTGACACTGGACAGCACGGTTTTCTTCAAAGAAGATCGTGTGCGACCTGTATGAGTGACTTCCTTAACCTAATAACTACGGCCACTAACAGTGGTAAATCAGTGATCGTAATCCTCCTTGACATGACTAAGGCTTTCGATCGAGTATCCCACAATAGGCTAATGGCGAAGATGAAAACCTTCGGAATTGCTGACCCGATCCTGAGTTGGTTTTCATCATATCTGACATCCCGAAAGCAGGTGGTGGACGTTGATGGCAGTTTATCATCACCTCGACCAGTAACTAGTGGAGTTATTCAGGGTAGTGTACTAGGTCCCTTACCTTTTCTTATATATGTTAATGACATTTTTAACATCACACACGGGGCTGCGTTCCTTTTCGCAGACGACATAAAAATTATGTACTCCTTTGAACCTGACGCCTTAGCTTCTACCATTGCTAGCATAACGAGCGATTTACTATCGCTAGACTCATGGAGCAACCAATGGTTGATGAAATTCTCCGCTGCCAAAAGTTGTATCCTTATGTATAGGTGTCAGGTTCCCGCAGGAACGTTTAAAATTAATGATCAGTTCATCCCCAACAGTCCGGAGGTAAGGGACTTGGGATTACAATATTCTTGTACTTTTAATTTCTCCAAACATTCGGCCGTGCAGGTTGCTAAAGCTAGACGGCTAATTGGTCTGATCAATAGAATCTTCGGTCTTCCGGAGAGCAAGCTAAGCATTTTTAAAACTCATGTCAGACCACTTCTGGAATATTGCACTGTCGTCTTTTCTAACATGCGGCAGATTGACAGATTTGCAATTGAGAATGTACAACGTAGATTTACCAAACAACTACTAGGATATTCCTCGCCTTTAAATTATATGGAAAGGTGTCAAATATTGCACCTAGAGCCCCTATGGCTACGCCGTCTACGAATGCAATATTGTAAAACGTACATCTTGCAATTCAGCCCCCAGGTCAAAACTCCCTCCAACTATTCGTTACGACACAAGGACTCTATGGTCTTGCTTCCAGTATCCAGGACTGGGATGCGGTCAAACTTCTTTATTATTAAATATTCTTCCCTCTGAAACAAACTTCCACCTCAACTTAGGTCAATGTCTTCGGCCTCTTTATTATTCAAAAAATAAATAAATAAACACCTAACTGTCCAACAACTCATCCGAATGCATGATCCCTAGGTGTCTATTACCCGAGCCTACGAACTGGGCCTGGGATACTAACCAGAAGTCTAACAACTTTATTCAGTAGACAGTTATTACCGACGGATGGTAAGGAGCAAGTTGATTCATTCTGTATTATAGTTAGCAATAAAAGCAGTCCAGCCCATACTCCATGACTGCCAACAACACATTCCACTTCCTATTTTCAACGCTCCTGACCGCGACCCCCTACTGGTCACCGTTACTCCGTTGATTCTTTTTTTCATGCTGTCAGACTTTACCATAGTCGGTTAGGTCCTTTATTTTACCAACTGCCGCCAGGCATAAGAGCATTTATAATGCTAGAAAATACATAGTAGCATATATAATATTGTCCTCAAGGTACCAGTCTCATCCACCCTTCAACTATTTACTCGTTGATACCCTAGTTCAACGCACGAGATTCCAAGCCTCGTTCTGATGAACGAACCGCCACAATCCATGTGGTCTTCCATAAACCAGTCACCGAACTACACATAAGTATTTGCCCCTGGTGTCGCCCATTCTCGCCTCCTTGCTTTGGTGGTAATCCTCACTAAGCCTCACGATAATTAGTCGCTATTACTGGTCTTCCTCGCTTTCCGTATGTTGTTTAATCCAAAGAACCAGACCTCAGCGTCGCGACCACCCATTTCTGTTACTGGCATGATTTTGGTGTTCTGTCTTTCCCCCCTAACCCACAGCTGGTAGAATTACCAGACTGCAGCCTTCTCCGTTTTGTTTTCAGAACCTACCCCCTAAGGACGATTGTCGCCTTCTTCATCCCAGGAATAACATGGAACCTCTCTCGCTGGACAGAACAACTGAGATTTACACACGACTCCATTTTCGCCCGTCTCACGATCGCTTTCCCCAAGATTCCCACCATCAGACTACTTGAACCCGAACTACTCGATCTCACTGCATTCATACAACTCATTTTAATCCCAACGGCGCGGGACGCGGTCAGATCCACCGCTTTGGCCGGCGCACATCGGGCGTGAAGGACGTCTGCAACGATGTGCGGGCGCAACTAGATTGGCGGATCGCACCTCCTGTCTCCAGAAATGGTTTTCAGGTTGGGTGTCCAGCGCACGGTCAGTCCCACCCACTGGCACCGCTTGTGGATTACAAGTTATATCCTTATGCTCACACTGCTACGGTAAACGTTCGCTCCATTCCTCTCCAGTTATTACCGGTTTCCCTTCGAGCATACTCACTATACTGACGTTATATAATGCCCGGCACAAACTACCACTATCTATGCACGCATCAGTGAACAGATTCATCCCTACCTGCTATCCATCTTTTCCTCTGCACGCAATTGTTGCTTATGCAAGCACTCACCGACCTTGGCAGTTACTTCTTACCTACCTTCCCGGAGTGACACGTCTGTCTATTCTTCTGCCCCATATGTCATTATGCCCGTTCCGTGTTAGAACCCGCTAATACTGTTCAATCACTGGCACATTTATTGTCACTGTTCATTGCCTCATCGGTCATCAAAAAAAACGTCCGGCGCTGACATATCTTTCGGTAGTCCTCCAGTGGGCAGCGAAGTAATTAGTAACTACCTGCACTCTTCATCGGTCCATCCGATCGCATCCGCAATGCTGTTGCATCCAGTGTTCGGGTTTTGCAGATCACCACGTTCCCTCCATGATTGAACGTCTTCGATACACTTCCCATGCAGCATCGCCGCTCCGTTCCCATCATTTGCTACACCAGTCAAATTTGTCATTAGAAATGTGACTCTCACCGTCTACTTACTATACCACCACCGTTATTGCAACCTTTGATCTTCCGGATGTTGCATTCGCGTCATATTACCGAAACTGACCCTGCATCCAGCCTCTAAATCCCACCACTATCTGCACCGGCTGATACGTTTTATTTCTATATTCGTTGATCCACTGCCGCTTTCCGCGATATACTTGGGCAGTTTTATTGATCTGTCATTTTTGCATGGTACACACCACACAGCTTTCATCTATTGACGTACACTTACCTGTGAATTACTCTACCACCCCTCTTGCAGAACTGAACACCTGTAAAATGGCTGTAACCACAAAGTCAATATTGATTTGTCTTCCACCTCCACTTTGACATTTCATACCAACCCTATATAAAGTTAACAATTTGCTGAACGCTCACCTGCTTTCCTCCGGCCGTTCCCTACCACCAGCACTCTGGTAGTCTCCCTCCCATGAAGTACGCAATTGCTTGCCACGTATATGATTCCTCCAGTATGCAGCCATCACTTTATATACTACCATCTTTGCAGACTGATATATTTCCATGTTAATACTTCTTATTTCCTGTACCACTTATGCGTGTACTCCAAACCTTCAGCCGACACCACTCGAGGTAAGGATGAATGAAACTACCACATTAACGTTTGAACTGTTTTCGCGCCAAGAATTTTAGTTCAATCCTTGACTTTCCACCACTCGACCCTGTAATACACGTGGGGTTCGGAGGTCTGAAAATAGACGCACAGATCAGCACAACTGGTCACAGCACGAGGTCAGTCACAACAGAAGGCGAAGCTCGGAAAACACTGGACTTGTATTGGCACAAGGCGACGCCTTAACTGGTACAGCTCGAAACCGGAAGTGGGTCCTACGGGGGTGTCCGTGGGGGTTTTTTATACAGTTTTTGGGGTCGGGGTCAAGGTCACTGTTCGGGGGGAGAGGGAGGTGAGATACCTGCCGCACTGTATGGCTCCGCCTCGTGGTTCACGACGGCATCTGGAAGGTAAAAGGAAAGGAAACAGGATTATGTACAATCAGAAATGCACTACGCAGCCCCCTCTCGTGAAAGGGCTGTCCTCAGCCCTTCTGTATGCACTTCAACCTCCTCAGCAACCGATGGAATGCTAGGAGGCCTGCTGCTAACTATTCCATCGTTGTGTGTCGCGGGCTTCAGCCGGTTGTAGTGTACAATTTGGCTCTGGGTTTCTGGGTTTTCGCCGACGCGAGCAACACGGCACGTCGTGGGGCTCAAGGTCTCGATTACAATGAATGGTCCGGTCCAATCGTACTTAAACTTGGAAGGTATTCCCGGGACCTGTGTCATCGACTTCATCCAGACCTCTTCACCCGGCTGTACTGGTGTTCCGTGAGCTTTACGGTCGTAGAACTCTTTTTGGTGGCGTTGTGATGTCCTCAAATGTGTACGTGCAAGACGATGACTGTCGCCGAGGGTTCGGCAAAGCTTAATTGCATAGTCCGTTGAGGTCCGTATGTCGTCGGCTAGCCGTGGCACCGTAAGATCGATGGGTAACCGCAATTCCCGTCCGGTGATCATGAAATGTGGCGATTGCCCTGTTGAAGTCTGCACTGATGCCCTGTATGCGAGCAAACATGTGGGTAGCGCACTATCCCAGTGTCGAGTGGTATGTCTCTCTATGAAGGCTTTCAGCAAGTTTTTTAAGGTTCGGTTTGTTCGTTCTACAAGTCCGTTCCCTTGGGGGTGGTACGGTGTCGTGCGAGTTTTCTTTATTCCCAGTAACTGACACATGTCGGCCAATAACATACTTTCGAAGTTGGAGCCCTGGTCCGTGTGAATGGATAGTGGTGCCCCCCAACGTGCGATCCAGGTATTAAAGATTGTCTGGGCTATGGTAAAGGAATCAGTGCGTGGTATAGGTTCTGCTTCACACCATTTCGTGAAGTAATCTACCATGACCAAAACAGAGCGATTTCCTTTATTGGACTCGGGGAAGGGACCGACAATGTCAATCCCCAACCGTTCGTTTGGGTATCCCGCCATGATGGGTGCCAAGGGTGCCCGGTTAGTGGTCCGTGGCGCCTTGAAACGCATACACAGTTGACAACTGTTGCAGAAATTCACTATATCCCTCACCTGATGTGGCCACCAAAACCTGGTGCGAACCGCTGCCAACATCTTCCGTTGTCCGGCACGTCCCAGCTCACGATGTAATTCCGCTAGCACTGTCTCGACAGCCACCTGAGGTACTACTATCCTCCTCGTATAGGTAGGCCCATATTGGAAATAGAGGATGCCATCCACGATCGTCAAGTGTTTCCATAGATTCCACAAGCACAAGGTTTCCCAACTCTGGCCAGCCATTTCTTCTCGTGTCGGTTTAGTACTGTTTTCGTTTAACCGTCTATATATCAGCTCTAATTCCGGATCTATTGCTTGGCGTTTCCTCCAAACATCCGACGGCGCCGTCTGCAGCGTGATAGCCGCTACGTGCGTGTTGGAGCACGTGGGACACTCTCCATGTGCCCTGCAAGGTCGTCTTGATAGGGCATCCGCATTTTGATGGCTGCGCCCCGGGCGGTGGATACATTGAAACTGGTACTCTTGTATCTTCTCCTGCCATCTGGCAACTTGACCGGCAGCATCCTTGAACGACTGCAACCAAACCAGCGCCTGGTGATCGGTTCGAACGATGAACGCTTTTCCCAGTAGGTAATGGCGGAAATGAGCCAAGAAATATACTAAGGCCAACATTTCCTTTCGTGTTGTGCAATAGTTCCTCTCGTGTTTGTTTAGACATCGGCTGCCATAAGCTATGACTCGTTCTATACCATTCTGATTCTGAGATAATACTGCACCGATCCCCGTTTCACTTGCGTCCGTGTCCAAGACGAAGGGTTCAGCTTCGGGAGAAAATACCGGTGGGGCTAGGACAGGCGAGTTGGTCAGAGCCTCTTTAAGCGCCTGAAAGGCGTTATTACATTCCTCCGTCCAACGGAATTGACTCTTTTTCTCAGTCAACCGGTGTAGTGGAGCTGCAACCGTGGCAAAGCTGCGTACAAATCGTCTGTAATATGAGGCTAGACCCATGAAACTTCTTACCTCATCCAAGTTGCTAGGGGTCGGCCATGGCTGGATCTGCTTAACTTTTTCTGGATCCGTATGAACCCCCTCGCGGCTTATTACGTGTCCCAAATACTGAACCCGTGCCCGTAGAGAATGACATTTACTCGGTTTCAGCCTCAAGCCTGCCGCCTGCAACCTTTCAAATATACACCGTAAAGTTTCGATGTGGTCTTGGAAAGTCTGACTATGAACGATAATGTCATCCAGGTATACCAGGCATTTTGTTGGCGTAAGATCACTCAGCACCTTCTGCATCAGGCGCTGAAACGTAGCGGGGGCATTGGTTAACCCGAAAGGCATGGTTTGAAATTCGTACAATCCGGACGGAATTATAAAGGCCGTTTTCTCCCGGTCCTCCAAACTAACCTCTACCTGCCAATATCCCGACGCCAGATCCAGGGTTGAAAAATACTTGGATCCTGCTACGGCCTCCAATGTTTCGTCGATACGGGGTATGGGGAAGGCGTCCTTCTTTGTAATGGCATTCAGTCGTCTATAATCCACGCACAACCTTAGGGTTCCATCTTTTTTTTACAATCACTACTGGGGAGGCCCAGGGTGAAACGGATGGACAAATGACTCGATTATCCAGCATTTCCTTAACTATGTTATCTACTTCGTCCCGATAATGTGCCGGGATTCGTCTGAATGGTTGCTTGATTGGTGCTGCGTCTCCCGTGTCGATATGATGTCTAACTACCTGCGTGCGTCCCAATTTTTTTGAAGACCAGGAAAACACATCTTGGTTGCCAGTCAGTAATTCTGTCAGTTTCTTTCGTTCTTCGCAAGATGCAATCTCCGACTCATTCCCTAGCCGGTTCAATTGTTCTGGACTGGGCTGCTGAGCTTCCCTAACTGCACACACTTCGAAGTCCTTTGGCGCGTGTATGTTGGCTGCAGGTCGATACGCAACCTGTTCTCCAGCAATATGCAAGATCCCGGCCGCCAAATTTATGAGACACTGATGGAGGGTTAGAAAGTCAACACCAATGATAGCGTCCCAAAGTAATTCTTTTACGACAATCGCCTGGTGGGCGACCTCCTGATGGCCTATGCGAAAGATGGGTTTGGCAACACCCAGTGTCTGGATTTCTTGATTATTGGCGGCCCACAGACGTTGCGGCACCCTCTCCCCTAGAGTTATCATGGGAGCCTCCCGAACTAGCGTGCAGCTGGACCCAGTATCTATCAAAAACGTGCCCTTTACCCCGTTAATGAAGCCATCGACTGTTGGTGAGAAGTTACCAAAAACAGTGGAAACAACTGGTACAGCACTAACATGGGCAGACTTACTAATGGCTCCATTATATTCCTTCCTGGCCATGCTTGTGTCCTTCCGCTCATTGGCCTGTACCCAGCGTTCCGGTTGAAAACGTCTCCCTCGGTCCCGGCCGTATGGACCTCTCCTGGGTTGGTCACCGGGGCGGCTGCTGACGTTGGGCATGCCCTGTGGACTCTTCGGAGATATTTGGGCCCCCACTTTTGCTTCTCTTTTTGCCGCCCGTTCGATCGCCTCGGGCAGGTTTCCTGGCGGGTCAAGCGAGAACATTTCTCTAATAGCTGCTGAGCTCACGCCGTCTATGAACCGGTGTAGTATCAGCATCTCCCTCACCGAGGGGTCATACCCGACGAGGGCTTGGCGAGCGATCTTTTTCAGCTCCACGGAGTACTTTCGGACACCTTCTCCCGGTTTTTGGGTGCGATACCGGAATTCGTCTCTCAGCTCGCTCATGGTTTTTTGGGGCGTCAAAATTTTCCGCAAGACTGAGAAGGTTTCCTCACTGACTCCCCCTTCTGGGATCTCTTCGTGGACCAAGGTAAACGCCTCCTGGCCCAGTAGTGACAACAATGTATACCGGCGATGACCGGGTTCACATAGTTCCAGATATGGGCGCACTCTCGCCTCCAACATGTCGAAGTTATCGCCGATATCAAATTTATCGGGTACTGGTAAGGACACGGGCGTTGGTTTATTTCCGGATTGCCCTAACCGCATCAGGGCATCGATCAAGATGTTAATCGCATTAGCGGAGACATCAATTTCCGGTTTCTCGGGAGTCGTGTTGTCTGCCATTGGTCGTATCCCACCACTGTCATCAATTTTGTAATACACGTGGGGTTCGGAGGTCTGAAAATAGACGCACAGATCAGCACAACTGGTCACAGCACGAGGTCAGTCACAACAGAAGGCGAAGCTGGGAAAACACTGGACTTGTATTGGCACAAGGCGACGCCTTAACTGGTACAGCTCGAAACCGGAAGTGGGTCCTACGGGGGTGTCCGTGGGGGTTTTTTATACAGTTTTTGGGGTCGGGGTCAAGGTCACTGTTCGGGGGGAGAGGGAGGTGAGATGCCTGCCGCACTGTATGGCTCCGCCTCGTGGTTCACGACGGCATCTGGAAGGTAAAAGGAAAGGAAACAGGATTATGTACAATCAGAAATGCACTACAACCCTGACCTTCAAATTTGCCGGGGATTACTGCCGTTTTAGTCCACTGTAACACTCTCTTTGATACTCTGCATACACGTGTTGTACTCTTTTGTAAATTCTCATTCCAGCATCACTATAATCATCTGATCATGCATTCTAGCACGCTTCGGGCGCATCCGAAATATACAGTTATTATTATTATTATTATTATTATTATTATTATTATTATTATTATCAATATTATTATTCACCCGGCAATATCCAACATTCCGGGCTCACATCCTCTTCATGGAGAGCTGTTCTATTCATATTTACCGGAGTTTCCGAGTGTACTCCCATACATTTCTCCCTGTTTCGAACACACAACTTGCATCATTCTGGTTTATAATGCATCCTCAGCACTATATATTCACGATATTCCCGGTGTCCCTACGGGTTACCACCACCCCACTCGAATTCGAAACCTAACCGTGTTCGCCGCGCAGACCACTTTCATTTTGGTCCGTTCAAACTATTTCTAGCTATATTGCCTTGTTTCTGACGTTTTGACTCCCGTTCTTGAAATTCCTGTATATTTCATCGCTTTGGGTAACGTTGTACACCATGATCAAGCGCTTGCGCGTGCGTCTCGTCCATGGTCGAGAAATATTCAGTTCAGTTCAGTTTGCACAGGATTGGGTGTGGCTAGAGCCAATCACGTGTCCAGATAGTTGTGTTGTCGGCGCGTTTCCGTAGCCCTCAACACTGCGTGATTTTCTTTTTCTGAAAGGCATAAATTTTGTGCAGTATCAGCCTGGCAGAGTAAGGTGGAGACAATAAGTAAATTGCATCTACCGTAAAAGCTACTCAACATAGCTCGGGGTATACTGCCACCCAACATAGGTCTACTTCTTATGAAAGGCCTTCACTGTTGTGGTATCTATGACCTCCTCCGGGAGCTTATTCTGTAGCGTACTACTCTGTCTATGTGGTACACTAAATTATTGTCAACAATATCTAAGACGACACTAGCAAACTAAGATGGGCGGAGGAGCGTGCGGTGATAAAAAGGCCAAAATGGTATCTACATTGAGACTTAAAATGAAACAAAAGGTGTGACTCAAACTCACAGTTGTTCAGTGTTCTTGTGATCAGGAAATGGGCGTCGAAGAGCCAATATCCACCAATGTCTTCAGTTCAGTTCGGTCTGACAGCCATCCGTTGGACAGAACAGGATGGTATTGAGCGAAGTGCCAAGAGACGCCGTTGAAGCTTCTAAAATGTTTTGTATCACACAATTAGTTCCGACCGATATGATTCCAAGACACTCCAAACCAGAAGATGAGACCGTGCCAGAATGAAGGATTTATTTTTAGTCTTTTTGTATTGCGCGGTGTTGATGACCAAAAGGTGTGTGTTTTTACATTAAAACGTCGGTACAACAAAGGAGTGTCGCACCAAGGGACGTTGAAAATCATGGAAAAAGTCGGAAATGTACAGGTACCTACACAACTCCCCCGTCAGATCGTTTGTTGTACAAAATAAACGCTCGATAGAAAAATAGAAAGAGGAAACGGTTAGCGAAAGAAAACGTCAACTAACAAAGTCTTGAAATCTGACAGGATGTCGAACGTTTCTGCCGGAACGGCGGGTTACCAGGGAAGGTTTTTGCAGTGGTGGTGCTGGCGGGTGTGGTGTAGTGTCTGGTGTGATGATAGGGTTTGGATCATCAACAGGAATTGTCGGTGGTGTGTCTGTGGATGGTGATGGTGTCGGTGTTCTTGGTGATGGAGGTGTATCAAAATGCGCGGGTTTCAGTCTGTCAATGGAAACTGTGTCTGGCTTATCGACTTTTTGAACCACGAAATATTTGTCTGTGCGACTAAGCACTTTAAATGGACCATCATACGGTGGTGTGAGTGGTTTGCGAACAGCATCGTTACGAATAAAAACGAAAGGTGACGTATATAGATCATTATGTACAAAAACGTGTGTGGATGACGAGCGAGTGGGTGTTGGACGAAGATGTGACATACGGTCTTTGAGTTGTTGGACAAATTGGGATGGTTTAGGACTGGCATCGGTGCTAGGTTGAACATACTCACCTGGAAGGTATATGGTGGTACCAAAAACGAGTTCAGCTGACGTGCTGTGGAGGTCGTCTTTGACTGATGACCGCAGACCCAAAAGAACTAGTGGCAGGTTGTCGCTCCAGTTTTTGGGGTTTGGCTGTGATATCAGTGCTGCTTTGAGTTGACGGTGTAGGCGCTCTACCATGCCATTGGACGAAGGATGGTATGCAGTTGTTGTGATGTGTTTACAGCCAAGCAGTTTAGTGAACTCACGAAACAAGGTCGATTGGAATTGGCTGCCACGGTCTGTGGTGACGGTAGACGGTACACCAAATGTAGCAATCCAGTGCTGGAGTAGTACTTTCGCAATATTTTCTGCCGAGGTGTCGGAAATGGGTACTGCCACCGGCCAGCGTGTGAAACGATCAACAACGGTTAATAAGTGGGTATGTCCATTTGATGGTGGTAATGGACCAACAAGATCGACGTGAATATGTGTGAAACGGACGTCGGGAACGGTGAACGTACTGGGAGGAGAAAAAGTGTGGCGGTGGACTTTGTTTCTCTGACACTGTAAACACTGTTTAGTCCATAATGCAATGTCAGAATTCATATTGGGCCAAACAAATCTGGCAGAAATGAGTTTGCGAGATGCACGAATACCAGGATGGGAACGAGAATGAAAATGATCGAAAACGATCTTCCTGTAGCAAGTTGGGACGATAGGACGAGGGTTACCTGTAGACCAGTCACATAGGACTGTGCCATCGGCTAAAGGTAGGGGAGAATCCTTGAGCTGGAGTGTGGAGGATGTGCGCAGTTCGAGCAAGGATGGATCATCATGCTGGAGGTTTGCCAGTTCCGTAAGATCGAATTTAGTCTGCACCGTGTTGATGTCAGGTCTGGATAATGCATCAGCCACAAAATTATCAACTCCACGCACGTAGCGGATGTCTGTTGTGAACTGAGAAATATAATCCAAATAGCGGATATCTCTGGGTGAATGTCGGTCAGGCTTGGCATGGAGTGCGTGTGTCAGGGGTTTGTGGTCTGTGTGCACACGAAATTGTCGTCCTTCCAAAAGATGACGGAAATGACGGATGGACAAATAAATGGCCAGGAGTTCACGAAAAAACGTGCTGTATTTTGTCTGTGCCACCTGGAGTTTTTGCGAGAAGAACTCTAAAGGCCGTAATTGGTTGTCCACTATTTGGTGAAGCACTGCACCGACTGCAGTATTTGATGCATCAGTCGTTAGGACTAACTCAGTATTTGGATCCGAATGTGGATGGTGCAGCATGGTGGCATCCGCGAGAGCTTTTTTGGCTTCTGCGAAAGCTGTCTCGGCCTCGGGAGTGAAATCGATCGTCTTGACGTTGGACTTGAGAAGATCGGTCAAAGGTGAAACAATGGTCGCACAATGGGGAATGAAGCGACGGTAGTAGTTCGAAATTCCCAAGAAACGTCGTAACTGTGTGATCGTCTGAGGTGCAGGAAATGACAGGATGCTGCGCACCTTATCTGGGAGGGGTGTCAAACCTTTTTGATCGATATGGTGCCCGAGGAAGTCGAGGGACGGAACACCAAACACGCATTTACTAGGGTTCAGTTGAAGTCCGTATTGTTGGAAACGTTGAAAGAGTTGACGCAAGTGGCTGGCATGCTCTGATGGAGAGGCGCTGGCAATTAAGATGTCGTCGATGTAGCCAAACGCGAAGGGTAGACCTCGAAGCACTTCATCGACGAATCGTTGGAACGTCTGGGTAGCGTTTCTCAATCCAAATGGCATGCGAATGAACTCGAACAGGCCAAAAGACGGGGTGATGGCTGTCTTGGGAATGTCTTCTTCGGCCACGGGGATTTGGTGATATGCCTTTACGAGGTCAACCTTGGAAAAGATTGTCTTCCCAGAGAGATTCTGTGCAAAATCATGAATGTGTGGGATCGGGTACCTGTCGGGGACGGTGACGTTGTTGAGAGCACGGTAGTCTCCACAGGGTCTCCAATCACCAGATGATTTTGGAACCACGTGCAAAGGCGAGGCCCATGGGCTTGAAGACGGTCGAATGATGCCAAGATTCATCATATGTTCGAATTCAAGGCGTGCGATACGGAGTTTGTCGGCGTTGAGTCGGCGTGGTTGAAAGTGGACAGGTTGGCCTTTTGTAACGATGTGGTGCTGCACAGCATGAGAGACTGGGTCGGTGAACTGACACGGTTTAGTGAGGGATGGAAACTTCTTCAAAATGTCAGCAAACGGCGATTGCGGGATCGCCAGCCGAATACCCAGAGAGTTGGTGCATTTACCAATGCCGACTGCACAAAGCTTGGTTGTGGTGTCTACCAGCTTGCGATTTTTGAGGTCCACTGTTAGGCCAAAGTGTGAGAGGAAATCCGCGCCAATAATGGGAGTCTGGACATCTGCCTGGATGAAAACCCATTGAAAAGAGCGTCGGAGGCCTAAATCAAGAGTGATGGACCGTTGGCCGAATGTAGCAATAGTTGTTGTGTTTGCTGCTTGCAGTGTTAAGTGAGATGGTTTGAGGCTGTGATGTTTGGGTGGGGGGATTACACTGATCTCGGCGCCGGTATCAATGAGGAATCGAAGACCACTGGATCGGTCAACGATATAAAATAGGCGACTTTCGTGTGGGGGGCCAGCCGAAGTCGTCGCCGTTACTGGCTGGCCTGGTCGTTTGACTGTGGGGTGCAAGTGCGAAATGAACATGGAGGATCACAGCGGCGTGCCTTGGAGCCAAATGTGCGGTGGTACCAACACCAGGTTTGTGATCGGCGGTTTCTGGACCGTGATCTAGGTCGATGAGGTACTTCGGTGGACACAGATCGATGAGTAGTAAATGCGCTGCACATTGCACTGACCTGATTGCACAACATGCGAACGGTTTCTTTTGGGTCCGTAATGTCCTTATCGATATGCGAGTGATGGGATGGGGAATCAGGACTGCGAGAAACGTCACCACGGCGATCTGGGGCAGGAACTGGTAATGTCGTAGGGGATTCGTGCGTCGGAGTGGTTTCGGCGGGTGATGTCATGTGAACACAGGGTCTACCAGCCGGGTAGCATTCCATGATTCTGTCGGCGTGCTGGGCAACTTTGTCAAGAGGAGTAGTGGGCTCCAGCATTGACAGGACCTGCTGCATCGGGAGAGGTAGTTTATCAACCCATATCTCCCTGAAAATGGCGTCGTCCATTTGCCGTCCAGCCAGTAGCGACCGCATGTGGCGCATAAGCTGGGACGGAGTTTGGTCTCCGAGCTCCACCGACGTGAACAGTTCACGGAGCATTTTTCCGGCTGATTTCCCGGTACGCTGAATGACTGCTTCCTTAAGCTTCGTGTAAGGAGCTTCTGGTGGAATGGGATCGAGGAGATCTTCCACATCAACGGCGATGTCAAAGGAAAGTGCTTGGACAACGTGAGAGTATTTCACGCGCTCGCTGGTTATACGTCGAGTGGCAAATACGGCTTCTATTTGTCGAAACCACACTCTAGGGTTGGTCGGGGCAAAAACGGGTAGTTTCAGAGCAACCGCGTGGATGTCAATAGATTCGCTGTCAGACATGATGAATGGTGTGGAACTTGGACCAAAAGAATGAAGTTAGTGTCAAATGATGGAAAAACAACCTGGGCTCGCCAATTTTGTAGCGTACTACTCTGTCTATGTGGTACACTAAATTATTGTCAACAATATCTAAGACGACACTAGCAAACTAAGATGGGCGGAGGAGCGTGCGGTGATAAAAAGGCCAAAATGGTATCTACATTGAGACTTAAAATGAAACAAAAGGTGTGACTCAAACTCACAGTTGTTCAGTGTTCTTGTGATCAGGAAATGGGCGTCGAAGAGCCAATATCCACCAATGTCTTCAGTTCAGTTCGGTCTGACAGCCATCCGTTGGACAGAACAGGATGGTATTGAGCGAAGTGCCAAGAGACGCCGTTGAAGCTTCTAAAATGTTTTGTATCACACAATTAGTTCCGACCGATATGATTCCAAGACACTCCAAACCAGAAGATGAGACCGTGCCAGAATGAAGGATTTATTTTTAGTCTTTTTGTATTGCGCGGTGTTGATGACCAAAAGGTGTGTGTTTTTACATTAAAACGTCGGTACAACAAAGGAGTGTCGCACCAAGGGACGTTGAAAATCATGGAAAAAGTCGGAAATGTACAGGTACCTACATTCCAATAGGGTACCACTCTATTTGGGAAGTAATTCGCCCTAATTTGGAGCCTCGAATGCTTCCTTTGTAACCTAAGGCTATGCCTCCTTGTGCCTCCCCCGGGGATCAGATAGAAAAGGTTTTCTCGTCTTATTCCTGACAGTCCCTTCATTACCTTGAAGGTTTCTATCAAATCCCCGCGAATGCGCTGTCTTTCTATCGAGAACAGGTCTAGGGCACGGAAACGCTCTATGTGGCTAAACCCCCCTTGCCCAGCCACCATTCTAGTGGCTAGCCCTTGCACTTTCTCCGGACAGTCTATATCTTTCTGGTAGTACGGTGCCAAGGCCTGCACGCAGTACTCCATATGCGGCCTAACTATGGCCTGATATATCGGGACGAAAATCTCCGGATCTCTACACGACGTAATGGATCTAACTCGAAAGGGTTCTTTCCTAGCCGTATTGGCTGCTGAGGTGCACTGCTTTGTCGGCTTAAATCTGTTGTCTATTTTAACTTTTAAATCTTTGACCTGCGAGACCACTTGCAACGAACCTCCACCATTCTCACTAGCTCCTGTATTTGTGGTCAAGCATTGGCACTTGGTGAGGTTTAGTGGAAGGTCCCATTTGCGTGCCCAGTTTTGTACTGCTAACACGTCAAGTTCTATACCTACTCCAGCTATCTTGACGTCATCGGAAAACATAAAGGTGGGGTTAGTAAGCCCACGTGCTAGGTCATTGATGAAGATGAGGAAGAGCAGAGGGCCGAGCACCGAGCCCTGTGGCACCCCACTTGTTACACCTTCCGGTTTTGAAACATGACTCCCCACCTTAACACTAAAGGTTCGCCCTGCTAAGAAACTATTTATCCATTGTCTTGCCTTTCCAACAAGTCCCATGGACTGCAGTTTGACATCCAGAAATCTGTGGTTCACAGAATCAAACGCCTTGCTGAAGTCCAAGTAGCAGACCGCAATCGATTGCCCTTCGTCCAGACGCTTGGTTACCTCGTCGAGGAACAGCAGGAGATTCGTCAGACAGGATCGTCCTGCCACAAACCCATGCTGAGCATTTGATATGAGGTTGTGTTGAACCAAATTCCTAGAGATCTGTTTCCTGACTATTCGCTCCAGGCACTTACACAGTACTGAAATCAAGCTAACCGGCCGGTAATTTTCGGCCTTTTGCCGGGGTCCACTCTTGTAAATTCCTACCACTGTTGCTCTCCTACAGTCCCCCGGCACAATTCCCTCTCTAAATGACGTTTCATACAGCTTCGTCACCGGAGCCTTCAGGACCTCTGCAAGAGGCTGAACGATTGCTGGATGAATCCCGTCTGGACCTGCTGCTTTATTTCTATTCAACGTTTGCAACTCCGTGTACACTTCTTCTCCTACAGTAAGTTCGGGTATTGGAGGCGCCTGTGCCCTCCATCCTTTCCTCCAAACTATTTTCCGGTCGATATATGCTCTTGAAGAATGTCTAGAGCATGTCAGCCTTTTCCTCGTCGTTTAGGGCTAGTCGTCCCTGTGCTCCTTCCAAAGTTGCTACACTCTCTCTCATACGTTTGTGAGATTGCACGTAGGCATAGAATCGCTCTGGGTTTGTGCGAATCGACGCAGCTAACCGATGCTCGAAGGCATATTTCTCTACACTTTGGATCTCTTGAGTTCTGTTCCTAGCCATCTTATAGCTATTCCATGCCCCCTGAGTTCTGTGCAGTTTGTACGCCGCCCATCGTTGCCTACGAATAACTATGGCCTTGCGGACTTTTGACTTCCACCATGGGGGTAGATTTCTACTGCTAGCTACCCTAAGGAGTGCGAACTCATCTGTAAGTTCGAGTGGCCCCTTCTTGATGGTCTCCCAACGTTCCTCTACAGAGGCGTTTGTTTGTCTCGATGTCCACTGAATTTCCTCCGCCGCCCTCTTTAGTTCACCTATGTTGGTTCTCCAATAGCGCCGAAGTAACAAGATTTCCTTCGGCGCCTTGCTTAGTCTTAGTGTGACCTCTTTGCTTTCTTTGCCCTTTGGCTAGGCACGAGCAGGGAGAAAGAATTAGGATTTGGCAGAAAGGTTGGCGGTGAGGCATAAGAATGCGACTAACGAGCTTTATGAGCATAGGGTGATACCAAGTGAATAGAGGTTACAAGCCGGCAATGACGACATGGGTGGGAAGAGGAATATTAGCGGGCTTAGACACGGTGAAGTGGGCAGGACGACAGTGAGGTGCAATGAGAGATTACACGGCGAGAGTCGACAGGAGCAAGGAAAGAATGCGTGGGTGTTCCAAAGGGGGTAGAACGACAAAAATGGAAGTGATAAGAGTGATGACAAGAGTGGTGGGTGGGCGTACAGTGGCAAACAAGGATGGTTGGATCATGCTATCTGCAGCTGACAGCATTGGATCGTGCGATCCACAACCGGTGCTAGTGGGTGGGACCGGCTGTGCCCGGGACACCCAACCTGAAAACCCTTCGAAGCGAACACAGGAGGTGTGATCCACCAGCCTAATTACGCTTGCACATCGTTGCAGACGGCCTGCACGCCTGATGTAAAGAACGAATACTGAAAATCCTCATAAATGTTCAACGTGCTTTGTGAATTTGACTATATTCAACATTATCTTGGAAAGCTTGCTCATATACCACACATTTTCACGTTTGTTTATCCATGTGAGACATTTGAATTTGGCCTTGAACCGTTTCTGACTGTCGTGCCTGAGCCACGGGGCTTTGGACCTTTGGGTTTTACTGTGAAGCCTATTTGGCCGCATACTTGAGGTTCGTATATATTTTTATCCTTTGTGCATTTCAATTTAGTACCGTAGAAGCTACGAATCAATCTTATTCTTGTTTTGGGATTCGTTTGAATTGGCTACGCGTTGCTCGATTTGCGAGATTTGAATTACACCTGATATGCGCCCACAAAAGCGGTGGATCTGACCGCGCCCCGAGTTGTTGGGAATGACACTGGTGTTCATTGATGGTTACGCATGCAAGGCATGGTTCACCTATAGAAGTATAAGATCCGCAGTCAGATGGCCGGGTTGCGAGGGGTCTCAGACGGCGGAGCCAGCGGTAAGTAAACGACCATACTGCAGCGCTATCCAGGAGCGTATACAATAGGAGTGGCCTTCGCGATGCCACGGCTGTCAGCGAAAGTTGAGGATGAAGTGCACAGAAAGGGAGAACTGGGAAGTCAAAACAGATAAAGAAGGGCCGTCCGGGTGTCCCTACTGCTGATAACGGTTGATGGAGGCAAACGGAAACTACTAAAGGAGGAAGCATCAGGGTGACAGAGACTGCTGGAGAAGGGAGAAGCAGAGTGTTGGAAGATAGCGGTATTTCAATTCCGCTTACACGTTACGGAAACGACCACAGTCAATCAAGCGTTGAGACTTCAGTCAGGTTGATGTATCTGCCTATCGTTGATGGTGCCCTCAATGGGAAGGAGCAGGGTTTGCGAGGAAGTTGGTCTAGGAAGTCAAGGCCCATTCTGTAGGCAATATCCTCAGCTATGCACATATTAGATAAGTGAAGTGCACGTGTAACTTTGAGACATGGAGTGAGTGCCTATAGAAATCGGGACTTAGCCTGAGAAGCCCGAATTGTGATGGGAAACTTGTTCCTGGCCTTGGAGTAGATAAGAAGAAAATGTGACCACGTGGCTGATTTAGCTATGACAGAAGGGACATTAAAGGGTATGTGCCAAACTGAGTAGGGGATTTCACGCGAAAAGCCCACTGGGTTAAAGGAAAAAGAACGGTTACGGGGGAGGTTATGCAAGAATATTACGTTAGGTTTCAAACAGCGGAGCCAGAGTGGGCCAAGATTCGGATGTTGACATCGTTCCCTATAGCTTAAAGAAGTGAGCCAGCCCAGTAGTTGCTTGGTGAAACTCTATTTGTATGTTTTGTAGCAAAACTCAGATTTTGTGACATTAGAAAAGATTATTGGACAATATTCAAGGCCTGATGTGGGACTCGTAGGTGCTGATAATACTGTCTCGGAGACGAAAGGAGCGGAAGAGAGAACTCAGACCTCTTCAAGCCTTGGCCGCTTGGATGGCGGCATCTCAGAGAAGTTCAGGGAGCCAGAGTGATTGAGACGCATTTCGTGGATGGTAGGTCGACTGGCTATCGGGGACCTGCCAAAAGCTACGGATCAAGGGGCAACTGGAATTTGCAGGTTAGGATCTTGTACTCGTCGGTAGAGAAATTCAATATCCAGGAAAGACCAGCGTTCAAGTGGAGGGAGGTCCGCGGAAACGTTGCATAGGTTAGAGGTGACTTCGTTGGAACTGAAAGAGTAGGCTATTTTTATATCACCTGCAAACAAGAATGGTGTGCCATGGTTTACTAGATCCAGTGCATCTTTAACGTAAATTAGAAATAGGAGAGGTCTCCGTACATTGCCCTGCATAACGCCAGTAGTAACAGATTTCGGGTGATAAGTATGTCCGGTGGTGAGGATTATTTGAGATCGACGAGTGAGATAAGACCGCGGCCAGAAAAGTGGTGGGTCAGTAATGCCAAATAAACGCAATTTAGCGATGAGATGAGGGTGTGGAACACGGTCGAAAGCCTTCGACAGATCTAGGTAGACAATGACTAATGCTTGCCCGTTATCAACAGCCTTAGGGACTAGGTTGAGGAGGTCAAGCTGGCATGTGGTGCATGATCGCGATTTAAGAAATCCGTGCTGCCTACTGGCAAGGAGGCTTGAAGCGAAAAGGCTGGCAGTAATGCCGTCTTTAACTATCGTTTCCACTATGCTGGAAATGACGGGGGTGTGATTGTCTGGACGGCAATTGGTGAGTTCGTGGACGGTTCCATTTTGTGTCGTGAAATGATGACTGAACGCTTCCAGTTCGGCGGTATCGAACTGGACTTGAATGGCAAAGTAAACAGATTTGATGGAAGAATTAGAAGGTTTGCTGCACCGGTAATGGCCGCAGTTGGAGGTAACCCAACTGGCCCAGGTTGCTCGGACTCTTTGTAGCATGAAGTAAGCGTGGAAATAATGTTTACTTCCAATGTCAGGGTAGATAGAGAAAAGCTGGTGATGGCGAGATGATTCACCAACCCTATGGCGAACTAGCCGCCGCCTACCCGTCCATGTTTTGGCATGCCGGGCCTCCTCAGCGGTGACCACCAGTGCCGCTCACTATATCTATACTAGGGAACCCCTTGTTTTCAGTAGGCCGCGTCGGTTAGCACCAGACATGCTTCGCGTTGCACAGGCTGAATTCGAACACTTGCTAGAACGGGTATAATACGCCCTTCTAGTAGCCCTTGGGACTCCCCCATTCATATGGTCCCCAAGTCTAGTGGCGACTGGTGACCCTGTTGTGATTACAGAGCACTTAACAAAGTCACCCTCCCTGACCGATACCCAATTCCCCATATACGGGACCTGACTTCGTCCTTATCAGGTTGCTCCGTCTTCGGCGTTATTGATTTAGTTTGTGCGTACAACCAGGTCCCGGTAGCAGAGGCCGATATCCCTAAAACTGCCGTCACTACGCCTTTCGGGCTGTTCGGGTTTCTGAGAATGCCGTTTGGACCCAGCAGTGCAGCCCAGACCTTCCAACGGTTCGTGCACGAGGCAACTCGTGGTTTGGAAAAAGTCTACGTATACCTGGATGATATTTTGGTGGTTAGTTCTTCAGAGCAAGAGCACATCGCACACTTACGAGCACTTTTCGAACGCCTTAGCCAGCACGGCGTTACGATCAATATCGCGAAATGCAAATCAGGCCGGGCTGATATCACCTTCACAGGACATTTTATTTCATCCCCGGGTATCCGCCCTCTGTCAGATAAATTTTCCGCTATTCGCGACTACCTCGAACCCCAATCTTTTCAACAGTTGCGTCAGTTTGCCGGCCTGGTGAATTTCTACTGCCGATTCATTCCTCACTGTGCGGAAATGATGCAACCCCTGACCGACCTGTTGCGCGGAGGTAAGCGGGAGTTCGTGATTCCTGTAGCGAACGTTTGAGCAATGCGTAGCCAAATTCGCAACGGATCCCGAAATCAAAAGATGATCATCCGCGATATTCTACGATACTAGATTATTACATGAACAATGACATAAAAAATATACAAACCTCAATAATACGATCACAATGACTCAACAACGAGAAACCGAATAGCAGCGTGTGAGCAAACAGCATGTGCGTCACGCAGGTCCTGAACAAGGATGTGCCAAAGTAGCGCTCTGGGCGCGAACAAACAACAATTGGTCCATAAAAACAACCAGTTCGTAAAGACAAGTCAATAGTGTAGGCAAATGAGTGATGTTAGGAAAGACACTGAATCGCGAGGGAAATAGGGGGATTTTCCGCGACCGGCTGTTACAATTCCCGACACAGCACAAGTCGCATTTGCCTCGGTCAAAGATGCGGTCGCCAAAAAGACACTCCTTACCCACCACGGCCCATTGGCTCCTATTTCGGTAGTGACGGATGCCTCGGACACAGCAGTTGGAGCAGTATTGCAACAGTTCGTAGACGATTCTTGGCAACCTTCAGCATTCTCCTCCAAGCGCCTACAACCCGCCGAAACTAGGTACAGCACATTTGGTAGGGATTTATTAGCTATCTACTAGGGAATTTGTCATTTTCGACGTGCACTCGAAGGCCGTTCCTTTACGGTGTTTACAGACCCCAAGCCTTTGGCCTGCGCACTAAAGCCAGCTTCGGATCGATACTCACCAAGCGAGATTCGCCACTTAGACTTTGTCTCACAGTTTACTGTGGACATACGACACGTCTCTGGGGTACTTAATCCCGTCGCCGACGCCTTACCACGTGTACGTCAACTAAGTCTGTCACCGACGCTTAACATCAACTTGGACGCAATGGCACAGGCCCAAACTATGGACCCTGACATTGAACAACTTCGACAGAACGGTTCTTTTAGTTTACCCACAGTACCTATCCTAACTTCCCAGAATATCATCGTGTGCGATGTGTCGCAAGGTCGCCCTAGGCCGGTGGTTCCTGCTGCCCACCGTTATCCCACTTTCCTGACACTCCACAATCTGGCTCACCCGAGTTTGACGGCCTCGATGAAACTGGTAACTGAGCGTTTTGTTTGGCACAATGTCAAACGAGATGTCCGTCAATGGGCTCGTGCTTGCCTGCAGTGTCAACGTGTTAAGGCCCATAGGCACACTAAGGCGGCGTTAGCCAGGTTCTCGGAACCTAAACACGTTTTCGTCATGTGCACGTCGACCTCGTAGGACCACTTCCACCTTCGCTTGGGTACGTTTACATACTCACATGCGTGGATCGTCTTACTCGCTGGCCGCAGGCCATTCTTATCCCTCGTTCCACGTCGGAAGAGGCCGCGAAAGCATTTCTGACCGGTTGAGTTGGCCATTTCGGTTGCCCGGCGATAGTGACCACCGATCGCGGTCCGCACTTTGACGGCGCTTTCGGCAGTCTACTCGCTACGCTCGGTTGCCAACACGTTAAGACAACAGCTTATCATCCTCAGGCCAGTGATATAGTTGAGCTTTTTTACCGGCATTTAAAAGCCGCCCTTCGAGCAAACGGTAAGCCCCTTTGGAGTGAAACACTACCGTTAGCACTCTTAAGCCTGCGTAGTACCGTTAAGGAGGAATTAAACACAACACCGGCCGTACTAGTATATGGCTGTACACTTCGTCTGCCTGGGGAGTTGGTAGCTCCCCCCCACCAACCGTGACTTTCGACTACGGTGACTTTGCTCACTGCCTCAGGCAGCACACGCGAGTGCTCAAGGCCAGTCCGCCACGTGAACAACAGTCTACAGGTTATGTCCCAACTGCGTTAGGAACCGCTACTCACGTATTCCTTTGCGTCGATGGCATCCAATCACCACTACAAGCGCTATACACTGGCCCGTTTCGGGTGATAAAACGTAGGGCTGAAACATTTGTCATAGATATCAGCGGACGACGCGACACCGTATCTATCGACCGTCTCAAGCCTGCCGTCATGGAGTGCGAGCCGCTCGGCCAAGTTACACCCACTCAGGCCGCTCAGTCACCCGCATCGAGCGAGTTACCACTCGAACCAACCCCAAATACGCCTAGTGGGGACTCGGCAGCTAGTCCACCAGATTCTCCAACCGTACCCGCAACGCGAAGTAGCCATCGCGGTCGCCAACTACGAAATCCCGTCCGCTTCGCCGATTTTGTGACGATTTTTACAACCGACTGTTAGCAATAAGTTGGGAAGTTCACCATGGATTTACCAACCAACAGGCCCGTGAAATTACAATCGGTGGTAATGACTTCATCTTCTTCTGGTCTCCTAGCGACTACAACAACACCGAACATCGTTCGCGTGTTTTTAATGCGGTCCAACATCCGCCGGCGTCCTCAGGCTCTATTTTGTTCCAGTTTACCTTGTAGGCGTCTGTACATTTCCGACTTTTTCCATGATTTTCAACGACCCTTGGTGCGACACTCCTTTGTTGTACCGACGTTTTAATGTGAAACACACGCACCTTTTGGTCTTCATCACTGCGCAATACGAAAAAGGCTGTAAATAAATCCTTCATTCTGGCACGGTCTCATCTTCTGGTTTGGAGTGTCTTGGAATCATGTCGGTCGGAACTAACTGTGTGATACAAAACATTTTAGAAGCTTCAACGGCGTCTCTTGGCACTTCGCTCAATACCATCCTGTTCTGTCCAACGGATGGCTGTCAGACCGAACTGAACTGAAGACATTGGCGGATATTAGCTCTTCGACGCTCATTTCCTGATCACAAGAACACTGAACAACTGTGAGTTTGTGTCACACCTTTCGTTTCATTTTAAATCTCAATGTACATACCATTTTGGTCTTTTTATCACAGCACGCTCCTCCCCCCATCTTAGTTTGCTAGTGTCGTCTTAGATATTGTTGGTATTCATTTAGTGTACCGTATAGACAGAATGGTACGCTACAACCTTGCTTTCTCTCATACGGATCTACACAGTCACTTTGGCTTCATCCGTAGCCTCGCTGCCTCCCGCGCACGTTCAAGGAGCCAAACACTCACTGGACAACGGGACGATTGGTCAGCCTGGTACCGGAGACGACAACTGGACGCCCTTTTGGATGGACCTGACGCGGGATCTTCCGGCTAGCATGCGTATGATACCCGTGGGCGCTAAAACACAGTTGGACCTACTCCCATCGGACCTTGAGAGTGCAGGCACCGGTAAACTCATCAGCAGTCGTTCGACTTCACCAACAATATAACGGGCAAGCTACGAGGAGTTCCTGGACAACCAATAATTCCGGCCTACCATCACGATCAAAGCCCAACTCCGTCGAACTTCTAGGAGGAGGCCCCTGTAGTTGTTGCCATCTTCATTCGTACTTTTACCACGTTTATTGTTTAACTGAACGCTGACTGCCAAGCGCGGTGGCCATTTGACCGTTGCCCTTGCGCACGCTCTCACGCACGCTCCCAAATACACGCTAACCACTATCTCTCCCAATCGCCTTCTCGTTCTCACGGGGAGCAGAGAATACTGTTCTGGTTAGCATATTTGTGCAGTGCCACACATTAGAGTAACGTGCAGGTGGTCCACGCAGTACAAAGGACCGAAGCACTCGTTTACTAAGGAAACCGCGAAGAAAGGTTAAATCAACCTTACACGATAACCAAAAGAGTTGAGCTAGCTAAAAATAGCTAGTTATTTTAATGTTGGGCTCGCAAAGGGTTATTTGTAGTAGATATAGATCTGGATTTCCAGGTAGAGGGTTTTGTAGATTTCTCGCGGTAATAAATTACGGAAGCTCAGTGGTGTGTCGCAGTTATTGTCACTGGCAATATGACGCTTTAGTGTGAATAGATGTTGCTGCTAGATGTGACACAAAACCAAGCCTTAACGAAAGAAAAAGGAAAAGTTCGAGAGAACCTGATTCATGCGCCAAGTTGACCTACTAACCCGTCCCACCTGCACCCATGACCAACTCCCATGTTAGAACTTGCCGTTCCAAACTTTGCGTCTTTTACAGCTACATTTATTATCCGAGCAACATCACTGTATTTTCCCAGCCTGACTGAAAGATTCCCCTGGTAATCTTTCCTTCAGGCATTGCTCCGACTAGCATCCCCCAGCTCCACGCACTCGTACAAATGCCTTCAGGCACGCAAATCTCCAGATCCACTGCCCCAACCCCGGCACTCCTTCATTTCTCGTGCCTTCTGTTCATTCACAGGTTGACCTGCCCTGATGCTTCTTTCTCCCCTGCCTTCTTCGTGTTTTGCTTGTAGTAAAACCATCTGTTCGGTATGCCACACCTGAATCTTGGGTTTGTGCGCTCATCTCCTGTTTCGTATATTGCTCGCCGCAAGCATTTTCTGTGAGCCTTCCAGGCTGTTCTGTTTTTCCACGTTCCACCCAATGTAAAACCATAGTTACTCCACTTACAGTTTCAATCCGTTTGATCTGCCTCCACCCGATTCCTCAACACTCCTTTTGGTTATTTCTCTTCCACACCGTTAGCCGTCACCGCTGCTGCGTCTTTGCTTCACGGACAGTCTCATCCCTCAGGTGCCTATACCCTCTTTCTATCTTTATTCAGTCTGCGCTGCCCAGCCATTCCCATCGCCGTCATCCTCCCACCGAATAATCTGCGTCCATTTTCTAAAACTTGCCCCATTCTTGACAGTCACCGCATGCCCCATTTACATTATTCACATTATTATATCCATTCTTGCCTTTTCTCTTAGACTCTTTCCATCATCCTCCTTCTCTTATGAATGACTCTCCACAGCTGCCATCACTTTTGTGCTTCCAAAGTCTTTTTCTCGCTCTTTGTTGTTGATCAGCCATGTTCACCCGTCATGAAGGAAATTAAGCAGGATATTCTCAAGTTAAGTCCATACCATTCGGTGTAACCTTACCTGGCTCTTCCAATCACCGATGTTTTTTCTAGGACTCCATTGTTATTGCTTCTGCTCCCCTTTATATATACATATATACATATATAATGTACATATGCATTTGCTCTGCATCCTGCAGCTGACTACCAGCCATTTCTCGTGATATCATCCCGCTGACCATCAGAATATGCGGCCAGTCTGTCTATATCTATGTCTAACATCTACCGTATCCAACTCTTCCAAATCATTTTTGCCATTTGACCTATCCTTTACGTCTTACATTGCTCGCTCCCTGTTTTTAACAAGTTTTGCGCCTTGTCCGCCGACCATGTACTGCAGAGTGCTAATGCTCCATTGCTATCCAATCTCTTGCAATGCATCTCACATTTTTCTCCACTGTCTCCAGCTACCACAGTTTCCTATGCCGACTTCCAGCCCAACTCATATACATATATATATTTATCTGTCGGCTTTCAGATGTCTTCAACTGGACCAGTCAGATTCTCGAATTGACCTTGGCTTTCAAGTTCACCTGACATCAACTTGAATCCACACCTGGGTTCATTCAAACGCCCTACGCCTGTCTTTAGAGTGCGTACACATTGCATACTTTTATTCCCTCCTAATTTCCCTTCAGAGTCTACCTGTCCTACTTTTGTCAAGCATATTTATGCTTTTTCGCGAATTTTCTCTGTCCATTCTATCGCTTCTAAAATTTGATCATGCCCCTGGCATGCTTCGGGCTTCTTCGAAATAAACCAATATTATTATTGTTATTATTGACTGTAAGATTGAATACCGCCAAAGGAAAGATGACACTCAGAGTGCGCAGTATCAGCCTCTTCGAGGGTGAAGACGGACCAGCCAACACCACAAAATCCCGGTAGACCATCTAAAACCCAAGAATGCCCGACCATTGTGCGCCACCCACGGAACAATTCTATGAACCGTGATTGTCGTTTTCGATGTCCACACTCCACACCCTCGACAAGACCTGTTACAGCGCTTTTCGTTCCTCATTTGTCAATAATAAAGTTAAAGCCCGTGTGTGGTGGTATTTATGACCAACTCACATACTGAAACACGACTGCTTTCAGTCACCCACAAGTACACGAAACATGTTTCTGCTCCATAGCCTCCTACAAAACATGACCTAGTGCCCACCGTTCCTCGTTTTTCTGTGGCCTCATCGAAGACGTTCCCCGTAAGTGGTAGTAGTTGTGACTTGCTCGTATACCCACCCGCTCCTTCACCCAAGAAACCCATGCATGCATACAAATGCGTGTATTCACAAGCATTCATTCACGACGGGTCTCCCGAAGACAGCACATGGGTTTTGAAGTCTAAGCGGCTCGCTTCGCGCCCACAGTCGAGCTGCAGTTCACGTGGACGACGCAGAGTAGCATCTCGTCGGTCTGGCCACCGGATCAAGTGCGATCGTGAGTAGAGCACTGACGTTGGAAGTATCAGTTACTTGCACTGACAGCAGGGCCTTAGTAGGCAGGCAGAACCAGCACTCTCATTTCAAACCTATGAATCCGCCAGGATTCGGAAGGATTTTGGTAAGTGGTGTAAGGGTCGGTGGTAGAAGATCCTGCAAGGAAAATACAATTTCGTATTTCCTTGATATCACTCGCTCAGTCACATTGCTTTTGTGTTTTTCACACCACATTGTTATGGACCAACCTTTGTTTGTTCGAGTCCAACGCTCTACCGTGTCAAAGTCTATCTTGAAGCATGTGCTTGCCTCTCGCACACAGCAACTTGGTCCTCGTTTTCTGGGTATGTGTGGTTGCATAACTGAGGTTTGTATATATTTTGCGTTATTGTTAATTTCGTAATTCAGCTTCGCAGATCCACGGATCATTCGCTTTTTGGTTTCGAGATGCTTTCGAATTCCGCTACATTTTATTCATACTTCAGTGACGTTTTAACCGGCGGCTTTGCATTTGGCAAACTCTACACAACACGCTGCTTCGTAAACAGAAACCTCTTTGCACTTCCCGAATTAATCGCTCCCATTTCATTTAGGTTAAACACTGTCCGGCCCTGTCGTACTGTTACTGAGATCCACTAGCCCGACCTTTGAAATTCGTGGATATTTCATACTGCTTCGAAAATCTCTACTTTGTGGTAGTTCCTTGCGCCTGTATCCTGACCCCATTTGAGAAATATGCGGTTATTATCACCATCGCAAGAAAGCGTGGTACAAACCCATAGCTGGGTTATACGATCACTCCTCACAGGCAGCTACCGCTCTGATATTGGCTTGTCTTCCAAGCAAGCCAAGAAGGTGAATGCTTCCAACTCGCCACTCTGTACCAACCAATCGAAAACACTGAGCATGACTTCACCTCCTATCCCCATTGCTTTGCATGTCCTGGACCATCTTAGCATAGACCTCACTATGCCCCCATTTTGCATCGAAGGCCAACCTGGGACCTCGCTTGTAAGCTCTAAACAACTTACTACCCAACCACCGCTTCCCTCCTCTGCATATCCACCAAAACGCATCGTTTCCCCGCCAGTAGTCCGCGCGTGCTTCCTAGTAGGCACCTGAAGTCCCATGTAGCCAACCTCAACGTGGTGCGACTGACTACTCAGATGTCACCTCCACCCTGTCTACGGATGCACCGACATATCGCAAGCTCTTCCCTATACACACCACTGCGGTCCACCATTCGAAGCTTCTCACTTTCGAGGGCACCACTTACAACTTTTGTTGTACTCGCTGAAAGCCTTACCAGGTTGAAGTCCGTTACCGGGCCTTCCCTCACTCCCCTTGCCCCACTGAAGCCTTTCTCTGCATCCAATCCGGTTACCTACCTCGACCCAGCCACCGCAGTATACCATCAGCCACCCGTTCGAATAGGGCTCTAGACCTACTCAATCGACCGGGGGCACATCCCACAGCCACTTAGTACCGACACACAATAATCACTTTCCCCTTATCTGCCCTGGGCGAAACGGCCATGTACCATAATTTTATCTCGGTCGAATCTTCCCTACCTAACCCCAGAGGTGACATACCTACCAATCCATCAAATCCTATTTCATCCGCAGACCGAGGTCCCTCTGTAAATGCAGGCGATATTTCTAACTTCCATCCGCTCCATACTGGTCTTTGCTTTAGGCTCCTCACTCGTCATTAAAGAAGCTTCTTATGCCTTCTCAGTTGGTCCCGCTGCGGCCGGCCACTCCACAAGCTCCCAGTCGAATTTAGAATTAAATACTTCTGGCCACACCACCTGTCTTACTCCTTCTCCTCCAATCCCTAATGGCCATTGTTATATTGACCAAACTTCCATCTACTGGTCTTCAACCTACAGACACAGCAACCGACAGGAATCTGCCTCATTAACCTCGTCAGCTCCAAAACCATCGTCTCCAGCCTCAAATTTCGCGCTACAACCAGTACAAGAAAGCACAACAAGCATGTTCGTTCTCGTCATCAACATTCGCTCACTACCAGCAAAAATCATCCTCTGCATGCCCGGGTCCTCTTGCACAACTGCGGCTTCGTCCTCATCAGGGAAATGCGGCTCAAAACGAACACTCCCAACCTAAACTTCGCCATATCTGGGCATAGGGCTTTCATTGGTTCTAGAATACATCGTCTAGGAAGGTGCCCAGTATGATAGAAAGAATCTTTCCTTGTTCTCTTGATGCAGCTCCCAGTCCCTGACGCGGCTGATGACCCTACTTGTGTAACAGTTAGACTACAGTCACAGGAACTCTTCCGTGGATGAACTTGTCGATTGCCCGAATCAATCACGGGCAACATTGTGCCTATTACTGACACTTTCCTCTTTGCTTCCGCCCACCCCATCGATCACGAATTGATCGCAGTTATGTTCCGCGCTCCAGGAGTTTGTTGGCCGTCCCACTTTGACCCACGACGTTATCGGGATTTTGTTGCGTGTACAACCCTGGTGGTTGAACTCAACAAGTTCAGTTATCTATCAGAGGGAGATGAACAAAACTTCCGTCAATTCTGTTTGATTCTGTAGTTGCACAGTCCCTCTTCTTGTAACGTTTCAGTAAGAGTCTACTATTTTTGACTAGCTCCACCCTGACTTGGCCGGCTTGGCCACCCGACCTTGAGTTCAAGTATGCCGGGTGCCGCCTTAGAGAGTAACTGAAATACTTTCTCCTGTACAATATCGAGTGCACATACCTGAAGCATCCTCTTGGAATTCTGACTCTGCGTCCAGTTGGACCGTTCGATTTTGCATTGCAGCTTACCTCAGGGTTATCCAAAATAAACCATTATCATTATCATTATCATGTACCACTCTAGATCTGTCTTCGCAGGGGCTTTATGAGGAGGCTTCATCTGTAGGGAGTAGCTTCCACAGATGTGGCCACAGGGCTGTCTCGTGAGCTTTCTCTGTACCAAAACTCGTCATTTTTCCGAGCCTTCTGCCAGACCGCATCAATTAGCTCACTGGAGCAGCCCTCCGAACATAATCAGGTCTCGAAGTTGGGATAAATGGTTCCATTCACCCGATCCTCAGGTGATAGCAGATGAGCTATACTTTATTCTTCAGCAGTGTTTAAACACTATCACCCCGGACGCACTAGCCCTGACGAACTGTAGGACAAACAGACCAGAGGGTGTGAAATGCAAACTCTCTGAACTTCGACGACTTTCACTCAAAACCCGGGAGCTTTCAGTAGATATCCAAATGGAACCGCCGTCAGTGGTAGTAAAATCATACTCTGAACTTTTGCTTACTCAACGAAAGTCGAAAGATTTATGCCATCCCAAGAAGACGAATCCTGAGGAAGCCGATAAAAGCAAGAAACTCCCAACCCCGTCAGGTTATAACCTTCAAAACTGTCGGCAGCTCCCATCTGGATAAAGCGGGAGAAATGGCTGAGGCTATCTACACATTTTTCGCTCCATCCCTAACGGCCAGTGTACTCACTCCTGGAGTACATTATGCATGCTTAGCCGGTGAGACTCCATCGGCAGTTTCAAGTCGCATCGGTGATACTACTCCACTTATAGTCCCTTTGGAACTATCTTACCGCCCAGTCCCGGGTGATACTTTACCGGCTAGCTGTGAGGGCCCCGGACATCCTGTCCTTCCATCTAAATTATTCAACTTATCTATGACGCTTAGCTGGCTCCTTACCCAATGGAAAGCCTTTACAGTGAAACTCTTGCAAGAAAACGGCTCCGTTCATGTTCTAGAAAATTATCATTCTATCAGCCATGCACCGATTATCTCCCGGATCATTGAGAAATTCACTGAAGTTGAGGTAGTGGTCCACCTCTTGGCAAAAACTTGCTCAGTGCGGTTCAACAAGGTCTCCTGAGAAACCTCTTGTACTCTGCTCATCAAGTTAACTTCTTGAACTCAGCCACGGGTCTGCTGACAAGGACGTATCCATGATTATTATCCTGCTAGTTATGAAAAAGGCTCTTGATAGTGCCTCAAGCACTCGGCTCCTATCACAAGCCAAGTCTCATGGTATCTCTGACTCGTTGCTCGGCTGGTTAGATTCTTGTTTCTCCGACCGTCCTCAGTTGGTTCAGATAAGTAGGCCCGTCTTCAAACCCAAACCGCTCACCAGTGGTGTCACACCAGACGGTGTTTTGGGCCCACTACTCTTCCTCATACACAAAATGAGGTTTTTGATGTCGCTCGTTATTGTAAACATTTGAATCCGGAAAGTTAAGTTACCGATGACATACTGCAAGATCCCACGGCTCTTAGTCCTAGGTGCACCAGCACA
Source organism: Fasciola hepatica (assembly GCA_948099385.1). Taxonomy (NCBI): domain Eukaryota; kingdom Metazoa; phylum Platyhelminthes; class Trematoda; order Plagiorchiida; family Fasciolidae; genus Fasciola; species Fasciola hepatica. The sequence goes on from CANUEZ040000092.1 coordinate 5,889,565, forward strand.
TTATTGAATTTTTCCCCTGAGGAAAGCAATATTCTTACTTTCAAGTGCAGTGCCACCCAGGTATATTTGGTTTTGACGGTCGCCAAGTTTCCATCAGCCAGTTGGTACGCGGTTGTGTGCAGTACTCAACACTTCTGCCTTCTCAGAACAAACTTCCGCTCGAATTGGGAAAGCTAGAAGGCTTATAGGCCTACTTCATAGAAGGTTTCGCCTTCCAAGATGCAAATCCAGTACGTGAAAAGCCCACGTTAGACCCCCTTCGGAATACTGTTCCACAACCTGCTCTAACATGCGCCAGAGAGATAGATTTGCTAATGAAGAATTTCATCGGCTAGAGACGAAAGAGTTCACTGGCTTTTCCGTTCAACGCAACAAGGGCCAAAGCAGTGAACACTTGAAATTAGATCCGCTGTGGCCTGGAAGCATAAAGAAGAGCCTCAAATTCTTCCACGGTGTTGTTGCAAATCGAACCATTGTATCAGTACTGCAGTTCAGCAACTTAACAGGTTCGCAAAACTCTTATAGTTCGAGGGACAACACAGTTACCGTCCCCATTCTTAGAGTTGCTCCTAGATCGAACTATTTTCTCGTCAAGTATGCGGCTTTGTAGGACAAATAGCCCAACTACATACGTTCTATGAGGCCACGCAAAACACTTAGGACTCACACAGGTAGCACCCCACGGTACAAACTTAAATTCAACTCGTAGACCCGTACGTAAGTGAAGAAAGGGCTTTTGAAGATGAATTAGGTTTCTAGCAGCTTTTGAACTCCTTTGTTTGAGCACCTCATTGTCTTTTGTGCCATGGCCGCAGCCTGCTAATTTCCTCTACGCTCTCGTTACTTGCCCGTTCATTCAGCTTCTCGTCCTCACTGTATCTTACCATTTGCGCTTTTAATTCTCTCGCGGCATAGTCTGAGAAGCATGGTCTTGGAAATTTCTCCGGACTGCTTCAATAACTGAACTCAGCCCCCAGTTGTGACGGCATTTTCTCTTGCATGCTTTGACTTCCAGCTTCTGTTGCTCCACGATTTCTTACAGTATGGTTTTGTCTTCAGTCCGGTAAGTCTGTTCCATCTTCATCTGCTTTGCTGAATCTCGCAATCAATAATTTCCAAGTTCAGTCAATCCTATCGTCACTTTTTTCATAACCACGGCATGGCCAATAGTTCCTGGCTTCTTGATATTCACCTACTTACTTTTCTTCTTTTTCTCATCAGATCTCGTCATATCACACTCTAAATTACATAAGTACACCTGAATGGCGATCAAAAAAGCATTTTAAAGCCGCTTCAGAACGATATCTATCCCTTGGACATCACCTGACTTTGACGCACTATTATGCCTGAGGCTCGTGGTTTGGGAATAGCTCTACACCATCAATCTGTTCTTCATATAGCTCTTTATTTTTCTATACAACTCTCACTTGCAACTGGTCGAGAGGTTGTTCCATCACTGTCTACGACCGAATTCCTGCCAAAGTAATCCTCCCCTTTATTTATCTATCTTCTGTACACTGAATATTAGAATCCTTACAATTCATCAGTTCTCGTCTTCGGGGTGCGGTCTCAGGCCGGCACCTGCCTGCGCTCCTCACACAATGCTACAGTGCTAGCTGGCGGCCAACCCCTGAAAAGCCAGTGGTGGTACTTTCCCACTAACGTCGTCGAGCCCGTAAAGTTACCCTGCACATCACTATCCGCGGTGCTGTCACCAGATGGCTCGCGTATCTGCTGGAACCTATCCGACTCGGCTATTGGCAGAGGCAGGCAGTTAATTGATAGCCCCAAGAAAGTTGCCACTATCTGAGTGATTGTCTTATCTTTTGTCCTTTTCTTTCACCGCTGGCGGCCGCATGATCCCCGAAGGTTATGGCACCTGGTCTGTGGCAATCCCACAATAAGGGGAAACGGTCATCCCTATCAGTCTCGGACCCAATAGACTAGGTGCAAAGAAAGACGGGTCAAGGAGAAATGGGAAGTTCACTCTAAGGTGTAAATGTGCTCTCCCACTCCTCTGTAAAAGAGAAAAATGATGCACATCTGGCCGGGAAGGTCTTGGGCTAATGCTGTCCCTCCTTTCATTGACAGGTGGATTTCTGGTACCAGTCTAGACCCAACCCTGCATACGGGAAACCCCAAGCCCGTCAGGTAGTCTTCAGTGCTTTTTATCCGAACCAGTGGGGGTGACGGCACCCCACTGTAGATCTCCATATATGCTTGCTGACCCTGTCTTTTTTAGCTTCAACACTTTTGGGCTTCCTGCAAAACACTTAACTAGCTAGACAATGTCTGAGGCAGTAGCCAATAAACAATTTGAATAGCTTTATCATGCCGTCTCTGCTCTGAGAACACCCCGGCTTTAGTAGGCCTACTGTTCGCGGTTATGGGCTAAACCTCGCCTGTAATGGTTGTTGGAAGGAGAATGTAATCATCGCATCTTTATTATTCATCATCAACAACTGCACTCTCTCCATGTTCCGTAGGAGCTCACACACTATTATTGTTGCCCAAAGTCAGTGATGATTTGTCTGCTACGATGTTGACTCAATTACACAACCGAAACGCCGACGGACACTAGCTAACTCAACAAACTGTTTTTTTCTTTTTATGGTACGTGCTCACCCCCACTTAATACTCCTGCCCCAAGGTTTAACCCAGAGGTCTCATAGTCTTTTCTCTTGCACTTCTCCGTTAACTGAAGTCTAACCATCACTGTTCTCCAGTAACCGATACTTACCCATCTGCGCATATGCTCACAGTATGTTAAGATCCCATTTCATCCGGCTTCCGTATGCTTATGATTTCTTCTGACCCTACGGAAAATCAGCAAATTCGCACTCACATGAAAAGACCTCACCCTCGGTTCCGACTAGTTTTTGCCACCCTCATCCACAGCTGTTAAAACAACTACAGCCTCCATCCGTCAACCCTATACAAATCGGCCCATTTGTCGTCAGGCGATAAAATGGTCATTGTCTGATTTCTCTCAAAACGGCAACCACGACCCCCAGCTGGAACATTCCCTAGACCGTCACATTCCTGATTCCTTTCAGATCACGCCGGTTACCGATGTTGCCATCAGCCAAATCTACCTTATCCCCGGATGACCGTACGGACTGAACGACTTGATCAATCGGATTCACCGCGGTTTAAACCAATACTCACCCCTGTTGGTGCTATATGGGGCACCGTACATGGCTTGCCGGTGACCACTATCCTGCACCCAGGGTCACAATCCATCATGGTAGTCTGGAGCACAGCAGAATGGGGTCTTGACACCATTCACCACCCCAAGCCCCCCAACACTATTTCCCGTGCTCGGTGCAAACAGTTCAATTCATTCTGCGTAGCAGTGACAAAACCTAGCCTTCGCCGTTGCTTTCTCAACCTACTCTCCCAGTTGCGCGAACCAGCCCATTTTTGCCTGCTACATTCACCACTTGACACCTCTTATCAACGGCAACCAAGGCGTTATTGAGACAAAATGATAACAACCTGTGGCTACTCAGAACTTGGTTATTTATTCATTCATCGCGTATACAGAAAATCTCATGTGCACGTTTTACCAACTTCTGATGTTCCTTTGGGTCTGACCTTCTTCCAGCCACTTCCTTCCCCCCCTTGCTCATAACCTCTGCATAGTTTCTTCGTCTCTTCAGCGGCGTTTGTCTCCAATAGACGGTTGTTTCGACGGTTTTCCTTTGACAGTCTCCGTTTCGCCTTCATACTCCACTCATGCTCCTCAAAGATGCGCTGCTTCCCTGGTGAAGTTTCACCCTTCAAGTGAGTTTCCATACGGCACTGAAATTGCCTATACAGGAAGGTCAATCTTGTTATCTCAGCCGACTCACCTGCGGTAATATCTCAGGTTCTCTCAGCATTCAGTCACCCGATGTTAGATCAATCTTCTCTATATCCCGCTGGCATCTCTGACTGCCGCTTGAGAACCCCCTGTAGACTTTACTTTTAACCATGTCCTTTGGAAACACTCTCACCCGGTTCCGAATTATCGATCCTTCATATATCCATCTGGGACACCCTCGCCTCGCTTTCTGAACGCCTTGACTCCTCTTCGAATCTCTCTTTATCCCCCCTCCCTCTCTCTTTCCACTTTCATACCAATCGGCTGTACACCAGGTTTCATACTTCGGCGTGGCCCAATCTCGACTACCGGTCCCGTCTCAGCCAGTTTTCGGCCCCCATGAGGGAAGCTGTGGGTTATTCTTGCAGCCACTCCTCGTCTGTGTTGTAATTTCCCTTGCTTGTTGCTTTACTGGTTCTCGCCAATAATGCACTTCTAGCTTTCTACGGTATCGCCTTTATTTGCTTTTTCACTTTTGGCTAGCTCCCCACAACGTCCTCTTCTCGAATTCAAAACTGATTTGAAATTGACCCGTTAACCATTGTCACCTCAGTTCACTAAATCACTGCCCAGCTTTATAGTTTGCTTCCGCAATTGCGCGAATCTAAAATTTCAAAATTGTGAACTTCTCACATTGTTATGTAAACTCTATTCTCCGATCGTACCTTGTGCACGGGTCTTGACCACGGTCAAGAAATATACCAATATTATTATTATTATAAGCTGATCACATAATAACGCTAATGAAAGGGCCACAGACCCGATGAGCTTAAGACAATGAGCCAGAAGTGGTCGTCTGATATGGGCTCAGACTCATAAATCGATGGAGGTAAACGTAGAAATTGTTGGTAAGGTACCTGTGAAATCAACTGCACAGCGATTAAGTGGCACACCTGGAAGGAGTAACAGGGACTAAATGGATGGAGACTAAAGAAAAAGCCGAAGGAAAGCCTTTAAGGGCACAGCTAGATGTTTGTTTTACTGGGTCGGTCAAGAAATATCAACTGAGAAATGGAAGAGGAAAGCAATATGGGGTCTTTAACTAAAGGGATTATAACGGCGTATGTTGTGTAGAAGAGATGATAGAGTAGATGACATTAAAATATGCCTTGATAAATGAACGCCGCGCTAGGTGTGACATGAGATAATGACAAGTGTGTCACGTAACAATGAGAGAGCGGTAAAGCTGCGTGACAAATATATATATATGTACACACGTATGATAAACATATATAGAGTAGAGGTGGTCCCCAGCGAGATCAAGATGAAAAGATGGAGTAGAATGTGTGAGTGAGCAGTGGAATGGCCGGAGGGTGAATGTAATCACTAATCACATCACTGGCTGCAGGAGGACTACAGAAAGATACTTCAGCGAGGGGTATCATCTGGTGGTTGTGGTGTGAAGGCAAAAGAGGATGATAAACAAATTTGTAAGTAGTTGAATAGTAGTAGCGAGTTCTGACATGGGGAATGGACATGTCTACGGATGGGGTCGGAGGGTAGTGAGATGGGAAACTCAAGGAAGGTAGGCAACGGAGAGCATGCCAAGAAGATCGATGAGTATTTGTATGACCATAGTGGACCAAGGAAAAACTGGCTGGTAGGTAGATTCAAAGGCTTTACACACTTTATTTCGTAAAGTGAGTAAAAACGTTGCCTGGTGTCTTAAGGGCAAAAGTTAATGTGAATACCAAGCGCGACCTAGATGAAAAACCAGTTATAAATGGCAGAGATAGGGCGGGAGACAAGTTTGCGGTGGCAACACAAGAGTAACAGAGTTTTTAGTCCGAAAGTGGTGCTGGTATACGGGACTGAACTTGCTCTGGACTCTTAACCTGAAAACCGTTTCTGGAGACAGCAGTTGCGAAACACCAATCTGGTGCGCCCGCATATCTTTGCGGACTTTCAGCGTGCCCGACGCACACAGCCCACGTGGGCTGATCTGACCGTGTCCCGCACCATAAGGATCAAAATGTGTTACATTATTGTAGTTGGTTTATATGGGCCTGGATCAGATGACTAGCTTTTGGGGGCCCTAGAGAAGAAAGGCAGTGGGGCTGCAGTCTTGCGACGGACAAATATCAACTTTCAATGACAATCCATTTGTTATATCCAGTCGTAACAGTTTTAAATTGTTATTCGTGGGATAGAGTAAGTGATAATTGCCCTTGAGAGGGAAGTTCTGGAAGAAAAATGGAACAAGCTTCAGCCTGACGGCTGTATCCGCTGTGGGTTTGGGGCGAGACATGAAATGTCGAAATCATACAACAAACAAGTGAATTGTATGATTGGTGACGACAGAACTGGGACCTAGCAAATTTAAGAGTCGAGTGTTGTGAGTGAAAGGGAAGCGGAAAGGAAAATAGATTTTTTAATAATGGTTTATTTCTGGGCCATGGTCGAGAAGCACTTGTAAGCTCATGGTCATGATGTATAACGTTACTCAATAAGGTAAAGCTTTGACAAATTTCAAAAACAAGAGCCAAAAGTGTCAGTGATAGAAAGACACGGCCAGTGATAGTTTGAGTAGAACACGCTTAAAATGGTTTGCGCGGCAATTTTGAACAGGTTTCGAGTTTCAGCTTGGCTGTGTTTCTCCGAGGGGATGCCTGAAACATCGGTAATACATAGTGCCTAAGATGCGTTATTAAAGGGAATATTGCAAGCCATGGAAAACAGAGGCTTACTGATAAATGAGAAAGCGCGAATAGAGAGTCTGGAAAGGTTGTGAATCAATTTCCAACCGGCTACGGTTCGAAGGAAAAATGAACTCTTGTTATGGATACTAAAAAGGAAAATCCCCGCACAGACTTGAGCGTTATTACGCTGTTTCACTGACAAATATATATATATTGACTTATACACTGACGCGTTGAGCCTCAGTGTTATTCTGAGTCATTACTGATAATGCACAACATCCTACAGGTATGGTTCATCTGGCGGGGTAAAGGACGTGTCGATCAATCAGCCGGGTGTGGCGAGATATGACAGATATAACTGGCTACCAGTCTGGCCGTTATATTAGCAGGTTGCGCGCAAACTGTTATTTGTGTTGGCTTTATTGTTGATATCGGCAGGAGGGGCTTTGCGTTAGAAAACGCTAATCAATCTCATGGGCGGTCGTGGGTATTTTCTGCCGGAAGGCTTGGTTGCTATCCCGGATGCTACGAAATGTTCCGATTGGGTCTCCCTCGGTACGAGTCAGAGTCATCCTTGGTTATCCAGTTTGACGACTGAGCTAGTGGGAGACGGCGAAACTGAAATAAATGGGGATTGCAGCCTGGAAGTAGTTCCAGCCGTGGGTTGTTGTAATATATTACGACAATAATAATGAACTGGTCAGGTTTGTGTGAGTGGGGCACGGCTGGAGTTTCACTGGAGCAGTCAGAGGCACCTAACCCACGTTCTGGGTAAAGTAGGTTAGCAGGGGATTGCACTTTACTGCTGTAGGCTGGCAAAGTTGCATACGGCAGTTAAGCAACAATGCATGCACGCGAAATGACTATTGGTTTGCACGATGACGTGGCAGGGTTCGGGTACTAACAAAAACCTAAGGCTTTACGCATAAAAGGAGTTAGAAGTGGTAGCCCTCAACACGGTTTGCTTATGCAGAATGCAGTTCAGCACCAAGGCCGTAAGATGGGTTTAATAGAACATTATGTGAGTAAATGGGACTGGCACCGTGCCAGCTTAGAGCTATATTTGTTACTGTCTCTTTTGGTATGGTGGTTGTTTCATACTGAACAATGTCTGAGGAGCCTTAAAGTAGAAGAAACCGTTAGAGCGTCGGTGGTGATGCTTTAGAGGAAATTGGTCTGGTGCCAAGAAACGTAGAAGTAAGTTCGTCTACGCTCCTACTCCATGGTGCTAGCGTGCGGGGATTATACTTGTGTGTGAGCAAGGAGGTCAGACATAGTAGTGACTGCATGACTACCGTTATGAGGACTGGTTCGGAAAACCGTGGGAGGTGGGAACGGGATGGGGCTAAATTTTGGTCACAGAAGCAAGCTCTGAGGGCCAACATTCGGTGATTTCGGTAAGTGGCACTAGGGCCTGCTTCAGGCAGGGAGGTGGAATGATACACATCCATTGGCATCCAGTCTGCTGCGCTCCAAGAGTGACCCACACTTTCTTAGACGTTTTTGTTGATTTTTATAGTTTTTTATCACTGTCAGATACATGGCTGTCAGAGTAGGCGGAGCTGTTTTCGGCGGGAGACCAGAACTCCCACATCCGGAAGAAACACTGACCGCATGTAACAAGCCGCAATGGGGATATGTCAAACACACCAGTCAATCTGTAGCAACACTTCACCCCGGAAACGTGGGTCACGTGTGAGTCTAGCGACGGTTTATCCTAAGGTTTGGAGTGAATTACCATTGAGACAAAAAGACGGGAATGTGCAAACAGGGGCTCAAATAACTACGTGCAAATTAACCAGGGATTCCGTGGAGCAGTGTGTTCACGAGGGACATATACGGCCCAGTGATAGAGTTAATGAATAGAGACAGGAAGGGTGCATGTTAGCAGCTGATAAGGTAAAAAGACTTAATCGAGAGGGAAGAAGTGAGGTTTTTGGACGTGCTGGAGTGTGAAGAGCAGTGCTTTGAAGAAGTTTTCGGAAATGAAAGCAAATAACACGAGTTTTGGAAATATTGGCTAAAATTCAGGCCCTGCTTCAGAAGACTGGGCCTCTTACAAGAAGGATGCTGTGGGCACAGGAGCCGTTGGTTTCGTCAGAAATACTGTAAGCTTGCTGGTAAAAATTCCAGACTTTATCTGGACTACGGTGGACTGGTCTGGGTAAGCAAAGAATGCATAAAGTCAAGCAGGAACCCTAAGACCTGCCTCAGCTATCTCAGGAAACCACAGAAGCTCGCAGTGAAGCAGTTACTTTGCAAGAACCCTGAAACTGCGTAAACTAGTTCAAGGCTCGAGAAAGTAGAATCTAGACTTGAGGCTTTTGAAATAGCCGTCAATTAGAAAATTTCCTGACTTTGATACCTAGTGTTTGCTCATGATGTTTGGCTAACACCACCAAACCACGAAAGTAGCAGGTGAGTAGCTTGATCAGGGGCACCAAGACAGCCATTGGGTGGCATCGCTACGCAGCGGATAAGGAATCCCCGAACAGTTATGTCGAGTAGCCCGGCTCACGGAGAGAGAGATGCTTTACCATGTAGCGAACGTACTGAGGACAGTGAGCCTATTACAGCAGGCCCTTAGTAAAGAGATCTTCAGGCTGGGTAAGCGGAGCCTGAAACCGGAGGTCTCGTAATGTGCCCCCACCCGGCTGAGGTTGAATTTGAAGACCCAAGATATAGGGACGCGTCGCTTGCTGCGACCGACAACATAATGAAGGCTACCGCAGGGGAGACATGCGCGGAACCAGACCACTCGACAAAGGACGAAGGACCGCGGAGGAGACCCAAAGCACCTCTTATATCGCTCACACCTGCGTTGGGCTCATCACCGCATAGCTATCACCGAAATCTGGCTGAGTAAAGTTAGGGCAACAAGTCCTCCCCTAGTGGGGTACTGCGCCTGCAGAACGGACACACAAGACTTATGGTTGGAGGGAGTGCCCTCTTGTTCGCTGAGGACATACACGAGGGCACAATAAGGGAGACGAAGCCCACTTTGACCATACAGGCGGCCTCGTGTTATCTGAGCTCAGGGAATATTAAGGCTACTCTGAAGCGTGTCCTTGGGTCTCCTTCCTCATCTAAAATAAGCTCAGCTATTAGAGCTTATGTCCAGGATGGCCACCTAGCCTGACATATGATTAACCGTTAGTGATTCCGACTGGCCGGAAGCTAGTTGGGTGGTGTGTGGTCACCGCTAGGTGGATATGTTGATCAACTGATGGAGCTGGTGTGCGAATTCACACCAGCACAACACGCAATCCAACCAATCCGGTAGGGAATAGACCAGACACCAAGACTTTCGGACCTAGTACACGCTAAGTCACCGGAGGAAGCCGATCATCCCGAGGTTACCGCATTTGCGAGGGAGCGACTACGGGGTGACCAGGCACCTTTTCAAGGGGAATTACTTTTGATGTCACCCCACAAACTGGGAAGGAACTTCAAGGAAGTTCACCATTAAGCAGTGAGGCTGGCTGCGGAGAGTACACAGTGGGCAGCCTATTACCTCACGTTAGAGATCGAGTGGTTGCGTATAAAAAGAAATTTGGTGTGATTCACTGATAATTTTGGTCCACTGAGGATAGTAGGAAGTAAAGGCCGACCACCCTGGTGGTCCGCGGGGCCGAAAAGGCACAGGCCTGCAACAGCTTTGCTCGGAGAGGCCTCCACAGAGCTGGAGGAAACCCCCGCCCTCGGCCGTTTCTGTAGGCATGAGAACATACTTCATGAGTGCAAGACTCCTGTCAAATGGATTCTTTGTGAGGATGGCACAAAGTTGCAAAAACTGTCCTAAGGTATATTACAGCTATGTACAGTCTTGGACCCCGTCACAAGTGATAGAAGGAAACTTTGCGAATAAGTGAGGTTGGCATGCAAGCAACGCCCGAGAAGAGCCGGAGCATCTAAAGAGCTCTTCAAGTTAGAGCACCCCACAGACTGCGGAAGCTATCCTCATTTTTCCAACCCTGTCGCTTTCTCCAAGAGGAAGGAGCCGTTATAGAACCCATGAAAGTGAAATTAGCTGTCATTCGTTCAAAACAAAACAAGGCGGTCAGGTCAGACGGGGTTCACCTCGCCACCCTACATCCGCCAGGGGCGCCAGCACATCTGTTTAGCAGTTCACTGGTCTCGGCCAAGCTACCTTCTGAATAGATAAAAGCCGAAGTGACGCCTATTCACGAGAGAAGCAAGAGAGGAGTTACATCCATATACTGGCTAGTTAGCCTTCTCTTGGTGGTACCAAAATTCCTTAAGGACATCGTCAGGGATGGGATCACAAGGCATAATGGAAACCGCAGGAAAGCCAAGGTAAGGCAGAACGGATTTGTAAAGAAGTCATGTCTAACAAACTGCTTATCATTTGTGAGCTAAGTGATCAGCGGACTGAATGAAGGCAAGCGAGTTGAAGCATGTTATCTGGATTTCCAGAAGGCCTTAAACTGGGTTAAACACAGGCTACTGTTGCGCAAGATGCAGGGCACTAGGACTGCACGGGGGGAGCTGAACTGGATTAGGACATACCTCACTCGTAGAACGTTCCACTTTCGGGTCTAGGACGTTAGGCCCAAAGCAGCTAGGGCATACAGCGAGGCACCGAAGGGTCAGTGCCAGGACACTCGTTGTCCGCGATCTATGTGAACGACCTGGTGGAAACCGCAGTGGCCTGGTTTTCTTTCCGCGAATGATCTCAAAATCGTGGGGAACCGTCTTCGACCTAGGCACAGGAAGACCCGATCAAACTGAGGATGGCAGAAAACGTGGCAGCTCCTCGTTAATAGATGTAGGTGCAGACAGCTGCTCCAGAGCGGAGGGAGTTGTAGGCGGTGAGCTCGGAGCAGACGGTGATCCAGCCCCTTTCCCATCGCCGGACCCCTCAAACCGACCAAAACCAAGAGGCCCTACTTTTTTCTGTTGTACCAGTCCACTTTATGAGCTACCCACCAGGGCCATAACTCCAACCAGGGCCGGATGTGAGGCAGAGTGTTTGGCTGGTTGTCGTTGACTCAGGCTGCCGAGAGGCGTGGTAGAACCACTGCAGTCGTCGACGGTGGAGGAGGCTAGAGGGCACATCGATGTCAGAGCATCTTCTCCCTACCACTTCGTTAGGCACCTGGTCGCTCCACCTGAACTTTAGCGTTTGCCGCAGGCACCAGTGATTGAAAACTTCCAGCCTTCTAATACCTCCAGCTCTTAGTGGCCAGGTTTAGCAGCCACAGATGAGCACGAGCCAGAAGGCGGCACGGTAAACACGAACTCTGTTCCTTAGGCAGATTCCAGTGCGAGTCCACAGCATTCTTAACTGCAAGAAGGCTCTCCTGGTGCTTTCGATCCGTACTTCCACCTTATCTTTTGCCTGGCCGTTCGGAAGCACTGTTGAGCTTGGGTACTCCAATGAAGAGAAGTGTTTGGCAAGTTGGTCACTGATGGACAGTTGTTGAACTGTCGGGCCCGGATGGGTGGTGAAAGCTTTGAATATTTATAACAACCATAGTCATAGTTATAATTATAGTTATAATAATAATAGTGCGAATACTATTGGTTTATTTCGGATAACTGCGAGGCATGTTGCAAAGCAAGATCAAAAGGTACAGCTGAAAGCGGAATCCGAATTCCTTGAGGGCACTTGATATGGTATAAGAGAAATTATTTGGGTTAGTTTTTATGGCAGCGCCCTGCAAATGTGAACTCAAGGCCGGGTGGCCAGGCTGATCGAGTCCAGATGGGCAATATGAAAGGAGAACTGCACAACTGGAGGATCAAATAGGATTGACGGAAATCTTTTGCCTTGAGGAAAAGTAAGTCTCCAACGGAGGCGTAAATCAGCGGTAGCTCTCCGCCGTTTATAAAACGGCTTAGGATTAAAAACCAGACGATGAAAATTAGTGAAACTGCGGATACAGAACGAAAAAAATCCCTCGAAAAATACATTTATAAAGTTTTCCGACCGAATACCGGCCGAGCCAGTTAAATATCCAGTGAAGAACTTATCCGTAAGGGGTGATTGCCGAGGTGATGTTGAAAAAAGTGGCGGGATGGAAAAAGGTAACCTTTGAGCAGATTGTTAACTTTCAGGAGGGTTGAATGTGATGCACCAACACGGGAGCGTGAACTGGGCGATAGATCACTGTGTGATGTTTGGCCACGATGGAAGCAGAGGCACGGCTTGCGTAGGAGATAAGTATTTAAATGGCGAGTACAGTCGTCCTGCACCCCCAACTCGCACCGACCAAAGCGGTGGGTCTGACTACACCCCGCACCATCGGGATTTGCACGAGTGATATCGGGGTTGTCACACAGCTGCAGAAATCGAATGGTCCAGGAGCTTACAACCAGGTTGCGAGCGACCCTGGGGAGCAGAGCCTATGAGGGGCTACGGAATCACTGGCGAGTATCTAATTTTCAGCCGGGAATGTGGGCCAGATATTTTTTTGATGTTGTCAGCGGGCCATTCTGAACCATTAGAGGGGAGATACACGTCGGTGATTGTCCGGAAAAACTAAAATGGAAAAAAGCAGTCTGGAATGCTCCCAGCTGAGGATCAACGGTCAAGGGTAGAAAGAAACCTCTAGCATTTAGAAATTCGAGTTAATTTTGAAGGAATGCGGGCTGCGAGCGGATGAGAGGAGAGGAATGCAAAAAATGGCGAAGAAAATGAAGAGAGATAAAGATGATTTAGTAATTAATGGTGGTCATCGGAGTAGGATTCTGGATTGAAACGCCAGGGAGAACTAAGAGAAGGAGAAGGAGGCCAATTTGGGCCAAACAAAGTGAATTTAATATAATGTAGATAAGGAATAAGAATTGAGACTGCTTTTCCTTCAGGGGAGAACACAATAAATGTGGCAGGCAAGAAGGAAACTCTAGGCCTAGGGGTATAGTCGCCATGTTAAGTGAATGTCATCTAGGTGGAAGATCACTAAAAAATGAGTGAATGAGTGAACTTAAATTATAGTCGATAAATAAACTAATAGAGACTATGCTGAGGCTAAGGAGCGTAAGAGGGAAAAATTGAACGGTGGAACGTTGGAGAAGTAAGAGCAACGAGATTCAAAGAAGAGGTTGAAGCTGGACTTGGAGTAATCACCCTGTAGAACAAAAAACGAAATTCTGTCTAAGGCGTGGAACAACGTTAGAGGTAGGAAAATGTGTTGGGAACAGAATGAGTGACAATATAACTGTAAGTCGAATTCAGCTAAAAATCCACTTCCCTTAAGAGAACTGAAACTGAGTTTCCCGCCCACGTTTGCCGAGGAAGTAATAAAAACCAAAAAGTGGGGCGTAAAGTGAAAAGGAGGCCGGGTAAGTGGAAGAATTTAAGGGGGCATAGAGGTATTGGCCCTGCTAGTGCCGTGGCACAAGCGGCAGAGAGGTTATGATACCGCCAGGGAGCAAGATGTGCAAGTTTCAGTAATTGGGCAAGGATTTACCCAGGAAAATCTACTGAGAAATCAAGTTACTGCCGGAAATAACAGAGTAAATGAACCTAAATGATAGTCAGTAAGTAAGCTAATTACGAATATGCTGAGGCTGGGGCGCATAAGAAGGAAAAAATGAACGACCGAACTTTGGAGAGGTAAGAGCCACGAGATTCGGAGGTGAGGTTGAAACTGGGCTTTGGGTAGCCACAAAATTTTGCTTGAAGACGTGGAACCAAATTAGCTAGAGGATGGTACGTGGGTAGCACGTGGGATCAGCCTCCGTGACGTCATAACCGGGGATTGAATTACCTCGATGAACCACGTGAAGCACAAGAACTGGGACTTAGGCTCTTCCAATGGAGAATCTGGTAAGCGGGATGAGCAAGAAAGAAGCTGTAGACCTAAGGCTATAGTTACCACTTTCAATGGATATTATCTTGGTGGAAGATTCGACTTGGCGAAACAGAAGGCTGTACATGGAAGATTAATAACACTTGAGTGATATACTGCTGGAAGATCAGCAGCAAATTGTGCGGTACGTAGGCATCCTGGCCCGCGACTCAGACCCGCGTGTCAGTAATCCGAGCCAAACTCGCACGCTCGCTCCTCCGAAGAGTACGGACCACCGTTGGATACGAGTGTAAGCACATCAAGTAATTTGTTTAACTCCTCCAAATCTCGATAAGTGGCCCAATGCACGAACCTTTGGTGGAAGCATATCCCACATTTGTGAATATTTAACAGTAAAGAAGTTGGACAGTAAGTTGGTTCTCGAAGACGGAAAAGTGACTGAAAGACTGCTTCATCATAACGAATACCTGAAGCCTAATGGGTCTCGTACAACAGAGGAGGCTTTTCAGGGTCTGTGTTTTAGTAGTGAGTGAAAAAAGGACACGTTGTCAATTATCCATCGGAGCAGAAGATGTTCGTGATGTAGTGGGTCACAGTTCTGTTTATGGTTGAGACTAGACAAATAGCCGACTGTATGTGTAGTAGAGGTGAGCTGAACATTTTCGATAGAAATCCCGTCACACTGGAGCATGTCAGAGCCAAATATTGAACTATACTCTAGCAACGGTCTAGCATGTGTTGTGTAGACTCTGAGTTTACTTTCGCGCAAACGGAATGTTTTGTAAACCAGCCCCGTTACCCCGCGGGACCTAGCAATTTCAGTGTCTATTTGCTCTGAGAACTTGAACCAACAGGGGCAGCATAAGCCCAAGTCACGTACTGACGATTTGCTGGGGATCAGGTGACCACCTATACTAGACGTTTCGGGAGGGATATGACACGTATGTAAGAATGCAGCTTTTGTCCGCCGAGAACTTCACTACCCAATCGGCACACCACGAATTGAGCATCCGTAAGTCCTCCGATATTTTTGCTACAGTATTACCTAATGACCTGTGGTCGAAACTGTCCAAAAACTTCACATCCTAGGCAAATAAAAACAGGATTCCCTGGCAAACCACGGTAAATATATATCATTTATATGCATGAGGAAAGAAAACGGGCCCAGTACACTACTTTGGATCACACCGCTGGTTACAGGGCTAGGAATGCCAATTATGCCATCGCGCTCACCACTTGATTGACCGAGGACAAGTATGATTCTAGCCAGGAATATAGTGGGTCTACAGAGCCATACCTCTGGACCCCTGATAACAAACTAATATGAGACACCCGGTCGAAGGCTCTGGACATATCTGAAAAGATTGCGATCACTGCCCTGCCATCATGGTCAGCTACAGTAACGAGGTTCGAAAAGTCAGTCATACAAGTTGTGCGGGATCGATGTTTCCGGAAACCGACCTGACCTACACCTATAAGGTGATTTTTGAGTAGGTGATCTCCTAAACTTCTGATAACTTTTCCGTAATCCTCGATACTACTGGGGTGTGATTCACCGGCCTGTATTTGGCCGGGTCCTCCCGTGTTCCCTTCTTATTAATTGGAATAATAACTAAAATTTTCCAATGTATAGGGTACCATCCAAATTTCATAGAAAAGTTGAATAAATTTGCTAAAAGAATTTGGATATCTGGGTCTCCCAATTCAAAGATGGCCGATGGTAAGGGGTCCTATCCGGGGGGTAAGACATTCCGATATTTGAAATTCAAGGTTCCATTTCGGAGGGTAGGATGTTAAAGAGAAAGTGGCTTACGTGATGCTGCCGGTAGACTGGAGAAAAATGGTGCTGTTTCACCAGTTAATGAAGAAAAAACGCGCTGAGCACTTCTGTTATGTCTAGTAGTTTGTCGAGGCACGTGTTATTATAAGGGAGAGAAGAGATGAATGACGTTGATTTGGAGCTCCTCGACTCCGTCGGTTTGGCAAGAATCTCGAATTTCCCGGGAGGGCGAGAGGCTCTATGTTCCTGTAGTATTAGTTTGCTCTCGGAGTACAGTTTTATCTTCTCAGGCAAACGATTTGACTGTATAAACAGTGAAAAATCCCCCATTTCAAGGTAAATGCTTTGAAGTCTACTTAACTTCAGGTTGAGACAAGACAGCTTACTGCCTTTACGGAGAATTGACAATCCTTGTGACGGGGTTATTAGATTGAGGCATTGTCCAAAGATGAAGTAGAGTTGGTCTGCCACCAGCTGAGGACTCGCACTCAAAAAGACGTCCCAGCTTCGGCTGCATATCAGAGAAGGTGGCATGTTCCAGTTACCCATGTGATATGGTTCTTTCGGGGGCTTCTGCTGTTTATATTTTACGGGCACTGCGAAGCAGCAGTGGACAGATGCATGATCACTCCCGGCTAGGTTGTTCTGAACCGTTGTTATAACTTGGGGTAATCCCAGCGACAAGATTAGGCCAAGAGTGTTGTCACATCTGTCCGGGGATGCGACTAGCTGCTTCCATCCTCCAAGGTGGGTTGCATTCAAAAAGGTAGTAAATGTCGTGGTGCTGTAAGTGATTTTCAGCTTATTCCTGGTGCAAAAAAAGTCGCTGGCTATCAATTCTGGGCCTACTGGGGGACCACTAACAAGTAGAAAGCCGTCAAAATTAGGTGTGGAGCACGGTGTACGCAACCAAGTAGCAAATCTTGACTTCCGACTGCAACTCTCAAACATACAGAATCGACAAAGCCGTCCAGGATAGAAAGCCGGAAGCTTTTTGCCCCGAGAGTGCCTATGGCATACACTGGGCATCCTCCATCACGTCGCTGCTTTCAGCCAATGCTGAAGGATTTGTAGCCGAGTACCTCAAGTCATCTACTAGATAGGAGTCCGTTAATCGAGATTCAGTCACTGAAGTAAAGTTACAATTGTTTGTTAATGCAGCTGACGGTACGTACTGCATTTTTTCATACTGGAGCGTGCATTGACCAATAACAGTGTGGAAGTTCGAGTTCTCCTGACGTCATCACTGGTAATAGTACTTACGGTCCGTCAGCAGCAGCTCTTAACCTGAAAAAAATCACCAGTGCCTGGAGCAAGCCCTCTTAAGTTATCATTAGCAAATTCTGCGGAAGGTCCTCGGTCTGCATGCGGAATACTAAATGACAGGGTGTTAGGCATTTCCCTCTCTTATTCCTTTAACTTCTCAGAACAGGCATCGTTCCAAATCGCTAAGGCTAAGCGAACCCTAAGCCTGATCAATCGGTGTTTCCTAATACCGGCCAGTTACCTGTCCATGTATCTCTCACACGTGAGAACACTCCTAGAATATTGTCCCATTACCTCCAGCCTCTCGCCCCGTTCCTCTATTGTACCTCTTGGGAACGTTCAGCGTACTTTCATTAAAAGGCCGTTGGGCGTATCACTAGCCCTAACAAACCACCAGCGCTGTGAGCTCCCAAAAATTGAGCCTCTATGGATTCGTCGCATAAGGCTCACATTGATTTTCTCCTTTAAGCTAATCCATAACCTGGCCTACACCTCTTATCCCATCTCATTCACTGCGCCCTGCTCCTACCCGATCCGACACCTTGCCTTCTCTCTCACTGTCCCTCATTCTAATCTCTGTCTGAAGTCCCGATTCTTTCTGTCAGCCTATTCCTAAATCTGGAATAAGCTGCCCCTTAGCTTACGCAGTGCCTCCTCAATGTTCGCTTTTAGGCGCGCACTTTTGTCATACTTAACAGTCCCCAATGCTATATTGCTCACCAATGAGCTCGTCTCCGCGGACCTGGCCTTTGAAAGAGGCCTCACACTCTAACTCTACTACCTCTGCTCCACAGGCCACTAGGTACACCCCACGAACTAAGGTCATTGCCTTCACTGATCCATAGCGAACCTACCTCCTGCCATCATAAGATAACCCTATTGCTCACCTGCGTTCATCTCTTATCCATCATATTTACTTTTTTTCTCCTCAGTATCCGTTGATTCTCAGCTGGGGCACACCCAGACTGCGCTTCCCTATCCCTTTTCCCCTTTCAGCGGTCCTCAGTGACGGTCAACCACTTCGGGCACTGTACTTACCACCTCCCTGGCAGGTGCACCTGGATAATATTGCTACACGGTCGTCTACCACTCGCTGTTTCCGTTGGCTCTCCTGTCCATGGTCTCACGTCTTGGTCAATCGTTCCTGGTTCACGCACCCCCATCGCGGTCATTTTGTCCCCTGTACAATTATCCATGAACACTCGTGCCACTCCCAACAGCGCGGGGCGCGGTCAGATCCACCGCTATGGCCGCAGCACATCGACCGTGCGGGCCGTCTGCAACGATGTGCGAGCGCAACTAGACTGGTGGATCGCACCTCCTGTGTTCACTTCACGGAGTGTTTTTCAGGTTGGGTGCCCAGCACACGGCCATTCCCACCCACTAGCACCGGTTGCGGATGGCACGCTCTAACTTTTCTTGGACTACCGAATCCAATGCTGTCGGTCGATGCATGCTCCTCATCCTTTTCCCGCCACAGCTTGTTCACCTATAGCTCTTATCATCTGTTTCCACTTCTCATTTTTGTCGCCCCACCACGGTATGCACACCTACCCGTTTTGTCCTTCCTCCTATCGCCTCTCTCTACATCAACTTTCACTGCATTGAGTCACTATCGTCCTAACCACTCTTCTCTGTCGACGCTAGCCAATAACTCTTTTCCCACCTGCCGTCATTGCTGGCTCCTATCATCTATGCGCTTGGTGTTACCCTCTGCTCAGAACGCCCATTGATAGCTTCTTCGAACCTGTCGTTCTGTTAAATCCCTCCTCATGCCCAATGCCATGATGCACCAATCGCACCCGCACTCATGACCAATCCGCATATTAGAACTTGCCGCTCCAAACTTCGCATCTTTTACAGTCGTATTTATTATCTAATCATCACCACCATATCTTCCTCACTTGGCTCCGCGATTCCTCTGTGGTTCTTTCCAATGTCCTGATTAGTATCCACCTGTTCAATTGTCTGCCGGCACACAGCTCTCCAGCTTCATTGCCCCAACTCCGTTGGGCATTCATTTTTGTGGCCTTTTTGTTCTATTACTGGTTCACTTACCTCGGGGCGTCCCGCTTCCTTGTCCGCCTCCTTCGTGTTTCATCTGCAGTAAAATGATCTGATTGGTGATTTCTCACCTGTGTCTCCTCGGTCATTGCTTTCATCCCTTGATCCGTTTATTGCTCGCTACAGGCATTTTTCTGTGCCCTCCAGTGTGGCCTGCTTTTCTATGTTCCATCGGCTGTAAAGACAACGTTACTTCATGATGTTCTTTTACAGTTCTAAATTGTTTGACCTGTCACTACCCGATTCCTCTGGTCCATCACTACATCTCGCACCTGCATTGATCAAATAATTAGACCCATTCTTACCTGTTTTCCTTGATCCTGTCTTTCATCTTCACTCTTCCATGAACTGCTCCTCACAGTCTTCATCACTCATGTGCTTCCGCATTCTATTTTTATCTCCGTTGGGATGCCATGTGCACTTGTCACGAAGTTAATCCACCACGATATTCCAAAGTTAATTCTACAACCATTTGATCTAACCTTATCTACTATTCCTAATGACCGATAATTTCTTTCTAGGACCCCATTGTTATTGCTCCTGCTTCTCTTATACCTATACATATATATATATAAATATAACAAATCTACATATGTTGTCTTTTTGCCGGAGGTATCTGTCGGTAGGTTGGGAGAGATTCGTCCAGGTCAAAAAACCCTGTGAATCCTCTAGGAGTAGAGGCATGAGAGGTTTCGTCGGACCTTTCTGAAGTGCTTGGAGAAGAGGGTGACGTCCGGATCTTAGCGGAGGTTTGACTGGAATTTATGGCGGCAACTCTTATCACCTATCCTTTCAGAGGCATTATGTCAGCTTGTATATTGATTTATTTAAACTATGGAGCACTCGCGACTATGATTTGCTTAGTGATGAATCCTGCAGCAATTTCTCCATCAGGAAGTTTGAATAGAAGGGGACAAGCGTGCTTCTGTGAACTTTTTCGAAGTCTTCTGCAGTGACATGGAAAGTGGGCCATGCCCGAGGCTTGAGAGATGGCAGATTTAACCATTGTGATGTTTAGACCATCAGAAATGTTGAAGACACCTGCATTTTTGCATTCTGCAGCCATCTCAGGTTTTCCGATGCCGCTGAGTCAAGATACTGACTAGCTGCTGTTTGGTTCTGGGAACCGGAGAGTGTCTTGGGCTTTAGAATGTAGGTTTATTGTGTTAGTTTTGATAATAGCCCACAAACTGACGCGATCCGAGTAGACATGCTGGCCAGTTCACTTTCTATGGCACTGGCTCTTCTACTGGCTTCTCCAAATATTTCCACCATATTGGGGGTATCTTTGTGTTTCGGTCTTTGGGTTTCTGGGTTACGGTAGAGGGAGAAGACATTGGTTGAGATCGCTTGTTCGTATAAGGGAATCTTGTTTATGGAACCTATCAGAGGCCTTGCGAATAGGGCGGAACATTTTAGCAGGGTTAGCAGTTCCAAACTCGGTCTCCATCTTTTCAGCTATTTCTATCCGGTATCTTTCATTGCCAGCTTTGGCAGAGCTTGCAGCCTCTCACTGCTTTCCGCGGTGTGCGTCGCTACCCGCCGGTCGGGCCTCATTTGCTCTGGTCGACAGTCGCAGCGTGCTCTCCGAGATGCATTCTTTTGTCCGCCTTTTTGTTCTGGCGAAAGCCATTCAAGTAGCTTCCTTGAGGGTTGCCTTCGTTCAAGTCCACCGCCCTTCCACATCCATTTCGTCTGCTGGGCTTTGGCTGCGCTGATAATTAGAGTTGTAATTGCTTGCGACAGCGCTCCTGACTTCTATGTGTTTATTAGGGCAGAAAAGGTTATCCGGGAGGGTGCAGACACTTTAGCACGATTAGACAGACGAAGTTGGAAACACATCTGGAGGAGGGCATGGTCGGTTTTGCTTGTACTGCCCATTTTTGCATCCCGGTAGGCTCCACAATTCTCTGCAGACGAAGCCCAACGGGTTCTCGCTGGGATATAGTCGAGTTGGTGTGCAGTGCGACCGTAACTGGAGTACCATGCGAGCAGGTTCTTCTTGAGTTGACATCGAGTGCTGCAGACAACCAATATGTTGATGTCGGCTAAACCAATTAGTCGGCCGCGTTACGAAAAGCTCTGACCGAGACCTAATGTTAAGAGAATATGACGGGTAGATCCGTCGGCCGTAACTTTGCTAGCGTCCCAATCTCCTGCGATGAACAGTCTGCGAGCTTTGAAACCCGGTTTATCGCCTCTTTCAAGTTGTTGTGGAATTCTTCTTTGGTTCCGTCACCACAAGGTAGCTTATCGGTTGATCGCCAAACTTAGACTACGGGAAACGATGTTTATTTCTCAAAATCGAACCATCGTGGCTTCTTCGCACCAAGCTGAACCTGGTATTTCTGTATAAACTATTGACTAACCAATCTTATTCCTCCAAAATTTTGTACTTCTTCCCGGGTACTGAATGTTTACTCCGTAATAGACGGTACACCATTACCACACCCTCCGCAAGGACTGCTCTACGCTCTAAGTTCTTTCCCCCCATGTACTCCAGAGTCTGGGATAAACTTCCCTTGCCCATCAGATATTCTCAGTGGAGGTATGCATTCCTGTATGCTATAGATAAATCCCTTCCTACCTCAACTGTTTTACGCTTATTCAACGTTCACATAACCGAAAGTCAAGCCTACGAGAAAGACCTTGACTTTTAAGCCATTGCTCTGATTTCTCGCTTTGCCATACCTTCCTGAATAACTTTACCGCTTTTGAATTCACAGTGATCTGTTTGACCGCTTCTACTTAGACTTCGCCATCGACCAATTTAGAGCATGTCTGTGTCCACTAACTGTTTTCCCGTACCAACTTATAGGATCCTGCCAATTTCACTTTGAAATAAGTCCTTCCAGATGCGTTCGCATTTTTAGAGAGGCCACCGTAATACTCCCCATAGATTGGTAATATGCCTCATCCGCTCCACGATTTGTTACCTTTATTTAGTTATATCACGTCTGCGGCCCTGAAACCAACCTCAGCAACGCAACTGGAACTGCATCATAAACCACGCCCTAGTCCGCTATAAATATATAGATATAATAAATATATGTTTGTATATGTATATACATATACATGTACTCAGTATTGTCCTGTAATTGTTAGCACAAGCATGGTAAGTAACCTAAGGCTCCTCGATGTCTCTCAGCTTACGTTGCCTCTCTTCCACACCAGGTCCCACCGCACATACTTCCATCACCACCTCTGTGATTTTGAACTGGAAAATTTAGTTTCGCTTATCCCACTTAGCATGGCTCACTAACTGAAAGCAACGTCCAGTCATGAAGTCACCAATTCTGCCCCCACCCTATCCCCCAGCTAAGTTTCTTCCGTAATTTCATGCAGAACTTATCATTTTCTTCTACTGAACGACCACCCTATGTAACTTTACCCTCCTCATTGATTTTTTAGCCCCTACTTATGCGTTTCCTTTTTTAGTCTCACGTTCCGTGGCCTCAATTTGTCTCAGAGATCCGCTGCATCGATGAGCTCGTGCCTCACGTTTCTTCTTTCCATTAACCGATGATCCCTGCTGGGCTGTACAAAGACTGCGTTCCTTTGTGTCAGTTCCCTTTCCATCGATCCTCAATGCCGGTCAACCATCTCGGGCACTATACTGACCACCTCCCTGGCTGGTGCACCTATATAATAATGATGTATGGCCGCCTCGCTGTTTCCGTTGGCTCTGTTGTCCAAGCTCTCACAACCTGTCTAATTTGTCCTGGACCATATACCCTTATCGTGGTGTCTCACCCCTCTGTACAAACATCAATGAACACTCAAGCCAATCCCAACGGTGCGGGGCGCAGTCGGATCCCCCGCTTTGACCGGCGCACATAGGGCGTGCGGGCTGTCTGCAACGATGTGCGAGTGCAATTAGACTGGTGGATCACACCTCCTGTGTTCATTCCACGAAGTGTTTTTAAGGTTGGATGTCCAGCGCACGGCCAATCCCACTCACTAGCACCGGTTGCGGATTGGAAGCTCCAAAACTGCTCGTCCTACCATATTTATCACTTTCCTTTGCGGACCGCTTGCTCCTACCATTCTTCCGCCACGATTCGCTCATCTATCGTTCTTGTCAGCACTCTTATCATTTCGCTTCCGTGTAGTTCTACCTTTGTATGTGCACATATCCATTCTGCTTTTGTTCCTATCGTTTTTCTCTGTGACAACCCCCACTGCATGATGTCATTCTGGCCCTACTTATTCTACTCTGTCCAAGCCCGAAATGTATTTATCTCCACCCATTTCTCCCCCGTCGGCCCGTAATCAGGATTCATTTAGTATCCCCATACACTTATAGAGCTCATCAATCCTATACGTCGCTAGCTACCATTCTGACATATCATTTTTTTCCATCGTACACTTCCCTTCACTACGCACCAGACACATCCGTGACCATGACCAGTCGCCATATGAGAACTCGCCGTTCCAACCTTTGCCTCTTTTACGATCAAATTTATTATCTTGTTACCGCCTCCATACCTTCCATGTCTGAATCCCTAGTTCTTACGTGAATCTTCTCCTTAGGTAATGTACCGACTGGCAACTTCCGACTCAATCCGTTCGTGTAATGGCTTGCAACTCTCCAGGTCCATTCTCCCAACTCCGACACACAACTATTTCTCGAGCATTTTTGTTCCATCACAGGCTTTCCCGTCCGGTTCTTTTCTCCTTCTCGGTCTTTATCCTGTGTCATCTGCAGTAAAAAGATATGATTCATCACCTCCTATCTGATTTTCTTTGGTCAACACTCTCGTCTGCCTCGTACACTGCTCGCCACGGGCATCTCCATCGTGCGTTTCAGGCTGCGCTGCTTTTTCGCGATACACCTATTGTAAAGCCATCGTAACTTCGTCAACCCCACACACAGCTTCAAACCATGTGATCTGCCATCATCTGATCACTCCAATCTTCCTCTTCATTGTTTCTCTCCCATTTCATTTGCTGTTACAACTGATGCATCTTTGCACCACAGTTCTTCTAACCTCCAAGTTACCCTTCCCCAGTGATCTGTTACACCCGTTCAACCATCCCGTACTTCCAGTCGCTCTGCGTTCTGCGGCCATTTTCACAACCATCTTCTTGCTGCTTAATGTACGTCCATTTATTAACGCTTAACCCATGTTCGACCGTCACCAAATGTCACACCCGCAATAATCAGACTGTTAGATTCATTCCTACCTGTGTTTGTCAATCCTTTCCTTCATATTCCCTCGTTTACCAACTTCTGTTCACAGTCACCACCTCTGTGCTTTCAAAGTTGGTTCTCTTTTGCTGTTGATCCCCCATGTTCACCTGGCCTAAACAAATTCATCAGAGTTTATCCAAATTAATTCCGTGCCACTTTAACCAACCCCACCTGTCTCTTCCAAGCACTGCTAATTCCGTGTTCCGCCTCTTCACTGCAATTAGCTCCTGCTCTGATATATGCATATGTATGCATGTATATTTATGCACACACATATTTTCTCTGCCTCCTCCAGTTCTTCGCCGGCCAGTTCTCATGCCACCATGCCTCCGCCCCTCATGATATGCGTGTATTTGGTCTATATCTGTGCTTCGCATTTACCGTATCTCAACCCTACCGCGGCACTGCTGCCGCTTGTCTCACTCTTCAATTCATGCACTGCCAGCACCCTGTTTTCAAATTGACGCCGTCCGTATATTGCAATCACGCATAGCTCACGGCTAGTTAGCCCCCAGCCATGCAACTACAATTTTTGTTCTTCCTTTCTCCTCTTCTTTTTTCCTTTTTTCTTCATCCTTTCTAGTGACGATAGTTCCTCATGCCGATTTTCAGCCCTCCTCATGTGAGACTCACAGGTTTCGTTCTCCTCCACTCGGCCCAGCCAGCTGGATAGTGTCCAAATATACGGGCTTAAATAGGGCCCGACTGAAGTTGTGAGACTGTTATATGTGAAACGGTTCGAACAGATGGGTCGGCGCCCGTGGAAAATGAGATTGACGTGAAATTTTATGGTGCGACTTTTGTTTGAATGCGTGCCACAAGGGTATATAGACGTCGTGGTCAGGGTTAGCACCGTCATTGACCGCGATGGCTGTTGGTACTGCGGGCGTGGCTCTGGTTGAAGGTTTTGCGGTACTTTCTCGCTTAGGTAGCGATACGTGGAAGAGTTTTTCAGATTTTGAAAATGATTTTCGGGTTTTTCAAAGAGGAACTTCAACGTTTTTCTATATTTATGGTAGTTGAGTTACCGTTGGCTGTATAATTCACCGAAATGAGTACCGGTTGTCGCGCATGTTTGAAGGACGCGCCAAAAGTAGCGTTTTCTCACGCCTGGATGTTTGGTTTACACCCAGCTAGCTGCTTCATGCGACCTTCACCTTCAGATTCTCGGGCCCATAGCTGAATCCATCCCAGAATACACTTAAACTCCCTCCATTGCTCCTTGGTGTGCATACATTTATCTCCCTCTCGTCTCCCCTCTATTTCTTCCCACCCCCTTCGTCTTGCGTTTATCTGAATTTTCCACGAATTTTGTCTGTCAGTTTCATTGCTTGTATAAATTTTGGTCATGCTTAAGGCATGCTTCGGGCGTCTCCACAAAGAACTACTAATATTATTATTATTATCGGCCGAATCGGTTCCAACATAGGCTACAGTCACCGTCAGTTGTTGCAAGGAGCCTTTGAAAGGTGCCACGGTGAGTATGGATGGAACTGGTTCCCAAGAGACAATTGCATCATAAGCCGTTTTGTTCAGAGCAAACTCGACACCGTAGTGGCCGGGAGTGTCTTTCGGGCCACTGTGGTAGAGCCGATAAGATGTGTCCACTCCCGGGACTACTATTGTCGGCTACCTGAGTTGGGCAGGCGGACTTCCGGGGGGCAAGCGATACCTGCGTCATGGCCACATAGAGTCCTTGTTGTGAGGCACAGGCTACCAAAGTTTAGAAGCATCCTTGGGTTCCAGCGTGCTACGTGTGTTCCTTTCTTGCAGTGAATAATCCCAGCTTGTTTTCCTGCCACCTCGACCTCAGGGACACGAGGCGCCCCGCCTACCGGTGCGCCGTAGCATGATGAGCGCTTGAAGCTCCGTGAATGATCATTGAGTCGCGGTGGTAGGGTACAAAGCTGTGTTCCCATTATCGTGACACCCCGCAGCTTTCCGGCTGTTATCGGTATGGATTTTTAAGCTTTCTAGGGTAATCCCAAATCTATAGCTCTAAGATCTGTTGTCCGGCCCGGTAAAAATCAAGCAATGTTTTCTGAACACTATTCCCTGGGACCATCCGGTGGTATAATATACATACAGAAGTGATCTTTGAACTTTTCTTAGGGTAGGAGCTAAGCGAAATATCAGTTACAATCAAACAACACTAGCAGACTCCAAGATACCACTCAGGGAATCACCTTGGTAAAGAGACTAAAGCCTTCATGACTTGAGTAATACATCCGGAAACTTTCAAACAGCACAATTCGCAGACACAGCTTGCAGTTTTTAGCTGAACAACTGACACATAATTAGTTCCGCCGATATTGACCTCCCGTGGCAAGCACTCTCCCCTAAGGCTTACATATATTGGCAATACTCGGCACTTAATCGCCATCTTCCGTATAGCTCTCTTACCGCCGCATATTGCCCCATCTTGTCAGATTGGCCATCCACATCCTTGCCACCATAGATATCTGAGGATCGAGCCTATGAAGAAGGCATCGAACTTTAGAACCCTAGCTTCAGTCTCTCCTCCCGCTCTCTGCTATCAGTCGAGCTGGACTTCAAAAATGGGTTCCACTACTAGTATCATGGCACCACATCCCAAACCTACCATTTTCTGCCTAACGACAGACGCTGGACTTACCATTTATTATCACTTTTTACGTATAACCCACATTGCAGAAGGATAAATTTTGTCGTTTACAACTATGACTAGCTAGATTCCTGCTGGTTCTCGCTACTCACCCACGTTCACCTACTATCACCTAACCCTTATACAACCTTGCCTCATCTAATTCACCAGTCGGTCTTCACAACCATGTCTAAACAATTACTGCCTCCCTCGCTATATAGTACTAGGGAAACCATGTAAAACAACTTTCCTCTAACTGAAGGTTTTAGCCATTGATGTTTTCACCTAGCACCAAATTGTTCAGTAATGCTGGATCCTAAGACATTAAGTCCCACCACCAACTACCTCACTCCTTGATCCTCTCTTATTTATCCTGAATCCCGCTCCTCTCAGCTTCCTTGCCCGGGGATCGATTTGATCTATATATGCCATTATAAACCCTTACGTGACTTTTGGTAGAGCTTATGAGGAAAGCGTGATACTAACCAGAACCCTTGATAATCTAGGATGTGCCACAGCATACACCGTAGTTGCCCTCACCTAAGCGTAAACCTACCAGGTTACAATGCCTAAACATACTAACTCTCATGCCTGAGGCCAGTGCATCAGAAGTCGTATTTGATTATGTGAAATACCACTGGAAGCTTGGAAGGTAGTCTTTAAACATTCCCAGCGCTGTTTTTATTTGGTCTTCACCTTTGTCTCTAACCCAAGACATAGCACCTGTCAGACTCCTCAACCTCCATCTAGTGGTCACCATTGGTCGCTCACAGTTCAACTTCCGTCCCTATCACAGAACTCTAGCATCCATGATTGGCCTATATAACATTTGATACTTAGCCAGCAAAACTACAAACCTTCTGTGGATCGTCCCGACAAATCACGTTGTTAGTGCTGCAAGTCGTACCTCATCTTTGTGCAGACTGGCGTTTTGTTGAACATAAACCCCATCGAATAATCGCAGGCTGTGTTTGACTCTACCTCCCCTTGCATTTTTGTCCCATGTAAATGGCATGAGGGTTCTGAATTCACGGATGACGCGAGTGTTGGCGCGGCACTTATGCAAACATTCCTGGCCGTGATGGTCTCTCAGCACAGAGTTGACCACCAAAAAGCAGAGATTGGCATAAAAAGCGAGAAAAAATACCCCACTGTTTTGTCTTCCGGGCACATCAGTCTTGTCACTTGTGACTCATGTCTCAGGGTTGCAGTGTTGCTACGGATTGACTGGTGTGGTTGACCTATTCCAAACGCGGCTTGTTACACGGGGTCCATGTTTCGGCCGGGGCGTGGGAGCTGTGGTCGCCCACCAAAAGCAGCTCCGCCTTTTCCGATAGCCAGATACCTGACTGTGATAAAACCATTAAAAAAATAAAAACGTCTAAAAAAGTGTGGATCATTCTTGGATTGGCACGTGCTGGATGCCAGTGGTTGTGTATCGTGCTACCTCCCTACCTGAAGCAGGCCCTTGTGCCGCCTACCATGAGCACCGAATACAGGTCTTTAGAGTTTGCTTTCCTGACAAAAATTCGGACCCATCTCATTTTCAATTCTTCACGGCTCTCCAAAACCAGTCCTAACATCAATGTTTTTCTGCTTTGCAACACGATAAAGACGAAAAAGACACCGCGATAACCATGCAATCATGCCTACATCCGATTTCCTTGCTCATACTCGAGCAAATCCCACTACGATAGCACCATCAAGTAAGAGCATAGATGAACTCACGTTAACGTTCCAAGGCACGTTACCCATTGCCTCCAATGTATCACCTCTGTCACCCCGATAGTTTCTTCTACTTTAAGTCTCCTCAGAAACTACTCAGTATAGAATAACCACTACACCGGAAGAGACAGTAACAGCATAGGGCTACGCTAAAAGTGTGCCAGTCCCATTCGCTCACAGTCTGTTATTCCAAACCTGTCTTATCGCCTCGTTGCCAAACTACGCTCTGCGTAAGCAAACGGTATTGAGGGTTATCATTTCTAACTGCTCTGAACCGTGAGACCCTAGGTCTTTTATTAGTATCCGAGCGATGCCGTGCCAACGTGCAAAATCAAAAACCCTTTGGGATGCATACACATTTTGAACATAGAAGTCAATAGCATTAAATTGCACGATGTATTCCGGGCCATTTCGCTGCATCTTCACTAGTGCATACTGCAGTCAAGGTGATCATTTATAAATGGTAAATTGAACGTTCTCATGAGATCAAAGGCAAAAGTGCACACGCACACACACACAACTAACGATAGCAAATGAAAACGCGTTACCAAGGCAAGGCTAACGTAATTATCCATTCTCGCTGTTTGCACAGTTGAGGATGACGTAGGTTAATTGCTAGTGCCTCCGCGTATCTCAATAATCGTTGATTATTTGTGACATAAGTGACGGTGAACGCCGTGCTCAGATTAACACGGTGATTTGTCTCCCACAGATGTTTCGTAATGGATGACCTGAGTGTTCTGCGTGCGTTCGATGACGTCACTGATTGTATCTGTCCGCTCATTGTTCTTTGTAACCAAATCGGATTATGTTCAACCATTCTATTACGCAATCGTCTCTCCGTTCTGCCGATGTAGGTGGCTGAGCACCCACACTCAAACTGGTAAATGCAATTTGACTTGGCTTGGAGAGGCAGCGGTTCTTTTATCTTTACAAATATCCCACTTCACGAGACCGTTGATATCATCTGTCAAATTATCGATGATAACAACTTGACAATCGGATTACCAAACAGTGAGCTCTCACGGCTATTACTACTGTGCACCTCGAATGTAAAATTCCATTTCCTTGGACGGGGGTACCGGCAGATTGATGGAGTTGCCATGGGTAGTCCTCTAGGACCCGTTCTGGCAGATATATTTGTTTCGCACCTCAAAAATAAATGAAATCAATCATAGCTCAGGCACTCTTTATCGACGCTACGTGGACGATATATTTGTCATTGCTAACACGAAGGACGAGTGCGAAAAAATGTTCTACCACTTCAACAACATACACCCAAACATTCAACTGACCAAAAACGGGGAAGACAACAACAAAATCATATTCCTAGATATTGAAATTACCCGCCGAATCGATGGATCAATCCGAAGATCCCACTTTATTATCCGTTACCACTGTTTATCTTTCCGCCGACCCGTAGCCGGCTGGAAATTGACTCTCCACTTCTCGAGGACCCTCCAGTTGTGCTTTCTCATTTCTGAATGGTACGTTACTGATCCTGAATCTAAACTCACCTTTTTATGGACTGCTGTTTCTCCCATGTCCACCAGTGTTCACTTTCACGAAATTGGTCTCGGCACCGTTACGAAACTCATTCCATTTGTTGAACTCCGGTAAATCCGTCATTCAGGGTCTGCATCGTCTTCATCGATCGCTATCCTCTTCGCATGGATCGACTTTCCCGAGATCACTACAATTTTTTTCTTCCTTTTCTTCTTGTTCAAAATTTACTCCATTTGCAGAACCTTAGTAGGCCTCCGTTTCCTCAGTTTGCATTATTTTTGTTCATAATGCGTCATTGGTACTGCGTTAACGATTTTTCGATATCTCCACCGCGCACCAGTGCCCAGCCCGGATTCGAAACTGGTTTGAAACTGCCGCGCAAACCATTGTTAAAATTATCCATTCAAACTGTTCCTGGCTATCTTTATTTATCGCTGATACCCTTGACTTTCATACTTTGAATCTGTGAATATTCCGCCGTATTTAGTAACGCTTTACACCATGATCATGCGCTAGAGCGTGAGTCTCGATCATGGCCGAGAAATATACCATTATTATTATGATTATTATTAATATTATTATATGCCTGGATCTCCTCCCAGCCGACCCAAAATCACTGTTAGCACTAGCCGTCGCAAGACTGCTAAATTCCAAAACTCACCGGATAACTGCTCAGTCTCTCTGGTAGATATACTTGGAAATGCCAATAGAAAAACTATGTAAATGAGCGAAAACCTGAGCGGCCTTTCCTCTCGAATTGACTCCGCTGATCTGATTATCGGTCATCTGATGCCTATAGCATTCTTGCTTGATCCAGCCGCACACCATACCCCAACCAATCTACTACTGGCCACGAAGTTTGCGGACATAATTGCCTCGGAAATCTTCAGACAGGTAAAAAGGTAAACAGTGCGATTGTGTTTAACATTCCAGACCGAATACTTCTCTCAGCTGCTAAAAATATGAATTTAAGTGCTTGCAACCGTGGCTCACAACCTTTCCAATATGTTAGACTCCGCAAAACTTCCCTGCTCACTACCTGCCCACTGCTGTTCCAGTTTTCAAATGAAGCTGTCGCCAAGATCTTTATCAGCCGGCAGTCGTTAGTAGTAGCCAGAACCAGCTTCAAGTGCGCCAAGATATTTCCGGACAAGACCCCACTGCAAAGAAAGGTGCACAAGAGTCAAGCCCAGAACAGTTACCCTGGTGTTAGTGCAACCAACAATCCACCTCAAAACTCCGGTGCGCCTACCACTGGCCATCACCCGATGTTGCCATCTATTGCAGATCACATTGCAAGGGTAGATTTGGACAGTATGCCATTTTTCTCAACCAATGAGCCACCTGGCAAAAGCCCCAATGTTCAGAATAGCCCAAGAAAGTCTCTAGACTGGAACAAGCGTCCCGGCATCCACAAAACTGATGAAGGTTCCTCCGACTCATCCATCCGTGAGCTCATGTTCTCCACAAGTCTAGATGACCCCAGTCCTTCTACTAGCTCCATGTCGAGTCATTCAACCGTACCTAAAAATCACTGCACCATAAACCTACCTCCGTCTACACCCATGCATCCTGGTACCTCGGGCATTTTTGATAATCCGACCAGGCCACTAATCTCACCCGCTGCACTCACCCATTCGCCACCAGAATGTATCTGGTTACCACCTAGGACACCACCGCTGATTAGCCCGCCAGTACTGATTGGACCTCAGAAGTTAAAACTTCGTAGCCATAAGAACAACACCCATCAACATAATGCACATGCAAACCATAAGGAAATGGCTCAATCGAGCGAAATTTTACCAGTCTCTTGTGTGGCTGTGAATCCTACTTTTCCATCTCGGCAAAATGCCTTATCATTTCCACTCTACTTTTACCCACCTTATCCCTCCCAATTATCGCTCCATTACATTACTATCCGCCACACCAACTATTCTATACATCTAATGCTACCCAGTCACTCCCCGGCAACCATCTCCTTGCCTCACCTAGCTTCCCACTCCCACAAGACCCATCCACGTCTCTTGGCCTAGTACTGCCGTCTATCCGTGGCCGCTTTTTTCCTGCCGGCCCCCTCCGAGAATAAACCCGCATTCAAACTGCTCTCCCAAACAGCACCTCCCCATCTCTATTTCCTTACACTATCCCCCATCAGGTTTCAACCCATCAAAATCGTGGAACAACTGAGGTCCTCCCTCCATCCTTGCCCTATTCTTCACTGGAATTGCCACCTTCATCGCCACTACCGAACCCCCCACCATATCCACCACTACAGAGGCCTGCATCAACTCTTTCAGTCACACTCGTAAATGCCCGTTCATTACTGAACAAAACTAAAGCCATCCGCATCATCACTCAGCCCTCCGACTTTGATATTATCATTGTAACTGAAACTTGGCTAACGGATTCCGTCCCGTCAGATCGAGTCTTTCTAGTTGGCTACCAAATGTTCCGAAGGAATAGGCCCCGTCGTGAGAGAGGCTGTCTAATTTATGTCAAAAGCACTCTGTTGGCCATTCCACTCTCACACACAACTCTGGACGCCATTCAGGATTCTCTGTGGTTAGCGATTCCCTTACCTAACTCTTATCTTCACATTGGTTGTATCTATCGGCCACCTGATTCCAACTCTATGGACCTTACCAAGATTATTGACTCATTCAACTACCTTTCATTGCTGCCCTGTTCCTCCATACTCACCGCGGGGGGCTTCAATGCACCGAGCATCTGTTGGAATACTCTATGTGCCCCAAACAACTTATCAGACTTCATGTCATGCATCCGGGTAGGGGGCTGGATCTAACACGTAACAGTCCCAACTAAAGGTAATAACATCCTTGATTTGTTGTTCACGATTGGTTTATCTGATGTTTCAGCCAGTACTCACGACCTCTTTCCAGGAAGTGACCACAGAATGGTGTCCTGCATTTTCGTGGTTCCGCAAGCTTTTGATAAATCCCACTCACCCAATAGTTTCTCTTCAGCAGTATCTGCCTTGCAATGCCATGATACTTCCTCAAAGTTGGCACGCCTAATGAAGAACGGAAATCAGAGCAAACAGGCAGGTATCTCCTCTCTCATTTTAGAAAATAACGATCACGTTATCCCACCTGTAGCGATAGCCGAGGCGCCTAATTCCTACTTTGCTGCATCCATGTCTATGGACCCCCTTACTTTACCCCCATGGATAGACCCTGTCACCGAGAACTTTCTGTCTGATTTAGAATTTACTCTAAAAGAAGTGACCAACCGGCCTACTCGTGTCCGGAAGTCCTCATACCTTGGCCATGACGGTGTTCCACCGACAACTCTACGTCCTGAAGGAACTGATGTTGCAGCCCTACTATTGAAGGTCTGCAATCTATACATCGAGTTTGGCATATTTCCTTCACAAAGGAAGACTGCGGTCATCATCCCAATCCATAAGAAGGGACCAATACATGACCCCTCAAATTACAGCCTTATCAACCACACTCCAATTGTTCCTAGGTCGATGGGACGCCTCATCAAACAGCGGAAGTCCGACTTCCTATTGTCCCACAACATCATCCATGGTGGGCAGCATGGTGTCTTAAAGTCACGTTCATGCGCCACTTGCTAGTACAACTTTTTTAACCTCATAACGGCGGCCGCCGACAACAGTAAATCCATCATCGTTATATACCTTGACATGACCAAGAAGCTCGACCGCGTCCCTCACGCTTTATTACTAACCAAACTCAAAGCTTACGGCTTTTCCGGTTCGCTTTTAACGTGGTTAACGTCATATCTATCTAATCGCTCACAAGCGGTTTCCATTGATGGGTGTTTCTCACAGCCTGCTCCAGTCACCAGTGAAGTTTAACAAGGCAGTGTACTCGGTCCCCTACTTTTTCTCACCTACATAAATGATATATTTCCCATCTTGCACCATGGTATCTCATTCCTTTTCGCTGATGACGTTAAGATTGTCTATGAGTTTCCTCGTCAGAACCCCAACATTATGCTGGATGAAATTTCTAGTGACCTAAAGCGACTCAAGGACTGGTGCAACTCATGGAGTATGGACTTGTCGACCTCCAAGAGCTGCTACGCAACATTCAGATGTCAAGTGGTCCCCGGAACCCTGCTTATCCACGACCTACCCATCTCATTCCGCCCTTTATTTCGATTCCTTGGTCTTCATTATTCTCGTAGCTCCAGGTTTTCTGAGTATGTTCCACTCCAGATTACAAAGACGAGAAGAACCATTGGTCTCATCTCCAGAACTTTTCGGCCAAATGATTGCAAACTGCTCACTTACAAGTCTCACGCCAGGCCTCTCCTTGAATACTGTCCTATTATCTTCACCAACATGACGAAATCCGACCGCATTTCTCTGGAGTCCGTGCAACGTCAGTTCACCAAACAATTAGTGGGATTCCCCCCCCCAGTTTGTGTTACAAATATCGATGCATCCTACCCAGTCTTGGCCCTCTATGGCTACGTCGCATGAAGCTCAGTTTACGCTTCCTGTGTAAGCTGTACCACCGTACGGCCTTTTCGTGTACTGAACCCAATCGTCTCACTGTCTCCACGAATTATGCCTTTTGCCATCGGTCACGGCAGCTCCTATTCGCAGACCGAAATTAGCGTTAAGACCTGACTTCTTCCCCATAAAATACTCAAAGTTATGGAATAAACTCCAGCTAAACATCCGCGAGAGTCTCTCAACTTCCCAGTTCAGAGGCTCACTGGATCACTTCTCGACTGTTCCCGATGTGATCCTTCTTACCGGCCAGACCGTAACGGATTTGATTACTAGGATCATTGCACCAGAACTTTCATTTCCCGCCCGATGACAAACGCCAGGGCAACTATTTTCTTTTACGTTATATTGCATACTATCTATACTACGGTAGCTATAGTTTGCTGACTTTTGCAACTATACCTAGTTTAATGCTTGCCGGTTCTTCTAATTTTAGACAATGTTGGTGTTCTATTGCCAACCAAAGTTCCTTAGCCTTAGATGTCTCTGCAGCAAATAGGTATGTGGCTTTGGATCCTAGGACACTGAGTTCCGCCGTCTACCACCTTACTTGATCTTTCACTACTTTCCCGTTCATTTTGGCTGCCACCACCAGCCCGGGTTTTATTTCCGGCCTCATTTTGCCTTTCTTAATCATCTCATAACAGAATCTCTTATCCCAGAAGCCTACCTGCTAGTACCTACTTGGTGGCCTGTCTTCTCTTCTCATCTCTGTATCTACCATCCACCAACTACTACCATATTCCATCTTATACGCCACACTATTTTCTATCAGATGAGTTAAACTCATCTACACCAGCTAGTTCGGAAGGATCTCTGATGGTCTTAGGCATGGTCTGGCGCTGTATGAGACTGATACACGTATGCTAGTTTGTGCTTTACAACCTTCGTATTCCTACTCCGTGTGTTTGCATAGTCCCACTCTGCATTTTCCCAGCCCGTGCTAGCGAAACCTCTGATGTCAACGGCACCCATACTATAGCGTCGTCCGAACGTGGGGAAAACAGACCACCCCCAGCAGTTGCGAAAAAAGGCAATTACACATAAAATCACGATCGGGCGGAGGAGCTATGGAAAGTTTCTATATGGGCTCAACTATCCCTCCGTTAGGAAACAAAAAAGAGAAAAGAAAACTGGAGAAAAGAACAGTGGAAACAAAAGTAGTCCTAGTGGGCTCGGTTCGATCTTCAAATACCACTGACATCGGGTTGTGAAGGAATTGGGCAACCTTCATCTATGGGTATGTCTTCCATCAGCTCAGACCTGATCCTGCGGAAGGGGAAACCCCACATTGTCCTTGTTCGCTCGACAAGCTTTTGGTTTTCAAGAATAAGACTGACTGGGGTGACAATGCACTCAACTCTCCACATAAGCTTACCCACCCCCGCTCTAAGTCTCAACCACCCCATACCCTCCCTAGGCGCACCTAGCATGCATGTTGACGTCAAATACAATTGCTACCATAGCCCTGACTTTCAACCCGTTGACCTGGACTGCGTGTAGACGTACCCGACGAATAACGGCAACCGCGGTGAAGACCTGAAAAGGAGAAATAGAGAAAAGAACATAGTGGAAACCGGTCACCTTTTCCATCCACACCCCTCCATCTTCCGTCATCTTTCTTAGAAAGCAGTCTTCTCGATGTCCTAGCATACAAGCCAGGTTTAGGTTTACAACCCTTCCTAATAGTAACCAAAGCCTCCGGCCAACTGCAATCACTACCGCAGCCTGGAATTTAGGCCCACTGACATCGATAACATATGGAGTCAACAGATGACCAACACCTGCCTCACTTGAGGCTACAAAAAATGAACACGGAGAACTGTTCGTATTTTCCATTTCCTACTAACTATCTCTCCTCACTCATATAACACGTATGATTTTCATGCAACCACCACGTCATGAGATTTCCCTGCTCACAGTCAAATTAAATCTCAGTAGGCCGGCACTACCAAGTAGGAGCACAGATGAACTTGCGTCAACGTTTCTGTGCAAGATAACAATTTTCTCTTACGCATCATCACCGATGCCCTAGTGGGTCTTTCTGCATTCTTACTTAATTGTCCTTCAGAACTTCGAATTACGTGCAGAAGCGGCAGCCCACCGGGTTTGCGCTATCTTGCAAGCCTGTAGTAGTACATGTCAGCCCCCTGCAACCCTACGTTACTTAAACTCTCGAAATAAAACCCAGACCAGAATATGAACTGTGCCACCGACCGTTCATATAAACCCAACCGGTTCATTATTGATTGTCACCATTTATTATCCTAACTCACAGCTGGAACCACGTCCAGACTGCTAACATCATTTATTTCAGGTTTGTCGTCGCCCACTCTCTCGGGCTCCACTTTCGGTGACAGAGGTCCACACCTTGACCCGTACCGACAGAGACCTAAATGGAGTCTTTTATACCAACCGGGATTGCAATCGAGCCACACGACCTAAAACACTCCCAACTGCTTACCAGTAGATTGATAGGAGTTTTCTAACGCAACACCTCTACTACTGATGTCACTGCTGGAGTCTTCACAAATAGCAGTTCACAAGCCACCTTCTACTGATTGATTGACACTTCCCCTACCCCATTTGATTAACCACACCCACGGGATGCTGCGCATCACCTTGGTCTCATGTGAAACAATCCAATAACAGAGCTAGAGTACGCAACACGGGAATTTTTTACTCATTAATTTTCGATACGCCATCCGAACTCAAGTCCACTTATCCCCCCCCCCCATCCGTGGTTCACAATAATGACGCCGAATATCACTGAGAATCAATAAGTCAATATATTTTTGTCAGCCTAACAGAACAATAAAGCGCGAGCCTACGCGGAGGTTCTTCACTCAGTTTTTCCCTGCAAGATTTCATTTTTCTTTTGATCGTAATCCGGCTTGAAATTGATTCTCCACCAATTCAAGGCCTTCAAGTTGCGCTCTCTTTTTTCTGAATGATACGGGTTACTGATCCTGAACCTAACCTCACCTTTTAT
Source organism: Fasciola hepatica (assembly GCA_948099385.1). Lineage (NCBI taxonomy): Eukaryota > Metazoa > Platyhelminthes > Trematoda > Plagiorchiida > Fasciolidae > Fasciola > Fasciola hepatica. The sequence continues at coordinate 5,927,504 of CANUEZ040000092.1, forward strand.
ATGGATTGCTGTTTCCTCCACATTCATCAACGTTTCCTAGTCCACTTAAACACATTTTGTTTACATCTCCCCGTTTCATGACGCCCTCCGTTTCCTGAGGCCGGGAATATCCGTCTTTCCGGGCCATCATCGTCTTCATAGAGAGCAGCTCTCCTCATATTCACCAACGTTCACGAGTGTACTCCCATTCATTTCTTTCATTTCTCCATGTTCATAACTTATTCCATTCATAGAACCCCAATAGGTCTCCTTTATCCACAGCTGGCATTATTTTGGTTTATAACGCATCCTTGGCGCTATATTTTCACGACATATTTCGCATTCCCACGGGCCGCCACCAATCTACCCGGATTCGAAACCAAACCATATTTGCCACGCAAACCGTTATCATTTCGGTCGATTATAACTAACTTTAGCTATATTGCTTTCCTTCTGACAATTTTGACTAGCTTTCTTGAAGTTCGTGTATAAGTCATTGTTTTGTGAAACGTTGTACACCATGATCATGCGCTTGCGCGTGCGTCTCGACCATGGTCGAGAAATATACCGTTAGTATTATTATTATCATGGCTAGCTAGCTCCCAGCCATACAACTACAATTTTTGTTCTTCCTTTCTCCTCTTCTTTTTTCCTTTTTTCTTCATCCTTTCTAGTGACGATAGTTCCTCATGCCGATTTTCAGCCCTCCTCATGTGAGACTCACAGGTTTCGTTCTCCTCCACTCGGCCCAGCCAGCTGGATAGTGTCCAAATATACGGGCTTAAATAGGGCCCGACTGAAGTTGTGAGACTGTTATATGTGAAACGGTTCGAACAGATGGGTCGGCGCCCGTGGAAAATGAGATTGACGTGAAATTTTATGGTGCGACTTTTGTTTGAATGCGTGCCACAAGGGTATATAGACGTCGTGGTCAGGGTTAGCACCGTCATTGACCGCGATGGCTGTTGGTACTGCGGGCGTGGCTCTGGTTGAAGGTTTTGCGGTACTTTCTCGCTTAGGTAGCGATACGTGGAAGAGTTTTTCAGATTTTGAAAATGATTTTCGGGTTTTTCAAAGAGGAACTTCAACGTTTTTCTATATTTATGGTAGTTGAGTTACCGTTGGCTGTATAATTCACCGAAATGAGTACCGGTTGTCGCGCATGTTTGAAGGACGCGCCAAAAGTAGCGTTTTCTCACGCCTGGATGTTTGGTTTACACCCAGCTAGCTGCTTCATGCGACCTTCACCTTCAGATTCTCGGGCCCATAGCTGAATCCATCCCAGAATACACTTAAACTCCCTCCATTGCTTCTTGGTGTGCATACATTTATCTCCCTCTCGTCTCCCCTCTATTTCTTCCCACCCCCTTCGTCTTGCGTTTATCTGAATTTTCCACGAATTTTGTCTGTCAGTTTCATTGCTTGTATAAATTTTGGTCATGCTTAAGGCATGCTTCGGGCGTCTCCACAAAGAACTACTAATATTATTATTATTATCAGCCGAATCGGTTCCAACATAGGCTACAGTCACCGTCAGTTGTTGCAAGGAGCCTTTGAAAGGTGCCACGGTGAGTATGGATGGAACTGGTTCCCAAGAGACAATTGCATCATAAGCCGTTTTGTTCAGAGCAAACTCGACACCGTAGTGGCCGGGAGTGTCTTTCGGGCCACTGTGGTAGAGCCGATAAGATGTGTCCACTCCCGGGACTACTATTGTCGGCTACCTGAGTTGGGCAGGCGGACTTCCGGGGGGCAAGCGATACCTGCGTCATGGCCACATAGAGTCCTTGTTGTGAGGCACAGGCTACCAAAGTTTAGAAGCATCCTTGGGTTCCAGCGTGCTACGTGTGTTCCTTTCTTGCAGTGAATAATCCCAGCTTGTTTTCCTGCCACCTCGACCTCAGGGACACGAGGCGCCCCGCCTACCGGTGCGCCGTAGCATGATGAGCGCTTGGAGCTCCGTGAATGATCATTGAGTCGCGGTGGTAGGGTACAAAGCTTTGTCCCCAACACCGTTCAGCCTTTCGGTTTGAGTTCCCACCTCTAGCCCTCACACACCCAAGCACGGATTGCAAGGCAGCAGGGTTTTTCCGGTGTACCCTGAGGCCGGCTGTAAGTTCGTTCGCTTCTTCTGGACTTTCGGACCAGGCAGGTGAACAACTCTCCTTTGTAGTCGTCAGATCTTTAGATCTAGCCGAACCACACAGGAAAATCTGTCTTCATTTGCCAAATTTTGGCTGTGTTACTTCATCCTGAAAAATGTGTCGCGGCTGAGACTAAAGGCTGAAAAAACGACAACGGCAAACGGCTTGAGGACAACAAGTAGTCTAAATTGTGTTGGCTATGGAGGGAGAACGTTTGGAAGGATACTTTTTTCATCTGCAGGACTGTCGTATGACTCGGCAACTGCCCCATTATGTATAGTGGATGAATATGCTGTTCCTTCAGTCGGCTAAGCACGGCCGTCGCAGCGGGCTGCCTACTAGTAAAAAAACTGGTCGGATTTGCCAGAAAAATGGCTTGGCGTGCCAAAGCCTTCACATGTTTGCAGAGGGTGGAATAAGAGCGGTCCTCTTCTCCACACATCTGCTCCCATAGCAGGAACAAGATTGAGTAATAGTTTCGGCGGTAACAAATTGAATGTCACAAAAAGTAAAACTATGTGCAACTTACAGGTATGCCGCCAAACCGGCTTAACAACAGAACTCAAATGTTCAACTGCCTCAGGCCCAGGCATGACAGATAGAAACGGACCAATGCCAAATTCAAGAGTTCCACAAGCTACCGAGCTCGCAAGCTTGTTTTCTGTGGACGACCTTAGCAACTTAGCGCCAAACACGGTCACGGTCTCAAAGCCTATGGATCATTAGGAAGGGTTTTCTTTATAAATCTTTTACGCCTAAAAGCGTTTCATAGCTATGTCCAGGCCATAGCAGCCATGGGGATAGCAGTGAGTAAGATAAGGACTGGAAATAAGGAACTGGCCGAGAACAACAAGCAGTACTCAGAATTTCCCAGGAGGCAATTCGGGATGGTCCACTTGCAGGACAAAAATTGGTCACAGCCGCCTGTAAGGTGGTCCAGGCCTAGTCAGATGGAGGAAACTGTTACGTCACCGGTCAGTGCTGGAACCCGTACTTTTACTGATATATGTGAATTACTCACCGAGGTTCCTTGAGTCACCCTGATTTCGTACACGGATGTCATAAAAACTGTGGAATATCCTGAACCAACCCAGGTTCACGTTGGCCTAGACACCATTCACAACCGAATAGCAGCCTGGGACCTATCCCCGAACCCTCGGAAACGTGCACAACAGGTGGCAGATGGGTCCGAGTGTACCCGCTACATGAATCCGGGCAATCTGGAACCAATGTCATTGAAAACGGAGATCCAATACTTGAGCGTAGTTGTAACGAGCAACCTCGAACCTCGGTGCAGCCCCTGTCAGCGGCCGACAGGGTGGGCACAGTTATGCACCAACTGCGAACAGCAATGTTTTCTAGGGCCCCTAGAGTCACACTACCCCTTCACACCGCACTGGTGCTACCTCATCTGGAGTACGTAGCACAGGACTGGGTTTCTCAGTTAGTTAGAGACAGCCACACACCGGACAGTGCCCAAAAGAGGCTCACAAGAACGATCCCCGGCCCAGGGGGACTACAGCACAGCGAGAGCGGGGTAAGTTCCGACCTGGCTTGATGTAATGCAGACGTCGAACAGCTGACAGAAAAGCTTCTGAATTAAAATGGAACAAAAATGCCCTGAAAGTGTTCGCAATGGGAGTGGCTTTTATAAACATATATTCTTTATTTTTGGTGAATCCTGCTTTTCTCGGTCAAATCTCGGTAATTAGCTCTCCAGTCATTGGCTTAGCCGTTGCTGATTGTCGATTTGGTTAGTGGTCATATATAACCTGTTGCACGAAGTTCAGTCCCCACTTGCCGTCCCCTGCGACGCAGTTGCCGGCTATTCGGTGTGCAACGGGGGATTCGGCCCAGTTCCCCAATTTGCTTTCGATTTTCGGAAATTCCAACCAACCAGTTTTTACGTATACGATTGGCGAGCAAGGGGAATGGCTTCACCGACTCGGGAGGAATGCGTACACTGTCTGGCTCGATGACGAACGTGGAGGACTACGTGACTGTTAACATGGTCCCTATGGGGCCACCACATTTTGATTACCGTGTTGCTTCTCTGAAGCCATTTTGTTGTTGCCTTTTCACTTCTCTTGCATGTGAGTCTCGTTTCACGTGCGCAAGCCTGGGAATACTAGCTTCATACAGGGGGCGATCATTTGCGAGTTTGGGCGTGGTATATAGAAAACTCCGTGCTTTGTTAAACATTTCGTGAAGATCGACTGACGTTTAACAGCTTCAGAAGATGTAAAGGAATTACCATTCGATTCAATCCGTTGCCCATATCACGTAAGTTACAGTACTGAAAGCATTGGTAGCAGGAGCGCAGTTATCTACTATGTTCAGACAAGAGGATCAGCTAGTTAGTTCAGTGAAACTTTGCTGCTAGATACATGGAAGAGAGCTCGTACAGTGGGACATAACCATATATATATATATATATATATATATATATATATATATATATATATATATATATATATACAGACGAAGATAACAAATGTCACGTTGCACTTATCTTTGGTCAGCTAAGTACCTTTTCGGAGTAAGTGGTATATATATAACTACGGTGGTATATATATGTATGCGTATAATTATGCATATATATATATATATATATATATATATATATATAATATCCTTCGGTTACGGTGGACGCGAAACACCCATCACTTACGTAACTCATTACGCCGATGGTGTACACGCAGGTAGAAAAACACAGTTTAGATCACATCACCCATAGTCCTTCGGAAAGCGCACCCCCACTAGGGGCACGTTTTTCACACAAAATAGGAATTTTGGGACAATGATAAGTGAAGACCACTTTTCCAAATAATAATCAAGAAACAGTCCAACGTTTCCAAAATATTTCACGCATTTTTTGCCATTTCCAGATACGAATCGACACCCCAGTTCAATTTTAGAGTCCGCTATACAACAGTGATGACCATTTCGTTGATCAAGATGTTTTTACCAAGGAAAAATCGCCCATTTTGTTCTCTTTATAAATATACCACGTGAGTCACTTAAAACCCAGCAAGTAACTCGTATTTCAAAATAAGCTTGGCAGATCAATTTCTTGTGTTTCAAAATTGGCGCCCCAGAATTCCAGGATTTCTCGCCAATTCAAAAATATCCAGGTCGGAACTCACCCCTCTACCCAGCACAACTATAGAGGGCATAGCCAGATTTGTTCTTGGTCAGTTGCAGACGTGCAAAGAGAGACCTGATATAACTAATGAAGGAGCAAAATGCTTTGTTGAGAGCGAACGAGCCTTAATTAGCCTGTCACGGAAACCCCACCCTCCGACTGAATAGAATGAACCTCGATAAGCTAAGGACCACCAAAAATATCAGGGCTCAGCTCTTCTCACGCATAATAATAAGCGACCGAAATAAACTTCCTACAGATTTGTTGGCAGCAGACTCTGTCAGCTTTTTAAAACGAAGATGGATTCTGCGTGGACACTTTTCCGGAGCGCCTGTGAGAGAGTGGATAGCATTTGGAACCACCATCCTGAAGTCTCTTTTTCCCTCTTCCCTTATTTTTACCAACTGTCTTTCACCTGCACCACCTGAATACTTCTTACCCCCCCCCACACATTTCCTTCTTTGCGAAAGCTAATATCTTCGAGACTAGAAGTTTGCGGGACGACTGAACGGGCGGGCCGCGGCGCCTTACTCTATCATAATGCTTATTTTAAGGTGACTTGAACTGCCATCTACCGACAGACAAGAAATGGAAAACGTCGACGTACCTTGATATTTTCATGTGGAATAAATTACGGCAAAACTGTGGGACGCCTTGCAGCAATACATAGCCATAGTTGAAACGGATCCCGAAATAAGAACGAGATTATCTGTGAGATTCTACGATACTAGATTATTATATGAGCAATGACATCAAATAGATACGAACCTCAATTATGTGGTCACACGTACTTAGAAAGCGGGAGCAAAATTGCGGCATGCGAGAAAAGAGCACGTGAGTCACGGAGGTCTAGAATGGGATAAGGCAGAGTAGCGCGGTAGAAACAAGCAAACAGAGGTTTGCTCGCGAAAATATAGTGCATTAAACTTGCTAGTAGCGCATCTGAACGAGTGATGTCGAGGAAAGGTAAAAATGCGGTGTTTCTGGGGGGATTTTCCACAACCGCTTGTTAACACAACTACCATCTCTCGAATCTCACCAGTCAGCCAGCCCTGATGAAATCCTCCGTTATACAGATGCGTGGAAATCCTCCCTAGCCGTTGTCATATACTTGTATCGTTGATACTATGCCCTTTATCCTATTCACCCTGGAACAAGTACAGCATGCTTCAACCACTACACATCAACGTTTGTTTGTATCTTGCTCACGTGAAGTGGCATAATTTTGATTCAAACTTAGACTACCGTGACGGTGGTACCTGACATTGGCCTTTGTTGAACTATGGTCCTCGTTGTTAGAGGTTGTGGCCGTGCAGTTGAGGTTTGTACTCATTTATATGCATATAGCTTGTTAATCCAGTACTGTAGAAACTACGAACCAATGTTATTCTGGTTTTGAGATTCGTTTTGAATTGGCTACGCGTTGCTCACAGTCGGAATATCCGTTACGTCCTTCTCCTGGTGTTAACTGAACTCTTCGAAGCCACTGCCTCACCAATCACCAGGTTGCTCAACACCTCTGTGGCAGTTGGGAAACTATCTGTCAGGCCAAGGTCAACTTGTTTTATATATCAGGTTGTCTCGTTTTTTTCCTTTTTCCATCGTTTAGGCCTGTTTTTACTTAGCTCCTAGCAGTAATAGTTATCTACTCTGAAGCCTTAAATAGTCCGTGGCAATAACTGAGACACACCGCTGCGGGTTCACAACTTATTACCACGAAAAATCAACACAACCCTTTAATGGAAAATCTAGACCTTTACCTGCCACAAATCACCCCTTGTGAGCCCATCTATAAAATACTCAGCGATTGTTTGCTGAATCAACCCTTTTAGTTATCGTTTCCTCCTTGGCTAAAACTCTAACCCCCCTTCGTCCAAACAGTGAAACCACCTGGTCAACGATGTTTGCAAACATCCTAGGTGACTTCCCATAGAATTTCAGCTCCGTTCCTTATCTAGGCTCTTTGCAGTCGCTAAATTTTCAATAAAACTAGTTGGTTACCCGAAGCCTGCAGTCACAATGCGCAATTCTAGAAGAAGCAGAACGGTCAGTAGCGGTACGTCTCCCAATCACTACGCCATGTTCCGTCTCAATAACGAACATCCATGATGACGCAAATAGCAAGATTAACAGCCTCTTACAACAAGTTAGCTCACTCGAATCGCGGATTGAAGCTCTTGGCAGAGCCACCAGAATTCTGACACCACTGGCTCAACTCCTCGAGCCGTCTATGGTAACTACGGACTGCAACTTAGTTGCCACGTGTAACTTCATTGACAGGACATCTGCAGAGGTTTCAAAACGAATACGAAACTCGAATCACGCCTTTGTATTTAACATTCCCGATATAGCCCCACTCAACATGGTCAGCAGTACCCTGCTGAAGGCCGCTAACACGGAACGTGTGATATGCCGTAGCAGCAGACTAGGCAAACAAACACAACGACAACAATTTCCCCTACTTTTCCAATTTCTGGACTCACTGACAGCCAGTGAGTTTATTCATAAACAAACAGTTATTGCTACTAATTCGCCATACAAGAACATTCGAATAGCACCCGACAGAACGCCACTACAAAGAGGAGTGCTGAGAAAGTCGAACTCCCACAAACATCCAAGGCAGGAATCCGCCCTAGAGACACCTAACCCCGTCATTCCCCTAACCTACTCTGTGCAGCCAACGTCTATCAGCCAACAACTGTCTGATGTAGACCTTGACGCAACGCCTGGGCCTTCTCCAAATCCACCAGTCTCCAAGCGCCTTAGGCTCGTCAATAGTTTCGCAGATGCCTGGGACTCGAATCCCTTGAGTCCTGCCAGACAGCTTAGCTCTGTGCATCAGAAGCAGCTACCTAAGTCGCGTAACCTCCCTGACCTAACAACTTTGAATCACTCTCCCAAGGCGACACATAAATCAAAGTATGGTCTTCTTGTCCACAACACATAGCCACGACTAAAACCCATCCGCGTGACCGCACCATACCATTGCCAGGTCATTTTCGTTCGAATCTAACCCGTCAGAATTCAGGGCATACTCCCGTAAACAAGCTGCTAAGAAGTAGCGTACCAAAGGACACAACCTCACTGTTGCAATCTAACTTATCACCAATAAGCCGAAAGTTGGTAACGATCTACACTCAGCCCCCAATGCAGAATGTATATAACAACGGTGACATATGGCCGCAAATCCAAAACTCGGTAACCCACACTCCATCGCTACTGAAGGCCTCAACATTTAGTTCATTAGGCAACGACCGCCTTGTATCACCAGGATGCACCCCTAATGTCATGCAAAGAGTAGAAGCGAACAGACACCCTTGTGAGGTGTAACTGATGGCGGGAACTACCGTTTCTGTTCCCAAAATAGGCAGTTTCTCAAACCGTAATTCCTCCCGGCAAAATCCCCGCTCTACGCGCATTTATACGGACGATGCTCGCGAAACACCTCACAGCCATTATTCAAAGCTGCATCTGCCTGGCTTTTCGTTTCCTAACTTTTCCGTGCCACCACAGTTGATCCCGCTAATTCCTTTACCATACCAAAGTTTTCGTTTTGCCACACCACAGGCGTTTTACGCGCAGGATACATCCACAAACCCCCTCCGAGTAAATTTCTCCCATCCTGTGGCATACAATCCCACAATCTTTCGTCTCTTCTAGCCCTGATGAACCACTTTTCAATACCGGCACTTTACCAGTTGTTCATACCTTCGGCAGCACACCGAACTCCGAAGGCCAACTACGCAACACTGCGTATTACCAATACCTCCTTCGAAAATGACCTCCATATAACTCCCCTACCAACAGCCGATTCCTATCTTTCCCCACCCGGGCAAGCAGCATCGATGGGCGGCGAGGCCACCCCAAACTCTTCTAGTCCCTACCCTCTGAGGCCTGCTCTTACCACACAACAACCAATACCATGGTTGTCATGTGGGCAAACCAATACCTTCCATAACCACGTATTCCATCACTGCACCGGAGCATCGAACGATCCCAACGAATCAGGACAAGTAGCAAGACTACTTCGTCTAAGCTCTTCTCTTTCACTTCGTAATAACCCAAAGTTGATCATTTCCGGTTCGTCCGCGGCTGATTCTCCCGAAACTGTCAAGGAGGCATCCACCGTTCGCTTTTCCTTCTCTTCGGTAACAGCTCCAACTCACGCCCCTCACCGTGCACTTCCTCCGATCAACAACTCCCACACGTTACCTAACCCTGACACTCACTTCCACACGAGTGGGTTGTCATTCATTTTATTTAACTCGAGATCCATCCTAAATAAGCTTTATCACTTGAAAAATTGTGTCATAACCTCCAGTCCTGACATCATCTTTATTACTGAAACCTGGCTCACCGAACACACCAGCACAAGCGAAATTATGCTTGAAGGGTACAAGGTTTTCAGGGTAAATGAGGTAGACAGACGCGGAGGTGGATGCATTGTGTACGTACAGCACGCCCTTCCAGTAGTCCCCATCAGACATGCCACACTCGACTCAATTCCGGGTTCTCTATGGCTCAAAATTTGGTTCTAAACTGTAGTCATGCACATTAGTTGTGTCTCTCGGCCGCCCTCATCTACTATTTCAGAATTAACTCCTTTAATTGAAGCCTTTGATTACCTTTCACTACTACCTTCGGCAGCGAAAATCATAGCCGATGATTTCAACTGGCCTAAAATATCCTGCATAATCCTCACGGCACCTCCCAACTCAATAGACTTTGTGTCCCATACTCACATTGGGGGCTGGGTGCAACACGTTAAAACCCCTGCTAGAAACGCCAACATACTAGATCTTATATTCACCCACAGAGTTTCCCACTTTTCGGTTTCCGTTCTGAATAAATTTCCGGGTAGCGACCATAAGATAGTGGCCGGCAATCTTTCATTCCATCATTATCCATCAGACTACCTGGCCCCAGTCAACAATCCCGTCCTTTTAAATTGGAACCCTCTGCCCAATCTCATCCGTAACCAAGATTGGAGCAGTTTTTTTCTAACGGCTGACCCCCAACAAGCAGCTGATCACTTTTACTTTAACATGGGAAAATGCCTCCTGAAACTTAGCCCAATAACCCAGAACTCCTCCCTTAGGAAGTCCAAGCTTGCCTCCCTCCAACGAACGTACCTTAAGATGCAAAGACTTTACCTCCAAAACCACGACTTCTCTCTTTTCATGAGGCTAACGTATTTTACTGATATTATCTGAGACCTAAAAGAAAAACAGCTCCGCAACGAAGAATCCAAAGCCCTCAGGCATCCCAATAAAGCATCGAAGCTCTCACTCCTGCACAAATCTAGGAATTCTGCAACGGATACTACGATCCAATATGTTGTGTTACCGAATAAAAATTCGGCCACCTCCCCTTCTGATATCGCTGAAGCTTTCAACCATTACTTCGCCAATTCCATGGCCCTCGCCTCAGACACAGCACCCCCAAATCCTCTGGCTATTACCAGCTCTTTCTTATCTACCCTAACCTTTGAAGTAAACGTTATTTCCAGGCTCATTTAGTATAGTATAGTATAGTATAGTATAGTATAGTATAGTATAGTATATTTCTTGACCGTGGTCAATACACATGCACAAGGCAAGATCAGAGTGTACAGCAGTACATGTCAATGTGAGGTATTCACAAATTCTAAATTTATAAATCACACAGCAACCGAAATACACCAGTAAGGTCATGTGGTGTTTGAGTGAACAAAAGTGGTAATGGTTGAGGCGGGAATTCCGAACCGGTTTCGAAATCGCTGGGGGTGGTGTGGATAGCTGGGCAGTAGTGGGATTGCTGATTTAAGCGACAATTGGACGGTCACTAACCAGTAATCGGGCGGAGGAGATGCCAAAGAACATTGTTAGAAGTAAAGCAAGCATGGGGCTTTCAACGTGCAGTGAGAGATACCAGCGGAATATTGGAAACTGATCCAGCATTGGGTAACTAATTGTGGAGGGAACATGTGAAATAAAGGCAAGTGAGTCAAAGGTGATAATAAAACGGACCTTTTGTGCAGGTGATTATAGTATCATATGGGAATTCAAATGAAGGCGAAAAGCTTCGCAGGGACTTCAGTGAACTTCTGAAGAGCATGAATGGTGTATGGACGTATAACGGACTTTTAAAGAAAAGCCATCAATGGAACGGATTAGTGGAGACAAACGTCAATGGTTCGGCTGGGCAGAAGTTGGAAGAGTGTAAATTTTTTTCACGCTATAAAGCATCTGCGCGTCCTGGACCAGACGGGTTGCCCCTAGCTGCAATCATTAACGGTGGATCAGACCTTCCACTTTTATTACTGAACCTATTCACCTTGTCACTCAAATTTAATTAGGTACCGTCAAACTGGAAGCTTTCAGTCATCATTCCACGACACAAAAGAGGACCTGTCCACGAACTTGCTAATTACCGTCCCATCAACCATACCTCTATCACTTCCAGAATAATGGAAACGATCATCAAAGATGGCATTACCACTCATCTTCTCGCTTCTAACCTTCTTAGCGATAGGCAGCACGGGTTCCTCGAATCGTGATCATGCACCACATGCCAGTTTGACTTCCTCAACCTAGTCACTAAGGCTGTTGATAGCGGGCAGGCATTAGTAGTTGTCTAACTAGATCTGTCGAAGGCTTTCGACCGTGTTCCACACCTGCATCTTATCTCCAAATTGCGTTCATTCGGCATTGGTGACCCGCTGCTTTCTTGGCTGAAATGTTATCTCGCTCGTCGTTCGCAAGTGGTCCTCGCCAACAGACATACTTCTGAACCGAAACCTGTTACAAGTGGCGTTATACAGGGAAGCGTACTGGGTCCTCTCTTATTTCTGATGTACATTAATGACACATTGAATCTAGTACATCACGGCACGCCATTCTTGTTTGCAGACGATATAAAAATAGTTTACTCTTTCAATTCTAATGATGCTATCCCTACTCTTTGCAACATTTCCGCTGACCTCGCAGCACTTGGCCGCTGGTGCCACACCTGGGGGATGAGCTTTTCTACTGATAAGTGCGAGGTCCTAACCTACAAGTTCCAGCTGCCCCCTGGATCCTTAACTCTTGGTGGGTCCCCAATAGCCAGTCAACCTACTATCCGCGATCTGGGCCTCAACTATTCCTGCTCCCTCGACTTTCCTGAGCACGCCACCATCCAAGCGGCCAAGGCTAGAAGAAGTGTGGCCCTTCTTTTCCGCTCCGTTCGTCTCCGGGACAGCATCATCAGCATCTATAAATCACACGTCAGGCCTCTGCTCGAATACTGCCCAATAATATTTTCTAACGTGACGAAATTCGACAGAGTTGCGATTGAAAGCATACAAAGGCGTTTCACCAAACAACTACTCGGTTGGTCCACGTCTTTAAGCCATATAGAACGATGCCAAAATCTGAATCTTGACCCATTCTGACTCCGCCGCTTAAGACTAAACTTAGTCTTTTTGTATAACCCGCTCTATAACCGGTCTTTTTCCTTTGACCCAGTAAGCTTCTCCCGTGAAACCCCCTATTCACTTCGGCACACGCCTTTTACTGTCCCTTCTAGTATAGCTAAGTCGGCCATACGGTCACGTTTTTCCCTTCTTGTCTACTCCGAATTCTGGAACAAGTTGCCCATCACCCTTCGAGCATCACAAACCAAGTCCCAATTTCTGTCGGCACTCATCCCATACCTCAGCGTCACACGTGCAATACAGTTATCTAATATGTTCATGGCAGAAGATATAGCTTACGAGAGGGGCCTCGACTTCTAAGACAAACCCCTCCGACACTGCTCCCTTCAATTAAGGACACAATCAACTATAGAGTTTCATCTATCTGACTGAGTTCTCAACGTTAGAATGCCTATGGCCATTTCCTTAATGAACCAAGCAAATTGAAATGCCACTAATTTCAGCCACTTTGCTTCCACCTACCCCCGTAGTTCCTGTAACACTTATGCCTCGTCCTTTACTGGTTTTTATATGCCTCCATTACCGTCGATCCGCAGCAGGAGCACACCCTGTCTGCTGCTTTTTATCTGCTCTCCTTCCCCATGCAACCCCCCTTCTTAGCCCTTTTTTCAACTCCTGTCATGTTAATTTCCACATTTTCAAGGGTTTTGTCTGTTTATTCCATCACCTGTAAACAGCTGATCATGCACTTGGCATGCCCCGGACGTCTCCGTAATAAACCGTTATTATTGTTCATTATTACATTATCATAACCCACAGCTGGAACCACGTCCAGACTGCAATCCCCCTTTATTTCAGGTTCGTTGTCTCCCACTATCTCAGTCGCCAAACTGGCTAACCAAGGATGCCACTTTGACTCGTACGGACAGAGACTCAAGTAGAACCTACCGTAGTAACTGGGACCGAAATCAAACCACACAACAGGAAACACTCTCAATTGCTTATCAGACCGTTCAGCGTTTTCAAACGCAATTAACACGAATTCTAGTTCACGCGCATGCCGCCAATATACGGCCACACTCGGCTGATCGACCGACACACATTTTGCCCTGCCAGACGAAACATACCCATATCATATCGTACGTTACCAGAAATGACGCTGAATAACATTGAACGCGAATGTGGAAACACATATATATATACATATCTGTCAGTGGAACAGCATAATAACCCTGGAGTCCATGCGGAGATTTCCCACTTTATTATCCGTTACCACTGTTTATCTTTCCGCCGACCCGTAGCCGGCTGGAAATTGACTCTCCACTTCTCGAGGACCCTCCAGTTGTGCTTTCTCATTTCTGAATGGTACATGTTACTGATCCTTAATCAAAACTCACCTTTTTATGGACTGCTGTTTCTCCCATGTCCACTCTCACAAAATTGGTCTCATGCCCCGTTTATTGAACTCCGGTAAATCCGTCATTCAGGGTCTGCACCGTCTTCATCGATCGCTATCCTCTTCGCATGGATCGACTTTCCCGAGATCACTACAATTTTTTTCTTCCTTTTCTTCTTGTTCAAAATTTACTCCATTTGCAGAACCTTAGTAGGCCTCCGTTTCCTCAGCTTGCATTATTTTTGTTCATAATGCGTCCTTGGCACTGCGTTGACGATTTTTCGATATCTCCACCGCGCACCAGTGCCCAGCCCGGATTCGAAACCGGTTCAAAACCACCGCGCAAACCATTATCAGAATGATCCATTCAGACTGTTGCTGGCTTTGTTTCCCATCTCCGATACTCTCGACTTTCGTGTTTAGAATTTGTGAATATTTCATCCTATTGAGCAACGTGTTACACCATGATCATGCCGTAGCGGGTGTATCTCGACCATGGCCGAGAAATACACCAGTATTAATAATATTATTATTATCCGGTGACTGAGAAGCCGCTATTATTGTTTCGCTGTCCAAAGGTGGTGACAAAGCCGCGGCTGTTAACCACGGTCCTGTGAGTCTAACTCGCGTCATCTCCAAGATCACGGAAGGTCCCATAGCTGGGCAGGTGCAGAAACACATGGAAAACCATCACATGTTTAGTTCCAAACAGCATGGTTTCCGCAAATTACTTTCCTGCCTGTCGAATTTTCTGCTTGCTCCTGAGAGCTAGGCTGAGGCAAAGGCCGAGGGGTATCCTACGGAAGTCATCTCCGTGGACTAAGGCAAGGCCTTTGATAAGGTCCCACAAGACCCTCTTATTCGGAAGCTCCGGTTAGTGGAAATGGCTGATCCCTTACCAAGATGGATGAAAAACTTCCTAGGAGGATGGCGGTTTTCTGTCACGGTTTCAACAACCATCTCGAGGGGGTACTCAGCGACCACCTGAATTCCCCAGGGGTCTCTTTATGGACAGTTGTTGTTCCCCATTTACATAAACGACCTTCCCTCAGTTTTATCGTCCTCTCGTTTTCTGTGAGCTGGCGATCTGAAACCTAGGCGCGCACTTCTTTCGGATGGAGATAGCCATATTATGCAGGAAGATCTTAATTCTCCTTTGCACTGGTCCTCTTAGTAAATGCTGCCCCTAAATCTTTTGAAATGTGTTCACATGCGTGTGGGTCACTCTCATCTTCCGGTGAGTTACCACCAGCCTTGATGCCTGCAGCGAACAATTAATTGCTAGCGTGATCTCGGAGTCCTGGTGTCTTCCTCGCTGAAAACCCAAGGTTACAATAGTCCGAGTTTGTGCTTCAGCCTGGAGTATCCTTGGCCCCTTTGGTCGATCTTTTGGGAACCTACCACACGATGTTCCCCGCGTGCTGTATATTTCCATGCACGTTCTGAGTTCGAATATAGAGGAGCGACAGCTTATCCATGTAAGCTGCGGAATCAACCAAATCAGAGTAGAGAGGCCTTCCACTCATCTCGCATCTGAACTACGCGGGGTCAACCCCAACGGATGTCCTGAAGCAACTGGTTTGTTCCCAGTAGCCTGTCAGCCGATGCGGGGTGATCTCATCTGCATCCCTCGTATCACTCGGGATGGTCCCGGACCAGAGTTGCAGGCGGATTGCCCGCTCCGTGGGCCATGTCTTGAACGCGAACTCTCAATGACACTGGCGAAGGTGCTTTCTGATGTTTTGCCATTAGTCTACCGCGTGTCTCGGAAGGCCACAGACCTCTGATATTCTTTATCTTCCGATGTGGTACAAGGGTTAAACGACAAAGCACTCAAAAAGAAACTTGACCAGTCTTTGTTGGGTTTATGGCGTTCTAATAAACTTTGAGTTTTTGCCAAAGAGTGGATCGTGACGAGGCCTATACGGATGATTTCCGCTGTCTCTATTATGAAGAAAGGAGAATGAAGAATAAGAATGCGAATATCTCCCACCGTAGAGGAAGACACATAAGAGATTTAGTTTTGAAAAATAGAATAAACAATGGAATCAGGAAGATCTGAAGCCCTGTGCCCAGTAGTCACGATAAGAAATTCCGGGTTGACAAAGCTCCTGGGATCCACTGGTATGCCATCAAACCTCTTGAACAGAGTTGCATGTAACCCTTCTTACATCCAAACATCCCATAAAATTTGAACCCACCTTTCACTCTCTTACTTACTTGCTTTTGCAATGACCACATATAGTGGAATTCATGGCAAGCACAGGGGGAATTGACTGACTGGCGACGATTGTGGTAATCCTAAATGTGCAAAGAATGGGTGAGAATCAGGGATTCTGCGTGAATCATGCAGCACTTAGTTCCATGGTAAATCAGCGAGCCTAACGGCGGCCTCAAGGCGGCCTCACGGCACTTACCGGAAGAGTAAGGGGTTAGATTGAATCTGCCAAAACTGTTGAAAACCTCTGAGTTTCGGGCACATGCGGGCAATTTTATTAGTTTATCTGAACAGGGCTCCCGCCCCACTCGGAAAGCCCGCATTTGCTCTGCGTAATGTTCCTAGGAAGGACATCTGAATAGCAAGGGGCCCTAGAACGATGGCTGAAATACTTTCCCCTTCCCACAATCGGCCGTCCGGGGTGGGGGCGAGAAGGGACTTCTGTGAAGAGTCTCAGTCAATCATTTTTAGCCCAAAGGCTGGAACCGAAGCAAACAAAGATGATGGGATACTTCAGTATACCCTAGAGCTTGGTGCTAACCCCAAGATAGGCTCAAGAAAACAGAAGAACGAAATTTTAAAAAGGAAAGTAAATCTGCTTAGCCACCTCATGGCGCCCCTATGGACAACCTTCCAAGAAGTGAACTCACAAGCTTGGGCAACAGAATCTCAATAATTCAGAAGGAGAAGGAAATCTTCACACAGTCTTTGACCGAGCCACAGTTTTGGAGTGAGGTCGCTGTCCGGAGTGATAGAAAAGTGGTGGTCATGGGCCCCCCTGAGCCATCAATGAGAGATAAGAAACTACCGGGACGAGCAGTGAGGTTTCGCATAGTCAACCTGCTGAGGATGTTTGGTATGTTTGGCCCTGTGGCCGTAAATCGCAACCTCCAGCTGGGCAAACAGAATGGTCTCCAGGAGGGTCAGGGCAAGAGGCCCAGGCCACCTGTTATGAGATTAGCTGATCCTAGACTCCGGGATGGGTTTTATCGGCTGCATAGAAGGTCAAGAGTGCCACGAGGAGGGCAATCTTGGTTCAACCCTATGACTCGTCTCTTCGAGATAGGGAACAGTTGGTGACCCCTCTTAGCTCTCCTACTGGCATCAAAGCAGTTATTCTCCGCTCATCCGGAGTTCGCGTAACTGGGCTGCCACCCTTGTCATGCGCTCGTCGAGGAAAAGCCTTAGCGGAATATGAAACCGTGGCGAAGAAGTCAGTGAAGAGGGGTTAGTCCCGCCGTGTCGAGTGCTCGAACTTCGTATGCTGATGTCATAAACAGAAGCCAGGAGGTTACTGGAATACCCGTCCGAAAAACGGAAAAGCCACCCGGATCTGAGTTTCGAGCGGCTGGGAGACCCTGAGAATCCAAATAAGGGGCAGGCGACTGGGCGACTTGCGGTTGCGTACACAAACGTTACACGTGTGGGTAATGGGTGGTCGGAGCTTGGGGTTCGCACGCCAGGTGTGGATGTGGTGGGTGTCACTGAGGCTTGGACTCGACCCCCGAAGGACATCATGCATCAAGTACCTCTCAGCTCTGTAGCCAGCCGAACGGATAAGCCAAAGGGACGGCCGGGAACAGATACGCTGATCGCTCGACGACAATACCACCAGCTAGAGTAATATACACTAAATCTCCCCTATATACAAGCCACTCCGGTTGCCCCTCTTGGCCTACCGTACACATCGTGGAACTGTTTGAGTGTACTTCACCCCGTCGTCCCCAACGGAGGAGGATCTGCTGATGCCATGCTTTAGGCTTCTTTCGGGTTTAGGGGTAGTTTTCTGATTTTTGGGGGGCCTCAACGCACTAGAGCTAGGAGAGGTAAACGAAGTAGCCTCTTGGGGGGTCGTTTGGTCTCATTCCGCTAGGCTACATGCATATTAAGGGTCCGACCCAACAAAATACCGGAGAGACCAAATGGAGGCGAAGGCAGAGTCCGTCTACCCTAGACCTTGTAAGCACAACGTAACCGCAGGACCTTTCAGGCCTTCGGGTTGAGGTTCCTGTAGGAAACAACGACCAAGGGGTTCGCCGCCTAACTCCGAATTTCAGCGGACTAGAACCCCTGGGCAAGGAAAGACGTAGTTGCCGCCCGGTAGACAGGAAGCCTTCAAAGAAACTGGGAACCGAGTTTGAATGAGAGATTGAACAGGGCAGGGAGTTTGCAGAGTGCCTCCGGGGGAACTTTGACATAACCGCCCGTCAGTGACTGACGGGTTCGCTCCCCCTAGGAAGCTTCGTCGGAGGGGTGCACAGCCATAGCGATTCTCTCGGGTATGAAAGGCTGGTTAGGGGATGAAATCTGCTTGAGTCGATACAGAAAAGGTGGCGGTCACAGACTTTACCTGGGATATTTAGCGGGAAGAGCTTATTCAAATACGATCAAGAAAGAAAGCAGAGGGAAGTACCAGAAGCATTTATCCAAACCGCCGAAATAACCCCGAAGAGTCAATAAAATTACTTTTGTCCAAGGCGGCTCTAAGAGCGGTCGTTGGAAAAGTAAGAGGTCCGCGGTGTCAAGCAGCCACCAACGATCTCTAGAGGGCGAAACCTCTTTGGTGCCACTTCCAGCAGGCGTACGGAGGAGACAGTGGAATTTCAGCCCTTCCACCCACCATCATCGCGGCTGCCGCCCAAGTGTCAGAGGAATCAGTCACAGCAAGCGATGTGCCCGAATTTCTAGGTGGCTTGGTAAGGCCTTAAGCGGCGGAGCCCTACGGTATCCATGCAGTAGTTGTCCAGCCTCTGGTGCGGCTTTTGACCCAGCTGATGACCACACCGTTCCATGCATCCCTCGACAAAGACTGTTTACCCCAGGACTGGCTCAAGGAGACAGTCACTCCTGTCTACGGAGCCGGGGGTAGAAAACCTGCCTGAACTACAGACCCGTTAGTTTAACTGTGGTACTGGTGGAGGTGATGGAGTGGGTTTCTCGAGGCAAGACCACTAATCACGTGACTACACACAGGTTTATCGCGACAAACCAGCATGGTTCATCTGTCAGAGGTTCTGCTTGTCAAACCCCTTCAGTTTCATGGACTGGGTTACCCGCAGGCTAGACCTTGGGGGTAGGATAGAGGTCTACTTCCTGGACTTATAGAAGGCGTTTTACTCCGTCACTGGCCGTTTGTTCCCGATGAAGTTAGAGACCTTCGGTTTGTCCTATAAAACTCTTTGGTGGATCCATAGGTCCATCAAGGGCAGGAACTTTCAAGTCACCGTGGACGGTAGCATATACCAAGAAGAGTGTTTGTTGAGAGGTGTGACTCAGGGCTCCTTCTTTGGACCAACGTTCTCTATCCTGTTCATAAACCACTCAGCCATGGGCTTGGACAACCCATGCTTTGCTTTCCGGATAATGCGAAGTTGGGCGGCTCTGTACCAGTAGATTCCACACAGCGGAATCGGGATGGAGCGCAGAGCTGGTCAGTGGTCTGAGACCCCCTCGTTCCCACCTCAACCAACCCTCAGTGTTTTTGCACCCCCCCCCTGAAGCCACCCCGTGAGGGTAGTTTATCCTCCCCAGCCTTCCTGCTCAACTGCCCATCAATTCACTACGATTTTTGCAACCTGCAAATATCCCATTAGGGATACACAATCCCCCACGGGCGCTCCAGTCGCATTATCGTCCCTTTCTGACCAAGAACAAACCCGCTAGACTTTCTCCTCTTCTCATGAACTGTCGGTCCCTCCGCATGAAATGTGACTCGCTACGAAGCCTAGTACTCCCGCACAGCCCTGAGATTTTCCTCCTCGGTGAGACTTGGCTTACCAATTCCGCCTCACATGCCCTTATCTCTTTGATGAGTTATCAGATGCTTTGCAAAGGCAGGTGTCACCGAGGAGGTGGATGATTATTCTACGTCAAGTGAATCTTTACTACAACCTCTTACGACTACCCTATCCTAGATGCGGTACAGGGCTTTTTATGGGATGATGTTCAATAAGCTCACACGAAGGTGTACGTCGACTGTGCTTATAGACCTTCTGGTACAGCGGCCTCTGACTTTATACCCACCAATAACGCATTTAACTACCTACCCGCAATACCCATCGGAGCTAAGCTGATCGTCGGTGGCCATAATGCACCAGAAATCGATCAGGAAACGCTCACCGCCCCCCCCCACGCACTATCTATTTACTTTCCTCTCCTGCATTTGGCTAGGACTCTGAACCCAACAATTTCTTACCCCGACCAGGAAGATTACCATACTAGATTTGGCCTTTACTTAAGGCCTGTCCAAAGCGGAAACTAAAGTACTTAACCGCTTCCCCGGAAGTGATCATAGAGTGGTTTAGTGTAGTTTCTGTGCCCCCATTTATTGCAACACACATGGCCCGCCCGACTCTTTGTTTCCTCTTTACGAATGGCGGCGGTTCACGGAATAATTTCGTTCCGTAGAGTGGGACGACTACCTTTTGACCCATGAGCCCCAGCTTGCAGCAAATTCTTTATATTCTGAACTTCTTGACGGTCTTAGTCAGATTACTATTGAACAAACACTCCGCAATCGATCTGATGCCCTCACCTCTTCGCAAATAAAATAATGGTCCTTGAATCGTACAGCAATTCCCATGACTTATCTGTCTTCATCCTCCTACGTAGGCCCTCTAATAGTATTCGAGTCACCACTGAAAAACTCCACATGAAACAGGAAGCTTCTGCCCCTCTCCGGCGGGATAAGGCACTCCGGATCTCACGTATAATCGGGAAAAGAAACGCGCACTCTTGACCAGGTATTTCATACCTGCAGTTATCAAAAGGCATACAGGTCAATAATCCCACTACGCCCGCCGAGGCTTCCAACTCGGTCTTCTCTTATCCTATGACTACTGACTCCGAAACAGCGCAAACTCTACTGGCTCTTTTTACGGCATCCACTTTTTCCGATAAGAAACTTACGCCCAGCGCAATGTATGGTTTGTTCTGTGACGTAAAGCCCTCGTTCCGCCCCACTTTTGATAAAATTCCACCAGCGTTGCTTTCATTTGGCGGGTCTGTAGTTGCAGTTCTATTTTTGAATATCTTCAACTTACATCTGAAATTTGAAATTTTCCCGTTACATCGGAAAACGTCCACTATAATCCCTCGCCACAAAAAGGGTCCTCCCTTTGATCCCTTGAACTACTGACCGATCAAACACACACCGGGGGCTTCTGGACTACATGAGCGTCAAGTTAAAAAGAGCTTCTCTGAGAAATTATTGTCCAATAACTTAGCACATAAAGGCAAACATGGTTCTCTTAAAACCCGCTCTTCTAAAACCTGTCAGTTTGACTTTTTGAACATGGTCACTGCGGCCGCTGACAGTTGGAGATGCCTAATCGTCATCTTTTCCGACATGACTGGGGCATATGACCGTGTTTCTTACTCGGGGCTCCTGACCAAGCTCGAAGCCTTTAGACTTAAATCTCCTATTCTCAACTGGTTCTCCTCTGACCTTTCCAATGGCAACCAATTGGTCTCAGTCGGAAACCATCTCTCACAACCCTCCTCCGCCATTAGTGGAGTCATTCAAGGAAGCGTGCTAGGACCACTTCTATTCCTTTGTACATTATTGCTGTTCTCCGCAGAGTACGTCACGGAACCCCGTTCCTATTTCCGGACGACATGAAAATTGTATATGAACTCTGACACCTGAACCTTAATGGCGCAACTCCCATTTTTACGGTACTACCTAGAACATCTTAAACGATGGTATCACTCCTGGAAAATGGAGCTCTCTGTTCAGGAACGCAGCTTTATGACGCTACTCTGGTAAGCCCCCTCGAACTCTTTCCTTTTACGCAGCTCTCATACCACCCACAAACCATCAGTACGAGATATTGGATTGCATCACTTGTGAGCCCTAAACTTCTCGGAATACGTATCTTCCCAATCTGCCAAGGCAAACGAATCTTTGGGATTTTATGCAGATCTCCCATCCTGCGCTACACAAAATTCCTATCGTATCAGTCCTACGTCCGACCCTGCCTAGAGTACCGCCCTATCATAATCGCTAACAATATCCAATCAGACAGAATAACTTTAGAGAGCAAACAAAGCTCATTCACGAAGCAGCTGCTTGGTTATTCCACCACACTCAATTATAAAGAGCTCTGTGCCTCCCTCCACATCGAGCCTCTTTGGCTACACTGTATGAGACTTAACCTTTGCTTCCTTCATAGGCTTATTCATCGCCTGGCGTTTTCTTCCACTGGAACTCCATGTGTCCAATCACTTTTTCCCTACTCACTCCGTCACAAAGATCTGCTTCTTTTTAATCCGAATGCTAGCCTATCCATGAGATTTGATTTCTTTCTACTAAAATATCCCAGGCTTTGGAATAAACTCGCTATCGAAATTCGTGGATGCTTCCCCCCTCACTTCAAAACATCAATGGCACATTACCTCACTATTGATAATACCCCGATGTTAATTGACGTTAACACGTCTTCGACTAGTGCTTCTGAAGTGGGACCTGACCTCTAGCTAATCCTAAAAACCTCATTCCATATGCGTTTCTTTTCCCAGAAGTCTCCCACACCCTGATAAGTCCTGAACCCTACAATTCCCTCCCTATACTAGCTTTCTTCTTTACCCCACTAGCCGCGACCAATAGTCATCCCGCTCTAATCACTGTCCTTACGGTCCGGCTTATAACTGTCTCTCATCCTTGCACTGTACCCCATGGCACCCCTAATCAATTGGCTCATATCTATTCACACTCAGGATAGCTCACATCTGATTTTTGCCTCATTACTAATTCATGCTAAAGCTCAGGCTAGTTTGATGCCAGTCCCTCACAAACTTATTTGAAGTCTGTTGCTCTATCCTAAGACCTAGCTTTCATCGTTTTATTGGACAAGTTTTCTTCTTGCTGTCTGTGTCTTCCACCTAGGTCCTTCTTAACATTGTTGTTACGCCTCTTCCGACGCCACAGCTGCCACAAAAGCCAGACTGCAGCCCTCTTCCACTTTTACTTCAGACCACGGACATTTTGGCCTATCCTATTCCATGAACACTAACTCCGCACATTTTTCTCGCTGGATATAAAAATTGAACCGCTGGCCCGGTGCAATGTTCGCGCATCATTTGATTGCTCTCTAACCCGCTTTGATCTTTGAAACTTCCAAAAACCAGCAGCCTGACCGTTGACTACTCTACTGTAGGCGCTGCAATGACCCATCTTAATCCCAACAGTGTGGGACCCGTCAGATCCACTTCTTTGGCCGGTAAGTATCGGGCGTGCGGGTCATCCGCAGAGACTTGCGGGCGCGGCTAGAATGGTGGATCGCAACCCCCGTCATCGAGAACGGTTTTCGGTTCAGGTGTCCAGCGCGGCCATTCCCACCCTAAAGCACAGCTTGTGGATTGCGGAACTTCATCGTCAAGCTCGTACTGCTGCCACAAACATTGTAAAGTTCATGCGTGGAAATCTCCCCTAGCCGTTGTCATATACTTGTATCGTTGATACTATGCCCTTTATCCTATTCACCCTGGAACAAGTACAGCATGCTTCAACCACTACACATCAACGTTTGTTTGTATCTTGCTCACGTGAAGTGGCATAATTTTGATTCAAACTTAGACTACCGTGACGGTGGTACCTGACATTGGCCTTTGTTGAACTATGGTCTTCGTTGTTAGACGTTGTGGCCGTACAGTTGAGATTTGTACACATTTATATGCATATAGCTTGTTAATCCAGTACTGTAGAAACTACGAACCAATGTTATTCTGGTTTTGAGATTCGTTTTGAATTGGCTACGCGTTGCTCACAGCCGGAATAACCGTTACGGCACTCAACTAGGAATCACCAGTAGGAAGTTATTCAGAAAGGCCAAGAAGAGGACAAAGACAAACCGAAGCTGGACAAGACGTAACCCGGAAGGTCCCCGGGGTATTTTTGGGTGATACTGATTCCTTAGGCATTGCTAGGCCTGTTAGTCCTGTCAGTGCAATTTCATGTACATCAGCTAATGGTACAGGACTTAAAGGTGATGATATCGGTCGACTGAGAAAAGTTGAATTAGAAACCCAGCTTAGACAGGCTAGGGAAGAGGAGGAATTTGCCAGGAAGGAACAACTTCAGAGACGAGAGCGAGAGGTGACTTTGGAGACCACGGAACATACGGCCATTCGGCCCAGCAGTTCCGTGGAACGATTCAAGCCGACTTGTACCAGTGTAAACCACGCTAGTGACTTACCAAGAGTGGAGTTGTTCCCATTCGACGGGAGCGCAGAACAGTACTGTAAGTTCGTTAAACAATACGAGAACTTTGTGGAAAGGAGGGTATCCAATCAAGGACAGAGATTCTTGTATTTACTGCGTTACTGTAAAGGAAGAGCCAGGGAAGCAATCGACGGGTGCTCGATGCTGGATCCCGAAGAAGGTTACACTCGGGCACGGGAAGTCCTGGAAGACATATATTGGCAACCATTTAAAGTCACTCAGAATTTGATCGATGGTGTACTATCAGAGGCAAAATGTTCCAAAGGTGGGTCGGGCTCTCTATCCAGCCTGGTGATAAAAATGCAGAACTACAGCATCGCATTGAATCACCTAAATAACCGATCGGACTTGAATGCAATGCACACATTGGAGGCCATAGTGCGCAGTTTACCCACAGAACTACAGGGTAGATGGGCCGAGGAAGCTGAAGGGATCAGTAGATTTGGGCGAGAAACCACGTTCAAAGACCCGAAGCAGTTTATAGACCGTCATGCCCGAGTTGCAAACAGTCGTTTCGGTCATCTAGTGTGCGAGACGGGCAAGTTGCTTAGGATTACGACGATGCAAACCTGGAACAGGGAACTAAGTAGAAGCCGACCATGGGCAAACACACACATTATCTCGCGAAGGTGAAAACTAGCAGGTGTTCATTTTGTGGAGGGTCTCATCGCCTATCGGAATGCACTAGCCTCCGCAAAGTAGACGTCGATGAACGAAGGGCAATGGCTAAGAGACTGGGCGTGTGCTTCGTCTGTCTCAACGATTCACATCGAGCAGCGATGTGCCGAACGGAACCCAGTTGTAGTCAGGATGGACGCCACAGGAAGCACCATTACCTACTTCACAAATGCCAGATTTTGAATGCCGAAGAAGCCTCGAGGCCAAGTGAGGTCTGCTCAAAATCTCGCTCCACTAAGAAGCCCATTCGCCCGGGAGTAATAGCAGTTGGCGTAGAAACCCCAGCTGGGGTTACAAAAGAGATGGCCTTCGTAGCTAGTGGCTCGGATACCACGCTAGTAAGGAAGGAGTTTGCAGAGATATGGGATCAGAGGGGATCAATCTTCATTAGCAGTGAGCACAGTGAGTGGCACCGGAGTCATCCAGTCGTCCAAACTGCACCTACAACTCGTTTTCTTAGTCAGCAACAATAGAACAGAGACTCTAGAAGCATTCACTATTAAGGACCTGCCGATGAGAGCACCTCAATCAGTACAATCGATTCTGACTCAGTGGCCTCATCTCTACGGGGTTACGATCGAGAAGTGGATGAATAACGAAATTGATCTGATGATCGGTCGTGACGTACCGGAAGTGCATTGAGCCCTGGATCAAAGAATCGGAAGCCGCAAAGCAACCTATGCAGTACGCACTATATTCGGTTGGACTTTATGTGGTAGTACAGACGGCCGATGCGGCAAACAAATCAAATGCACTTCGGTGGAAACGACTAACATCGAACAGGCATTCCAACAACTGTATAGCACCGAATTTGCAAACCTGGCCATGGACAGAGATGCCCCATCACGAGAAGATAGGTCGGCTTCGAAAATGGTAGCGGAGGACGCTAAGTTTGTAATAGATTGTATCGAGGTTCCTGTCCAGTGGAGACCCAACATGAAACCCATGCCAAACAGCCGATAAATGGCTCTCAAAAGATTATGCTTTCTCAAGACCAGGCTAATTCGAGAACCACAATTAAAGATAAAATACACGCGAGCCATGCGACATAACATACACTTGGTTTACATAGAAAGAGTGGATACAGCAGTTACCAGCGCAAATTTGAGGTGGTACCTACCACATCACCCGTTCGTGAACCCAAAGAAACCGGGGAAGGTCAGAGTAGTTTTCGACTTTGCCGCGAAACGTCCGAGTGTGTCACTCAAAGACCATATACTACAGGGCCCAGACTGGACAACACAACTAGTCGAGGTTTTATGTCGTTTCCGGCTAGGAAAAGTAGCCGTCTCTGCGGACATACGTGAAATGTTTCTACAAGCAAAGATGCCCGTTAAAGACAGGGACGCCTTCCGTCTCCTCTGGTGGCCTGAAAACGACGCAAGTCGCGCACCTGACGAGTACAGGCTGACCGTTCATCCCTTTGGGACGGTATTATTTCCATTCTGTGCTAATTTTGACCTCCGTGAAACCCTCAAGCGTTTCGACGGCACCAGCAATTTGTTAGGAAGAGCAATGGACCACTTCTACGTGGACAATTTTCTGTGTTCCTTCGACGACCAAAATACTGCTGTTCTGTATATGACCGAACTGATCGCCACTCTAAATGCCGGAGGATTCAACCTCACTAAATGGACTTCAAACAGCCAGGAGGTGCTCAGTGTTATACCGAAGTCCGAGAAAATGGAGTGTGCGAGAGAGCTTTTGGGATCCCCTTCAAAAACGGAGCGCACGCTTGGACTTCAATGGAAACCCAGAGGGGACGAATTCATTTTCACTCTAAACCTACCCAAACGACCAGTCACACGGAGAGGAATCCTATCATCAGTCTGAAGCCTCTATGACCCCCTAGGTTTCGTTTCGCCACGGTTGTAACCGGGAAAGTGCTTGCTGCAATCGCTGTGCCAAAGAGGGACGGGTTGGGACGAACCTCCCCAGGATGACGGCGATAAACGATGGCGCGACTGGCTGCACAGCCTGAATCAACTTGGTGAGATCAAAATACAAACATGCTTGACAGGAATCAAGTGCACAAAAGATGCCCAACTCCACTTTTTTCTGATGCATCATAAATATGCTACGGGATAGTTGCTTACGGCTGCTGGGTGGACGCAAATGGTGGGCGGCACAGCCAGATACTATTCGCAAACGCGAGAGTGGCTCCACTGAAAACGGTGTCGACTCCAAGGCTGGAACTGACGGCAGCAGTACTGGCCGTGAAAACCGCGACGCTGATTAGGAGATGCTTGGATCAGATAAACTGAGAACCAAACTTTTGGACGGACTCAGCCACGGTACTTCATTACATAAACAACACTACCACTCGTTTTAACACCTTTGTGGCCAACAGACTCACTATAATCCACGAGACGACTAAAACCGATCAATGGCACTATGTAAAATCCGCCAGTAACTCGGCCGACTTCTGCTCAAGGCTCCTGAAAACACCAGAGAGGTTGCGGACCTGGACAATGGGACCGGACTTCCTAACTGCAGCTAGAGAGATGTGGCCAACGCTATTAACACCCAAGGCTGATGATGGTGATACCGAGACTAGAAGACTGATCTGGCTATAAACTTCACGGGAAGCGTAAGCCTGATAAAGAAACTGTGCCAATTCCCCAACTGGACAAAAATGTTAAGGGCTGTGGTCTGGTGGACACGATACAAGGTACTCCTATTGATTTTGAAATGTACGCGACCACAGAACGCATTAAATGTGGGGACGATACTACCAGGCGAGCTGAACCAAGCCGAACTCAACGTTATACGCCTATTGCAACTAGACGCTTTCCCGTTGGAGGCCCGCGAGCTAACCGGGATAGCTGATAACACCAAAGAAACCAGGTTGTTGCACAGCAGTATCCGAAGACTAAACGTCATGAAAACCAACGGACTACTGAGAGTTGGAGGGCGGCTGACGTATTCAAATCTAGAGTATGAAACAGAATACCCCATATTAGCCCCTGGTAACCACTACACAACGAGACGCCTGATAGACCATGTACATCGAGAAGAGGGACACGCAGGTTTGAACCACTTATTGAACAATACATGCCGACAATTTTCGGTGGCAAAGGGACCAGCGACGGTCAAGCGAGTCATAGGCAACTGCATCTTTTGTCGTCGCCGGAGGGCGGTGGCAGGCCAACAAATGATGGCTCCGCTTCCAGCCATAAGAGTTCAACCGGGATGGTGCCCGTTCGTTGAAATTGGCGTCGACCGCTTTGGCCCATTACTTGTACGACAACAGAGGAGCACGCAAAAGAGGTATGGCTATCTGATAACATGTTTACAATCCAGAGCAGTCCATCTTGAGGTAGTGCGTAATATGACCACCGATCCATTTCTAATGGCCTTTCAAGGGCTCGCCGCGAGCCGGGGCCTCCCCAAGAACGTATACTCAGACAGTGGTCTGAACTTTGTCGGAGCTCATGAGGAGTTAGAGAAATGGTGGAACTGCCTGGACCACGCCGAAATACAAAACAAGACCGTAACAAAGAGGATAGAATGGCACTTCAACCCACCTTGTGCCAGTCATCGTGGTGGCGTTTGGGAAAGGCTGATACGATCGACTAGGAAAATACTCACAGCCCTGGCCTCACAACAAAACCTCGATGACGAGACGCTGACTACTTTACTAACAGAAGTAGAACGCATATTGAACAACAGACCCCTGGTGCCGATCGTCCCAGACCCGGGAGGCAAACCGGCACTCACCCCCAACGACCTAGTATTACTCCGGTCAAACGCAGGAGTAACCACCCCGAAAACCCTACGTGGGACGTACTTTGTTGGATGGAAACAGGTGAACCACCTAGCACAGGCTTTCTGGAAACGATGGACGAGGGAGTACTTACCGACACTGCAGCTTCGGCAAAAGTGAATCTCCAAACAGAGGTCGTTCAGGCGTGGCGACGTGATCACCCACGTGGAGAGCCACTTACATAAAGACGATTGGCCGGTTGGAGTGATCGAGGATTGTCGTACAGAAATCGATGGTCTCGTGCGCACGGTGGTGGTGAGAACGAACAAAGGAGTCGTATTGCGAGATATGCGTAAGATATGTCTACTTGAAGGTGACAATGACGAGGGCGAATTCGACGCCACACATCAAGCCAAAACCAAGTCTGCTGATGCCAGATGAAGCTGAATTCATTTATTTATTCCTCATGCTTTCTCCCGTGGGACCCAACCCCCCACACCGTCTTTGAAGTACATTTATGTTTAAGCTCATACGGTGTTCACGATTTATTATGGAGTTGGTTGTCCAAACCTTAGTTTATCACACGGCCCGACATTGTCTGTGAGGTAGCGGAAACTCTTGAACAAGCACTTGTCGACCGTTTGCAAAAATATCTCTCTTTTCGTGACCTATTTATATTATTATTCAACCTGTGTCCAAGTGGATATGAATTGTGAGTCAAACATACTTCTAATGTGATAACACCACATGTTGAGCCGCTGATGTTCGCGTACCCCGTAGTCATCTCGAATTTTTATTGCGAATTCCCAGTCTTCATCTTGCCACGAACTTTACTCTTGCTTGGGCAGCCTTTTTCTCCACATTCCGTAATCTGTCTACCCATCCCGACCACATCGAAGCCCTTTTTCGTATACGGATAACGTCGTATCATTCTCAGAAGAGACTCTAAGACGTCGAGAGGTGGAGCATAACCTCAAAAAACCTTGAGGCGTGTCTACCACTGGCCAAAGTTAGATAAAGCCCACTGCGACCTACGCACGCTCCAACTAGGTAGGATGGGGCAAACCACTACCCCAACTGACTCCCTTGATGTTGACCGTTTCATGGAGGAATTTGGTGGGCGGTGTAACGTACATGCGTGGAAATCTCCCCTAGCCGTTGTCATATACTTGTATCGTTGATACTATGCCCTTTATCCTATTCACCCTGGAACAAGTACAGCATGCTTCAACCACTACACATCAACGTTTGTTTGTATCTTGCTCACGTGAAGTGGCATAATTTTGATTCAAACTTAGACTACCGTGACGGTGGTACCTGACATTGGCCTTTGTTGAACTATGGTCCTCGTTGTTAGACGTTGTGGCCGTACAGTTGAGATTTGTACACATTTATATGCATATAGCTTGTTAATCCAGTACTGTGTAAACTACGAACCAATGTTATTCTGGTTTTGAGATTCGTTTTGAATTGGCTACGCGTTGCTCACAGTCAGAATAACCGTCACAAACATGTCGTCCACTTTGCCATCTCCGACTATTGTTCTTCCATTGAGCCAGCTCGCAGTATTGGGATTGCAGCTTACGTATCCAGGCTCGGCAAATTCATTACCCCAGCTATGTGCTGAAAAGCGTGTAGCTTTTATCCCCACCGATCAACCCTCTCCTCCCCTAGGTGCGCCATAATCGCCCACATAATGGCCGTCGATTTTGGCAAGCTCCTCACTGCCTACTTTCTCTGCATCTCATGTGTGATTTTTCTCCCATCCCTTCCGCAAGCCTGCCCATTTAATTTATCAGAACTCGCGGCTTCTATTCAATCGTTCGCACTTTTACTGTCACCGTTCGTTTCCTCACCAGAACCGATAAACTTCCATCTTCGCAGAAATTTATTTTCTAGTTCTTCAGAAGTCACACCTGTGATTAGCTATTGTTTGCCATCTCCATCAGTCCAGAAGCCTGCTTTTACAGTACCGGTGGACCCCTTTATCCCGACCTCGTTTCGCCGCTTGACCCTTTCACACTTAAACGTCTCAGATATATTTATCGTGCAGCTCCTCCGGTGTCATTCCTCAAGTTACCTGTCCAGATGGCCGACAAATTGTACACTTACCGTCCACCTGCCATAACGTCACCATTTAGTACTGTTCGGCTGTGCAACCACCTTTCAACGCATCCAAGATTGGGTTATTACCCAATAACCACCTTCATGCAGATAAACCACTGTCCCCTCGTTGTTCAATATAAACTGCTGGATGTTCATCTGTCCTCTATTGGTCTTTTTCACCAGTTTTTCATTCCTTCTCTCCCACAAGTCGTGCCTTTCATTACATTTTTGGACCCGTTTCATATGACTTGATATATATGCAATTCCGCAAGTAACCCGCGTCCATACTGTCTGCTGTTGAACCCTAACCTTCTCAGTTACGTGTCATGCGGCTTCAGTCACGCGTCTTTATGACTCGGCAGACCCATCTCAATGTTCATTAAAAGATGTGCACCTGCCATTCATCCATTTCATCATCTCCTCGGCGAACTGCACACCACTGTAGTCTTTGTACCGTTCCGCATTCCACATTGATTTATCATTTATTTTCATACTGTTATTTCTAGACCAACAAAACTTACGCAAAATATTTGCTTCCCATCACCTGTAATTCTCTGGCCTTCTCATCAACTTCATTATGGTAGTACCCCGTTCCCTCCGGAGTTTTTGCTCTCTCGGTGTACAACTGGGTCCACCGGTTTCGAACCTCCGATTTCAGCTGCCGTATCCGCCGACTGATTCTATTTTAGTCCAAATCCTATGTTTTTATAGCATCTTTATGCCGAAACCACAGGTTTCGTAGTTCTGCTCTCTATTGTCGTATTCTCCACTGTTCATAACGGTCACCCGGACAGTTATCTACTCTCTACTCTATCACCACTTTTGCACGCTATCCGCCTCCGCTATGGCACTTCACATCGATTCATAACCGTTATTCCGTCTCCCTATTGTTACTTCGTAACACGCCTGCACTAATGTAAATAATCTGTCCGAAGTTTACCTGCTCTCCTCTAGCCATTTCTCCCATCACAGCACTTGATTCCGTATCCGCTCCCATTCCGATCTCATGTACACTGATCTTGTGATTGCCTCCGTTGGAGTCCTGCCATCAGGGTTTTAATTCCACTTGGCGGATTGAGTCCTCGCCATTTGTCTCTAAAGATCCATTCATGTACGTCACACAGTTTTCTATCCATACGCTTTTTATGCACTGCAGCATGCAAAGACCCTCCAAACTTCCTGTAAAGTCCAGCCACCGGAACGTTCGAGCGACGCATAGCGACCAATTTCGACACAATTCAAAACAAAGTCGATTCCGATTAGCTACGTTACTGTATACAAAAATTAATTAATTTTACAATAATCAAACCCCAATAGTGTTCCTTCTGGGCTCTTTCGCTCCAAGTTGGACAACAAATCAACAACTGCAGCTGGGTTACAGCAAAAGGTTAGATACAGAAGTTGAGATTACTAAATACAGTCACAACGAAGTTCAAGCTGAGCTGCTGTCGCTCGGGGCAACGGTAGGAGTCAGGTTTGTGACAAATATTTGAAGAAATAAAACAAATAACTGGAATTTTAGCAAAGATAGTTCATACGAATGATAAATGTTGTTTGTAACATGGATGCTAATGCATGGAACGGGGTTTTCTGAACTCCTTTACACCGGCCCCCAAAATCCGACCCAGATTTTTCCCGTGCACCGCCAGGTGTGGTCGGCCTCATGCCTCGGCTAGCCTTACCGTTCCTCAATACCTAAGGCTTATTACCGTCAGTAGCAGTTCCTAGTCGGACAAAGGAATCAACTCTCGGTGGTACCCCCCGGTTCGGAAGATCCAAAGATCCGCCTCCCACTTGAGGAGAGTTGGCCTCTGAACTTACACCACCAGTGTCCGATCCGCCTTTAATAAGACAAATCGTTCTATTATCACGGAGCACTAATCCTTCGTTATTTCGCACTGCTGCGGTTCGTACCAAGCCATCGTCTGAAGCTGAGATTCTTTTGATGACTCCTATCGGCCACTGGCCAAGCGACAAAGCCTCCGAAAATAGCAGCACTACATCACCCGATCTAAAGTTGCGTTCTCCAGTTATCCACTTCTGTCGCCGTTTTAATAGTGGAAGATATTCCCTGATCCATCTCTTCCAAAACACAGATGTTAGGTAGTTTGCCTGCCTCCACTGACGAACCATTCTATCGCGCAACGAATCCGTCGGAATATATCGTGGGTTTGCCCTCAAGATAGGTAGGTCATTGGGCGTGAGTACTGGCAGATCACGACAGTCTGAGGTCAAAGGCACTAGCGGTCGTCCGTTTACTATCCGCTCACTTTCCGTAAGGAATGTCAACAATATCTCGTCAGTCATCAGCTGCTCGTCACAATTTGTAGGAAGTACTCTTCTAACCGAGCACACCATGATCTTTCATATGCCACCACCGTGACTCGCATGTAGGGGACTGAAGAGCCACTGCATGCCCCGTTGCAACAATCTATCAGCAATCTTATCACTGGACCAGTTTTCCATTAGGTTCTTCAATTCCCTATGAGCCCTAACAAATTTTGTACCGTTATCACTAGAAATCTCGGACGGTGCCCCTCTCCTCGACATGAAAAGCAGTAATGTCATGATGAACGAATCAGTGCTTAGAGAATAAGAAACTTCAATATGTACCACACGCATCTGGAGGCAAGTGAAGGTGCATCCATATCGTTTCTCCATGCTGCTCCCATGTTTAGCCGCGAATGGGCCAAAGTAATCTATTCCGACGTACCTGAACAGAAACTAACCTTTTTGAACTCTAATGGTTGGTAGAGGAGCCATCATCTGTTTGCCTACGACCGCCAAATGCTTCCGGCATTTCCAACATCCTCCAAATACTCGCTTGATGGCAGCTCCCCCCTGTACAATCCAAAAATTTTTGCGAAGTTCCGCGAGTAACTGAGAAGGTCCTGCGTGTCTTTCCATCGCGTGATACCATCAGATTATCGAATTTTGTAATCGGGTGAGTCTTGGGTAGTATCACCGGATGTTTCACACCCTGAAACTGACTGGAGTAGTTCAGTTGTCCTCCAGCACAAATGATTTCATTTCATAAAATTGGATGGAGTTTAAATAGAGTCCTGTTCATTAGAGATTTGTTTGTGCGTAGGTCATTGCTCCTGTCTCGTAGCCATTTTAACTCCTCGCCATAGACCTTAGCTTGTACAATCAGAATAACACTTTCCTCCGCTTTAGCAATGTCGTGTGACTTCAGCGGCCCAGTTCTCAATCCTAGATCCGTGCCCCCTTCTCTCATGACTGCCAAGTACATTTTAAAATGGGTTAACCAAGCTACCGACTTCAGCAAGTGAAACCAACTGGAGTACCTGGCCAGAAGTGTATCCGTCCATGTATCCTGCAACACCGTGAGAACTGTACTCGAATGCTGCTTCAACTCAACGTTTGGTGGTGCTGCAGCAACGGTAGTACTGGTCGACCATGAAGTTTCATCGTTCATTGAGAATTTAGGACCTTCGAACCAGCATCTGACATCACTTGGTGACGTTGTGCCTCTTGATACCAATTCTGCAGGGTTAGTCTTCGACCTGACATCACGCCACTGCCAGGGTTCCGACCACTGATAGATTTCAGCCAAAAGGTTCGCAAAGTACGTACTAAATCTCGTTTTAGTGTTGTTTATGTAGTGCAAAACTATACCAGAGTCCGTCTAGTGGTAAGTCTTATCAAACTTGATTCCAGATTCTTCCATAAGAATCCGAGAGACTCTAACGGCCAGTCTTGCTGCGGTTAACTCCAATCGAGGGATCATTACGGTCTTCATAGGAGCTGCCCTTGACTTAGAAAACAGTAGAGCACAGTAGGGGGCCATGTCCCTTGAAACCATTCTGGAATACGCCACCACCCCATAGCCAACCTCAGAAGCGTCACAAAATACATGAAACTGTACACCTTCGTTCAGTGAGTCACCTCTAATAACAGAAAGCTGAATTTTGATTGCGCAAAGTTGTTCCATACTTCTTAGCCACTCACTCCAACATCGTAGGGGTTCGTCTACAGTTGGGTCGTCCCAACCAAGCTTCAAGCGACACAGTGATTGCAACAACACCTTGCCTGGCAGAATGAAAAGTGAGACCAACCCTAGTGGGTAGAACACGGGGATACTACAGACAACAAGCCACGCCCTGTTTGAGGTTTTTCGCATATTGCGAATGAAAATTGGAACGTGTCTTCTATTGCGTTCCATTCTAACCCCAAAGCCCTCTCCGGCACAGGCGCGCAACCATCAATTTTCAAAGTGGGATGGGCCAGCTCCGATTTCGGTAAAATATCCAGCACCTCCTTATTATTACACACCTACTTATAAAGCCGAAATCCACCTCGTGATATTAACTCATTCATCTGTGTAGCGAAAACTTGCATTCTCCGGTGCGGGCAAAGAAACGAGACAGTTGTCTACATAGAAGTTGTTATACACGGCCCTGGAGACTTTATCCTCATACTGTCCCCCCCAATTGTCTGCCGTGCGACGTAACGCAAAACTGGCACAAAATGGGGAGGAAGTGGCACCAAACGGGTGGGCATTCATCTGATATTCAACAAGATTACCACCAAGTCGACCATTTTCCCACCAGAGGAACCTCAGTGCTCCTTTTTATCTCGTTGGCACCCGAAAGCGCATGAACATTTCTTCAATGTCCGCAGCCAGCGCGACAGATTCCATTCGAAAACGAAGCAACACTCTAACTAGGCTTGCTGTCGTATCCTGTCCCTGTAGCAAGTAATCATTCAAGGAGCGTCTCTGGAATGCAGCCGCACAGTCAAACGCCACCCTCAACTTGCTAGGCATTTTAGGGTTAGTAACCGCGTGATGTGGTAAGTACCACTTTGACTCAAGACCCGCTTTTAGCTGCACATCGGGCACTAACTGGGCGTGGCCCTTGCGCACATAACCCTCCATTATTGTAGAGTATTTGTCAAAGAATTCAGGGTCACGCGCAAACCTTTTCCTCAAGCCGCTCAATCTCACTTTGGACACAATATAATTATTTGGACGTCTTATTGGAGGATTCCGCCACAAAAGTGCAACTCCAAAGTGCCCGTTCAACCAGGTTATGGTATTAGAAACCGTACCAACGGCCTGTTTGTTTTCTAATAAAGGAGAATTTTCCGATGCCCACCCATGGCATAAATTGGCGTTGTATAGTCGATCAATCTGTTCTGCTAAGGGACCGATTCCCCTCTCAATGTGGTTTTCTGTCTACATAAAACGTGGTTCTTGGTTTATCGGACCAAGAACAATCCATCCTAACATTGTCCGCGCAGCACAGGGTTGTTTTCTCTTGCCGTGTCTTTGCTCTAATGCCCAATGTGCTTCAGGATTCGCACTCTCGAATCTTCCAGATCCTGTCTTTGGACGCAATGTAGGTGAGACCAGGATAAAATGTCCGCATCTGCGCAGTACGGGACTGCTTGGATTGGTAGCCTATCAACACGAAAGTCTCGCTCTATATTCACGAAATCGTTCTCTGACAACGAGTTCAGTCGCAGCTCCGTTATTCACGAATTCCAGGTGGTAGTCCCATTTACGGTCAAAATCAAAAGTGCGGTCGGGGATGCCTTCAGGTTCACTAGCTCCATAAGGTTTTTTTGTATTAGAGTCACATCTGACCCGCTGTCCAGCAGAGCGTGGATCTCCACAGAGCCCCCCGGTCCGTCTACTCGCACTAGTAGCACACCCAAACTGACCCGACATTTTAGCCTAAGAGTAGCCGCACAATTGTTGGTCCACTGCCCAGGTCTTTTTGCATTGTCCGTACCCAGCTTATCCAGCTGCAGCCTTCTTTTTGTACCTTGAGTGACTCGATCAGCACATCGCTTCCGGGCAACATGCAGTAGAGGGTGGAGCCTTTTTTGACAACCTGATGTTGAACATGGTTTGGAAGCAGAAACGTAGCTGGACAGATGTCCACACATAAGACACGAAAAATAAGCCTTGATTTTTTCGATCAATGCCCGACGACCGGGTATATCGCGAGACAGGAATCGCTGACATTCCTCAAGTGTGTGTATTCCATTACATACCGAGCTCCTATTAGCTGCCGACCAGCAAAGTACTACCCTGATTTGACGTGAACCGTGTCGTTTCTGGATGCGGGTTTTTTGCCTAATTCCTCTAAATGGACGATCGCGAATACCCCGGAGCCTTGCTATTGGCAGCCACTTTGCCAGACCTACTTCGGGCAATCCGAGCCTCACGGGACACTAAGTGCTGCAGATCTTGGAACCTCGGTTCGTCTCTTCTTCCCAAAATATTGTCAACGGTCTTAGCCCACGAAACCTGGAGACGCGTTGGTGGCACTCGAGTGATACGTTCCATAGTCTGCAGTGAGTTGAGGTCTGACATGCAACTCAACTGTGGGAGGGCAACTTCACAGTTCAGCATTCTCAACGACAATTTGGTCAGGGCGTCCAAATCTTCCATCAGAGGCTTCAAACCCTGCAGTAAGCCGTCAATCGGTGAACGAGCCACTACATGATCTTTTCCATACAGACCTCTTAAGATTTCCCTAGCTCTATTGTATGCCAGTGTTGGAGGCAACATAACACACTCGGCAATCGCATCCCTTGCTTGTCCCTTGCAGTGATGCATCAAATTAAGTAGGTGCTAGCCATCGTCTTGAACTCTACCTTCGACGTAATATTCGAACTGTTTCATCAACCTCCAGTACGTTGACGAGCGGCCCGAAAATGACTCCAGTTCTACCCCGGGTAAGTCCAAACGATAATCCACTGCAGGTTCCGCCACTGGGACCAAGCTTGTCGTTCGTGGTGCATCGTTCTGCACGTGACAGTCACCTAGGTTACGAGAAAGATGTTCACTGACCATTACTCCACCCTTGACTTCATTTCTTTTGATTAGATTTTCTTCTTCGTCAGCGAGTAAAAAGGCTGTTTCGCCATTTCCGTCTCATTCCTCACCTGGAGCAGCTTACTTTGCTTATCTGATTTTGATTGTTCTGCAACCTGCTTCTCCTTCAACTCAGCTAGAAACAAATCAGCTCTAGCCCTATGGGAAACCGAGCTAGCCCTAGAACAACCTGATATACCAGAGCCTGAGCAAGAAACATGACCAACATCTATGGGGAAAAGGGTTTAGTTCACATGGAGGGTATTGTCATTTGATTCGGAACGGTTTGCCGATTTGCTGCATAATTTCATGTCTCAGCAATTGCCAAGGATATAGAGTACTGTAAAGTCCAGCCACCGGAACGTTCGAGCGACGCATAGCGACCAATTTCGACACAATTCAAAACAAAGTCGATTCCAAATAGCTACGTTACTGTATACAAAAATTAATTAATTTTACAATAATCAAACCCCAATAGTGTTCCTTCTGGGCTCTTTTGCTCCAAGTTGGACAACAAATCAACAACTGCAGCCGGTCTGGGAAGCGGTGCAGAGCGGCCGCCCGAAAAGCCTCCGGGGACGTTTACCGGCTTAGAAGAACCTTCGTCTCCAGCAAACCACGGGTCTTTTGCTACGTTTTAAGGCCCTCGGTCGGCCGCCCCTGAAATGCTGTGCCCCGGTTTGGCGGCCCCTCCTGGTAAAGGATATTGAGCTTCTCAGACAGATAATAATAATAATAATAATAATAATAATAATAATAATAGTAATAATAACAATAATGCTATATTTCTTGATCGTGGTCAAGGCACACGCACAAGGCATGATCAGAGAACACAGCAATTCACAGTAATGTAGGGTAATCACAATTTTGAAGTTCATGGCTTACACAATTGCAGTAATAGAAAGACCAGCTTGGGCGGTGTTTAAGTGAACTAACGGGGGGAGGGTTCGGCGCGGCCATTATGAATCGGTTTCAGATTCGGAACTGGGACGATGCGGTTAACGGGATGGACGTAGGAATGCAGGTGGAGAGTTACTGAAGAAGGGTAAAAGTGCAGTATTTGCAAGAACCCATAAAGCAACTGGTGTTGGACATCACAACATGAACAAGGGAGTTGGGGCAAGAATAATACCCAACTTGCTTTATGGATGCTGATAACTGTCTACGACAGATCCGGTAGTCCAGAATGGATCACAGCAATCTACGGAATTTGGTGTTCAGTTGATGAAGATGGAGAGAGAGAGCGGTGGAGTGAAGGAGATTCAAAGAAGAGTCGGGAAGTGTAGAAGGAGTTGCAGTGTGGCACCAACTGGATATCTGAGGAATCAGTATTGAGAAACTGGTTGAGAGTGCTACAGAAAGAAGATTAAAAACAGAGTTAACATGGCGTTATCAAAGTGCAGCTGGAGATGCTTGCAGGATATAGAGAAGATTGACCCTCTATTGGATAACTCAGTGTGGGGGGTGCCTGTGATAAAAATGCGAGTGAGTCGAATGGGATAATCAGATTGGCCTTTCTGTATAGGTAATTCTGATATTATACAGAAAATCACATGGAGGCAGAAACCCTCACCAGGAATGCAGTGTGCCTTTAAGGAGCGTGAAAGGTGAATGGACACAACTGGGAATTCCAACAAGCCATCGTGGAGACACTGTTGGAGACAAACTCTGCTGATGCAACCAAGCAAATATGCACAGGTGGCAAACAGGAAGGAAGACAGCGGTGACTGGGAGAGGCCAGACCCGAAGGAACAAAGGGAGTTGAGAGCAAAAGTGAGATTTTCTGCATAGGTGATAAAAGAATGAATAACCAAGTGGTTGGTATTTTGTTTCATGAAGACATTGGTAGCTGTTGATGGGAGGTAGTGCATGATGAGGGCAGCAGTCAAAAAAGGGCTAGGCTGACGAACTAGGGAGAGTAGGTACGGAAAGCAACGGCGAGGGCCAGGCTCCGGTCCTGCAAGCAGAATGAATTGAACCGTTCGTGTGGAGTACGTGAAATGGATGCTGATGGGTGGAGTCAGGAATCTTTCCGGCGGTCCGGTGAGACTATCATGAATGATTGTAATCCTGTTTGTGGGATTGTGATCACTGGTTAGCCACGTAAGGTGCTTTATATAAAGTGTCATCGGGTGTGAGTGTAGGTTTAACCACGGTCAATCCAATCGATCAAATCGTTTAGTCCGTTCGGTAATCCAGGGTTAACGTCGATTTGGTTGACGGGCTGCCCAGGTAACCAGTGTGTTCTGGAATAGAGGAGGAATGCAGCAGTCTGAAGAATGCTCCAGCTGGGGGTTATGATTACCGGCTTAACGAAAATTAGGGTGATAATGCTACCTGATGGCCAGTGGGCCGATCTACGAGGGAAAAGGGAGGACAGCAGTCAGGTTGTTGGCCCGGCTGCAGGTGAGGGAGGAGAAATTATAAAAAAAGGAAACGCTCAGAGATAAGGTGAGGCCCTTTTATGCGACTGCGAATGTGCGGGTTTTCCGTGAGGTTAGGCGTAATCAGATACGTACGCCTGCTGGGTGGAATGGGGTGCTAACATACCGTGAGCAAATACGCTGATCGGCGGGTATTATTATTAAAGGATGGTAATCAGCATAGTGGGACTCTAGTAACGGAGGAGTGCAAGAAAAAGGACGATGTGGCCACTGAGTTATAGCCTGGGACAAGAGAACTAAGTGAGGGTGAGCGCCTACCATTAAAGGAATAACAGTTTACTAGGGGAACTAGTGTCAGTAAGAATTTGGTTTTGTAACTGAGTCTACACGGTAGCAGACAAATCGTCGCTGACTTGGGACAACACCATTAGTGCTTGGGCTCGAGGGGGATAGAAAAAGTAAACTTGTGGATAATAAATCATGAATGTGCAATGATTGCTTTTCGACAACCGATACAGGCGAAGCTTTGCCCATAGCTGTTAGGCGTAGGCGTATAAATGCCGGGGTGTTGTCAGAGCAGAGGTCGCATGATGTAACTATTGAGACCGTGTATCGATCACTGCATTGAACATCAGCAAGCTGGTCAAGGGTTTGCAGGGAACCCAAAAGGGTTGAAGCTGAGTAAGGCGGGGTCGGCAAGTGTATGTGGCGAGTTCGAACGGCGTGCTGTCACCCCGCACTGGTCTAGACAAAAGGAACTGCAGGTTAACCCGAAAGCTTGGGGTTTCCCGTATGCAGGATCAGGTCTAGGCTGTTGTCTGAAATCCGCCTGTAATGAAGGGGGCAGAGAGCATTAGCCCAACACCTTCCCAGGCTAAAGTGAATTTTTTTGTCTTTTTTATTGAGGAGAGGAAGAGCGAATTTACGCCGTAGGGTAAACTTTCCTTTTCTCCCTGACCCGCCCTCCTTTACACGTGGCCCATTGGGTCCGGGACTGATAGGGATGACTGTTTCTCCTTATTGCGAGACCGCTACGGACCAGATCTCATAACCTTCAGGGGTGTAGCTGCTACAAGCAGTGAAAGAAAAAAGATAAGATGGAGCAATCACTCAG
Organism: Fasciola hepatica; assembly: GCA_948099385.1. Taxonomy (NCBI): domain Eukaryota; kingdom Metazoa; phylum Platyhelminthes; class Trematoda; order Plagiorchiida; family Fasciolidae; genus Fasciola; species Fasciola hepatica. The sequence goes on from CANUEZ040000092.1 coordinate 5,968,841, forward strand.
ATAACGGAAGCCTTCCTGGAGCTATCACTTAACAGCTTGCTCTTGCCAATAACAGAGTCGGACGGGTTCCAGTATGTATGCGAGCTATCTGGTGAAAGCACCGCCGATTTTGATATGCAAGGCAACTTCACTGGCACGACAAAGTAGGTAGAAAGGTATCACCACTGGTTTTGCAGAGGTTGGCCGCTAGCTAGTGCAGTGGCAAAGGGGGATTAGGACAGATAAGCCAACGATTTTCGGCCGAAAGGTGCACGCTGAGGGTGAGAACTGGATGCCAGTAGTTGTGTATCGTGCTACTTCCCTACCTGAAGCAGGCCCTTGTGCCGCCTACCATGAGCACCGAATGTAGACCGTTAGAGTTTGCTTCCATGACGAAAATTCGGACCCACCTCACACGGTTCCTCAAACCAGTCCTCACATCGGTGTAGTCCTGCTTTGCAGTACGATAACAACGAAAAAGATACCACGGTAACCATGCAATCATATCCACATCAGATTTCCTTGCTCACATTGGAGCCTAATCTCAGTACGATAGCACTATCGAGGAAGAGCATAGATGAACTCACGTCAATGTTCCAAGACAAGTGACCAATTACCTCTAATCTGTAACCACTGTCACCCCAATAGTTCCTTCAACTTTGACTCCTCAGAAACTACTCAGTACAGAACAACCACTTTACCGAAAGAGACAGTAACAGCGTAGCGCCACGCAAACAGTATGTTAGTCCTACTCGCTCTGTCTGTTATTTCAAACCTATCTTATCGCCTCGTGCCAAACTGCGTTCTGCGTAAGCAAACGGTATCTATCTCCCCAATCCAAACCACCAACCACTAGTTGCACCGTACATTCCACCCAGTATCGCGTTCTCTTCACCTGGTTATCATCCTCATCAGGCTGGTACAACTAACCTCCGGGCCTCTTCAACAACGCCACCATTCATACCAAACGATTACTTTAGTGTTCTACATAACTTCTATCGTAGCCTAAGTAATATTTTCTCACATGAATCTCTTTCCTTTTATCGTTCACATATCTCACCCACCCTGAATCCCTTTTCTACCGCAGGCCACTTACAACAGTACCCACGACCTCCCAGTCTCTACGCCAATCAACACCCGTATATCCCACTTCCATTTCACATTCCCTCTCCAGGTTACAGCCCATCAAATTACTGATGTCAAGAGGGCACCTGTGTTACCGCCCGTATTAAGGCAGGTGCCAAGATACCTGAGGCTGCTACACGTCCTTTTTCTTTCCCACTTAACAGCTACTTAACCCTCCCTCCTCATATTTCTACGCCCCAGCCACCAGTATCTACCAATAGTAAAGCACTCGATAGTGATCTTTCGCGGTGTTGTTCCGCGCTAAGTAGACTTACCAACCGCCGACATCCTTCCAATCTAACGAATCTCATCAGTTCTAGCCACACCCGGCTTAGCTTAACAACCAAGATGACTGCCACGCCAGGTGTTTCTACTCAGCTTATTTCACCATCCACATTACCGACTACTCCATCTCAAGGAATAATGATTGCGTCATCCGATCCGCCTTCAGCAAATGCAATTTCGGAATCCTATAAAGATCTTAACGTTAACCTTGACTCCACTAAACAGTTCTCATTGTTTATGCTGAATGCACGCTCAATAGTGAATAAGATGCGAATGCTGCGTATATTACTGCTCACGTCTGATTACGATCTTATTTTAATTACCGAAACCTGGTTGACAGACAACACTCCAAACGAGGATATCGCTATCACCGGATACCAAGCTTTCAGGAAAAATAGACTCACTCAGAGAGGGGGAGGCTGTCTTATATATGTAAGACAAAACATGCGAGCGAAAATATTTCAGCACCCCATACTCGATAACTTGCCGGATTCAGTTTGGCTACAGGTCACTACAGGATGTTCTGACTTCATTGTTAGTTGCATCTACCGCCCCCCGAATACTAGTCAAAACGACTTTCTGCCTATCATAGAGGCGTTAAACGTTGTTGCGGACATACCCGGCCCAAAACTGGTGGCCGGCGACTTTAACGCACCAGGCATACGTTGGTCCACTTTGAAAGCTCCACATCACTTAATACACTTCTTGACCAGCATTCGTTTAGGAGGATGGACTCAACATGTGATGTGCCCAACTAGAGGCAGTAGCATCCTTGATCTCATTTTTACGGTAGGATTATCTCGTGTACACACATCTATCGTGAACAGCATCCCAGGTTGTGACCACTTGCCGGTAAAATGTGAGTTTTCAGTGCCAGCACGAACCGTTCACAAACCAACCGTTAAAAGACCGTTCCACCAAGCTAGCTGGAATCAATTACCCTCACTCATTCGCTCGCAGAACTGGGATACTTTCTTTTTATCTGATGACTTGCATACCGTGGTGGATCATCTTTACTCCACACTAAATGCATGTCTTGACGTAATCACCCCAACCCAAGGTCTACCTGGACGAGATAAACCAAACAGTTTTTGTCGACTAAAGCAGAAGCTTTCTATGCTGCAGCGCAAATTCCTTAGGTCGAGAGACTTTTCGTTGTTCTTGCAAATGAACCGTTTATCTAATTCTTTGACATTGACTGAAATGTCCCGCAGTAAAAAACAGGAATTAAGGGCGCTGAGTCACCCCAAGAGGTCCGAAGCTTTATCTAAGCTGATGAAGTTGAGAAACAGCCAGTGCAGTTCTCCTATCTCATCCATTAAATATAACAACAATTATATAACGAACTCCCAAGAGATCTCCGAGGCATTCAGTGCCTATTTTGCTTCGTCTCTAACGACCGATGACTCCCCATGCCTATATCACGTTGAGCCGCTGACATCTGCACAGTTCTCAGCGGTTACATTTCACCCGAACGACTTAACAGTACAGCTAACTAAAATTAGGCGGTCATACCACCCCGGGCCAGATGCCGTACCACCGGCTACTTTTAGTCTAGGTGGCACTGATATCCCATTCTTGCTATCAAAGGTTTTTAATTTATCTATGAGCAGTAGCGTTTTCCCCTCCCATTGGAAAACATCAGTTATTATCCCAATTCTTAAGAAAGGTTCACGCCAGGACCTAACCAACTATCGACCAGTGAATCACACCCCTATAGTTTCCCGAATTATGGAAAGACTGATAAAAAATAAGCTGACAACTCATTTACTAAACAATAACCTCATTAACACTGGGCAGCACGGTTTTCTTCAAAAAAGATCCTGTGCCACCTGTATGTGTGACTTCCTTAACCTAATAACTACGGCCACTAACAGTGGTAAATCAGTGATTGTAATCCTCCTTGACATGACTAAAGCTTTCCATCGAGTATCCCACAATAGGCTCATGGCGAAGATGAAAACCTACGGAATTGTTGACCCGATCCTGAGTTGGTTTTCATCATATCTAACATCTAACATAAAAGCAGTCCAACCTATACTCCATGACTGTCAACAGCACACTCCACGTGTTTGTCTAGCCACTTCCTATTTTCAACGCTTCTGACCACGACCCCCTACTGGCCACCGTTACTCCGGTGATTCTTTTTTCATGCTGTCAGACTTTACCATAGTCGGTTAGGTTCTTCTTTTTTTATCAGCTGCCGCCAGGTATAAGAGCATTTATAATGCTAGAAAATACATAGCAGCATATATAATATGGTCCTCAAGGTACCAGTCTCATCCACGCTTCAACTACTTACTCATTGAGACCCTATTTCAACACAAGATTCCAGGCCTCGTTCTGATGAACGAATCGCCACAATCGATGTGGTCTTCCATAAACCATTCGTCGAACTACACATAAGTATTTGCCCCCAGTGTCGCCTATTCTCGCTTCCTTGCTTTTTTGGTAACTCTCACTAAGCCTCACAAGAATTAGTCGCTAGTACCGGTCTTCTCCGCTTTCCGTATGTTGTTTAATCCAAAAAACAAGATCTCAACGTCGCGACCACCCATTTCTGTTACTGGCATGATATTGGTGTTCTGTCTTTCTCCCCTAACCCACAGCTGGCAGAATTGCCAGACTGCAGCCCTCTCCGTTTTGTTTTCAGAACCTGCACCCTAAGGACGATTGTCGCCGTCCACTTCCCAGGAATAACTTGGACCCTCTCTTGCTGGACAGGACAAACGAGATTTACACATAACTTCATTTTCGCCCGTCTCACGATCGCTTTCCCCAAGATTCCCGCCATCGGACTTCTTGAACCTGGACTACTCGATCTCACTGCATTCATACAACTCATTTTAATCCCATATGTCATTATGCCCGTTCCGTGTTAGAACCCGCTAATACTGTTCAAACACTGGCACCTTTATTGTCACTGTTCATTGCTTCATCGGTCACCAAAAAAAACGTCCGGCGCTGACATATCTTTCAGTAGTCCTCCAGTGGGCAGCGAAGTAATTAGTAACTACCTGCACTCTTCATCGGTCCATCCGATCGCATCCGCAATGCTGTTGCATCCAGTGTTCGGGTTTTGCAGATCACCACGTTCCCTCCATGATTGAACGTCTTCGATACACTTCCCATGCTGCATCGCCGCTCCGTTCCCATCACTTGTTACACCTGTCGAATTGGTCATTAGAAATGTGACACTCACCGTCTACTTACTATACCATCACCGTTATCGAGACCTTTGATTTTCCAGATGTTGCATTCGTGTTATATTACCGAAACTGACCCCGTATGCAGCCTCTAAATCACGCCACTATCTGCACCGGCAGATACATTTTATTTCTATATTCGTTGATCCACGGCCGCTTCCCGCGATATACCTGTGCAGTTTTATTGATCTGTCATTTTTGCATGGTACATACCACATAGCATTCATCTATTGACGTTCACTTATCTGTGGATTACTTTACTCTCGCAGAACTGAACACCTGTATAATGGATGTAACCACACGGTCAATATTGATTGGTCTTCCACTTCCGCTTTGACATTTTATACCAACCCTACATAAAGTTAACAACTTGCCGCACGCTCACCTGTTTTACTCCGGCCGTTCCCTGCCACCATCACTCTGGTAGTATCCCTCCCAAGAAATACGCAATTGTTTGCAACATATATGATTCCTCCAGTATACAGCCACCACTTTATATACTACCATCTTTGCAGACTGAAATATTTCCATGTTAATACTTCTTGACATGCCTGTAGTAAAGTGAATAATTCACCGAACGCTTCGACGAGATTTCTATCCATATGCCTCTTATATTCTGTAGCGCACCAAAAACATTTCCTTTCAATATGTTCGAATTTCCACTAGTGGTAATTATTTCATATACCACTTATGCATGTACTCCAGGCCAACTGACATCATTCGACCTTGACCTTCAAATTTGCCGGGCATTACTACAGTTTTAGTTCACTGTAACACTCTCTCTGATACTCTGCATGCACTTGTTGTACCCTTTTGTGAATTGTCATTCCGGCATCACTATAATCATCTGATCATGCATTCTAGCATGCTTCGGGCGCATCCGAAATATACAATTATTATTATTATTATTATTATTATTATTATTATTATTATTGAGGGTTATCATTACTAACCACGGGCAAATCATAAATCCTTTGAAATGCATACAGTTACCAAGCCTGTGTACGCAACTTCGTCAGCCTGCAGCAGTATAGCTCAAATCCACTGCGAGCCTATTTTACCCATGCCCCACTCACATAGACCTAACCAATCCATTGTTTATTGTCTTCACATATTATCATAACCCACAGCTGGAACCACGTCCAGACTGCAATCTCCCTTTATTTCAGGTCGTTGTCTCCCACTATCTCAGTCGCCAAATTGGCTAACCAAGGAGGCCGCTTTGACTCGTACGGACAGAGACTCAAGTGGAACCTACCATGGAAACTGGGACCGAAATTCAACTACACAACAGGAGATACCCCTAACTGCTTATCAGATCGTTCAGCATTTTCTAACGCAACGAACACGAATTCCAGTTCACGCGCATGCCGCTAACATACAGCCACACTCGGCTGATTGACAGACACCTACTTTGCCCTGCCAGACGAAACTTACGCATTCGATGTCGTACGTTACCAGAATAACACTGAAGGCAAATGCGTCATCACATACATATATATTTGTCATTGAAACAGCATAACGCTGAAGTCCATGCGAAGATTTTCCCACTTTATTGTCCGTTAACACAGGTTATCTTTCCTCCGAACCGAAGCCGGCTGGAATTTGACTCTCCACTTCTCGAGGACCCTCCAGTTGCGCCTTCTTATTTCTGAATAGTACATGTTACTGGCCCTGAATCTAAACTCACCTTTTTATGGACTGCTGTTTCTCCCACATCCACCGGTGTTCACTTTCACGAAATTGGCCTCATGTCCCCCTGCTTCAAAACTTATTCCGTTTACAGAACTCCGGTAAATCCGTCATTCAGGGTCTGCATTGTCTTCATGGATCGCTATCCTCTTCGCATGCGTCGATTTTCCCCCCTTTTCTTCTTGTTCAAAATTTATTCCATCTGCAGAACCTTAGTTGGCCTCTGGTTTCCTGGGCTTGCATCATTCTTGTTAATAATGCCTCCTTAGCACGGCGTTAACGATTTTCTCGATATCTCCATCGCGCACCACTGCCTGATCCGGATTCGAAACTGGTTTAAAACTGCCGCGCAAACCATTATCAGAATGATCCATTCTAACTTTTCCTGTCTTTGTTTTTTTCATCTCTAATACTCTCGACTTTCATACTTAGAATATGTAAACATTTCATCTTATTGAGTAACGTGTACACCATGATCATGCTTTAGCGCGTGTGTCTCAACCATGGCCGAGAAATATACCAATATTTATTTATATTTATTTAACTGCAAAGATCATGGGATTCGGTATACCAAAAACTGGTAAATAAGGGGGAGAATGGTTTGGGTAGAAAAGTGGTTGTAGGTCTTGATGAAACAACTTCTCGATGAGTCGCGGGTGAGTGTTGCTTAGAAAAATAAGGCATTGTGTGAGGGGCGGATTGATGGTGGAGAGCCATCTCAAAACCCGTAGTCCCAGGCCCAATAGTGAGTCGAAGTCAGGTGGCATCTAGTGGGTAAGTATTGTCTTGATGGAGCTTTGAACTGGATTTGTAGTTGCGGGCTAGGTATCCGTATGCAAATTAAAGCGTGATATGGCAAGGCCTGATAAGGGGGAGAAGAAGAGTGAGTAGATGAATGTCAAGAAGCGGGTTATTAATAGCCGTGCCGTGGCTATGGGAAAAAAGATAAGAGAATGGGAGGAACTGGAAAATTATTTGATGCCAGATTTAGCAAATAGATGAAGGTGGAACAGAATTACCGGACTGAAGATGAAACCATTCTGTAGGAAATCGTAGAACAGAAGAAGGTGAAAGTTACAGAGTGGAGAGAGAGGAGAAGAAAAATAAAGAAAATGCGGCCGCAAATGGGACTTGAGTCCAGTTAGTGCGGCACTCCAGACAAAGTTCAGTGACTGTGCCTATCGGATTTTGTCGAAGGAGAATTAAAAACGCAAATGGCAGGATCAGATGTGGAACAGAGAAAAAACGAATGAGTGAGTAACACGAGTGGAGGAATCAAGCGCGGCTATGGCTCAAAAGACAATGGGGTCCACAAAAAAGGGAGTTCGAAAACTGTTAAAAACCTAATCCAACTTCAAAAGCCCTTTCCTCAACTGTGTACGGATCTATAGGATGGATTATAGTTTGTACTGTGAGGTATATGCTTATGTGGGCCTTCAAATGCCTTAGATGGCTTTATAGAACGTATATCACGGGGTAATTTGCTACATAAAGCTGCATAGTTAACCAGGAGGAAGTTAGATCTAATAGGAGTTCTACAAATGGGAACAGTATCTGTGTAGTCTCTCAGTCTTAAAGAATACTGTGAGTCCGTTAGGTTTCTTAACTGCGGTGCTGATTCGATGATTCGCTTTACAACAACTCCATGAAAGAATACGAGGTCCAGCTTCATGCGTCTAAGTCATAGCGGATCTAGTTTCAAATGTTCACAGCGTTGGCCGTAATTGAGTTGAGTGGTAAAGCCAATTAACTCTTTTGTCACTATCCGTTGAACCTTTACAATAGCCACTCTGTCCCACTGGCGCATGTTAGAGTGGATTACGGAACAGTATTCCAGAAAAGGCCTCACGTGGGTCTTGTATTTGCTGAATTTGCTTTCTGGGAGGCGGAATGTCCCATGAAGCTGGCCTATAAATCTTCTGGCCTTAGCAATTTGAGTGGCAGTGTGTTCAGAGAAAGTGAAGGTGGCTGAATATTGCAAACCTAAATCTCTTACTAACGGGCTGACGGAAATCAGGTGATCGTCAATACTGAACATATCTGGGGGGACATTGCTTTTGAACGTAAGAATGTTCCTTTTCTCCGCAGAAAATTTCATTAATGAAGTGGTGCACCAAGAACTAGGAGCTGTCAGATCTTGCCGTATATCACTGATAACTGTACTAAGTTGACTGGAATCAAAACTATACAAGATTTTGATGTCGTCCACGAAGAGGTGTAGACTGCCATGGCGAACGACACTGAAAACATCATTTATGTAAATAAGGGAGAATAATGGACCCAAAACGCTGCCTTGTGTGACACCACAAGCGACAGGTTTGGGTTTGGAGACAGGACCATTATTCTGAACCAACTGATGACGGTTGGAGAATTGATAATCCAACCAACCGAGTAACGGGTCCGTGATGCCATACGATTTGGCCTGTGATAGGAGCCGAGTGTGTGAGACTCGGTCGAAAGCCTTCTTCCCATCAAGCAAGATAATAATCATGGACATGCCTTCGTCAGCAGCCTCCGTGACTGAGTTCAAGAAGTTAACTTGACAAGTAGAGCAAGAAGGGTTTTTCAGGAAACCGTGTTGACCCAAACTGAGCAAGTTATTTGTTAAAAGGTGAGCCATTATCTTATACTTAATGAGCTTCTCCATGATTCTGGAGATAATCAGTGTATCATTAATAGGACGATAATTCTCGAGAACATGAACAGAGCCTTTTTCGTGCGAGGGGATAATTGTAGAGGTTTTCCGTTGATTAGGGAACGAGCTAAATTTCGTAGACGGGTTAAATAAATGAGATAGAAGGATGGGAATGTCTGGACCCCCCAGAGTAAAAGCAGCCAGAGGAATGCCGTCCGGACCTGGGCGGTAAAATGGTTTCATAGAGACTAGAAGTGGAGAAATATCGTTGGGGTGAAATGAAACTGTAGACAGAGTCTCACTGGGTAAACATGAAGAGTGTGTTCCAGGAGTGGGAACACTGGCCTTTAGAGCTAAAGTGAAAAATGTGTTGAAAGCTTCAGCTATTTCTTCGGGTTTATCCAGATGGGAGTTGGTAACAGTGATGAAAGGTATAATCTTGCGCGGTTGGGAGTTTCTTGTTCTCACCAACCTACTCAAGATTTCCGTCTTCTTGGGGTGGCACAAAGCTTTTGATTCTTGTTGAGTAAGCATGGGTTCAGCATGTGATTTTATTTTCGCTGACAGTCGGTCTATTTGGATATATATCGATAACTCCCGGGTTTCGAGTGCAAGCTGTTGAAGTTTGGAGAGTTTAGATTTCATCCGCGAGAGTCTGTTTGTTATAGAATTCGTCAGTGGTGGCATAGTTGAGGTGATGGTGTTTAAAGACTGATTGAGAATAGAATATAGCTGACCTGCTACCACCTTAGGATCGGGCGAAAGAAACGATGTCTCCCAATTTTGAGATCTGATCATGTTTGGAAGGCTGCTTCAGTGAGCTAAGTGATATGGTCTGGCAGACGGTACGGAATAAATAACGATTTTTGGTACAGAGAACGCGCACGAGAAGGCCCCGTGGTCACACCTGGGGAAGCTATTTCCTACAGAGGTGGTTACCTTATTAAGCCCTTGAGAAAACAGAAAATCTAGAGTGTTGCTTCCTCTAGTAGGTGATTGAACGTGTTGAGTCCATTCACCGAGGTGTTTACGGGTAACGAAATCCCGATAAAGTCGTGGGCCAGAGAGCAATGGCCAATACTCTCCTGGAGCGTTTAAATCACCTGCAATCAACTTGTGATCGATGGGTTAAGTGGAGGCCAAGTGAAAGGCGTCAATAATAGGTACAATATTGTCCCCGGTTGATTCAGGTGATCGATAAATGCATCCAAGCAAGAGTTCTTGTGACTGCAGTTTAACTGTTACCCAGACTGAGTCATCACCCGCGTCGAGGACTGGGTGTTTCATTAAAGAAACAGGAAAAGATTCTCTTCTGTATATTAGGCAACCCCCTCCTCGACAATGTATTCTAGAGTTGCCGAAAGCCTTGTAACCAGATATTGTGAAGTCTGATTTGGGAGTGTTTGCGTTAAGCCATGTTTCCGTGATGAGGATGAAATCGTAGTTAGACACAAGGACCTGTGCACGCAGAAGGTGAGTTTTTGCTGGTAGCGGGCGAATATTGATGACGAAAACAGACATACGCATTGTGCTTCCTTGTACTGTTGCAACAGGCAGCTGTGCAAGCGTTTGGGCTAAGGGAGATAGAAGTAGTGGCGTTGCTAGTCCTGGTACAGATGAGGTGAATGAGACAGTCCTGGGTAGATTACTGTGTGTGTAAGTCGAGGACCAATAGAGGGACGTTTGGCCAGTATCAGAATGACCAGTAACGATTGGAGAAGTGCTGGTAGGACAGGCAGCACGATCAAATTCGGTGATTTCTGGGTTCGATTGGGAGCGCTTGGAGTGGCCGGCCGCCGCAGGATCAACCAAGAAGGCAAGGGGAGCTTCGTCGAGGATGAGTAGGGGAGTCCGAAGCGAAGAACCAGTGTGGAGTGGATGGAAGTTAGAAGTATCGTCCGCAATTATAGAGGCGGGGTCTCGGTTTGTGGATGAAATACGAGTTGGTCGACTGATGGTTATACCGTCGTTGGGGAACATGTGAGGACTAATATTCTGGGATAGAGCTACGGTATGAGGCCATGTTTCGCCCAGGGAATATGATGAAAAAAATTGGTATTTTGGGTCGGTACTGAGTAGCCGTGAGACGTACCACTGGTTGTTTGGGTAAAGTGGGAGCCCGATTGGAACTGGTTGTTGACGGTATACTGCCGCGGCTGGATTGAGGTAGGTGAGTTGCTGGGGTACAGGAATGGGCTGCAATGGGGTGAGAGGCTTGAAGGAAGGTCCGGTAACTGAATTCGACCGGGTGAAGCATTGAGCGAGTACAACGAACGCTGTGCGCGGTGTGCTGGAAAATGAGTAGGTTCGTATGGTGGTGACAAAGGTGGTGGTGGTATGAACAGGGGCAAATTTGCAATATGGTGGGGCATCGGTAGACAGGACGAAGGTGACATACGAGTAGTTGGTCGCACCACTTTGAGGTTGGCTACATGGGTCTTCAGATGTTTACTTAGGTGCACAGGTGGAATACTGATGGAGGGATCGATGAGTTTCGGTGGGTGTGCCGGTGATGGAAAGAGTTGGGTTAAAATTTGTTTGGCGCCTACACGAGAGCCCAAGGCTGGTTTGTGAGGCAACATCTACGACATCTATTGATCAGTTGTGTGATGGTGATCACCAGAAGCGTCCAGAACTACACGACCAACAGCCAAATCATTCAGCTAACAAGTCACTGGAACCGGACTATGTAAATTTACGAGATGGTTCAGACCTCACAGAGTCGCCTTGTGCTATCGCTGCTCAAAAGCATGCTGATCTGGTGCTAGTAACACACCAGTAGCACCACCTAGACGTACCTCTCTTTTGGCACCAACCATACCCGGCAGTCCCACCCGATCTGCACTGATTACGCTCGATTTCCGTTGCATCGCGGTGCTTGGCCGGGAACATTTTGGAAAAGTGCGCCTTACACAATACAAAGGGGATGAACAATACTATGCAATCAAAGCGTTGAAGAAAGCGGAAATCATCTATCGGAATGAGGTGGATACGCTGTTGGCAGATAAGCGAATTTTCCAGACAATCATAGAAGCTCGGCACCCATTCCTAATCAGTTTAATTGGTTGTTTCCAAACAAAAGAGCACGTACTGTTCGTGATGGAATACGCCCGTGGAGGTGACCTGAAGCTCCACATCCAACAATATGTGTTTACCGAACCACGAACTGTGTTCTACCCCAGCTGTGTCGTATTGGAGATTGAGTTTTTACACTCCCGAAATATTGTCTACCGCGATCTGAAACTGGACAATCTTTTGCTCGATTCCGAAGGTTTTTTGAAGATGGCCGATTTCGGTTTGTGTAAAGAAAGCATGGGCCTCACAGATCGGACGTCTACATTCGGTGGCACGCCGGAATTTTTAGCTCCCGAAATTCTCACAGATCGGTCGTACACCAGGGCAGTCGATTGGTGGGGTCTGGGTGTGCTGATCCTTGAAATGCTCATTGGTGAGTGTCCTTCTCCCGGTGAAAACGAAGAAGAAATATTCGAGAATATCACTACCCAAGAAGTCCGTTATCCTCGCCGTCCGAGTATGGAAGCTACCGTGATTATGCGGCGACTGATGCAGCGCGATGTCAATCAACGCCTCAGTTCATCTGCCCAAGATGCTGAAGAGGTGAAACGCCAACCATTCTTCCGCGATCTGGATTTTGCTGCTCTTTTGGAGCGTCGAATACTTTTACCTTTCGTCCCCACTGTGACGGGTGCGGAAGACGTGTCTAATTTCGACGAGGAGTTCACCCGAGAACAGGCTGTCCTTACACCTGCAAAGGATCGTGCAGCTCTGTTAGATGCGGACCAAGTGTTTTTTCGCCGACTTTGACTATCTTCACACTTTCGTGCAAATGAGGTCATCGGGAAATAAAAACTCTCAGGACATATACACTTTTCAAGACGAAACCGATCAGCAACGTAGTCCGTATTTCATCTTGGAATTCACTTCTCTCCACTGAGAGCAGCACCTGCAGCCAGCACACTCCGGCTCTTTTTGTGACCACTCGGAAAGCATCTGCGAAATGAACAAGCGACGAAAAGCTTTATCTATTGCTTACAAATTCAGTATTCCTCTTGGTTCACTCCCCAGTTTCCAAACCCTTTGTTCTGTGCACTGTCTATGTCTGATAAACGGCACATTCCCCGAATCAATCCATGCTCTATGAAATGGGCCATCTATTGATATCCTTTATATACATATACACATTTTCTACCATTCTTCCTTTCACTCATTCAATCATCCACTCGCGCCTAGCCTATTGGACCAAATTTCAGCCATGCACAACGCACCGCTTCTCCGACATGGAGTTGGACGGGTATTCCCTTTTGCAAAGATCTCTATCGTTGTGATTGTTTTTGCCGTGCAGCATCAGTAATTTTTCGCGCGAACGTTTGACGGTGTATAAACCGTCGATCTTTAAAAAACTTCACTTCGCTCTGGTTTTAGTCTCCACTTTAGGTAAGCAGGCGTAGACTCCTATCATCCCATTTGGCCCGTGATGATAAGACTCGTTGCTTCAGTGTATCCGGCAGCTTCGCTTCATTCATTTTCTTCATCTGATTCTTTTCTGTGTTGATATTTCCACACCCATTGACAGTTGTGCTTGCTCAAAGTCATATTCTTTTCTGGCTTCGGGAATTTGTACGCGTGGATGTGGCAGCGCTAATGAACACATCTCACGATTTATCCGTTTGTTGGTTTTACGCTGGCGCGAACAGTTCCCCACCTGATCAGATGTTTTTTCCCATGTGAATTAGCTGATGTTCAGTTTCCCGTACGGTCACACGGACACTAGTAAACTGGCCGGCCTGTTGCGATCACATGTAATTGATTTTTTCCAACCGATCTATCCCTGTGTCCTGACCATCCAAACCGTTCTGATGTTATTCAATCTTACTTCCTGACCTTGTTTTGAGCACTGGATGAATGTGCTTTCCCCTAGACTTCCAATCCAGAGTGATGATGGTGATGCATGTAACTCCTGCATTTTTATTCTTTATGATGGATTATTCATTATAAATGGAAGTTTCACCGGTTTCCGTGGGAACGACGAGAGCTTAGTTTGGACAGAAAACAATCGGGGACGTAGTGATGTCGATGCTGAGATGATCTAGGCCACGGGCAGCAACAGACACATATACCGCTGTGACTTTTTTCTTAGTCGTACGCAGCCGCACTCGTGGTATGACATACTGCAGGCTAGAAGTAACGATTGTTTAACCGAGGAAAGCGGAAGACGGTCCAGAATATTGAAGACCATAGCATTCTTGGATCCTTTAATTCTTTGGTGGACTTCATCAGCGATTGAGTCTGGAAAGCGACCGGCCGTTAGTAAACTTTGGGTGTTCAGGTATTTTGAAGGATCCACGATAAACGCTAGAGGTGACAATGCGGTCAGAGCATTATCCATGGTAAGTAACTGTCCGTCAAAGGATTATAGGTTTCGTTCTAATGCCCTAAATTTGATACCAGCGTCACTTTTGATATCAACTAGTGGTACCGAGCAAGGTACCAAAGCTGTGGGGAGTCGGGGGCTTTTAGTGCTCGAGGACTGAAGACGGCTTGTCACTCGACGGTGAAGGCGGACGGAAGTTGCTTTAGGCATTCTTTGGAAAAGTATTTTTATAGGATAATCGTTAGGCGTGTTGATAATGGGGAACACTCAACTGTCCTACGCTGGCAGCTGGGAAGCCATTCTAACAACGTTTTGTAGATTAGCTGGTTGCCATTGAGTTTATTGTTCGGAAAAAACTCCCCGAATTATTTTGAGTTGTGGCGATACTCCTAGGAGCTATTATTCCTAATATCACCTCAGATAGCTTAGAGGAAGCTAAACCGATAACAGCGCGCAAACCGACGCCGTGTAGCGCAGATTCGACGACTGCAACCGGCTTCCGTTGGAAGTGATGACCACTGAAAGGATTGTGAAGTTTAAAGATCGGCTGCACTGCTATTAGGACAACGCTTGCCGAAAACAGCAGACAAGTCGCCGCCCTACCCAATATTCTCCTTTACTTCTCCCATCCTTATTGCCAATGTTACCGCTGTTGTATCCCAGTCAGCCTTCAGCTTCTGTCTGTTTTCGTTCTCACCTTTCCGCCTCCAAACTTCTTCATTACTTTTTCCATTGACACGCGCCTACTAGCCCTCTGTCAGTATCACCCCGGATCTTTCAACACCTCTAACTTTCCAATTTCTTGACTTCTCCCTCTCCCAGGTGGGGCGCTAGGTGTAACCAACCAGCGGAAATTGATTCTTTGAGGAGGCTCAAGTTGGGGTACAGTGGTAGAAGATCACCCCTTACGAAATGGCGGAATAGGTCTCTGTTATTCCATTTGTCGCAGCACCGATCGCTCAAAAAAGCTCGGTGCAAAAATATAGATAAACTTGGCACGCCCCCTATACATCCCGTGACCCGACTTGGCTTGATTTGATTTGTACTGCTGAAGCTAAAGAACACATTCGAAAGGATTCCAAGAAGCCGAAGCATGGTGGGATCCGGGGGCCTGCAGGTGAAAGAAACTGGGGTATCGTTGGCTTTGGCGGCTGGTCCCTTGCTCTGGCTTGATTTGGAGTTTGTTTTTGCCGAAGCCCATCCTCAGCCACGAAGGACGATACTGAAACTCCGGCGGTAATTGGCACGCTTAATAAAGATGAAGTGGGCCCTTCATGGAGTACTTCAGATTCCCAGAAATGGAATGGGAACTGGAGGAGGCGCCAGCTGGGCTGTTCGGAGGTCCACTTCTTCAAGTCCTATAAGGGGCGCTCGCCTATCACTAGCAACGGGAAATGCTTTGAGGGGCCAGCCAGAACTCCGCGATACTTGATTCGTCAGTGACGAAGGATGAGGAGGACTTGGGTCACTGGTCATTGTAGCACAGCTAGGGAGAAGCAATTGCGGGCTGCCAAACATCGAACTAATGGCACTTTGAAGTGCACCGCCGAACAAGTGCCGCCGTAAGATCGGCTGACCAAACACCTAGGAGCTAGTTGATGCGGGGGAAGAACTATATTTGGGGATCACTTGTGGCAAACGAAGAGAATTGGAACCATATCAAGGGGAACCTAAAGACACTGTTGGATGCTTTGGCGTCTTTAGTGAGGATTAAACGAAGTGGCTTGCATCCACTTTGGAATTCCAGGGCGCGGAAAGCACAAGCTGGAAAACACAGAGCCTGGTGTGGGTTTAAGAAGAGTAAGAGCCATAGGGAACTACTGGGATATTTGTCGGCTAGTGGAAAGGCTTTGAGAACCCGACTGGGGCGCAGGACCCAGTACGGAGAGAGGATGGCTCGAGGGATGAAAAGCAGCCGGAGAGCAAACGTTAGTTGTATCCAGTAAAATTCAGTTCTACGAGTTGTCGTGGGTAATTATGAAGGCTCGGGGCAAAAACACTGAGAAGAATGTAGGCAGAGCCAGTGTACTGCTCCACCATTTTGG
The DNA here is from genome assembly GCA_948099385.1 of Fasciola hepatica. Classification (NCBI taxonomy): domain Eukaryota; kingdom Metazoa; phylum Platyhelminthes; class Trematoda; order Plagiorchiida; family Fasciolidae; genus Fasciola; species Fasciola hepatica. The sequence goes on from CANUEZ040000092.1 coordinate 5,985,200, forward strand.
GAGAGCGCGTAGCAAAGACAGTTGTAGTATCATACTGCCTCTCTCACACGGCGGGACATGAATGGCTCTCTTCCAAATTGAGGAAGACGACTTTGGGCAGGAGCTAGCAGGACTAGAACTACGTAAGGCAGCAGGCCAAGAAGGACTACGTCCAGCCCTGTTGAAGCCATTAGCCAACCTGCTGCCGAACCTCTTTCACAGCTATTCATCCAGTCTCTGAGGGACTGTCAAAGGCCAAGGGCTGGAAGCTGGTGCAGACGGTGCCACCCCACAGCAGTGGGAGTAGAAAGGAAGCTTCTAACTACCTACCAGTAAGCCTATCGTCTGCGGGGTTGAAAGTCCTGGAAAGGATTCTACGAAACCAGGTGGCTGCCTTCCCATCTGGGAGTGGATCAATTGGTATGCATGAAGGAGAGGCCATGCACGATAAACCTCTTGTGTTTCCTGGATAAAGTTAAGAGGAAACTCGGCGATGGCGAGAAAGTATAGTATATTTCTTGACCGTGGTCAATACACATGCACAAGGCAAGATCAGAGTATACAGCAGTACATGTCAATGTGAGGTATTCACAGATTCTAAATTTATAAATCACACAGCAACCGAAATACACCAGTAAAGTCATGCAGTGTTTGAGTGAACAAAAGTGGTTATGGTTGAGGCGGGAATTCCGAATCGGTTTCGAAATTGCTGGAGGTCGGTGTTGATAGCTGAACAGTCGTGGGATTGCTGATATAAGCGAAAAATGGACGGTCACCAACGAGTAACCGGGCGGAAGAGATGCCAAAGAACATTGTTAGAAGTAAAGCAAGCGTGGGGCTTTCAAAGTGCAGTCAGAGATACCAGCGAAATATTGGACACTGATCCAGCATTGGGTAACTAATTGTGGGGGAAGCATGTTAAATGAAGGCAAGTGATTCAAAGGTGATAATAAAACGGACCTTTTGTGCAGGTGATAACAGGGTCATATGGAAATTCAAATGAAGGCGAAAAGCTTCGCAGGAACTTCAGTGAACTTTTGAAGAGCATGAATGGTGTATGGACATATAACGGACTTTTAAAGAAGAGAAAAGCCGTCAATGAAACGGATTAGTGGAGACAAAACGTCAATGGTTTGGCTAGGCAGAAGTTGGAAGAGTGTAAATTTTTTTTTGTATGTGATAGAAAATTGTTAACCAAATTATGGTTGGCTGCAGATGGCTGGTATTCTGCAGGCGTCTGTAACCCAGACCTCAGGAAAGCCTTCGACTCAGTGAACCACAGGCTGCTGGTGGACAAGCCTTGAACCTGCGCAATTGATCTACTTCTAGGTAACCGGATGATACAGCTTCCCAGAGAAGAGAGATTCTACGCAGAGGTGGACGGACACGGGTAGGGTATAGGCAAGGTTTTCAGTAGTCCCACGAGGGTCGATGCTTGGGCCACACCTGTTTCCATTGTATATAGACGACTTAGCTCATGAACTGGATTGTCCGCGCTTCATGATTGCCAAACGACGCTAAGATGGTGGGAGATCCCAGGGAAAGCGCCTTCCAAGGCGACCTCTATAGGGCGTGCCGGTGGGACAGAGAGTGGGAGATCCCGCTCAGCATCGCCAAATGCAGGCAAAGCACAGAGAACAACACTTCTGCCCACCCGGAGGAACTTGGGGGTGGAGATCCAGGGTGGTTTCAGAAAGGACTGATACTGTCAGGGACCTGGGGATGTTTATGACTACAGATTTCAAAACCCAGAGTCGACGTTTGAAAGCCGCCAGGAGAAGCGCCTATGCCCTCTCACAGTTAATGAGAACGATTGCCTCGCGTAGGCCATGAGCAATGTTGCCTTTCTACGCAACCCTGGTAAAGCCGCTTCTGGAGTATGGCGTTCAAGTCGGGCATCCAAATCTTATTCGGGACAGGAAACTACAAGAACCTATGCGGCGGAAGTTCATGTAAATGTTTCCGGAACTCCGAAACAGACCCCGCGAAGAGAGGCCTAGAGGATTAGAACTGTTTCCCCGGGACTGAAGGAGGGGAAGGGGAGCCTCATTGAGGAATTCGGGATTATGAGGGGCCTTGTGGACTTCGGAGGACCACAGCCGCTCCCAAGAAACACAGATTGAAGACTAAGAGGACACGATCTGAAGCCCGTTAAACGCCGTTGCAATAGGACAGCTAGGGCAATTTTCTTAGTTCAACGAATGGTTAGGGGATGGAATGAACTTCTTTCCTCGGTAGTTGAGGCCCAGACGGTCGCGGATTTCAACAGAAAGTCCAATGCCTATTGCGGCAGCTTGTTCAACGAGCTCGTGTAGAATGGCAGACTACTTCCTGACCCCATAAGTGACAGGACATCTGGTGCCTAAAGCCGAAAGAAAAAGGGTTTCATCAGGAAATAAAGGAGCCGGGCTGTGCAGTGAAGCTCGAATGAGGATAATTCTGAAAATCAACTTCTCTCGCTAGCCTGCAAAGGTAACATGAAACCCAGGTCCGTAGGCGAAAATGAGTATAAGTGTCTTCACATCTGCCTTCCACACTCTAGCACGAGGCCACAGCGGACCAAAACACCTATGGCCACGCACACAGCCCAACCGCTGTGTTGTGTGAGGCATGACCATGCGGGGAGGGACTAGTAAAAATTGAAATTCAAGCAGGTAACACTACTCCTATTACCCCTTTCCAAAAGAAGACATTATACTGAAGCCCTGATTCTCGAACTGGTGGAAGGCTCTTACGAAACCGAAAAACATGTGCGGATGGGTTTTTCTGTCGGGCTGGCCCTAACTCAGCTAGTTGAGGTCAGAATGTGATGTGACAGAGGGAGCCATCGAGCCTTGACCGCGGAAGCTGACGAAAAAAGGAGAAACAATACTAGACTGCCAGGAATATACGCTTTTAAAAGGGTCCAGGAGAACACTGAGAAAGCCTAAAGGCCTGAAAGCCAGAGGTCAGAAAAAGGAACAAGGGAGGTGGGTCTCTGGTGGCATTCAACCTCGGTCATTTACTTAACACATATGTGTTTTTCTGGACGTGCCACACTGTTGTGTCTGGTAACGGTCTCGCAAACTACGCGGACAACCGATCAATATTCCTCTCATGAATGGACATACTCCCAATTTGCTTCGATCTTTAACCATGCTTTAGTGCCAGCAGTATTGACCCATCGAATTTGCTGTGTACTGATTGGTCTTCCTCTGCTGCGCCTGATGGCACAAGTAGTTTAATTCTTTATGCCAACTCACTTGCTTGTTTGCCGCTTAGTCGCCGGCTACGACCGGGTTTTGTGTTTACAATCACATAAATAAATGCAACGCCACCATTACGTGTTCTGCTACCGGTTGTGGACACAACACACACCAACGAGTAAAATGTAGGCATGTGTGCGTGACTTAAGCTCCGCTATTACTAAATGCAATGTCGTGTCGTGTGATAAACTAAGGTTTGGACAACCAACGCCATAATAAATCGTGAACACCGTATGAGCTTAAACATAAATGTACTTCAAAGACGGTGTGGGGGGTTGGGTCCCACGGGAGAAAGCATGAGGAATAAATAAATGAATTCAGCTTCATCTGGCGTCAGCAGACTTGGTTTTGGCTTGATGTGTGGCGTCGAATTCGCCCTCGTCATTGTCACCTTCAAGTAGACATATCTTACGCATATCTCGCAATACGTCTCCTTTGTTCGTTCTCACCACCACCGTGCGCACGAGACCATCGATTTCTGTACGACAATCCTTGATCACTCCAACCGGCCAATCGTCTTTATGTAAGTGGCTCTCCACGTGGGTGATCACGTCGCCACGCCTGAACGACCTCTGTTTGGAGATTCACTTTTGCCGAAGCTGCAGTGTCGGTAAGTACTCCCTCGTCCATCGTTTCCAGAAAGCTTGTGCTAGGTGGTTCACCTGTTTCCATCCAACAAAGTACGCCCCACGTAGGGTTTTCGGGGTGGTTACTCCTGCGTTTGACCGGAGTAATACTAGGTCGTTGGGGGTGAGTGCCGGTTTGCCTCCCAGGTCTGGGACGATCGGCACCAGGGGTCTGTTGTTCAATATGCGTTCTACTTCTGTTAGTAAAGTAGTCAGCGTCTCGTCATCGAGGTTTTGTTGTGAGGCCAGGGCTGTGAGTATTTTCCTAGTCGATCGTATCAGCCTTTCCCAAACGCCACCACGATGACTGGCATAAGGTGGGTTGAAGTGCCATTCTATCCTCTTTGTTACGGTCTTGTTTTGTATTTCGGCGTGGTCCAGGCAGTTCCACCATTTCTCTAACTCCTCATGAGCTCCGACAAAGTTCAGACCACTGTCTGAGTATACGTTCTTGGGGAGGCCCCGGCTCGCGGCGAGCCCTTGAAAGGCCATTAGAAATGGATCGGTGGTCATATTACGCACTACCTCAAGATGGACTGCTCTGGATTGTAAACATGTTATCAGATAGCCATACCTCTTTTGCGTGCTCCTCTGTTGTCGTACAAGTAATGGGCCAAAGCGGTCGACGCCAATTTCAACGAACGGGCACCATCCCGGTTGAACTCTTATGGCTGGAAGCGGAGCCATCATTTGTTGGCCTGCCACCGCCCTCCGGCGACGACAAAAGATGCAGTTGCCTATGACTCGCTTGACCGTCGCTGGTCCCTTTGCCACCGAAAATTGTCGGCATGTATTGTTCAATAAGTGGTTCAAACCTGCGTGTCCCTCTTCTCGATGTACATGGTCTATCAGGCGTCTCGTTGTGTAGTGGTTACCAGGGGCTAATATGGGGTATTCTGTTTCATACTCTAGATTTGAATACGTCAGCCGCCCTCCAACTCTCAGTAGTCCGTTGGTTTTCATGACGTTTAGTCTTCGGATACTGCTGTGCAACAACCTGGTTTCTTTGGTGTTATCAGCTATCCCGGTTAGCTCGCGGGCCTCCAACGGGAAAGCGTCTGGTTGCAATAGGCGTATAACGTTGAGTTCGGCTTGGTTCAGCTCGCCTGGTAGTATCGTCCCCACATTTAATGCGTTCTGTGGTCGCGTACATTTCAAAATCAATAGGAGTACCTTGTATCGTGTCCACCAGACCACAGCCCTTAACATTTTTGTCCAGTTGGGGAATTGGCACAGTTTCTTTATCAGGCTTACGCTTCCCGTGAAGTTTATAGCCAGATCAGTCTTCTAGTCTCGGTATCACCATCATCAGCCTTGGGTGTTAATAGCGTTGGCCACATCTCTCTAGCTGCAGTTAGGAAGTCCGGTCCCATTGTCCAGGTCCGCAACCTCTCTGGTGTTTTCAGGAGCCTTGAGCAGAAGTCGGCCGAGTTACTGGCGGATTTTACATAGTGCCATTGATCGGTTTTAGTCGTCTCGTGGATTATAGTGAGTCTGTTGGCCACAAAGGTGTTAAAACGAGTGGTAGTGTTGTTTATGTAATGAAGTACCGTGGCTGAGTCCGTCCAAAAGTTTGGTTCTCAGTTTATCTGATCCAAGCATCTCCTAATCAGCGTCGCGGTTTTCACGGCCAGTACTGCTGCCGTCAGTTCCAGCCTTGGAGTCGACACCGTTTTCAGTGGAGCCACTCTCGCGTTTGCGAATAGTATCTGGCTGTGCCGCCCACCATTTGCGTCCACCCAGCAGCCGTAAGCAACTATCCCGTAGCATATTTACGATGCATCAGAAAAAAGTGGAGTTGGGCATCTTTTGTGCACTTGATTCCTGTCAAGCATGTTTGTATTTTGATCTCACCAAGTTGATTCAGGCTGTGCAGCCAGTCGCGCCATCGTTTATCGCCGTCATCCTGGGGAGGTTCGTCCCAACCCGTCCCTCTTTGGCACAGCGATTGCAGCAAGCACTTTCCTGGTTACAACCGTGGCAAAACGAAACCTAGGGGGTCATAGAGGCTTCAGACTGATGATAGGATTCCTCTCCGTGTGACTGGTCGTTTGGGTAGGTTTAGAGTGAAAATGAATTCGTCCCCTCTGGGTTTCCATTGAAGTCCAAGCGTGCGCTCCGTTTTTGAAGGGGATCCCAAAAGCTCTCTCGCACACTCCATTTTCTCGGACTTCGGTATAACACTGAGCACCTCCTGGCTGTTTGAAGTCCATTTAGTGAGGTTGAATCCTCCGGCATTTAGAGTGGCGATCAGTTCGGTCATATACAGAACAGCAGTATTTTGGTCGTCGAAGGAACACAGAAAATTGTCCACGTAGAAGTGGTCCATTGCTCTTCCTAACAAATTGCTGGTGCCGTCGAAACGCTTGAGGGTTTCACGGAGGTCAAAATTAGCACAGAATGGAAATAATACCGTCCCAAAGGGATGAACGGTCAGCCTGTACTCGTCAGGTGCGCGACTTGCGTCGTTTTCAGGCCACCAGAGGAGACGGAAGGCGTCCCTGTCTTTAACGGGCATCTTTGCTTGTAGAAACATTTCACGTATGTCCGCAGAGACGGCTACTTTTCCTAGCCGGAAACGACATAAAACCTCGACTAGTTGTGTTGTCCAGTCTGGGCCCTGTAGTATATGGTCTTTGAGTGACACACTCGGACGTTTCGCGGCAAAGTCGAAAACTACTCTGACCTTCCCCGGTTTCTTTGGGTTCACGAACGGGTGATGTGGTAGGTACCACCTCAAATTTGCGCTGGTAACTGCTGTATCCACTCTTTCTATGTAAACCAAGTCTTTGTTATGTCGCATGGCTCGCGTGTATTTTATCTTTAATTGTGGTTCTCGAATTAGCCTGGTCTTGAGAAAGCATAATCTTTTGAGAGCCATTTATCGGCTGTTTGGCATGGGTTTCATGTTGGGTCTTCACTGGACAGGAACCTCGATACAATCTATTACAAACTTAGCGTCCTCCGCTACCATTTTCGAAGCTGACCTATCTTCTCGTGATGGGGCATCTCTGTCCATGGCCAGGTTTGCAAATTCGGTGCTATGCAATTGTTGGAATGCCTGTTCGATGTTCGTGGTATCCGAGCCACTATCTATGAAGGCTAAAGCTTTGGCCACTCCTGTTGGGTTCACTACCCCCAAGGCGACTACGCCCAAACGTACTGGATTTTGGCAGTTCGTGACGTTGAACAAATAACGTTGGGCTTGGTACTCGCCTCGGGTAAGGTTATTCTCGCCTGATGCAGCAGCCGATGGTGTCTGCCCGTGCAGCCTTCGTAACCACACCGGTTCCTTGTCCTACAGGCTGCCGCCCGATGCGTGGTGTTGAGACAAATAAAACATGCCCCTGCAATTCTCGCCATTCCCCACCGTTCGTTTATCGTGGCGTTGCCGAACTTGGGGCATTCTGGTACGCCATGGCTAGTACTACAGGATCTGCAATTGGGTTGCGTCGTGGCATCGCGTAAAATGGCGAGCGTACTGGTCCAAGGTTGGTATTTTGGATGTTCCTGTGCAGGGGTTTAAGCCTGGCTAGTACTGGGCTTGTTTTCCCGGTTGCTGTCCCGGATGAGTCGGCCAAACCTGCTGTCAGCTATCTTGGTTTGCCTGTCCAAGTATTCGGTCAGGTCTTCGAAGTTGGCTTCTCTGTCGCTTCGGCTTATCCGTTCTGCCTCTTCCGCCCACCGACCCTGTAGTTCGGGAGAGAGGTGACGGACTATGCCTTCCAAAGTGTGCATGGCACCTAGGTCAGGCCCTGTAACATGAATGGTCGAGGGCTATTGAGCAGTTTTGCATCTTAATCACCAGGTTGGCCATTATGTACAGGTCGCCCTTGGTTCTCTTTACTTCTACCACCACGCCCTCTATCAGGTCACGGGCTACTTTGAAAGGTTGGCCAAACAAGTCCCTTAGAATCTTCCTTGCTTCTGTGTAGCCTTGTTCCGGGTCGAGCATGATACACCCGTCGATAGCTTCTCTTGCTCGGCCCCGACAGTGGTGAGTAAGGTAGAGAAGCCTTTGCCCAGGGTCAGTTACCTCATTTTCAACGAACGTCTCGAACTGCTTGACAAACTTGCAGTGTTGCTCAGCTCGCCCGTCAAAAACCGTTAGTTCCACGCTGGGCAAATCGATCGATGGTGTTTTATAGTCGGCGACCGGCGTGGGGTTCCCTATTTTATTGCACCCTGATCTATCGGAAGTGTCGAAGTCGCTGGTCTCGTGCCTCCGCTCCTTCTGTATACACTTCTTTACTGCTTCGTGTGCCTGTTGTCTAGCCGATAGTAACTGTTGTTCTAGGTCTAGTATTCTCAGCCTATATAGATCAACATCCTTACAATCCATATTGCCCTCAATAACACATGAACTAGCACTGACAAGACTAGGCGATCTAATATTAACTAAAGAATCAAATGCACCCAAAACCTCTTCAGGGACTTGCCATATTACTTTCTGTCCATATTCCAGTGTTTTCGATCCATTTCTTGGCATTTTACGTGTTTTTCTTCGTTCCAAATTGATCTATTGAGTATTGTAACGAAAGTTGAGCAATGCGTAGCCAAATTCACAACGGATCCCGAAGTCAAAAGACGATCATCCGCGATATTCTACGATACCAGATTATTACATGAACAATGACATCAAAAAGAATACAAGCCTCGATAATACGATCAAAGGACTCAACAACGAGAAACCGAATAGCAGCGTGTGAGCAAACAGCACGTGCGTCACGCAGGTCCTGAACAAGGATGTGCCAAAGTAGCGCTCTGGGCGCGAAAAAACAACAATTGGTCCATAGAAACAACCAATTCGTAAAGACAAGTCAATAGTGTAGGCAAATGAGTGATGTTAGGAAAAACACTGAATTGCGAGGGAAAAAGGGGGATTTTCCACGACCGGTCTTTACAACTTTTACGAAGAGGTGGTCCAAGCCTAGTGGGAAGGACTAGCGGGCGCTCGTAATGAGGAAGCAGCTTGCCCAGGTTTAACCAACCCTACTGGCCCCTAGGCAAATGGTGCAGGGGTCCGCCTCCCTGGAGTCAGGAAACACGACAAAACGTTTAACCCACCCTCACCCGAAGCACAACTGGTCCTCAACCTGTTTTGGAATCAAACTGAATATTTGGCCGAGATTGGTTTGTACGGCTTTGCAAAGCGAGTCCTTGCACGGCGAAGAGTGCTATATCTGGCATATTAATTTGCCGCATTTTCGCTCTCATCGCTGCTGCTTGCAACCAGTTTCCAAATCGACAAACTTCTCCTCTTCGTTTTACCTTTTTTCCACAGGTTATTATTTTAATCTTTATTATTTTTACTATTTTTTTTCTCGTATTGCAAATTCGCTACAACAACCCGGCAGTGTCTGCAGATGTGGTAAAAGATAGAAAGCCTTCATTATCATCCACTCATGTACCACCACGGCAGTCTGGATAGGGGACAAAAGAAAGTGGCCGCCGATGTCTCACCTTCGACGAAGACTACTTGTCGCACTACCCTGCCTCTCAGCTCAGTGGGATATGAGGTTGGTTGTGATTCTACCGGGGTTCTCTTGTTTTGGAAAAGAGGAGATGGAAGGTCAGACAACCAGAAACCTGCGGAAATGTCGCGACGGCCGGAACGAGTACTGTCTCGTTTCTCTGTTGCAGTACCTGAGGATCTCTGGAGCCCCGGGTGCAAGAAACTGGATGCAAATTCGGCTCAGGCCTCCATATCCTGTGACGTGTTCTGGTCTGATCTGTGCACGACAGTTTCAAGCCCGCCGAGCAGCGCACGTCAGCAGCTGAGCGGACAAACAAGCCTTTTTCAAACTAAGAAGAATGTTGGTGTCTAGAGAGGCCGGAGTAAGTTTTTCTGTATACAGTGCGACCGTAAGGCCTCACTTGCATACTTTTGTCCAAGCATGGGCACCGAGCCCAGTGACGGTCAAAAAGGTATTGGAAGAGATTCAAAGGGGGTTTGCTCGGATGATAAACGGGATGCAACGACACTCGTGCCAGGAAAGACTAAAAACCCTAAATCTATTCCCCCTTGAGAGTCGTAGGCTAGGAGGAGATCCGATAGAGTGCTATAAGTTATGTAAGGGAATCACCACGACAGATAGACCATTACTGACTCGTCGTCATTACCTTTTACTCAGGGTACACGAGCATATGTTGGGCAAACCAAGAGCAATTAAGAGCATAAAGGCACGTTTTTTTCCCCACTGTGTCATAAACAAGTGGAACAAGTTACCCCCACACGTAGTGGCAGCAACCTCCGTCGCTTCCTTTAAGCACAAAATGGATGCGCGCAGGGTCCAGGCCTTCCCAAACTATTACTGACCATCCTAGGAAGCTCTCTTTATTATGATTATTTTCCGTCCTCTTCTCCCCTCCCAACTAACTATCTTACACCGCATCTCACCACTCTAATGTTTCTTTACTGCACCTACCTGTATCACAGCCTTGATATCACCCTGCTCGCCATAATTCCATATTACCATCTTTACGTTATTCGTGGACTAGGAGTATTTCTCACTTGGAGCCAGCAGTGAGCTGTGGCGCCTAACATATACCAGTATGAAGCTGCTGTTCTCGAGGGCCAGCATGTTTCTTTTCCTTTCCCCTCTACCAAAAACGCGGAATTATATTGGACGCCCGGAAGTCTCAGCAAGGTGGGAAATCCCTGAGCTTGCAGTACAAATTAATGGACGCTTATCGACTCAAGCCGCAAGTTCTGTGACTTGACCTGACCTAACCTGAGGTCATGCGGTGACCCGGAGTTGTGCTGCTACGGGCAGTACGGTTCGCACTCCGGTTTGGTCTGTCGGCCGTTTCATTGGCGCAGGAGGTACGGTGGAGTACGTAAAGTAGGTGTATTTCTGAGATCATTATCATGTCGATACTCTTCTGTGTTTTAATTACACTTTTTTAATATTACAGTCTTCTAAACTTCCTTGCCGACTTGCTTCTGGGCTTCTTTCCTCTGTTCCTTTCTACTTTACCCTCTCCTGTCCCTTTTCTCCCTGAAATTGACCACCTCAGCGATCCATCCGTTAATTGCACTGGGGATCTAAAACAGCTTTAGTATCATTCACGGGAACACCAACGCGAGAGCTGATAGCCGGAGGTCTTGACCTTAACGGTTGTCTGTTCTGTGTAATAATGCAGGACAGAACATTCCACGCGCAGTGTTGGAAGGCAAGGAAACTTGCCGAAAGCACAACGATCTGGACGCACGATTGGTCTGGGCTACTTTCGTCCCGTGCAAGCTGAACTGAACTGAACTGACTTTTGCATGAAGAGTGAACCCGCTGGTTGCCGAGGCCGCCCTACTAAAATGTTGCTCTTTGCTACTCTCTCGGACGGCGATCCCGATATATGTCATGCTTCCATATACTAAAAGGCAAAGGATCCCAGAAAGTTTAAGCAAGGTGAGACCCGGGGGCTCACAGGTGCAAGAAACTGGAGTATCATTGGCACTGGCCGCCGGTCCTGTGCTCTGATCTGGCCTTAACTGGAAAAACGAAAGTAGCAACAAAGTAGACGTCCAGTAAACTATCTGCCCCGATATCCGACATCACACCATGCTTTTAAAACAGCAAAAACAACCACATTATATTGTTTACACATATATGCTAAGTGTATGCTTATTATTCCTTCCATTGAAGGTAAGAAGATTTCTGCTGCTCAAGCTAAAAGCGAACTACACCGAAGCTCGAAGTAGCGTCCCCGGGGGCGTTTCCCTTAACCCTACCGATGCAAGTATCTGGACGCATGTTGGGCTCGCACCCGCTCTCGTCCTAGAATCCTGTCCTGATTAGACAGGGGAACAAAGTGCATTGACCACCAGATGACATCCGGCTTCGTAAACCAGCACCTACTTATGAAACTAGTGGTTTTCGGTTTAACCCCCGAGCCACGGCTTGGATCAGGAACCCCATCCTGTAAGACCTGGACAAGGTGCGCCAATGGTCTGTAGGTTGCGGTCTTCCGCTGAATTAAAAAGATTTCCTAATTTGACGAATGGCAGATGGGTGCGGCATTTGAAGCAGTTGGAGATGCCGGAACGAGAGCTGATAATCCTATAGGTGAATGGCGTTAAAATACTTTAGAACTCTGTTTTCTGATGATCTTAGACCGAATGAACAGTGTCGCTTGGCTGCCCAGAAAGCCTCCAAAGCTGAAAAGAGCAGTAGTGTCGAGAGGGCCAAAGGTTCTACTGCCACTACGCAAAACGTTTGTGTGAATCATGCCCGGGGTGTGCGGCCGTACGTGGAAAAGAACATTAAGACCACGGAGCTGACGCAGAAATGGTTCGCTTACCTACCTGGGCTGTTATGATCAACGTCTCGAGAGACTGAACCTGTATTGACTGGAACTCAGAAGGCGCCGGGGTAACCTCATGGAAACTTACAAAACGATGAGGAGTAGTTAACGTGAATGGAGGAGTTAGACCATTATTGATTCCCAGCAGCAACACCGTAGTCCGATGACATGCCCTCTAGTTGCAGAAGGAGAGAGTGAGGACTCGAATAGAAGGAAATCCTTCTCCGTTAGGGTAGCCAACGATTGGAAGAGACTATCGAACGATGTGGTTATGGCATCGACGTTAAGGGATTTCAAAGAACAACTTGGGCGCAAATGAACAACGTGTTTAAGTATATCCCTCTTACGCCCTCCCCTTCACTGTTGCTTCCTCTTCAACCGTACCTCTCCATTGTTGTCTAATTCATTGTTTACCTACCTTATCACTTTAGGGTCGGTTAGCCATGAACAACTTGTAACCCTTGGCTCTATGGATGCTAGCATCTTTTGAGTGAAAGGCTTCAGTTAGGGTTGCGGTGTAGGCAACCGCGAAGCATGATTCACCCAGAAACCAGTATCTTTCCGGTGAAGCGCTTTACAAATTTTTCCTCCTTTAATTTAAGGTCGACGTAAAATGCCACGGATAATTGAGATTGTGATAAAGGCAGTAGTTCGGGAGTTGGGTATAAGTCGAATGCACTTCTTAAGCCTAAATATTCACTTCACTTGACTGCCTTTAACGTCCGAACACTATGTCAGATAAGGTAACAGGCTGCCCTTACTAAAACACTTGACACCTTCAAAATATGCTGTTTCTCCGAAACACGCATACAAGACCCCACTTCTGTGATAGCTCTTCGCACCCCGGATACAACCTCAGCCTCTCACTTCACTGTTTGCGTATCGGGCGATTTGGTTTCTAGAGCTCGTGGTCAGGCTGGCACTGGGATTGCTTTGAGCAAGAAAGCTGAGCGTGCACTGCTAAACTGGATTCCAGTATAGAAGACGTTCGAGCGCGGCTAGTGAACGTGTCTTCTATTCGGTCTGACAACGAAATACCAACGTAACCCCCTCTATCGGACGAATAGATAAGACGTAAGTCGGTTGACAGATGCAAAGGTATATTCTATATATCGTGGCACCGAAACAGTACCGATACGAGAAATAAACCGAGCGGAACTGAACGCAACGGCTTAGCAGAAAGCGAACCGCGAGCGCGTACAATCGGCGAAGGATCGAAAGTGTAAGGGATTCAAAACGAGGTAGACGGAAACCTCGGAAAGTCAGTCCCGTAAAACGTACGCAACCGAACAAAACAGTGAGGTCGATATCAAACGTCAGAAAAGATCGTAGAGAAAATAGATCCAAAGTGATGTCCAGAAAACGGTCATTTTCTCAGGACGATCGAGGTCACTACAGCAGCCCCCCGCTAGAAAGCGTGGAAAGCTTTCGAAAAATGTCAGAGAGGTGAAGGCACATTAACGATATTCGGGCGCATGATGGCGTGCAAAATACGTGAATGTAGTTGTACTGTAGGATGCTGACGAAAATAATCCGTGGTATACAGGAACCGAAGAATGATGGTCGGGCGTAAACCAGATTCGTTGCCAATGACATCGGTTGCGTGAATCGTCATCCGGGTATGCCACACCAGTAATGTCCAGCGTTGGGTAACTTAACCAATTTGATATCCGGGAGCCAGATCGGTAGGTCCGTCAGTGGCAAGGAACGACAACGATAGGGCCGAACTAGAATGCAAACGTTGGTGCCAAAATTCTCCAGAGTTCGTGGGACCAGTGAAGCGTACTATATGGCGAGGTTCCATGGAACGAAAAGAAACGGAAAAGTGGTGTAAAAACCGCAATGGGCTTTACTAGAACACAGTAATAACTAATGATATATGTTAAATCGTTTCGAAACGATGAACACGGAAGTTATTACTGCGAAGTGCGACGGTTGAGGTCGTGTTTGACCTAGTCGCGAAAACGTGCTGGGCAAACGATCTTCCGACCGGAACGTGAGACGGGAGCCTCATTCACGGGCGGGTGCATAGGCGTGCTCCGCTAACCTGAACGTGAGACAGTATTCTCATTAGAAGACAGCAGAGCCAATGGGCTGCTGACTTGAGCGTGAGACGACAATCTCATTCGAAGCCGTAGCAGTATCAATTGGGTGCTGTCCTGGACGTGAGACGATAGCCTCATTCGAAGTCGTAGCAGGCAACGCTAACTGCAGACCTTAACGTGACACAGAAGTGTCGTCAGCAGGTAGTGCAGGTTTAACATCGAATCTCATGTCAGCGGACGACACGCTGTCATCAATATACGCGGCTTTGAGACGCGACCGTGTCAATCAACCTTAAACTTCTTATCGTGACGGGAAATGACGCGAAATGGACCTTTGTAAGGCTGTTGTAATGGTTTGCGTACCGAATCAACACGAATGAATGCACATGAACAAGTTTCAAGTTCAGTCGTAACGAAAACCTGTCGTTGCTGCATTCGAATCTGCGCCGGAGCGAGACTTTGCGTGTACGTAGACAAAAGGTGAACGTATGTCTGTACGGCAAGTGGGTCTGTACTCCGTGGCGTAAAGTATTCCCCAGGCAGTCCTAGCAGAACTAGCGGTAACGTTTCGTACCAGTCGGGGCTCTCATGTGCTTTAGGAGCCGCTTTGAGTTGACGATGAAAACGTTCGACTAAACCATTCGATGCCGGATGGTACGTGGTCGTGCGAATGCTTCTGTACCCAGCATGTGAGTTAATGAGGAGAATAAATGGGACTCAAATTGTTGCTATCGATGGGTAGTGATTGTAGAAGGACAATTATATAAAGCTATCCGTCAATCTATCAGATGTCGAACCACTGATTCGGCCCTGACGATAGAGATGGGAATAGCCTCAGGCCACTTCGTAAATCTATCGATGCACGTTAGTAAATAGGTATACCCGTGTGATGGGGTCAATGGACCCACAATGTCTACGTGGATATGGTCGAAGCGAGCATCAGGCGTAGCAAAAGTACCGATAGGCGAAGCTACGTGCCTATGCACTTTAGGTCGTTGACATTGTAGACACGCTTTGCCCACATACGAACATCTTTATTCATGGACGGCCAGACGTATCGTGCAGCTACTAGTCGGAGGCTGGCTGCGATGCCTGGATGTGAAAGTCCATGTAGGGTATCGAACACGAGACGCCGATATGTAGAGGGTACGACTAGTCGAGGTAGACCAGTAGACATGTCGCAGAGTATAGTCTCAGCAATGATGGCCAGAGGAACGGACTGACACTGTAGCGATGATGACTGAGCAGCTTCCATGCATGAGCTTTCCTGTGCCTGTTCTGGAGCCATGGCAAGGATGTCTAACACCGGAGATTTAATGGTGTTAAGTGGAATACGCGACAGCGCACCTGAAACGCAGTTCGATTCACCTTTAACGGGTCGTAGGTCAGTTGTGAACTGAGAAATATAGTCAAAATGTCTGACTTCTCGAGGGGAGTAACGGTCAGACTTAGTATGCAATGCATACGTCAAAGGCTTATGGTCGGTATAGAGGATAAAATATCGACCCTCGACCGCATGGCGGAAGTGTTTAACGGCGTTATATGCAGCCGGCAGTTCGCGACCGAAAGCACTATATTTCGTTCCCGTGGGACTGAGGCGTCGAAAGATGAACTCTAGTGGCTGCCAAGTCCCAGAAACGGACTGTTGCAGGAGCGCTCCGATGACAAAGTCGGATGCATCCACCGCTATGCTTAGCGTGGCAGACGGAACTGGGTGCATCAGGAGCGTGGTCTGAGCTAATGTCTCTTCAATCTCCGAGAACGCTACTCGTGCGGCATCCGTAAGTGACAACTTACGTGGATTGCCACGAAGTAGGTCAGTTAATGGGAGCAAGCGTTCAGCAGAATGGGGTACGAAACAACGATAAAAGTTAACTAACCCCAAAAATGCCTCAAGCTCATTGATTAAGGACGGTACGGCAAAATCTAGAACAGCGCACACTTAATCCTCGCAAGGCCTAATACCCTCTCGAGTAATCTTGTGGCCGAGGAACAAAAGTTCCGGTTTGCCAAGTTCGCATTTATCGGGATTGAGTATCATTCTGTGTTCGGACAAAGGTTGAAATAGTAGCGTCAAATGTTGTAAATGTTCATCTACGCTCAACGATGCGATTAGCAAGTCATCGATATAGACGTGAATAAGTTCCAAGTCTCGTGTAATGCTATCGACAAACCTCTGGAATGTATGAGCAGCATTTCGCAAACCAAAAGGAGTCGTGACAGCGGTTTTCTTGACGTCTTCAGCGGCGACTGGGATCTGGTAATAGGCTCGTACCAAATCGATCTTATAAAACACAATCGTGCCGTGAAGTGATGCCGTGATGTCGTGTGTGTGGGGTATCGGATAGGTATCGTAACGGGTAACCGAGTTAAGTACGCGATAGTCGCCACATGGTCGCCAGCTAATGCCATCTTTCTTAAGAACCATGTGTAGAGGTGAGGCCCATGGACTGTGAGAAGGACGAACAATACCTTTAGAAAGTAAAGTGTCGAACTCACGTTTGGCGAAAGCCAGTTTGTCCGGTGCCAGTCGATGAGGTCGTGCCGTGACTGGTTGTCCGTTAGTGACAATGTGGTGTGCCACACGATAGGTCACTGTATCTATCTCTTCAAGTGGTTTAGTCAAAATGGGGAATTCAATAAATAAAGACTGAAGATCGTGAGGAATGTTAGAAAACGAACTTGTGATTTGGTGTGCATCTGTTCGAGCTGCGAGATCCGTAAATTTTGTGTCCGGCGAAGGATCGATAAGCTGCAGCCTACGTGAATCAACAATTAATTCGTAGTGCTGCAGAAATTCGATTCCCAGTATGCCTGTGGGAACGTCCGCAAGGATAAACGTCCACAAATACTGTCGTCGTGGTCCCAGGTTGACAGCAAGCTGTCTCCTGCCGTAGGTAGGAATGGCGGAACCATTCGCCGCTGACAGCCGAAACAAAGAGGTTCGTGGCTTGTCTTTACCAACCGGCAAGACAGAAACTTGGGCCCCAGTATCAACTAGGAACCTAGCGTTAGTGCACGAATCATGCACGTAAAACAAACGGCCAACCTGTGATTGATTGCGGCGAGTACGGTCGCTTTTACTCGCCGGCAGGGGCGTTTCCCGCCGCGTATGAACACGGCTGTCTGTACCTACGGGCGGCTAGTCCGAAAACGCGGTGTAACCAACAAAAACCGCGGGTAGGATGGTCTAGTTTGGAAGAGGCAGGTGAGGAGGATTTACGGCGGACGTGGGCAGTGGAGGGCGCCCGTCCGTGCCGTTGCTTATGTAAGCTACTTCGAGGGGTGGGTACTTTAACTCTGTACTTAAGAGACAGTCGACACCAGATGGATCGAGAGTGCTGAGGCCTCTCCGGCGATTCATCCAGATCAACACTCCGACGATTGCGCGATGAGGGGGTTGGCCCCACTTCCGATACGGGCGACAATCTTATCAGTTACGGCGGTTGCTCGTTCCAAGGACGAGTCCTCGAGGATAGCAGTTACGGTGGTCTGAACATGAAAGGGTAAGGAGTCCAGCCACAGTTCCTTAGCTATCTTCAAGTCCCTATCGGCGGGCCCTGCCAGGGACCGGAGGTGTGCTAGGTAGCGGCTAGGTTTTGTATCCCCTATGGGGTGCCGGGCAAGCAGCTGACGTAAGCGTTCCTCCCGAGGAGGTAGGAAATGCTACAGTATAGCCTCCTTAAGCCGATCGTACGGCTGCTCTTGGGGAGGATTTAAAACCAAATCACTCACTGAGGCGATAACATCGCCCGGGACTGCCTCCAAGGCGTAGGAAAATCGTCGGCGTTGACCAGTAATCTTAAGTGCCTCAAACTGCAGCTCTAATGCTGAAAACCAAACCTCAGGGTTGTGTGGGATCAGCACCACTGGTTTGAAAGCAACCGCAGATAAAGTGATGTCTGTGTCGAGCTGCATCTTATCCTCAGACATGACTATGTTGCGATAGTATATCATGAAAAATATATGTCGTGGAACAAAACGAGAACGTGAAACAGCAAAAAATCACAGACTCACCAGAACGGGCGAATAATCCGGGAAGGTTCTGGAGGTTTCAGGCTCACCAATATGGAGGACGCTAGAGCGCGGCTAGTGAACGTGTCTTCTATTCGGTCTGACAACGAAATACCAACGTAACCCCCTCTATCGGACGAATAGATAAGACGTAAGTCGGTTGACAGATGCAAAGGTATATTTTATATATCGTGGCACCGAAACAGTACCGATACGAGAAATAAACCGAGCGGAACTGAACGCAACGGCTTAGCAGAAAGCGAACCGCGAGCGCGTACAATCGGCGAAGGATCGAAAGTGTAAGGGATTCAAAACCAGGTAGACGGAAACCTCGGAAAGTCAGTCCCGTAAAACGTACGCAACCGAACAAAACAGTGAGGTCGATATCAAATGTCAGAAAAGATCGTAGAGAAAATAGATCCAAAGTGATGTCCAGAAAACGGTCATTTTCTCAGGACGATCGAGGTCACTACACCAGTCAGCAGTCGCTTGTGTGCAGTTAGGTTGGACGGTTCTGTTCGTGTCAACAACAACAAACTGAAACGCCGATGCTTGTTCGTCGTGTCTGTGTATGTGCCGACTGACTGCAGTTCCTCTAAGGCCATGGACGAATTTTATCAGGATTTGTCTCAGCTGCTCCGAAGCGCACGTTCAGCGGACGTGTTGGTCATTGCTGGGGATTTCAATGCCCAAGCTGGCCGTTTGGATATTCCGAAGGACACATCGGAGGCCCATTTGCTATCCCAGTCGATCGTACCGATAACGGCGATCGTCTCAGTTGTGCTGTGCCTACAGATTGTTTCTGGCAAGTACGAACTGCCATACAAAGCGGCATAGACTGACATGGCGTCCTTCTTCGTCTTCACAACGTTGGACTCAGATTGACTATATTGTGATTGGTCACCGTTGGCGTGGATCAATTGAAGATTGTAGTTCATTTTGGTCTACGCCTGTGGACTCAGATCACGCCTTGGTACGTGCTCGCTTCTGTTTGCGTCTCTTCCCTGGTCACACCAAAGTAAATGCCATTTGTTCCGCGCAGTTGCTTTTAGGCGATAACCAGCGACACAGTTTCCAGACGGAGCTGTCTACACAATTATCGATGCAGCCAGATATTCAGGACCAAATAAACGCTGGCAACAGATCAAGGAAGCCTTGTATCCTGTTTCGAATGCCACCCAGGACTCTGGTTCACTGCGGTCTCACAAACGATGGATATCTTCGAGATCAGTTGCTCTGTTGGATACTCGTAGATCCGGATGCCACATTCAGTGAGGTGCGTAAATTCCTGAGGCGCCAACTGACTAGGAGCCTGAGAAATGACCGTGAGCAGCGGTGGATTGCGAAATGTAGAGAAATGGGGAAAGTTGCGTCCATTGCCAATGCTCGCGATTTTTTCCGTTTGATTAGAGGTACCAGTCCACGGAAGCCTGGTGTAAGCGAGTTAATTAAGGAATCCGACGGCTCACTGGTTCGTTCCCAGGGACGTCGTCTGGATAGTTGGGCGGAGCACTTGAGGGAACAATTCAGTTAGCCCACTTCAACGGTGGACCTTCCAGACATACCTGCCAGTGAAACGATGCAGTTGGATATCAGTCATCCATCAAAGATGGAGATTATGCGGGAGATAGGTTACTTGAAAGGTACAAAGCTGCTGGACCGGATGGGTCTTCTCCATCTTTTTTCAAGGATGGAGGCGAAGCTTTGGTTTCGGAGTTAACAGAACTCCGCATTTTTAGGGATAGCAAGCAGATTCCCAGGGAATGGTGTGAATCGGTGATTGTACCGACTTACAAGAAACGTGACAGGTCCTCTTGTGAAAACCACAGAGGAGTTAGCTTGGTAAGTATCGCGTCTAAACTGCTCATCGATCTTATTCTCCACCACTTATCCAATGCCCGCGAAATGTGTACGTGTGAGAATCAAGCCGGTTTCAGACCCGGTTGGGGTTGTATTTATCACATCTTTACTTTTCGGTGAACCTTAGAGCACAGACACGTCTTCCGTAGGTGCATAATCTGTGTCTTTCTTGATCTGAAAGCGGTGTTCGACTCAGTTGACTGCACAGTCCTCTGGTGCTGCCTCTTACCAAAGGGTGTGCCAGAGAAGTTTTTTTCTCTTTTGCAATGCTTGTATACAAACAGCTGAAGCCGGGTTCGTGCTTACGACGATATTTCACCCGAGTTCACCACGGAAAGTGGTGTTCGTCAGGGTTGTCCTCTTTCACCCTTCCTTTTCAATTTCGTGATTAAATTGATTCTTGAGATAGCCCTATCTTCATATAAGAATAGTGGCGTCGGTCTTCGTTCAGGAAGTAAACTGTTTGACTTAAAATACGCGAACGATATTGTTTTTCTGATTGAAGATCCAGGTAAGTCACAAGCTCTCTTAGATAGCCTTAACAACAGTGTAGCAATGTTTGGGATGCATTTTGCACCTTCGAAGTGTAAAATTCTGTTGCAGGACTGGGTTGGCTCAACACCAAACCTTGCGTTGAAAGGGGAAGCTCTAGCTGAAGTAGATAGATCTTGTTACCTGGGCAGTTACATCTCACCAGGTGGACAGATATCGGATGAAGTGTCATCGCGTAAGCAGAAGGCGCATTTGGATTTTTCCAGCCTCCGTCATCTGTGGCGTCGGCGTGACATCCGATTGTCTGTTAAGGGTAGAGTGTACAATGCGGCGTTTAGGTCTGTTCTTTTATGCGGTTCAGAAACACAGCCGTTGAGGGTAGAAGATAGACGAAGACTGTCGGTGTTCGAGCACCGATGTCTCCGTAGCATTGCCCGAGTGTGATGGGAGCACCGTATCAGCAATGCTGAGGTGGGGCGTAAGGTGTTGGGAACCAGAGGTCAGTCTCTGGATCAAGTGCTGAATCTAAACAGGTTAAGGTGTTTGGGACATGTGTTACGCATGCCCACGGATAGACTTCCTCAGCGTACGCTGTTCTCTGAGGCAGGTGGTGATTGGAAGGTAGGTCGAGGTGGTCAGTCCATGATATGGCAAAAAGGTATGAAAACCTTGACCAGTGAACTTGGCCGAGTAGGACGTGTTAGGCTTCTAGACTTCGGTCCACATGATCCGCCTACCAAATGGCTGGAAACATTAAGTGATATGGCTAGATGTCGTGGTCAGTGGCGTAGTTGCATTCGGACTCTTTCCTTGTCCTCTTGATTCCCGCTTGATTTTTTGACTTTTTTGGATCTTTATCATTGTGCTTCCACTCTTTTTGCCCTTTACTGGACGATGCTGGAAGGTAGCAACCGAAATCAGAGCACAGAAGTGCGAGGTTAATGGTTGAATAAACTGAAACTGATACGGGACGCGCGGTCATTTGGGAGCATTTCGAGGGGCGTTCAGGGCGAGCAGCCAACTCGAAGACTGAGATACCCACCCCCGACCATGCTGAGGCGTTTTGGAGACTCTTTAAGTAATGATGAAATTTGGATAAACTTACCAAGTACGCTTTCCATCTTCTTCATTAGACTTTTCATATTTAACGCCGTTGACTTATTTCCCGGTTCTACAGTTGGTTGTATGGGGTATGCAATTGATTGATATTGGTGGCTGGTGTAAAGTTACGCTTCATTAAATGTATTGAAGAATGTGAAGCTTCATACAACGCACTTGCGCACGGGTATGAAAACAGTTTGTGGTTTAAGTAATCATTTTTGACTGGTTTTTAACGGTTATGAAACCCAGTTGTTAATCACATTTACTTGTCATTTATCGGACTAAGCACAATTCCATCAGTGGATTGTGACTGGCTCGTTTTGTCCTCAGCTAGAACGGCGGACATATTCTCCAATGGTGGTAGTGGTATTATGTCCAAATCCGCGTTGCAGTTAATCCGTTTTTGAGGAGGTTGTTTATCACTGGAGTCGCTGACTCGGATGGGTTTTCTTTGTAAAAGAGTAACCTCACTAACATTCATCATATACTGTTTCCGTCTCTCGAACCGTGGTGTCCGTGGACGGCAAATCCGACATTTTTTCGAGTATTTTTTGAGGTTTACGTGTGCCATCGTGATCCTCTGCAAAATTAATGCCTGACAAATTTGTGAATTCTAATGTCATATTTAGGGCAGTTTTGCGGTGGTGTAATTCCCTCTTTCATCAATTTGTGCAGTCTAGATGATGACGTACGGGGCTATTTCGTTCTGTTTCCTTCCTCTATCCATGAATGATGTGCCACAGAAACTGTGTTGTCCACGAGGAATTAAGTGACAACAAACATCTGAAATAGAAACTAATTATTGGAAATCTTGTTTCACAGAGAATTTTAATGTCAAAAAACACCGGTATACGGAAAAACTATGAACTGTGGGATCAAGCACATTACAGCTACCATGTTCGAAAAGCATTCCTTTGCACTGCACATCATCCAGAGACCCTATGAACCAAAGTGTTCAGTTGATCACGAGTGAGGATTTGAATGTCGGACGACGGTAACGGTTTTTCGGGGAAAAAATAATTTTCATGGAAGGTTTGACCATCAGTTCACCACCTAATATGCTTTCTACCAAAGAAGGCCTACTACTCACCAAGATGAAATTATCAGAGGCGGAGCAGTCAGTAACGTCTCATGAAAGACTTTTTTGGAATCCGGGACTATATTATATCGGTGGCATGTGATGCGGTATCGTCCACCAATAGGTGTTGACAACATAGGCTCATGTCAGCTGTCCTTTTTCTCATTCTGCGAAAAACCTTTTTGAGGCGATGTTCCGTTTAATTGCTTGCATAAATGACTTGAAATGGAACGCAAAAAATCTTTCAACGGGTCGAATATGTCCACATCTTCTGGAAGAGGCGACCAGCTGTGTACATTAAACCATACAGTGCGAAGAACTGTCGAACAATCATCCGTGCATCACGTTGGGCAAAAGTTGGACGTTGGCGGCAGAATTTTGAGCAGCTCATAATATATGTGAAAGCTGAAAATGCCGTGACGTTATTGTACATGTCCTCAGGGTGAACACCCTTCAAAGCAACAGGACCCAGGTATAGTGAAGATTGGCAAAATTCTGCGGCTTTCCATAAATCCGCTTCTGAAAGAGACCTTCAACGGCGAAGGAAATCACGTTATGCTCTTGTGCATCGTTGCCAAGTAGTCGTCAATGTTTCATGGATGATTACAGCCGATGGGTACCTTCTTCGTCAAGTCACCTCTTCGCCAATGCCTATTTAGCGTTTCGTATGCCCCAAACAAATAGTAGGCATATAATCTACTGGGAATGTATTAATCATGCCGATATTCAATGACTCGAACGGGGATAATCCAGCACGGTGTTCCTCTTTTGCGTGATCTGAAGTCACTGTCAGTCCTGGGTTTTCCCTGATTCGATGGAAACACGCAACGTCGACTGGAACTTACTCCACGTTGAGTACATCGAAAGCAACTATGGACTCCACTATGTTGCTTGGTCCTTTTTAAGAGACTTTTCGCCGGAGCGTCCGATACAACGCAGTGCAAAATGACATCTAATTGACCATCGGCCGTCAAACGAATTCCATATTTGAGACTACTTTTTAACTCCGAAGTTGTGCACTCCAAATATTAGTGCACGTTCACTAACTTCGTCCTATCACTATTTAAACCATCACTGGAAACAGAAGACTTCGGTGGGAATGTGCGCCTCAAAATGGGCCACAGGTGTTGAGAAAACCCTCTAAATAGTGCTAAATCATCAACATGTAGTTGTAGTTTCATAAAATCATATTCCGCCACTGAAATATCCTCAAGAACTCTTCCAATCAGAAATGAACATATTTCCCACCAATTAACTTCCTCGTCGGTATCTTACGAGGATTATCAAGCACTGTTCTGGAACCTTTAGTACACCTGATTTCAGCTGTCGTTGGCCATGTAGTAAAAATGGAACTCCTTTCATGGTCAAATTTCCTTACACAACTATTTGCCTGGCGATGGACTCAGAACTCAACGTCGTGTTGAAATTAAGCTTAAATATTGGGAATCTTTTACTAACTTCATTTTTTGGTCTACATCTTTGAGAAAATGCAATTAGTTCCCCATTTTGGTGATAGACAGTAATCCACTGTTGTCCGGATCGTTACCGTACCTGACCTGTTGGGACCTTATGTGGTTCTTCGCCACTCCAAGTCTCAGGGTCTGGTTGCCGGTTATCCCCAGTAGTGCAGAAGGTTTCTGTGGCTATAGGGTGATTGCCCCTTCCACTATACTTATGCACATGCATGTAATAAAAAAATGCCCTATAAGATTTATTTTGACATGATGCGGTTCAGGTTCTTCGTTTGTGGTTCCTTCTCGGGCCATTATGCATGGGTCCTCGAAGTGAACTACGTTTTTCATTATCCTCATTTCTTATTTACCATCATCCCCAGATGAACTGCAACTACGCATTCAAGATAATCGATCTCCAAGTACCTGCCTCTTCGTTTCATTAACGCGTCTCCATTCACTTGTTTGAAAAAATCCACGTAGTCCCTTATCGGGAATCACAACGGGTGTCGCTGGAATTATCTAATTTAAGTTGGCAAGTATAATCTAATCACATTGACCGCATCAGTTTGCGCCCGTATAAGGTTACATCTGATGCGTGACATGTATAGAGCTCACAGTTTAAATGTTCACTATCCGTTTACAGCTTAATGAAAAATACCACCGAAAACGGCAACCACGAGAAATTGTCGTACAATACAACGTTAAATGTCTTCAAACTGGCGTTATCATGCAATGATTTACTTCTTGTAAATAACCTGATTACATATCGATGGTAAAAAATAAGATTGACTTTGTTGGTATCCGGCTATTTTATTGTCATGCACAAATCAGGGTTACCTTAGTACATACAAATAGATCAAACAGCGGCAATTGGTATTTTTCTTGGAAGAAGACTGAAACGCTGATTAGATCAACATTTATGTCAAGTTTAAGACAAATTTTATTTGACGTATATAGATGTTAATTTACATACCTTAGAGGCAGAACGACTATGGTTTCCAGGAGGTTCGTGATTATCCACTTTAGGGGACACGCAGGGGATAGTCGAGTGTCCTCGTGTTGCCTGGGGGACAAGATGGATATGATTGGATAAGCGGAATGACGGTCGGACTGAAATGATACGAGATTTACTCGGTTGTAGAACTTAGCATGGTTTGAACTTTCGAATTGCTGTCAGTGAAAAAGTTTTTTCATTAGTGAAATATCAAACGGTATTTCACCCAAACCAACGTATCGTAGTTACTAATACGGGCGCTTATTTTTCGAGGAGTTCATTTCTTTTGAAACCTGGTCAAACGTTTTTGAGGTGCTTAAAGATGTGTTTTTTTTTGAATTTATGCGTAGTAGATAGTCGTATTTGTTAGTTTCTCGAGGGCACCGGCGTAAATTTATATCGGTCAAAGCAATTTTTCGCGGTAGTTTTTAAGGTTTCCAGTGTCTTTTTTTTCTGGTTTTGAGACGGTTTGTGCATAATAACTCCGAAACTCATTACCAGAAGTGAATTCTCCCCGCGGTATGATTTACTGTGGAGCATAGAAATGCACAGACCTCGTGCAAGATGAGGGAATCTATTGTGATCAATGCCACCGTGGGCACCACGAAAAATGTTCCAAGTTGGTGGATGCTAGGAATTTAAGAACGGAAACAAAACTTTATCCAAGCAAGCCATCAACCAGCTCGAGCGTGCCTGGCAGGATTGAATAATCAGTAGTTTATCGGATCACTCAAGACGTAACCCCTTCTGCTGATCGAGCAGTCATCTACAGTCCGAGGCAAATTATATCAACGAGTCAATAATGAAGCCGGCAAAACGTTTTTATCAACCTAATTGGCCCAAAAAGGCTTGAACGTAACTGAACGTCCCAGTTCGGGAATGTTCACTTTCCGCTGTAAATACCGAATAATAATTTCTGCAAAAAGTGCAGTTAATTCGGCGAGCTGAGTTATCGTCTTGTGATTTACTAAAGTAGACTGGAGTGATTGGAGTTGCAAGCTGAAATTGAGTGCGCAGGTTTCCCGTAGGCCATAACAGTAGGAACGGACTTTACATATTAGCCATCCATCCCTAAAGTGGATATACGCCCACTACTCCGCCTTCGCAAACGAGTTCTCACGCACATTTCCAGGGGAGCTAGGGAAGGAATGTAAGTCTGTGAAACCAGAATTAGAAAGACCAATTTCGATTACCAGCCTAATGATGAACGGAAGTCCCGTAGTAAGTCCGGAAACTAAAAATGCCGGACCAAATCTAAGAAGCAGGTTAAAAAGTTAGACAGTGAGGTGCAACGCATCAAGCGTGATACCAAAGTCATGGTAGACAGAAATAGATGACTCCTGCTTCATGACCTCAGGGAAAACATCGTAAATGGCGGTAAAATTAGAAGAGATGGAAAATGTCGGTAGGTGACTGAGGTTCTTAGGATGGCCGACTTGCTCCGTTTAGCAATGATAGTCAAGTGCCTTAGAATAGAACTGTTGCGTGAAACGTAACCACGACCTCTGATAGTACTTTACAAAGCGTAGGGGAAGATGCCGTCATCCATAGCATGTGCAGTAAAGGCAAACACTCGCGGGATAGTGCGGGTCACACCGGATAGCCCCGCATTCATTAACTAGGGTAGTACCATTGGCCCATCGAGTACCAGTACATCTGACCTCAAGCAGCTGACCCTCCGTATTGAAAAGTTTGAAAGCCCTTCTTGGTAGGTTTACGCCCAAAGCCCAAGACGAAAATCAGTTCCCCAAGGTGGCGTTACATACCGGTAAAAAAAACAAGGTTAATGTAGTTCACAAAGACAAAAACCAGGGAATTCACGAGACAAGTCCACTGAACATTTAGAAAAATGCAAGCAGAAGAGCGTCCAGCCTTCGGCGAGTCACCTGGAAGAACCAACCCCGTACAGCCAGCGAAGATGGAGGAACCAGAGGGAATAGCCAGAGAAGCTAACTGGGTTGAGTTGATTGCAAGTCCAAGTCGGGTCACCGATACGTCGATACTAAGGAAAGTAACGCCCACTGTGCACGTCGATTCGGACATCGAATTGACGGGTGAGAATGTAACTGTTGCAAAGTGTAGTGCAGCGCTTAATCGTAGAAACACTGATTCAGACACCTGTAGTTGCAAAAGCCGTGGCGTCACCTCGGAGATTGCGTCCAAGAGTACGCCGGATGTCAAAATCACACTGAAGTCAATAGCACTGACCAGAAAACCGTCAGTCTGGTATAAAAACGCCTGCAGCCTCTCGAGTAAACGGGGGGAGCTGACGACAACAATAACAGGATATGCTGCTTACAGACACGATAGAATAGACGAAAGACAAGAGGCAGAGTAGCACTGCTGATGCAAACTGATCCACGCCATTTGATGACTTTGTTCAACTTTGTTTCAAATAATGTGCAGGCCAAGTTGTGTTTCATAAGAATCGCGATTAAAGTCTGTATAATTTGCATTTACAGGGCGCCCCAGGGGGTAGCGGTGGATTCAGTTGCATATAGTTACGCAATATGTGACACAGGTCCCCAGATACAAATTTGGGCAAAACTGGTCTCTGCTCGACTTCGCCATAACAAGGTATCAACGGGATGTAAAAAATTGAGATGGAAAAGCCGCTGGGCAGGAGTGACCATGCGGTGTCAACGAGGCGCTGACCGGTGCTATCACGGAATTAAAATAAAGGAACCGAAGAGGGCAGAGGAGGAAATACAGTGGACACCGACCCACACAAGCTCTTTGCTGGAAGAACGCTGGGAGGCCATCAACAACGGACTGCTCAAACTACTCAGAGTATTTTGTACGTCTGAGGAATGTTAACAGTAGAAATCGACCCTCTTGATGGAAGTCGAAAGTTTGTAAGGCTATAGCCATCCGTATGGCGGCGTACTAGTTGTGCAAAACCAAAGAAGCATGGAACGGCTATGAGATGGCCAGGAACAGAGCTCAAGTAATCCAACGAGTGGAAAAATACTTTTCCGAGCGTAGGTTAGCCGCATCGGTCCGTAGAAACCCCAAGCGGTCCTATACTTACACCCAATCACAAAAGCACGTGAGAGAAAATGTAGCAACTTTAGAAGAAGCATAGGAACGACTAGCCCTAAGCAAGGAGGGCAAAGCCGACATGCTCTTATCAGTTTTCAGGAGTGTATATCGACCAGGTGGTGATGCAGAAGAATGGAGAAAACATCAGGACCTCCAATACCCGAACTTAAAGCATACGAAGACGTTATATGCACGGAACTGCGACTTGAACCAATAAGAAAACATATGGCTATGCATAGCCTTAAGGATACATTTGATTTCATAGAACGAATAAAGGATGCCAATAAAGAGGACAAAATAATGTTCTCCTTAGACGTCGAGTCCCTGTTCACAAATGTACCATTATTAGAAACCATTGATTTCGTCGTGAATTACATAAAAGAAAACAACATGAACATCGGTTTACCACTGTAAGGTCTGCGGGAGCTCTTGTTTCGTTGCACATTTAACATTCAGTTCCTATTTCATGGAACTTTGTACAGACAACGAGATGGTGTGGCTATGGGATCACCATTAGGTCCACTCCTTGAGGACGCATTCCTAGCAAAATTAGAGCGAACTAAGCTGAAGTCCACAATTACCAGTCTCAAACATTATTATCGATATGTGGATGACATATTCTGTGTAGCTGACGCTGCTTGTAACCTAGATTCCGTGCAAACAGAATTTAACAACGCACACAAAGCATTACGCTTTACAATTGAACGCGAAGTTAATAATCAACTACCATTCCTCGATGTGACCCTTACGAGAGCGGAATATGGTCGGATCCAGCGAAAGGTATACCGAAAACAAACGTGGAACGTTCAGTATATCAATGTTAACAGTTTCGTTAGTATCCAACAGAAGCGAAACTTGGTGAAATGTTTGGCCTTCAGAGCGAAAAAAATTTGTTCTGAGGAAAACCTAGAGAACGAAATGATGCACGTAAGAAACATTCTACTTGAGAATAGTTATCCGGATTGGTTTATTGAAAGAAATATCATTCAAAGAGTGCCTAAAATCACCGAAGAAACCGTGAAGAAGAAAGACCTATTTATTAGTTTAACATTTAAAGATGAAACGGTGAGTGAAATCTTAAACCGACGACTGAGGAGAGAAATTCAAAACACGTTCAATGCGGCAACCGTACGTTGTGTGTTTCGAGGTACTCCTCTGATCCACGTTCAGAACAAGGATAAACTGTCGATGCTGACCTCATCAATGGTTGTGTACTCTTTCATATGTGTTTGTGACGCATCGTATGTAGGTTGAACGGCACGACTGCTATCCACTCGGATCAAAGAGCATCATCCACGCTGGCTAAGCCAAGGGTACACTGGATCGATAAACAGCGCAATCTTAGCACACCTAGTTGACACTGGACATCAGGTGAATCCAAACACGGCTTTCAAAGTTGTGTATCGAGCCCCCCCCCCCCCCCCCCCCCAGGCAAATGCAAAGGTGTGCAGTTGCGCACTCTAGCGATATCCGAGGCAATCGGAATCAGGAAGCTGACCCCCGACCTTTGCGCCTAAAAGCGTTTGGTCCAGGCACTTCAACTTTCATGGCCTAGGATCGATCGAGGCCGAATAAATCTGTCGTCCTGTCACTCATAGGGCGTAAGTTAGATAAACCAATCAAATGACAAGGACAAATTGACCGTTGACAACCCCCTACCCATGATTGATGTTTACTCCATGTCTATCCGTATGATTCTTGCTTAGTGTCTCCCATGTAATTTGTAAACGGCTTGAGAATGAATTACTGAAAAACAGTTGTTTCGCCGAATTGGACTTCTATCGAAACAAAGCCTCAGGGCCCGATAGGATTCATTCAGCCTCTGGCTAAGGTCCTAAAGGCTCCAGTGACGTGTGTCAGAACCAAGATCGGTTCGGAGTGTATCGAAAAATCGGTGCGTCAAGTGAAATGTTAAAGTAAAACTTTATTGTTCGATAATGGCGTAGTCGAAATTGTTGGTAAGTTGTCGACGTTTCGGTCACCACGCATAACCTTTTTCAAAACTAATTTTACAAGCAAATGAAACTGGAATGACAGCCTATTAGCTCCGGCGACACAACTGTATGGAACATCATTTAGAGAGGGGAATGTGCTAGGGTACCGGAGGAAGGCAAGTGTGGTGGTAATATACACAACCAGACCCCGGCACACGCGACCAGAATTTACCGGTCAGTCAGTTTAACTTCAGTACTGCGCAGGTGCTTGGAGCGAATAGTTAGGAAACAGATTTCTTGGCGTCTGGTCCAGAATAGCCTCATGCCAAGTACGCAACACGGGTTTGTGGTAGGATAATCGTGTGTTGCGAATCTCGCTGTTGTGTGAGAAGATAACCAGGCAGTTGGGTGGAGGACAACTGATTGAGGTCTGTTACGTAGAGTCTATCGAGGCATTTGATGCCATGAACCACAAGTTCCTAGACGTCAAACTGCAGTCTATGGGAATTGTTGAGAAGGCAAGACAGTGGGTAAATAGCTTTCTAACAGCGCGAACCTGCAATGTTGAGGTGGATAGTAACGTCTCAGTCAGGAGAGTTAATTAGCGGGATGCCACAGGGTTCGGTGCTCGGCCCTCCGCTTTTCCCCATCTTCATCAATGATCTAGCACGTGAAACCAGAGACCCTACTTTTGTGTTCACTGACGTCAGGATAGTCGGAGTAGATATCGAGCTTAACGTGATAACTGTACAGAACTGGTCGCGCAAGTGAACCCTCCAAATAACCTCGCCAAATGCCAATATCTGACCCCAACTATAGTAGCCAATGGGAGTAGCAAAGGTTTGCTGCAAAAGGCCTGTCAGGTCAGAGGTCTGGGCATAGTACTGCACAGTAGTTTCAAACCGTCAAAGCAGTGCACCGCGGCAGCCATTATGGCCAAGAGGGAACTGTTTTGAGTTAGATTTATAATGTCATATGGGGGACTGGAGGTTTTCTTCCAATCTAAAAAGCCATAGTTAGGCCGCACCTTGAGTACTGCATGCAAGCCTGGGCACCGTACTACCAAAATAATATGGACTGTATAGAAAAGGTGCAAAGACTATCTACTAGGATGGCGGATGGGAAAAGAGGGGATGTCTATAGAGAGCATCTTCGAGCCTTGGGTCTGTTTTCAAGGAGAAGGTGGTGCGTGCGCGGGGATTTGATGGAAGCATTTAGTACTGTAGATTGATTTTCTGGTATAAATCGGGAGGAGCTTTTGTCTCCGATCCTATGGAAAGGCTCAAGAAGCATAGAGTAACTGCAAATTATTTCACAGATAGAGATACTCTTTTGGAATGAGCTCCCGGAGGAGGTCGTAAATACCACGACAGTTGAGACCTTCAAGAAAGTAGTAGACGAATGTCGAGAGCAGTTTATCCCTAAGTATGTTAAACTTATGGCCATAGAAAATTCACTCATCGTTCCCCTTTTTTCTCTTGCAGAGCTGATATTGCACTAAATATCACGCAGTACTGGGAGCTACGAAACGTGCTGACAACACAGCTATATGGACACACGGCTGGTTTTAGCCACACAAATTCCTGTACAAACTGAACCGTACTGGGGCTGTTCACTCCACACACAAGCACTAAGGAAACGGAGACTGGTTAGTGGCGTGTATTAGGCAAAAGTCAAAACCGTCTTAGGCTCAGGGAGTCTGTAATGTGCTAACCACTCTTTAGAGTACACAGTCAATGCCAAAATACTCTAAGATGACACTGGGAAACTGAAATAAGCGAAGGATTGTGGTCAGATAAATACACAGAAAAAGTATGCATCATAGAAAGGAAAAGAAAACAAATGGTACGAAGTCACAATTGTTCATAGTTTCCTTTGTAGAAACCTGAGTACCAAAGGTCGACCAAAGTCATCAGTGTAGTTCATCTTTCAGGACTTGATGATAGCTTGCTACATCGATCAAGACGATGTAGAAATGAGTGCCGAACGCCGTGGTAGGATGGTAAACCAATTAGATGGTTATACAACATTCTCCCCAGCTGTTTAGTTGTGGATCGCAACAGTTCAAAATAGTCATGCTTCTAGATTGCGTAAGCTGTATGGACGTGTTTTTTATTGTTGAAGAATAGATTAGATCTGGGATGTGTGTATTCTCAGTATGAACAGAGTCATTCCCTCTCCATCTTGTATATTCATACTTTCTAATTCAACGTGCAACATGGTGAGAAAGGCAGTGGTCAGTGGGGCTTGCCCTACTGTTTAACGCTGTACGATGATGATGATGATGACTGCCTTCCTGAGATGGCTGCGTGGAGGAATCAATCACATTGTCATCAATTAAATTGGGTTCCTGGGTGTCTACAAGTGAACTTTTCGAGATGCAGACTGACGTTGACCAGAGGGTGTTAAATTATGCAGTGATACAGTTCCTTCTCTTTCGTCTTGGAAGCGAACATGTACACATTGTAGATTGCAATCAGTCGGCTCCACTTCATCCACCAGAGGGTCATACTTGGCTGATCTAGCGTTCCGGTGCAAGAGTACGGGTCTCGATGTAGTGAGCCAAGTTGGTAATGATATCCCCGACATCGACTTCCGATTATAAGAAAAAAGCCGTTCGTGCGGCGTGGCGTAAGCTGTAGTACACAGGAACAACCGGATGGAATGTAGAGTATCCAGCAGCAAACTTCCCACTGAGATACAGCAAAACCCTTAGGTTTTACCGAAAGAGTTATGGCTTTCCAGATTGGTCCGTTCATTTTTTCAGCTTGTCCATTTCCTTGCGGATCATATGGTGTGGTTCTAGTAGTTACGATCCCTTTCTCGGTAAGAAATGATGGAAGTTCTCCATACACGAACGAAGCTCTGCAATCAGAGTGAATGTAGAGTAGCATGCCAAACAATGAGAATAGCTGACAGAAACGACCAGTCACGGTGGATGCAGACATGTCCGTACAAGCCAAGACAAGTGGAAATCGGGTATACTCATCGACAACAGTTAGCAGATACTTCCTGTGTTATGAAGAAGGTAAAGGTCTCCTGAGGTCGGCGTTGTGCCTTTCGAATGAACTTACTTTTACTTTTACTTGTGTGTGGTTAGTTTCTGTGAGAGGATGAAGCAGCTTCATGCATGTCCCGAATGGCACCTGCCCGTGAGCGACGATTTGATGCGAGACCTGAGCACAGCTAAATCCAGTTTTGTTTCCAGTTGCAAACGCCATCGATAGACCGGAGTCAATCCCTCAACTCCGATTTAACAGTACTGACTCATGCTTTCAACTGTCCTTCAAGGCAACAGCGCCATTCTGGACATAGGATAGTAGAGAGACACTGTTTTGAGATCTCTGTGTCTGGACGTCGTAGGACTTGCCCAAACCACTGCAGTCGTCGGCGTTCGAGGAAAACTGACAGCTTCCCGAAACCGAAGTACCGTTGTTTCATTGTGTCGTTTGAAAGTATGTCCGTCGCAGACACCAATTGTCAAACACTTCCAGCTTTCTGATGTCTGCGACGCGTAATGGCCATGTCTAGCAATCGTAGGCCAGTAGTGGGCCGATGGCGATCTGAAAGACGCGGACCTTGGTCCGGTGGCTGATTTCGTTGCGTGCCCAGAGAACATTGCGAAGTTGGATGAACGCAATTCTGGCCTTGTCAATGTGCAACTTGATTTCGTCTTTGGATTGACCGTTTGAGAGAATCGTGGAGCCCAGATATCTGAACACCCGGGCGTGCTCAGTTTGTTCGCCGTCCATGTATATCAGTTGCTGAAACTTGTGCCGATGTTTTAATACTCTGTGGAGGGTGGATATTTGGTCCACGCACCCTCTACCGTGGCGGAAACCTCCTTGATTAGTGCATGCGCGCGCGTCACGCACCGCTGAGAAACGGTTCAGCAAAAGCACGGAAAATATTTCGGTGACCACGTCGACTAAACCAATGACGCGGTAGTTTGCGCACACGTCCTGTCGCCTTTCTTTGGCGGAAGGAGTGATATTGAAGTTCCCTATTCTTTCCCAGATTGATCAAAACATGGTGTGCAATGGCTCGAGCAGTGTCGAAATACATGGTTCATATTATCTCTGGTGCGATGCCATATCCAGGGGCTTTCCAATTCTTTAACCCGTGTGTTTCATCGCGATTCAGGAATCTGCGCTACAAACACATGTTGGAGATCAGGATTGTTTCCCCTAGAAGGAAGAATGAGAGATGACGTCATGAAGGTTTTCAAAAACTAAGGGGGTTACAGAAGCATGACGTCCCAGAGGTCTTATTCGATCTGCGAGAAAATGATTGCTTAAGGGGACATGTGCTTGCTATGAAGAAGGAGCAAACAGAGACAAGAATCAGAAACCAGTCGATCGCAGTCAGGGTAGTCAACGTCTGTAATAAACTCTCAGATGTGCGATACTATCACGGTAGGTGAATTCAGAGGGAGCCTAGATAATATGGATTACGGTTTTTGGAGAGGGAGATGGTTATGAGGTTTGTGTAACCAATAACTGTAATCCGAAAAGTTGTTGAAA
This sequence comes from Fasciola hepatica, assembly GCA_948099385.1. Classification (NCBI taxonomy): domain Eukaryota; kingdom Metazoa; phylum Platyhelminthes; class Trematoda; order Plagiorchiida; family Fasciolidae; genus Fasciola; species Fasciola hepatica. Next base: position 6,019,891 of record CANUEZ040000092.1, read on the forward strand.
AGGGTGCAGGTTGGAGATCTACCTTGAACCTCTCTTCATTATAGCCAAGAACTGAAGAAGACTGGTCTTCCAGTCGATAAAGCACTGAGGGAATGACGAAGATTCTCTAAACCTAGTGTAAACCAATCCTCAAAGTAATTTCGCACCATGCGGTATTGCTAATGCTCTTATTGTTACCGTTAATTTTCTGTCATCAATAATGGTGTGAACTTTAGGGAGTAAAAGTATGTCCCCGGTGAGACCGGTAGTGGACGAGTGGTTTAGACCGTTTGATTACCACTTCCGAGGTCAGAGGTTCGAATCCCTGCCATCACCTGCTGTTTTGATGATAGACAGTAATCCACTGTTGTCCGGTTAGTTACCACATCCTTTCTATTAGGACCTTATGTGGTTTTCCACTCCAAGTCTCAGGGTCTGGTCTCCGGTTATCCGTAATAATGCAGTGAGCCTTTGTGGCTGTGAGGTATATACCGCTTCCACTGCACCCATGCGCAAATGTGTAATAAAAAATAGTACGCTAGAGTGAACAAGACGAGCCACGTGAAAATATATTTTGGATACTACATTTTCAGAAGCAAATCAAGGAGTTTACGGTGCAAATACATAGAAGACAACGAATAAAACAAACTTGGGGAAACGAACCAAAAGCGAGTTACAAACATTTCTATATATGTATTCCTGTAACTTTTTGCCGGGATAATGCAGTCTCCGGTAGATTTATGTGCGCACCTACGTTTTTGTCTTACAGGAAGTTCTGTCGGGTCGAGAGTTTCAATTTGTTTACACCTGGACCATAGCTGGCCTTTCAAGAACCAGTTTATCCTAATGGTCAAAGCCAAGTTTCAAGAATACTTCCCCACCAAGCCAAATTGTTGGACATACAGTTGTCTGCATTGTCGAGCGCACCTTGCCCGACACCAGGACCTGATCAGCAAATCGTTTCAGGGCAGTCAAGGTCGTGCCTATCTATTTAGTCGAGTGAGTCTTTTCGTCTTCCACACGATGATTTCTTAAGAGCTGTTATTTATCTTTTGTGGCAGCATTCTGAACAAAATAGCACCCCACTTGATATCCCATGTCCGTACTTGAGTAACGTGCTTTTCTATACACTCCTACGGTGGTTGTCTCTGCGGACTTATTCTTGGTGTAGAATGGTGCACGTGCCTCAGAGTGTGCATAATATCGTCTTACCTGTGAAGTCGATGGGATGAGACCACACGCGATCTAATATCAGAGAACTAATCAACTAGTGACCGTAAAATCTACCATACACAGTTCGCTAAAAATGCCCCTCCCTCCCCCCCCCCCCCCTCCGCCTAAATAAACCGTGGTTCTGAGGCTCCACACTGTCACTTCGGAATATTTAAAACAAGCCCAAGACAGTTTTGCTTTTACAGTCTACCGTTGTGCTAGCGGAAGTCATGAAATTTGTTACGAAGTTCAGACCCACAGTTATGATTGCGTACTTTCAAGTTTGACAGCCCATACGCTTAGCTGTTTTTTTTGAGTTTACGTGACGCTCACAAAATATGAGGTTGCCTGGCGTGCCACCGGAGGCGATGCAGAGCCATCACTTCGTTAAGAGAGTGGCCATCCGTGCTTAACACACGACGGCGTACCTCATCATTACTCACTCGATGTTCCCACCAGATGCGAGAAATGCTTTGGAGGCGTCGCTGGTCAAACAGATAGACACCGATCGTCCTCAGAGCGGAGCGGCTAGGTCTCGCAACTGTAAAACAAAACGCCACGAACCGTGGCGTTGTATATCCGTCCCTTAAGAGAGAGTTGGATGTCATGACGGCGCCGCAGGTGTCGCAGGTTTGCGAAAGCTGTTGTATCTTTCGCTGTTCGTGAGCCGATCTCCTCCCCAACATCACCTCCAGCCGTTATCAACCTCTCAAGCTACTTAAAGTTGTCAGCTAACTCAGGCTGATCACCACAAAGGGTGAGTTCAAGCGCAAGCTCCTACCAATCTTGCAAAGGTACTTTGCACTTGGAAGGTGCAAAGTACATACCATATCTGGATACCTCAATCGCCAAGCCGTCCTAAGCGTTGGGTATTACCTGTGCATTATCAGTCGGCAAGGCTACGTCACCAGCATATTTCAAGTCGAAAACGCTACTCCCTGTGAGGAGTTCAACTCCATCGTTTGGAAGACCAGATGAGGCATTCCTTAGAACATCCTATGTGACAGAGTTGAAGAGAAATGGGGATATAGGGCAACCTTATCGTGCCCCACTGGAGACAGCTAAACAGGGCGAAAGCTGACCGTAGGCTCTTACCCGATCTGAGGTATGACGATACAACTCTCAGAGGATTGGTACATACTTCTCAGGCACTCCATTTCGCCGTAATGCAGCCCCATCGACAGAGTCGAAAGCCTCGCAAATGTCCAGGGGCATGATGACTATCGGTCCCTGAAACGTGTGACGGTGTTGTAGCATTTCTCGGAGGGTGAAGACTTGATCGATACATCCACGACCGGCGCGAAACGAAGCCTGCTCTCCGCGCGTTTAGTGCAACCTGCGAAGTATGATAGATACAAGCAACTTCGACGCTATTGGGATAAGGGTTATTCCCCCATGGTTAGCGCAGTCAGTGCGCGAGCCTTTCTTAAAGATGGGGATAACAATCGACTTCCCCCACAAGGACGGGACCTGCTCAGAATTCCAAACTTTTGAGAACTAAACATGAAGTTCTCTAACGAGTTGCACCCTACCATCTCTTAAAAAGGCCGGGGAAGGTTATCAGAGCCCGGTGCCTTGTGACGTCCTACGGCCTAGACTTCCTGTCGTATCTCCGCCTCGTTGGGTGCATCAGTCGGAACGCACCACTGGACATGTGTCGGAAGAGCTATAGAAGATACTGATACAAAAGGCCAACTAAACTGTTCCTGAAAGTGCTTCACCTAGTGTTCGAGACGCTGCTGTCGATTGTGAATTTGCGAACCGTCAACTTCAAAAGTTGTTTCATTCATACCTAGTGGCTTTTTATTGGTGATTTGAATGAGATCGAGCAGCTTGCGAGAATTTCCCACGTTCCATCTCTGATGCACGTTGTGACCACCAGATTTCGCGGTCCCTACGAAGACTCGCGCTGAGTGCACGTCTCATTACGAGTTGTGTTTCGTTAAACTCGCTCGTAACCGAGATCGACTGGCATGCAGAGATTCGGCAGAAACCGAGGGTCTTGTAATACGACGGGAGAAGCCACAGCGTACTAGACCAGTGGAATACAAAGCATTCTTGATAAGCGACCAGTTCATGTCATCAAGTGGGGCTACATCTAGCTTTCCAGCTAGCGCTTTTTTGAAGATGGATCGGAGACTTTATCGTAATCCAACCGTTGTTGCAGCATGCGTTTGAAGCGCCCACCGAAGTACATGGACAACTTAGTGCGAACTGATACGTGGTCGAAACCCGGGGGGGGGGAAGTGCTCCAGTACGAGCGAAAGTCTTGTATGCAACCCCGCCATTTGTGGCTTATAACTATGTGATCGATCTGGGTCCAATGTTGACTCGAAGATGACGGACGCCACGTGGTGTACCAGTTAGAGCTTCTGAAGTTCGTACTGGTTAGGAACAGGCGATGGGCTGAGCAAAAGGCCAGCAACCGTTCTCCATTTTCCGAGCCCAAAAGAGCTTCCAAGTTCGCCTCGTTCGATGACATACAGATATCCCGCCAAAATCACGATTTTGTCCCGGCTTGCTTCATGTAAGAGGCCGTGGAGCTTTTGGTAAAAGTCATCTTTTGTTGCATCTGAGCTGTAATCGGTGGGTGCATACGCCGAAACGGCAAACAGATTAGGTCTGTCGGAGCGGCGACTGCTCACTTTACACGAACCCCTGAGTCTCACTGTACATAAACAATTGTCGACAGGGATCCAGTCTAGCAGTGCTACTTCTGCTCTCATTAAGAACAATGCCAACTCCAGCAAGACCAGAAGCAACAGCCTCAGCGTCCCCAAAAAGAGAGGTAAGTGAAACTTCACAAAACGATTAGATGGGGACGTTGATCGAAATATGGAACTGGAGTCTTGAATGCGGATCTCTTCGATGCAACTCACATCGATGGCAAGGGATTCAGGCTTACGATCTGAACCCACCTGTTGTTCTATACGCATCTGGGTCCGCACGTTGAACGTGGCATCGAGGACGAAGCAGAACATCAGACGGTGGTAGCGGGTTCGGTGAGATACGGAAGCTAGTCGAAGAAGGACGAGAAAGAACATAGCCAGGATTTTCACCAGTGGCACCACAAAAGATACGGTCGACCAACGATCCCGTGGAGTGTGATAAAGGATAAGAATAACGAAGGGGAGTGGAGAGTGGGAGGTAAGTTTTTGTGTACAGTGTGAGAGAGCCATCTTGTGTGTGTATGAAGGGACTGTCACTCATTGTAGGAGTTGTGTCTTCCATGGTTGTTGCGTTGTGGGCTGTTGTACTACTCGGTCGCCCAGTCCAGAGTAAGCATTTGTACTCGAGGATGCATCTTTAGCCTTTGTGCGGCCAAGCGCGTCCTGTAAGACAGCAGGATTGGTCCAGAGGAGCTAGTGACCCATTTTATGGTTCATTTGCATCATCGGGAAACCACTAAATATTTTGGTCTTTCAAGACAGATGAATCAATCGGTTAAAAAGTACAGTTGATTATCAACAATGCCCAGGGAGCCGGAGACCACGCAAAGGTGATTTCATCATCATCGTACAGCGTTAAGCAGTAGGGCAAGCCCCACTGACCACTGCCTTTCTCACCATGTTGCACGTTGAATTAGAAAGTATGAATATACAAGATGGACAGGGAAAAAGTGATTTTAGGCTTCAGATATCTAATTAGAGATCTCAGGTCTCATCGGCCCTGTTAATCAGTTGTGATTGTTAACCTAGCACATTGTCTATCATTTATCCTCACTGCTTATCGTCAATTCAAGGAACATGAATTTTTTTAAGGGAGTGCATTCCTGTCCCCCAGTTCACCTAGAGATCCAGATTCGACAAATAATGCCACTGTTGAGCTCTACTACTAAAGTGATTTTTCGGGACGACAACGCGTCTGCACTTCGTTCCGTTGCCGCACGCGAAATTCATATGTGTCACGGCACAAAGACGCCTTCGTGACCATCTTGGTCACCCGATCTCAATCCAGTCGAAAATTTGTGGAGCCAGCTCGGGAGGATAGTGGATCAAAGGTGACAGTGCAAATCTCTAGGGGGGGTTGAAGACTATTGATGGAGGAGTAGGACCGTATACCATATTATCATGTGATTGATAGTGAGCACGACTCGACGGGCAAATGTTATATCATCCAAAGGTGACTCAACTGTATACTAATGACTGACCGTTTGAGACTGATCATGCAGCTCTATTCACAACAAAAATTTTGGGTTCAATAAACAGTTTCACCAATGTAGGATGTTTTGGTTATTTCGGAGAGGGTGGGGGGGGGGCGTTTTTGGCTAATGGTGTCACCTATATGATGTGTAAGAGCAAGATTAGGAATCATTGAAAACAATTGTTCGCTCTCCAATGTTGTTTTTTTAATGGTGTAATAGTGATGTTTGTCCTTACATGTGTACGAGCTCATCAATTGTTGGTTACTCTAAAGCATCCGCTCTTTCAGTTTCTTTGCGTTGATGGCCTAATGCGCGTGTCCAAACAGTGTTTTATCCAACTGACTATTTTCCGAACACAGAAATTTCTCTTTCGAAATGATGTTGCTTGGTCTAGTTACCTTTGTGATCACAGCTTTAGACAATGGCTCACTATGCTCCGCAACGGTCATATTTTATCACAATATGGTGCATTTTCTTCCCCCCATCTGACTCGTAGTTGTATCAACACAAGCCAATGGTCGCACGCAGACAGTCCAAGATGATCACTTAAAATGCCCCAATACTTGGCTATTAGTTGCAAGTTTTCTGTCGAATCAGACTAATTGATCAGTGTGCGTTTGTACAGTTAGACTGTGCATTCCGTGTGTTGGCCACTAGGGTGTTTTTTCCTTTTCCCACCCGTGTAGGTCCACTTCCTGTTCACTTTGTATATTCATTCTTTCTATTGCCACATGTAACATTGTAAGAAAGGCAGTGGTCAGTGGAGTTTGCCCTACTGTTTAACGCTGTACGATGATGACGGAGAGCTGCTCTGCTACTTTGCGTTTTTTGTCACAAGTACGTGGCAACAAGAAACATCCTTCCCTTATTCAGTCTTAACTATTGGACAGTAAAAGCGAATTTCGCAGTTGGGACAACCTTTCGCTCAAGATTACGACAAAATAAAGTGTTTACTAGTGTTTCATTTTCTCTTCTCGTTGTCCCACATGCTAACTGGCATGATCTGTGTCGAGGTTGGTTCAGACAGGATTTGGTGTGATCCCAGCTATAGGGAATACAATGCGCGCCTAAGTAATTGCACGTTGGAAGTCCTTCTAATCATCGAGAATGACTGTGTGCAAAATGTCCCGCATATTCACACCTCGAATGACGCTTTCACTCGGCTCACTGTCATGTCTGACTTATTTGTGAACCTTCGTGGTGTGGCTCATCATTTCGGTCGGCATGATCAAATTTAAAACATCAAACGCACTCCTCAAACCTAAATGTTCATTTCACTTAGATGCCTTCAACGTTTGGACCGTGTCAGACAGAGAAGGCTAGTCTAGCTGGAACCCTTGAGACTTTTAAAATAAGTACATATGTCTCCGAAACGTTTATGCCACCTCTGTGGTCACATTGCATCCCAGGTACAACTTAGGTCTCACTTCACTCTTCTCGTTTCAGGTGGTCCAGTGTGTAATGCTTATGTCCAGTTTATTGTCGGGATTGCTTCGAGAACGAGAGCTGAGCGTGCACTGCTAGACTGGATCCCAGTCAACAATCATTTGTTTGTAGTTAGGTTAGTCGGTTCTGGATATTGCTTGTCGTGTATGTATGTGTGTTTACTGTCTGCAGTATCAGCGACGAATTCTGCCGCTGTTTTCCTCAAATGCTTCTAAGAGTGCGTTCAGCAGATGCGATGCTCAATGCTGGCGCTTTGGAAGCCCGTGTTGGTTGCATTGCGGAAGCTGAGAGGCATATAAAAGGCTTGCTTTACTTTTAGTTTTATGCGGGCAACTCCTACTGGAGAATGAACCGGCATCATAGATACTATGAATAGAATCTGCCCACGAGCACCGATCAGAGGTGAGATCAGATCACAAATTGATTCAGTTCTGCCTGCAATTGCGAACACTCCTAATAGAATGGAGTCCTAATCGCTCAGCGCCCGATTTTACAGTACTGATCCATGTTTCCAACTGTCCTCCAAGGCGACAGCGCCATCCCCGATACGGAACAGGATAGACACTGTTTTGAGATTGTGTTTGAACGTTGTAGGGTATGTCCAAACCACTAGCTGTCGGAGTTGAAGAAACATGGACTGCTTTTCGATATCAAAGTGGTGTCCTTTGGAACCATATCGCTCCAAGCCGCTTTCAGAATCCATTGCAGACACAAGTGATCAATCATTCCGTTTCCTGACGTTTTGGACACGTAGTGGTCACTCTTCGCAGCCATAGATCTGTATTTTGCGGATAGCAGCCCGGTAGATATGGACTTTGGCCTGGAAACTGATCTCGTCTAGCGCGTTGTCAACGCGTAATTTGACTTCATTTTTGATTTGACCGTTTTGGCAGATCTTGGAGCCCAGATATTTGGGCGCCATGACTGTGAGGGTGTGGGCTGACTCATCATCGGTAGACAGCCAAGTCTTGTTAGCAGTCAGCATGTCCAGAATCCAGTTCAATGCCTGAGCTAACAAGTTCGCGAGAGACAAGGCGGTGGATCGATAAAACGAGAGCGGATTCCCGTCAAATGGTAGCTGGCCATACCACCAGTCAACCAATCAAAAGACAGGCTACTTGATACAATTTTGAACCGATTCTTTTGTGTTGCAACGATTGGTGACTTGTTTTCTTTGTTCCTATCTAGACTGTTCTGAGCTAATAAGCTGAGATGGTACGAAGCTAGTGGGCGGCTACAAAACAATGACGTACTCGATTTGTTTGCCGTTAATGTCTATCGGTTGTATGCACCGTTTAGCGCATGTCGAAAAGATCTTGATCTTCGACGTATTGATATCTAGTCCCATTGCTACGCGATTCATAACCGGCTGTAACGCGGTCGGGCTCTCTCCAAGGATGACGATATCCGCAAACTCCAAATCGGCGAGAAAGGCATCGGTGCCCAGCTGAATACCAGAGTAGTCGGTGAGCGCCTGACGCCGCATTACCCGATCGATGGTGTAGTTGAATAGCACTAGCTACAAGGAACAGCCTTGAGTAACACCGGAACTGGAAGAGAAATCATAAGATTGTTCTTCGCAGATGCGCATGCTCGCCCGCTCATTTGAGTAGTAAGACCTCAATAAACTGACAAGCTTCCGGGGCGTTGCTTCTGCTTATTGCATAGACCATAGTGATTCTCGTTCGACTGGCTCAAAGGTGGTTCAAAAATCAATAAAACAAGTTTCAGTTAGTTGTTGGAACGTGTGCTGATGTTCTAGTACCCTGTGGAGGGTGAATATTTGAGTCACGCACCCCCCCCCACCACGACGGAAGCCTCCTTGATTAGGGGCGTGCGCGTGTCCGGCGCCGCCGAGACGCGGTTAAACAAAGGCGGTGGTTTTCACACTCAGTCCTGCCTCCCTTCTTTGGAAGAGGGTGTAATGTTGAAATTCCCCAGTCCGTTGGGAATTGTTCATCCCAGATTGAGCAAATCAGGGCGTGGAAGGTCTCGAGCAGTCTCGAAGGACAATTTATGCATCGTCAGAGCGGTGCCGCATTCTCGAAGAGACTTTCGGTTCTTCAGCTTGTGTATCCCACTAGCAGTATCCTCTCTGTTTGCTTGACTGCTGCTAACATCGTAGCGTTCGCTGACCTGGTCCAGCTGATCAAACCGACAATGGTGACCATCTCATTCAGTGACGCTCTGACCACAGACTTTCTGACAGGTATGAACTTCTTCCATAAACAGCCGTGCGAACTGACCTTACGCCCTGCTGCAGCTTCACGGCACTAAACTAAGCGTTGGTTACTACTGGCGTGGATCAGTCAAAGATTGTCGTTTATTCTGGCACACGTCTGTGTACGCAGAATACATCTTCGTATCCGCCGACTTCTATTTCATTATCATCATCATCGTACAGTGTTAAACAGTGAAACTAGCCTCACTGATCACTGCCTTTCTCACCATCTTGCACGCTGAATTAGAAAGTATGAATATACAAAGTGAACAGGAAGTGGACCTACACGGGTGGGAAAAGGAAAGAATGCCCTAGTTGCCAACACACGGAATACACAGTCTAACTGTACAAACGCACATCGATCAGTCATTCTGATTCGACAGAAAGTGAAAACACGATCGCGACTGTTCGCGGTTCTCTGCCATATCCTTCAGTGTCTCCAGCCAACTGGTTGTGGGATCTTTTGGATCCCAACCACGAAGACGTGAAGTTTGCTGTCCATTTTCTCATTCCTCGCTGCCACGTCATCTGTTGACTTCCACGTGGTCTCCCACTCCCTAGGAGGAACGGAGAATAGGACACAGTATGGTAGACGTGTGTTTGACATGCGTAACACATGCCCCAACCAACGAAGTCTACTAAGTTGGATACGTTGTGACAAAACGTTCTCTGAATTAATACCCAATACTCGCTTTCTAACCTCATCGTTGCTTACACGGCTATTCCACCCAATCCTAGCGATACTACGTAAACATCGGTGGTCGAAAACCCCAAGACGACGAATATGTTCAGCACGCAGACTCCAAGTTTCGTAACCATACAACAAAATTGAACGCACTGCGGCACAGTATACAGGACCTTTCAACTTCAGTGAAATATCAGGTCGGCGCCACAAGTGCTTCAGTCCAGTGCACGCTGCTCGAGCCTTAGATATACGCGTGCTCACCTGCACTGCAGTGCTCCCATCCGTCGTCACGCTGCTACCGAGGTTGGTGAAGTGGTCGACAACTGACAGCACCTCCCCATCGAGTGTCAAGCTCGGAATCGTTGACGTCCAGTCTTGTAACCACTTTACACTTTGAAGGTGCAAAGCGCATGCCGAATGGAACTACAGCTCTCCCAAGTCTATCTAGTGCACGTTGAGCATGTTCCGTGGATTCAAACAGACAGACAACGTCGTCCGCGTAATCTAGGTCACACAGCTTTCCACTATTTCCTGCTTCGACGCCTACATCCTGAGGATTTTGCAGCGCACTCTCCATTATGTCGTCCATGACGAAGGTGAACAGGAATGGAGACATAGGACATCCTTGTCGAACACCACTGGTAGTTTCAAACCGACCGGATAGTTCACCGTAAACTCTTACGCGACCAGAAGTATGAGAATACAGTGATCTCAGTAGGTTCACGAACTTCTGGGGCATACCTTTTCGATGAAGAACACTGAAAAGCGACGTTCGATCAACTGAATCGAAGGCGACGTTCAAGTCTAAGAAAACCATTACTGTCGGTCGGCGGTGCATGTGACGTGTTTCAAGTAGTCGGCGAAGAGTAAAAATCTGCTCGATGCATCCTCGACCTGGGCGAAATCCAGCAATCAACGACTCACTCCATATTAACGGAATACGCTCCTCGTTCCAAATGTCACGGAGCAAGACGGTAAGTGGTTATATCAACGCCCCACCGCCCAGTTTGAAAAGAACTGGGGGAAGTTCGTCGGGACCTGTCGCTTTCCCCCGCCTTAGTAATCGAATACATGACTCTACTTCTACTTCTGATGGGGGCTCAAGTGATACCACTCAAAGAGTCACAGTTGTTGACACGGGAGTAACTACACTAACGTGCGGCCAGCTAAACTGTTCCTTGAAGTACTCGGCCCAACGATCAAGTCTTTGCTGTTTGCTATGGGTGGGTTCTCCATTTCTATCGCAAATCGTTTCACTGACCTGGATGCGCCGTCCACCGGTGTCACGAATAAGTTTGAACAGGCTTTGACTGTTACATGAAGCGGCTGCTATTTCCATTTCTTCGGCTACATTGACCCACCAATTTTCGCGATCATTCTTAAGGCTTTTCGTAACTTGCCTTTGAAGCTTTCTCCGAATCTTATTCATCTCCTTACGGTTCGAGAGCTGACGCTTTTGCTCCATTATACTCAGCGACTCTTGCGAGATTCAGTGTTTTTGATGGACATCGGATCTAGGATCACAGGCAAAACCTGCTGCCACATGCATCGCCTGTTTGATATGAGCCCAATGCTCATCTACATTACTGTTCGTCGTAGATCCTAGCTCATGTGCTAACGTCTGCTCATACCGGGTGCGTACTTCTGGATCACACAAACGTTGCACGGCTAATCGGGTTTACGGTTTGCGACGACGACCATGGAGCTGGAGAGATAATCGTATTAAAACTAATGCATGGTCCGACTCTACGTACGTGGACCAGTAAGGTCTACATTTCTGAATAGAACTGTGCCACCGGTAGCTTACTGTCATATGGTCAATTTGACTCAAAGTACCTGTACAGTTGGAGCGCCATGTCGCTGTGCGACGCGAGCTGTGTCGAAAATTGGTGCTAGACAAGAACAATCGATTGTCTGCACAAAACTGGAGAAGCCTATCCCCCTTATCTGTACGTTTAGCGGGTAAAGCACAACGCCCACCTAAACAGGCTTCTGACACACTAAGTTTAGCAGCTTGTGCATTGAAGTCACCAGCTAGCACTACAATGTCAGAACCTTTGCTCGTGCCAACGAGGGTGGCGAGTTAATCGTAGTACTCATCTTTCTGTTTGTCTGAGCTGCAGTCTGTTGGGGCGTACACCGAGATCACAAACAAATTTCGCTTAACACAACTATCCTTTCGAACGCCGACTGACCCCTGGAGTCTCACAGCACATAAACGACTGTTAGCCAAGATCCAGCCTAAGAGAGCAGCCTCAGTCTTGTCGGTCAAGACTATTCCTACACTACGTTGACCCACAGCTCGAGCTACTACGTCTCCTGAAGTGCGCAGAAAGTACCTCGATGAGATACCAGGATCAGTTAGCTCAGTCACACTACTCGAATCCTGGATATGCGCTTCCCTTAAGCAGCATACATCAATCTTCAGAGAGTTCACTGTGAGGGCTAGGCACGCCTGTTGACCGACCTGCATGAGTATAGGCACGTTGAAGGAGCTGAGATTCAGAGGCTGACGAGGCTTGAGAAAATGTGAGTAACCAGACAGAGAATTATTCCCGACACTATTCGACAGTGAATCGTTGCGAGTATCGACCGTGTTATCAATGGGAGCATTATGGGTGGATAGATGGGGCAAAGAGAGGTAGTTAGGGACAGAAGACAAAGGTTAAATAAAAGAGAGGGAACTCTGAGCAGTAGCCCACTTATCACTACCCACCCCGCTCGATACAATGGGCAGCGCGTTCCTGATTATTCTGCGTGCAATATGGAGTTCTTTGTATTCTTGCAGCTCATGGACGGGTACTGCTAGGGTGTCCAGCCACAAAGCAGGAGAACGATTAGGGTCCCCATCCAAAGCCTTTAGTTCTAACAAGAACCTATCCGCAAGGCAGGGGGATGGCTTAGTGGAAGCCCATTTGCTTGGGTCAATTATTCTTCCACTGATTTTGTCGATTGAGTTGTCAGCTCAAATCAACCCCCAATCTGGAGGACCAGGAGACTGGACTTTGTCTGACATCTACCTATTGACCTGTCAGGTATGATTGCATCTCCGGCTTAAAGAAACCATCCTGAATAGCTCTTTGGGTCATAGAGGCGCGCAAGCCACCACACCGCGTCAAGGTGCAGTTTTGTCGTGATGGCTTCTGTTTGTGTCTCGTTTTTGGTCGAACCGACGCTGTGGCTGTTTTTTTCCCGTTCCACTGACTCTAGTGAGAACTGTTTTGCATCAGAGTTATCTAGTTTTATTAGCGAAAAACAAAGAATATGTAGGTTGTTGTCTCTTGTGTCCACCCGTTGCACGCAGTGCATTGGTCCGACTGGTGAAGGCGACCCCGCCTTGAGGCTTAAATGCCGCTGGCAGGATTCGTCTCGTCTATCGGTTCACGCCATCGATCGGCCGTCCTGCCGTTCGTGGTTTCGTGGGCTCGGTAGGAGCCGGTGCTGACACACTGTACTAGCGAGACTAAACCGTCTATTGAACGACCCGTCGGACCATACCCTCGCAATAACCACCCTATGCAACACAACTACTCTTCTAGATGATGAATGACTCGGCTTTTCAGCAGAGCTTTCTACGCACTTATTGATACAGCTTGATTCCCAGGCGCCAAATGATCAAGAAACCCTTGTACACTGGTGCCGACTCGCCGAAGGACTCCAACTCAAGTAGGCCTCAAACTACAGTTATCTTCGATATTAGCTGTTCTCTTAGATACACACAAATCCGTTCCTTCGGGTGCAACATTCAGTGAGGTGCTCAAATGCCCGAGACGTCAGTCGATAAGTAGTTTAAAGAATGAAGGTGTCCGGTCCTAGATTGCAAAATCTGGGGAAATTAAGAAGGTTGCGATGATGACAACAATCACAACCTCTACCGTTTAATTATAAGTACCGATTCGCTAAAACCACGTGCAAGTAAAGCAATCAAGGGATCTGATGACTCATCGATTCATTTTCAGCACTTCAAGTAACGGCTCAATTTGTCCGCCCCCACAGTTGTCCATCCGATCAGTGTCCTGATATTTCACCGAAGTTGAAAGGTCCTGTATACTGTGCCGCAGTGCGTTCAATTTTGTTGTATGGTTACGAAACTTGGAGTCTGCGTGCTGAACATATTCGTCGTCTTGGGGTTTTCGACCACCGATGTTTACGTAGTATCGCTAGGATTGGGTGGAATAGCCGTGTAAGCAACGATGAGGTTAGAAAGCGAGTATTGGGTATTAATTCAGAGAACGTTTTGTCACAACGTATCCAACTTAGTAGACTTCGTTGGTTGGGGCATGTGTTACGCATGTCAAACACACGTCTACCATACTGTGTCCTATTCTCCGTTCCTCCTAGGGAGTGGGAGACCACGTGGAAGTCAACAGATGACGTGGCAGCGAGGAATGAGAAAATGGACAGCAAACTTCACGTCTTCGTGGTTGGGATCCAAAAGATCCCACAACCAGTTGGCTGGAGACACTGAAGGATATGGCAGAGAACCGCGAACAGTCGCGATCGTGTTTTCACTTTCTGTCGAATCAGAATGACTGATCGATGTGCGTTTGTACAGTTAGACTGTGTATTCCGTGTGTTGGCAACTAGGGCATTCTTTCCTTTTCCCACCCGTGTAGGTCCACTTCCTGTTCACTTTGTATATTCATACTTTCTAATTCAGCGTGCAAGATGGTGAGAAAGGCAGTGATCAGTGAGGCTAGCTTCACTGTTTAACACTGTACGATGACGATGATGATGATCCGATAATGCCTGCAACAGAAATGTTATAGGTAGTTCTATCTCCTCCATCAGAAACGTAGAATAGCTAAAAAGGCAGCTGCTGGAACGGATCGATGGGTTGTCTCCTTACTTTTTCAATGATAGAGACACATTTTGTGTTGTGGGGCCATCGAAAGTCCTCAAATTAATCTAGGAAGGTATAAAATCCCGAGAAATGGTGAGAGTCGGTGATTGCACCGACTTACGAAAAGATGTCAAGTCCGCTTTTGAAAATTGAAATGAGCCGTTATTATCTCATCCAAACTGGCAGGGGGCATTATTTTCCCCCGGTTATTCAACATTCCTAAAAGCTGTTCGTATGAGAATCAAGCCATCTTCAGACCTGGTCGGGATTGTATCGGTCACGCCATTACCATACAATAAATTTTCAACAAGCACACCTTCCGTAGACCCACAATTTTTGTGTTTTTTTGACGTGAAAGCGAATTTCGATGCGGTTGGTGCTGTCTCGCAACGAAGGGTGTCCCAGAGAAGTTCGTTTCTCTTTTTCAGTCAGTGGATGCGAACAGGCGAAGCCGAATTCTTTTTTTTTGTATTGATCTTTCACCCAAGTTTTCTTTGAGAAATGGTGTTCGTCAGGATTGCCCTCTATATCTTCCATTTTAAATTTGTAACTGAGATGTTTCTGGGACTAGCTCTATCCTGTGGGTATAGTCGCATTGATCTTTTTTCACACTGTAAACTGTCTGAATTCGAATATGCGAACGATGTTGTGCTTGGATGTGGAAAGCTAGGCCGGTTCCAATTCTATCCATATAGCTTAAAATGCAGCGTAGCCATGTTTGAAATGCGTTTCGAATCCTCAGAGTGCGGTACTGCTACAGGACTGAGTTAGTCCTATACCAAATCTTGTCTTTAGCTGACGTGGATACGTTTTGTTACCTAGTCACTTGTTTCTCACCAGGTGGTCGAATATCGGCCGATGTGTGGTCGCGTGCACAGAATGCTTTTAGTAGCCTAAGCCCCCTGTGAAGTCGGTGTGACGTCCGATTATCTGTCCGTAGTCGAGTGTACACTACCATAGCTAAGTCTATCACTTTATACAGTTCATAAATATGGTCGTTATGGGTAGAAGGTATGCGAAAACTATGGATGTTTTGTTTGTGGAGGTCTTTGTGTTATTGATCGAGAAAGTTAAGAAAGCCGTATCAGATATAGTGAATTTAAGTTTTACGTGTCGGGACCCAGAGGTCGGTTTCTGAAGCAAGCGATAGGTATTTCCAGATTACAGTGGTTGGGTTGTGTGTTGCTCTGCCAAAAGCTAAAGTTTCTTTGTGTACATTATTCTGCGAGGAAGGTAGCGGTCAGGGGGTGGATCGAGGTGAGCAGTTCACGAAATGGACAAGGGGTATGAAGACACAGATCAAGTAAGACCTATTAGGCTTCCTGTTTGGGATTTGCGAGATCCGTTTACCACATGGTGATGTGGCGACATGGCCACGTGCCTTAATCAGTGGTGTATTTTTAGTCCACTTTTGTCCAGATACAGCTTTCGTTTCTGTTAGTTTTCTCCTGACGCTTCCATTCACTTTACTCTCAACTTGACGATGTTGTAAGATGGTAACCAAAGCAGAGCACAGTAATGTTCTGGTTCCGGAGAGACCTTTGCGTGTTTTTCGAATTTGATATTGCTGTGTCTTCGACAGTAATTCTGAGTGTTGCAATATTTTAATGAATCAAGTAGATGTTGGATTCTTCAAGAGTCACGTTGATTCGTACTAGCACATCACCTGTTTCTTGGGCCGGAATATCTGATCGACAATAGCCAAAGCAATATTCAAAGCTAGATCATCCACTAGCTTGAGTGAGAACATAGGTTAATGCGTCGACAGGCACCTGAGTCGTGTGGGACTGGGTCACTGAACTCAGCTGCTTATACACCTTTTACTAGGGCGAAATAGGGTCGACCTTAGGAATCGATGGGCAGCTAGGGCAACCAGTCAGTTCGGGGTCGGGAGAAGAGGAAAGCAGCGTTCATATTACCTGTTTATCGTGGCGCGATGAAATACAGATTCAAATTGACAGATAAATAAATAATTTGGATTACTCGAAAAGTATATTTTGGTGTAAAGTAACATCACTATCGTAATCTGCACCTCAGTATTGGAGAAACTCAGTTGTACCCCCAACAAATATATATGTAGTACGTAGACGAGTGGGCAAAATTCCCCCGGAAGTACACAACCGGTTTTGCGGTTATCGCTGCTCATCAGGTATGCATACCCGGTACTCGTTTACTCATGTTCATACGTTTACATTCCGTATGTGTATTAATCACAAAGATCTAGTTTGGTGCTTCACGAGTGTGAATGGATACTCTTCGTTGAAGAGTTCACTAAGGAATCACAGTTGTTTTTCATATTAGTTGTTTGCGGATAAGTCACTGCTAACCCAAGGAACAACGAGGCTGCAAGTGCAAGCTCATTTATCGATAACAGGTACACAGGAAACGTGCGAATATGAAGATGAGTGGTATTCGTATGCGGTATTCCTCGTAAGCTTCTGACCTAGTTTACTCAAATTCGTTAATTACGGGGATCAAGCCAGTTTCTCATTGTTTCATACAATTGATTGTTCTTATTTATCTTGATAAGAGTTAAACAAGTTGCCCCCTACTGTCATTGTTGAATCTTTTCCGTCAATAAGATTAATCTGGACAAATTTTTCATAGTTACACCAAACGTAAGATGAAGTTAAATGCCGCAACGCTAAATTCGGCGTGTGTATGGATTTTCATAGAACAATACAAACATCCCCTGTTAAAATCCCATCGCTTTTTGTTCGATTAGAGTGAATCTTCCCGGCGATGAGATTATATAAAATGCGGATAGAAAATAAAATAGGGGTTCGTAGTAAAATGCGGAGTTCAGCTGATTTCCGTTTGTATGTTCATGGGGCCAACCAACCAGTTACTTTGGTCTGCCGGTTCTTTCTTTTTTGCGACACACAAAGTGAATTACTATAAAACGGGTAAACCCCGTAGTTCGAAAACATATTGTAAGAGGAGTTTGTAGAGAATATTCACGTCAAAATCAGTTTGTTGATTCCGTTTTTGAAAAAAAACTAAAGTTGTAGGTGGGTAGAAAAGCAGAGAGGGGAAGTGTGTTCCACAGCTTAGCCGTCCGGTAGAAAAAAGATTAATAGGTCGAGGTCCGAGTTTTAGCGACGGAAACCTGATAAGATTAACCAGTTGCCTGTGCTCGGGATTGACGTTGATAGCAAAGAGAACAAGAGCGCAGCTGAGGTGAGCTAAACGGAACAAAACTGAAAATAATAGCGGAAGCCTAAGGACAATGAAGGCAACTGACCGGTGGCCGGCAAGCGATTGCAAATTGGATATTAAAACTAGGCCATCTACTACACGAATGGCTTTACGTTGAACTCGGTCGAGAAGAGATGAAAAGGACGAAGCTCCATCCCTCACGTGACAGCGGTATTCAAATGTAGGAAGAATTTGAGCTTCGTTTGGTTAGATGAGGTGGGCTGGTCTGAAGAAACGTCTGGCGCGGAACAGAAAACCGATCTTGCGCGCAGGACGAGAAGCGAGAGAAAACATATATGAAGATCGAGATAGAGACGATCAAAAGACTCAGTACAGGCATGGAGTTAGGGATCCAAATCAAAATTTAAGTGATAACAAAAGAAATGGTGTTTGAGAAAAATCGAGTGAAGAGACGTTTTCGAAGCATTGATGAGAACGCGATTTTGAGAACTGCAAGGGGGCATCTGTCCAGTGTCTGAACTGAGCAATATGAAAAGAGCACAACGGTCGCGGTCGATGTTGGTGGAGGCATGGCAGGAGGTGGAATACGAAAGGGAGTACTGTAGAGTGGCTTCCTCGCAAAGGCTTGAATAGGTTTGAGAGTCGTGGATAAAAGATAACCAGTGAAAAACTAAAAGAGGATAAATGAAAGTACAGTATCTTGGGGAACACAAGCATTCACGGGAAAAGGTTCTGATTTTACCCCACAGAATCCAACGGACATCCACAAGACAAGAGGTGGAAGAAGTTCAACAGATGGCAGTTTAGACAGTGCACCGTTATGCCAGACATGGTCAAAAGCCCACGATATGTCTGGTGAGAACAGTAGTGCTTGTACGTAATTATCGAGTGCTGCTGACCGAGACTGCGATGTCATAGATAGTAGGTCACCCATGAGTCGACGAGGTCGGAACCCGTATCGACGATCACTTAGTAGTCCTTCACGTTCGAGGATTTGTCGCAGCTAGTCTGAAGTTATGGTCCGCATAACTTACAACGTGGCATCAGTTAGGAAAATAGGACGGTAGTTGTTAGGGTCGGAGGAGTCGTCGTTTTCGGGAATAGGGAAAATTGTGACTTCTTTTCATGGAGTAGAAACGTACTAAATTGGAGAGATGAGCATAAAAAGGTGATGTAAATTTGCTGCTAACTCCCGGACACATTTTCAGGACAATTAGTGGAATATTGTCCGAACCAGGTGGTTTGTTTCAGTCGATTGATTGGAAGGTCTGGTAGATCTTTCTGGTTGTGATAAGGTGAATAAGAGGGCGGATAGTAAGAGTGGTTAGAGGTTCAAAGTTTAGAGGACCAGAGGAATTAGACATGAAGGAGAAATTGAAGGGGGGAGAGATTACGTCAAACGGCTTTGGCAATGGACTAAAATTGTCGGCTACCAGCAGCGGAAGAAGCTAGGCGTTTCCTTTGTGTCGGATGAAACGACCCTTGGCTTTGTGAATGAAAAGCGAGCATTTATTTCTGGTCCGCACGAAGAGACTACGAGATTGTGGGGCATCGGGGTGACACCACTATCTGAATGCTAATTCTTTTAAGCGTTCAACGCGATTACAGAGGTGGGAGTACCACTTAACAGAACGCAGTTTGCCGAATTTGAAAAATGCGGAATAAAAAGAAGCACGCTTAGGAAAGCAGTCTCAGTGAAGTTTGAGACGAAGGTAAAAACATCAGTAGTAGTAAAGCAACAATCATCCCTGGAATAGGAGGCCAAGACTTCACGAAAACCATCCCAGTTGGTTGAATCGTAACGTCGAAAGGTGTGTCTGGTGTTGCATATAGGAACTGGACGAGAAAAGGTGATGGGTAAGGAGGTAGGACAGTGGTTCGATGAGTAAAGTGGAGGAACGGAGGTAATGTTAGAGAATAAAGAGGGAAATGAAGTGAGAAGAGGATCGAGGATATGTGCACGATCACCAACCCGATCGGGAATACGTGTGGGGAAGTCAACGAGTTTACTTAGATTGTTGACCAAAGCGGACGCTTCGGCTTCACGGTCCACAGCCGTGTGAAAGCGTATGAAAGTCGATTCTTGTCGTGAACATTAATTCATCAAGAATTGTAACTTGGGAATTAGGATCTGATGCAAACAAGTTCTCAATGCGAGAATAAAATAAATCAAAAGTTGAAGGATTTATACTTTTGGGAGAGCGATAAGCAGTACTGGAGTAATGGTTGAAAGAAGGGAACTGGAGTTTCAGCCACATCAACAGGAACTGTTGATTAGTAAATTTCAAGTGTGGTGTCAGAGAAGTAGCGACAAACTGGTGGATGTTGGAGCAGACATCAGCTTAAGGTGAACGTGAGGAATGGAAAAAGTAGTTCGGAAACTGGGTATAGATAGTGTCCGATGAGAGAGAGATTTGTGTTTGAGTTAAGAATAAGACAAGGAGAGAAGATTGGAGAAAATGGTGTGGAGAATGAACGTTGTAGTTCAAAGCGTGAAAGCTGGAATGTTTTCTTGTGTATGCTGAATAGACATGAGTGATAGTTTTCGGTGAGTTGTAAATTTCACGTGTTTTTGGTTTTGGGTGAACCCGGCAACCTAATCCTGATATTTGGAGTGGCGAACTACATAAGACTCCAATAGGAAAGGGGGTTGTGCTACGCCGTGTGACGGCAGGACCGCCTTCTTTGTTCCCGACAAAGTGTAAAGTGTGAAGCAGAGTTCCGAAAATCAGTACTTTTGCATAAGGAAACTGTTGAATCTTTACTTTTTCAGGTATCTCCGTATCTACATTACCTGCTTAATAAATGCGTTTGCTATCGGTAATTCTTTTCGTTTGTCTATTTTTGTGCCGCCCTTGAAGGTCGTCAATGTTGACTATTCAGAAGCCAAACAACGCGTCTTGCTCACAGGAATCCATTTTGTATCCGACGTATTTTGTGCCTGTTGTAGTGTGATGCTTGGCTGGCGGTACGAGCGTGCATTTGAAGCGAGTCAGCGGTACAAAGAAGGAAAAGTGATTGTGGAGTTGGCTCATTTGATCAAGGACAACTGTTGGGATTCAGAGTGGCTTGTTCCTGCTCGTCCCTCCACATTATCTTTCCCTCTACCGATGCGAAGACAAACTAAGGAATCGACAACACCAGTTGCCTTACCTCTTCCTCCTTCGCCTCCGCCACGGATGTCTCGGTCTCTCACGACTTATTCATCCACGCACGGGGCAATCAGCTGGGAAGCATGTGACCCAGCGACGAGGAAATTCCCCCTCGAGTCAAATTCCAATGTTGAAAACCTATCCGTTTCCGTCTGCGTGAGTCCTTTTTCATCCTCCCCACCGCATACGTGTTCGCATTACGGGTTTCCAGGTCACAGCACAATATCGCCCGGACCGAGTTCGTCCAATTCCAGCTGTTGCGATCACACACCCGAACAAATCTTCTGGGTTTCCGGATTGCGTCTGATGCGTCCGGACTGTCTTGCTCCCGTCGCGGGGACTGCAGCTCACGGAGCTCAGTCGCGATCGAGTACACCACCAGTTCGCGGTTCACGTACGAGAAGGCCAAGATCTGTGTCATCTGATTTGAAATCTCTCACTCTTCCAATAAGTGGTGTCAAAGTGGTAAGTAATTTCCCTTTCTGTGCTTATGGACCACTGTGGGCGAAGACTTGATGCTGAAAACGAGGGCGCTTATGTTATATTTATTTCATAAGTTTGCATTAGGTTGACCTATGATGCTGTGTCAACGCTCAGCCCCACCGGGTATCCATGAATGCATTATACAGTTGTTTCTTCTAATTTGTTGAACACCATCAGTTGCAGTGTATATCCACTCGATTCGGGTCTCTATCACTTAAACGTATTCTACATTTCTGTTCGTTCCGAGGCAAAACCAACAAAAAAAGTCTCAGGGAATTTGTGGCATTGCAATTCGGGCCCATATCCTCCCCCAGGACGATCCGTAATTCTGAATTAAATCAGAGTCTTCAGGGACGAGTGACATTGCTGATACCGTATGACAAACCATTTATTAATAATTTGTATTAGAGTTTGACAGAATAACCGATGAATCAGTTTTGGGTAGGTGTACGGTTATCAGATGTTAGATTGCGCAGTATGCACATGTATCGTGCAAATCTCCCAATGCAGTGCGTCGATGTGGACCGTACATGTGCTCAGATGCACGATATTGTAACGGGTGAATGCAGAAACGTGTATAGTCCCATTGCCCCAACTAAGGAAAAAAGCACAAACATGCTCAATTCCTTACGAGAATGAACATTATTGCCAACTCTTTCCTTCAATATGTTCTCCTCGCCAAAGCAAATGTCCTGTTAATTTGTCTGCTATAGTGTTGACTTCAGTTATTGTGCAGTTTCATCGAGGCTAAACTACTGACCACTAATTTGGTGCCGATTTCTTGATGGTTTCTAATCACCTGACGTGTTGTTATAAACCATTCACAGAACCCTCTATGTCCTCACTGTTTCACATGTCATACTGCACATTTTTAACAGATAGGGTCAATTAGTCAACCAAATGGTTATTCTTACCCCGTAATTTATATTTACTTATCAAAGAACGCGAAATGATGATCGTGCCTAACTCGGATTTTGGTACTTTTCGGGTTGTGTATTGATTGCACTTTTTTCGGGGGAGGAGGTTCTTTGGAATAACTCTTCATGTTAACAATTATATCGTTGTACCGGTATGCTTCGACTTTTTCTTTGTTCGGACATCAAACTGACCACTAAGAACAGTTGGTTGGAGTAAAACTAGATGCTGCATTACTTGGGAAGTTCCCGTCATTTTGTATACCATTTATCCAGTTCATAATAACGGAAAGATGAAATGAAGAGCAATACAGTGCTTGTATCCAGCAATCATAGTCTTCTTCCCTGTCATTTTGTTTACGTATGGTAAGTTGTTGAGATCCAGCACAGATCGGATTCAGAATCCTCCAGGCGGAGTTTCAGTCCCGCTTTGAATCCCGTGGATATGCAGTCCAGGACTGTGGTGGGAATACCGAATCAGATCTGGTGAGGTTAGGCGCAGGGTGTTCAAAATGAGAGGTCAATCGGGAGAGCGGGCGCTCATTCTAAGCAGGTTAGGGTGGTTCTTACGCATGCACACCAGTATACTCCCTCGGTGTACATTATTGTTCGAGACAGTTAGAGGTTGCAGAGGTAGGTTGAGTTGGCCAGTCTATGACATGGCAAGAAGGTATAGAAACCTTAACCAGTGAACTTGGCCATGTGGAGCGTACTAGGCTTCTGAGCTGGGGTTCACGAGATTCTCCTGCTGGATGGTTGAGGACACTAAGCAACCAGGCTAGATGCTGTAGTCAGTGACATAGTTTTATTCAAATTGTTTCTTTGTCTGCGTGATTTTATTTTGACTTTGTTTTCTGTTTGCTTGTTCTTTTATACTCTTGTTCGCTTTACTCTGGACTAGGCGATGTTGTGAGGTAGCAACCCAAACCAGGGCATGAGAGTACGAGGCTAGTGGTTGGGGAAACTGGATATGCACCGAAGCTGATGATATTCCTAACGAGCAACCAGATGAGTACTTTCTTCGATTCTCAATAACGAGTTATTATTCAATGATCAGTTCAGAAGTACTACTAAAACAAATTACATTTTACCGGAGTCCAACCGCGAGAAATTGGCTGTGATTGAAACACAAGCCGCTTCTCTCTATTTCACCATGATGATTTTTCATCGGAATAGGTTCACGCAGCACTTCGTAACCGCCTATGGGATTCAAATTTTAGTTGAAACCTTGATTTCCCCAAGGTAACTCCGTCGGACCGAGAGATACTCCCCTCAAGCGTTACCAATTATCATTATTTCTCTTCTTTCTTTTCCCAGAGGCCCAGCTCAGTTTTGACTATCGAAAGTTCCGTTCATAATAAACCACAGTCTGCGGTTGACGCGTTTGAGCGAATAAAATGGAGATTCTACTGTCTCATTGAGCTCGAATTTGATGATCATAACGATAAGACCTAACTAGTCGGTAGTCACTCTAAAACTAATGGGCGTCCGCGCATTTCGGGTCTAAAGTCTACTCACGAAGTCTTAGCTTATTGGTGAACGACTGCTGGATGTCGTCGGACCCGTTACCACGTATGCCTTTTTTGACTTTCCACTTCATCATTATTTTTTCCTCTTTATTGTGTTGATAAACTGTGGGTTCCTCCTTCCAGTCATTAACCATATAGGAATGTCTGCGCCGTCACATCAGTCCGCCTCATGTCAATAGTGCTTTCGAAGATTGATCTCGTACAAAGCAATCCACATGACTGGACAAAAAAGAATGCATCACGATGAAACTGCGCCTTGATGTGGTGTGATAGCTTGCGTGTTTCCATGACCCAAAGAGCTATGCATGATGGCTTTCTTTGGCCGGAGGTGCAATCATGCCTGACAGGCCAATGGGTAGAGGAAAACGAAGTCCAGTCTCAGAACCAGTTCATGGGCAACATCTGGTTCTAATCACTACGCCCCTGTAGAAGACACTCCAGCTAATAAACACGGAGAAAAACAATTTACCGATCAAAAAAACTCCACTAGATGGACTTAGGAGTGGAGTACCCGGGGTTTCTCTCGACGTTGGGAGAAGTGATCGCACTTCATTGGGCAGCTATCAGCCGCCTAAGCTGGGCAGCCCCCAGCACAATAGATGCTGTCCCGTCCACGTCCCGCTTGCTCCATTGGATGCATGGGGTTGAATGCTGAATCCGAAAAGCGGATCGATAACAGAGCACTAGCAACGACAAAACACAACGTATGCAACAATCAGGTCTCACTTGACAGACCAGAAAAAATTCCTTCTGGGGCTCATCGGTCTCGTTGCCGTGCTGGGTTAACGCCCCACTGCCTTGTGGGTGAGACTTTTGAATAAAAGGCTCCATTTAGGGTTCCCAAAGAAAAACCCCGTGTGTGGTGTGGGCAGCTGCGAAGTATGATATGCCCAAAAATCCCCAGTGGTCAATCGGGAAACATTCCTCATCTCTTTGCTCTTCATCCTTTACGTTACAATTCTAAATGCGTACTAGTAGCCACAATGAATCGTGACCGTGAACTTGTAGCTCTCGGTAAGAGTTGCAACCTAGAGACAGGGAAAAAAAGGAATCCATTCTTCGACCTAAGCATTCCCTTCTCTTGGTTGCTTTCAGCGTCCGCACACTTTGCCAAACGGGGCAACAGGCTGTCCTAGCTAGAACTCTTGAAACCTTTAAAATAGATGTGTGTTGTATATCCGAGACACACATACGAGGCCCAACTTCAGTAATAACACTTCGATCCCCAGATACAAGCTCGGCTTCTCGTTTCACTCTCGGTGTCTAATGCTCGTGGTCAAACTGGTGTTGGCATCACTCTGAGCATGGAAGCTGAGCGTACACTGCTTGACTGGGTCCCAGTCAGCGGTTCGGCTGAATGGTTCTGTGCATGTCAACAGCACTAGGCTGAAGCGTCCATGCTTGTTTGTCGTTTCTGTGTACGCCTCAACTGACTGTTGCTCTCCTGAGGTTGAGGACGAATTCTACCAAGATTTGCCTCAGCTGCTCCTCAGCGTGTGTTCTGGGCATATCATGGTTGTTGCTGGTGATTTCAGTGCTCAAGTTGGAAGCCTAGACGAGACAGAGAGGAATATGGGAGGCTGATGTTGCGTTCCAGTCGATCGACTGGTGATCGACTCATTCAACTGTTTCGACCATGGACTATTCCTAGCGAGTACAAATTTCTCACACAAAAAGCAACACCCCCTAACCTGGCGTTCTCCTGCGCCTTCACCCCGTTGGACTCAGATCGATCATATTGCTGTCGGTTACCGCTGGCGCGGATTAACTCAAGACTGTCGATCATTTTGGTCCATATCTGTAGAGACTGATCACGCCCTTGTCCGCGCGCGCTTCAGCTTGCACCTCGTCGGTGGCCGGATTCCGAATACGATGAGGCACGGAGATGCCTCAAACGCCAAGTGTAGGGAGATGGAAAAAGCTGCGGTGATTGGCAACAGCCGCAATCTTTTCCGTCTGACTAGACAAACCGGTCCACATAAACCAGACGTTAGTGCATTGATCAAAGAGGCGAACGGCTCACTGATTGAAACTCGAGCGTCGATTAATTCGATGGGCGGAGCATTTTGATATGCAGTTTGATTGGCCTTTATCCTCTTCAGGTTTGCTCACTATCGCAATGGGTACAGCTCTTGTTGTAGATACCAGTCCTCCGTCAGAAGCGGAGGTTCTCCGTGAAATAAGCTATCTTAAACGACCTAAGGCTGCCGGACCGGATGGGTTGTTCTCGTCTATCTTCAAACACGGTGACCTAAAACTTTTACTGAAGTTGACGAAGCTCCCTGGTTTGATATGGGAGAAGGGATAAGTTCCAAGACGTCTGTGTGAATTGGTGATCGTACTGGTTTATAAAGTGACAGATCCTGCTATGCAAACCACAGGGGAATAAGTCTGGTTAGCATCGCATCCAAACTGCTCGTTGGTGTTATTCTCCACTGCTTGTCTAACGCTCGCAAACAGTACTCGTACAAAAATCAAGCTGCGTTTAGACCTGGTCGAGGTTGCATTGATCATATTTTCACTCTTTGACAAATTTTAGAACGAAGGCACACCTTCCGTAGGCCCACTATCTCCGTTTTTCTTGATCTTAAAGTGTCCTTCGACTTAGTTGACTGCATAGTTCTTTGGCGTTACCTCTTGTTGAAGGATGTACCAGAGAAATTCATTTCCATCATAAAGTCTCTTTACACAAACAGCCGAAGCCGAGTTCGGGCTTACGGTGATCCTCCACCCGAGTTCACCACGAAAAGTGGCGTACGTAAGGGTTACCCCTCTTTCCTTTTCTCTTTAACTTTGCGATGGATATGGTCCTAGAGACCACATTTTTGTCAAATTAGGATAGCGGCATTGAACTTTTCCCGGGTGGGAAGGTATCACACCTTGAGTAAGCTGACGTCATGGTTCTTCTAAGTGATGATCCAGGTAAGTTGCAAGCTTTTCTAGACAGCTTGACGGATTGTGTCGCAATGTTCGGTATGCGTTTTTCACCTTCAAAGTGCAAGATGCTGTTGCATGACTTGGTTGGTCCGACGCCAAACGTTTCAATGTCTGGGGAGACTATAAGCCTGGTAGACAAGTTCTGTTAGCTGGGGAGCTGCATTTCACCCGGAGGTCGGATATCGGATGTGTCTCTGCGTATACAGAAGGCTGGCTTGGTATTTTCCAACCTGAGACATCTGTGGAGTCAACATGACATCCGTTTACCTACCAAGGGCCGAGTGTAAGCTGCAGCAGTGAGACCAGTGCTTCTGTATGGTTCGGAGACATGGCCACTGCGAGTGGAGGATATACGAAGATTGTTGGTATTTGAACAAGGATGCCCTCGTAGTATTGCTCGAATCTGATGGGAACACCGTGTGAGCAATGCTGAGGTTCGGTGGAAAGTCTTAGGTTCAAGGATCAAATCATTAGATGAAACACTTAAGCTCACCAGGCTGAGATGGTTGTGACGTGTTACGCATGTCCCGTGACGGGATTCCTCGGCGTGCCATATTTGCTGAGGCGGGTACCGGTTGGAAGATGAGTAAGGGCGGTCAGTTCATAACATGGAAAAAAGGTATGAAACATCTAACCAATGGATTTGGCCATGTAAGGCTTGTCAGACTTGCTGGGTGGGGTCCAAGAGACCCTTCCACTCTCTGGTTAGATACATTGGAAGATATGGCTAGATTCTGCGATCAGTCGCACTTTTGTATTCATGAACTTTCTTCGTCGGCTTGACACCGTAATTTGTTAGTTTTGTACCTACTTCCTCCGTACTCTTTTGTTCTCCACTATTTCCTCTTGAGATTACCGCTAGGAGATAGCAACCAAAGCCACCGCACCCGGTGCATGGTCAATGCTTGTCTGAACTGAACTCATCATTATTAGTTGCCGGTTTTCGGTCGCAGTACAGGCGTTGTGAAAGTTCGATCGATAAATTATCTTCTTCGCCCAAATTTTCAATATCATCTCACGGCAGGTTTGAAATATAAAATCATACATAACTTAACGTTGTTAACTTCAGTTTTACTTTGATCTATGAACAGTTGAAACTCGTCACCGCGATAAAATTGTTTGGAGTTTAGAAGTGTAAAATTAGTAATTATTATATTGTGACTGTTTATTCAAACTATGAAAGCAAAAGTCACCGCGGGGGCATGTCTTTTCACGTCAAGGCCATGTGTATGTCCTCTGTTAAACATCAGTTTCGTTTCTGCTATGATAAAAAGGTGTAAATGAACCAGAAAATTTCATTATTTTGGCAGCCGGGAGAGCTATAGCATTCCGTGAGTTCATCGGGTCGGTGTTTCTTTGACATAGTTTGCCCGTGAACATTTGTGTTGGTCGAGTGGTTTCGAGCGTTTGATTACCACCTCGTAGGTCAGAGGTTCGAATCCCCTCCATAACCGGTTACCTGTATGATAGACAATAATCTACTATCGTCCTGCTCGTTACCACACCTGGCCCATTGGAACCTTATGCGGTTCTCTGCCACTCCAAGTATCGGCGTTTGGTTGTCGGTTATTTCTAATAATGCAATGAGCCTTTTGTGGCTATGGGGTGTCTCCCTTCCGCTGCACTTATGTGCAAATATGCTATAAAAAACTGGCTTTAGAACTGGATGCTGTGGGCGAAAAACCGCATCTACGGCTTGGACAATGTTGTCATTCGCTTGGTAATAGGAACTTCGAAAGATCTTCCAGTCAATTCTCATGCGGCATTGCAAGCAGAATTAAATAAAGCGTAGCCGTTATCAAAACGGGTGCATACAAACATCCGGTAAACATCTTTCGTGTCCGCACACGACGACGTATATGCAGAATTATTTAAATTCCTATCTGTACTAATCAACTAGCAGCGACAAAGCTACAGGACAATAACCCTTGTATTTTGTTTTTATCCGGTGAGTAAATGTGCTGATAATGCAGACGATGCCCGATGTTTGCCATCACCAGCCCGCCTCAGCCAGTATAGAATGTGGGCTTGAGAGGGTTAGTGGAATAACATTTATTTCATTGAAGTAATCTAGATTAAAGGAACCCATAGTCTACGACGGTGGTAATCAATGGACCTCTGTTTACTCCACCATGTTGGTTATGAAATGATTCGTTATCTTACGCTCCGTCGCATGTTCCATTTATAACCCGTGTAAAGGTAGCCTACTGACTTATCTCTTCACAACGGAGAGTATTTTGTTGATAACGTTTGGATCTGAGCTATGGGCTGGTAATTGGGTGAACTGGGCCTTTGAGTTGCGCCTGCTTTTATTAGTCTAGTAGGAAATAATGAACGAACGAATCTTCTTGTATCAATATATTTCTGAATCTCGTGCAACATAACATGGAGCGTTTTCCCGGTAGACTGCTAACTTTCCGGGTGGCATCCATTCATTGAATTCGACGAATATTTCAGTCATAACAGTGGTAGATTTCCCATTATTTATGGTACCTCTGATTGAGGCCTACCACTCAGTATGTGAACTCTTTTGCTAGGCGTTCAATGCAGGTTTCATAGCAGTTGATACTATCGCATTTCAAGCAGCTTTATCCTACTCCGCAACCAGGAGTAAAAGTGAATAAGTAGATCCTATATTGCTGGATTGATGACACCGTTTTGGGGCTTGGTGCGAATTAAATCATCATCCTCCTTCGATGTGTTGGGTCTTCTGCCTCCACAAGGTTTGATCGTGAACGGTTTCCTGTGAGTCATCCGATAAATACTGTTTTCCACTTTAAAGCACCGAGCAAGGTTCATCATTAAAAATCGATGCTTATGATCCCTTGCAATCCAGCTTCGGTCCTTTTCACTGATCTGTCCAGAAACTTTGCTTTTACCAGCTGTTTGCTTCGTCATCGCGAAAATAAAGCAAAGGATCAGCGAATTGCACCAAAATTACCTAGATGTCAAGGTTCACGTTGATGCAAATCGGAATCCCTCTTTTCCTGTAAAGCAGATGGTCACCCTTAAGAGGTATATTTATACCACAAATGACTGGTGGTGTGGAGTGTTTACTTGCCGCCGCGGAGGTCAGAGGTTCGAATCCAGCCACCAACACCACCGGTCACTTTGGTGGTACACAGTAATTCACTGTTGTTTGGCTCGTTACCACACCTGACCTATTGGTATCTTATGTGGTTCCCCACTCCAAATTTCAGGGTGTGGGTACCGGCTATATTGTAAAAGTGCAATAGGCATTTGAGGTTATGGAATATACCCCCTCCGCTGCACTCACGTAAGCAGGCAATAGAAGACATGCATTATTAAGAAGGTGAAATCTCCCAATGATGAAATAACTTATTTTGGCCTGTTCATATAAGCACAATTATAAAACCATGATGGCCGAAACAATCACTTCTGCTGAGCTCTTTAGACAGTTAACGCTTCTAAATCTAGCATACCTCTGGTTCTGTTTACCAAGCAAGTTATATTTTTATTCCCTGGTGAGTCTCAACTTTCTGTGCTCAGATAATTTGCCTTGGCATTCATGGTCAGACGTTCAACTACCCATGGTGCGGTATGGAATCACCTTGAATAAGAGGAAAACATAAGTTACTTCATGTCATTCTCTAGTGCTACGATATATCTTAGTTATGTCATGTAGCTCAAACTATAGACTTAGGTCTTCGAATGCGTCGCAATCACTGTCTTCTGTAAACTGCGCTACCTTTCGGTTAATCTTAAGCCGACGTTGAGTGCCATATGAAAGTAGTCACTTAATAAAATCGTATCGCGAATCATTTTGGTCATCGATTTACTTCATATGCTCCAAGGTGAGCCTTAGAGGGTCCAAAAGAATGGGACCCGTGATAAGAAATTCATTTCAGCAACTTCGCGGTCACAGCGCTCGTCAGGCTTTTCGACTAGTAAGACGGCAGGAGTCTGGTAAATCGCGGTCTCTATAGGTCGTCCTGAGCTCCGTGACTACTTCCGGTGCGTATTCAATGTGACCTGTTTACGGGAAAGCGGCGAAGATCAGACCGGCTATCGTAGAGCTGTGATTGCCAGTTGAAGGGCTACACTTACCTAGTCATCTGGGGTTTTCGAATGCCGAAGGTAGGCGCAACTGGTTCCTCATTCACGCCTTTGTACCCACAGGTTTCGCCGTAGGTGCGCAGTTAGCCTCTTTAGATGACCGATCAGTGACACAGCATGGTGCTGATCGGGCGACCATCCTGCTGCTTGAATTACGCAGTCTCTTGAACTAGAAAAATGAGCCGGAGTCATTGGTATCAGATAACTTTCCGATGGTCATTGCCTTCAGAAACGGGGTTGTGAAGCTGTTTCTGATTTGAAGAATTCATTACCGGGAAACATCATCTTCAGTGCTGTCAGGAGTGACGCGAAACAGTTCGATTGTGTTTTTGTGTCCAGTCTGATGCACCCGCATATCGCTAAGATAGTTTTCCCGATCTTGACGGGTTGTGTAATATTCCGCAGTGTAATATGCGGCCAACCCTTGGCGGATATGTAACGACGGGAGTTATGTGCAGGTTTCCAGGTATGAACTAACCGAATATCTTCTGTGACCGGCAGAGGGGATACGATATTCACTGCAGCATCTTCCTTGGGGATTTCATTATCCCCCACATAGATTGGGATGAGGATTTTTTTACACTAAACCTTCACGATGTTCTTCAGGACTTGTCCGTTTACGAGCATCTATGCCAGCCGGCACAGTTCCAGGACCCTCGGTCCTACATCTTGTTTCTTCTCATATTTCTCAGACAATTCAATGCCTCCCGCGAGTTGATTCGAGGGCCACTCCGTCCTAGTTGTCCAGTGCATATATGTTGTGGAATAAAACGAAGCACGCTTTGAAAAACTATCCCAGTAAAGTACGAAACGAAGGTAAAAACATCAGTAGTAGTAAAGCAACAATCATCCCAGGGATAGGAGGCCAAGACTTCACGAATCGTAACGTCGAAAGGTGTGTCTGGTGTTGCATATAGGAACTGGACGAGAAAAGGTGATGGGTAAGGAGGTAGGACAGCGGTTCGATGAGTAAAGTGGAGGAACGGAGGTAATGTTAGAGAATAAAGAGGGAAATGAAGTGAGAAGAGGATCGAGGATATGTGCACGATCACCAACCCGATCGGGACTACGTGTGGGGAAGTCAACGAGTTTACTTAGATTGTTGACCAAAGCGAACGCTTCGGCTTCACGGTCCACAGCCGTGTGAAAGCGTATGAAAGTCGATTCTTGTCGTGAACATTAATTCATCAAGAATTGTAACTTGGGAATTAGGATCTGATGCAAACAAGTTCTCAATGCGAGAATAAAATAAATCTAAAGTTGAAGGATTTATACTTTTGGGAGAGCGATAAGCAGTACTGGAGTAATGGTTGAAAGAAGGGAACTGGAGTTTCAGCCACATCAACAGGAACTGTTGATTAGTAAAGTTCAAGTGTGGTGTGCGAGAAGTAGCGACAAACTGGTGGATGTTGGAGCAGACATCAGCTTAAGGTGAAAGTGAGGAATGGAAAAAGTAGTTGGGAAACTGGGTATAGATAGTGTCCGATGAGAGAGAGATTTGTGTTTGAGTTAAGAATAAGACAAAGAGAGAAGATTGGAGAAAATGGTGTGGAGAATGAACGTTGTAGTTCAAAGCGTGAAAGCTGGAATGTTTTCTTGTGTATGCTGAATAGACATGAGTGATAGTTTTCGGTGAGTTGTAAATTTCACGTGTTTTTGGTTTTGGGTGAACCCGGCAACCTAATCCTGATATTTCGAGTGGCGAACTACATAAGGCTCCAATGGGGAAGGCGGTGGTACTACGCGGGGCGACGGTAGGACCGTCTTTCCTGTATGTTTCGAGCTTTTCTAACCTAGGCGCGATTGATAGTCAGCTCCGGGATCCACCAGCGCCCTTTTCTCACACACCCATGGTAATTCGCTGCGTGATGTGAAAGAAAATCGGAAATAAGTTGAAGAACGCAAAACTGGTTGCTCTGTTAAAGTAGATGAATTTTTCCCGGATGTTCATCGAGTTCTTTTGCCTAATCTGATGAATCGGTTATCCTTCGCGAAATCGAGTAAATCTGGACGTGTATCACATGATCCAGAACTAGGATTAAGATTCTGCAAGTTAAAATGCATATCATGTTGTGTTGTTACATACAGTTTTGTTTTTAGAAATTCCCTGGACATCGGGGTTTTTCGAATTAATCAATCTCCGACGTACAAGGTTGCACCCCAGTGCAATTGTTCTGCTTCCGGGAAGATTTTAACCACTTGTTCGCTTCACAGAAGGATATTTTGACCATCAAGTAGCAAAGTACCGGAAAAGTTTACAACAAATGGATAGAAATGTCCATGGCTATAAGATGTGCAGCCTCGCATGAAAACTATCTTGCTGTGTGATACTGCACCAGGCCATGTCTCATCTATTCATTTGTTATGGAATTTTACAGCAGCAAAACCACTGGAAAATTCACGGACCTAATACTCACTATGTCCTGCTGATAGTCACGACTTGTAAAAATTGAGAATTCATTCCTTGTGTGTAACAAAGAAGCCATCACAATTTTCCCGTGTAACTTGGATAATTTTACCTCGTATGCTAAAGATTGATTAATTCGAAAAACCCCGATGTACTGGGTTTGTCGACAATACCTGCATATTATTATGTTATGCTAATCAGGACACAAGTTATAGGCGAATACACGTTTTCTATATTTTTTATTCTCAAACCATCAACATCACATGCACAATTGGAACGACGTAATAAGAAAAGTTGAATAAGTTCCTCGCTAATTTCGTGTAAAGAAATGAAATTGGGTGAAGATAGGTTAGTCAACCTCAGTCGGAAAATGCTGCTCTCTGCACTGGATGAGACGTTCTTACTACAGCTATTCCTGACCAGTGGTGGAATACCTTTTTCATTAAAGATGGGGCAACCCGTCCGCTCCAGTAATCTTGTCATTCAAAATAGCTTATTTCATGCATAGCCTGCGTCTCTGACGGTGGATTACTATCTACATCCAAAATTATATTCATTGTGCTATTTAGCACGCTTGTTATAAGTAAATACAAGTTAAACTGTCCCTCAAAATTCTCCGCCCAGCGATCTAGGAGGTGTTTCTAATCCCAGCTCAGTGAGCCATTCGTCTCTTTGATCAGTTCACTACCATCGTACATTCATGAGCTCGTTGTTCTAGTAAGCAATGACCCGTGACATACATAGGGCTGACTTATCCTCCCGCAGGAGCTAGTCGCCTAAAAGTAAGTTCTAGTCAGACAGAAAAAGTTGTTGCCGTTTTCGATCGCCTAAACTGACCGCAGTTACTCTAGGAACGGAGCTTTTACGTGTTAGAAAGTATTAGACAGCGGAAGTCCCGAGAGAACTATCGAAATAAACTGTGCTGAATGGGCCAAACCAGTGAGAACATTATGGGTAGAAGAGACTCCCTTTCAAATGGGTGGCTTCGCAGTCAAAAGTCGGTTGATCACTGAAAGTTGCCAAGGTCTGATGCGTGATCACCACGTCACCAACAGTCCAGTGCCAAAACGGAGATAAGCTACCTTGGTCGATCTCATCCATGATTGTCTGCCAAAATCAAGTGCATCTGTGATGCCTACCTACGTAGGTCGAATGGCAAGGCAGTCATCAAAATTCGTCATTAAACACTATTCACGTTGGCTTAGGCATGAAGGGAAAGAGTGAGTATCCAGTTCGATTGTCGTGCACTTGGTAGAAACCGGATGTTCGACCGACATTCGGTCACCGTTGACGATTGTCTACCGGGTATCACAACACCTTTGAAAAACTATTAGTATTGGGAAACCAGTGGGTGCCGAAGCAGCGATCCCCCGCTTCTTGAAGTCTCAGCCTTGCGCATAACGTAAACTAACCCAAGCGTTCCGATATCCTCAACTGACAGCCGACCGTATCACGCATGAGCGCAGTAGGAACGTATTCTAATGTAATTAGATTTTTCATTATCCGTAATTATCATCCCTTGCGTAACTTGGTCATTCGTGTGTTTCTTGACTGAAGTTGATCTACCCGCCTATGTACGTTCATACGGAGTCAGAGTGAGACATTGTTCCAACTCCTTTTATGACTTTGCGTTCATGTGAATATGATTGTAATGGTTTGAGAATGAAATCACCAAAAACGTGTGTTCGCCTACAACTCCTGTTCCCGTCATCACGATGGAGACGGGAAATGTCAGGAAAATTTTACTTGCTGGCCGGAAAAGAATCGACAAGTTTAATTGCAAAGCTGGTAGAGTGTTGTTATAACAAAAATCCTACGAAAACCGACATCTTGGTAGAATCGATGGAAACATCCCCGTGACACGAATGTTGCCAAAATTCATGCTATTCCGACAAACATCGTTACCGCATTTTTATACTCACGACGAAATTGGCATAGTTAGCGGGGATTTTAGTTGCGTTTGTTACGATCGCTAGTAAGTCGTGTTTTACATCTATCTGGTCGTCTTGCACGTGAATCTGCACTTTCGCCTTGGTGTGCTTAGATCCCGGTACCAGATCAACACAACGTGGATGTGAGGAATTTCGCTTGATGTTACTCTCTCTCTCTCTCTCTCTCTCTCTCTTTTAAATTGACAACCCAGCCATTCAGCTGATGATGACATTGTGATATGTATTTGTTATTTGTCCATAAAAGTACATGACTTAAACGTGATCTTAGCAATCACAAAGAATGTTAAACTAGCTACCTTGTCTTGGGGCCCCGTGATATATCTTTTAACCTTTTGTTCGCCTCTTTCTGGTTCTTTTGACTGAGCCGTTTTCTCTCTGTCTGGTCCCCTCTCATTAGCATCGTTATCTGGGTTAAAGTACATCAGTTTAGTCGTATAGATTTCTCAGCGCACTCTTGGTTGACCGTAAAATACACCAACCAACAACAAAATATTCCGCTCACTACTTTATGTCCCTATCCTTGGTGTGCGTCACCCTCTGCTGATCTCAGTTTTTCTTGCAATATGAACTTGAATGGCTGTGATCTTTGAGATTTTGTTAACAGAACAGAGGGATTAGAACTATCGAAGATATCAATCAAATGTGTACATTGACAAACGTCTTCTAAAATTTCAGTGTGAGAAAGTGTCATTACGAGCTACGAGTATGTTGCGGTCTTATTCCAAACTGGTATACCAAATGCTAGTCTTACGTATGCAGTCCTATCCCGTTATTTATTTCCACTTTCTTTCCGTATTCTCCTTTTTTCACACCCAACGGGAACTCCAGTTGTCCGTACTAGCTGTAGTGTCTCTGGTAGAAAATCTGGTCATGTACTCTCTCGTCCTTCATCGATTAGTTTCCAAATCTCACCGAACCCAGTGCCGCAAACTGACACCCTCCTTCATCCTTGATGCCCGTTCAAATCAGCCACGTTCAACGTGCGAACCCTAATGCGTATAGGACAACAGATGGGTTTAGTTCGTAAGCTTGAACCCATCGCCATCGGTGTTTGTTGCATCCGAGAAACTCGCATTTAAGACTCCAGTCCAATCATCCTATTGATACCCCCATCAAATTTTCTGAAGTTTCATTTACGCCTTTCTGAGGACACTGAGACTATGGCTTCTGGTCTTGCTGGTGCTGGCATATTTCTCACTGAAAGGGCGAAGGTGGCGCTACTGTAGGTTTTCGTGTTGTTCAGTAAACAATCTCATATTTCGGGCACACCGATACCGCGCAAGGTCAGATCGTGTGTTAGTTATCGCTCCTAGTTAAGGCACTTGGCAGCCTTGTGCGAGTCATTAACTTGAATACACGGGGCTGCAAAAGAAAATGCAATCACATCAAAGAACATAAGGTTCACCAATTGGAATATTTTTTGGAAAGTTCAATAAAAATAAGATTGGGTCTGTCAAATGCAGTACATAAAACAAGCGAAGTCCAATCCGGTGCTTGTTTGCATAACTGCACCAACATCCTGAACCCATGTTCTTTGGTGGCTTGATCTTCCGGAACGCTGCGAACCAGAGCCCTTCTTTTTCTTGTAGAAGTGATTTGACAGTTATTTTAAACACCGAACAACTCCCCGATCGAATTAAAGAGTGAACTATAGCGAGGAAGATACCGAACAGTATGTGCGGTTACCAGCAATTCTTCTCCCGCCCGTCCGTGAACTGAAGCATTGTCGAACAGAAATATGGTATCAGTGGTTATCCAGTTGATACTTTCGAAGAACCTTTTATCAGAAACCTGATGAAAATGTCACAGTTCATTCTGGAGTGGCATTCATAATACACACCATATCTATCGCAGAACAACAAGCAACATTGAGATTTGCACCTTTGTTTGGTGATAAAGGCTTGATACACGGTGTGCCCACCAGCGATCACCCTCGTGGCCGCGAGCACCATTTTCTGTAATTTGTCCCAGCTATTTGAAAACGTAAGACGGATCTGTCATGCTCCTGTAACCACATCGCATATTGAGCTCGTCTCTCTCTGACTTCAGTCCTGTTTCACTCGATCGGATGAATGCATAGTTTCTTCGTGGTGTGACCGTAAACATCGAGAAGACGATTCGCGGAAGATAAACTGATCGATAAATTTGGGTGTATCAGTTCTATCTTTTTTTCATCCCACTCAAAGTTATTGTAGGATTCTCCTTTAGCAGTGAGCACAATTCTGTTACGAATTCATTGGAAAATTTAGGTTTTGCAAATCCACTTTTAAGGCTAGACTCTGTGTCCCGTTTGGTGATGGCTGTTCAGGTTTTTATGTTAATTCCCAGGTGGTAGGAAGTAAGTTTTGGATCGTCACCTTTCCTTGCACACTGGATAAATCTTTAGCGGTCTTAACCATTAATTGTTTTCCACTTAGGACTCGAATCTGTATTCACTTGTTCGCTTAGGTCGATTATCTCAATTTCCTCATCTGGAAACTCCGCGGATGTTAGAGCGCTCATTCAGCTGGTGATTTGAAAAGTGATGATGATCAAATCTGCATGGAGCACGCAGCCATTCACATGACTCACACAAGGCTACCCACTCCCGTAACTGTGATCGATAACTCACGCATGACCTGACTTTGTGCGGCGAAGATGTGTCGGAAAGGTTCGTTTACTGTATCCTAGGCTCTGGTCGCTAAATAACAGACAGCGGCTACCAAACAATCGCCAATGGCTACTAAATGGCAGGAGAACCTGCAGCCTCTATCCCAGTCGATAGTCGTTTATGTGCAGTGAGACTTAGGTGTTCGTTGAAAGTAACCAGCCGCCGTCCCGATAGACGCAACATTTTTGTCGTTTCGACGCGTGCACCCACAAATTGCAGTCAAATATGGTTTCTACGATATCCTACATGAACTCTTACTCTAGGCGAGCCGGTCTGAAATCGTGCTTTTGGCAGGAAATATGAACGCTAGACGGGATGATCGGCTGTCACCGAACGAGGTTCATTTAGAAGGCCCCTTTGTGTTACATTCCTATCTTTCGGATATCACGGAATGGTTTTTGCTTCTCTATTTTGAACATTGTCTGTTCCTCGCCTGTACGCCACATGGCGTCCATCTTCTTGGAACCAGCAGTAGACTCGGATTGACCACATTGCAATTAGCCACAAATGGTGGGGTTGTATAGGAGACGGCTGTTCGTACTGAAGCACCTCCCTTGATTCCGACCACGCACTAGTTTGCGCCAAGCTGCCCGTGTGCTTCGGTGGGCGTTCCAAACGCACATTGCAGCAACAAGTAGACTGCGACAGTCGTTCCCAAACATCTCGCCTATCGTTCTTCAAAAACGCGCTAGCTGCAAAGCTAGATGTAGCCCCACCTGATTGCATCAAATAGCACTGGTGATTGTGATTTTCAGGTATGGTATGCGACGTACTTTTGCAAGAATAACAGGAGCCTGAACCTGCACTCACTGTTTATCGTGATCAGCTGGAGTTAGTCGATAATTTCGAGAGCTTGATTACAGCTGGAGGTGATGTTGGGAAGAAGGCCAGTTCATGAATAGTGAAAGCCAGAGCAGCTTTCACCAACCTGTGGCGCCATCATGATATCCGGGTCCCTCTTAAAGAACGGGTGTACAGCGCCACGGCTCGTAGCGTTTTGCTTTACGGTTGCGAGAACTGGCCACTCCACTCTGAGGACGCTCGGCGTCTATCTGTGTTTGACCAGCTACGTCTCCAAAGCATTGCTGGCGTCTGGTAAGAACATCGAGTACTTAATGACGGGCTTCGTTTTCGTGCGTTAAGCGTAGATGGTCTCCATCTGACCGAAGTGATCGCCCTGCACCACCTTCGGTGGCTCGGACATTTTTGTGTAAGCCTACAAATGGTCTACCTGTTTGTGCTCATTTCGTACGTGCTGGGCAAGGCTAGAAAAAGTTTACGCCATGACTTGGCACAAAGCTATAAAGAAGTTAGCATCATCATTGGCTTCAGTTGGTGCTTCTCACTTTCCTGGTTGAAGCCCAAGGGATAAGTAATCTTTTGGTTGGAGACGTTGAGGGACATGGCTCAGAACAGAATTCTGTGGCATTAATGTTGTAGGACATCCATATATCCATGTATGAACATGATTTTGTGTACCCAGAATATATATATATATATATATATATATATATATATATATATATATATATATATATATATATATATATATATTCACTAGGATCTAATTTGAATCGTCTGGAGTGTGAATGGATACTCTTCATTGAAGAGCCCACAAATGAATCACAACTGTGATTTCTCATAGTTATTCGTGTCTAGAAATTTTGTCTACACGTTAACATACTACTTACTATCAATATATATATATATTGGTAGTAAGTAGTATGTAAACGTGGACAAAATCTCCCCGGAAGCACACAACCAGTTTCGCGGTTGTTACCGCACATCGGGCATGCGTATTCGGTGCTCCTCTGCCCACTCATCTTCATACTTGTACACTCCGATGTTATATCTTCATTAGGATCTCACTTGAATATTATATATATATATATATATATATATATATATATATATATATATATATATATATATATATATATACACGAATACATGTGCAGTTTGTGTTCAACAATCCTGGCTGAACTTGAATGTTGACTACTCTGCTACACATATATGGACTTGGCGACTACCGTGAAGATAGGTTGCTGAGGGAGAATAAATATGGAGGTGGAGTGGATATCTACGTAAACTCATCTTGGAGCGGCAAGTTTACCGTTACATTTAAATACTGTTCAAGCGGTCTAGACTCTGGTTATTCAGTGTTTTTCGGAATGTGCCCATTTTTTAAGTACGATTATAACCAACACGTATGTCGTCCCCTTTTGCCCACAGTCAGATATCAATTCCTTCTACGATGCATTTACACCATTACCAGTTCTCTTTTGGATGAAAATGTACATGCTGTTGTTGGTGACTTTAGTCATGGCAGTACATAGCTGCGACTTTCGTTCGGTTTAACGGATATCAGTAGCTTCCTCACGAGAGCAAATTGTGTTGGATAAAGTAATCGCCAATCCTCAGTTATTCTCTCTTAGACTGGAGTTCTTATTCTACAAGCGATCAATTTTTACATCTGGGAACGAAATTTCATCCGCACTGCTCCTAACTTCCTCACAGTAACAAATCAGGTAAAGTTTCGCCTTCGACACTTTTCGCCCAGTAATATCTCTCTGCTGAGCGGTGCCTTTTCGTGATTTTCCTCATTCACTCTTCCGAGTTGATGAACTCTTTACTAATACTCCTAATGCTGTCTTCAGCCTTTGTCGCCCAACTGAGATTCTGTTTGAGTCCGGTGGTAGGGTGGCCTGTCCACTACGAAAGTTTCTCAGATGACAAAAGAACGCGCCTACATGTCTCACCGAGGTTGAGAAGGCAAACGCTACCCCCGTCTAATCAAGGCAGAGATAAAACGATCGTTTCCCGTACAGTTCCTGAGAACCAAGAATACCAAGTTCCTATGGCATGGTATAAAGTTACGCTGTGGTCAGCAAACTGAACCCTGCAACGATGACGTTGATGTAGATCACCTCAATGCTACTCTCATGCAACCTTCCAGCAATTGCCCTCCGTTTTTTTCACGTGCTAGTACAAACTTCGAGCTTTTCTTGATTTCCGACGTATTTTGAATTCTCCTCAAGTCTGAAGCTTCGTCTTCTGAAGGTCCGGGTAGCCTCTCCCTTGCAATTTTCTGGATGGAGCTGCCCAGCTTACGGAACCTATGTCAGTTTTGTTGGATGGGTCCCTATCAATTGTTCAATCCCCGATTCTTGGCCATTAGCCATCATTGTCCCAATCCCTTAGGACCCTAACACAGACGTCACAAAAAAGCGTTTTCGTCCGATGGCACTCACATCGGCGGCACTAAAAATTGCTGAAAGGGCTATTTTTGGTCGTTCTCAAACCCACCTAAATATACCTCCGGATCCTTGTCAGCTTGGTTATAAACTCAAGAAATCCACTCTCGATGCTGTTGCTTCCTTAGCCCACTTCACTGCTAAATCCCCAGACTGATCCACTCGATCTGTCCGCTGTGTTTCTTGATTATTCCTCAGCCTACAATTCAGTACTTCGTTCTCTCCTTCAAAGGCTTGAAGCTTACCGTTGTCCCCCACAAATTTCTGTCTGAATCACTAACTATTTTCACAATAGAATACAGAAAATCAAGGTAGGGTACAAATGTTCCAAATCCCCTTGTCAACAATTCTGAGGTTCTCCAGGATGCCGTGTTGTTTCCCTTCTTATTTTCCACGTATATCAGCGACCTACCAGTTTCTTCCCCGTCTGGGATATTTGAATACCCTGACGATGTTGTTCTTTGTCACGTTATTTCCGACCCCTCGGAATTCAGAATCCTCAGTGAAAATCTATCACGAATAGAGCATTTCTTTTCACATGACATGATTTAAAGCTGAACTCATCCAAATGCCTCAAATGTGTTCTCAGCAATTGCCGTTCTCCTTTCTCTGCAAATTCTGTTTTTCCTAATTCCAAATCCATATCCCGAGTGAACTCTGTTAAGTATCTGGGTGTTAGTCTAGACACCAATCTAAGATGGGCATCTTACATTCAGCACTGTGTCGGTAAACTGCGACGCCTATCTTTTCGAATAAGAAAACCCAGGCAGTTTAGAACACCAAATACAATTTTTTCCAAATTTATTTCTCTCAATGTGTTCTTCCGGTCTTACTGTATTGTTCACCCGTAATTTCCCCCGGCCTTTTGAAACGAAACTTCAAAGCATTTCGCCGCAGCTCGGTTATTATTAGTCGCGGTTCATCCCTCCATTTTGACTGAGTTTGTCAAACCACATATTGAATCTTGCGTAGACCTAGCCTACAAGATACTACAGGATTCAATGCATTCATTAAACTCTGACTTATCTTTCTTGTCGTTCGCATTCATCCACCAGATCTGAATTTCGACACCTTTCTTCCGGCATTGTCGTACACCAAAACTCTCTTGTGCCCTACTGGCACGGGTGCTGGCCCACAAGGACAAGACTAAAGTGGAATTACTCTGTTAATTTGGTTCATGTTTTCTTTTTCACTCTTATCTACCTTTAGCGTCCATTGTTGTGTATTTTGTTTATTTACTTCAGTTTTGTCAGAGCATTTTGACTGGGATGTAAGCATGTTTGCAAAAGTCCGTCATACAAACACCAAACAGGTTTTGAAAACAACTTTCCCGACACAAATTTGAACACAGAAGTTAATAGCATTGGGTTGCACTATATAGTCCAAGGTATTTTGCTGCATTTTCACTGGTGCATACTGCCGCCAAGGTGATCATCTAATGCTATTGACTTCTGTGTTCACATAATGGGCAGCTAAACTAACATCAACGCCGACAGACGTGTCAGTTGATTTGGTCATATGATTCACAATCGATTGTTCAGTTATTCTGTACTCAGAGGCACCAAATTGATACATCTTGTGCTAAAAAATCAAGACGATCCGAAAAATTCCACTTCAATAACCCGAGATACAGAAGCCCAACTGACTAAAGACTTCAAAGTATGTGGACGACTCTTTATTCGGTGGACGGGAACAGGTAAAAATCAACCTCAGCTAAACTATGTGCAGCACATTTCTGGCGTTGATTCGATCAGCATTTAAATGCAGGTTATTCGTCTGGTCGCATCCGAATTGGGAAACTAAGTTTAGTCCGGTGGTGAACGCACCCATTATCGTGTTTTTTGTATGAACTGTGTGCTGCAAGCCTATCTCTCTTCAATGCCCCCCCCCTTGGGCTGAAGCGATTGTGATTACGAAACATTTTACATTCCATAGCTGATTGATCCTGCTTTGTCTTGAGATCGTCAACTTTGAACATGCCGTAGTTACAATCAGTAGACTAACTCAAGTACTAAATTGGTTATGAAACGTGATTCACAACTTCATTGATTACTTATTAAATCCGTTTGTTACGAATTTACGGCATTCTGCCCAGGTCAAATCTGAGAGCCACCTGTGCGGACCCCTGGCAAAGAGTGTGTTTTCAGCGCTCGTTATTTGCGAATGACTCATCAACCTTTTCTGGGAAAAAGATGGTATTCTGTTCAGTCCTTGCATTTTGTAAACAGTCGAAATTTCTGAAATCCTCTACTCTGTATCATCATTGATTGCAGTTATTTTTTGTCTCCAACGAAAGTTAGCCTGACCTATTGGTGTCATTAAGCTAGCGAATATTTCATTCGGTCGATTTTTGGTTGGATTGGCTGCGGTCCCCCACTCGCACGGCTCTCGGTTATGATTCATTTAATGGACATCCCACGTCTGTCAGAAAATACAATCAAGGGATTTCATCAAGCATCAAATCCCAGATCATTCATTTAGCTTTGGAACAACCATATTCACAAGCTGTTATCACATGTATGCTCCCGTCATTTTATAACGACGAGCTCTGGTGCATTAGTCCTTCCAGTGTCGTGCATACTCCTATCTGAACAGATTATTCATCCGGAGGTTCTGCCGGTATTGCGACCATAACTCAAGGCGTCCATTCACTATCATTTCCTGGTGAATCTATCTCACAGCGCAGAGTTTCGTTATTGTGTGAACAGAGAGTGTACGATAAAATCAGTGGAAAGATATCTTTTTCATTTGAACCACCATTTTGTCTCATTCGAATTGAATTTGTTTTCGACAGATTTAAAGTTTGCACCTAACTGCTTATTCCATTTCAGACGGACGAAAATCGTGGTCGATCCACGAAACGACGACCGATCATGGGATTGCGTGTTCCTTTCGGCTGCTCGACAAATACCCCCGGTGGCCCCGGGTCTAAACCGCGCGTCCGGTTGCGTACAACGTTCACGCGTCGTGCCTCTTCTTCTTCACCTTCTCGAGCTTTTCTGTTACCTCTGATCTCGGACGACGAGTCGGATCAGAGTGTCAGTGATCAAGTTCAGTCGACCGCTGCTTGTGCAGTACAACACCCCACATCACAAATAGCGCTGCTTGATCCGGAAAAGTCACGCTCGGTTGCGATGGGCGATGTACCTGAATAGGAGGTGTATTTTGGCAAGCCGTTCCACGTTCACAATTTCATGTAGGCTGTCGCATTGCGTTCACCTTATTTTATTGGCTGTGCAACTCTTTCATTTCTATTATCTAACCCATCCACATCCATTCACCTCTGGAGAACCCGTAATCCTGCCCTCTGCACGTTTCCTTGATTCGTCTCATCCATCCCACTTGCTAGTCCTGCAGAAAAGATTTATTCAGTTCGGATGATGCATTCATCGTCACTGGCCAAATGATAGGCACTGAAGGAGCAAAATTTCATTTCAAACTGAGTTCAGTCACATCTGTCTGGACGGGTTCCGTATTCATCGCATTTATCGATATTGTACTTCATACAATTCCCTTCCCAACACACA
Source organism: Fasciola hepatica (assembly GCA_948099385.1). Lineage (NCBI taxonomy): Eukaryota > Metazoa > Platyhelminthes > Trematoda > Plagiorchiida > Fasciolidae > Fasciola > Fasciola hepatica. The sequence goes on from CANUEZ040000092.1 coordinate 6,064,462, forward strand.
CGTACAATTTGGCTCTCGTCTTTCATAGTTTGACCCCGAAGATTCATCTTTGCCCTCGGTAGGCTATATATGTACATTTGTTTTCGTACAGCAGTCAACTTGGGGACCTCGACAGAGAAGCATTAGCAACAGATAATCCATGGATTGGTACACTTCCTGGTTCTTTCCTACATATTTCCCACACCCGATTTCACCGCATGCACGCATGCACACACAAAAGCTTATGAAACCTGATTTCGCCTTCTATTACCTTTGGTCATTTATTTTTTCTGTTCAGCTATTCTCGTTACTTTCACTGTCCCATTCTGCCTGATCTCGACCTATTTTCATCCTCTCAGATGACAACTCGTATGTTTACAATCAGATTTTAATGTCATGTGATACACTAGCTTTATCGTTCTTTTACCGCTTATTTCACTCCAGGTAAAGAGGATTTGTGAAATATCCGGTCCCGCTTGATAAGTTTGAACAAAGTAAGAACACGAATATGGACAACTAAGATCTTAACCATCAGTGCCGCGTGCTCTAAGTCAAGTAGTTTTGAGCGTTTATTTACCACCTTGGAGATTAGAGCTTCGAATATCGCTCCCACCGGTTACTTTGGTGGTAAGCAGTGGTCAACTATCGCCCGACCCGTTATCACGGCTAAATTATTGGGACCATGTGCGGTTGTCTGCCACTCCAAGTCCCGGGGTCAGGTAGCCTGTTATCCTTTAAGATGCAGTGGGCCTTCGAGGCTATGGGTTGTGTATCTTTGCCGCTACACCCACGAGCGAGCATGGAGTAAATAAGTGAAGTTGTCAATGTACGTGGTTCATTCTAGCTAGTGAACAGTTCGAATGTGCGAAGCTTGCGTAGGACTTGGTGGTTCTGGGGGATCTTATGATAACGAGAATCCGGATGAAAATTGATACGTGAGGTAACGTTGTTGTAGTGACCGAATTGCACAAAATGAAATCATGAGAACTAGTGCTGGAATGTATTCGTCCTTTAGCATACAAAATGAGGCATTTTATAGGCGTGAAATAAGCGAAGGAAAACGTACACAATTATTGCTTCATGAATGTGATTGGTAGACACAGACTTGTCGAACACTGTCACGTGATGTGGGAGCGGGTCATACGCACTGAGATGAGTCATACGCTCACGATGTATTTGGTTGTGTGGAAACGTATGGATGATGATAGTTGTGTACAATGATTGGTCTAAATCGGATTTCTCGTATTTCATGCGAGTGGGATACAAAATCATCAGTTATGGCAGGTCAACCAAAGAAGAGAAGAAGCGGGCAAGAGGGTATCCAGCAGTTACCATGACAAAAAGAGGTACTTCACGAACTCTGTATGTGAAAATGTAGTCTGAGTTTGCTGATGATTACGACCTCGAGAAATCTCAACAATCTTGAAATCCAATTATCGGGTGTGACAAATGTAGACTTACACAGACCGAAGTCACGTACTGCAATCCAAACTGAAATACTGTTTTGCTCAATACAATGGTACACAAAAAAGACTGCAGCAACTTCTTGTATTCCCTCCACTAACTTCTTAGTTGAAACGGATGCCATTCTATGCGTGATCTCACTCCGGAATTCTTGCCACGAGATTTAATACGCTGGTTTATTTTTTTCCCGATCGAACATTTCCAGTCCAAGAGGGTTTGAAAAAGGAGGGAAAAAATCCTTTTTGTTTATCACGTGATTTGTACTCGGATTTCGTTCACCAGTATGTCAGAACAAATAAGAATCAATATTCACGGAGCGTGAAGGTCAACAAAACGTTGGGGAAAATCAATGCATATGGTTCAGTTCAATCTAGGGAATCAACTGGCCAGTCGAGACAACTGCTACTACCATTCTCTAGTGAGGAATTTACGAAATCGAGGGTGCTATAGGGTTTTCCGTGTGATGAACGACGACAATACATCGGTTCGTGGCTTTGGATTACAGGGTATACTCCCCTCTATTAGCAGACTGGTTTATTCTTTGGGATAATTTAACTGGGAACTGATGGGTTCACAGGAGTTTAATCCGCATGGCAGATTGTAGTTCTCATCGTTGTTGACTGAGGGTAGTGATCTGTAATGAACTAACAAAATCCTTCGCCTACGTACTGTTGACTTGCATTTGCCGCCAACCTGAGCATATCCGTTATGAAAATGTCAAATTCTCGGTCAGTCATGCGGAAGATCAGTTGCAGTATTTTGCTCTCACGCACAACAGCTTCTCAGTAGGTGGCATACATGTATTTCAAAATAATTCAGTTTAGTAATTGTTTTTATGCACCCAGTAAAGGTTAAGTCTTCAGGATATACAGGGAAATCGTTGGTAATAACGTTAAGAAGTTCATGAAACTGGAAAATAGATGTTGAGCGTATGTGAGCACAGATTTCCTTTTATTTTTTTAATAAACTTCCCTGGGAGTTGGATACTCGTTCCGTGGCAATAATCAACCACTGTATGGATATCTACAATGTACTTATGGGTCTCCATTCAACTCTACTATACAGGCACGCCAGAAAATCTGTCAACTTACTTCAGTCTCGACTCAGGGACACAACGTCGTCATCACACTCCATCCAATTCAAGCAGATTTTAATGAGCAAAGATCTGTGCTGATATTGTCGCACGAGGATATGATCGTAAAGATGAAAAGTCGAGGGTAAAAAAGAGAGCGATCCTGAAGAACTCCACTTTTCATGTTTGAATTAGGTTCGAAGAATTCCGTGAGCACCAACTGGTATTCGACTGTTTATGCATGGTGATTGAGTAGGCGAGGTATTGAAACAACAGGTCAGATTCGTCTACTTAAGGCAGAGCAGAAAAAAGAATCGAACTCCAATACTCATCAAAATTTTGACCTCAGAGATTTTTGCTGCCAAAGGAGAAACATTGTTGGAACGAAATAGGTTAGCAAACAAACGTGTCTCCATTACTTAATCTACTGAATATTTTATTGACATGAGGAGCCTGAATCCTGTAAATGACGGAAAATCCACTTGCACTTTTGGATGAGAGAAGTGCAAATGGATTTTCCATCATCTGCTTAATCAACTAATGAGTTTTGGCGTATTATATTAGCTCTGTCAAGTAACGATGATAAGACAAGAGTCTTCATTGTTTGCGTTATACACGCAATTGTATGTCAACAGGAGGGGACCATGATTGTTCAGTTACTGTCCAAACATGGGTGTAAATTGTCAGTTCAATGTAAAGGGAGCAGTTTATTCGTGGCCAACGCGCAGCCTGTCCTTCGTAGCGGACCAAAGTCATCACAGTGTCATGTAATGTGTAAGCAGAGCCTGTCCAGTACCGAGGTCAAGGCGTAAGACAATGGAACATCGAGCGACGGGACAGCGGATCGATAGAGAGAGATGAATCCTGTCACACGGCATCGAGCTCCAAGGCTTGGCCGCCCACGCCAGTCGAACCAATACGTTTTGTGCAACGACTGGGTCCAAGGACCAACATCCTACGTAATCACTGTCTTACGCTAATACAACGAGATGGTTCGATGGCAGAAAGGTCTTACTAGGGCTAGTGGCACGTATCAGAACACAATGTGTTTAAGTGGGAGTGGTTCACACACTTGGCCAACGTAGGTAAATGAATCTCACAAACTGTTTTCGCATGCACACTGGGACTCATTCAACTACTTTGATTGACAAACAGGTCTCTTAATCGCTTTTGATCGAATACAGATTGGTCGGAACATCCCGCATAAGTAAACGATATGGTTCCTCTCAGCCCCGTGCCTCACAGCGACACCCGAAACTCGTTATTCTCAGCCCTTGACTATGCCAGATTGGACGTTGTTCTATCATTCTATCGTCCAGGCATCTGGTATGATATGACCGATATAATTTGTCCCGCAGGAGTAACTGAACTGGTGTGCACCGAAAGCGTTCTTTGCCACCGGTCATCTGTCTTTCACCAGTCCTGTAACATGCTGTTATGACTGAGCAATTTTGTTTGCTGTACTCTTTTGTTCCGGTACATCGGGGTTTTTTATTGATGTGAAATACACATTTGTAGATAAAGGATATATGTGGTGTTTACTAAGATTATATGCAGGAAGCGTTCATAGGCGTTAGTGTTGTTCACAAATACTAATTGTGTTCCGGTGTATTAAATCCCAATTGTTTTGGTCGCATCGAGGCTGTTTGCCTAGTGACCAATGAATGTGGCCTGTTTGGGCATATCATTATTATGGCCGATCGGATTGGTGCAAGGGATTTGTGAGTACTTGATTTCGAAGGAGATTCCAGTGTTGTACATGCACAGGTTGGTTACCCTGAAGAACTGACGTTTTACACCGATGGGTAAGCCACTCTCGTCGGTTAAAGAATCATGTTTGGTGATTAACATCCTTGGATGTAGCCACTTGAAATTGCTCCTTAAAGGTGGCCGGGGGGGGGCGGGAAGTAGACTGGTGAATTATACAAGAAGACACTGAGGAACGGGTGTACAGTTGCTAGCAGCACAAGGCAGTATGACTGATAACATCACGTTCTATGCCTTAGCCAATGATGGTCGAATTCTGAACTTTAATTATAAACTGGTCTTGAGAAAGGTTATCCGTGGAAACCGAAACGTTGATTGGCTGAACTACATGATTTATTCATCCCGGATTTCATAATTCGTCGTCACTGATCCACAAACATTATCCAATCATATCGATGTTCCAGAAAAATTACCTACCTATTCGAAACAACTTTTTCCCCGTCATGAACTTGAAAAGAGAACACAACGGAGTAGCTTTGCGCAATGGGAAGAGGAAGGCCAAAAGTCAACGGTCCGACAACCGTCAGCGTCTTCTATCGCACGTCATTTGCTGAAAGCAGAGCATCGGGCCGAATGAACAACTGCGTTCTCTGTGATCTCTGCCACCAAATCTTGTCTACCGCAGTTGTCCGACGCGACTGCGATTCAAAGATGGATTCCTATTCTATGAAAGCAAAAGAAGATATTCGTTTCCCGGGACTTGACCCGGGAAAGTCACGGCTTTTGTGAATCTATCATATATAACGTTTTCTTAGCCACTGTGGTGAGTACGATTATATTATCTACACTACGTACCTGATGAGATACAGCGAAATCTATCCGGAAGTAAATTGTGTAACATTAAACTGCTGTGTTCTCTTTTCCTATCCGACTGGCGCATGTTAATCGAATGGAAGGAGGATAACATGATATTTGGTTTACATTATTCACTAAGCATGGTGTCTATAGGGTTGGGCAATCAAGGAGTACACATACAATTATTGGATGTGACGATTTATTTGTTTGTGAATTGCGCTATTTGAACACACTGATCAAGTTCGGCCAGGATAAACAGCAAACTCGAAATTGGCTATCTAAAAAGCAAAAAAGTGAACGGTGCGAATGAATAACAGCCGCCTAGATAACGGATGGCACACAATATCTGACCACTTTGAAGTGTCTTCGTGGAGAGGTTTTTCAACGAGGTTTGTAGATCAGTTTATCCTATCCTCTCGATCAGAGACTGATCACGTAAATGTTTCACCAATCTACAACTAATTCATCTAACGTAGTGCTGTTGAATGCGGTAAGTCAACTGTTTGATGATCCAAACAAAGTTGATTGTTCCACGGAATTGGACGAGCTAGTAGCACACAAAAGGTCTTTCTCACTGGATACAACTATTTCGTCTGCAACCAGAACACCGGTTTAAACGTGAAAATACAGCAAAGAAGGCGTTTGGTGACTTGAACAAAGCTGCTCGGCGGTAACTCTTGCTCACGAAGTTTCAGGTAAATGGTTTAGTTTTATCGTATCCAGATCGGATCTGCCAACCGGAGCGGAATAACACGATCGAGCGTGTGCATGTATATGCGGATCTTGTTGTCCTAGCTTAAATCAAGCAAACACTTTTCATAGACTGAATTTGCTCTTTAAAATTTTACAGTGCATTTATGTTTACGCAACTTTGCCTCTACTGGTTTTTCAACGTTCGTGTTGGTCCAAGTAGAGCTACAAGATGACGGATTTGTAAGAATTCGGATAGAAGCATCCTTTGAGTTATGAAGTCATCTAAGTTATTAAGTTATGTAAATACCAAAGAAGGTAAATGAAGAAAGGGATTTCATTCAGGTCTGGGAAACTTGGAAAATGTTCATATGAGTAGTAGGAGATTAGATTTGCATAATATGACTCATCATGCAGTATCACTATGGAAAACCAAGGAAGCATTTCTGCTCATTCATCCTCGTTAGGAATTAGCCCCACGCGGACTCGAACCCCGGCTAAATGGTTGTGAGTTAAACAGGCGTAATCTTCTAACTGCTGTAATTAGTGGTGGTGTTCAAGTGGGTTACCGCGTTTACCTACCACCTTGGAGGTCACTTGAGTGATGGACAATAATTTGCTGTCGCCCAGACCGTTATCTAATGGGACCTAATACGGCCCTCCGCTCCAAACCTCAGGGTCAAGCTGGCTATTCTAATTTATGGTGAGGTGGGCCTTCCAGGATATGGGTTTTGTATTCTTCCACTGTCCTCATGCGCAAGCACGCAATAAAAAATGGTCCAAGTGCATGTCAAAGAATTACATTACCGATAACGCAGCTGGGAGGGAGGGAGTGTGTGCAGTGAGTGGTTGGAAAGTTATAAGAATGTGCTCCACCACCGTTTCCTAGCCGGTCGTTGTTCACAATCCATTCCTACCTATCGTGTTACTCACATCGATAATATCGTTTCTGAGTATGCACTATTACCCTATATTGTTAACTTAGTCTAAATCAAGTCATTTTGTTGCTGTTTAACCCTCTTATTCTTGGAGGTTACATGCAGCAATTCATTGATCATCAGCTTTGACGTATATTCATTCATTCTAGACTGGTACCCGACCTCAGGGTGAAGGATTTTGAGTCCCAGACGATAACCGATAGTGGTCAGGCTTTATAAGATTTCGTCAAGACAGAAAACAGTGCAAGAAGAGGGCAAGTGGTGATGTGGTTACTTACATCAATTCCGATTGATCTGAAAAGTCTAAAGTTGTTTTTACTTTCCCTTGTAACGGTATTGACCACGTAGTTGATAAATTTCATCCTAAATTCTCGCTTTTTCGAGGTACTGTGATCGGCATTTTATGCATAGCTCGCTTTTGCTCTCAGAGGGACATCAATCTGTTCTTTGAAGCATTTATACCCCTTCTGATTCCGTTACTATCAGACTGTTTATGCATAGTTGTCGGTGATTTTAGTCGTCCGCCTAGGCATCTTTTGCTTGCTTTTGGTTCAAGTTACCTCTGTCTTGTCCCAACTAGAGTGAATGCCGTTTCATACAGAATTATCACCAACCATACCAAACTGTTTCACTTACAACTGAAAAACCCCTATTTCAACGAGTGATAACGCTTTCGTTGTTATTAGACTCGAACTTTATTCGCGTCTGGCACACTGTCCACCCGTCAGGACAACAACTAAAGGTCACCTCTAGAAACTTGTCACCCACCAACATCACCCCTCTTCAAAGATCCCTTTCTATTGTTTCTTCGTGGTTGTACTTTGATTGCTCACTTTGCACGCCAGACTTATTTGTGAAGACAGTGAATGCGGCATTTGATTGGTGTTGTCCTATGGAGATTGCACTTTAAAAATGGTACAATACCCTCTCCATTGTTGAGATCGCTGAGAAGAAAAATGAACATGTCTATAAACTACACGACCAGGCTCCTGTGAAACAATGATCCTTCCTGATCAAAAACGAGATACAATGGCTGAATATTACATTTGTTCACCAGTTCTTCTGTACCACTAAAAACAAACTTCTCTGGCACGGAATCCGGCACCCATGTGGACAACGGGCCCGGTCGAAAAACTACTATATGGACGCCGACAGCCTGAACTCCGTTTCCATTTATTCTCCATCAGATACCCTACCATCCTATCTTACTTCTCTTCCCTCAGATAGAGAGTAATTTTGCTCGGAAGAAGTCTTCAAGCTATTTCAAACCTCAAAATCAGCTTCTGCTATGGGTCCAGACGGCATATCCTCCACTGTACTCAAAATTGGAGCAAGTCAGCTATCCTATTTATGACTCCATTCACCAAGTAGTCTGTTGACTTCGGTACCATTCCTCCTTCCTGTAAACCCGTGACAGTATTACTCATTCCCAATCACTCTACTTCCAACATTTTCGTCCCGTCGCCATCACTTCTACGCTCAGGTCGACCGAGCGTGCTATCCTAAGTTGATTGTCTTCCTCTTTTGTTGCTCCCAATGGCTTCTGTCATTTTGCGTAGAAATCCTCCAGATGCACCCTGGATGCCGTTTCTTCAGTTTACCATTTGATTTCAAAAAATTCAAACAGTTCCATAGAATCCGTTTGTCGTACTTTTCTTGACTATTCCTCTGCTTTTGATTCGCTTCCACGTTCCCTACTTCCTCGACAGCTGGAGTCTTTAAGCTATCCCATTTCTTTACTCTCGCGGTCGAAAGGCTACTTTTCCAATAGAACTCAACGTACTAAATTTGGCACAAGCTGGTTGAATCCCTTATCTAACATCTCTGGTATTATTCAGAGTACCGTTCTCTCTCCTTATCTGTTCACTATATACGTTAGAAACTTGACCACTGAACCATCTGCACAACTTTTTAAACACGCCGATGACGTGGTGCTCTGTCAACCTGCCTCCAACCAACCATAATTCAACTCTTTTTCAGGGAACTTATACAATATTCGAAATTTTTCGTCCCATTCTGGACTACTTCTCAACACTTGCAAATGTTTTCAGTGTACTTTCTCCCTTTCTCGTTCCTCCTGCCCCAGTGAGCAATCGATCATCAACAGTGTCCCCATTTCCAAAGCTGACTCGGGCAAATACTTAGATGTTACAATCGGCATCCACTTACAGTGGTCTTCTCATAATCTTAACTGTGCTAAAAAAAACTACGCAGACTGTCTTTTCAAATTCGTACGCTAAGGTAGGTTGTTGAACTACAACCGGTCGTCTTTACCTTTGTCCATCACTGTATTCTTCCAACCTTATTCTACTGCTCTCCTGTAATCTATCGTGATCTACTCAATGAAGATTTTATCGCAACACACCACGGCCTTGCCATCATCGGTTGTGTTTCTTTGATTCACATAGACCGTCCTATCTCCTACGTTTGAGATATGCACTTTAAAAACTGTGAAAAATTCACCAAGAAGACTTTTGTGGACCCCACCCATCCCCTGTTTCATAGTTTATCTGCGTGCCATTCGCTTCCCTCCATGCGTTCTGCCTTTAGACTTATCCCCTCCCGCATTAATACCTATCGCAACCCTACAGTGCCTTGCTTAGCACATGTTCTGGTTGACCAGATGAAGATCACAGAGGAACTTTGCATGGCCCCCGATAGCTGAACCAGTTTCATTCCAACAGTGTTTATTTGTATGTATAACCACGCAATTACTAGCGAGTAGTGTGTGGGACTGACGAATATTTGTTTTGCTGACTGTCCTTTTGGACCCCACCTTTCACGCGCAAACCTCAGGTCATCCGACCAACCTGCACTCGGAAGCACCAGACTCGAGTTTCGCTCCTGTTAGAGCTCATCAGTGGTGCACATCCTCTGCCACACCCAGGGTTTGAACCCGGGCCCTATCACCTCGAAGGCGTGTGTGTTACCACCGCGCCACCTCGCTCCCGTGCGGCCTGATCCGAATCGCCAAGGTAGGCTTGTTCAGATGCGACCTCTAGGACAGCCAGAGATGCCCGACAGCTTCGAATGGAGACACGGTACCAGCCCCGTTAACTCCAAGCGAATGCCTCCCACCGAGTCAGGTCTTCTTTACATGATGGGGTGCACATTCCCCCATTTTAAACCTGCATCGCATTTATGCTTATTTCAAAGTGTCAGTGATCAGTTTCCCTCGATTTGGCTGAAATGTGAGCTTGTTAACTTGCTGAGGTCTTCAATACGATACAGTATAATACAACAGCGAATGGCCTCTAAACGACAGGAAAGCCTGTGGTACGGCCAACACCACCGGTCACAAATATGAGAATATATGGTCTCAGTGATTCCAACGAGATGTTTAGTTGGATCGGTGTTCTATGAGTGTTATTCGAAAGCGTGTACTCCAGGGTGAACGAATTGCTACCCTGCCCGTCTTGTGTTTAACATCATCCGTAGAATGGATGTGGCCGCGCAAATAAGGGCTTTCCTGTTGTTACTTATTCTTGTTGCATTACTGTTCAACTTTGTTACATTGGTACTCCGTTTTGTCTGATCATATGCAATTTTGTCGTATCGTTTCTCACCCGCGCACGATAGCTTGCACCCAATAAGTACACTGAGCTTGAAATCATCTGAATCGGACTCTGTAAATGCTGTCAGACCAATTATGATTTCTATGGTCCAGGAAAATTTTACATGAGGTTACCAAAAGAACTTTATTTGGAAATCTGTTATAGGTTTTTATATCGTGCCGCTGCCTCGATAAATGTGAATACATGTCTATCGTGAGAGGTGGAGTTCAGTACATTTTCCCACCAGTTGCTGCTATGCTTCAGGCTCTTTTTGATATCGACTCCAAGGTGTTAGAATAGGAGTCCCACCCCTTCACCTCTTCCAGCACATTGCACAATTCTCGTCGCTGGTTCTCCTGCACTGATTTTTCGACTTTTGTCAATTCGACTATGACAGTGGATTCTGTGCTCATCTTTGTGTGAAATCACAAATGACTGATTTACGTGGTACATGGATCTTTCGATACTCTTTCCAACCGCTATTGATTATGGCCAGTACAAAAACAAATGGTGCACTTCACCACAGTGCGACACATAATTGATACAAGTCACTTGTCTTGGGGACTTAAGAAGTCATTCCTCAAGGCGTGATGACCAAATCGTTTTTAAAGGTGCTTCGTAACTTTAAGGGCACGCGAGAACATGGAGTGAAGCAGAATGTCACACTGGCCTATCGTATTGCATGAACTTTCATGTTTGTATATTTTTATGTTAAATGCGCAGAGTGTAATCTAAACACACTGAGCACCCGTGAATTCAGCAGCTACAATCTTCACGCCGTTGAATAGTCATAATTTTTCTCCTGGTTAGTTGCTGAGACAAAAACATGGCTTCCGATGTGCTCCTCTCACGAGGTCTACTCATTGACTAAAAAATAAAATAAATGGTTGAGTAACAACGGGAAATCCTATAATTTACCACGTACGCATTTCGCACCGGTTGATTCATCTACGGGCCTTCCCGTCATTACTCAGCCTGGCTGAACCGTTACTCAGCACTGTTGGATTGTTCCCCAGCTTTGTATGGTACTTCTCAGCCAGTAAGTAATTCCAGTAGGAAATCTGCTGAATTGTGCTTTCAAAATTGACCTCGCAAGGGGAGTGCAGCGGAATGCTCAATCTCTGTTGTACCGCTGCCCAGTCGACAAAGGCGGCTTTTGATGCGTTTCACTCACGAAGTCAATTTTGTAAGTACATTTCAACAGATTTCAAGGTAAAAGTACTTCTTAACAGGGAATTGTAATACAAGGCTGAGAAATGATGAAACAGTGGTAAGTAACCACGCGACAATGCCGAATAACTTCTACGTTGTCCGAAATTTCTGAGAAGCTAACAGGAACATGCCCCGGTTTTGAAATCCGCGTGTCAATTTGTTGTTCAGTCATGTTGCGTCACGCAGTTCTGTTCAGTCTTGTCTCTATGACAAGTGTCGATTGACCCCGGTTTTCATGAGCCTAACTGTCGTTCTTATCTGTTCGAGTTTATCGTTTACGTTAGCTTTCTCCCCGGTTTTGAAATGATCTATGTTATAGTTACCTGGATTACATGACGAGGGACAAACGTTTGAATGCAACTATTCTTTCCCTTCAGTCTGCTTTAAGCCGTGTAAACGACTGGACTTGGCCATCTCTCTCTGATCTCGCCCATTCTCATAACCACGTTATTCCGCTTGCTCTTGACCCGCGCTTGTGTGTGTGTGTGTTCCCTCATATCATTATTTCACTTCTGTTCGTTGATTGGCCAAAATGCTCCCATAAATAAGAACCTACCTTGTAAGCCACTTGACACGTTCTTGCATTGCTGTCTCTAACGTTATCTGTATATTGTTGCTTGAACGTCTTGAAGTCTTTCTTGGCTGTATTGATTCTGTGATCGGTTTGTCCACAATCTGAGATGTTATTGCCATTGTTTGACAATCTGTCCCCTGGTACATGTAGTAAAGCGAGACGGTGTTCTCTCTCTCTTGGGACTTGGGGCTCATTTACCAGCGAGTCACTCAATTACGATACGAAAATCCTGTACAATCAGGCTTCCGTAAAACAACACTCTACTGATCAAACAAGAGTTACAATGGTTGATGAATCATTTACTCACAAGTTCTTCTGTATCGCAAATAGCAAATATTTTGACACAGAATGAGGCTTCTATGCGAGCATCGGTCTCGGTCAGTAGTCTGTAACATGAATACCCACAGCCTGAAAGCCGCTTTCATACACTCACTCACAGACACCGTACTATCCTGTAGCCCTTCTGTTCCTTCAGGAATCTTCGGGTTACTTTGAACCTAAAAATGGCTTCTGTTGTAGTCCAGATGGTTCGTCTTCCACTTTTCTCAAGCTTGGATTGTCTACTATCCGGAATAATGACTTTCCTCTTCAACAAATCCGTTAATGTCGGCGATATTGTGTCTCCTGAAAACCCGTAACAAAGGTGCCTATTATCATGCATTCCAGTTCCAACATTTTGTCAGAAAGTTTTCGTCCCATCGCCATTACTTTTTCTGCCCTCAGATTGACCGAGAGCGCTATACTAAGCCGATTGTGATCCTCTCTTGCTATTCCCAATGACTTCTGCCAGGTCACACACTAACCCAACAGGTGCACTCTGAAAATAGTTGCTTGAACAGTTTTGCTGAGTCAGTTCGATATATCTATCTCTACTACTGCCCTGCTTGTGACTCAGTTCCCGTTCTCTACTTCTTCAGATTCTAGAGACTTTCCACTGTTCCACTTCCTTACTGTAATGGTTAAGTGATTATTTTTTCAGTAGAACTCAACGTATTAAACCTGGTAGAAGTTTATCGAGCCTCTTAATGACCAACTCTAGTGTTCTTCAGGGTGCGGTTCTTTCTGTTTATCTTTTACCGAAGATATTAGCGACTTATTCGCCGCATCACCAGCCCGGCATTTTAAGTATGTCGATGACGCGGTACCATGTGAATCCAATCCCAATCAGTCCCCTTCCACCCCTTTTTCTGATAAACTGTGCAATATTCAGAACCTTTTGTCTCATTCTCACCCAAATCTCAACGCTTTCAAATGTGCTGAGTGTAAATCCTCCCTTTCTCGTTCCTCTTACCCCAATGAGCAGTCACCTCTCTGATCTCCAAAGTATGCGAATTACACATTATAGCATGTGAAAAATTCACCATGGAGATTCCTGTAGACCACAACCATCCCCTGGGCCGTGACATATGTATGTCCTTCGCATCCCTCTACAGTTTCTAAATATAGGCTGATCCTCTCCAGCATAAACATCTCTCGTAACTCTGCAGTACCCTACTTGACATCTGGTCTAGTTGGCAAGATGAAAGTCACAGAGGAACTTCGCATGAACCTCGGGGGCCGAACCGGTGCTTTTTCTGCGACCTTTTTCATCCATTTCAAAATGGCAGTGAAGGAATCGTGGGCAAGACTGTACTGTATAGGGGTATGCTCTCTCATTCGGCCAATAAAATATTTGTATATGAACACACGAATTTGATCAGGCCGGACAAAATATGCGATTGTGTTAGTACCTGAACTTCAGCAACGACACAATGCCAGGTCGATAAAGAATTGTTAGGAGCAGCTTCTTCCGACTGTGTTTCTTGCATCCCTAAACGTTTTCACTCGTATGAGTCTCGAGTCTCGTTGGTTCTATCTACCGCTAGTTTAAGACGAATCATTTCATTACACATGTAACAACCGATGCTCGATGTGTAAGCCGTTTGTCACCATCTCTCTCCCAACGTGAATGCCGCAAGCAAGTGTTCGCTAAATTCTCTAGACGAACTTTTCTTCGTGACTGATTCCTATTTCCTGAACTTTCCCCACTGCACCGGCTTTCGGTGGGCTTGTTTCACGCCAACACCAAATGGTATAGCTTGTACCCAACCATCACCGACTTTGGACTTTAGGTGCTTGTCACTCACGGATGGATCGACTCCCGTGGTGAATGTGTTCTCGGTAGGGACCTGCGTATAACGAAGACATTACAAACAATTTTCACATTTGGATTACTTGATCATTTTCAAGTAATAAACCAGTGTCGGGTAGACGCTGACTTTGAGTGCCATTTGGAACCAACGTATATGCATTGTCCATTAGGACTTCTATCAAACCAGATAATAGCGATGGAAAGTGCTTTGACAGATGTTCAGTGGCCATTCCAACTTTAGCAGAGTAATTCAAATCCACTGCCGGAGCTGTTCCATTCCATTCTGATACCGGGAGTCGGCAGCATCCCATTCCCACTGACCTCCATTTCTAAGACCGAACTTTGAGTTATCAGACCCGAGTGTTCAACTCACAATACCACCGAGCCTGCAAGTCAGCAGCGGATCACTTTCAAATCGTCCCCGGATTGGTCACGCAAACAACAGACGACAATTCAATACAAATGAAATAACCCTGCGTTACTTTTCGCTTATGTAAATCCACCTAAGCATGCGCATAAATATGTACGTACGCATTTGTGTGTGTTTGTTTGTTTGTGCGTGTGTGGCCATGTTTGTGCATCTGTTCATGCTTCGTTGTTCCTAAACGCTACAAACTGTCCATGTTGACTTTGGATATGTTCTCTCACCACACATTCAAGTGATTCCACAAACAGAGGACCAGTGATATTTGGTATTCCATGAACAAACATTCACCATGATACAGTTAAATGTATAGAACACGTGAGTTCAGTAGTTGCTTTACAATTTCATGTTATCATCTCGACTTATATCACGGATCGTGTTGCACAAGTGAAAAAGAGGTTTAAATTGAATCCGTGCGTGTATTGAAGTAGACGAGCAAGATGAGCGTCGACTTGCTTTCCTCAACTCACTTCACACTCCAGTGTCACGAGTTTTCAGCGTGACGGATACTCCAGGCTTGATGATAAACGAACACTTTCTCTTTATTTCCCATAAGCTACTACCAGAATTCTGAAACACTGTGATAAACACAGACTATTTCTGTGTTCCCAAGGGAACACAAAAGTAGAATGGGGCTTTCGTAGACAAACGGTAAACTAAATTTGATTATTTTTTGTCCAAAATCTTGAAACTTAATGGGTAGCATAAGTGACAATGACTTCTGAAATGACTAGAACTACTGTAAATAAAAGATGGATATGAAATACGTGACATTCAATTCCCTTTCATGTATAAAGTTGGAAGTAAGTAGTACGCGTGAATAAAGTTTATTCGTAAGCACACAACCGATTTCGCAATTATTGCCGTTCATCAGGTTCACTCGTTCTCATACTTGTACAATCCGCAGGTGTTGTATTCACAATCATTTAATTTATGCATCGGGAGTGTGATTGGATACTCCTCATTGAATAGTTCGCTAGGGAATCACAATTATGCTTCATTGAGATCATTGTGAATGCAGCGCCTACGGAGTGTACACCTGTGCGCATACGTGAACGGCACGCACACCTGGTTGGCGGCGAAAACCACGAAACTTATGAAAAACGTTGTCTACACAAGTACGTACTACTTACTTCCGGTACTTCATCTAGCCACTGCAGTGTTATCTTTCTTGAGGTTAGCTGCATTTAACCTATTTAGAACTGCAGACGAATTACAGCAGTGATTCGCTAGTGAACGCTTCAGTGATGAGCATCCATCCACGCAAAAGTATAACAATATAAACCAAGTCAACAGTGAGTGCTTGCCCACCTACGTCGATCGAATGTGACGGAAGTAATAACATTCAGTATTTGAACAAATTATTGTGTGGTTTCAGCGTGCAATGTAATGAGCAAGGTGAATCTAGGCAGGTACTCGAGGACACCATCGGTCTGAAATGAGCCCCAGGTAGACTCAGTGTTAGTGCTTCATATACAAATACTGGACCGGTATCCATCAACTCAAGGATTCAGCACACGGAAGGGAGAAAACGAACACTGGATGGCAGCGTGTATTCGGAAAACTACGTCCATCTCTGTACACCAAATCGAATCTGATTTACCAATTTCAGTGTAGTTGCGGAGCAACCTACGTGGGTCGAACAGAGCGGCATTTACGTAACCGAGTGATTGAACATATTCCAAATCGGGTACAGCTTTTTGCGATGCAATCAGGGTCAGATCGAAGGCATAATGACAACGTTCGAAACCATAAGATACCGTCGTCGGCCGTCGCTCGTCATCTTCTGATGACGCAACATCCAGCTGACTGAAGCACTGTGTTTCGGGTCATTTACGTGGCAAACAATACCAGGCTTTTGAGGTTTGCTGAAGTTATTGCCATACATCGATGGAAACCTATATTGTGTCAGTAGAAACAGCTCCTTGTTAATGTGTCTTTACCATGGTGACGAAACTTGACTACTGTAATTTTCCCTATATTTGTCGTACATGATGGTTTTACATGAACTTATATAAACAGTATCGTTCTGCAGTATGCACCATGTTGAGATGCAGCGAAATCATCCCGGACATAAATCGTGCTATGTTGCAACTCTGGCTTTTCTTTTTAAGATTATTCGGAAAAAGTCAATTATCATCCTGTGTGCAGAAAGTTCCGGGGACGGATCATGATTTAAGATAGAAGAAAGGATTTATTGGGTTAATTCTGGGTTGGCGATTCTTGCAGTTTGGATCCCAGAGCATTCAGGCCTGGAAGAAGGTATCATTGAATATAGTGCAATTATATTTTGGCCTGAATATAGCAAATGCCACTACACTGTCTCCCCCTCAGAGTAAAGATGTCGCCATCAATACCAGCAGAACTTTCAATGGAGGCTTCGATTTCATTAGCCGCATCTGGTACCGTTGTGCTTCCGTCTTGCCGTGGGTCCTCTGTAGGCGTCCCCGCTGGTTTTATTCGGTTAAAATGTACCGTCATCGGCCTAGCATCCCTATGGTTTGTCGGTACCATACGGCATGTGCCACCATTGAAAACTTCAAGAACGGTACATTGTCCAGTCCACTGCCGGCGTAGCTTTGCAGGTCTTCCTGATGGTAGGCCGGGTTCGGTAAAAACACTTGCTCACCGGGTTGCAGTGGCTTCTCTGCGAGCCATTGACCATTACATTCATTCTGGTGTCGGGATGCACTTTTTAATCGCTCACTAGCCAGTGGATGTGCGCATCCTAGATCTTGCATCAACTCCCAAACAAACTCTGTCAAAATGAGAGGATCCTGGGCGTTCACGGGAATCATGAGGTCCGATAGCAGCTGCATTTCTTGCCCTGAAGTCATGGCAGAGGGAGTGTGTCCGGTTGAAGAATCTTCTATTGCTTGATATGCTAACAGACAGCGGGGAATCGCTTTGTCTCAATCTCGAGTAAAACAGTCACCAACAAACGCTTTCAACATTTCTTTTAGCGATCAATTCGGCCGTTGAGTTTGGCCTTTACCCTCCGGGTGATAGGAAGATGTGCGTATTTGACGCATTCCACAGAATTGACACAACTGCACGACTACAGCATTCTCAAAACTTGTGACCCCGATCCGGACGTTGTTGCTGTGGTCCACCCCAGCGGGACCTTCATTGCTCCAAAATGACATCTGCAATCATGATGGCATCAACGGAGGGCAATGCTACCGTTTCACACTGGTTTTTAAAAGTGATCTACCGTCATAAGAATGTACCGATTCTTTCCGCAGGTCTCGGGTACTGGTCCGACGGCATCCATCCCCACAATTTGGTTAGGGTACCTTGTCGGCATTGCTTGTAACGGATTATGATAACGTTTCCGAGGTGGTTTAATCTGGATACATTCTAGCCATCGGTTGCAAAAGTTTATCACGTCTTGACGATGCTGGTGTCACCAAAATCGTTGCCAAACGGCGTGGTCCATCCTGTGTTACCCCTCATGGCCTAGTTAGGAATGCGGTTTTCCTGGCCCACCTTGTACTTTCGACCGGGGAACGATAACTCTGAGGCCACAACTTTCCCCGCATAGGTAATACACCACCTCCTCCTCAATTAATAATCGCGACCAAGCGGACCAGAGACACTCTCAGCTAATACTGAGCATATCCGCCTTGGTGGGTTTATGCTGACCACTCTTTAAATTGCCATAGATTAACTTTGTCTCTGGGTTATTTCGCTGGATCTCTGCCCACTCCGATTTCTGCGCTTCCAATAGGACTGTGGCCACCTGGCAGGTCGGAGAATTACCGTGCTGATTATGACGTCGGGACAAAGCGTCGGCATTCGCGTGCTTTCGAACAGGTTGATATTGCCATTCGAAATCGAACTCTTGCAACCGTTCTTGTCAACGGGCTACTTGACCTTCAGGTTATTTGAAATTGTGTAGCCACTTCAGAGACTGATGGTCAGTTCTAAATACAAATCGTTTCCCCAGTAAATAGTGCCTAAAATGGCGCACGTACGTTGCCAGTGCATGTACCTCTTTTCTGGTTGTACAAAAATTCCTCTCCGGTTTGCTGAGGCAACTTGTTTCACACCATCCCACTAACTCCACTGAAAAGTCTACTCTGCCCACAAATAATCTCGGTGTATTAGCATAAAACTGTTCATATAAGAGGAAGCAGGCACTGACACCATTCGCTGCAATGCAAACCAACTGGTTCATGCATGCATCAAGTAGCCTGTCTTTTGATTGGTTGATTGGTCACATGACTAGCTACCACTTGGCGGGAACCCGTTCGCGTTTCATCGACCCGTTATCTCGTCACTTGCGCATCCACCGGCACAAGTACTGACCTGGATTCTGGACAGGCGCTGACTTGCTGATTGCTGACGGGATTTGGCTGGCTATCGACCATGAATTCGCGCGTACCCTCACACGACTAGCGTAGGCGATCATGTGTCTCGATATCGCGACCCAGTTGTGAGAGGGCTACCCCGATTCCTAACCCACTGGCATCCGTGTCCAGGATAAAAGTACCTGCTGTTTCGGTTACATCTGGGAATGCAAGGGTCGGAGCCCTGGTCAGACATTTTTGGAGCAATTTGAATGCTGTCTGTCACTGAAGTGCAAAGAAATTTTCTGTCATTCTCGGCGGGTCGATGAAACGGGAACACGATTTGGGCAGAACCACCACGAAATGGCCGTAATACGAGGTCAATCCAATGAACTGCCTGACGTCTGCTACTCATGTTGGGACCGGCCAGGCTTTAGTGGCGCGAACTTTTTCGGAGTCGCTCTGGATGCCGTCCTGGTTAATGATGTGACCTAACTACTTAACCTCCATGTTTACCAGACCACATTTCTCAGGCTTGTGTTTCAAACCGGTGTTCTCTGTTGTGGTAATTATTTCTCCCAGGTTAGCGGGGTGCTCAGACCGCTGGACTGGTAACAGTGTTTTCATCCACTTGTGGAGCAAGTTGACAGGAGCTGCATATATAGACGGGAGCTTCATTTACTTTCGAAATTCTTGGCGACGCATCCGTATCCCTGCTCTGACCACAGACCCTTGGATGGATTAAGTTACTCGTAGCCGGGCTTCATCACTCTGAATTCTTGCGGTGAGACGTTCGAGAGCCAGCGCACATCAAACCACTGAGCACTGGTGTGGAACTCCAGTAGAAATCGAAGAAGGTAATTCACTGGGATAGTCAGCCAGACTTTAATCGAACAGTTGCTTCCACGTCCAGAACTCTCGTTGTGTTAAGGTAACACCTGGTCTGGGTGGAAGAAACTCTCCGAGAGTGTTCCAAATGACCGAGGGTGGTGCATCTCGTCGTCTCCTAGCAGAACCAGCTTTTGAACATCGTCACTAAATCGACCCTAAACGTATCCACTCTGTTCACAATCCGGTGCTGGTGTCAAATACCGGGTCATCCTTGATTTCAAAGTCCACAGTGAGTTCCAAAGAGGGGAGATGGCTCTCTCTGTGCTTCCTTTGAAGGAGTGACTACCACATGCGGCAGACGAGCTTGAATCGCCGGAGGCTCTTCCATCAGTTTATCCGTCTTTGATTAGTCCGATAACAGGGATCCCATCACCGTCACCAAATTCGCAGCGCGCAAAGCAGATCTGGACAGATAGTCGCGAACACGATCGGTCTGAAATGAGCCCCAGGTAGACTCAGTGTTAGTGCTTCATATACAAATACTGGACCGGTATCCATCAACTCAAGGACTCAGCACGCGGAAGGGAGAAAACGAACACTGGATGGCAGCGTGTATTCGAGAAAAGTCAATTATCATCCTGTGTGCAGAAAGTTCCGGGGACGGATCATGATTTAAGATAGAAGAAAGGATTTACTGGGTTAATTCTGGGTTGGCGATTCTTGCAGTTTGGATCCCAGAGCATTCAGGCCTGGAAGAAGGTATCATTGAATATAATGCAATTATATTTTGACCTGAATACAACAAACGCCACTAGGTCAATGAAGGGCAAGCTTACTGCGATTGCAAAGTCAATCGATCAAAGTCCAGCCTCATGATCGATTGTCCGAAATAATTTATGACAATGCATCGCGTCACAGTAAGTCAGACATTCAAGTAGATCTACTTGGTCCTAAACACTGTACTTTTATCTGTGCAATACATTTTGAACAGTGCAAACAACGCGAATCAGTGATCAGTTTTTCATTTTCGTGGTTTACGGAACAATTGATCTGGGCTGTCATTCCAGTTTTATTAGCTTGCAAAATTAGTCTTGAAAAGGTTACCCGTGGCGGTTGCCGAAAAGTCGAAAACCCCCCTACAATTTTCACCACGCTGAATTGCTGAACCATAAAATTATCCAATGACGTTGTACATGGCGCATCGATTTTTCGATGCCATCCGAACCGATCTCGATTCTGGCACATAAATAGGTATAACCGCATTTGCACCAAGTGGATTAGCACGAGCAAAGCGAAATGCGATTTGAATTATCTTGCGACGAATTGTCAAAACCGTCGCCAGTCTGTACTTATATTGTCAGGTATAACACATGAACCGGTTCACTATGAGTAACTCTGTAGGGCCAATATCAACAGACATCCTCGTTGCTGAATTTGAACAAAAGCTGAGAGATGCTCGAACGGATCGAATTATACCGTCGTTACGTTCATGACATATTCATTATCAGTAAAAATAACGAAGACGGAGTGCATCTGTCCGATCACTTCAATAAAATTCATTGTGGTGACTCAGCGGGTGTTTCACGAGACATGATATGGTACAGGTTTCCGGTCGCATATGCCGAAGAGTCCCAACCAATCCGAATCCCGGTGACCAGGTTCAACAAAATCCCACTGTGATTGGTTACTGTTTTGTCTCGCACTTCAGTAATCAGGGGAAAGGTGCACCTGTGTGGATAAACGTGTTTTGTAGCAACGTATCATAAACGCCAGTACAAGCGAGCAAGTGAAAACGCAAACAAGTGTGCAAGTGCGTGATCCAGTGATGTTCGTGATCGGAAGTGTAAGACAACTATACAATCGGATTAAGTCGTACAAGGTCATACGACATGTGGTACTATCTGATCGGTCGGTGCTGTCCGAGACGAAGCACTACAGACATCAACTATGTATGTATGTGCACGATTGCAGGCGTGCATCCATGATTGCACGAGGCGTAGATCGTGCGCGCGTGTTTGAGTACATGACTGTGCGAGCCAAACACAACTGTTACCTTGGAATCTACCAACTACTTCCTATGATGCAACATATATACTAACTAATTTTGCAGCTAAACTGACATGGAGTTTCTCAGCCTTGATCTTGTTGTTTTTTCGGTTTGCGTAGTTCCGAGCTAAAATTATTTCAATGCGTTCTCTCAGTCCATGTATTGCTAGCCAAACAATAATCTTAAGTATCTTATCTAGTTCATTCTAACCATAAATTGCTAAACAAATCTGGTAACTCTTCAAAGTGTATGTTTCATGACCATTCTTCACCCTATGAATTCATTCCAGAATCACTCTTACTACAGAAGCTCCGTTCCTTTGGTTTGCCCACTTATTTCATTGACATGACACACGGGCGGCTTTTCGGGACGCATCCCAAGCACTGGATTTTCCGACAGGTAGTCCAGATTCCGGTTCACTAACTCTCGCGTTGTTCAAGCTGTTGCACTTTTACCCTATTCCCACACCTAAGTTATGAACCTCTCGTCCGACTCCTCCGGAACTATGATTTAGTATGCCAATGCCGTAACTACTTGTCACCCTGTGTCAGCCGAGTAGGAAATTACCAGCCTATCTGATAAATTTTAGAACCTTGCGAGTTATTTTCAACAGAGAGGTCTTTCTCCAAGCTTCTCCTAGAGTTCAGAGTGTATCTTCGCCCCGCATCTCGCTCAGCTTCCCCGAATGATCAGTACACTCCACGCACATTTTCTTTACACTGGGTTGAATCGATTAAGCAATACGGAGTAACGTTAGAAATTGATCTCATTTTGTCAATTGTATGCGTGAGTTGCGTTGCCTTCCACAATTCGATAGCTCAGCCAGTTGTGTCCTAAGTCTATAATTATACCTTACTGTTGTGTTCACAATTCGGTAAAAGAAGGAAGGCGCACGTGTATGGATAAACGTATATTCTCGCAGCAACGTACAGTAAGCGCCAGTACAAGCAAGCACGTGCAAACGCAAACAAGTATGCCAGTGCGTGAGTCAGTCGTGTATGTAATCGGAAACGTAAGACAGCGGTACAATCGGACCACGTCGTGCAAGGTCGCGCAACACGTGATACAATCTGATTGGTCAATGCCGTCCGGGACGAAGCACGGCGAACGTCAGCTATGTACGTGCGTGTGTGTGTGCATGCAAGATCGTCTGTCTGAGCATATGCCTGTTCAGGCCAAACACAACACTTACTTTTTTTCTCAATGCATATTGCCAATCTTACTCTGCTTGCCCCCTGTAATATTCTCCATATTATCATAACCGGATTGCATTTTCAGTCCCAGGCAGTCGTGTAATCAATCGTATACAACTACCAAACCGCTTACTGAACTGATCTACAAGATGTATTGTTTACGTTAACGCCTGTGGAAAACTTGGTGACTTTACGTGAAGTTACGTCTGATTCACCTGAATTGACAACGGTTTAACCTCAAGATAAAATGACTTGGTTAAGTGCACTCTGATATGACGTTGTGTTTTCATTCCTCCGCCCTAAGAGGAACGGTTAGCCGCTTCTCACGGCACAGAAGATCTGCTCGACGGACACTGTGAATATAGCTAGTGGGTCTGCAACAGAGTAGATGAGCTGATAGGTGATTTCAATCATTTGCTGGTTGCACCGCTCACATTGTCACCTTTTTCAGGAAGTATTACGTACGCTTTCGTCTTAGGCACAGTGGATGGAATATCCATTGTCGAATTCGGGTGAAGTTATTAAGTCAGTAATGGTGCTGGATATCCATTTGTCTGGATTTAGAAAACTTGACGTGGTCAACACAGATACGTCTTTCCGGTACTGCCCCTCAGGCCAGTACAGTGAACGGATCAGTGGAACGTGTCATTTATCATAAACCAGAGTGGGTAGGGCAGCACACTCATTTCGAAGGCTTCATTTGCATGCATCAGAAACGGAATTTAGTAAAATAACTGACCTACTGATTGCGCCAAATATGCTCCAGTTGTAGCGGGGAATGTTGGGGTAAGAGAACGATGTAAATATCAAGGCGAATGGACGAACCAACCGAGGGCCACAGACAATAGAACAGACGTCGAGTATGTCGGAGGTTTCCCGAAGCAGACAAAAAGAGGCATACGGATTAGCAGAGGGGAAGCAGCGGGATCTCCAGCAACCAGCAAGATAGCCCAGCTGAGGGGTTACCGATCAAGCCGTCAACTGGGACAATCACACCAGCCGAACAGAAATGATGCCCAAGAGAAGCAAGCTGTCGGCCACCGGCAATTGGCCAGAACGCGGCCGAAACACTCAAGTTGCCGCAAAAGTGATATTGGTGCCGCGTGGTCTGGAAAGGGGACTATAAACGACTGTGTTTCATGAACTTGACTTGGATGGCCGTTGAAATACAAGTATTCTAGCCCGTCTTGTCGTCCTTGTTACACAATGACCAATTTCCGAAAGCGCTGGAATCTATCAGCAATTCACTCACAGAAAAGGAGTACCCAGATAGTTTCCTCATACAATAAATGAACGTATATCCTCGATCTGGACACCTAGAAGTCCCAAAAAACATCGTCGTTGCTTGTATAGAAATCAAAGGGGATAGGGCTGCAGAAACACTGACCCGTGGGTTATCTAACAGTGACAAACACGTTCTACGCAGACAAGCTGCAAATCGCGTTCAACACTAAACCGTGTTTGCAACTGAAACTCAAAGACCGGAGTAGGTTAGTAATTTATGGTTAGCCAGAGTTTCAGTGGGGAGCGTATGTGTTATCTTTTCATTCAAAGAAAAAATCGATGCACCGGCGCTTCCGTGTTGATATACTTCGGTCGGCTGTTAAGTGAAACTTCACTTACATAAGAAGGATATCCCGAAAGAACTGTAGAAACAATTATAAGGTTGTTTGGAAAAAATTGTTCATGTAGTGTCATTTCCAGCAAAAAGTTACAATTCCGTTTTGCTTCTCTGGCACGACGCGAAACGAAATAACGTAACTTATCACTCTCTTTCCACATCATTCAACTTTACCATCTTATCTAAATGACTGGAAAGTCATACGCTTCATGGATTGAAACCTTGGGACTAAAGAGGAAATGCCAAATAAAATTAGAGGTAAGTGGTTGAGGGTGACAATAGCAGTGCTCTGTACAGCAATTGGTAAATGTGCTGTTCGATTATTTTCCGATAAAGTATGAAGTCGTCAGTTGGCTCTCGTATCCGATAGAGTTCCCAACCACCTGAATTAAAGTAACAAACAGATGGATAAGCACCATGAACCATCATGACGGTATGGATATTTCGGACCAGCTTTTTGTCCATCTGGAAGTCAATGATGCCAGACAAAACAAGTAATACGTGGTGTCATTAATCTTCCGATTACTGGTGCACTTCATCGAAATTTCCCCGTAATCCATGGCCATGACCTGAATTTTGACTACGGACAATTGTCTCGGTAGTAAAAGCTGGAATTCCAGCGACGTGAACCGAGTGACTTCATAAACTATGAAAAGTAATTCCAATTTTGACACTTCCGGTGCTTTGGAGTGTTTTCGTTGTGACCGAGTAACCGTTTGCTTGTGTTGTTTTCAGAACAGCTTCCTCCTTAATGTCTAGAGTATCCTCTGCGAAAAAGTCACGCACTCTGCGGGCTGACTTTCTGACAAGGTTTATACCATATTCAAGAGGAGGAAGACTCGTGAAATCCATATACTTTTTAGATCAGTTGTACTTTTGAAAGATAGATACGTAATGAAAAGACAGACGTGGTGTAACAGCAAAAACGTTTATCAGAAAAGAAAACGACTAGATATGTTTACGAAGGGACCATTTGAGTGTGTGTCAGTAGAATCACCTGACTATGGATCGATACGATTACTAAACAAACTTGCATGAGTGACTCAACAAAGATGAGAAAAATTTCATGTGACAGAACTTCCGGACCGATACAGTCATGTATGGCTTAAAATTCAATACAGGTTCTACAGATCTGATCAGTCCGTCCCACCGGCAAGATATTTTGATGTCCGGCAAGTTGATTTCATTGTCTTCTTCATTTCCGCATGTGGGGCAAGGGCTTAGATGAATGCACTATTCGCAGTACCTGAACTGACAGAACGTATTGAAATGGCTTTAGCTCAGAACTACACATACCGAAAAAACAAGAAGATCAAGACTGCGAAGCTCCATGCCAATTTTCCTGCAAAATTGGTTAGTATACATGTTACATCATAGGAAATAGTTGGTAGATCATAAGGTAACCAATCACAGTGGGATTTTGTTGAACCTGGTCACCGGGATTCGGATTGGTTGGGACTCTTCGGCATATGCGACCGGAAACCTGTACCATATCATGTCTCGTGAAACACCCGCTGAGTCACCACAATGAATTTTATTGAAGTGATCGGACAGATGCACTCCGTCTTCGTTATTTTTACTGATAATGAATATGTCATGAACGTAACGACGGTATAATTCGATCCGTTCGAGCATCTCTCAGCTTTTGTTCAAATTCAGCAACGAAGATATCTGTTTATATTGGCCCTACAGAGTTACTCATAGTGAACCGGTCCATGTGTTATACCTGACAATATAAGTACAGACTGGCGACGGTTTTGACAATTCGTCGCACGATAACTCACATCTCATTTGATATTGCTTAATCTTCTGGTAGATGTTCTTGATAATCTCATTCAAGTTTGTATTAGCGAATGAGTGAAGGAGTGGACGCCCACATTGTAATTTATTGTTGTATAAGTTTCTGCCTTCAGCAATCTACACATTTCGATGCTGTCTTTGAAGATGGTTTGTCTGATAATTTTGCCGACTGTCTCTGGTAACTTTGCCAACAGTTTGTCTAAATTATGCTACATCACGTTGATCATCCAGAGCATCGATCGTAATGAGATACTTTTTTATGGTATTTCCGTAGACCATACATTTGCTGTGTCTCGGTTCTTTTTTAGACGCATGTTTTTTGGTGAATTATTCTTGAATCATACGTGCTTGTACCACAAAAGGCACATCGGCATCTACGGCACCCGCGAACAGAAAAAATAGTGATCTCAATGGGCAAGCTCGAAAAAGCTGCAAGGATGCTGCAGTCAAGCTACCGAGATAATTCAATGCCCGGTCGTACTGTAATCCGAAATTCTGAGTCAAAGGCGGCGGTTTAGGTTACCAGAGGGAAACCCCTTTTATGGGATGAGCAGAAAAATCCTATTTTTTGCAATATTTTAAGTGATTTAGTGATTTCACCCAATCGCCACTTGGGAGATGTCTCTATGGTCATTCATAGTTTAGAAATCCGACGGAATTCAAACGCGATTTGCATGTGCTTATCTTTACTTCATTTCGCTGTCTCCAAAACCCGAATACTGTGGTCAGTAATTCAGTGCTTCAGTTTTGATCTCTATGCAACACTATTTACATTCGGTGATAAGATTAGATGTCGGGAAAAAGCGAGGAGACGTAAAAACTTTATTTAACGTGACTGGACTACATAAAGCACAATCATAATGATAAATCCCCTCGGCAGTTTTGTTTACGTGATTATCCTCTTGTTTTAAGTCTGTCATGGAACCTCCTATCTCACGTTATCATCGGAGTGTCCCAAGTCAAGTAGAAAGAAAGCGGTTGCAGGCTGGTCTGAGAAATTTATCTGAAATTCAAACATAGTCCATTTAGAGTGCTGTCAGATAGGCTGGAGGGTTTCCTGGACAAACCGAGTGCCAGGAACAAAGTTGGAGCAGTAATAAGGCACTCAACGGTAGGAAGCGAATCGATTTTCGGGTTATGACAGCATGGTAACAAGA
Source organism: Fasciola hepatica (assembly GCA_948099385.1). NCBI lineage: Eukaryota > Metazoa > Platyhelminthes > Trematoda > Plagiorchiida > Fasciolidae > Fasciola > Fasciola hepatica. Next base: position 6,092,003 of record CANUEZ040000092.1, read on the forward strand.
ATTGGTGCGCCATCTGGACAATTCTGACTGCACATTGGTTAACCTCAAACTGCTGATGGTTGCCAGGATACCATTGCACCATTTTCATACCATGTTCAGTTGCGCATCTGGAGGTCTTTTGCTTGGATTCTTTTTGGTTCCACCAAAGTCATACTATAAGTTGGTAGCCAGAGCCAGAGAATCGAAGAGCAACGCAAATGGCTGAGTGAACTGAGGTGAAGGCATTTCATAGGGAATAAAGTTTCCGAATGATACAGGGTACCATCAGAAACACTCAGAAGGAGTAATAAAGGCAAACCTCCAGCCTACAGACGCCTAAGATTTCAATCTTCAGGAAATAAACTATATTTTTTAGCATCAGCTTCAACAAATACTTTATCAGCCTGACTTCAATTTCCAAAAACACATGCACTACTCCAAGAAAATTTTCGCTTCCTATGGATAGCGCCATCACTTAGTTAAACTGTTATTTCCTGTAGACTGATTTTACTTGAGTCAAATTTCTCAGACGCCCGCATTCACACGAATGCGAGAAAGGATGTAGACAGAACAGTGACGTAGCTGAGACTGGTGTGACGGTAGAAAAAAACGATCATGTCACTCAGCCGACAGACATAGGCAGATAAAGAACGGGAATTGATCAACCCGAAAGCATCTCGTCATAGACAAAAGGGACCCCACTGACTAACTGACAGACATCAACGAGATACAGCGCAAGCAACAAGATGACCGAAGTTGACAGCTGCAGACAGAGCCTTCGATTTGGGCAGTCGTGTCAACACAGTGAGAATGGTACACATGAGAACAAGCTCAGTGGCCACTTTCACCTAGATGAAAGAGATTCGAAATGTGCAAGTGGCCGGGAATCTTTTTGCTGCAGTTTGAACTTGGAAATGAGCTATTTGAAAGGCCGCATGTACTTTGCGGTTTTAAATTGTTTGACTGAGGACGTGCAGGTGTGTCTTCTCCGCTTTACCTTCTTGCTAAAACACAAAGGGCATCGAAGTAGATTTGCATCCGTGGTGAACAAGTAATCTTCCTACAACGGTCTGGGTGAATATGAAATTGGACGGCAAGTGCACATGAGACCCAGTCACTCATCAGCAAACTGATTTTTTCAACACTAATTTGCCTACTAAGGAAGCGCAGCAGTAGAGAGTTTCACTCCTCGAATTTAAAAGGTGTTTCAAGATTCATTCATGGGCTGAGCATTATTAACGTATAATGAACCACTTTATAATAAATTTTAACCCCCTAATACTCACGCTGATCAAGTAGTCAAGCTGTGAAGGTTGTTCGTAACGAAATGCCAGTGTAGTCAGGCTTCCTGCTGATAGGTCGTCCATCACGGGAGTAGACTGCAGTGCGGTCAGCGGGTCCTACACGTGAAGGTGCAGTGATGGAAGAGCGCTGTATAATTTGGTGTCTGTGTCCGATAAACTGTTGGGAGCGGACCCGCGTAGTCTGGTGGCTATGTCTGACTCACAATCGCTCATCTCGGGTTCAGGCATAATTTAGGGCTCGGTGGATGTGCGCTGCTGATGATTCTTAACAAGGAAAAAACATCTACGAAGCGCTTGCTCGGTTCTCAATGGATAGCTGAGCTTTGAGGCCACATGATGATTCACATGACACGAATAAACCTGCAAATGACTATCGAGAAATGGACAGGAAAAGGACCTTTTGTGCACAGCTGGAATAGAAAAGGTTGGCTGTAATGCAGAAATTTACCTTGTGATTGGCATTGCCTCTTATTTTCTGGCGCAGTTCCGTTATCATAGTTCATGGTTAGCTTATTTTGGGATGAGAGAAGCATCCAGTTGTGAAGAAAAGGTGACTCAATCAGTGGAGGAAAATCACTCACCCCTAATCCTCTACCAGTGGCAATAATAAAGTTCACTGTATGCGTAACTCTTCCATTTATACCGATAGTTATTCCACAAAGAATGATAGGATTTCATTTGAGTCAGGCCAAACACTGATATTGCTGGGGATATATAACATGAAGCAGCTAACACCTCAGATAGTTTGCTAGTGTTTCACGGTACTCACAAATCAATAAGTAGTGACTGCGTTGTTACCAATTCTGATAGTGTGTGGCATTGTAGCTCCTTCTGCTTGGCTACCTAGCGTTAATCCATAATTTATCGAAAGTTTACCTCTACGTAAGTCAGCAAAGTTAAGAAAAGGATCATTAGGAACAAAACCAACCGTGGTTAAGGAGGTTTTATTTTCCGTAGGGCTTTACACGGATGGGAGAATCTTTCTGTACAGTAGACTCATTGTTACGAAGAGAATGCTGAAACACTCAAGTTGGTCAGTTAGTGCATAGTAGAAAAAAATTCCTACGAAACACTAAGTTCCGTTTAATTTGTTTCCGTGATGACATTAGTTGAACAAGGAGAAGACCTTCAAAGCGCTGGGCATTTAGTGGAAAGCTGAACAGCGTCCCCTAAACATGATGCTACATTTTCCAGTGGGATCATTTTGAAGTAATTCTTCCCCACCTTCTCTCACATTTCAGAACAACATTGTGAAGAAATATCAAGATTTAGTCATCAGTCTCAGCATTGAATTTCATAAGGGATCCGATTTGGTACAAGCCCCTGCAAAGCTTCGGTTTCAGGTTTTAAATGTCAGTAAGCACTTTCTATCTTAAGCTAGGAAACAGCGAGAGTAAAGCTCGATCCCGTGGATGATTTTTGCGCAAGAAATCGCAATACAGTCTTGTGAGCCGATGATATTGTGATCTACCATGCAATGGCTCATCGTGAAATATGAAAGCTTAATTCGCAACTGAAAATTGATGGGTTCAATGAGCTTTCAATTCACCGTTATTCGGAATCAGGATAAGTAGAGCAACAGAAGGCACTTGGTTTGGATAATCAATATAGTGGTGCGATTCAACAGATGTGAAAGAGGACAGAACTTTTGTGAGAAAGATCTCAAGATACACCCATCGTTGATTGTGCACGGCATATTCTCCAAGGGTTTTCTTCATATGGTACCCACATGTAAATTGTTCGGGGTCCCGTTTTCATTTAATTCGGAGTTACTTTTGTTTTACGCGAATCTTAGTCTGCAATCAGCTAAGTGCATGTGATGATATCAATACAATTTGATGTTATTAGTTAATTCCAGTTCATGATCCACAAGTACCGGATTATGCGCAGTCAACCATATTTAGGGTACAATAGTTACTCTCGTGATACAGTGAAGTTCCAGAAGCGCGCACGCAAAGGCAAAGAGAGATCACAAGGCGGAGATGGAATTGTGCGGGGATTAGAGGCGAAGTCTTTCCAATCAGTTCCCCAAGTGTTCTTCACTCACCCACTGGCTCTAGTGAGCAGACTCTTCCGGCTTCGAGCCACCTCGGTGTATTGGTAGAAAACAGATTGTTTATATAAGAGCTATGCTGTCCATAACCAAAGCCTTGCATAAAAGCGCATAGGTTTACCGATATTCCTAAACGGCCCACGTAACTGCTTAGTCCGTTTGTATCCGGATTGACTGCTTCAGCTGTGGTCCGTTCAAACAGATGGTAGGTGCTGATTGGCCCACTGATGCGATGGCTGTCTCACACTTGTTTGCCATTCTGGACAGTCTTTCACAGGCTGTCAGCCAATAAACCAGGCTATCTACTGGTAATGGTCCGGCCCATATCTTCGCAACAAGTCAAAGTAGTCTATCTTTCTTCAACTAATCTATCATGCCTGTGGAACGAAAGATGATTTCTTTCCGAGACCAATATCACCATTCCGTCGGCCGGACAATCGAAATTCTTGCACTATCGTACACGCAATTAACACAGGTGGTCGTAATTTACACCGATCGGGTATGAGACAAAATTACTATACTAAAAATCGCTTGACTACACGAATTTACGGGATCAGCTTCCGTCCGCTAGCGCGAAGTGATGCGTAGTAGAGGCCTATCACATACTCGAGCAGGAGGATGGCAGGAAAAATGCGAAAACAATAGCCGCTCACCACCTGAAGCGATATAAGAACACTTAAATTAAGAGCATCGGCGAAAATGAACCGCTGGAGAACGGTCAACATTGTTCCAGTATTCAAACCTTGAAATCATGGTGTCTTAGCTAGACGATTTCGTCCCATTTCTATAAATTCATGTAGTCTTACACTTACAGAACATGGCATTATGAATCATTTCATTTCTTCCTTAAGTTCCCCGACAACCCCTTACAATCTGTCCATACACCACATAGGTAAACTGTGGATGATACCGCTTCCCTGGAGCATCGTATGAAGCAATCTTCGGGCGGATCAGAGCAGCAAGTACCATGCGATTTTCTAGACTTCTCATCCGATTTCGATTCTATAAAGCGGTCCCACCTTGGTCAGCTGGAAGCCTTCGGCTATCCCACACCTATATGGGCATGGTTGTATGATTATCTTACCAACAGAACTCAGAACACACGACTGGGTTTTAAAACATTCAGACATTCGGTGAATGATTCAGGAATGCTTCAGGAAGTTGTCCTTTTCCCCATTCATTTCTCACCTCTATTAGTGACATTTCAACCAGTTCCCCGACACATACACTTAAATATGCCGATGATGTGGCTCTTTATCAAGTGGTCTTTTGTAATCCAAGGTTTCAGTCACATTTCCAGTAATCTGTCCCATCTCTTTGGTTTCTCTGTTCAATCCGACTTAACTCCAAATTTGTCTAAATACTTTGAATGCATATTTGCCATTTCTCGATCGGATTATCTCTGTGATCCACCTGTCATTTACACAGAACCACTAATCAGAGTGGGTTCTGTCAAATTCTTAGGAACCACCATCGAAGCAAATCTGAAGTGGTCACCTCACATTCCAAATTGTGTGGGGAAACCACGCAGACTATCTTACCAAGTACGAAAAATCAGAACTTTCAACTTTAAGCAGAATATTATTTTCTTCTCCGTATATCAACCTGTTTTTTCTTGTTCTCCTCTAATGGTCCCGAGTTAGTTTTGCCATCCTACAGAAGAAACATTTTAAAATTCTCTTTCAAGTCCTGTCTATTATCAGTCGGGTATCTTTCACATCTTCAATTGGCATGTCTACTAATTTGGGCGAATCACACCTGACCGTAAGTGAAACGTTCGCTCACAAAACCCTCTCTGAATTCCCTCACCCAGTGTGCAGTTTCCTAGATAACTGTAACTCTTTTGCTTCTACTTGTTCCTCTGTTCGATCTATACCACCTCGCATTAACATCTACAGAAATCCTACTGTTCCTCATCTGATCCGAATCCTCAAACACCGATTGTGATTATCAGCTGAGTGCATCACGAATTTGCGATATGTATTGGTTAGTTCTTTTTTATTTCCTCGATTCGATGGGCTACCACAAGTGTATCCACTTTGGCTGATATGCGAATGCGTCCACGCAAAATTCTGACCAAATACAAACAGCACAAGAAATTACCAGCCTACAATGAAGAACGATGATTCACCGTTAAACGAGTACTGCGTGCATGCGTATTATGCTGAATCAGAAAACAACAGTCTCAAGTAACTTGAACAAAATAGGAATAAACCTACTCTATCCCACATGATTGATCGATACGTATTCAGGTGTCAAGTACCACATCGGTTCTTCTGCGTCGCATGATATAACGCCTTCGTATTCAAAAGAGAGATGCGGACGAAATAAGTAATAGGTTGATGAAACATTTGATCTTTTCACACGCCAAAATCTCATCAGCCATCAGAATAGCCATGCAGAACTGTAAAATAACTTGCCGGAGTGCTCTAATTCTTCATTTGAAACGCATCTGTTCACTTGACTCCCATCGTATCCTATTGTATCCTATCGTATCGCGTCGTATTGTAGACATTCACTCGACAGCATGAAGAATTAGAAGCATTCGTTTTGAGCATTATTCCGAACTATGGGGTTTGTATTATTTAATCAGAAAAGACACGTCAACTCAGTTTAGACCGTACCAAACTAGACGAGACCAAAATTTAGGAGAAGAGAAGTCAAGGAGATAGGATGGACAGAGGAGAAAATCGCACAGGCACATACAGAAGATCAGAGATTTTCAAGTATCTTCTTGTCCTCTTCGCACAACCGTCTCCATTGGGCTGAAACAACACAAGTAAGGAAGGCGAATAGTGCATGGTAAACAAAAGATAAAATAAAATAATGATCAAGGTGGTAGACATGGAAATTAATGAAAGATACAGAAATTATGAAACAAATAACTACATGAAGAAATGCATGAACGAATGGTTTGAATTGTACTTACGACATCCCGGTCTCTCCTCACGGTTACAACGACGTACCATGAAACAGGGATAACTGAAGCCATGTGCAACCATCAAATTGCATATGAGGATGGTCATGACCAATAACTGTTTCTGTCAGTGCGAATAAATGTTAGGGTGGGAGAGAACAATCTAAGATTTCACTAGAGCGATTGTCCATAATATTTGTCTTCCTTATTTCGTGCAGTATAGAGTGATAGAGATTGGAATATTGGGTGGTGCAATTAAATTCAGTACAAAAGTTCCAGTTGGCGGACGCAGATAAATGGAAATTGTACTGGAAAACTGATTTATTTGAATATTCCAATCAACTGAATGATTTCCACAAAGTTGGACTAACCAGTGTGACGAAGCTGAATGACATGGACAGCATGATTACGCTGAGTACTCGCACTACTCGAATGCTTGTATATTCGTTTGCTCATATCATTTCTCTCTCTCTCTCTCTCTCCGTTTTATACTTCGCTGAATCGTTACAGACATTTCTGGTGGCCCGGGTAAGCTCGTGATCCCCCCCTCTCTCTCTCAGAGTGTGCTTGTGGGCCAATATACGTGTGCCTTACTCAGTTGATGTCAAATAGACAGTTCATTATTGGTGGACGCTTTCTCGTAGTACAACCAGACGGAGTTACAGACAAAATGTAATTAGTATGGTCCGATGCTTGATTTCCTACTACCATCATATTACCCACATTCCGATCAGCAAACTGATACTCCATGAAAGTTGAAGTGGCATGGACTGGGGCAGCGGTTTCAGTCTGAGATAACCGGGAGGTCAGTTCATTTCAGTTTACCAGTCGCGTGTATGGCATTGTGTAAACAGAGTGATCTCAAATAACATGAGCACTGCACCACCACATCGTGAATACATTTTGCAGTCATTGTGAGCAGATAACAGAATCCCAAGGGACTGAGAGGAAGAGAGTGAGTATGATTGATTGCGATAGTAAAGTTCTACTGTTTAGCAGACAGTATCTCAAGTAAATCAAATGTGTTTATTTGAAAGTTTCTTTCACGCATTCAACACACCGTTTTTTTTGTTTTGTGGTTATTTTAAGTATATTGTTAAGAATGATGTTATAGTTCGTTGACGCAGTGGTCGGCCTTGTTCTCCATGTGAACCCTTGAGGCTCATCTCTTTCATTCATGCGGTGCTGTTTATGTTCAACATTCATTTGGGTGAGGAACTATGAAATCATCTTACAGCTTCGTTCTCGCTGATGGGGTTACTGTCAGTTTGCGCGCCCTTTGACCTTCTGCAGTAAAATTCAGGTCATTTTTCGTATGTGTTATTTTGTTAAGACATTACTTTTCTGTGTTTTTTTTTTTGCTCTGGAAGATATTCAAGTCAATTTTCATCAATAAAATATGCGTCTGGAATTCTCGGATAACCAACTATCAAATAACCATAAAGTGAATCTTAGTCTTCATGTGAGGTACCACAAAAGAGCCGAAAGGCAAGTAGGCTTTTGTCACACGCCAATGGATTATCTGTCTAGTCTCTGTTCAACAACCTCCCGGACCTACTTTACCTGCCTGCTGTTTGTGTCTTGCAAAATACGTGTACGGTACGCCCTCCGGATACCTGGCTGAATGATGATGTGGATGATTCTGTTTTCGAAGTGGAAAATTATTCATCCTTCCTTCGTGATGAACAGAATTCCACGAAGGATAAAGGTGATAGCTTAGCCACATAGATCAGTTCCAAGTGGTGTAGCAAGTCTAGTGTCATTTTTTTCTAGTCATCTGACGGAAGTGACTGTGTATCTGCCCAGTGTCATCGTAAATCCTCTAGTCATGACCATATTATTATCACAAATGTTTACACATCACCACAAAGTTCACAAGACCTAGTTAACTACTTTCCATTATTCATTCCTTTCTTTCCTTGTACCGTTGATACATGATAATCTCCATGTCAATGTAGGAGACTTCAATTATGCGTCTACGTATCAACTCTCATCTGTTGATCTCAATGATATTGGTCTTGCCCTGACCAGTTGTAACTCACAGTTGGATTGTATCCTAACTAATCATCCGAAACTCTTTTTCGTCAAAATTAGTGTACCCCTTAGTATCGGTGATAGTAATAATAATAATAATAATAATAATAATAATAATAATAATAATAATAATAATAATGATAATAATAATAATAATAATAATAATAATAAATGGGAATAGAATGCGAGCACAACGATTTGTCTAAAAGAGAAGTAAATACACCAGTTGAAGTAACGGCACCGTGTCTCATAAGTGATGACGATAGACCATCAGGACCAGCAGCTGAGGTTAGTTACGAAGTACGAAGGAGCATCAGCACTTCTTTTGTAGAGAACGGGGAGCAGCATGAATATCGATTTTTTGCAACAATTCCAACTGTCCCATTTTTTTTATACCTAATCAAGCATTTTTCCGCCCGCGACTCCCAATCGATGTGATCACAGCCGCATCAGAGTATCCACTCACAGGATGTCAGTCGATCGAACACAGTCGCTTCCGGCTTTATTCTGCTATGTGCAGCTCAAACAAGTGCATACGCGATCAGGCCGTCTCGCACGCATGTGCATGAATAATTGGAATTCAGTTTTTTCACTCACACTTGACTATTGCCTGGCCCAGACAATATATATTACTGACGGGCTCCATGTCCTGCGTCATTTCTCAACTTGAAACTTGAGCGCGTTGGAGATACGAATTCCGCCACAATAATTCTTCAGCAGAGGACGGGATTATTTGTAAACCTTCTTCTGGGATGAATGAAATTTGAAAGTCGTTTGATGGGCGAAAGAATGCACTGTTAATACTATCAACGGTGGCTGAACGGTTCATCTGTTACTTTTTCTTTCCGCCCAGAAGCCGAATGCCTTGACACAGGCGGTTACTGTTGTGGTTAGTTAGGAGCTGACTAGCACTCAGTGAGTCAGTGCGTTTAATTTATTTCCTTATGAAAAGAGAAATGTATATTGCTTTCGGAATATCCCTAGCTTGTAGAATATTCTCTCCATCATCCGAATTATTTCAATGCAGGAAAGTAAACCACCGTTACAGAGGAAGATGATCTCTAGATGCAGCACTTGTCGAAGATTATATTGACAGTCTTTAAGAAAGTTTTGGCCATGCTACTCAGTCACAGTTCGAAGGAAAACCAGGAAGATGCAGAGGAAAGGGACTTTTGTAAGAGAAGAATGTCCCCGTGTAAAAATTTTGGACTCTGGTTTTAAGTTAGCTGTTTTGCTTGAAGGAATTAAAAACAGACCGGGAGTATATACTAGGCTTCAACAGAAACAGACATTGGTCACTGGTTGAGACAGGTGTACACAACTCTAGGGAGAATAGCTCAGGATGATAGGTGATAATCCTGTCCAAAACAGAATGCTCTCTGGCTGAAGAAACACAAAGACCATTAATTCTGAAACAGTGTTGTGGGTTGGGTGGAAGCTTTCTATTCTCTTGACTGTTGATAGTTTAAGAAGAGAATTCATAATGATCCAGTTGATGCAGCTAACTTATCAGTCATTTTTGTTGGAAAATTTGGGAAATCAGTGCACTCATCACCATGGTAGTGACTCATAGTTTTGGGTGGGGAATAGTATGCTTCCGTATGCATAGAGTATAGATCTGCGAACTAAATTGATCCGTTACTACTGATAAGCTTTATTTCAATGCATATCAGCCTATGCACATAATAGTTATTTTGATCAGATTCTCAAAGATGAATTAGACGGTTTCAAAGTAGTTTCACCAGGTAGATTCAAGTGTACTACCTTAAATGATTGCCAGTATCGGTTCTGGTACACTTCCTTTCATACGGGTTTGATCGCCATTCGTAGTTTATTTTCTTTATTATTGGAATAAATTTCACGTTTCTTCTCTCCAAATTTAATTTTACCACCATGTAACTTCCAAAACAGCTTCAGTGAAAAAAGTGTTTGACATTCCAACACCTGTGAAAATATAATCGCGCAATTACTTGCGAGTAGTGTGTGGGATTGATGAGTATTTGTCCTGCCGACTTTCCTTCGGACTCCACCTTTCACGCACAAACCTCAGGTCATCCGACCAACCTGCACTCGGAAGCACCACACTCGAGTTTCGCTCCTGTTAGAGCTCATCAGTGGTGCACATCCTCTGCCACACCCAGGGTTTGAACCCGGGCCCTATCACCTCGAAGGCGTGTGTGTTACCACCGCGCCACCTCGCTCCCATCCGGACTGATCCGAATCGCCAAGGTAATCTTGTTCAGATGTCGATCTCTAGGACAGCCAGAGATGCCCGACAGCTTCCAATGGAGACACGGTTCCAGCCCCGTGAAAATCTCTGCATTTTCATCTGCTTATGCTGACGTAATAAGACGTAATATTCCAGAATCCAGTTCCTCACAGTTTATAAAAACTTAGTACGGTTGACCCTTAACAATTATTTGCCTCAAGAAACAACAATGAATGACGCGATTTCCTAATCGTATTTGTTATCAAATTGTGATTGATTTCTGTAGCGTGTATGTGAATGAAGCCAACATTTTCGGTGACGGTAAAAATATTTTATCTCTAGTCTGTGACATTCGCTGAGGTACAACGAACTTTTGAACAGTGGCAGAGCCGAATAACGCCCAATAAACTCAATGAATACAGCACTCAACACCCCCATTATTCCGCTTTCATTATTTACCATGATTAACTGTCTACTACGATCAGTTTCAGTAGTCGGAAAGGGAACATCAATCTTTCTAATACGGAATCCGAATAAGGAAGCACACAGAAACCGGACAGTTTTACGGGGCCAGCCTTGATTTTCGATTAAATCAGATGTGCAACGATGGAGTTTTATACGGCCCCAGTTTCTCCATAAACAGTTGACAATTACCGACTTTCTCCAATGCCCTTAGATGGCTCCTTTATCATACCTGTTACCAGTTGTAATCATGGATAACTTTTGACGAGGTCATGCGGCTAATGATACGGAAAGAATAGGCACTACTTATTCTGGTCCTGTCAGTTTTTGATGTACTTAGTTGGGATGTGATCAGTTTTGACACGTATGATTTTACGTGTTGGTCAGTGATGGCTCATATTTGGCGTAACTGCATGAAGATATTTTCCACTGAGCATTTGAACATGAACTGTGATCCTTCTCAGATAGAGAAAAGGAATCGATGAATGAAACTCCAAGGCAGTATACGGATAAAAGACAAGAAGAACCAAGCATTGTTGTTCCTTTTTTCGGAGGACGATCTATTCTTTACTGAAAAACCAATCATTCCAAAATGCACAACAGAACTACCATTCGAGACACCGAAGGAACTTCTACTGAAACATTCTTCTCGTTACTTTTCCGGCAACCGATTGTGCCCAATTAAACTCGCTGGTATGAAGAAAGAAGGTACCTATCCGTAGGTTTATCTCACAGATGAATAAAATAGTCGTCCATTTTAAAGGCGATGATCGTTTGAAGGAGTAGCGACACAATCGGCTGAATATCATAGTCAGTTGTAGTACCTTATTATGAAGCTTCCCGGAATGGAAGGGCTTAAAACATTTTTGAATAATAATACGACGACATACAGGCATCCACTGAATCAGATATCCTAATCCCGTTTCAGTCGTGAACATCCAAAGTGAAGCGTTCATTTCGTAACCAACAATCCTGAGTACCCAATCAAATCGGACAGAAGTCACCATGACTACTGAGCCCGTCAGCAGATGTATGCCGCGTGGCCATTTTCATTTACGCTCAGCTGATCGATTTCGCTAGTCATTATGCCAAACAAGTAGAAAAAAGGCCACTTGCCCGAGCTACTCATAGATCAGTAAGTGACACTGTGGCTGGTCTTTATTATAAATGTAAGCGTTTTTGGTTCTTAGCCTAGAGAGTGAGTAGGTCCATTATTTATTGAAGATTGAAGTATTTGACTCCTGCCGTCACTGCAGTTACCCTACGTCATGAAGTTGAAAAATGAGTCACTGAAACAAAAACATCCATGCATAAAAAGTATTATTTCCCAATATAAGATACATGATAGGAGAAATTTCCTGCCCAATGAACTTACCTTGTTCAAAAGAGAATACTGAAACACTCAAGATGGCAAATAACACATAAATGGACGGAATATCTGCGGAACAAATTCTCGTTCGGTTTTTAAATGTACTGAAATTAGATAGAACAGAAGATGACCGTTAAAGCGTTTAATACGAGGTGAAAATTCCATTTGCGTTACATGAACGCGATTTTTGTTTTTGGTAATATCATACTGAACTAATTCTTCCTCACAATTTCCCACATTTCAGAAGAGCGAGGTGGACAAATATCGAAGTTCACCCACCAGTCTCAGTGTGGAATTTCGAAATGCATCCGATGTCACGAAATCAAGATGATGCACTTAAATACCTTTGCAAAACTTCCGTCTTGGTTTCCAAATGAAAGAAGAACTCGAGTGATCAACAGCTTGACAAAATCGAGAGTAATGAGCTTCCATTTGTGTTGTCTTTGCCAAAAGCCAGTTCTTCGGGAACAGCAGTCAGTATATCGTTACAGCTTTCAGCAAGGAAGTATCAGTCACTGCCAGTTCTTCGATGTTCTTATAAAGCCTCTTGCGCAAGTCTGGTTGATCGGTGTTTACTGTGGGAAACAAAAGCCCCTTTCTGACCAATCAGGAAACACCATTTACACGGTAAAATAAAAGCTTAACCAATACAATCATTGGGTAAGCAATTAATGCACAATCTTTCGAAAGGATGATGCTTTTTACTTATATGCAGTGATTTATGAAATCAATCTGGTGAATTAAAATCTATGAAATCATGGTAAACCCGCTATTATCCTTATTAAGAATCATCCGCTGAAGTGCATAATCACAGAGTTCAACATGAGACCCGAACGAAGACAGCAGGATCGTGCCCTACAGAAGAACCTTCAAGATATCCGAGTTCATTGTGACGGCCACGGCTTTTTGTACGATATCACCACAGAGCGCATTCATCACTGGCTTCCTGCTTTGCCAAACCTATTCCAACACAGAAAGCTCCGCACAGATCGCTCCAAAGCAATCACACTTCTCACTGTTTGATTAATCTGCATATCTCTGACTTAGTGTTCATACGATTTATCTGGAAACGATATGGTATAAAGCGGGCGCTATATGGTAAATCAATGTATCTAAGAAGCATGTGTGCTTGTTAGTGTAAGACATGTCACCATTCACTGAAATAAAATCTACGATACAACACAACCTTTGGTGTTTCAAAATGACATGAAACACATAGTGGAGAAAAAAGACTCGTTCAAAGTATTTTAAAGGGTCTCTCAGAATGCGCCAAAACTGATTAGATGAAAACAGTTAACAACTGCTAAAGCGGTAGTAATTTAACTTCATAGTCCGTCACCTGCTCTCAAAAGCAACTCGTAACTCCGTCTACCATAGCCAAGTACCGTTAGCTGATCACAGGCAATTTTTTACTCTCCATCCGACCACGTCCATTCTGTTTACAATTATTGATTAGACCCCATTCCACCCAGACAGCTTCTTTTCGTTCAGGAAAATAACCAGCGAAGCCAAAATGTTATCATAGTACAATTCAGACTTCGACGTCCGGAGTTCGATTGCATCTATCACCGGTCACCTTTCCTTTCGGCAGTCTTTGATAAGGCGCGGCCCTTTCCACGAATATTACACATTATTGACCATTAAACAAAAAGGAAGTAATCAGATTATTATTATTATTATTATTATTATTATTATTATTATTGTCACTATTATTATTATTAGCAGTAGTAGTAGTAGTAGTAGTAGTAGTAGTAGTAGTAGTAGTAGTAGTAGTAGTAGTAGTAGTAGTAGTAGTAGTAGTAGTAACCACAACACCGCATTCGTAACCTTTTCCGACCACTAGTTGCTAGTAATCCCTATCCTACCCATCTTATTTTTACGTCGCTTTTCAATATTCACTCTTATCCCGTGTACGTAGCCGCATTAGTCATAATATGAGGTCATCAAAGACAAGTTTGTTCTTTACTGTCTTGGTCTCAGCGTCACAGTGGGAATTTCCGACGACAATGTTCTCTACTCGCGAGTAGTATTATTAAAACTAAAAAAAATAACGAAGACAACAAACGACACTCGATCATGAGAATGATTATACTGCATGTCTGATTAAATTGCTATCTTTCATTTTTCAAATATTTTGGTGCATAGCTCGTGGCCCCAAATGTTTTCGCATTATGTAAATCAAAGACTTAGGTAATTCGACTCCGATTAAAGAGAGTATTTCTGACTGATATCCGGTTTGCATAGAGTCCGATTTCTCAGCATCAATCACGCTGAACACAAATCACACGGTCAAAGTCCAGGCAAACCGAATTGGATCGATATGACCGTCTAATTTTATGGAACTATCCAATCCTATCATCGACAGTGGTTTAGTAATATAATCAACGAGACTCCGCTATGTAGAGTTCTTTCATCATCAAAAATACCCATTTCAATTCCATGTTCATTACTTGTGTGCTCTTCTCCGTGTTATTTCACTAAGACGAATTTCCGCTTGTTTATGATAAGTCAAATTATAATTAAGTTCAGTGTGGTCTCTTCTTTTAGCTGATAGGGCAAGGGGTGAAATTTTCTATTGCTGTCCACTCCTTAAGCGTTCCGGTTCCCATTAAGTCCATCAAACAACGGAGTTGAGCCATTTCAATTTAATTCATGTGTACATTTTTTTTACAAAAAATACTTTTTGCTGATCACACTGAAGGGGAAAAAGAAATTTTCTACTGGTACCGTGTGCTTGCCTTTTCATGGGATATCGAGTGGAAGTTCTTTCCATCTATGCACCTGTTAACTATAAACTTACTCTTTTCAATTTGTTTTGATGGAATATGTGGAAAAACGAAAATGGATTTTGCAAGCGAGCAAGCACTCGTACAAAAAGGTTAAAGACTTTGGTTAATCCCTAATCCACTTAGCAGCTCCTGAAATCCTCTGTGATTTCCGTTTCATCTATCCTCGTTGAAACTATTTTGACCGAACTCGTTGATCAGCATATTCAGCTATGACTCTAGCCCACAAGACACTCGAGGACCATAATCACTGGCAACACAGATAATTATCCGTTTGGCTTTCTTATTCATACACTCGTCCCGCATTCCGGGGCTTTCCCTCCAAAATAAATCGGTACAAAGGTTTCCTCATACCTTATCTGTATTGGGTCGTGTCCAATAGGGGAAAAGGTAAAAGCTGAATTACTTACGAAACAATAATGTTAACTTCTTTTTCCTAAACTCTGTCTTGGCGAGACACTCCAGTTAAGACTTACCTATATGTATTTACTGAAATATTGTGGCATTTCTTATTTCTTGCTAATTTTTCTTATTTTAGTTTTTCTTGTAATTACTGAAATTTTCGTATACTGCGTGCGTAAGCCCTCCAAATAATTGCCAAAAGGGTTACCGAAATATAATGATCCAATACTAGCAATATAGTTCACAAGACGTATCAGGCAAGAAGTTGCTTACTAAAAATAACTCGTTCAGACATCACCAATATCAATCATCGTTTAAAATGCTTGTTCATATAAGAGTTGTCCAGTCCACTTGAACGCAATCGCTATCCAGTTGGGGAATATGATCGTATGGTTGGTATGCCTCGCTTCACCTCATAGCGTTCGGTCCATCTGAGGTATTCGCGTTCATCGTCGCTCTATAATTATCCATAATTGTGTTTTGGGCAAGTGACGACTTACTTGTTCGGTGAGTAGTATGCATACTCCGGCACACTAGTAAACACCCTGTTTCTCCTCTGCTTTCAGGTCGTTATTCGTCTGAATATCATGAGCAGAGTAGAAGTACTGTCAGGTGGGTCAGCGAACAGTGAAAATGATGTGGTAGAACCGTTGTGATAGGTGATGCCGGTGATGAAACCACCCCTGGATGTTTGAATTTCTATGTAGGCTACTTAGAAACAATAGAAGTAGTCTCATTTTGACTTTTTCAGATATCCGACAAGAAAAAATACTTTGCATTGTCCGCTTGAGAAGACAGTGAGCTACCACTGGATTTGCCAGTCAGAGCCTCAGAAGCGCTGCTGAACTAGTCGCAATATATACGGATCATTTTTCGCACATGCGGTGTCTTGTTTTGCGTTCGTGCATTCGCCTGCGAAATCAGCTGAGAAGGACATATTAAGCTTCCCAGGTGGGAACCATGAAACCCGGCCGCAGCAAGGTTGGAAATACTGAGTGTCGGCTGGGTGCCGCGGCCAGGGGCGTACTTGTATTCAAGCCCTTTCTTCGTCCTCATGCTTTCGGCGTATGAATTTATTTTCAATTTGTGTGCTCTGTATGCTGTGATTCGTTTTGCTCTCAACTCGACAATGCTACGAGGCAGAGTCGAAAACCAGAGTACAGAGGGGCAAATTTAGTGGCTGAAAGAACTAAGCGGAACTAGTTGCCACCTTCATAGTATACTGAGGTGAACTTTTGCGTATCCCGTATCCCTTTCAGTTGGAGTCTCATTAGTTTTATGTGCATCCTTGACAGCAACCATTGTCTACGTATATTTACCACTCCCTGTCAAGCTATGTGACTCGTCAAAACACAGTCCACAAGGTGTCCAAAGTAACGAGTCTATTTTGACACATTACTGGAAAGGGTTTTCATGGTGTGCCCTCAAAATATACATAATCTCATGTAGGAGCTGTCGAACTTCGAATGGAGAAATATTTTCTTCTTTGTGACCTGTACGTTCGTATTTTTTCATATAATACTTAACGAAGAGTAGAAATATAAAATGATCGATAATTAGATATTTTTTCATTTAACCCCTTTAGTTTTCTGTGCAAAGTTGGAATTCGGTGACCGTGGTTAACAACATTATTACTACAGATGCTTGACAAACGAAACTTGATAAAAGGTCAAATACGAGTAATTTTTAGTTTTGAAAGTAGGATTCATGGGGTGGGGTTTTTGCCACAGAAGCACAAATAGCGATCCTGCCAAGAGCAATTCCTTCGGTGGCAGTGTCTGTTGTATTTCTTCACAGCAGGAAGAAACGAAAGGAATACTAATACTTTTAGAGAAAAAAACTGTGTCATCTGATAGGTTATTAGGAACCTCACAGTTGACGGTAGGCTCACGAGAATAAGCTGTGGACTTTTTTTTAGAATACTTTACCCTGAAGTCATGGTCGTATTATAACCAAGGCAAGACTGGTGAGGAACGTCTTTATTTGAGCAACCAGACAAATTCCGTCGGTAAAACATCTATATACTTCCTTTTTCAGACCACGATGCAACAGCATCCATCCTCTGGCCGCCTGAGTATTGCCGAGCCATTTTAGCCAGGTGCCCGAACCTATTAGGCTGATTCTTTTGACCGCCATTCCCGTTTGGTTGGTCCGAATAATCCGGTTGATGACCTGATCGGTAGCCACTCACCTGGGCTACCTTTCCGACTGTCTTAGACCCCACTGAGTTCCACTGTATAATCCGCATATCTCTTTTCGTCTGTTGCGGAAGGTTTCCGATATATTCACTATCCCATCTGGGGCCTGCGGTTGTCCATTGATTGACCCAATCGGTTTGAGATTCGTCTTGTTCTGTTGTCCCAGAGTTCCTCACCACAATTTGAGCGTGGTCCGCTAAACATCAAGTTTATTTTCGTGATAATGCGGAAATTATCGTTCGTGATAGAAAACTTTCACCGCTCTAGCAAGTAAGCGAATAATTAGGTCGTGACAACACATTTTTTTAGGTTTTTTCTGTGGACAATTCTGTTTAGAATCTCCCCGTAGACGGATAAACGTTTGTTGCTTTATTCGTCTAAAAAGCGGTGTTACAGCAAGATTCGGTAGGCAAAACCAACGCAGCCGACTTAAATAATGGTACTTTTTGGGTTATGGTAAAAAAGAACAATTAAAGAGCAGTCCTACATACCAGTTTTGCTGAAGCATGAGACAAAAAGAACTGGTTAGTCTGCTGGTAGATCAGAAGTCAGCTTTCGATGTCCAATAGGGGTGGTCGCTTGTTGTGATTGCGAAGAAATTGAAACTTCATCGGACATTGCTTTGGCTTTCCATTTATTTCCCATACTTCATACTGAGACTTGCGGGCTCACAGAAAAGTTATCCATGATAGAAAATTCTAAAAGAAATTCATTCCAGTGACTTTAATTCACGAAACGTATTACACCGATCGATATCGGGTGGAATAAATCATGACAATCCGAGTTGGGGTAGTATTAGCCACGACACTACGAACAATAAACAATTCAACGGGCTGAAACAATACATTTTTCCTGTCTGTAAAATTGGGATTTCTTCCAGGTGGACTATTTTGCTGCCAGGTTATGCCTTCCATGGAAATATCTGTTCATTTGTTACATGCTATTATAGTAGTGAAATGATGGAAATTTTTAAAGCTTCAGTCGTAACAACTGTCTCATAAAAGCTCTAAATTGACCATGATGGCAGTTTGGTAATAATGACGAACTAAGTCGATAAGCACTGCTCAAATTGATGTAAAAGTTTGTACCCGTTTGTAACGTTTTGTGTTGAGGATATATTAATTCCAAAAACAGCACTTTCATTCGCATTTCGACAATAACTGTACTTATGGAAATAGCTGCAAAAGAGTGAAGGAGAGACAGAGAGAGGTAAAGCAAACATTCAGTATGATTTCCACAAGAGCAACCAGCCAGTTACTTTCCTTCAAACTACACAAAGCGGGTTCATCTTTTGGCTCAATTCTGGATAGTCGATTAATGTCGTTTCTGTGATCTGATCTATTTTACCTGCAATTTTCAGAAAGAAATATAAAAGAGAATACGACTGTCTCAGTGCAAAAGATGATCACGGAAACCGTCGGCTAGCTGGCTTTGTGTGCTACAGGTACATTCGTGAATAATGGGTACACTTGACTGAACTGTTGAGAAGGCTCACAGGCATAGAGATTTGCACAGTATAATGGACCCTTTTTGATCCCGATGTATTCCCCTCCAATGCAAGGAATCAGAACTTTATGGCTAGTGATTCCAGGAGACACTAAGACAGCTCCCAATTTTTTTTACTTTTTTCTAAAGAATTGTAATTTTACTTCGAATTACAAAATCCGGACCATGTCTTTACGTTTTGCTGACCGAAATTTGGGAGTCCAGTATTAGATTCACTAATGTATTGTATTGTACTGAGGACTTCTGTCAGTTAACAACTCACATTTCAGTCATAAATATTTGACCGAGTTGGTGGTTGTATTGATACGGCTAATTGTACTGCGTTGAGGAATTGCGTTCTCTTCATCAAACACGACGTCCTTCCCTAGCGTTAACTCATTGATTAGACCCCAAGTCAAATGGTTTTAATATTCCTAAAGCGTACCTCACATTTGCCTTAAAACCAGCTGCAGTTTAAAGAGGATTAGAAAGAAAATATTCTACTTTCTAGCCAAGCATTAAGTAGTCAGACTTCTGACATCAAACAAAATGGCAAGCACGTACCGTGTCACTATGTGCTTGACAATGTTGTCATCTCTGTTTTATTTCCTACTGAACTAACCAAGCTGACGTTGATTACTGTGCGATTCACACAAATGGCTTCGGTCAACATTGCACTATAAGAACAAGAATTTAGGTGCGACGATGTCTGCAATGTTTTCGGGTATTTAAGTCACAACTAATCCTCAGATCTGCAGTTACCATGACAGAAAAACGCCTCCAACCCACCAACCCCCATCGTGTTTGCTACAAACGAAAACAATAGATCATCTTCGCTCATGGTTGTAAATTCGCTCACCAACAAATAATGTGGCGTGGGATATGGGCTGTGTTCACGCCCACTCCAACACAAGGCTTGGCTAATTTCGGACCCGTAAACTCCGTGCGATCAGTGTAACACTTTTGAAGATTGCCTGAGACGGTTTGTGCTCAAGATTCTGACTCTGATATATTCGTTTCAACCTCCTCCCTCGGTTTCTCATTTTTTTAAAGACACTTTTGAGTGGTTCTTCCGACCAGCAAGTTGACGGTTCGGACTTTGATCCGCCTTCTAGTTGAAATGTTAAATGCTACCCCACCTGCCCACTAGCACCTGTTCTTGGTTTGGAAAAACGGCCTGCCCGCTTGACAAAATTAACCGCACACAGATTTCTTATCAGATATGATGACATGGTGACGCATTGAGTTGGATGGGGTGCAAACGGTTGTCTAGTACACGAACCCAAGCTAAACAAAAAAGACGTCAGATCTTCTTTGATCACTTGGAATTTGGGAGTTGAGTACGTGAGCAGAAGAGTCGGGGGGGGGGGGGGGGGGGTGCGCGTCGCTTGAACAGATGTGCATTCCAACACTTTATCGCAAACTTCCCTTCCCTCTCCTCTCTCTCTCTCTCTCTCTCTCTCTGGCATTGTTGGTGACTTAGACTGAGGTTCCGATTCCTGGGTGACACCGAAGTTTGAAAGATTTTTACACCGGTCATCTACCTTCTAATCATGAAATAACTAGAGGCAGTGTTGCGAAGCACTCTAACGCAGCCTTCGAGCACTTGAGATAGGTCGTACCTTGATGACAATTTGCTTGTCGTCGTATCCTGGATTATTGTACTCACTAACCTGCCTGGTTCACGTACACGTTAGGATTTTGAATCTGGTTTCTAATTGGTAATCTTTTCATCGGACTCAAGATGTAGTTCACTTCATTCAGTCAAATACCTCATGTCATTGTGCTCTGGTTTTGGGTACCAACTTGCTGTCGAACAAACGAACAGAAAATGGAAAAAGGGCTTGAATTCAAGTACGCCTTAGTCCCCAGCACCTAGCCATGTCACTCAATGTCTCTAACCACGCGGTGGCCGCGCGCCGTGGATCCCAAATCAGTTGTTTCACTCGTCCTACTCGGTCAGGTTCATTGGTCAAGGTTCTCATGCCGTTTCTCCATATCGTGAACTGAACACCTCAGCCCAACCACTAACTGCCCCGGAGGGCAATCCTCACAGCGGAAGTCTATCAGTGAACATGCATACCTGGTTATACTGAAAGCTTGTTCCAGCGACTTATCTGCGGTTCTCGACACCCTAAGCCTAACCGTAGTTTTACTGATACGGTGCTCTCATCGTATCAGAGTAATACTACGAGAGAAGTCAAAGGCATCATGAAAGAGTAAGATTCTATTCGGTAGATCGGACGGACTGATTCCGTCCCCAGACGGTCAACGCTATTTAGATACCACATCTGGCACAGTCGGATCCTTATTTAGCTCTCCATTGCAAACCTCAAGGCAGGTTCTTCCCCTTAGCGTGTTAGGCCTTTGAAGCTGTCAGATGCTTCCCCTTAGACTGCACTCGTACGCAAACATTGGATAAAATTTAACAAGAATAAAATCAAAATCCGCGGAAAATTCTTTACAGGTCGCCTCAGATGAACTTGAAATTCAAAATCATGCTTTTTTGAAAGAGTAACAATAATTGTCAACAGCATCCTCATGACAATGATTTCATTGCATCAAAATGACGCATCTAAAATGACTGATCATACAGTAACAGAAGTACTTTCTCACCGGAAATCCGTAGAAGCAGTCCACAATTTGTACGTTTAGTTGGATAAGAATGAGAACCAATGAACACTGAACGAACTTCTCACGTAAAGACTATAGCCTGAATTCGGCTCAGTTAAATAGTGCGATCTATTTTTGCAAAAGCTTCATAATTTTTACATTTTCGGTTTAGATCTACATCTAATAGAGGAGACCATTTTCGGCAGCTGACTCCGTCCTCCCTCTTATTTCTACTCTTCTCTCATTCCCTTTTGCATGCCAAATAGAATTCGCAATTCATCTTGAAGTGCAATTGAGTAGTAGAATATTAGATTCGTATGATTATGATTCATCAAGCAGCTTGAATGCTCAACTCGCCCAACAAGGATGAAACAGCTTCCGTGGTTTTCATTGGTGAGTTGAGCGTTGAACCTGCGTGATGAATCATATCATCTTGAAGTATCAAGTTAATAACTGAAATTAAACGCATCTGTGATCATCAGTAGACGATTACACTCACACACACACACACACACACACACACACACACACACACACACACACATTCAGGATTATTCAGGAACATTGGCCATCAAAGTAAGAAGGCTTACCTGATATTAAGCTACCTTTCTGTGAGTTATTCTTTAAACCATTGGCCGAAAAAAAGCCACCAGTCGTACGAAATAGCCAAAACATTATACATTAGTGAAATTCTTTGTTGAAGTCAAAATGTTTTGTCGTGAATAGATTAGTGTTATCGTTCTCAAACTCATTAGGATATATTTAGCCGCCTTTAGATGGTATAACAGCATTTGCCCGTTGAGACATACTCGCTATAAACCGTCTGATAGTATCTTGTGGCTTACGACCCATTCCTCTTCCAATGCGGATTTAAACCCCCCTCGAGACTTGTACTGCCACCGCTGGTCCACTTTTCTTTCTAGCTGATCTAACAAATGTTTGATCGGATTGAGATCGCGTGATCGAGGTGACCACGGGACCGTCTCCGTACCATGATGCGCACTAAACTCGCGTACGACAAGGGAACGATGTGCAGGCACGTTGTTCTCCTGGGAAATCGCTTTGGTAGTTACCCTCAACAGTGACAACGTGTGTCGGGTCAAGACTGCTGCGCAAACGTGGCCATCAGTGATGCCGTTCAAAAATACCAGCACGCTTCGACCTTTCCACCGGATGGCTCCCCAAACGTGTACTAAACCTCCGTTGTGTTGCTTAATTGCTGTCATCATATCACTTCTACTGTTTCCAGAGATGTTTCCAAACACGTCTTCAACGAGTCCTCCACTGCCCACTCCAAACGCAACTTTCGGTGACTTTCGGTCCACAGAGGTACAGGAATGCGCTTCTTTGGTCGGAAGTCATGTTCATCGAAAAGACGATACGCAGTGTGGATGGAGATTGGATAGAGAGATGAGCTGCCGATCGCAGCCGCTGCTCAGGACCGATAAGACTGTTTCGTCTGGTGCGTATCTAAAGGAGCAGTTCTACAACTATCTGAAATGAGAAAGTACCATATTGAAGTGGAATATCCTCTCTGTTTCTCCTCTAGTGAACACTAAATGCAACAATGTTCACCCACCCTCTGTCTATAAGCATAAAATACGATCAATGTGATAAACAATCAACTTCTTGGTCAACCTATCTTCAAACCTATACGACGATGAAGTTCTTATTATTTTAAACGAGAAAATTACCAGTATAAAACCAGTTAATCTAGCAAATCAATCATAAAACGCCTCAAAAGAAACCATGAACACATGGATATCATCTAAATTGTCTTAGTCTCTGACGTTCTCGAACGGAACTATGCATTCCCATCTTCCGTGCAATTAGGTCATGTCGTCTCTGTTGTAAATTATCAATGGGTTTCCACTCGACTATTGGACTTACGTAAAACTCCAGTTTTACTACAATCTGTAGAATACCTAGCTCAGGATACTGCTACTAAATCCCATATGGTCATTGCAGGTGTTTTCCGAAACTAAGAAAATGAAATGATCTATCTCGGTTTCAGTAACGGAGTCCAGCGAAATCCCAGGCTGGAATCTATATTCACCTGGCTTATCGACCGTGCGCTGATGATAATCTCGAATAAGTAAATCAAAACACGCATTCGTATCAACTCGGAGTTATGTTGACGTGTGCCGCCCATGGACAACTAACTGTCATAGCGAATTTCATTTGTGTAAAAACGATGTTAATTACGCAATTTTAGTTTCAATCGAAGCCGTTGGAGATTAACATGAATCCGGTTTAGCTAAGTTCACGTGAGGCCACCAGTCGCACCTCTCTCCAGTTAGAGATTGTGGTCACTTATCACCTGTCCATGAAGTTTGTCTACCTCGTCATAGCCGACGTTCGTAGTGTGGACTGATGACCAAGTATTCACTAGCCAAAAGCAGAACTCAACCATCAGGAACTTGTGAAATGACACTGTAAAATTTGACGGTACAGAATAAATTCGACATGAACTCCGTGATGAGCACAAAGAAAAGCAGGCAACACAATATTTTTTTGGCGACCATCATGATTGTGCACGCTTCCAATGAAGTCAGGTGCAAGGTGGTGCTGTTTACTTCACCGTGCAGCGAACAACTGTTGCACGAATCGGTTTTACTGCATCAGCACACCTTTCGACTGCCCAAATGATCCAAACGATAAGTTAAAAGATATTGTTGATTACAAGTCAAAAGTTCATCAAATCCGTATTTTCCCAATCAATCCGTACTTAGTGCTCATTCTGTGCATCATAAGTGTGGTGAAATTATGACTGCTTTACCAATGATTTACTCATTCTGAAGGAAACCAATGTTCTGAACTTATATCATAATAATCGGTATTGTCCTTCTGAAAACATGGTTACCTTGGACTTGTGAAAAAGAGATATAATCTCTGTGGCTGTAGACTTCCACTTGCAAGCACATTCAGCCATCCGTTAACACCTGGGGCAGTAATAATGTGATTTTGCATTGACTAAAATTGCTCAGAGGACAGTCTGCCAAGGAAATGCATTCCTATAGCTGAGCTGGTTGAAGAAACCGACTACGACATTTTCCAGTGATGACTAGACATTTTTCTAAAGGAATAATGCCAGGTCGGCTTTTGTGCCTAATGAACTCAGGTGATGAGGCTCTCTCTCACACACAAACGCAAACACGGAGAGGAAAGTTTTCGTGTCTCTAACACTGACAATTTGATAAATATAGGTACGTAGCACAGATAGAGGAAAAAATCCATATGGATTCACCCGAAACAACGCTGAGGAAAACCCGCCAACCTGATTATGAGGAAGGGTGTAGAGAACAAAGTAACACTGTCTAGTCATAACCATCCGGATATACAGAAAACACATTTTACAGCTGCCTGTGAATCAAAAATCGCAAAAATAACCGCAACAAATTATCTTTATAGTAAACAGTTACCGAATCTCCCAAACGAATATTAATAATAAGTCAAAGCAATTTAACTATGAAAATTCACCGGCCTAGATACAGCTGGAAATCACATGGAAGCCATCCACACCTTAGTACATGTGTGTGCATCCTATTGGCAAAACTACAAAACTGCTCCGAGAACTTCGGACGTTCCTCCTAGGTGAAGCCCTGGAAGAGGTTCGAATCTCACCTAGATTGGGGACTTTTAGCATCTAGATCTCTTCAGCACTGTTCAGATCATCCAAACCGAAATTTGGTGCGCAGTAATTTCATGAAAATAATTAATCCCCATTCATCATATTATGCCAAACTTGCTCCGTCTAGTCTAATTATGTAAACAAAAGTTATTCGATGCATTCAGCCCCATTTCGAATTTTTTTGGTCTTTTTTCCAATCCGTTCGTTGCCTGTCCACGGGAAGGAGTGAGTGGAGGGAAGACAAATGTGACACACGAATCTTGATGTTTGCAGACAATTTTCACACTAGAAGTGGGCACCACCAGCGTTCGATTTGATGGACAGCTGATGTAAAATATCAGCTTCAAGAGACGTAGAAGACACAGTCAGTGGTCATGCCAGTTTTGGAATTTTAACGAAAGCCGTAACCAAGCTAGACCAGATTGCGCATTTGGTATATGCGAGGCTAACTCGGTACAGACAACAGATGTAGTTGTGGTACTCATATCACCAATCCAAACCAGATTCAGGCTTATTGGCAAGTTACTTCGTGTCAAGCCGGACCAAGTAAGACTTTGTGGGTGTCGACTGCAGTGTAGGGATCTGCAGATACCCGGAATTTAAGTACAGTTAGTACCTTTACATGTGAAGGTAATTAGTCGGGATTGGGACTATGAAGTGTTTTCTTGCCAAGATAAGGATGGTTCTTCTCATAATGGGATCCATAAATCGAATACAATTATCAGTCACTTCATCGATTACCTGGCTAGCTGTCCGTGACTAGGTCAAACCCGAGGCATTTCTATCGGTGGGGTAGTTGACTGCTCGGCGCATAGATGCTAATCAAACTCGGTTTTATCACAGTTTTAGGACGAAGTTCTCAGGAAGTACATAACAGAAACAAACAAGCAACCATTAGGCCTATGACTTCACTTAGTCGTTAGAATTACTACTATTATATGTACTTGACAACTTCTTTTCAAACAGTCACACAAAGTTCAGTTGCAATCTAACAGGTAGTCAACCCCGTGAACTTGTAACAGTTTTTTTCTCATGAGGATGCTCAAACATTGCCAATACGATATCCACAACATCCCGTATCCAAAATAGCACATGGTCGGCAAGCGCACAACAAAAATACAAAAATTGTCACCGGTCTTAGCTTGCCTTTTTGTGGGAAAAAGGGGTGGGGAAGAAAACAGTGTGCTTTGTACATTTTTGTGACCGAATATCATTCTCCCTTGTGGGTACGATTGTGTGCGGACTTGCGAACAGTGCGGGAGAATCCTCAAACTGAGGGGACCGTAGAGATAGATGTGACTTGATGATGCATGATTTGTAGAATGCGGGTTTTGGTTACACAAACAATCAACACAAGTCATCTGATGAGTATGTCTCGAACAGATAGCGGAATGCGTGAACAAACGAAAGGGGGTTGGGAGGACAGGAGGACAAGGTATATATATATCCCAAAAGGGTCGCTGACAATACAACTTGAATTTGTTCGATCAGTTCCCGTTTGATAAACGTAAGCGTCCTTCCGTTCCTCATTTCAGTTGACGCTGACCTTATCAAATATGCCACTGGTAATACAATGAACGGAATGCAATGTATTGATTACTTTCTGCTTCTTGTTCACTTCACATGACGAGAAATTTAGTAAAGACTGCAGTTCACTAATCATTAACCAAATTCATAATTAATTTATGGTGACTAATATTGAGAGAAATGAGAACGCGTTATTCTTCTCTGCCCACTTGCCCGCCCTAACCGTTTGAGTGAAACTTGTGAATCTGTGTATTAGTTAATCTATCGGATTTGGGCGAACTATGCCGTTAGCTTGATGACAGATGCACAAATCGATAGGTGAACAGACAAAAAGATAGACAACACATTGAACAGCGAACTGTTCAGGGCTCAGTGACATCCGCCTACCTGCATGATACGCAGGTATGCACGCACGCAGGACAACACTATGCTGTCCGAATGTCTGCTCAGTTGTGGCCTCGTCATCAAGTGATCACAGGCGTGAGATCGAATCAACAGTGACGGTATTCGACGCGCAGTAGTATCAGTTGATATCACTTGACAGTTCAGATAGGTTCTGATAACACGCTAGCCATTCGAGTTCGCATCTACTCTCGACTCTGGCAATAATCCCAAAGTAGCCCATATGAAGCTAACGCGCTAGTTTCTTTTGTAACGAATGAGCACGGAAAAGGTCTACAAATGTTTGCTAATGATTCGATGAACACTGACGGAGGCCTGCTCACCACTGAAAAACTCCGGAAGTATAGCACATTCGCTTTATCAAAATCATTAGGCACTCTTTTCTATGAGTGGAATCACACGGAAGATCATCTAATTTATCGGTGCACTAACGAACTAGTTCTTAACAGACAGCTTCTTGTATACACTACTGTACTGAATCTCGAACAAATTACGCCTTTCACTTTTGCAAGTGCACAGTTGGTACGTCATATTTAATTTATTTCGAGGACTTCGGATATTTCCCCCAAAAGAGAAGTTAAGTTTTGCACCCCTCATTTCTAACCAAGTAAACCCAAAAGCACGTCAAACCCCAAGCAGCAGTAACGACAGTAGTAGCAGTATTAGTATTAGTATTGGTAGTAGTGGCAGTAGTAGTAGTAGTAGTAGTAGTAGTAGTAGTAGTAGTAGTAGTAGTGATTATAATAACGACGGTAATTGTAGTATTGGTATTAGTATAGTAGCATTAGTAAAAGTATTGGTTATTGTTGTTGTCATTATTATTGTCATTGACATGGCCGTCTTTTTTGTTTTATCAGAGCTTATGTTCACCCAGTCCTAATTCTGCAGAAAGTAAATTCCTTTGAACTTTCACCTAGGGCCTAGAGAAAAGTAATAAATCTACTTGTAATTTTCAACATCAGTCATTTCAGCGGTAGACACAGCGACTAGGTGAAAATATTTTAAATGCGATGGCACGTAAAATGGTAACAGTTTAGACGGTAACATAGGCCGAATTACATGGATCAAACTTTTCTTCCACCATCTACCATAAATTAGTGGGAGCGAAATGCGTAGGCATAAATCTGTGCATTTACAATACGCAACCACCTTCAGAAAAATTCGAAGGTGTGGTGGCACTAATTCCAAACTCAGCACGACCAATTCGTAATTTGCACCATTTGTGATGATCTAGCTAATCATGAAGCCAATGAACCACGTTTTCGTACTCACGCAGTTTCTTCTGAAACTTGTCTCTCTGTTTCGGTCCGATCCTGACCATTTTACTTCTAGAAAGCGTCTAATGAAAATCCATCCCCTTTGTTGCCAAACCATCTCCAAATTCGAACATGTCACTTCTTTCTCATTGTCCGCGGTTTCTTACCTTATCCTCTGTTATAATTACTACTATGGATTTTGTGTCTCGGAATTGGCTTCTTCAATACCTCTTCGAGTGTTTCTTCTCAGGTGAACACTCAACGTAAGAATGTGGTCATCCTTAACAGATGAACTTCAGAACAGATTCTTTTATTATATTATTATTCCTCAGAGCCGCAGAACTTCGGTGCCCATTTCCACGTTTATTTTCACGTTCTTTCGAATGTTCCATCCTTCGTGGGACTTATTTGTTTTGCTATTTGCACACTTATTAATATAATGAAAACAGCTATTCCACAACGAAGACTTCAAACATTGTCACGTGTATAAAAGTCCGCGAACATCCGTATGCATCAATAAACCGATAATGTCCACCATTCTGCTTGTTACTTTTCTCGTGTAACTCACACTGTGAGCATGAATTCAATATACCCATCAATACTTCAACTGAGTAAATACATTCGAAGGAATCTACAAGAACCTACGGCGTCCTCCACTGAACTTGAAATCAGTAGCTTCTTAGGCAATAATCAGAACGCTTCAGTGGGAAAAACAGGGAGTGAGACCACTTCCAGCCCTCGGTATGCCTTGGAAAATGGCTATACGGAAACGCTGCGTCGTAATACAGCCCACATCAAGATTGCAGCCTGTGTGCATCACCTCCCGTGCATTGGGATCTGGCAACTATAACCTCTCTTCGTGGGGACTTCCTGTACAACAATAGGTAGAGCCAAAATAAATAGAGCTGTCTACCAACTAAACGTGAGTTACTTATTCATCCTAAAGATAGTAGATTTAACCGGATTATCAAATGATTCATCATGTTGCTACAAAGCTGAACTCAGCAACGAAGACCGTGGAAGCACTCTGCACAGCTGTTCTTTTTACTCATATTGGGACTCGAATCCGGGTTGAACAATTGTGAGTCAAACACCTGGCCACCATCAGACTATTCTGAGCTGGATCTCAACGATTTTTGTAACATGAAAGCAACACGATGTAGTACAGTTTTATTGAGGATTTTGGTGTTTCTGAGGCACTATGAAACATTTTCTAATGAAAATCAGTTTCTAAAGTTCGTCGTAAGTTCACAGGAGGTCAAATACGGTGAGATTTAGCTGTTTTCGGTATTGCTAGTCAAAGCATCCTCATTTTGATTCCGCGGAGCACTGATAATGATTACTAGCAAAGAAGAAACTGCTGTACAATGCTTCCATTCGTTTTTTCCCCTCATAGACTGCCCAAAAATGTACCACTTACGTCGCACATCCAAACGAAATGAAAGTAATAGGTTGATAGGCAGACAGATACATAGATATACACATATAACCAGTTTCCGTACAACGTGATCCATCCAAGTAACTACGTATGTGTGTCGCTTCCGGGAATGCATCGGAATCAACGGCATTTGGATTACTTGCGGCCACTTGCGCATCCCGAACCCCGATAAGGATTTGAGCTCAGCAGCCACAAAACAAGCATCACAGTTCGGTGTAATGCACGTGTCTAGTAGATGCAGACATACAGACGGACGGCTTGAACACAAACACACATACATGATCACAATTGGTCAACTGATCCGTCCCTACTGATACAGCAACACACTAGAACTGTGTCCACTTCGTGTCTCTTTCCGAGCGACGTGATATGTGATTGGCCAGTTCGGACAATGGAAAACGCAATCGAAAGTGACCACAGGGCAGTAGAACTCAACCAGAACTATTATTCGGTCAGCCGAAAATGTGATTCTATGGCAAAACGTAGCTGCGCACACAAACACGTACAAAAGTGATCGCATGTCGTTTCTCTCTGCCTTTCCACTGATCGTGGTCGCAGACACAAACGGAACCTATTGACGCGGTCAGTGGGGGAGGCAAGTGTGTTCTTGTGTGTCCGGACTGGGGAAACCTGACATATATTTATTTGGCCATGTATTGATTAATCCACTGCAACAGAAATAGTAGTACGATTGTCACACCACACTGGCTAACGGGTAGAAAGACTAACCGCATTGGCCAGTTTGACCCTCTCACTCTCTCGTCTGTCCAGTTACTCTACTGTGGTTGGTCAATTCACAAGTCTACTTTCTTTCTCTTTCTGACTCACCCCAATAACGGGTCAGGTTTTCATGACGTGCATGCGGACCGTGCACTGACAGTGGTTGGTTGAGTGAGCGTGGTCCAGTTTCATTCAGTCAGAAGGGACAGTGTTCACTATGTTCGTCCACCACCTTTCGTGGTCAGCAATCCCCCCCCCTACGTTAGCACACTTCTGGCCGCTCCCTTTTAGCCAGTCCGAATGAGAGGGAGCGAGAACAAGCAGCTACCATAATGCACAGTCTAACAAAACACAAATGTAGGAAATAGCACTGGGTCCGTAGTTCGCCCAACACGTGTGTTGGTGTGTTTGTAAGAATGGGCATGGATCTATCTACCTAACGAACAGACCGAGAGAGCGAGGAAAACAGCATTGGTGGTGGTGGTGGGACTAAGTAAGTGGACAAGGGGATTGATGATGATGAGAACTGGTGAGTCCATTGTAAGCAAGGACAGAAATGGACAAATGAACGGACAAACGGATGGACGGAAAGTTGGAAAATGGGTGGTCAGGTCCTGTCTTCGTGTGAATATGGTGCGTTCGTGTATACTTGGGTGTATGTGAATGTTCGTTTGGTGTGCAGACGGAACAAAAGCTAACTGGCACGGGGGTCGACAGACTGAAGGGATGAAATGGTCATCGCTAAGGCAACTGTGTTTGATCCAACATTGTGATCGGACTGCAGAACCAGTAAACTAGTGCTCCCGGAACATCCAACACACGTCCGAGTCCGCAGTCAGTGATCCGCTTTGCACTGTGCGTAAATACAAAAAATGAAACCGAGTCAACAGTTCTCATTTTATTTGCCACCTTCGACCTGTCCGATCCCCCACACGGGGTACCCGTCCAGTGGAGTAGCTCACTTGCCCAAATCGACAGCCGAATTGAGTAAGTCACTGAACTCTGTTAATGTTAGGGAAGCTTTTCGTTTTTTTTTTTCAAATTTCACACGTCAAAGTGTTTACTTTAAGTCAGCGTGGACTTTTCGCACGAGTTGAAAACAATTTTCCTTCCTATAAAAACAAAATTATTGGGATTTTAAATAAGATTGTGTGATCTGTTTAGTCATTCAGGATTCCCGTTTCATTCGCCGTCGATGTCAGCAATCTGTAGGCACTATATAATGTTTCGTGCTAGAACAAATCGTGTGGAGTAAATCTTTACCATGCTGCAATGTAGTTTTGTATCTAGCAAATTTATGAGTCTCACTTAGAGCTTCTTAGGCTCCCAGCAGTTTGATTCATGTCACACCAACAGGTTTCCCTAGCCATTTTGAGCGGGGACCTTACATAATTCTTCACTCCAAGTCCCAGTATCAGGTAGTCTGTTATCTGCAATAGTTCAGCGAGCCTTTGAGGTTATAGGATAGATATGCCCGCCATAGACACACACATGCGTACGAATGTAACAAAAATAATTGGGCAGTATGAGATTTCAGTTTGCCATAAAATGTTTCACCCTGTGATATCAATTCTCAGCTAATCAATAAAAACCATGCTAGCTGTATTGTTAGGAATCGGGAACTGTGCATATTCATCAAAGGTGACTCGAACTCAGCGTGTAAATCTGTGAGTCACCTACGTTATCCCTTGGCTGTCAAAGATTTGCTTTGTCTCAATCCCACTTGAGGCAGCACCTACACATCATTGACTACTCGAACGGCGACAATCTATCACCCGAACTGAAATAAATTATAAGAATGTGCGTCGTCATTGTAGTGGGTCTAAATGAAGCAAAAAGCTTTAGAGATACTCCACAGAGCTTAGCTATTTCACTTTCATGAGTTTCCTTTGATCGAAATTGGTATTTTATTCAAAAAATGCCGATCGCTTTTGAACTGATCAATCGATACCTCTTGCTCCTTTGAGCATTCAAAAATCAAGCATTTTTAATTTTTTGAGAAGCTTTACATAAAAAATCTACTGTATGAAATAGAGTAGTAACTATGCGGCGACATTGAATAGCTTCCTCAACCAACAGAAAGGGAAGGTTATTCCATAAACATATTTGATATTCCGCAAAAAATGATTCAAACCGTCTTGTTTCTCCAAACTGGTTGTGAATTCGAGTCTGGATATATTACTCCGAGGGAGACCAGTAAGCGCTATTAGATGTCACTGGCTTAAATTAATGAAACCACCGCATTCATTCATTTACCACAGAAATATACACACGCAAACAGACAGATAGACAGACAGATATGCACAAGCACAACACAGAGTAATATAATTTCCTTAGAGGGAGTACGATGTATGGGTTCAGTCAGTTGAAAGGCGCGGTACTTTTCTACTTGGTCTCTTCGTCAGAAGTTTTTTCTAATCATGTGCAGAATCGTTCATGTTCCAAAATTCAATCATAACCGGGTCATTTTTATTGGCTGATCACCTAAGAGCATTGTGTGCACTTTTCTGCCATAGTCGAATAGGACAATTATGGTGAAATACAATGATTTTGGAAATACCTTGTGACATGGAGATGCGAAGTTTCTCCATTTGAACAAAGTTTCCATCCGGTGCCAAAAGTGTGTCAAACTGATGTGTCTAACGTATGAATATATCACTCAACGAACGTTGTTGACAATGAAACTGTCAACCGAGATGGGGTTGATGACGATAGCGACAGCAACGTTGATAAGATTGCTGAGGATCGTGGTGGACATATTTTTATTAGTTCCAACTTCAAGTTTTCAACTGTCAATGAAATCAGTTGTTTAGTTTTGAGAAAATTTCATCGTATTAGAATATAAGGTGTACAAAGGAAGAAACGATCCATGACTTGTGTAAAATTAAAAAAAACGGTTGTCTTTAACTTCATGAATTTGGTTCAAAGGACCACTGAATAGCGTAATTATCAATATTCCTTTGAATTAGCATGGATGTCATTTTATCACAAATCGAAATATTCGATTGAACGACGTTTCGTTGATAGCTGTTGAGTGTTTCTTTAGGTGAGTAACAAGTATGCCGTTTTTTATCGCGCACTTGTTGCTTTTACTGTTTTTATCCTTTACGGTTAAGGGACTGAATGATAAACTAGAAGTGTCCAATCTGAGGTGTTCTTTTTTGTTTGTTTGTTTGTTTGTGTGTGTATGTGTGTCTGATCTGTCTCTGTTAAACTACCACGACTGCAGTGTATTTTGTTTTGTTTCGATCAAGATGAGAAATTGAAGAGTTCTCAATCTCCAAACAAATTTACTATGTCAAAGAGTATGCGCACGTCTAATGACACTGCTCAGGTGGATAATTAGCGTGAGCAAGTATGTTATTAGCAATGGTGATAGCATTCTCATCCTATTCTTTTTCTTTTATAAGACAGTTATGCCGGTTAGAGGCTTTCCAAATAGTCATTTTCACTCAGTAGTGCTTGATTCAAACTTGAGACACACCAAAGGCATTCGTCTTAATGCGGGTCGTCTGTTCACTGACTGAGTTCCAGAAATGGTGGTACTTGGTACCGTGGATAAAGGAAGATACTAAAATAGGACATTGATCCAAATCTTATCATCTTTCTAACGAAAACACACTAAAGTAAACGTGCTCGTAAGTTATTCAACCGAATATTGTTGGTAGCTGCAATGGGCCACTGAAGGCGTATCACTCGACCTTTTGAGCTGAGGGTGCATTTCTGACCGTATAGAGAATTGCAACCTGCAATGTAGGTTTCCATGAATTATGCTGGTTCATATTCGGTGAAAAGATCACCTCTTTGTGTCCGTTAGGTTATCTTATTGTATGTTCAACCTCATCTAGATGTATGAAGATCTTAGCCGTCCTGGATCTGCCTATCGTCTGTCAGTTAAACAGTGAATACGTACATGACAAATGCTTCGAGAAATAATTTCCTGGTGAAGACCGAAGTGTGAATGGTTGCCCGTCAGAAGAAGACAGATTGTCAATTCAACCATTTGCGCTAAATTGAATCCCCATATCCACGGGAAGCGTTAAAAATATAGTCAAAAACCCGACAACATGGACAGTATCCGTATATGATTTGATCCTAGGCACATCTGTCGCCTGACAATAATCCAACACCACGTATTTTTCAGTTGGTACCATATCGAGTAAGTGATTCAATCTCTGTTTCCTTGCCATCAAAGCCCCACAGTTACTTATTAATCATTTGTACTGCAACTGCGCTGTCAGTACAATAAAACTCCTCGAGGTTTAGAGGTTTCACTGCAAACATTTCGATAGAATAAAAGCTGGTGACTTCAACAAACTCCTGAATTTGCTTGCCCGTGTGTGTGTGTGTGTGTGTGTGCATTGTCCTATAGTTTATTGCCGAGACCGAAATTCGTTTTCCGGTGCCCAGTTTAATGACTGCATACATATGAATACATCATTTTGATTTTTCCTAGTTATCTTTTCGTTTGATTTCTTCAGGAACTAGTTGCTTATTCATCTCAGGGCTACTTTTATACCCATTCTCATTCTCTCCTACCCACTTCACTAGTACACAGGGATTCATGACTCCTTTGTCAGTAGTTTGTGCTAGGCACGGGACGGAAGTATAACATTCTTGGCCTACTGGTTGACTGAGACTAGGCTACGCAAAAAGAACACATGCATGTAAGCGGGCACAGAACGAGCCCTCGAGCGTAGTCAGTCATATTTTGGGGAGAAATTATTTGGCAAGGTGTTTCACACCTGAGCAACATTTCCATTTTGGGGTTGTGGCAATCACTGTTTGGTGGGATGAGGAAAGAAGTGAACCTGTTTGCGCCCGGAGCCAGAAAAAAAAATGCCAGAGGTCACACATGCGTTTCACGTGTGCATGTGTTGCGTGTGTGTATGTCGGTGTGTCTGCATGATTCACACTAAGTATTTATATTCGGATTTCACTAAACACACGAAAAATGTCTCGTCCGATCTTGGCGCTCGATGGCCTCGTGTTTGCATGTGTATGTGATTCTTGAACCATGGAGTAGCTGAGATGAACACATCAAATATTTGTATGTTAGTAGTAGATTACATGATGTTGCATAATATTATTCATCGTACCATGTGAACACTCAGCTCACCATCGAAAACCATGGACCCATTGTTAAGAATCATCAGTGGTACACGTTCACTGAGACTCCAGTGCTACTCGACTCCGGAGTGAACCACTGTAGGTCGAACATCTAACCACTGGGCTATCCAAAAAATCGAGGTCATTGTCGGAAGGGCGCTATATCACGTGGTGCATAAATTCTATAAAGCATTGTGAGACCGCACGGATAAACTGGTGGTAAGCGGTCGAATTGCCCCAAAGTTACTGGTTCCTAGCATCAATCTATTTCCCACGCAAAAGCTAGCATCCTGGCAAACCTTTCTGTTTTGCTAGGGAAGATTGCGATAACTTAGTCCTCAAAAGCTAGGATCGAATTATCGATCTTACTGAGAACGGGGCTATTAGTATAAATATTTGAAAATCGAGTTATGAAAATTTGCAGTAGTTTCACCACAGAAAAGTCAGATGACAAACAGATGGACATGTTCACGGTTATAATATGCATAGCCTCGTGTCAAACATGGCCTGAAGCATTACTATGTAGCAAGATAGTTTTCATTGGAGGAATTCTTCTGTAATGTACATGAAACTAATTTTTGGGCCCAGTGAATTCTATGTGGTTCAGGCTATGTTGGATAACGCTGCTCCAGTAAAGTTGGTCATGAATTTTCGCACCCCATATCAATCGCCGTGGTAGGCACTGCCACCCCAAAAACACTTGAATGAGTTCCATCGAAAAATTCTTTTTATGACTAACGAATTTGAGCGCCCCTTAAGGCTCACCGCGGATCGTGCGAAGTAAGCCGAAGATCAAAAAGATTTTCAGTGCGACCCACATGTTTTCGCAGTTGTAACCAGTAGCTACCTTCGTTGTTCGTATTCTACTGACTTTCGACCCGCCGAAGGCTAAAGTAACCTACCTTTCTCCAACCCTGTCTGCAAGGGCACGTGAAAGTTTCCTACCAAATGCTCCCCTTGATCATACACTTAGTGCTTTTTGTATGCTATTTTTCATCCCAAGGCAGTTAATATCATTATCCAAGTAGGATATATTAGTTCTTTGTACAATATATCTTGGTATGATACCATTTTTACGTGAAGGACTAGGGAACACATGCAGTCTCTCACAAGAAGGAGAAAAAATATTTATCACAGGGACAAGTGCTCGATGTGCTCCCGTATTGTTATCACTGTCCTCTTTAGTGAAACAGCGGAATTTCCCCGTTTTCAGTGGATCTTCCTTCGACGTAGCGAGAAAGAAGGAAAATTTAACGGATCTCATTTACATGACCGTGAAGTTCAGGCCGAGGATGAGATATGAACCAAAAGTTTCCCTCCAGCTAGGCTACCGTTTACCTTGAGTTGTCTGTTGAACTGGTAGACAAGTAGGTATTCTCCACGTATGTTCGATTCGTTTTTGCTTCATTCTGTTAGGCAAGCACGTGGTAGATGATAGAGAAATCACAAACGCTTCTACTAGGATTTGCTTTTATTTATCAATGATGAGAACCACCGGTGATGAATTTGATTTCGATCGGTTTACTAATAAACCATATTTGACATCTGACCAATTTCTGTCTTCTGAAGTGCATCCTAAACAGTCTTGATGACAAGGTCACACAAGTTCAAAGGTCGACGGATCGCAGCAAAACTAAAGTTACTGGTATCAAGGATTGTGTGTTTTAATTTTGCATTATGATGTACAACCAAAAGTTTAGGGAAGATGAAATAATTTCGAAGAAAAAGGTTTGTCCAACGAATCTTGACAACACCCGTATACCGGATGAAAAGTCTTTTCACGGGTGGTCTTTTACTTGTGTGCAAATCATGGAACTTTTTGTTCCTTCATACACACACGAACAATGTGTAAAAATATCATAAAATCTGTCTACTTCGAGAAGAGTGATACAATATCCATATAGTTTATCCATTACTTGTGAACAACTTGATTGAAAGTAAACTTGGACATACGGAATCCAGTGAGCTGCGCACCCGTCACTGACAACACACAGTAGCTATCATTATTTTCACATCACCAAATAAAAATTGGAAAAAAATGGTATTTCGTTAACTCCTAGTGATTGAGCTCCGTGTTTAGATGGAAAAGGAATTTAGCCTCCCAGCCTGAGTGCCCTTATTTGTACAGCCATTGTATGCAACTTTTGCCCCTGAACTGCGAAAGCCCGTTGATGTTCAAGGTTTTAACCAATGTTTTTTTGTTATTTTTTGTTATTTGATCTCTATGGCTGACAGTCAGCAGCAGTCCACATTGGATAAGTCACATAACAAGAGAGATTCGGATCTGGTACGTTGGTTTGTGTGTGTGTGTGTGTGTGTGTGTGTGTGTGTGTATGGGTGTTTTCAGTGAGCTACAAAAAGGTACTTGGAACCCACCCACAGTGAATGCATATAAGTAAGTAACAACCTGGTTGATCTTTGTATTTGAAGATCTCATCTTAGTATCACATGAGATTAGTTGTCAGATAAAATTAAATCAATAAAATACGAGGTGGGAAATGCGAAGCAAATGCATGTGGTCAGTTAATGGACAAGTGACCAAAAACTAGCATAAGAGAATGGAAGGTATTGCTACAGCCGGGAATTTGTCTTGTTGCCTTATAGTACTGCATACATTATACAAAATATCATCGGATTGCGGATCGACGATAGGGACCACCAGGAGTTGGACCATTTTAAAGCTACTCATGGTTTCGCTCTATGCTGTATGCATATTTTCTTTCAAAAGTATGTCTGTTGTAAACTTCTGTGATTGGAATGATAAGTTCGTCGGTCTTCTGGTCGTTCAACTTATGTGATCTCGTGCGCTTACGTGACCCTTGTCAAAGTGTAACACTGGAAACAGGTTCACCCGCGAGTCCGTTTGTGCATGTATTTCATGATACAGTCTGCCTAAAGCCCGGAGACCATTAAACGGTAGAAGTTGTTGGTAGAATGAACAGAGACCTCCCAGGAGTTTTTCTACTTCCATGGGTTACATTACAGCAACGGTTGCCTATCTCTTGTGGACACAGCTGATGAATGCTTCGTAACAAAAAAGTTGGTCGTTGGATAATCCCTCAGGAATCGCTCACTTAAAAACAGAAAGTCTTTCATTTCGTATCAGATTGACCGCCGGTGGTCATACAATTATCATGATGGGTTTCAAACACGTCTGTTCCGGGTTCGAATCCTGTTTTCGCAGCCGGTCCCTTTCCCCTTTTAGCAGGCCCTAATTGGCCGCGAACCCCTTCCTGTATTATGATGGCCAGTCTATGAC
Organism: Fasciola hepatica; assembly: GCA_948099385.1. Classification (NCBI taxonomy): domain Eukaryota; kingdom Metazoa; phylum Platyhelminthes; class Trematoda; order Plagiorchiida; family Fasciolidae; genus Fasciola; species Fasciola hepatica. The sequence continues at coordinate 6,131,156 of CANUEZ040000092.1, forward strand.
GTGACAAAAAGTGATAGGAAATGTCTTACGAGGGAACTTCGCTCCATAAAGCGTTTTAGACTTTGGGGGTGGGATTCAAGAAACCCTCCTCGGACTAAGGGGTTAGATGCGTTAGGGGAAATGGCTTTATGTCACCATTAGTGACTCTCCTGCGTTCATAAACTTTCTTTATCAACTTAGTACGTATATCCTCGGTTTTCCCCGCCGCTCTTTGCATACTTTTGGTTTACTCCGGCTATTCCAGATAAAGGTTGCCGCTGAGAGATAGCAGGCAAAACAGCCGCACCCAGCGCGTGGTTAGTGGTTGGTTGAACTGAAATGAACATAGTATGGGGATGATTTGATTAGTGGCAGTTGATTTTAAACCACCGGGAGATAATTCTTTAGGTGGATAATTCAATGTACATTTCATCGCAGTACACCTTGAGTGGATTATCCTAGACAGTTCGAGTTATCTATATCTATTCTGTATTTTATTAAAAGATTTTACACACTCCCACATGACATGCCTACCGATAACTTCACCGGCCATTTAATTCACCGCTTGCCAGTTCAGTACAAAACACAATTTGTAGGTGGTCCACACTTCATTGGAAATTTCAAAGGAAAACACGAAGTGACCTAGTTTCAACTCTCTCTCTGTTGCGACCCGTTTATAGCTCGGAGTTTAACGTGTAGTCTCAATCCAATCACTTCATCCGTGCTTTCCTTCTTTCCGGCTATTACAAACAATGTACGGGTCGGCTACCGCTTGTGAGACACACCATAGACACTAGAACTACACACCAATAGACACGGACACAAATGCATGTTTATGCGATCATAAGAGTTGTCCCAAGGAAGCAATTCATCCCACTGTGTGTGTGTGTGCTTGTGTGCTTGTGAGCGATAAATATATATAATGTGGTTCACAGAACAATTCCACGCCGACCTTATCATCACACCATGTACAAATTGACTCGCCATCCGACCGACCACCAGACCAGGACCAAATTGAACGGGATAGAACAAAGCCGAACAAATCACAATTCGAACTAGTGCTAATATGGGACCAGAGGGATAAACGCGCACGCCAACCAAGACCAAGCAACGGCAACTTCAATTCCTTAAATGGTTCTAATGATGCTTTATCAAACTGAGCGTCACTCGACTTATCGGACGGGCCATCGCACACGATCTTGTCGAGATAGTGCGTTTGAAACTAGGGGTTGCCATGGAAATCAGGCCACTTATTTCTCCAAACTCGGTCCTAGTCTGTGAGTGTCTTGCGTAGTTCACAGGCTCGAAATGCGGTCAAACACACTAACACACATAGGAAGATATAGGGGTGGGGGAGGGGGGGGGGTAATTGAAGCAGATAAAAACAAACACTTGGGTTCTTTATTCAATGAATTCATGTTTCACATGAGGCAGTTCAAACCTGTTTCGGACACGCAACATTTCAGAGTCAAGCAAGCGAGTGTACGCACGAAACTAGACTGTTACTTAGGCGACTGTGCGCATGAACCCGTGTGAATAGTCAGTACGAACATTAACATATTAATATGCACGATTGTTGGTAACTCTGGGTATTGCAGACTTCGAACTCCATTTGTGAGGTTGTCGCAAACATGTACACATATAAACCCGTGTATTTTGCCCACGGCATTGCATGAAGGCACTATAGATAACCAGTGTGAGTAGTGGGAGATTCAATTTCGCAATATGATTCGTCAAGCAGTGTGACCGATCAACTCACCAACAGATAATGGTTTCGTGCCCGGTCTTTTAAATACATGCACATGAATGCACACACACACACATTCATTAGTGATTATATAGGTGTTATATCGTGCGAAATAGAGCATAGACCGTATAAAATTGAACTGCTCCATAGAACCAGCATGTTTAGTACATTGGCTTCAGATATGCGGTACGTTGTGAGCATTTCTATTTCTCAAACCGCTTGTCAAATTGCCAAAATCCCCAAGTTCATGTAAAGAGAAAAGTACCAAGGGAAGAGCACCATTTAAGGTGGCAGTGTGTGTGTGTGTGTGTGTGTGTGTGTGAGGGGGGGGGGGGAGGGTTTTTTTAATAATGAACCCGCGCGTGATTGTCCGCGGAATGCTCTGTCCGTGTACGCGTAACTGAACTAGAACGGCTCTAATCAGTATTGCTTTGCTTTCGATTCCTTTTGTGGACTTTTTTCTGCTGAGAATGCGAAAACACCGCAGTAGAATTATTTGAGCTTGCCATTGTCGCGGAGGTAAGCCTTGATCCATTGAGTTCGTTAAACCCTTTCACGAAAGTTTTCAACCTGGTCACTCTTCTGAATAACACTGGTTTCAGCAAATTTTAACCCCCCCCCCCCCTCTCTTTGATCACTTCAAACTGATCGGTATAGGGTATCGCTTAGCTCAACTCGGATTCGCTTCTATTTGTAGTTTTCCGATGACCATAGTTAATTGGACAAGAATTCTACGATCAGCTTTGTTTTTAATCTCTGAACTTTTTGCTTGGGATTCCTTTTTCATAGTGGGCACTTTTTAACTGCATCAGTTTTTCTTCACTTGACAACTGACCACACTTATAAAGTTGGCACAAACTTGACCGAAGCCGAAATGCAGCTCATATATGAATAATACATCAATATTGGTCGTATTTAGTCATGCCTGATACTGTTCAATCCCGGAATAAAATTACAGGAATAGAGGAATTTCTAATGAGAAACAGTTGTTTTTCATTGAGTGAAGCTGTAATAAGAAAGACTTTTGGTGACCCATTCATAGGGTATGAAGGGAATACATCCTGGAAACAGACACTGAGGCCACAACAATGGTGACTTGTCTCGAGTGGCACTTTCGAAAAGGTCTCATATTTTTCTTACGGAAAATAACTTTTAAAGTGACTCAGCGCAATATGGGTTTCCAGGTGGTTTATAACAATGAACAATTCTTGGTCACTGAGCCGATTATTGAGTTATGTTGAATGGTTTTCGAAACACCTGAACTGCGAAGTTATCTAACTAGATTGTGTTGTTTGATTGACGACCTTTACCAAAATATTAAGCACACACACACATGCACGTACATATTAACACACACACGCACACACACGCACACACACGCACATACTCACAGAAAATCTACGCGTCTTCATTTAATTCGTTCCTACAACACACAATGTGACATCATCAATATCATCATCATCAACAACAACAAGAGTGAAAGCAACGCACATATTCGAACTGTCGGGTTATTAGTATCCCACAAGCCCCTTGACTTGTCAGGTATTGAGCAGGAGAGTTCGCCAGATGAGACCATGAATCAATTTCCGTTTGCTTTTGAAAAACGCTCTTGAGTCTCAATCACACACTCACGCACACGCACGAACACACACACAACACACACACACACACACACACGTAGGAACACACACAAAAGCTTCTTTTCTTTTCTCTCGATTTTCACGACTACCATTTGTCACTTTTTGGAGCCTAGTAATAGGGTACGGATGGGCCACGTGTCGTATGGACATAAGTTAGCTCCCAACTGAAGTGTGTGGCGTTGTAATTTGATCGGTGTGATCAACAAAGACAGTAACACAACCACAGCAACAGTAACATCGCCGTCCAAAACAAGTGGCTTGGGAGTATACAAAGCCGTACTGAATCCATTCAGACAAAAATAGCAACGCACACTTCGAATTATTAGGCTCACCCGACCGAGATTCCGTGTTGTTCGATGCTGAAGAAATTCCCGAATTTTTGGTGGCACATATCAGGTAATTAGGACAATAACGAGATGCATCCTGATGTTGAACTGACTGTCAGCCCGTCACACAGCAGGGTTTGGTCCGGTGTCCTGTGATGCACCTGCAACGGGATCGCCCGATCTGTCGCATTCTCTAGCACTTCCCTATTACGCAGAGTCCAGAAATCAACGGCGTCAATGAGGTTCATGTCTGTCTGCGGGAAATAATCAGCAAACTGGAAGGTTTACGTGGCGGAATGACCTCTGTACATTGGGCTAATGATGAGAAGCTGCTATTCTGATCCTGTCACATTTTTGACCCCGAACAACAGATAAGAAAACGGAGGGACAGGGGTGAGAGGAGGGTAGTGGACTGAGGCTTATATGAATGAATGTGTACGAGAAGATCAAGTCCTCCTCTAGGAGCACTGATGCATGCTTATCGGCACGACTGTACTGAATCTGCATGCGCACGCACGCTCGCGCGCGCGCACAAACACCATACAAGCACACACACACACACACACACACATACACACACACTACGGGTGTGCTGTAGGTCCATAGATTTCCATACACATTCGAATCAGCGGTGTCGCTCGTCAGTTAGAATATCCTAAGCTCCACGAATAGGGATTGGTGTGAGAAGTATTATAAACAGATCGACGAATTTCTGTTCCGGGACAAATTAGTGCCAAACAAGAATGCGGCACTGATAACAATGATTTTACTATTTCGTAGTTCAACCATCACTCCAGGAGCCTACACTAGTCCTGTGTGTGCAGATGGCAAATGATGATAACGGCCCGATTGCTTACTGGTACATGGTAGGCAGTAGAAATTTTAAGCGCCAGCTGATCACTAGATGCTAACAGGCAGTTATTTGGTGAGACGTAATAACACGAAATTTCAAACCAAATTGCCGAAAAAGAGGCAAAACCAACCTCTGACTTCCAGAGTCGTGACGGAAAAGAATGAGGCTTTCATTCGAACACTGAAAAGGCATACTTCAATGCACCGCCAAAATGTGCTTACTAGAGATCATCGGTAGTGCATACCGACCGAGTCCTTCCAAGGGACTCGAACCCGTAGTAGGTCTAAAAGGTAAACTGGACTGCTTCTCACAGACTTGCTCAACTCTCGCTTGTCCGATATGTTTATCACTTTGTTCCACTGAAAGCAACAATTCCACTACAGATCGAAAAAACAGATCTATTAGCTGACCTTTTGTGTTAATTCACGTATAAGAAAAGCCAAGAATGTTCGAAGGCGCAAAGACGGTTAGAAAGTCTGAGACGAATGGTTCTGACTGAGCAATCCACAGAGAAGAAAGTGTGTTATTAAGTCATCTAATTGTCAGCGATCAGTGGTGGGTAAGCCGACTTATGATTTGACCTCGTGAGTTCGAATCCTCAGGTCGGGCGCCTCACTTTTCTTTAAAATGATGCGCAAACCTTAGACGAAAAGAGAACAAATGACATTTTTTACCACAATGAGGAAAAACTGTTTCAAGTAATTAACATCATGAAATAAAAGTCAATGGGTTTGATATATTACAGTTATAAAAGTATACACTGCAAACCTGTGATTTTACGATGATGGTGGAGTGCCCTGTGAATACGAAAAGGTAGTTTCTTGTGATCTAGCCACCTTCCCCATCGTCGGCTATTTTGTCTCTTAGAATGATGGTCTCAATGCAACGGGAAGTTCAGACAAAATCATCACAATCATCACGGCTTTGGCTCAACGGGCATTTTCTATTTCGGTAAAAGTTCATCAACATATGTTTGCTTGCATACTCAGACGGCACGTATATTCAATAGATCTCGTGCAGTAGCGTCATTCCTGCGTAGTTCGCTCTTTGATCAGGCACCTTATTAGAACATCTTCCTCAGCTGGGCTTGTTTAATTTCTTGAAAGGATTATTTGAGCAACACCCGCGCAACTGATTCGCGTTGTCCTTCCGATTACCTTCTATTTTTCTTCGGCTGATTCTCCTGTAATACCCACCACCAACCCCATGTACGGTTTCCCGTCCGTTACGAGCAAAATTGTCAATGAACTCAACTGCCTCATACCAAGCGGGTACATCTAGAAAATATCCAGGATCAATAATCGAATTATTTAAGCATTCCAACTTTATTTATTTAACACCGATCTTCTTTTCTCGCACATCAACGATGGTCGAATAAACGCTTTTTGATCAGAACGTAAACGCCTATTTTCGGAGTTCTTTGGCAAAGGAAGCAATACAGCACAATAAAAAATAGTACGAAATATGTCCGAAGAGCGCTGGGGGCTCTGTCAGTCGTCATAACAACGTTTTCTTACATTCAGCAATTTGATGCTCACAAAGGAAATTATTAATTTCCGAATCACGAGTGGATTTGTTTAATTTGGCACAACCGTATGAGTACGAAATTAATGAGAACTGATGGTTCGGTCGTATGGGGGTTTAGTTTGAGCAAAAATTTGCAAATTAAATGACGCAGCGTAAACGTTAAATCATGAGGTACGCGGATATACGGGCACGAATCTCGGTGGAGACCAAGTGTATTTTCATAAAAGGTTATGCAAGAATTCGCGAGCATTTTGTAAAAGCAGCTACACTGGATGGATTGGGCGAATTGACTAACTAACATTGGTATGACGACTGTATTTTAAATATATATATATATATATATATATATATATATATATATATATATATATATATAATGCTACGCATTCTATTCATCCGTGCCTCTTGTGAAATGTCAGGCAGACCAAGGATGTACGTTTTTCGTTGTTATTCTTATCCAGTTGATGATCAACGAATTGAATTGGAACACAGTCAGAGTAAGAAGACATGACCACAGAGGACAAGAAGTTAAATATTTGACTGACTTCTGGGGGCCCTGACGTCACCTTAACAGGTGTGTGTGTGTGTGTGTGTGCATGTGTGTGTGTGCATATGATCCCACATGCACGGACCTCTGACCCTTGACTGTGGTTTGTTGGTCTCCGGCAGTTTCTGGAAGTCTTACTGGTAGTGTCAACCCCGGCTCGAGAGATGTGAGACCCCATCCCCTGCGCTTATGATGCTGAATTTGTTTAAAAAAAAAAACAATCCGCTTAGTTTTTTCCGTCGTTCCCGAATCAACATAACAAATGAGCCTTTCGGTTCGCCTACCGTGTACCGTACAGACGTGGGATGCAGAAACGAACCAGGTGACATGTTTGTCTTATCAAATCATCTGGCAATCCCCACCCCCAGCCCCATTCGTTCTTAGCTTTGTGAACAAGAGAAAATCCCGTGGATTTTTCGGGTCAAAGTTGTCCAGGCCAGACGGAGGTCGAGGATGCTTTGGTTAAAGCGAATGGATCTTTTTTTGTACTGTTACCTAGTGCCCTTTCCTCCCGCCCCCACCGAACTCGTCGTAAAGTGATGGTAATGAGCACATTCTTCGGACACACATCCGAGTTCCACCACCGCTACCACGAAACTAATAACAAGGTCATTATGAATCTTCTCCTTCCCGATTCGTCCACCCCCTTTTGTATTGGGAGAAGGAATTCTAGGTTTTGCAGAACAGAAAGATCACGTCCGCGTTATTACGCATGACGGGGGAGAGTCGATGGGAAAACAAATGACGGTGCAGGACAATACACACTGACCGAGAATTGAACAAGTGACACTCCAGGAACCACGACTAGTTGGAATTTCTCATAATCTCTGTTTGATTTGTGCTTGTATGTCAATTGGTCAAGAGGACAGATCAGCCAACCATAGGATTACGCGTATATACAAGCACAAACTGACTGGATGTCGGTCATTACTCGCCCCTGTTTTTCAGGTGCGTATACGGTTCATTAGTCTTGTGGGCTCACTCGCTCTGCGGGACCTGTGGAACCCAGGCAGAGATGTAAGCAAATTTGCAAACGCACTGACTTGGGTCAGAGTGCAAATCACCGAACCGAAAGAGCTCGTCCAATCTTTCAATTTGATTTGAACATTATCCGAATGTCCGGAGGTAAAGAACGTGTACTACCCTTCAGCATCAGTGTCATCATCATCATCATCATCACCACCACCACCACCACCACCACCAAAGCCACAGAAAACCAACAGCACCAGTGTTGCTCACGTCACAGTGACTATTTCAAGAAATGACCAAGTTGAATAGAGGAGTCACATTTATTTACAGGACTTTTTACTTGAATCTCTACACGATGCACAATACGGATAAAAAAGGGCCAATAAGTAAATGGTGACAAAGTTGGTATGACACTATGAAATACTGACAAACCGTAGTGTGTATTTGACCACTATTTGTACCGCATATCATTCTGGATAGTACAATGTCAAACACATTGGACTTTGAGGTGTAACAGACGAGATTCTAAACTCCGGGATCAGGCATGTGATGCGTAACCGTTGGTGCGAAGTGAGCACCAAATATACTATTCTGTTTCAATTTAGTCGTGGGCACCCCTATGGTCATCCGACTCCTTACCATGCATGACTCATATTCGATTCACCAGTCTAAATTTCACGGTGAAATATTTGCACCGGCTGGTTTTTATTGATAATGGGTCTCTGGCTCCTGTACTGCAAACGTGCACACAAAAGTAAATGAGAATGCAATTTCTCTTTGGGAAAGACTTCGAGAACATTGCTATTATACGTGACACCAGTCGAAACACGTACTTGTAGTACTGTAATCAGCGTGTCCGATGTTGCGGTTTGTTGTAATCTTTAGTAGCTTAGCTCATGGCACGAGGGTGACAGGTTCCAGCCCGGTCCTTTTCCTTCACAGATGTGACTGTAACGTTTGCGCCACCAACCCAGTCACACAAAAAAAGTAGCAGGGTTCCATGGAGAATAATGGGGCTTTCGCCCAAGAGGTGGTGAAATCACTTCGTGGAGATCGACCTTAGTACGAACCCCTCTCCCACATACACACCATATATCCCGAACAAATTTATCTGCCGGAAACTTGATTATCTCATCCGCGTTTCACATTCTTTGACTCATCGGTCGAAGCATGACTTCCGACTCCATAGGTAGTTTTTTCTATTACGTAATATAAAAGATTGCCACATTCTGGCATCTATAGTTAAGTCGATGAAAGCCTGTTCAAACCGCCGATTCGGATTAATTAGAACTTTATAAAATGTAAAATCTGGAAGTCATACTATCTCACCTTTGTACAATGGAAAACCTGCTTGCACTTTCTGTTATCCGAGATCCTCGTGCCAATAATCTGTTCTATGAATGTGGCTCAGTTGTGCTAAACTGGCATTCTCCGATAATGTAAAACGGTGGCATATCCTTCCGTTTTGGGTTTGAATTTGAGTTCATGGAATCTTCGTTCATGCGTTTAGTCGGTCTAGCTTTTAGTAGCTCCGTGTGTTCTATCGAGTGAGTGAGTGAATGAATGAGGTTTCAAATCAGCGGCCAGATTGATCGTTCGGTGTATAGTATCCAGTGGTCAAATTGATTCGGGCATTGCTCTGCTTACACTTTACCAGTCAGCACTCGGTGACCTAGTGCTCACTGCATACTATATATTGACTCAAACATTTACGACCGTTTTCAATAGATATTCTGTGAGAAATCCTATTATTGTGCATTCTATGCTTCATATCAATACTTCCCTGTCTCTCGGATGCATAAATTGAAATTTCCTAATCTCACCGACTGGATCACAATAAAGGCCAATGAACCGATGCTGTGCGCATCTATACTTTCATGTACATATGAGTATTCCATACTGAAGGTCCATCTTCACAGATGCATGAGTGGGTATGTTACCATATGTATGTCACTGCAATTCGTTCATCCTACAAAGTGTGTACGGTTTTTCTTCGATAATTTTCCTCCGTTCCGTTCCACTCCTCGCCCACCCTATCCCTCCACCGCATTCCGGGAACGCGGGCTTGTTTGTTATGCACGAATGAGTTGCACGTGCTCCGTGATGCGTGGTTGAGTACCATAACCGTTTCTGTTGTTGACATTGTTATTGTCAGAGTCACAGTCAGCGGACCTGTGAGTGCAGTACTTGTTTTGCTTGAAGATCCTTGCTTATTTCGACCACTGTCAGAAAGAGAATATAGATGCAGACACGACTAATAACCTAAAAGATTAAGTCACTTTGACATTGTTGCAAATTATCTACTGCGTTTGTTCGAATACACCGAATCCTTATGGAATCAACGAGAACAAGTGCTGTGGGAACAGATGCACCATTCACTCGGGTGCATGCTTACACATGCACAATGTCACAACCTTCGCATGCGACAGTGAGCACAGAGACACACACAAATAATTAAAACGATCTCCTTTTTACTGAACAAATTCTCAGGAAATTTTCGAACAATCAATCGTTTACCGCGTCATTTGAAAATATTAAGGCTCAGGGAACTAAGAATGACCGAATTCCCCAATTCCAACAAATGTCTCTTGGATTGACAGAGACCACGAGAGATTTTTCGGCAACGAGAATGTTCACGACAACGCTGTGGTTCCATTGATCATAAACAGAAGAGAGCTTGTAATGATGTACCAGGAGACAATGAAAAAAATATTGCATCTTTTTCGGGGATGATCCATGCTTAATGTGTAATAATTGTAAGTGAAATCCATTCGATGTGTTAATTGCTCAGTCGGACAAACATGACAACAGCTGACCAAGCTCCGCAAGCACGCGGTCGATAATCGCGTGCGGTCACCGATCGACTCTAAGGGGCAGATAGGCAAAGGGTGTAGGGACTGGTATGCACTTGTTTGCGAGTGAGAGGACACGAACAGAACTGAAAATCTTTTGATATTTAAGTCCGCTGTTAACGAATCCGTGTCTCCGTGGAACTGTCTTATTTATACGGATGATATAAGTAAATCGAAAAGTGGTTTAATTCATGCATAAAACATGCATGTAAAAAAATGTGTTCAGACCGAAATGGTAATAAGAAGGATTGATGGACAATTCGGTACCCAAACTCTATGCCAGTTTGATAAGTTGTTCGTTTGAGAGCGTTGCAGAAGCATGACACATAGCCCACGACCCAGGTCAGCGGGGTCTGTGGTGTTCGAGTGGTTTAGAGCGTTAACCTACCACCTCGGAGATCCCGACACCGCCGATCACTTTTTGTGGTAGACGGTAATCTACTGTCGTCCGGTTCGTTACCATACCTGACCTATTGTAACCTTATCTGGTTTTCCATCACTCCGAGTCTCACAATAGGGTTACTAGTTATCCCCTATGGCGCAGTGGGTGTTCGAGACTGAGTCGTATATATCGTTCCCTCTGCACTGATGCGCATGCATGTACAAAAATAAAATGGGATAACTGAACACGGTTTATTCAAAAAAGGTCAATAATATTATTAACGGAACTCAGATAAACCCAATGCCAATACAACAATTTCACCCATTTTAAAGTAAATGTGAGATAACCGGTACGTTTAAGAAAGGGAGCAAAACAATCAAATGGATTTAACCACTGTGCTTTTAGCCGGATCTCGAGCCAGTGGCCCGATTTTTTCCCTCTCTCGAATAACCGAACAACTGATTGACCTCGACAGATTGTGCACAGATATTTAGTTTCTCATGATCACTCATTCAGTCAGTCAGTCAGACAAGTAATCAATAATCCAACAGTCACACACATCCTCCTCTTTTTACAGGCCACGGAGTCCTACCAGTCAGCCATCAACTCACAATACCACATGCTCTAGGGTCGACTAATTGCGGTCTTTTCTTTCAGAGACACATCAAGGTTTTTTCCCCACCCGTCGGTCAGGGACCATCTCCCCCACCCCACCCCCCTCGCCCGCCCGCCGACTGTGAGTGTCGAATTGGTTATTCTGTTTAATTCCCCCAGCAATTTTTTACGACCTTCGACAACGCAGGGGTCATATACAACAAAACACAGTAGATGCGTTTTTCATCCTGATAAGACGCAGAGGGGAAACTGACCCCCTTTTTCCAAGGAGGTGTATATAATCAGTCAATTATCGAACTTAATGAAGCGTTGCACCTGAACCAGTGATGAGTGTGCATAGTTGGAGTTAGGGACACAAGGGGTAATTTCGGATTGATATGTGGAAAAACGGCTGACAAAACGCTACATAAACACCTGAAAGTAGACGGAAAATGGGAGGGGAAGTGGTTGCGACGTTTGTTGGAAACATGCGAAAAGGTTTTGAGACGCGACCCCTGAGGAACACAATCAGGTTATGTCACAAATCCCTGGTTCTTTTGTCAGGCATACTCTCATCTCTCAGTGAGATCGGAGATGTACATAAATTTTCCCCAGATCGACTCGTTTCGAACCGATCAAAATATAGTCAGATAATGGCGTCTCGAATCTTGTATTGTTCAAATTCTCGAATGAGTCGATAACGTGATGATGATAATGGTGATTCGTTGTTTTTATGCCTTCTAGTTTAGTCACTAGTTTTTACTATAAGACAAGGAAATATCTTTCGACAGATTTCTACAAGGTCACGTAAGTCAACGGATCTCGTTTGAAGTCGATAATAAAAACAATAATCACATCGATGATTCTGTTGCGGTCCTTTAATGTCATAGCCATCAGTTGGCAGATTTTGAATTTGTCAACTTAAGTCTACTCGGTCATCCAACAGAGAAGGCCGGAAATTTAACTCGACCAACCGACCGACTGCGGAACATTCGCAGAGGCGACTGTTCGATGACCTTGGCTGTAGCCGTGATAAACAAATAGAATAGCATCCTTTCTCGCGCATGCACTCACAAATCATATTCATATTGATGCAAAGGTTTTGGGCAATTTCTGTCTGACCGGTGTGGACCTAACTATGGAACCCATTTATCATTTGTCTGCAATACACGAGGTTCCCCTGGTAGTACGAGATGAACGGGCATTTCTTCCGGGGACCGATATGAACATCACGCAATCCGGGTCACGGAGTGTGTACGTGTTCTCACTGTGAAGAACTGTGGGCTGTGCAACCTGTTTCGCTTATCTAAGCCCTCAAACAGCGGAGATCTACACAATATTTCCGTCGTTTAATCAGCTGGTCCGGTCTGATTCCACCTTGTTTGCAAATCAGACAAGCTCGAAGTTAGGCACGCAATTGGCCCATCAACAGGTCACGTCTTGTTGTCCACTTAACTCTTCCACTGTGTCTTCATACCAGCTTGGGTTGTTATCATGCGACTCGTCAATGACAGTCTGTGCTCATTCGCCGCCATCATAATTTTCCCCTTTGATATTACTCGGTGGGGTTAATGATTCCGAAGATTGGGTGATGCCACGGCATGGGCAATTTTCGCAAAGCTACCGTGATTTGTCTAATTTTGTACGAATATTTATACAAAAAAGAGAATATGTTCTTTGGAAAGAATAATAGAGAAAATCATTATCCTAATCAGATGATTCTTCCGGGATCATCGAGAGTCTTCAAGAATGGCGCAAACTGCAAAACCAGAGGAACTTTCCTGCACAAGAGCACACAAGTGAGTTTATACATACATCCATATCGTGAACATACATACATACATACATACATACATACATACATACATACATACATACATACATACATACATACATACATACATACATACATACATACATACATACATACATACATACATACATACATACATACATACATACATACATACATACATACATACATACATACATACATACATACATACATACATACATACATACATACATACATACATACATACATACATACATACATACATACATACGTGATTATTTAATTCGTTCTACAGTTCGTCGTTCATTCCGCTTGTTTTCGACTGCTAAGCTGGTACCATACATAACACGTTGATCAAACCATTATGCGCAGTGCCAAAAACCGTCATCGTGATCTATCTTTAGAGTTCTGGTTCGCAACGAACACCGATAGGGTGATCTTATTCGGACGGTACCCAATGAAATTACGTGATTAGGTGGACACTAGGACGAGGCTGATCAATAATTCAATGCCACCGGATTCCTATTAAATTTTGATCGTTCTTGAGGGAACTTTAGTTGCAGAAGGATGTCTGTGCATCTGCGAGAAATGAAACTTACTAATATGGACAAAATTTTCTCCGTTCTGCCTAACGTAATGGCCTAATCCACGGCCTAACTTTTCACGTCGGATGAAAAACGTCTTACTGTGTCGTGTGTTCATGTACAGTTTTTGTGTGTTTTAGGCACAGAATCAATTGAGCAGCCTCACACAGACGGAGGTATACACAGATCACACATGTAATTGGCTGTATTTAGCGTGGTTTACCAATACACTGACCCGATTTTTAGACATTCTCTGCCTGTGTGAATGCACATGTATCACGATTGCCTGTAGCGTGTGAAGGCCATTGCACAAAAGGGGTGGTGTAACTCAACGTGCTAGCAAATTAACTATCATCGTGGTCCCACCCACGCACATCCCCAGGCCCACACAAACAAGCAGACGAAGAGTTTGACAAGAGTGGGGTCGCTCATGTGTGTGTGTGTGTGTGTGTGTGTGTATGTGACTAAATGACGAGCACAAATGGTGCCCCAAATTCTCACTCCAGTAATCCGCAGTATGGGGAGTGGGATAAATATGCGGAATGTTGGACCTTCTTACTCTGAATTTGGCCCGGCAGAATCTTGCATGTTGGATCTTCGTCGTTAGCAAGTCTCTAAAAACGGATGCTGGTCTGACGCTTAAGGTGCATCTCGCATACATAACATGACAATTTGTTGAGAGTAAAGGAGGATTCAGGCAGATCGCAAAATCAGGCATTGTCGACACCACCGGAATATCGCGAAGGCAAACAGACATTATTGAATCAATCAATGTCGTTTTCGATTTTATTTAATCTGGCTTTTATACTCACTCACACGTATTGTTGAGTCTACCGATGTACTCAGTAAATTACCCTCCCGTCAGCATTCTGTAACTGAAATAAAGCTGAACAGTACGTAACTCGACAGGATTATTATACGGATACATTTCTTTCTCTTGTTCACATCCGAAAGGAAAAAGATACTATGACATGTTGAAACGAAAGTTGCAGAATGCCAATTTCAACAAAAGGACGGAGCCGACTTCTTCCAATCCAATTCGTCTATTTGATGTGGGAATATCGCCGAGCAATATTTCTCCATGTTGTGTAGCAACTAAGATCCCCAGTAGGATAATATCCAAGCGGACTTGCCCAACCAGGGTTCGTCTATATGCACGTCGGGTATTCTTGCCAGTTAAGTTCCGTGATGGGTTTAATAAGCGCAATGTGTCGTGGTACTCGCAGCTGGTATCGACTGACAGTGATGATGGTGCTTTTTAACCAGGTAATGGTCGTACTAGATGACACAATCCAATGTTCAATACAAACGAGGAGCGAGCGATGTGGGTGGGCAGAGAGTAGACCATACCGCATTCGAGCCTATTTCAGAACCTACATGCATATGCATACACACACACACACGACGTACTCTATCACGCGTAAAGAAATCGTTACCTCCAAGTTAGCCGAATTCACGGATTCCGTTTCTCCGGAAAGATGATCTCATTGATGCTATTGATGAATTGATAATGATGATAACGTCGATGACGATGACGACGACTGGATGAGGAGCACGTGAAGAGTAAACACAGCCCTTATCCAGTGAGGAGCAATCACTATTCAAACGATACACATAAACTGTTCCGGTTTTAATCACTGGAGTAGCCTCGTCAGTCACTCCCCAATCGGACGAACAGCATAAGACTGAACGAGATCCGAAGTAGATCATGGAAAATACATTTGCACTTTTCGCATCCAAAAGTTAACACTGTAAGTCGCAGTCGAATGGGTGACTTTCCACTTACCCAGCATCTACATAATCACAACTCTTCATGCCATCAATGAAAGGCACGTAATTATCAAAAATGCCCTTCGAATCTCGGTTAGCCGAATCTTGTTCGCCTCGTTGAAAAGTTACGGACAAGATCGGCACAATGGTTAAATTCAGAACAGTTGTTGTGCACCACTGAACTAGTGGCTGCGCATTATTGGATATTCAGTTACGCTATTCGTGTCCTATCGTCCTCGCTGCAAAGGTTCCATTGGTAGACCATCTGCCCAGTAGGCGAAAAGTCTCCGGTTCGATTCCGACTAGTGATGTGAACTTTTGCACGCGGAAAATGCAAGTGGATTTTTCACTACCCACGTCATCTCGGATACTCGCACCATCGCTTTTGCTTGTGTGTGTGTGCGTGATCCGCCTTGTGAGGGTCCTCCCAAGCCTGTGTATATCGACATCTGCGTACGCTTCTTTGTTGTTTTTGCTGTTGTTGCTGTTGTTGTTGTTGTTGTTGTTGTTGTTGTTGTTGTTGTTGTTGTTGTTGTTGTTGTTGTTGTTGTTGTTGTTGTTGTTGTTGTTGTTGTTGTTGTTGTTGTTGTTGTTGTTGTTGTTGTTGTTGTTGTTGTTGTTGTTGTTGTTGTTGTTGTTGTTGTTGTTGTTCACATTGGTACTGATGGTGGTGTTGATACAGTGAGGTGAAGTCATGGTATTGACTTTGTTTCCAATTTAGACAGAATGCTGGGGGGGGGTGGAGATGATTGGATTGATGGTCGTGGTTGCGAGGACGACGGAAAGACGACGTTGGTGGTGACGACGATGATGTTGAAGGATACTGCGTTGATGGCGTTTCGGTTTTGATTGAGTCCACTCCAGGGTGAATGTGTGCGCGTATAAATCTACAAACGCGCGTTTACACGTGTGTGTGTGTGTGTGCATGTATGAAAATAAGTGTGAGCGTGTCAAATAGACATTTCTGTATAGGCCCAGCTCCAGTCGACTCCACCCTGTCCCAGAACTAGATCATGCTCATCAAGTGGAACTTGAGAGTTAGCGAACTAGATTGAGCGTAAAGAAAGTTACCACAACTCATCCCCCAATGACCACCGTCAGTCACACTTACGGTGTTGTTTTTTTTGTTTTGCACCACGCGATTCTGGTTACTGGACTGACTTTATATAGTGTGGGTCCTCAACCCGTAGATTATATGCCAGCTGTGCCACTGATGTGAGAAATAGGAGGCAGCCGCGACTTACCGAGTTGTTACAGTAGCATTGATAGTAAAGCACGGTTTACCTTAACGGGCATCCTGGTTTCGGGACAAGGACTAATTGCCCCACCCTCTCGGCCATCGCCGCCTTTCGACCGGATGGGAAAGGAACATACCGTGGGATCTACTATATGACACACGCCTGGTCAAAGTAAGTCACCAATGCTAACAGTGATCACAGTGTGACTTCTTGATCTCACAATGGAAGTATTTAAAGATAGATGACAATAGTAATGAAGAAAACTAAATGAATGAAAAATTTATTTACGAAATGATATCTCATCCAAGTGTAGAGGCCTTAGGTTCTCTGTTTTACATTACGAAATCCTTTTAATGATTTCCAGTGATAAGCCATTCTGAGAGGATCACGTCCTGAGGGTAGAGGACTCTCTAAGAGATTACTTCACCCATTGGTATCAGTGTCATAAAAAAGCTACATCGCACCCAAAACTTACTATGTTGTTACAAACTAGCCAATTCTAACTGGGAATGAATGTTTTTATTTCTGGACAAAGGTAACTGGACTGTGACCACTGTTCCCGATTGTAATTTTTTCTCAGTTTTTATGGAGAATTTTTCCCGTCGACATTGATTTACTTAAAAATGATCAAAAGTTTAAAAAAATACCGATTTCGCTTGAGTTTCGATTAAAAGGACAATAAACTAGAAAAAATTAAACAAATTAACAGCTTCCCAATTTTATCATTTCATTACTTTTAATACATACCGTATGATAATAAGGTTTGAAGGACGATCCACACCCCAAAAATATTTAATTTCCAAACCGAACCCCACTTATATTCATGCTGGTCACGTGACTCCACATTCACTTCATTTCGATGAGAAGAAATGAGCTTCAGAAAAAAGCGATAGTCTAAAAGACCGTCGCTTTAGGCGAGTTTGATGTATATACTATGAAATAGATTAACGGATGTTGCTTATCGTACTGTGATCTTTCGTCAGCAATTATCAGTATGAATGTTCGATCACTGTTTTTCCTTTACAACTGGTAATAACGAGAAGTGCGTAAAACAACCATAGGTGATAGCCCCGTGTACCGCAAGTGACACGCTTTTTGCTCACGCAAGTATTTTCAACACTGGTGCAATTGCTGAGTTCTGAAGAGCTTCGAGTAGAGAACGCGTTATCATCTAACAACGAAAAAGGTGCCTACAGTTTAACAAGTGTGTAACGGCAACATATCATAGAGTGGTTCTAGCAAAACAAAATTTTGAGAGAAAGTGACATTTATCATTTGTGGATGTCTTGAATTGTTACGGAACAGACAACAGTACAAACTACCCGCTGACGTAAATAATTGGTTCCTTAAATTGGGCTGTTTTTCTGCCTAATGGACAGATCAATTTGTCGGTTAATGCGTGGATGGTGATGTGTTCTGGAAGCTTGGTAATAGGTGATCCGCCGTAGAACTGATCAAAATTCTATTTTCGCTATTCTCATCTTCTGGGCTCCCAAACAGGTGTCATTTTACAGGGAGACATCGGTCAGAACCATCACATGCGGGGAACTGATCTATTGCTTCCATGACAGAACCAAAACTCTTGTTATACGTCTTGTTTAGCTTACATTACTCTGACAATGTGTCTAGAGAACAGTAAAAAGACAAACAATATGAGAAATGATTTTCGGATTTCTCTTCCTCAATTTACCAGACAGTAAATCAGGGGATCATCTACTGTGTCTGGTCTCACTCGACTATACTTTGTACTTGAATTCGAAAGAGTTATTTGAAGAATTACAGACTTTTAATTTATTGGACTGAGAAAAACGTCTGAACAACCGATCCCACAAATTCACCATAACTTCCCGAATCTTTTTTGTTTAAGAAGAGCCTCTTTACTTTGGAAAAAGGAGAGCATATTGTCTTCAGTTAGGCGATTCAGGAATTGACTGCAAAATAATTCACTTTAAATTTGATAGGACTTATGTTATCCTGCACTGGAACCTGAAAACCCATCCCTATTGCTTGAACAGCAGTAACTGCAAAAACAAAAATATCGAGACTTCAACGAGGAGTGTAAAATCTCTTGCTTTATTGTGATTATATATATATATATATATATATATATATATATATATATATATATATATATATAATCACAATAAAGCAAGAGATTTTACACAGACATTGGTGGAGCCGTCTATGGTTTTGACGATGAACAATTCATGAACACTTTGGGACTAACTGGATACAACTTTGTATAAGAATTCTGAAATGGATGCTTTATCAGTTTGTCATTATACGTTTGTGTGTGTGTGCAGTGGTGACAGTACCGCTTAGCTTCGAATGAATACTGCACTACTGAGGATAACCGGCAATCTAAACACTAACAACGTCCGTGCTGATTCGCTAAAGTTTGCTAAATTCATGTGGCTTTTCAAATCCCCTCCTTTCCCTCAAAAATGTAATATTCGAGTTTTACGTGTAAAAGTTGACTGTAGCAACACATTTCCTAGGTGAAATGCCATGTGATTTTAACGCGACGGAAAAGCGTTAGCTCGAATTTTCCAAAGATTATAATTTACCCTTATTTCAACCTATTCAAACTCAGGTCTGTCTGGTCCGCTCTGTCCCAACTGGTTCGACCAGAAATACAGTAGCACGTTACGGATACCAACGTTACCGATAACTCCATCACCTTCAACACATCTGCATTACCAGTCCTTGTCATCGAACTCAGCTTCGTTGAATACTTCGCCAACAAAAACAACAGCTACAAGACTAGCACCGCCTGCCACCGCATCACAAACTTCGCATCTGCCACCGTCTTCGTGGAAACATCCACTGCCACTGCCGCTGCGTGAATCTCAAACTTCTTTTGCAGCACACTTGGAATCAGTTGCTACTCGAAGACCATCAGCTACGGAAATGCACTCAGCTTCCGAACGACGGAGGACAAACTCATATCAGTCAGCGAAGTTCAACACCTCTATTCCAGGTCAGTCAGTCAGTCAGTCAGTCAGTCAGTCAGTCAGTCAGTCAGTCAGTCAGTCAGTCAGTCAGTCAGTCAGTCAGTCAGTCAGTCAGTCAGTCAGTCAGTCAGTCAGTCAGTCAGTCAGTCAGTCAGTCAGTCAGTCAGTCAGTCAGTCAGTCAGTCAGTCAGTCAGTCAGTCAGTCAGTCAGTCAGTCAGTCAGTCAGTCAGTCAGTCAGTCAGTCAGTCAGTCAGTCAGTCAGTCAGTCAGTCAGTCAGTCAGTCAGTCAGTCAGTCAGTCAGTCAGTCAGTCAGTCAGTCAGTCAGTCAGTCAGTCAGTCAGTCAGTCAGTCAGTCAGTCAGTCAGTCAGTCAGTCAGTCAGTCAGTCAGTCAGTCAGTCAGTCAGTCAGTCAGTCAGTCAGTCAGTCAGTCAGTCAAATGACCACTGAGACCTGAAGTTATTTACCAAAATAACTGTGGAAGTTGTTCTTGCCCAAAATCCCTTTAGATTTTCCAGGAGAGCAATGTGTAAAGCGTATACCGTAGATTGATGTTGCTTAGTAATCGAAAAATCTGAGTGAAATCGGTCAATTCCTATCGTAACACGTAACGGACTGACCATCAGAGTCAAATTGCCCATGACCACACACATTGGTCTCTTTTTCCATCATTTTCATGGTTTGCAAATGACCACCGATCTAATTACGAACTAGGTTAATGAGGTGAACGGACTGATCACTTTGTGAATCTTGTTACACAGTAGTGGTATGAAATTGTAGACTATTTTCTACAACTGATCGACATCTACCGTTTGTGGCCCAAAGTTCTTCCCGAAGTCAGTCTCGCTTAGGTTGACAAGTAGTGGGTGTTCTTATGGACAATTCTTTGAAAAAGTTATTCAAGACTGGAAAATTCAGATGATGTGTGCTGTAACCATATCGTTTAGTTATTGACACCCCGAGAGTATATTTGAAGATCAGCTTATCTGCACCAATATTATTTTTATTCCACATGATAACTTCTTATGCATATTTGATTGTAGATCACACTATAATGCCCTCTTGTTCCGGCCGACAAATGAAAGAATTTTATGGTGTTGGTTGTAATTAGGTTGTTATATATTACAATATTCAAACAATAGTGACCATATATATATGTATATATATATATATATATATATATATATATATATATATAATATTCATAGAACGTATTACTGGCACTACTAGCCTAAATCTTCTACAACGGAAGGCCCACTTTCGTTTTTCACATCAATAATGTAGTGTTATGTTATCCCTTGATAGTTTGATTGTTCTACAGGGATGAAATGAATATCAATAACAGCAGCAAAGACAGGATAAAATGTTTGATCTCCAGCCCGGATTGCTTTATTGGCAAAATGTGCAACACAACATCCCGCGTGGGGGGTGTCACTAGCACCCCCGTCACGAAAATAAGAAAAGAACATTGTTGATAAGAACAACTGATGATTCTTAAGAAGGACGAAAGAATCACAAACTTGTATTATGTCACCAAACAAATGAAGATCTAATAATGTATTCCGCATTGAGTTCAGCCAAATGAATGCGAGCATAATAAATCAGGCTTCAGAGATCAAACTTCTCTGCCCACTCAGTTAGCCTGTCACCTTTTAGATTTTACGGGGAGATATTTCAAAGTGTGATGGAAAATCCACTTGCATTTTCTCACATCGAAGAGTCGGACGCCGCGAGCCTGAAACGAACCGCCGACCCTCCGTTTACCGACAGAAATTCCGCTACCGTTCATTGTTCATTGTTGGTGAAAATAGCTAGGTTTGACTTAAGCAGAAATAGTGTTGACGAGGCGTAATAAAAAAGAGTACTGTGGATGTGAAATGGAAGTCAACTGTCTCGTCTGACTAGCGGTTGAACACTTTCCACTGGAATCCGTGGTAGACTCGACGATATGACCGAGTGGGAATGATGCAGCTCGAGAGTGGTCATAAAATTGCAATTCCTTAAACTAATATGATGACTGGCTGGTTGATTGATTGATTGATTGATTGATTGATTGATTGATTGATTGATTGATTGATTGACTGATTGATTGATTGGAAATTCTATTTATTAAAGTGGGTGTTAAAAAAGTTACAAAGAAAAACTCATGAAATTATCATCGCAATTTAATTAGACTCGGAAAGTCATGCAAGATCTTCGTACTAGTTTTGTTTCTAGTCTCGTTGGAATTATTTTTCAGATCATTATCCATATGCTATCCTCGTGGGGAGAAACACAGGTATTGTACTGCTTCGGTCTGTTGAGTGCACTCTCTTTCAGAAACGATTTTTGTCGCACAGATAGTGTGTTAAGGGAAAAATGTGAGCAAAACTCTAGATATTAGTGACTAATTTCATTGTTGACTTAAATCACTGTTTCTGTGTGTGTGTGTGGGGGGGGGGGAGGGGGAAGTTCATAGGGCGAGGTTCTCAACGGGGTGCCGTCAGTTGGATGTCAAAATTTACCGACTTGGACTTAAGATGCAATATCATGGTGAGGTTTTCCAATGTTTCACGTGTTTAGCACGAACCACTATAACTGTATTCCGTTTAGTATTACACATTTGCTTGCGCACGCACCGAAGCACGCGGGCACAGACGCACGCACGCAAGCAAGCACCTCAGTACACATAAAATAGTATTCGGGCGATTACATCAAGAAGCTCTCAGTAGTAGAAAGTTTAATTTGTTCATTCGTGTTCAGTCACATAGTTAAATCTATGCGATTGGAATGTTTCGCGTGCCGTAATAATTCAGGAATATCCTGCACAGTTTGCATTCACAGTGCAAACAATTCTGTTTTTAGGACATACTGGATTCAACAACCACCCGTAGCAATTCAACACTCTCATTCCTAACCGCTATTACTCAAGGCAGCTGATTGAAGTTAATGTACCTTAAAGGTTGGAAATGACATTTGTTCATACAGAAAGGAGGAGGGGCGATGCAACGCCGAACCGTATACTGAGTTGACATGATTTCTGTTGCTTGGATAATTCCACCGCACCTGGTCATATTTCGGTGTGTCTAGTTCGTAGATTGCTTTCGTTAACTTGAACGAGGTGTGAAGATGTAATGTCAATAAGCGAGTACATAAATCATGTACATACTAGTGTATGATGCAGAAACCGGGCTTATATGAGAAGAAAACGTATGAAGATTGTCATTAGTTGGTCAAGGACTGATTCGGAGCATCTTTCGAATTTGATGGTGATAGGATAGATTCACTAGAGCATTGGTTGCACGCGTCGTCGAACAGAAATGCATCAGTTACTTTGTTCGACGGAAGGCAGAGCGAGATGGTCAAAACAAGGCGAGGCACAACGCAGTGCTATCAGAAAGCGTGATCAATGATCGTAGGCTCTTGGGGCTTCTTTAGCATTTTGGGTTGGGTGCACTGAATACAGTTACCAACTGGGTGTCTTGACGAGCTTTTGAGATCGATGGCACATTAGTGCCTACCATTCCATCACAACGAATGCATCCAGCTGTAAACTTCCCCGTGCACAATTTTCTGTTCAAATTAATTGTCAAATTTTACCCATCGTCTGCCATCTAACCCAAATCGAGATTGAGACTTTCCGGTTCTCCTTATCAGAGCACTCATTTTCGTTCATCTTTCTCTTTTGCGGGGTTTTATCCCAGTTTTAATCAATAATGGCGATACCATAAATCATACACATTGTATAAATTATCTTTTATGAAAATAGTGAAAGAACAAAGCGTAATGAATAGACCGACGGAAAAATAAACGAGCCTACCTTGCTTAATTCGGTTAAAGACAGAGTTCTAACTGACATCTGACGATGTGAAATGTGTACCAACCGCGTGAAATATGATCGCTAATATGGTAACCAATAGATCCGTTGACAGCGATGTGCTGTTTATTGGCAGGTGTCACAAAAATGCAACCCAAGTGAGGCAGTCACATTTGTGTGACTTAAGTAAGAGGGAAACAAAGGGATCTCGGCATTTACGAACACACACACACACACACACACACACACACTCATATACAAAAGAAGAGAACCGTCGTTTATTAAATTACACAGGCGTGTGAAAGGCACGTGCCCCGTCCATTTTGACGGAATGGGATGTGGGCATAGGGATCGGAATATCGATTTACAAATGAGTACACACAGAGTTGTATCAAGTGTCGTGTCGACCTGGTGAAAAATAGCTCGTACAGCGGCATCTGTTTCTTTATCTAGTGTCCCCTCATCTACTTCAGCACTAGACATTACTTTGGCAATAGGAAGGGAATAACTGGTTCACGGTGAGACATTTCGTTTGTACTAATGAGGTGGTGATGGTGGTAGTCGTAGGGGCTTGTGATTGAGAGCCGAGAAGATTTGTTTCGGCGTGTGAATAGACGACTAAGAATGGTGAAGGTGATGGTGACGGTGACTTACCGTACCGACCAAAATCACCAAGACAGAAAACCAATTAGTGGTTTGGCCAACTGCCATAGAATATTCTAGTACAGAGAACTTCATTTCTAATCACAGGGATTTAGTGAAGACCAAGCCTAGTATTAGTCAGTCAGTCCATCACTGTTGTGCACATTATTCCGTTGACGTTGCGCACAACGTGTCCGCTGAATTCATGCATTTATCTGCTTATCCCACCCCCATCAAACCATCTATTTACGCAGGTCTGTGTACCACTGATTCCATCGGCCATGGTAGCAGTAGCAGTTGTTCATCCGGGCCTCCACCCAAATTCCAGAATTACACTTGCACCGGGTCGCAACAACGGCTTACCTTTTCTGGTCACCAGTCTACACCGAACAGAACTGCAAGACGTTCGAGGTTCGGGACTGACAACGAGAGAGATTTGTATTCGTTTGTCCGAGCTGACGGGATGGTCAAATCGGGACCGATGGAGTTACCTGATGCGACGGATTTGACACATCAATCTGGATTGAGAAATGCAACTCCAATAGCTGCCTCCATCAGTGGAGGAACAAGCGATTCTGGTACGTTGCCTAACTGGATGGCCTATGCTCAGCTATTCCATTGGTTTACTAACAGTACTGAACAAAAGAGATTAACTGAACTCCCGCGATCACCACCACATGCGATGTTTCATGCTGTCGGTCAAAGTGAGGCTTTCGTAACTCGGACGCAATCATCACCCGTACCAGAGAAAAATTTAAACGATCCAGAGAATGTTACTGTAAATCCAAAAAGACGTAGACTACAAGATGGCAAAAAGACTTTTCCCACAGACAATTCCCGGAGACGATCTCAACAACAATCCTCTAGATTATCTAACCCAAAAAAGGCTGTCAATTTACGTCCCCGAAGTTGTCCACTCCCTTCACACATTAATGATAAAGCATTCAGTTTGACAACAAGAAGCCGTAGTTCCCACTCCGTACACACTAGACAAACAAGCTGCACAAACATCGATCACAATGTCTATTCTCCTCATTTTTCGTATTCTGCTCCTCAAAATCCCGACCTGTCCATTAGATCAACCAATTCGGACCATCCGGTTGCGTTCAGATCAACCAGTTCACATTGTGAAACAAATCAGCCGCCATTTTATGAAACATTTCTTCAGTATTACTGGAATTATTATTATGAAGAACTGATGCGAAAAATGCATGAAATCTCCTGTAAATCATTATCGTCATCATCGTCGTCCTTTACCTCTTCTGCAATAAAGTCATCAGTCATGGGAAGTGTCACGTCACCCAGGTCGTATCCTGGCCCATTCCAGTTGACGAATACCCAGCCTTCGTGTGTAAATAGATTTGCATCGCCACATGACCCAAATTCCATGTCGTTAGTGAATTCGATGATGGCTCCTGGAACAAACTCACAATCGGGGATAGGTGGTTTGTCTACCGTCAACTCCGAGTCAGCGATACTCCCTCCCAGTTTGCTGTCACCGTGGTCAATACCTGTTTCCCTGTGTTCTCCTTCCGTTAGAATTAGCGATCCTTGGAACGGTCTTGTCAACCGGTTAGATCCAACTGCTGGAGTGCTTTCTTCGTGTTGCACACATTCAAACCCAACTGCACCACAATCGAATTCAATCGGAGGACTACCTGATCCTGCTCATGAATGCAGAAGTGCGAGCCCATCCGGTAGAATATCTCACAACCATAAGCACGCCCGATTACAAAATCCGTTAACTGATTTTACTGAAATGGATAAGCTACCTGCCGACTGTACAAAACGAAAATCCTTTCCCTCGAGGAATACATTCTCTTCTCCTGAAAGCTTGTTGCCCAGCACGGATCCGGACACGCACCCAACACATGCAACTGTAGTTGCCGCTGTGGCTGCTCTATCACGCCGAGACAAGCGAAACGATACCTGTGAGTATTGTGGTAAAGTGTTCAAAAATTGTAGCAATCTGACCGTGCATCGTCGCAGTCACACGGGTGAGAAACCATATCGATGCAAAATGTGCAGTTACGCTTGTGCTCAATCGTCCAAACTCACACGACACATGAAAACACACGGAAAAGACGGGAAACCGAGACATTTGTGCAAATATTGCCACACTCCATTCATTGTGCCGTCTACACTGGAGAAACACATGCGTAAATGTATGCATACACGAGGATCGAATGGAACGACCAGGCATCGGCATGCACTATCGACCGGTCAGAATCAAGCACATAGAATGGTTCAGTTTGCTGCCATGAAGAAATGTGACGCTGGGGGTGGAAATCATGAGCCAAGTCAACAGTCGTCTTTCAAATGGGGCCCGCGGGCACGACGTGACCAGATACGGATGACCAAAATCGGCACTGACGCGACACATCTAAGGAAACCACTTTTACCGGACTCTCATCAGACACACAGCCCCACTAGTTCGACAAATGAGGTTATTTCATTCAGACCCACATGGCCTACAGAGGGCGTGGCAAAATCCCCCTTACAATCTCCGCCTGTTAGTAGTCAGCTAATTCACGACACGATTGCTAAACCACCGGAATTTTTCAATCCTCCATGCACATCGTTAGGGCCCGAGTTAAAAGCTCCGCCGGAGCTTCCGTTGACCAAGATGATAGAGAAATTAAACTCAACGAGACTGCAACAAACATCATCTTTTTACTCATCCCCTTTGTTACCAAATTTTTTCAAAGCCTGCCCGCCAAATTTTAGTTTCCCACAATCATTACCAAGTTCAGACTCTGATTCCCACTTTGCGGAACACAACAGTGCAACCTATTTGTCGTGTCTCCTTCTCGGAATGCATGAAATGGCCAAACGACAACAACACACACAAACCTCGCCCAATACACTCTTCTCCAATCCATTCAATGCTTACCACACGTACTCTCCTGATTCCTTGGTATCGCATTCGATGTCGCCGGCTCCAGCTCCGCCGCCACCGCCTGGTTTTGCATCTAAATCGACTCCAATTGTGTCCTCTTTCAACATTGATTCCCCGTGTCTTACCGGCTTATTGCCCCCGATTCGATCAGCTACAAACCCAAGTGTACCTCCCATATTTCCCCCGTTGTACCCACCTGATGCAACAACAATGTCCAAGTTGTTCGACAACAAAATGCATCAGTTCAATTAAAACGATTGGTCCAGACACAGTACATCTGACTGATTGATCTGCTACCCGTCTGTTCGAAGTCGTGCATTTAGGCTAACCAAACCTGTCAGACGTTGAAGCATTCATACGCACAACACACCCGAACAGAAACTCGTACTATTTGTTTTAATCCATTTCAGACTGTGATTACACGCCACTGGTTATGTTCGCTACTACATATAATGCTAGCTTTGAATTATGCCGCCCTCATTTTCCCCAAAAAATAGTACGTATGCACCCAGTTATAAACTAAATAAAACACCAGGATATACGGCCTGTATAGGTTGAACCAGACAAAGAAGAACTCGGTCCTTCTGGGACAAGCACTGTTCACACCGAACTCAATGTTTCGCATCACTTTCCCGAAAAGCAGCACTGATATAATTACGAATAGTCCATTTTTGTGACTATTGTTGCGTAGTTAAAAACGAATATGTCCACCTCCCTCTTCATCCATCCTTTCGTCCACACACACACACACACACACACACACACACACACACACACACACACACACACACACAACAATTCGGATGTGAATAAACCACATTTCACTCTACTTCTCCATGCGTAAATTTTTTTGAACCCTGCTTTAAACAGTCGGCGTTTATCTCAGCAGTCACTCGCACAGATGTACCAGATATGCCAGACTGGTGGGAAATGAATCACCAAGATTTCAACTGCTATTAGGACCATTATGATGCAGCGGAATTCGAGGGATTCGCACAGTCAGTCAGCCAGCCAATCAGTTTGTCAGTCATTTCATAAATAGGATTCGATAAACAAAAGCTTCCATGATTACCCCAGAATGTTTGCAGATTTATAGCGGGGAGTAAACCGCACATCTGATAATGAAGAAGAACTTAGCTGAGAAAGAATCGATGTTGATGGTCGCATCCGGTGGGTGACACACTGAGTACACCGAAATTGGATTCTAATTCACCAACAGGATGGCTTATAGAGGTAGTATATGCCTTCAGGAATAAAACTACTAGCTGCCAAGTAGCAGTAGTAGAAAACACGCGTTCATTGTTCCTAACCACGCCTCAAACTCCAATAAATCAAAGCTAATACCAACATGAGGAAAAAGCAACAGATTTTTAATAATTCCTACAGTTTACCTTCCGTTTTCGATGATTCATTGCTGATCGTTGTGAACTAACTTGCGCGTCTAGAATTTTATTAACATGTCTGTCTGTCTGTCTGTCTGTCTGTCTGTCTGTCTGTCTGTCTGTCTGTCTGTCTGTCTGTCTGTCTGTCTGTCTGTCTGTCTGTCTGTCTGTCTGTCTGTCTGTCTGTCTGTCTGTCTGTCTGTCTGTCTGTCTGTCTGTCAGTCAGTCAGTCAGTCAGTCAGTCAGTCAGTCAGTCAGTCAGTCAGTCAGTCAGTCAGTCAGTCAGTCAGTCAGTCAGTCAGTCAGTCAGTCAGTCAGTCAGTCAGTCAGTCAGTCAGTCAGTCAGTCAGTCAGTCAGTCAGTCAGTCAGTCAGTCAGTCAGTCAGTCAGTCAGTCAGTCAGTCAGTCAGTCAGTCAGTCAGTCAGTCAGTCAGTCAGTCAGTCAGTCAGTCAGTCAGTCAGTCAGTCAGTCAGTCAGTCAGTAAGTCAGTCAGTCAGTCAGTCAGTCAGTCAGTCAGTCAGTCTGTCTGTCTGTCTGTCTGTCTGTCTGTCTGTCTGTCTGTCTGTCATGTTATATACAAATCTAACGTCCTACTACTCAATTGCAAATAGTAACCAAGCTCTGTAGGTTGTTCATAACGGAATGCCTTCGTTGTACTTAGGCCCCTACAGAGAAGTCATCCATCATAGGAGTCGATCGCTGTGTGGGAGGCGGGTTGTTACCGTTCGAAGCCAGTGACGGAAGGGTGCTATATAATGTAGTGTAGATGTTCAACAAACCGTTGAGGGCCATCCCGGATAGCCTTGTGGTTAAGGTGTTCGATTCACAATCGTTCACCCCGGGTTCGAGTCCCCGTGGGGGCTCGGTGGATGTGCACTGCTGATGATTCCCAACAAGGATGAAACAGCTGTACAGTGCTTCCATGGTTTTCAATGGTGAGTTGAGCGTTCAAGCTGCATGATGAACCATATTATATACAAATCTAATCTCCTACTACTCAATTGCAAATGTTTATATTGCGAAGTGCCATATGAAGCCTGATGGATATTTAATAATAATCAGTTTCTACTGAAGACCAGCCGCGAGCTGGCTTGTGTTACGGAGTTTGGAGTTTGAGGAGCACAGTTCACTATTATCACTTGTCGGCCGTCGAACTCTTCCATTACCGACTATACTAGCAAATTTTCTAATGCCATTGAATACCTGCTATCCGTCTTGACGTGACCGTAGTTGAAAAACGTAGAGAGAAGTAGGTATGACATGACTGATTCCACTCTGGTAATGATCGAGGGGTTGAGAGCGCTTGATTACCACCTCGGAGGTCAGAAGGTCGAACCCCCGCCATCATGGGTTACTGTGGTGGTAGATAGTATTCCACGGTCGTCCGGTTCGCTATCTCATTTAACGTGCCTATCCACATACGAACAACGAATAGTGCGTGCCCATTTGAGTTTCTGACTTAGTTTTGGAGCCCTAACAAGTCTGATTCACGAGACAAAATTCCTCTCTTTTTTGAAAATGTTGCCGAAATTTATACTCAACCAAACATGACTACGCCTCTTCGAAGTGGACAGCCAAATAAGAAATCAGTGGATCTGTTGCTGAACCGGTTTGTCATCACTCAGCGCATTCATACGATACATGATCATTGATCGGGCAAGCATGCGATCACGAAGAGTGGTGCTTAGAGTTATGCTAATCTCGTTCGAGAAAGGAAGTAGTATCGTATCAAATGACTAAAACTAAGGCAAATTCTTGGTAGTAAAGCCGAAAGTAGCTCAACGAGGCATACTGAAACTTAGTAGTGGAAAGTCTAACGGGGACAATATGAACATGGAGTGAATCAGTTGGAGTATTGTTGAACAACCGAACTACGATTCTTATATCTTAGCAACTATTTGTGATGCACATAATCATTCGATCTGATGGCTCAAGGCCCTCTACGTTTGGGGCGAAAACTAAATTGAACCGGGACCTGTAGGTTGTTTATAATGAAATACCTTCGTTAGACTTAGGCTCTCACACAGAAGTCATCCTTCACGTGAGTAGATAGCTGTGCTGTCAAAGGTTGTTGTCTTACCAAAAGTCCGTGACGAAAGGACGACATATCATGTAGTTCTGATTTTCAGTAGACCACTGTGAACCAACCAGGACAACCTGGTGACTAGGTGTTGGAATCACAATCGTTGACTCCTACCGATGATAAAACAGCTTTACAATGCTTCCATGGCTTTCAATGGCAAGTCCAGTGTTGTTATTGCATGAAGAATCTTTATATATATATATATATATATATATATATATATATATATATATATATATATATATATATATATATATATATATATATATATATATATATATATATATATATATATATAGTGTAGTTAAGTTTTCAGAAATACCTTTTTCTACAGAAGGAAAGGTATGATATAACACTATACTTGAGGGTCATTATAGTCATTCACGAATAAGTGTACGTGCTACCGCCTCTGCACCTTTTTTTACAGGGATGGCTGTGCTGGATATCTTCCCCCGTATTTTTTTGTTTGGTTGACGATGAAGTCTTGTTCTACCGATGCAGCTCGCAAAAACCTAACTGAGCACTTAGTGTTTTATAATGAATGGGATTTTCGTGCCCTGAAAATTCACTGCTTGCTTACCTTGAATAAACAATTTTCGAAAATCAATAACACTGGTTCAGTATTCTTCTAAGAATAATGATCTGTGTCATCAGTTGCTTTAACGTGATGAAAGCACTTGACATTCCTATGGGAATGGTTTAGTTTACGTATTGGGTTTGGTTTCCGTGCTGTAGTACTTTACTGACTGACTGGTTGGTTGGTTGGTTGATTAGTTGTTCCGCTGAGTGAGTGAATTTCGTTGCTTAAGGGTGAGCGTTCTTTTCTTGCTGGATATGAAACGTACAGATACATGCAATAAATCCCCTGTAAACTCAAATAATTCGTCATTATGTTGCACTGCCGATAGATAAACAAGTTCAGTCACATGTATTCTTTGCTATTTTCAGGCCATTTTTTGCTGTTTGCTTAACGGAACGTGCACATCCATATGTACGCTCTCTCTTTCTCCGTGTGTGTGTGTGTGTGTGTGTGTGTGTGTGTGTGTATTTGTTTGTCTGCTCATGTATTTGCATTTCTTCCGCTCATATTTTCCCGTCAATGGAAATTGGATATGCCGGAATCATGATAAAAATCGCAACTGAATGGAACTGTTTATTCGATATACCCCTAGTTGGCTCACAGATAGACTGTTTTCTCCCTTCATTTGAGTCTGACTTCATCAATCATAACGACATAGTCAACTGTCTGTTCAATCCTTCTCCGCTGTTCCCTCTGGTATATATCTTCCGTGCATGTTAGTGCATGTCTAACGGACACTTTTTGCATGTTTGCTGGTCTATATCTTCCATATGAATGCAGTGGTGTATTACTGGGTGGGATTAGCATAGTCACAAATAAGATTAACACAGACCGACGATGATACAGTTTGAAATAAGTAGCGTAGATTAGGTAGATCGACTACTCACAGCCATGATTAGTACATTCGATGTCTGTTGGGCAGACTGTGGAATAAATTTCACAGGCTATTAGGTAGGTGAATAAACAACCAGGTCATCGGCGGATTGTCAAATCCCACAGTGAGGGGATGGGTCAAAGTTCATCGGATACATCAACTCAGCCCATCCGGTTTCTCCTCGCAATTCGACCGGATATGATCTCAGACTTTTCATCTGACTTTTTATTGACCAACAGGGCTGCTGCTTCTGGAACATATGGAATGAAATATGAAAACTTTGTGACGCTCAATTCAATGATGCTCGGCACACCGCACGTAGTATAGAACAATCTCTCAATGCTTTCAGCTCATGTTTCTGCTGAGTTTCAGAGCCTATAATCATCTACTGTGCACTACGCATGTTCCTAACTAGTAACCATTATTAATAGAACTCCAGTAGGTGGCGTAAACTTCTGTGATTTCTTCCCTATTGTTGCATAACCAATTGACGGTCATTATCCGTCGCACCGTCCCTTTTCAGATAGTCCGTCATGAGAAGAATGATGTCGCTGTCCGAATGTATGTATGTGTGTGCGTGTGTGTATGTATGTATGTATGTATGTGTGCGCGTGTGTATGTATGTATGCATGTATGCGTGTGTGTGTGTGTGTGTGTATGTGTGTGTGTGTGTGTGTGTGTGTAATTCCAAATATGTGGCCGCATCACTGAATGAACCCAAGAATTGGATTTCGCTTAACCAACACCAACATGCTACTTGTAACAATGGCAAAGAAACACAGCATTCCAGCCCCAAATAGTATGTCTTCAAAATTGAACGTGCTAAGGTCAGGTATTTGACAGATATCCTGGTCTGTTCGCGTACCCACGATGGGGTAGGTAGGTTGTGCACTTACTCCACGCATTACCACATCGATGAGGCGTGCAGAACCAGTACCTGCAGCAGCAACAGGATCAGTAACGGATCATTATGATGATAATAATATCTGGAAAATTCCACAGAATACATTGAGAACAAACAACATGGCGAACAAGCTCGTTTTCAGTTATCCGTGCTCATTCCAATACAAAACATTAAATATGACTTACAAAACTAGAAAGGGGAATGATGATCCAAATCTGTCTGTACGTGTATGCGTGTGCCAGTGAAATTGATCACAGCGTGGAATGTTCAAGTGGTTGATTTGCGTGCCGTGTTTAACGTTACGTATTTGTATGAGTACGAACAAATAAGAACGAGCTTGTTCGCCACTTTATTTATTCCCAATAATAATAATAATAATAATAATAATAATAATAATAATAATAATAGTAATAAAAATAAAAATAATAATCACATTTTGCAAATTCCAAACTATGCAAGTGACAAGACCAAAAGTAGACTGATTGGCCTTTTGCCACTTGTTCTAATTGTAGCTAGAAGGCAAAGCGTAGGATACGGTCATTGCTATCTTGCAATTAGTCCATTTACATTTCTGCAATCTTGATAACTTGATTCCAGCGCTCGGTGCGCATTTCGGTTTCTTATGAGCCGTCCACCTGTAAGCGCTCACTTTGCCACTTTTCCCGTGTTGGTCTGACTGGGCTGATCGATCTGTGGATTTAGTGCTCGTATTAGGGGTCATTTCTCTGTTTGCGCGGGTTCTGCTATGATCCGCCTATTCCTCTGAAGGATCCCGTTTGTCACTTATGGGTTGCATTGGAAATAGTCAGATCTATTTCTACTTGTGGCTATAGACTAACTGATGCAAGTAATTAAAAACCGTTTCTTATCACTGCGGAGTGTTTAGCCTATACATATGCACACGAGACCAAACGGATTAAGCAGTTTTAGCTTCCAGTCGCTGGATAAATAGAAAGATATGCAGACAGTTTGTGAGTGTGAGGTGAAGTGGAGTGTCGATTCATGATCATTGCCACTCTCACTTCCTCCTCTACCGTTGTGCCACTCTCACTCATTCATCCACCAACGACCGACTGAGCACTGTGTTCAGTCCCATTAATACCAATTGTCACGCAATCGAATTAGGCCTAGACAACCCGTTTCTCGCATCAGTAACGGCGGTATCAGTAGCAGCACAAGCTGCTCTGGCTGCTTCTGAACCAGGTGGCCATGCGTTCTCGACGTCTCGTGAGCTAACAAATTGTCGCCCGATCTTTGTGTATTCGACCGACCTTTGTGAATAACGCACTTCTCCCTCCTTTTCTCGTCTAGGATAACCTAAACCCAATCATCCATCCGCCCACTCACCCACATGACAAAAAAGAGCCGGACTCAACAACCAAGCACATACATTCGTCGCATTGTTTGAGTTTGGCGTTCCGTGGGGCTGGTCTTGGCGAGAAAGTCAAAACTTCCATTCGATTTGTTCAGTGTTTACATCACAATGCTTATGTGTGTCAGTCTATCTTTCATGTTCTGTAGTCGATTTCTTTCTGGTTGGATTATCCGTCTCTTCGGCTGTCCATTCGCCTGTCTGTCTTACGATCAGTGTGTACATTTGTATGTGTATGTCCGTGTGTTTGGCTGTTGGTACGAGCAAGAGGCGAGTGAGTACTTGAGCAAGGGAGATGTTGGTGTGTACCACTGGTAATGGTTGATACCGGAAGAGAGAGGGAGAGAGCAGAAAAAACCAACAAAGGCCACCGTTTTCGAGCAAGCAAGTAAACAAACAAACATTCGAATGGCAAGCAACAAGGCTGACTTTGTCGCACCGGGATGGGGGCAAAATATAACACAACCTTATATTGTGACCAGTTGTAGAGATAATCTGCAGTCACATCCATAAAAAAACGAAATAAATGAGCATTACGAGTGGGTATTTGTATGTGTGCAGATGCGGGTCCGTGAATTGCGTGTATTCCCGTTGGGCATTTTGTAACCGAAAAGTCAACTCGTTCATTCGCCACACGACAGTCCTTCTTCTCCGCTCTCTACCCTAATTGCTAATAGTGTTTAGTCTGATTGTTCTCGAGAACCACTCCTTTGGAACGAGCATCTGCTATGGCGCGCGGTGAGCACTCCCACCCACACGCGATTCAAGCCGTCTCGCGTGAGTAGGTCACCCATATAGTTGACTGGGTGGCATGAAACGCCATAGTGCCTCATTGTTGGACAAAACAACAGACAGCATCGATGTGACTTGGGGACAGACTCGCCCGTACTGATACTTTGGTGACCGTCAGCGCATCAATGTCACAGCGACCGTGGCCACTGCATCGTCATCTTCATCAACATAATGACGACAACGCCGCGCCCGCGCGCGTGTGTTTGCGCATTGCTCATCTGGCCACGATTGTCCATGAATCTATGCCTCTGACCGTCTATCTGAACGGTTTATTTACTCTCCCCTTGGAAAATTGCACCTCGTTTGGTCTATCGAAGTTGACGAAGACATCGACGGCCCGTTTTTCAGTGAATATTTATGTGCATTACGGAGGAGTATAGACGCGGTCACTGTGGCCGTGCTAAACCATAGAATCACTACAATTGTCCATGATCTTGACTTAATTTCTTTCCTTCCTTCCTTTTTTCTTTTCCTTTCTCTCGTTGTTCCTGAGGCACCCGAACGCGCACAAGACCGGAGTTGGTGACTTGTTAACAACAGAAACAGACGAAAATACGTGCGAGAATAAATATTTTCAATAAGCGGACCGGGAAACAGATGATCTAGCGTAACTTTGAGCCGCATGTGAAGTTGCACACACACACACACACACACACACACACACACACACACACACACACACACACACACACACACACGGACACTGAACAACCCGCCTGAACCATTCTTTCCAGTCTTTCCACAGAGCAATTTTAGAAAAAGGGATGAAACCACACACGGATTTTTGAAATACTGACCATCAAAGTAGATATAAACAATCAAATGTTCTCACACATCACTGTAAAGAATGCCCATGTGTTGGTCCGTGACTTAATCGATCATCATAGATCCTTCGGTCTGCAAGCAGATATTTCGCCAGTTACTGTAAATACCGGAAACTTAACTTGGAAACAATTGAACACGCTCAATTTGCACGCAGAATTTTGAATGGAACGAATTTTGTCTGCTAATCTATTAATACTAAGGACAGGGAAGCCGAAGTTTAGAGAAATCCGTTAAGGGTCATAAATTCCCGTACGGTATAAACGAATCTGTCTGTCTCACCGTGACTTGTGATAGCCCCTGTTGCACTGTTTACCCGCCTCCGCTACATCCCCCTTCCTTCATCCGACCTAAACACAACCAAGGCACATGATCACAGAAGTTATACGCAACGACTTCTATGACTTCTGCTCAAACTGCTCAACTGTGACGCGACGGTAACCAGTCATTTTTTCGGATATTCCAAAGGGATCTTTATTCGACTCAAATCCAGGATGGGTCAGCACAGAAGAATGGTATGTTACCATCTCATTACATGCAAGTCACACTGGAGAAAATCGAAAATACGAAATACAAAAAGGCAGATCGGACCACATTATTTGCTGAAATGTTTCCTTCAGCAATGCGCTAAAAAAATCGATCAAAGACGTCAACCTCCAGCACCAGGAGTTTCCGTTCACAACTGAAGGGTCAATCCAAACGAACGACCTCGAAATTCATGTCAAGTTTGTGCCTGTCGCCATTTTGTCCACTTAGTAAGTCAAGAGACCGATGCTTACGGAATTACCGTACGCTCCTCATTGGCTAAATCAAGTCTAGAAAGCCTCCTTCAACTAAATGCACTGAATACCCCGTTTGAGAAAAAATGGTCATCAGGATAAAGTCGCATGATGTATGATTGATTTCGTAGGTGATTATTGTCATAATCTACCAGACATCTAACAATGCAACTGGTTTATCATGGATTTTGTTTTCCCGACTGTCACATTCAATTTGAACGTATTATTTTTATTATTATTATTATCATTATTAGTGATGAGTGTCAGTCGTGACTAACTCCCATTGGTAATGCCTGGACGTCACACTAATGACCCTTAAACCACAAGCCATTTAGGAAAAAGCGATCTTATTTTGTGCTCAACTGCAACGGAACGGAAAAACTCCAGTCGCCGGACAGCGGCACTCGAGCTATCGTATTTAGATCAACTAGACAGTGACTTCAACCAATGGACTCTCAGCACTTCATGCCTTGGTTTTTCTTGAGTGAAGAAATCCACGAGTTACATAATCCGTGACTACTCATCCAAACTCTAATCAGTGTTCGTATTTCTCTTTTTGATGATGAATGCAGTGGGATGCTCCTCCCAAAGTTCGGGAGCATTCACATCAAGTTTAGCCAATTTGAGTGTCATAAACTTGGTTGGTTCGCGATCGAGGTTAGTATCACACCACAATGAAACAAAATTTAGTTTGTTATTCGAAATCTCGAGACTCAGTCAGAAAAAAAGCTTACACGCAACTCGTATTCCGTAAATGATGCCTGGTGGTTTTTGAAATATTACGATTCGCGGGAGGTATGGTGTATGTTAATCACAGGTGACCATCGGGTGGTACAAGTCCCTGCCTATTGTGGCTGACGTTCTAGGTCCAAATCCCGCCACCCTTCTGCCGTCGACCGGATTGTTGCCACGTCTGAACTTTTGCAACCTCATGCAGTTCACCACCCCAAGTCCCACGATCATGATTTCCGGTTATCCCTAATAATGCAATGGGCGCCGGTGGTCAAAAGACATGCTCCGTTCGACGTGTTCATGTGTAAATGTACAAGAGAACGAGAAAAAACCCAACTAATATAACTGTTCCTAACTGTCGGATGCCTTGGCAAGTCCAGACTGATGAAACTATTGAATATACTCAACGGAAGCTACTCAAATCGAATCAGACGTGCCACCTTCAGTGTCTGACCCTGCAACTGCACGAAGTTTACACCAAAAGTCGAAGTGATAATCAATGCGCACATGTGAGATAATCGCTCATTTACGACCTGTCCATTTGTTTCAAACAGCGCTGCAATTCACTTGCGTCAGAGAAATCGGCGTAGAGACACTTATTCAACTGTATCTGTCGCGCGATTTGTACAGTTTAAGGCATGAAACCCCAGCGTGATTCACAGCCAGTAAAGTCTCAATAACTTCTGGTTTCAGATAGGCGTATTGCATGGGAGTCTTGATTAACGGCGACAATTTTTCTTTCTGATGTAATCAAGCGCCCTTAACATTGAGCCCGAAATGTGTATTCGATGGTATGGCATCAGGACATCGGAATTCACTTATTTGGAATCAACAATAACCCGTTCGAAAGATTCAGAAGACGGAATCAAAACTACGCTTTACTAAAATACATACGAAATTGTTCATTAAAATTTGCAGCGTGGATGGGTTTGAGAAAGTACTCAGAACATAGTAGATGACAATGGCATTTTAAATGCGATCAAAGCCACATATGGAAGGAGAGGGAATGAGTTGATCAAGAAGGGAAACTGGACGCCAGAATGAACCGGAAAAAGTACGCATAGACGATGAACTATCGAGGTTGTGAGTGTGCTTGTGACCGGAAAGGTGAAACGAAGGTAACTAGAACGGAACATGTGGAGGACAAAATGAGGACATTCGTTGTTACAACAACCCAGGAGAACGGGCTAGGACTGAGATAGACAGCAACGATCGTGCTATGTACAAAATGGTGACGGAAGAGCGGCCGCTGATCGATAGTCTGGTAGATGGAAGAGAATGCTGTCGAGCTGCCGCCTTCCGTCAGGGTCTCAACGACAGTGCAGATCAATTTAAAGACCAACACTAATATCGGCAGCATCGGGAATGAAAATGGGCGCGTAGCAAGGGGGATCTCATTTGTGTGTATATTTGGATGTGTTTCGAATTCACGGTCGTCCTCTATGTGGTCTTGGTCTCCGACCTGGATCAAAATGAGGCGGAAGATTTCTTCGGTCAGCGAGAAGATAAGGCTCTTCAGCATCAGTTGGCGTTCGATAAGAGGGACCACGATATCCGGGACCACTGAACATGATGGGGGAAAAAGGGGAAAACGAACTAAAAGACAAAATTTCTGCATGTACATAAGCAGCTTTTGAGATTTGGTTATTTCAAATTTCGCCCGAGTGTGCTTCAATTGGCATGCCTTATAATCTTAAGGACTCACTGTATTATTAAGGAGAACCGGCAACCAAGACCCTGAGGCTTGGAGTGGGGTAGATCGTGCATGGTAACTATCCGAGAGACAAAGGAGTACTATCCCAAAATAAAAACTGGTCCGTGGTGGCGAACCACTCATCTTAAATTGGATAATTTAGGACATTCGCCACCGAACCATCATCGGTAGACTACGGTGGGGCTGAGGCCAGATTGATTATTACCGATAAGCACCTCTTGCGTGTTCAAAATCAGTTTCAGTCCGCCTAATCAGAACAATAACTAACCATGCACAATACATGTGGCGGTCGATAAACCAGCGTATCAGGGAAATAAAACTGCTCGAAACATCGAGTTCTAATGTTTTTCGCCCTCGTTTCTAGTGTGAATAGGTTTGATGGTTTCGGGACCAACCGATTCTATGGGATACGTGTATTACGATGCCCCGCCAATTCGCTCAAACGGTGTAGGGAAATGATAGGGAGTTCGGCACAGGCCGCACCTGCCGACCAACACAGGGCATTCTCACATCTTAACAAAACGATGTAAGCACGCTGTGTAGGTACGGGATCCGAGACTGACCACGAATGCAAAAGTGAACAAAGAATGGCAGTTAAATAGTTTTACAATCAGTTCACAAGTCGTCTTTGATGCGAAACTCAAACGTTTCGTATATGGACTGGTGAAAGCAAGTGAGTTCTTCTCAGCAGACTAACGGACGTGATGACAAGTACTGGAAGACACACGGTCGGTGGTTAAAATTAACCGGCGAACCGGGAATTCGGGATGGTACAAAGACAAAGTGTGAACTGAGGGATTATCAAACAGGTGGCAACATTGCACACACACACACACACACACACGCACGCACACACGACCTGATACCGACCCTGAGTATCATAATGTCTCGTCACTGCCCCGCCTCAACACAATTTAGACTGCCGTCTACTTTTCGGTCATAACTCGCTGACCTTGTGTGTGTGTGTGTGTATGTGTGTGTGTGGGGGGGGGGAGAGAGAGGAACAATCGTCTGGTATGATAATTGTGCTCGATTTTGATCCCGCAAAGAAGTGACGCGGAATCTAACGCCATGTCGGACCGGTTCGATTATCCGTTAGTTAAAAACTTGAAAAAAGAAAAACAATACAGAACAGAAACAGGAAACCGTAACCGAACTAAAGTTCAGACGGCATACAAATAACTGAACGATCACTTGTTTTTCTCTCGTCTCTGGCATCCCATTTACTCGCTCTACTACTGGTCTGAGTTCATCGCCATCGATAGCATTTTCATCATCATCAGCCGAAAGAGCACTTTCGCCTGGAATAAACCATCTGCCACGTTCCCACTTTGTGCGTGCGTATGTGCGCGTTTTTGTGCTCATTCACCGCTCTGGATAGAATCAGCTCTACATGACCCAATCCAATCTAATACATACTCAGCTCAGTTCCGTTCAACATACCAATCCCAACGGAAGGACAGCTGTGTGTGTGTGTGCACGATTTATGAACCCGATTATTCTGTTTTCTTTCCACATCACTTTCCGTGTGTTATTTCACACGGGTAGAGTCAGTGTTGTGGTGGTATGGAAGAGCATGGAGGGTGGTCTGTCGGTGATAGAGGTGGTGTGCAGAAAAAAATCGGACGGACAGGCGGATGGTTTCAAGGGGGAAAACAAACCATACGACCAAAGCGGACAGTCGGTAGACAGTAGCCGAATCGAAACAACCATACGGCGACCACCCGTGGGGTGTTACGCACGACTGCGTTGAAAACGCATGGGCACACATGCGGTTAGACTCATCATCGACAACAGCATCAACAACAACAGCAGCGGTAGAAAGTGACTGAGACCACGATGGAATCGAGCATTGAGTGATCAAGCAGTCGTCCTATTCCTTCTTGTTTTGTACGATCAACGACATGAGGTGAAGGGGTGTCAGTGAAGCATTTCCTTTTAGTCGAGAATGGACACAGCAGATCACTATGTGGTTTCAGTTTTATCAGTAATCCTAAATCTGTATTGGACCGCTTGAAACGGAAAGTCACCATTCGTCCTACGCATCGACTGTGAGCGACGCAACGTTCCATGAAGTACATCTCACACTCCCATCGATTGTTGATCACGGCTTGACTCCATTCCGTTCAGACTTAACCATATCATCAACAAAAAATTCCAATCAACGGTGAAAAGGAAGGGGGGGGGGGGCAAGTGTTGTCAGTGAAAACAAGTACTCTAGAATCCGATCACACATTAAGAAACCATTGAAATATCTAATAAAGATGAAGCAATAAATCTGATTCATTGCCTAGCCCATATGCGTAGAGGTCATCTTTTATTACATCTAAATATACGCTAAAACACAGCTGTTTGTTGCACTTTTAGAGAAAATAGTTAGTGGTTCGTGATTATCAGATGCGGATTACTGAACCATATTATATCCGAAATAGTTAAGTTTTATCGACGACATGGTTATCATTAATCTTATTATTAATTTTGCACCGGCTTGAAATCAAGCATAGTACCACATGGTACAATGGAGTATAACAGTCAATCTTTGTATCACTGATATCTTCCGCAGTTGTCTGCGTTGTGAGTTGTTATAATACTCGGTCGCCC
Organism: Fasciola hepatica; assembly: GCA_948099385.1. Classification (NCBI taxonomy): domain Eukaryota; kingdom Metazoa; phylum Platyhelminthes; class Trematoda; order Plagiorchiida; family Fasciolidae; genus Fasciola; species Fasciola hepatica. The sequence continues at coordinate 6,172,886 of CANUEZ040000092.1, forward strand.
GGTTCAGAGTAGGCGTTTTTCGTCAAGGATGCAAAGCTAGCCTTTGAGCAGTCAAGCGCTTCTCGCAAGGCAACAGTGTTGGTCCAGATGAGTCGGTGGCCAATTGTATAGTTCATTCACATCTTTTGGAAAACTTGTCGGGTAAGTGGAACAAGACAAGGAACTATGGCTTTATTTAATGGCAGACCGCAGTTTTCACGTCATAGCGCTGTCGGCCAATCTGTGGCGTTTTACAACGGAAAACGTTAGCCAAGCGGAAATCCTGTCGCATCCCCGAGCGCTACCACTGGCTGGTCACGACTGCTTATTTAGTGAGTCCACCTTATTCACGGTTTACCGCCGGATTAGGAGTTCTACCTGCAACCTGCGGACGCACCCGATGGCATACAGCTATGCGCTGTCCGGAATGGACAACCGGGAGGAGATGATTGGCAGCTCAGCCCAATGTCGTATGCTACCGAAATAGATCATATACACGGAGTTTCGAACCCACGTCGGCGATAAGGACGATGATCAATGGACGAAAATCTGGGGTTCGTTCAATTAGTCATATGACTGCTTGGTAAAAAGGCTAAAAAATATAGTTCGTTTGTCTTCGGGGAGGTGCGTTTTGTTTACCAGTCTCCTCGATTTGTACACTGAATACAAGGCAATCTATATATATATATATATATATATATATATATATATATATATATATATATATATATATATATATATATATATATATATATATATATATAACCAAGTGTAGGTCGAAAAGAAAGTGCGTAAGTGCTTCTTGACTGAGAAAAAGAGTTATCACAAAATGTTCAGCATGAAGTAGAAAGTAAGGAGTATCCTCACAGTGTTACACAGATACCGATGGGGAGGGGGAATTGAGCAACTTGTTACTGCTACAGTCATTATTATTAACACTAGCGTGTTCACGTGCAAAATGTTTGACTCGAAAGTTTAGGAACGACGGTCAGAACATTAAGTAGATTGAGTAGACCAATAGATTGCATGTAAACTAAAGGAACCGAACGAGGAAAATCTGGAGAGTTAGCTGATTGTATGATGTGACATAGGGACTGATCTACGAAGCTATCTAAATTGTCTGCTGAGGATCGAGAGTGACGAACCAAGTGCACAGAACTGCCACAAAGGCTGTCTGAATCGATTCTCATAAGACAGGCAGTGTTTGAGCGTTCCACAAATATAGTGACTCAATTAGCCAACCAACGTGGGCAATACGCCGTTTTGCTGTAATCAAGTTTCCCATCACGTCTAACTTAGTAGTCTTATTCGGTTAACCACTCCCGGAAGCAGGGCCAAGATTTCCTGTTCCCCTTAATGGCGAGGCAGTGAGCCCAACGCTATCAGGTTTCATCACATTCCGCTGTATGCACGTCTCGGGACGAATCGAAAGTGGTCTATTTGAACGTAGCTTTCACGACCGTATCCTTACAGAATACAGAACTGGTAAAGCAATATTCTCTTTAAAAAACAGTCATGAACTGAAGGTCCAGTGAGAGGGCGCCCGCAAGCAGCGGGCGCGAAAAGTCCCTGCTTTGATGCCGACACACGTAAGTGCACATGAACATCTTGTGAAAGGTAAACACTGGTTCCGCTGTAGAAAGAGAAGCGTTGAGAAGTTCAGGGTATTGACTTAAAACCCACCCTCAGGCAAAGCGAACGGCAGGGACAAGTGCAGTCGTATGAGGCCACAGACGAGTGACATTGAACAGAACGTCCGCAAAACAGTGCTAATTAGCCCAAGTCACACTTGTAGCCCAGGGGAAAAGGATCAAAAAACAGAAACAACAGTGAAATGAATTGGGAACAGCCACCGCAGGTGTTTCGTGCACTATCACATAACAGCACGTGTGAATACACATACACAACGGCATACGGCAACATCAGAAACGGCCTAATTGGGACGTTCCGGTTGACTGCAACGCGCCGCCAAAGTGGGATAAGCAAAGAAGAGCCAGGAATGTAATACATAACCGCTTTGTTTGCCTGTTCCGAGAGGAATTAACATGGTTCCCAAATGATTTACAGATTTCTTGCGGCGATCTGAGTTAGAAATCAATTACAAGACAGCGCCAAAGTAAGAATATCAACAACAACGGTAAGTAATTGCAGATAAACAACGGGATATGCTGTTCTATTGTAGAAAACGGGTTGGAATTTGTCATGGTGTAACAATAAGTCTTGGTTTCGAGGGACTCAGTAACTTCGATTTTCGCAAGAAAATGGACAGTTCGCGACCACATTTTACACACAGTCAGTCAGCAAAAAATTCTTCTTGATGTGAAGCAATTCCCCCCTCTCTCAATCTTCATCATAGGTTTCGACATAAGTACAGTGCAGGCTGTGAACAAGGATACTCACCAATTTTCGGGGAATTCACAATCACCATCATCATCATCATCATCATCATCAACATCATCATCATCAGTCGATTTAACAACCAAATCACCATCCGAATTATAATCAACATCATCCGAGCCATCATCCTGTAAGTGACAACACTATAGCTGCTGTTCACGGTTCACTGCCATATCCTTCGGTATCTCCAGCCAACTGGTTGAAGAATCTTTTGGACCCCAACCACGAAGACGTGAAGCACCTACTTTTCCTAAGTCTGCTGTACATTTTCTCATTCCTCGCTGCCACGTCATCTGTTGATCCCCACGTGGTTTCTTCCACTTCCCAGGAGGAACGGCGAATAGGACACGGTAAAGTATACGTTTGTTTTCCATACATGACACATGCCCCAACCAACGAAGTCTACTAATCTGGATACGCTGTGACAAAACGTTATCCGAATTAATACCCAATACTGGCTTTCTGACCTCAGCACTGCTTACTCGGCTATTCCACCCAATCTTAGCGATACTACGCAAACATCGGTGGTCGAAAACCTCAAGACGACGAATATCTTCAGCACGCAGACTCCAAGTCTCGCAACCATACAACAAAACTGAACGTACCGCTGCACAGTACTCACAACCTTTCAACTTCAGCGAAATATCAGGTCGGCACCACAAGTGCTTCAGACCAGCGTACGCCGCTTAAGCCTTGGACATAAGCGTGCTCACCTCTACTACTGTGCTCCCATCTGCCGTCACGCTGCTGCCGAGGTAGGTTAAGTGATCGACAACTGACAGCACCTCCCCATCGGGTGTCGAGCTCAGAACCGTTGAGGTCCAGTCTTGTAACATCACTTTGCACTTTGAAGGTGCAGTCACGCCTCTGATCGCGGCACCCAGCTATGCCACTTATTGTCTCAAACCACTCAGCGGACGGATTTGTGAACCCCAGCCCGGAAACCTAACACGTCTTACTCGGTCAGGGTTCCTATATTTCTTCTCCGTGTCATCGACTGATCACTTCGGCCCAATCACCAACCTCTAACCGTCTAAGAGAACAAAGACATTGGGGAAGCTCACCTACCATTTTAACCTGTTTAAATTAAGCGCTTGTTTCAGTGACTGACCTCTGATTCCCAACACCCTACGCCTAAGCTCAGTATGGCTCGACAAGACTTGCAATGATTAATCATGCGAAGACGAAATATCACATGGCGTGGTGCGAATTTGTGCATACATTTATGTCAGATAATTGATGAACCATCAAGATCATACTTTCTTCTACTGGAAAGCACATTTCACTATTGCCAAATAACCAGGCACTAAGTGCAGTCCAAAGAGTTAACCATATTTCATAGATCTACTTAAGTATGAAATCTGGGTCAAATATTACTGAGGAGATACTGATGGTGGTTTTAATCATAAGAAATAATCCAGGTTGGGAGGAGAAGATCAAGCCTCGTGTGGTTCAACAACGCAACAAAATTGCCATGTTTATAGCTAAGTCTTTTGACCGAAAAGTGGTCAAGTTATACGAGGATATTTACCAGTAAGGGGTGCGCAGGTATGTATGAGACATTGCGTAGGTGCAGCACTTTTGGTGGAGGATTTGCCTTGGTTTCATGAGGCACCTATGCAGTCCTATATTTATCTGACACAGTCCTTACATGTGGTTCAAAGAAGCTGCGCATGCAACAGGCGATTATTCCTCAGTAGGTCGATAGACACGTACGAAGAACGAAATGCAAGGTAGCTGCGACTTTCAAATCTCGGTAAGACAATGCTATTGTGTATTCGAAACGACCCTTGACGCGATGGTCTGAGGAGTTCGGATCAAGGTCCAACGACCATGAAGGTGACGGTTTACACGATATCCTAGGGAGTTAAAACATGAAGATTATGAATAGTTGCTGTCACGTAAGTCGCAGTGGATTAAGGACATGCTAGCGATGCACTGTGGAAATCAAAGGCAAGGATGACGTATCGATAATTCATCCAATACGACCATGGCAACCGAATTGTATAATAGCTCAGAACATGCTAAGGTAAATCCTGTGACCTATTTTGATACGAACGGTTCGCATTGTGGAGATTACGCTTCTATCTGCATCAGCCACGGAGATATCAACATAAGCGTACTGATAGAGGATAACTTATCATATAGTATTACCGCTGAAAATCAACATTAGACCACTGAGTTACCTGAGTTGTGAAGTTTTAAATCTCGCACAAAATGAATCATGCAGCCGAACTTAATGCATATCTAAGTATCATAAGAGAACAAGCTATAAGAACGACAAACCGTCATTCGATACTTATCGACCACCACGGGATGGAACCAACTACTCGTTATTGTACACAAGTGTATGAAGTAATTGCGATTTAACAGCCGAGTTCAGAGATCCAGAGTTTGCGAAAAAGTTGAGGGCTTAGATGTGATCAACGATTTGTCTAATTAGCCAATACGATCCGTCGAAAGCTTACATCCGTGAACTGATCAATACATGGGGGCAGGTGAGGTGGTGAAGCCCTGTCAATGCGTCGTGTGTTTAGTTGTACCGGCTGTGCGCTGATATCTGAACGGTGCGCGGTACCGCAGTAACGCATGCACACAATTAAGTCGTTTATTCTATGCATATCAGACCGAACTGATGTGAAGTGGTCAGTGAAACCGCACTCAGAGAGAGAGATGCACAGTCCACGTGCGTAGCGCGAAACATGCAAATGGCGAATTTGTGGACTGAGAATGATGGAGACTAATGCGACAGGACATGCGAGGACACAGTGACGGTCGACTGACCATCACTGTGAACACTGACCAGTGACCAATTCCATACCACCATAGATTAGTCTACCGGCGCAAGGGGACTGGAGTGATTGGACAAATTCTCACTCCCTTTCGCTCTTCCTCTCTCACACACTGACTGAATCAAAATTAAGGGGCACAGGATGATACCAAACATGAATGTTTCTCCTCACTTTCTTTCCAACTCTGTCCACGCGGTCGCGGAAATTGCATGATTTTGTAATTTCTCCGAGCTTCTCTCTCTCTCTTTCTCTCTCGAAATCACGTTAACCAGAGATCGCACTGTTTAAAAATATATTGACACAGACTGAAAAACGGAACTCGTAATCTAGTCATATTGTGAGTATGGGTAACAGATTGAACTTATACACTGTTTTAACGCTCAATTCACCCCACCAAAATCCTAGAATCCGTGCACAGCTGCTTCATCATTATTAGGAATTATCAGCGGCGCACATCTGCCAAGCCCCCGCAGGAACACGAACCCGGAGCGAACATCGACATTAGCTCATATAGCACCCTTCCGACACTGGCTTTTTGTGATGAACTCTGTCGTCTATCACAGGAGTCGATCGCTGTGCGGTCACGGTTAGTGACGGAAGAGGGATATATAATGTAGTGTATATGTTAAAAAACTGTTGGGAATCAGTCCGGATAGCCTGGTGGTTGGATGTTCGACTCACGGCTTTCAACGGTAAGTTGAGCGATGATACTGTGAACCGAGTTGGATTGTTCGTCACTTAATGTTGACGTGCCTCCCTTCATCGAACAAAATATTGAAGGCACTGCACAGTTGTTCCACCTGACTCGTCATAATGTCCGATTGAATGACCTCAGGAAATCTTTCATTGAAATGTTAACAGAGAAGCTTATATTATTAGGACCATATTTAAGATAATGAATATATATATAGATATACTACTTACTATCAATATGTGCGCTTGCACATGCAACCTCGTTGTTCGTTGGGTTAGCAGTGACCCAGACAGGAATAACTATGAGAAATCACAGTTGTGATTCATTTATGGGCTCTTCAATGAAGAGTATCCATTCACACTTCACACGATTCAAATTAGATTCTAGTGAATATATATATATATATATATATATATATATATATATATATATATATATATATATATATATATATATATATATATATATATTCTACTCGCCAACTGCCTAATTCAATAAACAAAAAAGACCGTCTGGAATTGAATGACCACAAAAAATTAAGCCAATAACTTCATTACATGCGTGCGCATGAGTGCAGTAGAAGTTACAAATGCCCTCGGCAAAGTTAGAGATAATCGGCAACCGGACCCTGAGACTGGGAGTGAAGAAACACATAATGCCCCAATAGGTCAGGTGTGGTAACGATCAAGACAACAGTGGATTACTGTCTACCACTGAAGTAACCCGTGACGGCGAGGATTCGAGCCTCGGACCTCCGAGGTGATATACAAACGCTCCGAATCGCTCGACCATCATCGCTCGGTGGCAGGAAGGACGAAAGTTATGGAAGAAGAATAATCAATAATAAACCAACCAACTGATCAATCCGAGCAAGAAAATCAGGCATGATATACATGCAAACACACATACCGTCTTTCATTTGGGCCACTCGGATGAGTGGACCATAACACACCACCTCCCCGGGTCGGCGGATGAGCTGGCCACGAGGGAGAGTCCCGATATGCATAGGCGGCCTCTGCACGAACCGAATCACCCGGATAAAGTCGCTGCTCCGGACCCCGAGGATAGCGGTCGGAACGGGGAGCAGAATATTTTGGAGATCCACGTGGACCATGAGAACCGTAACGGTGAGACGAACCGGGCGGACGACGATCTGGAAAGCAGATAGGTGACTAGTACAAACTTTTCGCTTTCGTTTATTGACATTTTCAACATTAAAAACGAAAGCAGTACCATAAATTTCCGAAGGGGATGAGGTCGACCACAGATTGTCGGCGGTGGTAAATTTTGAATTCAGGTCCCGCATTATGAATGAAATAGTTCATCCTGGTAGCGATCATATTTTAAGGACCTCACATTGATAATATTCCTCGAATGAGGGGTGCGTGAAGCTTTGGGTGGTATATTTTGATGACTTGATCGATGGTAGACCTGAGTGAACGAGGGTAAGGTTTGATGTTGATGTGTTTGACTTTTAGATCGCAAACTTTTCGTCACTAGTTGGGAGAATATCATCAGTTTGCAGGAGTGATGAAGTCACTATAACTGGTGATGAAACGTTTGCGATTTAAAAGTCAAGATCATTGATAACCAGCTTACAGAGACCGTTAACTTCAGTCAAAAAACAAACTCAAAAAAGATAGAAAGAGGGCTGCTTCTAGGACACAGTTGGTAGGTCCGTAAGACAAAACAACAAACAAATTGCGTATATCAAAAAAAAGCAACTGATCATCTTCCACGAACCTCCACGTCTTACTACGCATGACCAACTGTCGATTGGGATCCAGTCCAGCAATGTGACTTCGTCCGTAGCACTCAGGGCTACAGCGACATTCACGTAGCCACATACTGCAGCCTCAGGATCCCTACAGAGATGCACATAAAGCCTTGCAATAGCACTGGAAGGAAGCGTCCATTGGATGATTGGGCCGGAGTCTTGAATGCGGGTGTCTTGGGTACAACACACATCGGTGGCGATGATCTCGCATGTACAGACAAAACTCGCCTGGCGCCTTATGCGCATCAGCGCTCGCACGTCTACCGTGGGTAAGTTATTCGCAAATAAATGCCATGCTGGTCGTTCTCCTATCCGCCAGTCAGCGGCATGCAGCTCTGCTGTTCATTCGGGGATTGTGGAGTCAAATCACTGCAGTCTCTGTCGAAGCATTTTTGACGATAACAATCGGAGGTATGCGTATAATTAAATAACTATATTGTCACCGCGTTGGATATCGTAACGGTCACTAAGATAATTTTTTAGTCTACTCAGTATTCTTTTTACCGTCCCAGACAACTGACATGCTAAGATATAACGCTAACAACACTATGGATTCAGCCTGATTAGAGTCAATTCCCTCTGTCTCCCATCAGTAGTGCAATATACAGATCGAAAGTGCTCATTCCCACTAATCAGTTTATTGTTTTCTTAGCTCGGTGAGTTCTTTTTTTTGTTACATGCGTGCGCATGACTGCAGTGGAAAGGGCATATACCCCTTAGCCACGAAGGCCCACTGCACTAATGGAGATAACCGATAACCAGACCATGAGATTTGCAGTGGAGAAACACACAATGCCCCAGTGGGTCAGGTGTGGTAATGATCAGGACGACAGTGGATTACTGTCTGCCACCAGAATTCGAACTTCGGATCTCCAGTGTTAATCAAACGCCCTAAATCATTCGACCACCATCGGTGTGCGTATTTAACTAGTTCTTCATCAGAATTCAAGCTAAACAGTATTCATTGGAATTTGAAAAGCGAGCGGAACTATAAGTGTACCTATCCCACAAAAACACCGTGGAGCCTTCAAACAATACGCATAACACGGTCTGAACTCTACGTGAAATGCACAAAAACATACGCACACTATAAACTCGGCAGGAGTTGACGAAAAGTCATTAGAATTCTCTCAAGTATTGCTGTCAACTGTCTAATAACGATCACCTGAGACAACTATGGTTGTCTTCTGTTCACGCCAGTTCGCAGCGGGAACTATCATGGTTTGCGTATTCAAACTCGGATGCGCCAGACGAAACAAGAATCAATAAACAATTTACCTAAACTGGAACATATAAGTGAAGAACAGTCGCAAGAACTTTTCAGTGTTTTGGTAGTCAGTCGATGACTTGAAATATTTATTGAATTGAGATTTGAGAAATCTGTAAGGCAAGTCGCTCGGGGCTCAGAGGAAATTCTCATAATACACAGAAGTTCAGTTCATACGTTTTTTGGTTTCCGACTCCATAGTCACCCGCTAATTATGCATTCCAGTATTCAGTAAAACAATTTAAATGCAAATGCACCACTGACCAAAACCTAGCACGATGTCACTTACTACACGGCAAGGAGAACTTATGAATCCCAGCCTGGAAGCCGAACAAGTCCTACGTAGTGAATATTTCAACATCACTTTACCACGTCTTGAAGTGGTCACTTAGATCCATCCATATTCTAACCCCTAAGCACCTCAGTGGACGCCGGCCTCAACCAAGTGCCACAGGACTAGCACCACGATTGGCTGCGTCCCAATTCGTTGTGAACCTGATCACAGTCACTTTAGGATTATTTCCATAATCACTGCATCATCATCATCATCGTACAGCGTTAAACAGTAGGGCAAGCCCCACTGACCACTGCCTTTCTCATCATCTGGCACGCTGAATTAGAAAGTATGAATATACAAGATGGACTGGGAGGGGACCTACATGGGTGGGAAAAGGAGAGAATGCCCTAGTAGCCACCACACGGGATACACAGTCTAACTGAACAAACGCACATCGATCAATCGTTCTGATTTGACAGAAAGTGACAACACGATCGCTGCTGTTCGCGGTTCGCTGCCATATCCTTCGGTATCTCCAGCCAACTGGTTGAAGAATCTTTTGGACCCCAACCACGAAGACGTGAAGCACCTACTTTTCCTAAGTCTGCTGTACATTTTCTCATTCCTCGCTGCCACGTCATCTGTTGATCCCCACGTGGTTTCTTCCACTCCCCAGGAGGAACGGCGAATAGGACACGGTAAAGTATACGTTTGTTTTCCATACATGACACATGCCCCAACCAACGAAGTCTACTAATCTGGATACGCTGTGACAAAACGTTATCCGAATTAATACCCAATACTGGCTTTCTGACCTCAGCACTGCTTACTCGGCTATTCCACCCAATCTTAGCGATACTACGCAAACATCGGTGGTCGAAAACCTCAAGACGACGAATATCTTCAGCACGCAGACTCCAAGTCTCGCAACCATACAACAAAACTGAACGTACCGCTGCACAGTACTCACAACCTTTCAACTTCAGCGAAATATCAGGTCGGCACCACAAGTGCTTCAGACCAGCGTACGCCACTTAAGCCTTGGACATAAGCGTGCTCACTTCTACTACTGTGCTCCCATCTGCCGTCACGCTGCTGCCGAGGTAGGTTAAGTGATCGACAACTGACAGCACCTCCCCATCGGGTGTCGAGCTCAGAACCGTTGGGGTCCAGTCTTGTAACATCACTTTACACTTTGAAGGTGCAGAGCACATGCCGAATGGAACTACAGCTCTCCCAAGTCTATCTAGTGCACGTTGAACATATTCCGTGGATTCAAACAAGTAGACAACGTCGTCCGCGTAACCTGGGTTACATAGCTTTCCACTATTTCCTAGTTCGAAGCCTACATCCTGAGGATTTTGCAGCGCATTCTCCATTATTTCGTCCATGACGAAGGTGAACAGGAATGGAGACATAGGACATCCTTGTCGAACACCACTGGTAGTTTCAAACCGACCGGATGGTTCACCGTAAACTCTTACGCGACCAGAAGTGTGAGCATACAATGATCTCAGTAGGTTGACGAACTTCTGGGGCATACCTTTTCGATGAAGAGCACTGAAAAGCGCTGTTCGATTAACTGTATCGAACGCCTTTTAAGTCTAAGAAAACCATTATTGCCGGTCGGCAGTGCATGTGACGTGTTTCAAGTAGTCGCAAAGAATAAAAATCTGCTCGATGCATCCTCGACCTGGGCGGAATCCGGCCTGCTGTTCGCGGATGTTCCTCTCGCGAGCTGGGGTCAGACGGCGCAGCAAAATCGAAGCTAATACTTTGATGAATATCGGAGTTAGGCTAATCCCATGATGGTTACTACGGTCATTGCGTATTCCTTTCTTGAAGATGGGAACAACCAATGACTCGTACCAAATTAACGGAATACGCTCCTCCTTCCAAAAATTACGGAGCAAGATGGTAAGTGATTTTATCAAAACACTTCCACCCAGTTTGAAAAGAACTGGTGGAATTTCGTCGGGATCGGCCGCTTTTCCACGCTTAAGTAATCGAACGTTCAACTCTACTTCCATTTCCGATGGAGGCTCAAGTGATACTCCCCACGGAATTGCAATCGTTGACGCAGGAGTAACTATATTAGCGCGCGGACAGCTAAAGTGATGTAGTTTTACCGCCAGGGGTCAGTCGTCCACCGGTGTCGCGAATAAGCTTGAACAGTCTTTGACTGTTACCTAAAGCAGCTGCTACTTTCATTTCTTCGGCTATCTTGACCCACCAATTTTCGCGATCCTTCTTACGGTTTTTCGTAACTAGTTCCTGTAGACTTCTCCGTACCTTATTCATCTCCTTACAGTTCGAGAGCTGACATTTTTTCTTCAATAAACTGACCGACTCTTGCGAGATCCAGTGTCTTTGATGGACATCGGATCTAGGATCACAGGCGAAACCTGCTGCCACGTGCATTGCCTGATGGATGTGAGCCCCATGCTCATCTAAATTACTGTTCATCGTAGATCCTAGCACATGTGCCAACTTATGTTCATAACTGCTGCGAACTTCTGGATCAGACAAACGTTCTACGGTTAACCGGGTTTGCGGTTTGAGTGGGTGACCATGGAGCTGGAGAGATAATCGCATTAAAACCAATGCATGGTCCGATTCTACGTACGTGGACCAATAAGATCTAGTTCTGAACAGAACTGCGCCATCGGTTTCTTCCACCAAATGATCAATCTGACTGTAGGGTTAGAACGCCACGTCGCCGTGCGACGCGAGCTGTGTCGGAAATTGGTGCTAGACAAGAACAATCGGTTGTCTGCACAAGACTGGAGAAGCCTATCCCCGTTATCTGTACGTTCAGCGGATAAAGCACAACGGCCACCTAAACAAGCTTCTGACACACTGAGTTTGCCAACTTGGGCATTAAAATCACTAGCTAACAATACAATGTCAGAACCTTTACTGCTGCGAACGAGAGTGGCGAGTTCATCGCAGAACTTATCCTTCTGCATGTCAGAACTGCAGTCTGTTGGGGCGTACACCGAGATCACAAACAAATTGCACTTAACACAACTATCCTTTCGAACGCCGACTGAACCCTCTAGTCTTACAGCATATAAACGACTGTTAATCGGGATGCAGTCTAAAAGAGCAGCCTCAGTCTTGTCAGTCAAGACTATTCCTACACCACGTTGACCCGCAGCTGGAGCTACTTCGTCTCCTGAAGTGCACGGGAAATACTTGGATGAGATACCAGGAGAAGCTAGTTGAATCACGCTGCTCGGATCCTAGATAGGCGTTTCACTTACGCAGTAGACATCAATCTTCAGAGGGTCTATTGTGAGCGCTAGGCACGTCTGTTGACCAGCCTACATGAGAGTACGCACGTTGAAGGAGCCGAGATTCAGAGGCTGACGAGGCTTGAGAAAATGTGAGTTACTAGAAAGAGGATTATTCCCGACACTATTTGACAATGAACCGTTGCGAGTATCGGCCGTGTTATCAGTGGGGGCATTATGGGTGGATAGATGGGACAAAGAGAGGCGGTTGGGAACAGAAGGCAGAGGTTGAATAAAAAAGAGATAACTCACTGCATGTGCCCCGAAACTCGCTACTTGAAACGAACCCACATTTGAATTAGATACAAAGTTCTGTTTCATCATCCACAATACATTTTTATGCAAGCGGGCCGAAATCAAGTAAAATCAGGAAATACAAGCACGATGTTCGACAGATAGCCCTTAGTCACACAAACCGAAAAATGACAGCTCTAGTACTGATCAGTACCAATATTCGGTCTGTAATTGGAAATATTCCATTTCTAACCAATGTTCTGAATTCTCGGATTAACACAAACACCTGTGTGGCCTCTACTCAAAAATCTTGGTTAAATGAAAGCACTGAAGGCGAACTCGTTCTATATGACAACTCTGAGTGCTTTCATCAGAACAGAAAACAATGCAAGAAGACAGGCGGTAGTGTGGTAACTTACATCAACTCCGAGTGGTCTAGTAAGTCTGAAGTTGTCTCCGCTTTCTGTCGTGATGATGTTGATTGCGCGGTTGTTAAACGTCATCCTAAATTCTTGCTTTTTCGAGGCATTTTAACCAGTAATCTGTGCATAGCTCCCATTTACCCAAAAAGGAGCATCAACCTGTTCTTTGACGATTTCGTACCCGTTCGATCCCACTACTGTTGGACTGATGATGCACTGTCGTCGGAGATCTTGCTGATGCGCCTACGCATCCCTTACTTGCTCCTCGTTTAAGTGATCACTGTGATATCTCAACTACGAGAGAAACTGTTTTAGACAGACTTACCACAAACCATCCTGAAATTTTTCACTTACAATTGGAATCTGTTTCAACAAGTGATCATGCCCTCATTGCCATCAGACCCAAAGCCTAATCACGTTCAGCACACTGGCTACCCGTCAGAACGTAAATAAAAGTCAATTCTAGAAACTTGTCACCCGCCAACATTACCTTTCTTCCAAGATCTCTTTCCATCGTTTCTTCGTGGTTTTCTTCTACATGCTTCTTTTGCACGACAAACCTATTTACGAAGACAATGAGTGCGGCACTTGGTTTGGATTATCTTATGGAGACTATATTTTTTTAAAAACGGCAGAAAAGCTTCTCCGTTGTCATACATCTCTGTGAAGGTAAAATAAATAGGCCTATTAAATACACAACCAGTTTATTTTATTACATGATTGCGCACGAGTGCAGCTGAAGAGGTAATCACCCCATAGCTACGGAGGCCCACTGCATTAATAGAGATAACCGGTAACCAGAACATGAGATCTGGAGTGGCGAAGGACAACATGGGGTCTTAATAGTTCAGGTGTGGTAACGATCAGGACGACAGTGGATTACTGTCTGCCACCAAAGTAACCGGTGGTGGCGGGGATTTGAACCTCGGACCTCCGAGGCGGTAAACAAACGCTCTGAACCACTCGACCACCATCGGTCAGGTTACTATGAAATGTCACTCCTTCCAGAGCACACAAAAGATACAAAGACTAAATACATCACTTTTCCCACCAGTTCCTCCGTACCATAAACAACAAGCTCCTTCGGCACTGAATCCGGCTTTTATGCGGATAACGGGTTCGGTCAATAAATTACAACATAGATATCAACAGTCCAAACACCACATTTATTCATCCCTCCACAAACACTATTATCCTATAACTCGCCTGTTCTCTCAGAAGTCTTCGGGTTACTTCGAACGTCAAAAACAGCCTCTGCAATGGGTCCGGATGGTTTGTCCTCCTCTCTTCTCAAATATGGATAAAGTCCACGATTTGGAATGACTTCTTCCATTAAAAAATTGGTTAATATCGGTGCTTCGTCTCCTGAAACCCACCGCAGTGTTAACTTTTTCACATCCACCTGATTTCAGGCTGCGTGGCAAACATGGTACAATCGGGGAAGAAGGGGTAGGTAGAATCCAATTCCATGATTTGCTTGCGGGTGCAATACCTCCAAGCTACTCAGATCAAAGCAGGTAATTTTCTGAGAGGTTTACAACCGGAGCCTTTAGCTATCCAAAGCTTAATCCACAAGGCAACGGGACGAAGCGAGGGGTTGGCAATCCACGGAGGGCCGGTGACTGACTTCACAGTTCACACGACCTTTGGATGGAGCCAAACATCCTCGGTGTTCGGTACACCCCTCCGTCACAGACCCAGTGAGCATATCGTTGTACGCCTCATACGCCACTCGCGGTTGGTTTGGAACCAGGGTTTAACCATTTCCCCTAGACTGAATATCAGCCAACCCGATACAGTGCGCCGGGTACTCGCCGTCGCCCTCACACTCTGATGAAAACACCTCTACGAGAAGAGAGTGTTGGACTTCCTCGGCAGAAGCCGTTTGAAACACGCGGTCATTTGGGAGCATTTCGACAGGCATTCAGGGCGAGTAGCAATCTCGAAGCCTGAGACATCTACTCCCGACGATACTGAGGCAGTGGTACCTATCATCGAACATTCTACTTCTGACACTATATCAAAACATTTTCGTCCGGTCACCATCACTCCTACTGCGCTCAAGTTAACCGAGTGCATCATCCTTAGCCGATTTCGTTCTTCCAAATTACCCCGATCACTTTGCGTACAAACCCAACAGGTACACTCTGGACACATTTGTTTCAGTTTGCCATTTCATCTCAAACAGTATACATAGTTCCAGGAAATTAGTTCGTTATATCTTCCTCGACTATTCCCCTACTTTTGATTCAGCGCTCCGTCCCCTACTTCTTCAAAAGCTAGAATCGTATGGCTGTTCCACCTTAATTTCGCGGTTAAAAGACTACTTTCATAAGAAAATTCAACGCACTAAAATTGGTACAAGTTTGTCGAACTCCTTAATGAACAACTCTGGTGTTCTTCAGGACGCTGTTCTTTCTCCATATCTTACAACTACATATATTAGCGACTTATTCACCGCATCACCAGACCAACGTAATGAGTATGTCGATGAGGCAGTGTTATGTCAAACTATCTCCAATCAGCCATACTTCACCCGTTTTACTGATAACTTCTGCAACATTCAGAACTCTGTGGCCCATTCTGGCCCTAATTTCAACACTTCAAAAAGTGTTAATTGTATATTCGCTTTTTCTCGTTCCTAATACTCAAATGAACAGTCGCCTCTCTGATTTCCAAAGTATGGGAATTACACATTATAGCATATGAAAAATTCACCATGGAGATTCCTGTGGACCCCACTCATCCCCGGAGACACGAGTTTTATGCATGTCCTTCGCATTCTCCTACAATTTCTAAATATAGACGGATCCTCCGCAGCATAAATATCTCTCGTAACTCTACAGTGCCTTATTTAACATGTGTTCTGGTTGGCAAGATGAAAATCACAGAAAAACTTCGCATGAACTTCGATGGATGTCCTCGTTTTCAGGGCTGACTCGGTCAGATACGTAGGCGTTACAATCAGTACATATAGTCTCCGCATACTCTGGATTGTGTAAAAAAAACTAAGAAGATTCTTTTCAAATTCGTAGCCTCAGGCAGTTTCATGTCAGACGAGCTGTTATTTTTTTTTCTCTTGTCCGGCAATGAATTTTTACAATCTCACTCTACTGCTTTCTCGCAATCTAACCTGGTCTACTCAAGAAGGATTTTATTTCACTACAACACAACTTGGTTATCATAAGTCGTGTTTCTCTGATTCTCAAAGGATCTCTTATCTTTAGAGTATGCGATTTACACATTTGAGCCCGTGAAAAATTCTCTATGAAGACTCTTCAGGACAGTACGCATTTCCTGCACCATGACTTACCTGTATGCCGTTCACATCCCTCTACACATTTCGTATTTAGACTTAGCCCCTTCCGTATAAATATCTATCGCAACTCTACAATGACTCATTTAGCACGTGTTCTGGTTGTCAAGATGAAAGTCACAGAGGAAGTTTGCATCAACCTCGGAGACTGAATCAGCTCTTTTCTGCGGTATTTTTTCCGACTCATTTCAAAAGAACAATGATCAGTTTACTTTCTTTGTGACTGGAATGCGAATTTATTAACTAACTCAATACAATACAATACAAATGGTGCCCCAAAAGCTGCCGAGGAATGAAGATGTGATGGATATATTCACGATCGGTGGGAAACCCAACATACTCCAAGCAAATCTGCTCTTTGCGCGTGTGCTACGACCTGCGAGGTGTGGCAGGCATAAGCAGCTTCGACGCTGTTTGGATAAGACGTACACTCTATGGTTGACGCAGCCACTATGCTGGCCATTCTAGAAGACATGAACAACCTTCGATTCCTCTCCACAAGGAGGGAACCAACTGGGAATTCCAAACCTCAGAGAGAAAAGAGAAGTTCTCTATCAGGCTGTACTCCACTATCTCGAAAAAGAGCCGGGAGGTTATCGGAGCCAGGCCCCTTATGAATCTCCGGCTCAGTAAGGAATTCTGTCGAAACAGACCACGGGACGAGTGCCGGAATAGCTGTGTAAAGTTGGCGCTGCATGCGAGTTAGACCGTCTTAAAGTGCTTCGCCCAGCGATCGAGACCCCGCTGCTGACTGTGAATTGGCGAACCATCAAATGCACCTGCGTTCAAACGTCTTCAGAACAGTGAAGCTACTCCGACCGAGTTGGAGTGTAATGCCAGAAAGCAGTTTGGATATGATTCTGGGTAAGACATTTACTCTAATGCAACCACACGAAAAGCACCTACCATTTTTACAAAATCGGTACAATTAGCGATAAATACCATGCTTTTGAGATCTGTCACACTTTCCAGAGTACGCTGAAAAGTTTCGCTGACTGAAGCTTGTCTCAGTTCTTGAAAATGGACTGAGAAAATTCACTTGGTCCAACAGCCCTGCGTCGATTTAGATGACCTATTTCACAGATAACTCCCATTCGGATCGACTTGTGTGAATCACTGGAAAGTACACTATGAAAGCGGATCAACTGATTTTTTTCTTAAAGTGCTTTGCCTAACGTTCCTGAAAACCGATTGATCTAAACGGCAGGCTGGTGTCTATTTTTCACGAACGGATATGAGTAAACAGCTCAATGTACATGATTCTGTGTGAAGAAGGGTCACTATAGAGCTTAACTGCAAACATTGCCTACGTTACTACTACCACCGTACACTGTCACCGATTGTGGGTCGGATATAAAGGTGTTATCAAAATTGCCTGGACATTCGATTTTTTGGATTAATCTATTCCCCACACATAAGCCTGCGCCTTGGTGAAAGTTGCTACATAAACTGGAAAAACTGTGAGGTCCGAAATGCTCGTGTTTTGCGCACTACATCATTTTAGCATGACTAATGAGGACAAAACATGTTGTCATTCACAAAAATAGGTGTGCTTATCATAGGAACAAGTGTTCGATGGGCTCGTACATTGCCATTCCTCTCTTCTTTAACAAAGTGATGAGATTTTTCGACTTTCAGTACAACTTTTCTCAACGTAGAGAAATAAAATGGGTATCAAACGTATCGCGCTCATATGACCTAGAAGTTCAGGTCACGCACGAGAAATAAACCAAACGTTTTCCACCGGTGAGGCTACTATTCGCCTTGAGTTGGTGGTTGAACTGTCAGACATGATAACATAATAACTCCAAATATGTTCGCTGTTTTTATTTTGTCTGTTAGGCAGGCATATATCAGATAAGTCAGAAAAGTTTTCATTACGACCAACACTTACTCATCAATAACGAAAACCGCTAGTAGTGAATTTGACCTTCATCGGTTTAACATTAAACTGGTTTCTGACCTATGAAGTTCATCGTAAATTTTCATGATGACCAAGGTCACATGATTTGGAAGGTCAACGGATCGCAGCAGAACTAAAGTTACTAATATCAAGTTCTACAGAATTCTGCATTTCAATTTTGTTTAACGATATGCCATCAAAAGCTAATGAAAGATAAAGCCAGTTTCTCTAACGAATCTCGACAACATCTGTAGACAGAGACGAATTCCATTAGAAACGATGATTGTGACACTGAGAGGACCGTAAAGCAACTCACCAACATCTACACGACTTTCTCCGAAGGGCGTTTAATAGAGTAAATGTAATTAGATTAACTACAGACCTAAATGCCTAGATCGATCACCTAGAACCTGACGAGCGATTGTCTGAAGATGCAAGTGCCGCTTAAATGCGACGTACTCACAATGGTAAAAGTCCATGAGAACTTACCGTAGATTTCTTCGCATAACTTTCACCTACCTATTTCTGTTGAATACACCAAAGACCTCATTCTTTAAGCACATAAAACGTTCGTTTTAATTTTGAAGGCACAGAATATAAGTAGGTTGACGGTGTGGCCATGGGAAATTCTCTGGGTCCGACCTTGGCAGGTGTAGTTTTGGAAATGATGAAAAAGCAACTCTGTGATAGCATTCTCTAGTTTTCTATTTACAGTCGACATGTTCATGATAATTGATTTTTTAGATGAGACTTTTTACTCCTTTTGTTAACACCTTTAACTCCACTTATGCTAACTCGATGGGGGAAAAGTGAATAGCTCGTTTCAGGAGTAACAGAAAGTTAGGAAATACAGCCGATAAGCAAGGTACCGGGTAAACAGAGACGCGAAACCTCACACGACGACTCCATCTGAAAGACTGGAGGAAGCTTCCACACAGATATTGCGGTTACGTCACCGCATCAGATAAACGTACCACAGCCTTGTGGTTCTGATCATTGCGTCAGAAGTCACGATCTAAGATCCCCAGAATCATCTCAGGGCATTTCGCAAACTATAAATTATCAAAAAGTCATCAGTGATCTGTCATAATTCATTGGTCAGAATGCACTGGTCTACCGGTTGTACATGCAGTATGAGCGACCATCAGACTTGTGTCAGATACAGCAATTTCGTTGATGCCTCCTCATCTATTATCTTGGAAAAGCGAAGGAGTTCTAGTCAGTGTCTATCGTGCAAAATCCGAGAGTAAGATGAGTCTGAATGTAGAGGATTTTGCGTTCAACATTGAGACCTATTACCCACGTTGATCAACTTGTCTTACATAGATGCACGAAACCGAACAACCTCTCCGCCTAATGACTTCCGAAGGGCACGGTAATCGGACCACAAGCTTCATTTTTCATCATGTATAATCAGAACCAATATACACTTGGAAACAGGCAAATTGTTACCTACCACTCCACGGTGTATCCCTGACAGGGTGCACTTTCGGGGCAAAATCACGTGAAGCTGGGTGTGGGCCCCCTCCACCACCTCGACTACCTCCGGTGCGAGGCAGTTGTGAAGAAGCAGATGGTGGTGGTGAAGGTAATCGACCTGAGCGATATGGACTTCGGAAGCCTGGAGAAGGACTACGCCGTCTTGCACGGGTGTTGGTGTTCATCCTTCGGGGCGAAGTAGGCGAGCTTCCAGTGTGACTCACATTGTCTCGGCTACGCGGTGAGGGAGGAGAATCACGTCTGTACCCGGCAGAACGTCGAGATCGGGGGAGAGATGCCTTAGAGGATGAAGAAGAAGAGGAGTCCGAGTCATTTACATTACCGCCCGCAGCTCGAATTGCAGCACGCCGTTCTTCCCGTTGACGTTTCTCTTCCTGACGTCGAAGTAAAAGTGCTTGTCGTCGAAGACCCTCTTCTCTAGCCTGGAGGAAAGAAAAAGCAGTAGAAAAACCAATGCATGACAAGGATAACGTGAAAAAGCATCAAATGCAAAAGTAGATGTTAGTAGAACTTAGTGTGAATTTGTACAAAGCAGGAAGCCTATACACAGAATACGACAACAAATGCCAACAGTACGACCACCTAGGAAACTACAACAACACAAGGAACCATTATCACTACTTAAGGTTTTCGACCAAAATTGGTAATCAATTTAGCAGTAACACTCATCAACCAAGCGGTCGAAATACACCAACAGTTCTCACGGAGGAATTTCTGCCGGTGAAATTTCATTTAACTTTCAACTTGACGGCGATTGTTTGGCACAGTAAAAAACCGCGATCATATTAAGACATTCAACAGCATGACAAGTAAACGATGCAACCTTTAAAACAGCTTTCGAATCGAATTCCATTCATGATATACAGAAGGGTAGAGATACGTGACAAAGTTTTGTCATGTTTCAAAAAAGATGGAATTTCACAAAATTATTTGAAGGCAGCTTAAATTCTCAATATGGAAAGAAGTTCGCCTCTACATGACTATCATTATTCGAATGCTGATGATACTGAAACAGAAAAACTATCAATATGGTATTGGTAGATCAAATTCAACAGGAGGTACCAAGAAGCGGTATAAATCCTTGGTTATCAAGTCTGATAAAAAAAGTCTAACCCAAGCAACGTTAATGGACTTCGATGACAGGCGGCAACCCACACTTGACTTATTCAAACCCTCATCTATGTGGTTATCTATTACCGGTCTAGGGGTCATGATCGTCGGCTTTCTTTGGTTGTGCAGTAAGCCCTGAGTCTATGGGCATAATTCCCTCAGGAAACTCGTGTATGAGCAAGAAATAAAAGCACCACCCGAGGAACAGAAGCCCAAATTACTCAGAAAAAGTCCGGTGGGACCATGAGGATCAAATCCGTCGATAAGCATTTTAAGAAACCTATGCACAGTTTCTTTCCCTACAGTTGGTTAGCAGAAGGTAAACTACAACTGAAGACTACAGAAAGACAACGAATTGCTGCAGTTCAAATGTAAACTACTCGCTCAAAAAATAATCTATGCTCCTGAGGCTCCACACTGTCAGTTCGCAATATTTCAAATAAGCCCAAGGTCAGACACACCTATATATATACTTTCCAGTCTGACAGCCCACACTTCTTTATGTTCCTTTGAGTTCACGTGATCCTCACAAAGTGAAGGTTGTCTGGCGTGCCAAAGGAAGATGGAAATGGGGGAAGACATGCCACGGGATTACCAGGTATCTTGGTCTTTCAAGAAGGGCAGTGAGCAAGTAGATTGATCAGTTCAATAATATAAATCCCTTATTTGAACCGATGAGTCAGTATTTTCGTTATTCAAACATGATCGTCGAAGGTGTGTTTGGAAACAAATCCTTGAAACTAACAAAAGTGGTTTGGGGATAGCAACAATGTAGGCTCGATGCACGTCTGGGGAGCCATCCGGTGGGAGAGTCGGAGCGAGCTGGCATTTCTGGACGACGATGTCAATGGTCAAGTTTACCTAGAAGTCTCGATCCGACACATCTTGCCAATCTTGCACACAACTACTAAGGCGATTTTCCAGGACGACAACGCACTTGCAGAACGCTCCGTTGTCGTACGCGAGTTTAATGTGCATCACTGTACAAAGGCACTCCCGCGGTCACCTCGACTCCCCGGTCTCAACTCAATCGAATATTTGTGAGACCAGCCTGCAGGAAATTGGATCAGGGGCGATAATACAAATCTCTAGGACAGTTGAAGTCTGTCTTGACGGAGGAATCGGCCGTATGCCACAAGAAACCATCAGATGGTCGACAGCAAGCATCAGTCGAGGGGTAAATGCTGTTACATCATCCAAAAGTGGTTCGACCGTATACTAATGAGTGACCGTTTGAGAACGATCCCAGTATTCTATCGACAAAAAAAACATTTTGATTTCAATAAGAGATTTCACTAATATGCAATGTTTTCGGATGGGGGGAGCGGCTTTTTCAGGCGAATTGTGTACAGAGTTGCGTCGGAAGATCTTTATAGAAGCTCACGTCTACAGCGAAAATAAAAAATTTGAAGCACACGAGAAACCACACCGATCGGTTCCATTGCGTATCTTCTACAGCCAATGCGGAAAGCTTATCATATGCAAATGGATGCCAAACTGTCGGGGACATTAAGAGCATGTAATTAACTTGGGTAGCTACTACACAAAACAAACACACTCGAGCAGAAGTCGAACAAACGAAGTGGGATGGACGTACAGACAGTAAAAGGTCAATAGCATATTAAGCCATATGTAACGCACAGCAACAAGACAAAGGTAAATTTGAAGAAAATGGGATTCTGTGAGGAAGGATGCACTTAAATAAGGTCAAAGGTGTTCCCACGCGCCATATTGATTCAAGGACGATAAAAGGGGAGGAAGATACAGACAGAGAGAAACACTTCTCGTCTGCCTTCATCGCAGACTGCTTCTACGAGCGTCGAAACGACGTACTGGAGAAATTCGGTAGAAACGGTATTCGGCCATCGTAACCAAATGAAACTGAGAAGACAAATAATGAGCTTTTAACTGGGCAATGACGGTGTGTGTGCGTGTCAAATTGTTGCTCTCTCCTGGGGCAACAGATACAGCTGTAGATAACCTGGACAAAGCTGAGACTCAATTTCCTAAATATGCCGACTGAAGCGCAACATCCATCATAGGTAGGTAATATTCATTCTACACTAATGGGACGGGAACAAACGATAGTGAAGAACAGCAGAGAAAAGACCGGAACAGGAAAGTCCCAGTTTCAGAATGAATTTATGTCAGCAAACAACAGAGGTTTCCATTAATTAAAAAAAACATAAGTTCCTCCCAAAATTCTCCAATACACAACTCAAAATTCGAAATAACGATTAAATGTGACAGCAGGCAGTATTATCGCTGTCGTCTGATTTCCCGTCATGTTAAACTTATTGAGAACTAACGTGCATTGCAGCTGGAAGATAGGTCGAGGTGGTCAGTCCATGACATGACAAAGAGATATGAACACCTCGACCAGTGGACATGGCCAAGTAGGACGTGTCCGACTTCCGAGATGGGGTCCACGAGACCTGCCAACCAGATGGTTAGATGCACTAAGTCACGCGACAAGGTGTCGCGTCCAGTGGCGTAGTATTATTCAGGTTCTTTCTTTGTCTTCGTGATTTCCGCCCGTTACTTCGCATTTGGATCGTTTTCACTTAATGCATCGATTCATTTTGCCCCCAACTGGACAATGCTGCAGGGCAGAAAACGAAACATATAGGAGGTTCGTTTGCTATCTCGGCCGATAGCAATGACCATGGCGATCATTTCATCCAATCGCGCTCTAACTGGTGGTAGACAGTAATCCACTATCGTCCTGATCATTACTACACCTGATCTATTGGGATCTTATTTGGTTTTTCGCCACTCCAAGTCACAGGGTTCGGTTACCGGTTATCCCCAATAGTGCAGTGGGTCTTCGTGGCTATGGGGTAAATGACCCTTCCACTGGACTCGTGCGTAAGCATGCAATAAAAAAAATAACAACAGAGTATTTTCGGCGAGTACGAACTTCTGCCACAAGAAGTGCATAGACTCAAATGGCATCTTCCTGCATCTTCAAAACGTTGGACTCAGATTGGCCATGTAGTTATTAGTCACCGCTGACGTGGATCAATTGAAGATTGTCATTCATATCGGTCTACACCTGTAGATTCAGATCACGCCTTGATACATGCTCGATTCTGTTTACGTCTCGTCTGTGGTCGCACCAATGCTAAAGATACCAGTCCCGCAGAGCTGCTTCTAAACGATAACCAACAATTTGGATCGGATGGGTTGTCTCCATCGATTTGCAAGAATAGAGGCGAAGCTTTGGTTTCGGAGTTAACAAAACTCCTCCGGGTAATTTGGGATAGTAGTTAGATTCCCAGGCAATAGTGTGAATCGGTGATTGTGTCGATATATACAAGAAAAGCGACAGATCCATTTGTGAAGACCAGAGGGCGATTAACTTGGTAAGTACTGCATCAAAACTGTTCGCCGGGATCATTCTCCACCGATTATCCAGCGCCCGTGAAATGTGTATGAGTGAGAATCAAGTTGGTTTCAGATCGGGTCGAGGTTGTATCGACCACATCTTTACCTTCCGACAAATCATGCAGCACACGCACACCTTCGGCAGGTCCACAATATCTGTCTTCTTTGATCTGAAAGCAGCTTTCCACTCAGTCGACTGCAAAGCTCTCTTCCGGTACTTATTGATAAAAGATGCGCCAGATAAAGTTATTTCTTTTCCAATCCCTGTATGCGAACAACCGAGTTTGTGCTCACGGCGATCTTTCACCTGAGTCCACTAAAAGTAGTGGTGTGCGTCGCCCCTCTTCAAATTTGTAATAGAAATGATTCTTAAGACAGCATTATCCTCGTGTGAAAACAGCGACCTCGATCTTTGATTAGGTAGTAAACTGTCTTACTTAGAAAACGCGGACGATATCGTTCTTCTGAGATGGGAACCAGGTAAGTTGCGAGCTTTTCTGGATAACCTAAACAACAGCATAGCAATCTTTAGGATACGTTTAGCACCTTCGAAGTGTGAAGTGCTGCTGTAAAAGTAGGTTGGTTCTACACCAAACCTTGTGTTGGCAGGGGGATTCCTAACTCAAGTAGATCAGTTTTGTTTCCTGCACAGTTACATCTCCAGTGGTCAGATATCGAATGAGGTATCATCGCGTATACAGAGGGCGCGCTTGGTTTTTGCCAACCTGTCATCTGTGGCGCCGGCGTAACATCGCGTCATCTCTCAAGGATCGAGTGTACATTGCGTCGGTTAGACCCGTTCAGGAACATGGTCATTAAGGATAAAAGACAGGCTTACACTGTCGGTCTTTGGGCATCGATATCTCTATAGTACTTTTGGAACATGTTGGGAACACCGTATCAGCAATTCTGGGGTTAAGCGTAGGGTGTTCAGAGCTAGACGAGAGTTACTGAGTCGAAACAGGTTAAAGGGATTGAGACATATGTTGTGCATGCCCACCGACACACTTCTTCGGCGTAGAGTTATTTCCGAGGCGGGTAGTGGATGGCAGGGATACGAAAACCTCGACCAGTGGACATGGTCAAGTAGGACGTGTAGGATTCCCGGGTTGGGTTTTATGAGACCCGCCTGCCAGATGGCTGAAGACATAAAGCAACATAGCAAGGTGTTGCGATCAGTGGTGGAATTGCTTCCGGGCTCTCATTTCGTCTTCATGATTTCCTATCACTACTTTGGTTTCCGCTCTTTTTCACTTTATAGTTCTATTTATTCTGCCCTTATTTTGACGCTGCTGCGAGATAGCAACCAAAACCAGAGCTCAGAAGTGCGAGGCTGATGACTGATTGAACTGACCTGAATGGGTGACGGCAGGTTATAGGCCACCATATTGAACTTCGGCAGATGGTGTCTTCCCTTCTTTTGTCTTTGCACATCACTACCACAAAACTACATTACTTATGTCAGCCTCAATGTTAGGGTTGCCGGTACTCGTACATTGGTTTCCTATTGCTGTGGGGTTTATACATGCCTAGCCGTGTTTGCACCCGCGATTCGGCGCGCGTCGGGTTTGAAACAAAGCTCAGCGGAACACGAAATCCGGTAGATCCTTGCGAGCAAGACACAAGGCGTAAGAATCGAATACAAACGCGAAGAGGGGATTTGTTTGCTACTGGTCATAGCTATCTCATCCCGACGTCAACAAATGTCAACGTTTTCTCCATTTAGTATCATGCATTCTACAGTTGGGCAGTGTGGGGTTTACAAATCCTAATCTTCAAACCCAGTGGTCCTGCGGTAATGAGATCTGTCCCTCTCACTTTAGCTGCATGGGTGGGAAAACTGACCCAGGATAAAGAGGAACCTGTTAAAGAATTCTTAAGCACATCTTACAACTAAAAATATCACTGAGTACCGGGTCTGAGAGCATTACCGCTGGTCAAAAATATCAGTATGGTTCATCATAATTCATGTCGCAACTTAACGCTAATTTGAAAGCTTTTTCTCACACATGATAAAACCAACAAGCAGCCAAAACATCCTGAGCTGTCCAACAACCTCCCTTACGTGATCTACTGAGATGACACAATAGAATGAGTAGAACTCACAACCCCATTTGATAGACCTGAAAAACCTGGCCCTGGTATCAGAGGCAACGGCAACCACAGTTGTTGAGATTCAGCCAAGCGACAGAGAAGCCGCAACCACTTATACCTAAAAGACATTATGGAAAAGCAACGGTTCGCTACGAAGAAACATACACAAGTGAGAAATTACTACAGACAGTGGTAAACGGTAATCTAAACATAATGCAAAGCGATCTAGGAAATCTAATCTCGCATGCGTTGCTGTACATCAGACAGGGTTGGCATCATCATCATCATCGAAAGGCGCGTCTTACTTGACGTTCCTGTTCCAATTGTACCTGTTTCTCCAGTTCAGCTTTCTTGTCCGCATTGACTGGAAATAATAGAAATATAAGAGTAAGCAAATATTCGATGATTCAAATACGTTTAGGAGTCCGAACACAAATGTGTGCTGGAAAATCCCGATATGCACACACTGAAATATTTGGAGACATCAAACACATTAGCATACTTCGAGGTTACGGATAAGAGCGCTGAAAGGTTGAAAAATTAAAAAAGTGGACACATTTCATTCCTGTTTTCCAATGCTTCTGGCATAGGAATGTCCATGCGAAAAACGCATCCGCGTAACGGTCACCAATGAAAAAACCACCCCAACTTTGGTCCCAGGACCGCGTTGTTCGCTACAGAGGTCTCACTGCTCTGCCACGGGTGCAAGAGGTGGTGGATAGCTCTGTGTGATTGTGTGTGTGTCGGTGAGGTCAGATCTATTGCCTAACTGATTGACTGTCTCGTGCTAATCACATCGCATCCGGCTCGGACCATCTTCACTTCATCAAATCCGAGATTGACCCTCCTCTAACACATTGTGACCGGGGTGAATGGATGCGTCCGTGTGCGGATGAGTGGGGAGATGGAGATGGAAGGTACAAGACCGACACAGACCGAGCATGAGGTGAGCATAATCAACACACGCACACACAAGATGGCATGAACGAACTCAAGAACCCTAAAATGTTACTTGCCATAATCCGCATCAGGTCGGTCAGGCGGAACACAACATACCAACTCCAAGAGCACGCAGTGTCATTTGAGTGAGTGAGAGGAAAGGAGCAGGTGACCGAGAGCAAAAAGAAAAAAAATGAATCCAATCGCTCCAGGGGACATGAAAATACCCAAACGACAACCGGTTCGATCAGATCCGACAGGAGACGCACGCAAACCCGACGGGGGGTTGTTGTACTACTAGAGCTAGGCAAAGGTGCGATGGAACAAAAATAAAAATATGTGGATGTGCTTGCAGCATCATATCAAGTTTGGTGCAGCAAGGGCACGTGTAACATTCAAAATAGGCAACTAGGACCGAACCAACTAATCGGTAGCGAACAGGACAGTGATGAGGATAATTGTCACTGATAGGAACGGTGAAAATATTAGTACCGGAGAAAATACAAAAGGACTTTTTTAAATAGTGAATAAGTGCTGCATTGACTCTATAACATGAGTAATCTACTATCGTATAATTAACCATGAGCCCAAGCGCGGCGGTTTGGCTTAAACACAGAGAGACAGGCAAATGAGAAAAGTAAGAGCGTGTACACAATGAGAGCAGCCTCGTGACTTTTGATCGCGCCACGTGGCATCGTTCATCATCAAGCTGAACAAGGTGAAACCGGGCGAAACCTCGTTTCGTGAGTCGGGGTAATTTGTGTATACGGTATTCATAATCACACTGGTGCTGGATTTGTATTGAAAACAGAAACTGCATGGCTCCGCTAGTTTGTGTTACTGTCATAAAACGATTCCGCGAAGTTCCGTTGAATATAACTCTGCATGGATCGGCAGTAATAAATCAAAGCACCCACAAATGCTTCTCATATTTGATTGTGACCGCAAACTGTCATTATGAAGCTAAGGAAAAAATACACCAGGACTCGTCCTTAATGCTCTTGAACAAGAATTTTACGGATATAGTTGTTGTGGTCATTGATTTCAATGCCATGATAGGATGCCCAAATAAGCCACTCCAACCGACTGAGGAGATAGAATTGGTCAAATGATGCGAATGAATTTTGATCAAAGACTATTAGTCGTAAACGAAAATTTCTCGCACTACAAGGATTCTGACCACGCCGTCACATTGATGGACATGAACCACGGCGTCGGTGTGACATCCGCTTGTCTACCAAAAGTCGAGTGTACACTGCCGTCATCAGTCTTGCAGAATTCAGAAATATGGTCGTTACTGGCAAAACACAGGTGCAGATTATCGGTGTCAAAACATCGATTTCGTCGAGGTATTGCTCGAATATTGTTATCAACAATGCTGGTGTTGCATGTTGATGGACAGTCACTGAATCTACACAGGTTATGATATCTCAGATGTATTACGCATACCCACAGATAGACTCCCTCGGTGCACATTGTCCGTTGAGGCCGTTGGAAGATAGGTCGAGATGGCCAGTCGCTGACATAGCGAAAAGGCATGCGAACCTTGACCAATGGACTTGGTCGACTAGGACATTTTAGGATTCCGAGTTAGGGTCCACGAAGCCCACCCACCGGACCGTCAGCGACAATAGGTGACAGGATTAGATGTTGCTTTCAATGGCGAACTTGCATTCAGACTCTTTATTCATCGCTGTGATTCCCCCTTTCCTTTCTGATTACTTTCTCCTTATAATTCTATTCGTTTTTCTCTCGACTCGACGATGATGGTGACCAAAACCAGGGCACGGAAGTGATAAGTCACTGGTTGAAAGCAATGAACCGAATTGACGCTACAGTAAATTAACCAAGTAAACTGACGGCTCAATAAATGGAACGCATAAGCATTGTCGAGAACAACCGATCACAAATTTCGAGCGACAATTTAGATCATCCACATATGCACTTCACGTATTGTAGTCTAACGTTCAATGCGATGTATTTTTGTGAACCAAGCTGAGTATCGACCACACCATCCCTACTCGACAGACGCGAGAACAAATGGATATTTTACAGACCTTTTATCACTTTTTCTGCCTTAGAAGCGGCTTCTCAACATCCGCTTGGGTCTTGACCACTGTCCCTTGTTCAATAATATGCAGGTGGGGGAATGTTGGGCATACAGATAGATCACTGAACATTCATGAGTCAAGACCCAAGTAAAATAACACTGATAAACATAAAAATGCTCAAAAATGACACCATATGTCCAAAAATGAAAAATACCGTTACAGGACGGATTGGGTCTCACAGGAAATATTATCCTGGAAGGGAAAACGTCGGCTAGAAGAGACAAGCTTTATCTGGACATCTTAATTTTATCTGATAGTTAGATATATCAGATGAAGCGTCATGCATACAAAAAAAACGAGTTTGACTTAAACCAATCCGACATATTTGTATGCGGTCGAGTAAAGTGCAGTGCTTTGTTTGTTTTTCATTCCATACATGCGCATGCTTGCAGTGGAAAGAGCACCGTACAGACTAGTGCAACCATGACCCTAGAACTTGGAGTGGAAAATAGTGTAAGGTCCCGGTTAGAGTATGACGATACCAATTTATCGTCTATCGTCAGTCGCTATGCGACTCCTAAATCCAGTTGTTTCGAGTGGAAAAAATATAGACTGTCGACATCTGAGCACCGGTATTTTCGTACTGTTCGGACCCAGTGGGAACACGGTAGCAGCCACGTTGCAGCTGAGCTCAATGTGCGCTTAAACTGTTCGCAAGGACGACATTTTCTGGGTGTCTGACGCTCGTGAACTCGTGAGCATTAGGCTGGGCTCATAGATGATCGAGATTCTGAGGACCGTATATCACGATGAGGGTTTATCGTTTTTCAGTTAGCTGTGGCATTCAATCTTAGAATTTCATATGGATTGGTAGACAATGATGATGTGCATTATTCAGTGGGTTTTTTGGTTAATAGTGTACACCAGACCTTTGATGGACAAACGAGTGTCACGTTGATGCCTGACTCAAGCTGGAAAAAAGAAACACACCTTCTGTACACGCGATGACACTTCATCCGATATGCAACCTCCGGAAGAAATGCAGCCGCCCACATAACCAAAATTTTTTAACACCTCAAGGTTTGATGTAGAACCAACCAAGTCTTGCAGCACCGCGTTGCAAAATGCACGCTGAACATTGCTATGGAGTTAATCAGGCTGTTCAAAAAACATCGCGATTTACCTTAAACTTCACTCAGAAGAGCTATGTCATCTGTGTACTCAACGTCTGAAACTTTTAAATCTGGGAAAAACTCAACACCACTAGCCTGACGTGACAAGAAGGCGGCCTCTGGGATGAAGTTACACGGAAAAGAAGACAAACCACGTCTAAAATTGAACTACGACGAAAAGCCATCGTTGGTTCGAACTTGAACTCGATTATTCGTGCACAGAGATTTGATGATGAGAGCTGCTCCGGCACATAGAAGTACAACATGGACCGCGGAACTTGGCTTTCTTTCCACTAGGGAGGGGGGGGGGGGGGCATGTAGACCCAAACCTGCCCTATGCGGTGAAGTCTATTGGTTAACATTTGCACATCCTTTCGTCATGTCGCGGACTGAATACCTAAACTTGCCCTCCGATTGTTACAAGCCTCAGAGAACAACGTACGAGGGAGTGAATCTACCAGTTGACATGCGCAATACATGTCCCAACCAAAGAGACCTGCACATTTACACACACAAGCAGGGAGACTTTGAAAAGACAACTGGTTCCATTCGATATAATTCATAAATGAAGTTCCTTAAACTATTATTTGGGCGTTCGAGGCCAACATGCTCAATCACACAGAGAGGCTGTTGAACAACTGCGCTGCGCTGTTTTCTTATGAAGGTTTGTTAAGAGGAATCAGGTCCATTTACTGACTGAACGATTACAACAGTAGGGACAAACTTCACAGACATCACAAAGAATGGGTACCTTGATGTTGATTTTCAATAGGTCAGGCGTGAGTGAAAGACGGCAAAGGGTAAGTTACTTATCATTAAAAATGATCATTGCTGTTTGAGCTGAAAATCGCGATTTCCAGCAAGAGATTGTTATTACTGGATAACTAACGGATTGAGGTTTACAAGACGAACGACCATGTTCTATGTTGCATCATGTTACTAAGACAGGTAACAAATACAGCAAAGTAATGAGTATGAAGACAAACTGAACGCAGATTTCCTGGCTTGCATCTCTAATAATTAACAAGATCTCTCAAGGTTATTGTGTTCACGCCACGTCTTTCAGTGTACTGTGCAGACACTTGAAATGTAGGCAATTTTGGACGGACGGAAGAGAGGTGAATTTGTGTGCGTTGGAAAAAGCGGCTGCCACACAGCTGATAGCAGAAATCCCAAGAGGAGCATAAATAAACAGCACTCGACTGGTACGCTACAAGCGACAGGCAAAATTAAAAACCCCGAATGAGTCTGTGTGGATGAGTAAAGAAAAGAAATACATGAGGTATCGCGAAAAAGCCGCAGAATAAAAACAGGAGTCAGCTGGAAGGGTGATGGAGTTTTGAAAGCAGGAAGAGCGAAAAAATTAATAGACGTATTTCTGATGAATATCTTTGGGAAATTCATTTTCCAAAATTGACAATCACCAGTGAGCACAATATTTCGGTGAGAAGATTTACAAAATCCTCGCTTCAAGAGAGTTAGAAGTACTGTGTGACGAAGTATGACAAACGGAAAGAAAGCACTTACATGCTTTGGTTAGCTGGGTCTGAACACGGCGTTTGAGCAATTCTTGAGGAGTGAGACGAGGTGTACCAAGGCCAGCATTACAAATTCCACTGTTTGAGGTAGTAGGCTGTTAGAATTAAGATAGAGCGAGAGAAAAGACGGATAAATTGATGTATTTAACAGAGCAAGAAGTGGCGACAGAAAAATGCTTTCGGGTGGATAGGGGTTTGGAGGTGATGTTGCGTCAAATGCAGATAACTATCCAACGAGAAATAAAGGGGACCAGCGAATTTCAAAGGTCCGGGGTTCAATTATTTCACCTTGTACAGCAGAATGCGTGCACTACTAACAACGGTCGATCAGTCAATTGATCAGAGAAGGCCTGCATCGCAGATGACATCCAAGCAAATGAGTCGACGTGGCTTAAGTGAATTCAGTTTAGGATTCTTCTACTGAATAGTAAATAGTAGTACAAATATGGATGCATGTTTATGGGACTCCGCAATGAAAGATTACTAAAAAACGATCTTAGAGCATAAACTAGGGATATGAAGGGCAGTTTACCTTTTGTCCGCCTATTAATACCGCGACTGGTGCATTAACGAAACCATGCCCGTCTACAGATCGCTTAAAAAAATATGCGCATGGAAAATAAGTCCGTGACGAATAAAGTTACCTTACGAAGACCGGAAATTACGCCTGCGAAGTCTGCATGAAGACCACTGCAGGAATATGTGGACGTATGCATCGAAGACAACGATGAATGCGTACTGTAGCATGTAAGAGTGACGTTAGGCAGACTGCTAAATGCCGGACTACCGCTTTAATTTCACGCGTGATGAAATTTTGGATTAGGTCCCGAAAGGGCGGATTTGTTGGATGTGCGTAACTTGTGACTTTTACCAGGGAGAAAGCAGCTGTCTGCAGTGCTAGAAGGTGCATATTAAGCTGTTGGTAATGTGTTGATAGTCCAAATCGGACAGAAATAGCACGCTTCAGAGCCAAAGTCTATGAACTATGCACTGAATGTAGCGGTTAAAGTGGCCATCCATCAGCCAAGAGGACGGCAATAACAGAAACCGAGTTATTAATTAAGTTATCGGTTAGCTGATTTAATGGTGTAACTACAAGACAGTCACTGGTCATGACATACCACCACTTTAGTTAACATCGCTAACTATCGGTTAGGTGAACCTAGTCAAATTCATTCGGGAAAATCCACACACGTCCTACGCGGCCTAGTCCACTGAGTTAGTTTTCCACACTCTCCTTCCGTTTTGCGGACCATCACATTTACCCATTTTAAGTAATTTGCGCGTAAGAGAGAACAAACTTAGGGTAAAGCGCCCGGGGGCAGGTTTGATAAGTGAATAGTAGTACATTTCAATGTTCGAAGACGTGTACAATGGACACGCAACTCAGTATCGATAGCATGACACATTTTGGGGCTATGACTGTTAGGCCGAATTGATTATTACACAAATTATTCCCTGACAATGCTTAATAAAGGCAGAGTCCATTTAATACTACCAGCGGCAAGCATTCGTCAGTTAAACATTGAATTTCAGACGATGCAATCACAAGACTGTAGGGTTAGTTCAAACACAAATGTTTAACAGGGCTGACAGAGTGGGGTTTTCGGAAAATGAAGAAACACTAACAGCATGTCAGGCACATGAAGAAGAGGCATATGGGGATGATAGAGGCTTATCAGGTGTTAAAGTCAACTGACTTTGATCACGCTGCTGGAGTTATGGTCGCCACTGTTCGATTCAGCAGTAGTAGTCATCTTACCCGCGATGTTGTGAGAATCCGAAGTGCGCCTGGTCAATACAAAGAGAGAGTGAGGAACAACGGAAAAGTTGGATAGGATACGGAGGAAACGGAGGGAGGGGAAAGGTGAGAACAATTACTATGAACACGCGAATGATAGAGAAATACAGCCTGCACGCCGGTGGATGCCGAAAGAACAAGTCAACAAATGTGGTAAAGTGATAAGCCAATCAAAAACAACAGCCTCAAGAAGACTGACTAAAAAGACGCAGTATACAACAGTACATCAAACTATTTTCACACTGACCGCTTAACTCCGGCTAGTGATAAAACGTTTGCCCAACTTGTCAGTTAGGATGGCACAGTGTTTAACAGAGCTGCGTTGCATACACACAGTGGGAGTGAAATGCTTAATTCATAATTTCTGTAAAATACGAATTCACTTGTCATAAGAAGTTCACGAACAATCTCTGTTGACTGAAACAAACTAAGCGACGCTTTTAAGGCAATCACTGAACGAGCTGATATCGTACCACATTCGAATATGAGCTTGTGATTGGAATTGTTTGACAATTGACGGCTAAAGGGAACGAATTACATTCAAACGAAAAACACTGACATCTACTGCAAGATATCTGATTCCTGTCACAACAGATTGGATTAATTCACGCGGTGGTCAGGTATTTGATGAAGGTGTTTATTGTGGGAGTACCGTATCAACAATACTAAGGTGTGCGGTGTAGAGAATTGGACATCAGTATCCGCATCAGGTACTTGATCGTAACGCGCGCTTCGCGTGACCCAAGGGAGAGATCATTAGCATACATTGGTCGCTGAAGCGAGCAGCAGTTAGAACACTGAAACATCCCCGCTAGCCGTTTCGGCACTCAGCCACCCTTTTTCATGTAGAATTCTTCTTCATTTAACTCAAATCTAATTCCGACTTTGTCATGATATCTATGGACAACACTTGGCTAGTATTGAACATCGAGTTTTCCTGTTTCATTGTTATCAACAAATAACGACATCTTGATATGAGGTGACACTGTGTAAAATTTTTCTTTGCAACCTAAACTGGTTTTTGTGGGTTTGCACTTTCTTATCCCTCCTTGTAACCATCTTGTTTTTGCCATTCCCACTGGAATATTGTTAGTGTGAATTAACTTAAATTTGTTCCTGTTACTCACGGTGGATCAGTTTTGTGAAGGCACTTCTAATTTAGATGCTGGTGTTGAAATTACTCCGATATTCCCCACTGGCCAGTGATCACCTCGATCTGCCTAGTAATGTCTCGAGCTTACACGAAACCAATTAAATAACTTGCAATCGCGGTTTTTTCATATTTCCGAAGTCCTCGAAAAACCCTACAGAAGAGTTTACGTTCAATTTTCGGGACTCGTACCAAACATCCGCAACGGGTTCTGGAACCTAGTCTCGCGAATGTTCGAGGTATTACTTTACTGTTAAGAATGTATGTGAGCAAAGGAGAGTCAAAAGCGGAAAACGGAACAAATGGTGGCTACTGGTTACACATTGATGTATCACCAATGGTGTACAAACCTATATCGCAATAATGAACTGAGTGATTGTTCACTATCAGAATATAATTTTTCGAGGGTGTTGGACAGTAGCTTTGACTAGTCCTCTGCGGACAATGCTACTACTCATAAAAATGTAAGTAGCTAGTAGCAAACTCACCGATAACGATGAGTGTCCGTGGGTCGGTCCGAATGCGTTGGTTTGCGATTACGACTATCGTTGTGCGCACCGGTATCATCTTCACTTCCATCGTCTGCATCGCCAGACAACCCAGAATTCTCATCTGATTCCAATTCGGGACGATAGTATCGTCGTCTAATTGGGGGTGTAGGCTCGCGATTGACCGGAGCATGCGACGACGAGGATGATAGTGATCTTATTGGTGACGGTGATCGCGATCGTGTAATGGAACGGGACGTGTGAGACCGGTTTGATCGGCTGCGCGTGAAACTAAATGTGGAGTACGTTAAAGACGGAGTGTGGAATCTTGTTAATGAAGGTGACCGCTTCGAATAAATAAATTCCCGCTAAGAAGTAGAGAAACAATGGATACAGTGAACGTAAGTCACTGGTCTTTGTTGGCTAGAGCTTAATAAGTGCGGATGACTCACTTCTGGTCTGACGAGCATGATTACGAGCCGGATAAAAAGATGACCAAACAGTGGTAAAGGACAGTGATCCAGAGATACAATATTTTGTCAATCATCTGGTCAGGGATGGAATAGAACTATTATAAAAAAGCAAAAAGTTCAACATCGGGCGTACTGACCGTGATACCGAGTGACGTGATGGGCCGGCGGAAGACGAGCTGGATCGGCCAAACGAAGGACGATGTCGATGAGTCGACCCAGTTTCGTCACGCCTTCTCGCATTTCGAGAAGCTGAATCTCGACTGGATCCGGTTCGTCGTCTTGTCATGGATCGACGTAGATGGCCTCCAGAAGCCCCTCTCCGGTTGTAGGACGACTTACCACGTCGGGACCGCGGACTTTTAGATCGAGACGAAGTGGATCGTGAATGCGTTCGACTCCGCGAGGCAGATGATGACGAAGAGGCGCGAAGTCGATAGCCATCCAAGGGTGACGAACTGTATGGTTTTGAAAAGTTCAGGATGCAGAGGACAATTTGGACACGATTCGTGATATATATTATGAGCGTCAACCTCCATGCAGTAGGAGGGATCTCTTACGGCCCTAGACGAGTGTACGCACCAGCAACAAGAACGACCGCACCGCAATTGGGAAGCTGCAATCTAACCGTGACTAACTGTGTTAAGCACAGGAATGGGATAATCAATAAGTAACAAGATCAACAAGCAGTAGGTAATGAGAATCAAGGTCGGCGTAAATGCAATGTCTAGGTTCCTTATTACACGGTTGTGCATGAGTGCAGTGAAAGAGGTTTACTCAATGGAATCAAAGATCCGCTGCAATATTAGGGATAGCCAGCAACCAGACCTTGAGACGAAGCATTGGAGAACTTCATAAAATCCCAATAGGTCAGGTGTGGTAACGAGTCGGACGACAGTGAATAACTGTCAACCAAGACGGTTTAGATAAGGGACAGTGTACCGACCAAACGTGTACTTGCGGCATGCAACAAGTTCAACACACCGTTTTGTCTATTCTAGATTGAGGAACCGAGGAATAGCTGATCCAATTGAAAGGTTTCGACACCTACATAGGCTATAGGCGAGGAATCGGTTGTGGACAGCAGAGTTGTATGCTACCGGGCGCGTACCTAGGCTGTGCATCCGTGAATAAGGTGTACCTACCAAATAAACAGTCGTGGACAAGCAGCGGCAGTGCTCAGGGATATGCCAGGATATTCCGCTTGATCAGTAATCTTAACTCCGAAACGTCATATAAATCTGCTGACGGCACTGTGACGCGGCCAGTGTGGCCCGTCACTAAATTAGGCTTCTTGTCGTGTTCCCTTTGTCCTGCGAGGTTTCTAGAGGAGACGAATGAACTATATGATTGGTCATCGGTTCATCTGGATTGACGCTGCTGCTTGCAGTACGCACTTGGCTGCGCAAGGGCTGGAGAACTGCTCCGGACCGGGCCACCGAGAATTACAACAGACGACAACGCAAACAGCCGTGGAAGACATCAATGATACAAAGATTAACTGTTATATTTTGTTGAACCTCCCACGCCCCATTTTATTAACTGTTGTTACGTTGACATCATGCTTGATTTCGAACCGGTGTAAAAGTAGTAACAATAATATTAGTAATACCCATTCCCTCGACAAGTGAGTTACTGCATACAGAATAAATCCCATAAGCAAAAGGAGGTTGTGGGTGAACATTCACGTAAGAGCCAGTTTACTAATCCTGCTCTTAAACAATGAGAAGTAGTAGGTAGATGAGAAGATGAAAAGAGGGAGTGTTCCACGGTTTACCAGTTCGGGGAAAAAGCAGACTGAAGGACAGAAGTACGGCGAGGAACTTCGTGCAAAGCGGGCATTCGCCGTCCCGATAGACACAATTCGTTTGTCGTCTCGGCGCATGCACCCACCGATTACAGCCTAGATGATAAGATAATTTCTACCAGATACTAAACGACCTCCTAAGTATAGGTACTACCAGAATTCGAATGAGAAAAAGGATCTTCGTTATTCAGTTCAGTTCATTCAACCCACCGGCGGTGGTCGAGTGGTTTAGAGCGTTTGCTTACTGCCTCTGAGGTCCGAGGTTCGAACTCCCGCAATCACCGGTTACTATGGTGATAGACAGTAATCCACTGTCGTCCGGATCGTTACCACACCTGACCTATTGGGATCTTATGTGGTTCGTCGCCAATCCATGTCTCAAGGTCCGGCTGCCGGTTATCTCCAACAGTGCAGTGGGCCCTCGCGGCTATGGGGTATATACCCCTTTCACTGCATTCATGCGCAAGCATGTAATTAAAAAAACTCCGCACAATTCTGTCTTTTGGTTTCGGTTGCTACCTCGCAGCATAGTCCGTCAAGGGCAAAAAGAACAGAAGCCAGTGAAAAAGAGCCGAAAGCAAGGTAAGAAGCGGAAAACACAAAAACAAGGAAAGTTACAATGTGACTACGTCACTGCCCGTACCACCTAGCCATATCACAATGTTTTCAACCATCTGCTAGGCGGGTCACGTAGACCTCGACCCGAGAGTTTAAACGTCCTAGTTGACCAAGTCCAATAGTCAAGGTTTTCACACCTTTTGTCATGTCATGATCTGAACACCTCGGCCTACCTTTCAACCATGACCTGCCTCGGAAAACAGCGTACACTAAAGAAGTTTACCGGTTGGCATAAGCCATACATGTTCCAGCCACCATAACCTGTTTAGATTCAGTACTTGATCCATCCTTGAAAATGGATGGAGACAAGCCATCCGATCCAGCGGCTTTTTATCTTTTCAAGTAACTTATCTCCCGCATAACTATTACTGATGTAGGATTGATATCTATCTGTATCGGTTCTCTTGCAGGTATACGCGGAAGGTCCCCTGTTGGACTGGACTTTAAAGTCCTCCGCCGGGTTTCTTGATTAACTCATTTACACTAGGTCTCTGTGGACTGGTACCTCTAATGAAACAGTAAAGGTTGCGAGTATTGTCAGTAGACACAATCTTCTCCATTTCCCTACATTTTGCGATCCACCACTGCTCGCGGTCATTTCTCAGGATCCTAGTCAGTTGGCATCTCAGGTTTTCACGCACTTCATTGAATGTGGCAATCGAAGGGACGGATCTACGAGCATCCAGCAGAGCAACTGATGTCGAAGACAGCCACCGACTGCGAGACCTACTTGAAACGGAGTCTTGTGTGGAACTGAAAACGGCATACAAGGTCTCTTTGATTTGCTGCCGTTGTTCACTTGGGTCCCGAACATCTGGCTGCATCGCTCACCGCGTAGACAGTCTTGTCTAAAATTCAGAGCATCGGTTATCTTTCAGAAGCAACTGCGCAGGACAGGCGGCTTTGGTTTCGGTGCGAACACTTACCCTGGCGTGATCTGAATCCACAGGTATAGACCAATATGAATGACAATCTTCAAATGATTCACGCCTGCGGTGACCAATGACAAAATGGCCAATCTGAATTCAACGTTCTGAAGGTGTGCGAAGATGCCACGCGAATCTACGCCGTTTCTTGTGGCGAGAGTTCGTTCTCCCCAGAAATAATCTGTGGTCATAGAACAAATGGATGAAAAGATCGCCGTGGTCGACCGGGATGAAAAATAAGCCTTCTGCGTGCCCTTCGGAATCCCCCAAACGGCCAACTTGGACGCTGAAATCCTCAGCATTGACAATCACGTCCGCCGAATGCACGATTTAAGACGCTGATTGTAGGAAACACGATCATGCAACCAAAAATATTCCAACGCACAAAGGAAATTGTCAGTGCGACTCGCGTTGAACTATGCGACAGAACGACAAGTAGTCCGGGTTAAGTGGATTTATAAGGGACATGTTTGGAGCTGACTGGATGTGTGCACATTCGCACGATGCTATGTGTTTGGGAAAGACGTGAACGCTTAAATGACCCAGTCACGTCTGCGCGTGTGATGTATTTCCGTCCGTGATAGGTTGTGAACAAACGAGACAAGAAAGCTGGGACGGGGGAGGTTGCCATAGTCGCATTGTTAAAAAAAAGACAAGTGAGGAACGTACAGGTATGATGGTGAGCATTTTTAATGTCGGTGAAACAGGGAGGGGCATTTCCCTCAAACTAAAGTACAAAGTCTTGTATCACGTTGCGAAGATTTTTGTCGAGAACACCCTGATTTCAAAAACTGAAATTTCATTTGAAATTTGGTTACACCTGTAAAGCGAACAGGGCTGATATCGTAATTTTGGTGGGAGATATGAATGCTAGTGTAGGTCGACTGTCATCGAACGAGGCCCTTTTAAGTTGGATTCCTGTCGCTCAGGAATCAGGGTACGGTTTTTGACTGCATGACATGATCATTGTCCGTTCCTCGCAAGCACGAACTTTAGACGCTCCAATAAACGGGACAACGTGGTGTCCACCCTTTTCGGGTCATCAATGGACCAAGATCGATCACATCACAACAAGCCACAAATGGTGGGAATACATATAAGACTATCATTTGCACTGGAGTACCCCTCCCCCATTGATTCCGACTACGCACTGGTTTGTATTAAGCAGTCCATGCACTTCCGTGAACGCACCAAACGGTTGCTGCTAAGACGGTCAGAATAAGAAAAGCTTTCTGACCCATCTTCCAAAACACTAGTAGAAAGGCTAGATACAACCCAACCAGAAAGAATTAACCAGCACTGGTCGCTTATTAGGAATGCTTTGCATTCCGCTGATCTAATAAACCGTGGCCTGTTCTGTCGTACCACAGAATCCTGGATTTTTGTGCATCCTCGACGCACACCAGCCGATCCCGAGAGAAAGCAACAGAAGTGAAACACCACTCTCAACGAGACGTGCATATAACTAAATTCTTCGCATGGACAGCG
This sequence comes from Fasciola hepatica, assembly GCA_948099385.1. Classification (NCBI taxonomy): domain Eukaryota; kingdom Metazoa; phylum Platyhelminthes; class Trematoda; order Plagiorchiida; family Fasciolidae; genus Fasciola; species Fasciola hepatica. The sequence goes on from CANUEZ040000092.1 coordinate 6,213,779, forward strand.
AAATCCGGCGGTCCTAACGTGTACCAGAGATGAACGTTCTGCCGCCATGGGAGAACCTCGAAAGCCGTTTTATCTCATCCGAATCGCCAGTAAGAAACCACTTGGTGTGAATGGAATGATATGTGAAGTTCATGGCTCGCCAAATCACAATTAGCAGCTGCGCCTTCAACACCGGGCAGAGTATTTTCAAATGCAATCAGACTGGTCATCGGCGTCAGCCTTCATATTAGCTCTTACGGCACGCGACCGTGATCCTTTTCGACAGATTCACTAACCGAGGTGGAGATCCACAGGGAAATTCAAGCGCCAGAATATCATCAACCACCGGGTTCCAATGGCCTTCCTCGGGCCCCTTCTAAAGTTGAAGTGCAGCTTGAAAGAGAACTTCAACTGTTGTTCTCAGGAGTTTCGAACGGAGAGCAGGTACCCACATTGTGAGGGAATAGATTGGCATACCCATCTTTAAGAAGGTCCAGTGCCGGCGCTAACCATAAGACTGGAAGCCTTATCCCCAAAGCTTAGAAGCTGCTTGCGTCTATCATACTCCGCAGATTGTACCGAACCGTGAGAGGCAGACTCGAGAGAAACAGGCTGAATTTCGTGTCGTTCATCCATATATTTAACAAATCCTCACGCCTCGCACTGACATAAAACCAAAACTGCATAAGGACCTACTGCGAAACTTCGTCAGTAGGGGAATACATATGAACACAAACTGTTGCTCTTTGGACATTGATTCCTTTGCAGTATCGCTGGAATATGGTGGGAACAACTAGTCAGCAATGGTGACTTTAGGCACGGGTGTAGGAAACCAGAGGTCAGTCTCTGGAACAAGCGCTCAATCTAACTAGGTTGTGGTTGGGACATGGGTGACACAAATCGACCTATATAATCTCTCAGTGTACGCTTTTCTCCGAAGCGGGTAACGATTGGAGCAAGAATCAAAGTGGTCAGTACACGAAATTACGAAAACCCTAACCAGTAGGATGTGTTAGGCTTTTGGGTTGGCGTAACCGAGATCCACCTGCCAGATGGATGGAGATATGTGGTGTCGCGATCAGTGGTGTAGTTGTATTTAAAATCTATCTTCGTTTGCATGACTCTCACCCTCGATCCGTTATTCATGTACTTCCATCGATAATATTGCGAGGATGCCACGAAGACCAAAGCACAGAACTGCGAGGTTTATGAGTGAAAGACCTGAACTGATGAAGGAAATCTTCTGAGGAGTCAAGACGCTTTTATAGCTTTGACTTTGACATAGAAGAAGTACAGTTCTAATAATGTCGGGAAACCGTTGCTTGTCACTGCAATTGACGAACAAAAATATCTTTGCCATCTCCTCTACCTTCCGCTTATTCTCGATAAAGAGACCGACCGACCAAATTCTCCCAAGGTTCTTTGGCATAGCTGCGACAGAGAACGGCTCATTCCCGTTGTCACACTCACGTGTTTACAATCAACGACCCCATCGCGACCGATGGTTAACCCCGCTGCATTTTCATACTGATCCTAGTTTGAGCGTGTGCGCACGCACACAGACGCACTCACTCTGTCACTCAGTTTTAAATCAAGGTCCGTCTGTCTTGTGGTCCTTGTGATCGTGAGACCTGTAGTCCACAGGTGAACTGAACTTCGATGTCAATCGCAGCGGAACACGTAGCCTCATCCAATTTACCAGACTTGTTTACCGCCCGTGAGCGCCGACCTTACGGCCATAATCTATGAGACGGCCTGCACATAACCCGATGTTGGAAGTGAGGTGATAATAAATATGTTGCCACGCCTAATGGCAGTCAGATTCGTATAAAATTCCCATAACCGGTGCGCAATTTATAAGTCTCAAAACTGATCAAAGTTCGAACCCTGCCATTGCCGGTCACTATGGTGGTAGACAGTAACCAGTGTTCGCTCGGACGACCACCGCACTTGACCTCTACGGGGACCCTGCGTAGTTTTCCACTCAAAGTCACGGGGTTACGTCGCCTGTAATCCTTGACGGATCAGCGTGCCTCTGTTGTCACAGGCGAGTCACCTTCCCCGCATTCATACAAAAAGACCAAGTAATCAATCTCGAACAGAAAAACGAACTTCTCTTACCAAACAAAACATGTACATTGATATTTAATAAATTCTACTTTTTTCTTCCATGTTTGAGCGTCAGTATAACATAAGAGATAACTCACATAAACATGGTGCTTTGCTGTATTATTGAAGAGTTGAAGATCTCGACCCTTGTGAACAACATAGCGTCCCGTGGAGTCGTAGTATTCCGGGCGACAGAACGGTCTTTCCCCATCAAAGATGACCGGTGTCGTGTTTTTAAACAACTTATTTGCCTGTGATTTACAGCGTACGATTGCTAGCATCAAGGCAATGGCCGCAGCGCACAGTAATCCTAGTCGACGTCAATCCTTTTCTGCACTAGACAGAATATCAGGGTTAGCATTTTACCTACTTCATCCTCTACCGAGTACTGCTTATTCGCTGCCGGATTTAAATTTTTACCAGAAATTAGGAACCACTCTTGATCTGACAAACTGAGTGGCATGTTCGCTGACCGGGGAAACTTGGCGATAATCGTTTCATCAACAACCGACGTGGCATCATTTGTGTGTACGAAGCTGCTAGCTAAAATTCTTTTATTAAAAATGTGAATGTAGATAGAGTAAATGTATCTCATACCAATCCTGTATGTAAATGATGGAACAAATGTGAGAAGTTCGTCTACTCCTAACGGTTTTAGGTTAACCACAAGAAGCAACTTGCTTGGATGACGTTGCGGAAAGTGCTCAGCCAACTTATTCGATCACAAGCCTAATAGAAACACCTGCTGTATCTGAAAAGCTTTACGAAATGTTCATACAACGGTGAAGCTGAACGGCGCGACCTTAACCTTAAAGACCCAAAGCGACACAAAATAGAACCTGTCCCAATAACGCTAAGAATTTAAGCAGGGAATCATATCATGTGGTAATGGACCGGATGAGAGCGGAGTGCTGCTTACAATTTACCCAACCCATTCGAATGAATGAGGGGGAAAGAAGCCCTGTTTATGGTATTTCATATAAATGAAAATCAAATATCATAATGTCTGAGAGCGATATTAAGTTTGAATGACGACAGTTGCACATCGTTCCATAGAAGCCATCTATCTCCGGAGAAATGAGGAACGTACCGTCTAAATGAGCCTCGCCCTCCATGAGGCTGTTGATGTGACCTGAAACCCGTCGGCATCGGTTCAGGACCATGGGGAGGGTCACGAGATGGTGCACTTGGTCGAACTGTGGCTTGTGTATCGGGAGAACGATGTTTTCTCTCGGAGCCAAGCAACTTTGACACGACAGACGCAGCCACCGCTGTTGCTGCGGTTCCTGGGGGCTTATCCGTTTGCCATGGGGGAGCAGACAAGCTGGAATTCCGAATTGCTTTCTTTTTGTCATCGTCGTCGTCGTCGTCATCATCATCTTGATCGCCGAATGTGGTGATGTACTCGACACGTGAACGTTTGGTGCGACGGTGTGAAGAAACACGGCTGGGTTGTTGACAGCCTCGGAAAGCCTGGATGTGCGTTAGAAAATTGGAATTCGTATGAATCAACACCGTGTGACGAACTTAACAGTGTAACTCTTATTTTTGGATGCTGATGAGTGCACGGTGAAGCGATGAAAATAAACCACACGAATGCAGATATGCAGTCTAGCTCGTTTACTGACAATATCTTAGATTAAAAAGAAAAACGGATTACAACCGCACAAATTAAAAATAAAGTGGTAGCTGATTAGTCTAACACAAAATGTCAGGTGACAAGGGGTCTTTGAATGATGGTAATCATTGATCGAGCAGACAAGATCTGGTCAACTACAACCGATTGACAAAGAAAATGTCACCACTGTCACTGTCCAAAAAGGCGCAAGTGCAGAATCAAAGTGCAAACAGATATGGTATGGTCATGCTTCATATGGCACCCAGGGACTAATCAGAGGGATTCTGAATAAAATAATGCGCAGTGTTATCTGATCAATATTTCCAAGAACAACGGTGAGTAGCGTCCAATTCCATAATGTAAACAGTGAACATGTGGAGCTTATCTTTTCACTCCAAATGATAGCTAAAAATTCTTTCTCTGAAAAAATAACACGGTTTCTAACACCAAACACTAAAACATGATCATAAAAGAAGCAAGTCCGACACCAAAAACAATCTATTTATTCATGAAGGCGACCTCGAAAACGATCCTGAGGACTGAGGTGGCGGACAATTTGATGCCACAACAGGCTGTTTCGCAATCAGCTCGGTTTGGTGACAGTGAAGTTGTTGCCTATAATAAAATTAGGTTGATGGTGACATGGTTCCCTCAATTGTACTCGGCGTCGATCACGTCTCGATTAGTGTTGCACTGGATAATTTCCGGCTATTCGACTGTAACATCAATGAAGACGGAGTTGGGATACGATCGAAACGGTCTACTTTTATACCCCACAAGAACTAAAACAATAACAAGTCATATCGCTTTGGTTATACTGAACCACCGAACATTATATATATATATATATATATATATATATATATATATATATATATATATATATATATATATATATATATAATATGTATATGGTAATATGCACCGATTTGAGAACAATCATGGTGCCAACGCAATAACACCGGAAAAGGATTACGAACTAGTGAGGTTATTGCAAGCAACAACATAAAAGCGAACTTTTTTTATTATATTCACCGTACACGTTTTTTTAATTTTTCTAATCTCTATCAATTGTTTATGGAGAACAGGAGGTCAACAGACAGGCCACACAACATTCGCACCACTGGAAGCGATTCCGAGTCATATCTCTCAGCGTAGCCAACCAACCGCAATCCTTATCCCTTGGGTTCCAACCAGGAAGGCGCGAAGCACCAACCGAAGTCAACTTTTTCACGCCCTTATGCCAAGTCATAACTTGATTGACGCGTCGCTTCTTCCAGCCTTGTCTAGCATGTGCAAAAAGAGCATAAAAGGGTAAACGATGGGTAGGCATACACAAAACATGTCAGATCCATCGGACGCGGTGTGGAGAGATTATTTCGGTTAGACGGCGACTATCAGCACCGAACATGCGACGACGAACCTCTTCAGTGCTCACCCGATGTTCCCACCTGACACGATAAATGCTCCGGAGAAATCGGCGGTCGAATACAGAAAGTCGCCGAGCATCTTCAATGCGTAGGAGCCAGGTCTCGCAATCGCATGGAAGGACACTACGAACTGCAGCATAGTACACCCTGCCCCTGAGAGAAAACCGGATGTCATGGCACTACCACGGTTCGCGAAGGCTCCTCTGGTTCTCGCAATTTGTAATATGATCTCCTCTCCAACACCACCCCCAGCTGTGATTAAGCTCCCGAGGTACCTCTAACTGATCCCCACAAAGAGTGAGTGCAGGCACAGGCTCCTATCAATCTTGAAACAGTACCTTGCATTTTGAAGGCGCAAAGCACATACCATATTGAGACACCTCAATCGTCAAGCGGTTCAATGCGTGCTGAAATGCCTGTGCGCTGTCACTCAGCAAGGCGATATTATCGACATATTCCAAGTCAAAAACTCTGTTCCTTGGAAGGATATGGGCCAACCTTATTGTACTCCATTGAAGACGGCAAAAGGTGGTGAAAGCTGGCCATAAGCCCTAATCCGACCTGAGGTACAACTCTTTGGGGATTGACACATACCTCCCAAGTACACCACTCCTTAGCGAACAGTGCCATAGTGCAGACCTATGGAAGTCGAGGGCCGCGTGAAGGTCAGAAAACATAATGATCGTTGGCCTCATGGAAACTGCAAGTGCTCTAGGAAGTGTAGTAGGATGAAGATCTGATCGATGTATCCATGACCGGAACAAAACTCAGCCTGTTCCTCACGAGTTTGTTAATCACGCGTATTGTACAATCTACGAAGAATGACAGGCGCTAGCAGCTTAGACGCTACCGAGGTTAGGCTCATACCCCTATGGTTGGTGCGGTCACTGATCGGGCTCTTCTTGAAGACGGGGACAACGATCGATTCTCCACACAGGGAGGAAACTTTCTCAGAGGGCCAGATCTTAGAGAACAAAGCCTGAAGTTCTCTAACAAGCTCCATTCCACTATCTTCAAATAAGGCTGGGGAAAAGCCATCGGAGCCGGGCGCTTTGTGACGTCCCAGGACTTGGATTTCCTTGGGGATCTCCGCCACAGAAAGTGGACCTGTCGAAACAGACTACGGGACGTGTGCCGGAACTGGTATGAGAGAAGCTGACGCTGGAGGCCAGCGAAACGGTGCTTTAGGGTGCTCTACCCATCGAACAAGAAGTCATTGAAGACTGCGGATAGACGAACTGTCAGCTTTGCAGATCGTTTTGCTCACACCCAGTATCTTCGTACCGGTGACTCAGACGAGATGGGACAGCTTGCGGAAATCTCTCATAGCGGCAGCATGTTCCATCTCTGATGCTTTTTGAGATCACGGCATAATATGCTACTAATAAAAATAATAATAATCATCATCATCGTACAGCGTTAAACAGTAGGGCAAGCCCCACTGACCACTGCCTTTCTCACCATGTTGCACGTTGAATTAGAAAGTATGAACATACAAGATGGACTGGGAGTGGACCTACATGGGTGGGAAAAGGAGAGAATGCCCTAGTAGCCAACACACGGAATACACAGTCTAACTGTACAAACAAACATCGATCAGTCATTCTGATTCGACAGAAAGTGACAACACGATCCCCACTGTTCGCGGTTCGCTGCCATTTCCTTCAATGTCTCCAGCCAACTGGTTGTGGGATCTTTTGGATCTCAACCACGAAGACGTGAAGCATCTACTTTTCCTAAGTTTGCTGTACATTTCCTCATTCCTCGCTGCCACGTCATCTGTTGATCTCCACGTGGTTTCTTCCACTCCCTAGGAGGGGCGGAGAATAGGACACGGTACGGTAGACGTGAGTTTGCCATACGTAACACGTGTCCCAACCAACGAAGTCTACTAATCTGGATACGCTGTGACAGAACGTTATCCGAATTAATACCCAATACTGGCTTTCTGACCTCAGTACTACTTACTCGGCTATTCCACCCAATCTTAGCGATACTACGTAAACATCGATGGTCGAAAACCTCAAGACGACGAATATATTCAGCACGCAGACTCCAAGTTTCGCAACCATACAACAAAACTGAACGCACAGTGGCACAGTATACACGGGAACGTTGCGTCCGTTGGTCAAATTCCGTGCTTGAAAAACTAAATACAAACATGCGTTCAAAGAATTACCATCAGAGTCGAACCGTGTATGATTTGGATTGAGGAAGGCAATCTAACACATGTGCTTGGTGATAACACAATAGAATGAGTTAACCTACTCCGCCGCGACCGCGATGACGACGATCACTCGCCGTGCTTGAGGACGAGGAGGAAGAAGACAACGAGCCCGAGCGAAGCCCAAATACAGGGTGTTGTGTTCTTTTACGACGGCAAAGCCCAATTGAAGTCATCCCACCGATCATAACCGAGGGACCACGAGCTGTGGTCAAGATAGGCTTGGCCTTAGCTCGTTGTTCTCGCAAAGCAGCCGCCTTGGAGTTAGGACTGAGTGAAGCATCAAAATCGTCTGGCTCATCGTCGACATCTGACGGGTATTCTCCGGAATCGGATGAGCTTGCAGACAGGTAGACTGTGCGCCTGAAAACGGAGGGAAGGAAGGGACGCAAGGAAGTATCGTGATTTCATGAATCATTGTAGACGGGGACATTGTAGATGATGAATAGTCATGACAACAAAATTAGAAAAACCCAACCAAATCTTCGTCAAGCTATTAATTGCGATACAGACGAACACCCATATATATATATATATATATATATATATATATATATATATATATATATTCTATTACATGTTGGTGCATGCGTGCAGTGGAAGGGGCACACCTGATAACCTCAAAGTTTGACTGTACTACCAAAGTACACCGTTCGGTGCGGGAAGCGTCAGAGAACTGCATGAGCAGCTGAATCGAAAGCCACTTTCAGATTAAAGAAGACAGATATAGTGAAACTAAGATTGCGTGCCTGTGCGCTTAAATCTGCCGAAGAATAAGGATACGAACGTCACATTATCAACCGGGTCTGAAACGGGCTAATTTTCGCCCGTAGGCCATTTGCGAGCGCTAGAGATTGGTGGAGAATAATTCTGACAAGTAGTTTGGATGCAGTACTTACTAAGCTTATTCCCGGACGATTTTTACAAGAACATCTGTCATCTTTCTGGTGAATCAGTACAACCACCGACCACTCACTAGTTTGCACTAAACTGCGCATCTGCTTCGGCGGGCGTTACAAATGTGCACTAGAACGACGGTTAGATTACAATTAGCTTTTATATCTTAAACTTATCTTGTCACGAGAAGCCTGACTGTGGGTGATAAGTTGTTACCTGGGCAGTTACATTTCTCCAGGTAGTCGTAAACTGAAGGAAGTTCGTGACGCATGCAGACGACGCGCTTGGCCTTTATAAATCTCAGTCATCTGTGGTGCCGGTGTGACATCCGGTTTTGTCGGGGGTCTAGTGTTCACTGTGACAGTTATATCCATTCTTTATGAGGCTCAGAAATATGACAGTTAAGAAAAAAGAAATGTGAAAGCTATCGGTGCCTCCACAGCGTTGCTCGAATGTGATGAGAACACCGTATCAGCGATCTTCAGGTAAGCCGTAGGGTGTTGAAAACCAGTGGTCAATCATTAGAACAAGCACTGAATCTAAACAGGTTAGAGAGGCTGAGACATATTTCACGCATGTCCATCGATACACCTCCTCGGTTTACGCTGTTCTCCAAAGCAGGTAGTAGCTGGAAGGTAGGTCGAGATGGTCAGTTCATGGTAAGGCAAAAGGTATGAAGCTTTTGATCACTGGATTTAGCCAAGTGAGGCGTGTGAGACATCTGGATTGAGGTCCATGAGACCCATCTAGCAGATGATTGGAGACATTAAGGGATATAGTCAGGTGCCGCGGCCAGTGGCGTAAAACCACTCGAAATCTCCCTTTGAATTCGTGATTTCCGATTTCTCCTGTACTTTTGACTCTTTCACTTTATGCTTCTATTCTTTTGCTGTTGATTCGATGACGCTACGAGGTAGCAACTGGAACCAGAGCACAGAAGTGCGAGGTCGGTGGTTGAATGAACTGAACTGCACCATTAGTGATAACTCGTAACCGGACCCCGGAGAACCGACTGAGTTCCCAATGGGTCAAGAGCGGTAACTAGCACGGCAAAAGTGGATTGTTAGGATCAATAAAAGTCATAGTGTTAATGACACTCACCTTGATATAGGCTGACCATTAAGGAGACCGACTCTGAAATGCAGATATGAAGTTGTTCATGAGAGACTGTTTTTGGAAACAATGACGACGGACGCGGAGATTTACAAGACAGAAGTGAGCAATGCCTGGATGGGAATAAAGGGTGGCTAAAAATGAGCATTGAAACAATCAGTGCCTTGAAAAGAGAAGAACGCCGGAGGATGACGACGAACTAAAAATGATAAAAGTATGCACCACTCAATGATTAGTGCGAGAACGGTTTTCACTGGCTGTGACATAAGTATTATTATTTTCTCACTCGCTAACTATTAAATTGCCTTCTAATCCGTGAAGTTCATCAACCAAATTGCGTGGTCAATAACATACGGAAAGTGAACAGGTTGCATCAAAACAGTTAGCACGTGGTCCAAAATAGCATAATCAAAGAAACAATCACAATCAACTGTCAATAACAATGTAGTAAGTTAAACGGATTATCTCTGCAGCCCGGTCACTAACTTTATGAGTGTCGGGGGAAGGGACTAGTATTTGTGTTCTATATGAGTGCATCACTACAATCTGGAGGTTGAGAGAATATTCGTATAGATATGCACAAAGCTAGCTCAGTCAACATGGCAAGAAAAGCAATCTGCTGATCGGGTCTCGCGCACCCCAATCCAGATGTCCCACACGTCTTACTTGGCAAAATCAAGTGATCAAAAGCTTCACACTTTTTGCCTTACCGTGAACCGAACACATCGACCTATCTTCCAACTACTACCTGTGGTGAGTATCTCTGTGTGTCACGTGGTAAGCCCGGGTTTGATTCTCGGCCGAGGAGCAACTTCCCATCACGACGAGACTGCACCTTGACGTGGTGTGATGGCTTACGTGCCTCTATGTCCGAAAGTGCAACACAGGATGGCTTCCTTACCCCGGAGATACAATAATGCCTGACAGGCCAGACAAAGTTCAGTCTCCTGGTCCTCCAGGATGGGGGTCGATTTGAGTGGGAAACTAAGTCGGTGAATTTAGAGGAGGAATAATTGATCCAAGCAAATGAGCTTCCATTCAGCCACTCCGCTACCTTCCGGGCAGGTTCTCCTTAGAATCAAAGGCTTTGGTTCTGAACAATAATTCTTCTCCCGCTTCGCAGCCGGAAACCGTAGCAATACCCGTCCAACATTTCCATGAACCTCATCAACAGAAAGAATTCCATTTAGTATCGGTCGCCGGGCAGGATAACCAGGACTGCGCTGCCCGTTTGTCGTGACCAGAGTGCATCCAACCTTTTAGTCCAGTCAGTTGTTGGCTCAGTTATGCCGCCGGTAGACTACCAACTGTGGTATAAGTAGCCTAATCATCTGGAACATGTATATAAATATATACAGTACGTATTTATATATAAATTATCTCTCGTTATCGTCTTTGTACACAACATCCTTTCCCAAGATCGCAAGAGCCCAAGGCGGCAATTGGATTCACCTATGAGGATAGTCATCCACCACTGCCACCGACAGGAGCTTCTTTGGCCACGCCTACAAGCGTCACATCTACATCAATCCTCGAAGATAGTGATTCGGACGAGAAGGCGGACAGTGACATGGACATCGGTGAGCCTTTTTGTTCACTTTTTACTGAATGACAGTTCAGGAAGGAAGTTGTAATTAGAAAAGATTTGCAGAGTTATTCCATCTATGGATTTGATACTATATTCTCCTTATGGGTAAAGTGAGAGGTTAATACACTCATGTCTGTCAAATGTTGCGCCCTCAAAAAGTAGTAATTTGCCAAATGTTCTCGAAATTTTGGAAACCCAGTACCAACGCTATGTTTCCCAATGGTTATCAATCAACAAAGAGTTACAGTTTGTAAAATGACCCCAATTTCCTTCAAACCAGCCTCATTGAACCGCCATAAGCATGGGTTCCGAAAATGACACCCGATTGGCGAAAAACGTTCTCATACGTGACGGGTCGAAACAAATCATCTCTTAAACTAACCAATTCAGAATACAACCCCCCCCCCCTTCCTCTACCCAACCATAATGCTCCCACTGATAACACGCCCGATACTCGCAACGGTTCATTGTCAAATAGTGTCGGGAATAAAAATCTGTCTTGTAACGCACATTTTCTTAAGCCCCGACAGCCTCTGAATCTCGGCTCCTTCAACGTGCGTACTCTCATGTAGGCTGGTCAACAGACGTGCCTAGACTTCACAATAGATTCTCTGAAGATTGATGTCTGCTGCGTAGGTGAAACGCGTATCCAGGATTCGAGCAGTGTGGTTCAACTAACTGCTCCTGGTATCTCATCCAAGTATTTCCCGTGCACTTCAGGAGACGAAGTAGCTCCAGCTGCGGGTCAACGTAGTGTAGGAACAGACCTGAGTGACAAGGCCGAGGCTGCCCTTTTGGACTGGATCCCGGTCAATAGTCGTTTATGTGCTGTAAGACTAGAGGGTTCAGTCGGCGTTCGAAAGGATAGTTGTGTTAAGTGCAATCTGTTTGTGATCTCGGTGTACGCTCCAACAGAATGCAGCTCAGACTTGCAGAATGATGAGTTCTATGATGAACTCGCCACTCTCGTTCGCAGCAGTAAAGGTTCTGACATTGTAGTGTTAGCTGGTGACTTCAATGCCCAAGTTGGCAAACTCAGTGTGTCAGAAGCTTGTTTAGGTAGCCGTTGTGCTTTATCCGCTGAACGTACAGATAACGGGGATAGGCTTCTCCAGTCTTGTGCAGACAATCGACTGTTCTTGTCTAGCACCAATTTCCGACACAGCTCGCGTCGCACGGCGACGTGGCGTTCTAACCCTACAGTCAGATTGATCATTTGGTGGTAAGATACCGGTGGCGCAGTTCTGTTCAGAACTAGATCATATTGGTCCACGTACGTAGAATCGGACCATGCATTGGTTTTAATGCGATTATCTCTCCAGCTCCATGGTCACCCACTCAAACCGCAGACCCCGTTAACCGTAGAACGTTTGTCTGACCCAGAAGTTCGCAGCAGTTATGAACATAATTCGGCACATGTGCTAGGATCTACGATGAACAGTAATTTAGATGAGCATGGGGCTCACATCCATCAGGCAATGCACGTGGCAGCAGGTTTTGCCTGTGGCTCTAGATCCGATGTCCATCAAAGACACTGGATCTCGCAAGAGTCGGTCAGTTTAATGGAGAAAAAATGTCAGCTCTCGAACTGTAAAGAGATGAATAAGGTACGGAGAAGTCTACAGGAACTAGTTACGAAAAACCTTAAGAAGGATCGCGAAAATTGGTGGGTCAAGGTAGCCGGAGAAATGAAAGTAGCATCTGCTTTAGGTAACAGTCAAAGACTGTTCAAGCTTATTCGCGACACCGGTGGACGACTGACCCCTGGCGGTAAAACTACATGCGATGGGTATGGAGAGCCCATCCACGGCAAACAACAAAGGCTTGACTGTTGAGTCGAATACTTCAAGGATCACTCTAGCTGTCCGCGTGCTAATATAGTTACTCCTGCGTCAACGACTGCAACTCCGTGGGGAGTATCACTTGAGCCTCCATCGAAGGTGGGAGTGAAGTCATGCATTCGATTACTAAAGCGAGGGAGAGCGACCGGTCCGAGCAGACTCCCTTCAGTTCTTTTCAAAATGGGTGGTGGTGAGTTGATAAAATCGCTCACCACTTTTATCCGGGACCTTTAGAACAAGGAGCGTATTCCGTTACTATGGAGCGAGTCATTTATTGTACCTATCTTCAAGAAGGGAATGCGCAGTGACTGTAGTAATCATCGTGGGATTAGCTTGATTTTGGCAGTCATCAAGGTATTTGCGTCGATTCACGATGAACTACCCAGTCAATTCAAAACTAACAGCGGTATTCGACAATAATGTCCCATGTCTTTATTCCCAATCAACTTTGTCATGGACGAGATAATGGATAATGCACTGCGAAGTCTCCAAGATGTGGGCGTCGAACTAGGAAACAGTATGAACCTATGTGAAGAAGACGACTGTCCTTCCTGTTCGAATGTACGGAACTTGCTCAACGTGCAGTAGGTAGACTCGCAAAAGCCGTAACTCGATTCGGCATGCGCTCTGCACCTTCAAAGTATAAAGTGATGTTGCAAGAATGGACTTCAACGATTCCGAGCTTGATGCTCGATTGTGAAATGCTGACAATTGTCGACCGTTTCACTTACCTCGAAAGCAACGTGACGACCGATGGGAGCACGGCAGTAGAGGTGAGCACCCGTGTATTCAAAGTTCAAGCAGCGTATGCTGGACTGAAGCAATTGGGGTGCCGACCTGATATTTTACTGAAGTTGAAAGGTCGTGAGTACTGTGCAGCGGTACGTTCAGTTTTGTTGTATAGTTGTGATACTTGGGGTCTGTGTGCGGAAGACATTCGTCTTCTTGAGGTTTTCGACCATTGATGTTTGCGTAGTATTGCTAACATTAGGTGGAATGACCGAGTAAGCATTGCGGAGGTCAGAAATCGAGTGTTGGGTATCAATTCAGAGAATGTTCGATCATAGCGTATACTGATTTGTAGACTTCGTTGGTTGGGGCACGTGTTACGTATGGCCAGCACACGTCTACCGTACCGTGGCCCGTTTTCCATTCCTCCTAGGGAGTGGAGAAACTACGTGGAGGTCAACAGAGGAAGCAGCAGCGAGGAATGTGAAAATGTACAGCAAACTTAGGAAAAGTAGATGCTTCACGTCTTCGTGGTTGAGATCCAAAAGATCCCACAACCAGTTGGCTGGAGATATTGAAGGATATGGCAGCGAACCGCGAACAGTGGGGATCGTGTTGTCACTTTCAGTCCCATCAGAATGGCTGATCAATGTGTACTTGTACAGTTAGACTGTGTATTCCATTTGCTGGCTCTTAGAGCGTTCTTTCCTCCTCCATACCGAGTAGGTTTACTCCCAGTCCATCTTTTATATTCATACTTTCTAATTCAACGTGCAAGATGGCGAGAAAGGTAGTGGTCAGTGGGGCTTGCCGTGCTGTTTAACGCTGTACGATGATGAATACCTGCTTTAGAGAACAGCGTACACCGAGGAGATGTGAAATAAGTGAAATAAGTTTCAGCCCCTTCAACCTGTTTAGATTCAGTGCTTGTTCTAGTGATTGACCACGGGTTTTCAGCACCCTACGCCTCACCTCAAAATTGCTTGTACGATATCGCCACCGTATTCCAGCAATACCACGGAAACATTGATGCTCAAACAGCGATAGCGTTCACCAATTTTCTACCTTTAAGGATCATATTTCTGAGCCTCATAAAGGATGGATATAATTGTCACAGTGTACACTAGACTCCTGACAGACAACCGGGTGATAAGCCGGTGATTCATATGATTGAAGTTGGCAGAAGGCGGACTAAATACCAGATGAGACACAGAGATGCCTTAGAGATTACCTGATTCGACCGTGAGCAACGGTGGATTGCAGACTGTAAGGAGATGGAAAAGCTGCGGCAATCGGTCACAAACGTAACTTTTCAGCTACGACTTCCGCTGCCAAGACAAGGTGTACCGTAGAGACAACGTGGATCTACACTCAAAGGAATAATATTGTCGGCGTACTCCAAATCAGATAGTTCATTGCCTGAAGAACGATCCATGGCATTATTCTCACGCGAGGACAAGACTATCACATTAACCATTTCTATAAAAAATACCGAAGGGGGAAAGTGAAAGAGTGCAGCCCTGATGAACACCACTTTCCATGGTGCACTCAGTTTCAGTTTAAACGACCAATAATCTCGCCCTTCTGCGCTCTGGTTTCGGTTGCAACCTCCCAGCGTCGCCCAGTAAAGGGAAGAAAGAATAGGAGCATAAAGTGAAAAGCTCCAAAAATCAAAGTAATGAGCGGAAATCATGAAAACAAAGGACGTGTCCGAATGCAACTACGCCACTGGCCGCGACAGCTGGCCATATCACTTAATGTTTTCAATGGATCACGTGAATCTCAATCCGAAAATCTAACACGTCCCACTCGACCAAGTCCAATAGTCAAGGTGTTCATACCTTTTTTGACATGCCATGGACTGACCACCTCGACATACCTTCCAATTGCTACCTGCCTCCGAGAACAGCACAGCGAAGAAAGTCTATTGGTGGGCATGCGTAACACATGTCCCAACCACCTTAATCTGTTTCCATTCAGTTCTTGACCCACAGACTGACTTCTAACCTCAGCATTGCTGATACGGTGTTCCCACCACACTCGGGCAATGCTACGGAGACATCGATGGTCTTCGTCTATCTTCTGCCCCTAACGGCCAGGTTTCTGAACCGTACAGAAGAACGGACCTAACCGCCGCATTGTACACTCGACCATTACCAGACAATCGGATGTCACACCAACGCCACAGATGACGGAGGTAGGCAAAAGCCAAACGCACCTGGCGTATACGCGATGACACTTCATCCGACATCTGTCTACCCGGTGAGATGTAACTGGCCAAGTAACAAAACTTATCTACTTCAGTTAGAGCTTCCACTGCCAACACAAGGTTGTGTTGAGCCAAACCAGTTCTTCGAAAGCATTTTACACTTTGAACGTACAAAAACGCATCTTAAACGTTGCTATACTGCTGTCCAGACTATCTAAGAAAGCTTGCAACTTACCTGGATCTCCACTCAGAAGAACAATATGGCCCGCGTTTTCTAAGTGAGGCAGTTTACTGTCTGAGCAAAGATTAATGCCATAATTTTTACACGAGGATAGAGTTACCTCAAGAATTCTGTCGAATACAAAATTGAAGAGGAACAGAGAACGTGGGCAACCCAGACGAGCACCACCTTCCACGGTTGACTCACGTGAAAGATCGCCGTAAGCATGAACTCGACTTCGGTTGTTTGCGTACAAACATTGGAAAAAGGAAGTGGATTTTTCTGGCACACCCTTCTATGAGAAACAGCGCTGGAGACTGTAGGCCTATGGAATGTGTCTGTGATCTAAGGTTTGCCGAAGAATAAAGATGTGGTCGATACATCCTCGACCGGGTCTGAAACCGACTTGATTCTCACTCACACATTTCACTGGTGCTCGATAATTGGCGAAAAATAATCACGGCGAACAGTTTCGATGCAATACCTATCATGCTAATTCCTGTAGGGTTTTTCACAAAACGACCTACCACCTTTCTTGTAAATCGACACAATCACCGATTCACATCATTTCTTGGGAATCTGCTCAGTACTTCAAATTACCCGGAGGAGTTTTGTTAACTCCGAAACCCAAGCTTCGCCTCCATCCTTGGGAAAAGATGGAGACAACCCATCCGGTTCACCGGCTTTGTACCTTTTCGAGTAACCTATCTCCCGCATTCAGTACATTCCTGTTAAAGGAGTGATTTTCACCTGCATCAACTTTCTGGCAGGTATATCTGGAAGGCCCACTGTAGAAGTGGGCCAACTGAATTGTTCCTTAAAATGCTACCCCAACGGTCCAAACGACGTCCCTGAGAATGAATCAGTGAGCCGTCAGATTTCTTGATTAACAAACTTATACTAGACCTCCGTGAACCGGTACCTCTATTCAAACAGCTAAGGTTGCGAACATTGTCAGTAGACAAAATCTTCTCCATTTCCCTACATCTTGCAATTCAACACTACTCGCGGTCATTTTTCAGGATCCTAGTCAGCTGGCGTCTCAGGGAATTACGCACCCAAGTGAATGTGGTATCCGGAGGGACGGATCTACGAGCATCCAACAGAGCAACTGACGTTGAACATATCCATCATTTGTAAGGCCTGTTTGACCCGTAGTATTGTGAGGCATAAGGCGTGGCATACAAGGCTTCTTTGATCTGTTCCCAACATTCATCTGGGTGCAGAACATCCGGCTGCATCGATAACTGTGAGGACAGCTCCGCCTGAAAAGCAGATTGTCGGTTATCGTCCAGAAGCAACTGCACGGGACGGGTGGCATTCACGTTCGTGCAACACACAGACAAAATATAAACAGAAGCGAGCATGTACCAAGGCGTGATCTGAGTAAACGGGTGTAGATCAAAAAGAACGGCAATCTTCAATTAATCCACGCCTGCGATGACCAATTATAATATGGTCAATCTGAGTCCAACGTTGTGAACACGTAGGAGAACGCCATGTCAGTCTATGCCGCTTCTTATCTCAGAGGTTCATATTCGCCAGAAACAATCTGTGGTCAGAGCGCAACTGAATCAGACGATCGGTTAGGATAGCAAATGGACCTCCAATGTGCCTTTCGGAATCTCCCAAACGACCAACTTGGACGTTGAAATCCCCAACAACGACCACCACATCTATTGAACGCACGCCTCGAAGCAGCTGAGACAAATCCTGATAAAATTCGTCCTTGGCATCAGAGGAACTGCAGTGGGCAGGCGCGTACACAGACAAAACGAACGAGCAGCGACGATTCCGTTTGTTGCTGTTGACATGCACCGAACCATCCAACCGAAGTGTACACAAATGACTGCTAACTGGAATCCAGTTTAGCAGTGCACGCTCAGTTCTCATGCTCGGTCTGGTATGCGCGTTTCGGAGACACAGTATACATCTATTTTGAAAGTTTCGAGAGTTCGAAAGAATGCAGCCTGTTGTCCCATCTGATACAGCGTACGAGCGTTGAAGGCAGATAAGTTAAGTGCACTTTTAGGGTTAAGCAGTGCATTTGATATACACTCAACTCATGAACAACCTGGGCTGTCTTCGGAACTGCAATTAGCCGTGGAGAAGGGGAAGTTGATAACGCCATTTACAGGAAAGATGTTAGAAGTTTGTTGGGGAACAAAACTCCGCGGATGCCCACATCGCAGAAGGAGATTTTCTTTGGGACTCCTTACCGAAGTTTCTCACTCGAAAGTCTGACCCACAAGACAGTAGGGTGTTAACCTAGAACGGGAACGTGGCCGAAGAACCCGTGATGGAACTTCTTCTGATCTGTCACGCGAGACCTGATTGTTGCAAGCGTTCTGTTTTGTCTTCGCTGTTGCTTTCTTATCGATCCGTCTTTCGGATTCAGTCACTAGCCGCATGCATCCAATGAAGCAAGCGGAACGTGAACGGGTCAGCATCCTTTGGGCTGGCATTGCCCAACTTAGGAGGGTCGTAGCTGCCCAGTGAAGTGCGATGACGTTTCTCACTGTCGAGAGAAACCCCATCTAATGGAGGTTTTTAGACCGGCAAACACTTTCTCTCCGTGTTTATTCACCGGAGTGTCTTCGCCAGGGGCACAGTGGCTAGAACTAGGTGTTGCCCAAAACCTGATCCGAAGAGACTGTACTTTGTCTGGCCTTTACCTACTGACCTTCCGGACTTGATTGCATCTTCGGCTTAAGAAAGCCATCCTGCATAGCTCTTCGAGTCGCAGAGGCACACAAACCATCACACCACGTCAAGGTGCGGTCTCGTCTGGTGGGTTTTACTAATTGTTCTAAGGAGAAGACTATAGGCAGATAGTAAAACTGAACGAGATGTTCCGCAGTCCGACTATCCTGGAGTAAACCCGATACCAGGGAACGGAAGCTTGATGAAGGTGACGAACGAGGCTGGAGATAAAAGACCAGAGCTATAGAAACAAGCTCCGAGCAAGAAAAAAAAATCAAATCGGTAATGACAGAAGAGAAAGTGTAGCAGCTGTCAGACATTGGGCCAGCGCCTGCAGACTGGAAGTTAGGAAGATACCGTTAATGTGCCCGATAACCTCTCGCTTGGATCCCACATAGGAGAGAAAGAACATGAAGATCACTCCTCCAAAATTCTTTGATTTAATGGTAAGATGTTTCAAGAAAGAGGTCGCAACCAAATACGAGCTAGTAATTGAGGAAAGCGATAGAGGCCGCGGAATCGGAACCCGAAACAGGAGGGTTCACAGTTTATCATGATGATCGTTCGACTACTGCCGGTCAAAAAAGTGGCTGGTTGATTCAATCATGGGACGATTTCTTTACACTGGAAAAACGTGGACAGAGGCCAAGAAGTGTCTGGAGTGGGGATAAGAAACCGATCTTGCGCATAGCAGAGGAGGTTACAAGTAAGTCCAAGAAAGATAGCGCAAATTTATCAAACAAAGGAAGACTGAATAGAACGTGAATGATAACATGGTTGAAGATAAATGTAAATTTTAAGAGCATTAAATAGAACACGATTGTAGGAGTTTCAGTCGGAGAGAGAGAATCAGGTTAAGCACTAAGAGTACAACGACCAAGGCGACGACGTTAGTGGCGTTGCGGCAGGAGAAGTTAGATAAAACAGATCACATAGCGTCGTCAACTATGATGAGGATACAGCCGGAAGTCCGGGACAAACGGGCACTGGTGGAACAGAAGACGGATGAGAATTGCATTGTTCAAAAAGGAAAAGTCGGATTCGGATCACATCGACTCGAATGCAGATTACGCGGTTAATGGAGGAAATTTGTCCCTCAGTACGAGTACCACAGCAGACACAAAGGTGTATAGATTGAAAGTAGGTTTTCGTTGTACAATCGATCGGGAGCTTTTGACTGTCTAATGAGATCACGTCTCAAGTGCTGCTGATAAGGAGGGCTATTAGGTCACTGGTGGATCCACGTGATCAGAATTCGTCTTGCAGACGGCTCAACGGACTTATACAATAAAGGAACATGTGTAAATGGTGAAATTTATTTACTTTCAAAATGACCGGGTCGGAGGGACCACCTCAGTTACGGATGAGGAAAATCACGGCATTTTTCAACAGGGCAGAGTAAACAGCCAGTTGGAGAAAAGAACAGGAACTACAACATAAGAGAATAGCTCACAGAGGAATGCTCAATTAGGGACTACAGTAGAATATCACCCAGGCTAGACAATTCAAGTGACATGACAGTACAATGGACCTTTTTGGTAACGAGTGAAGAAAACGACTGGATGAAGAAAGACTAACGAATAAGAGAAAATGGACTCAGGGGAAAACCGAGAAGCCAAAACCGCTTCTCTCTGGGGCTCGAAAACCAGTGGAGGGGAGCTGGAGGGGCACATTTCTGGAAAGCGCTTGTTCTGGCCTGAACATTTTACAACTGGCAGCAGGGAAACTAAACGTACGGTTTGCAACAAATGAGGTATTCATTGGCTTATTGTGACTGATATGCGCAAAATCGTGAAGGGAGCCAATGGGCATAATAATGAATTTTCCGTTTCAAAGTAGGAAACAGATATCAGTTTAAATGTAACAAAATCATCATGGAAACTTCACGCTTTTCATATTAACTTTTTTAAAACATTCCCAGTGGAAAACGAATGTGACAAGCGAACTATACCTGTGAACCTATGGTTTTCAACTGTTGAACTGATTATGCCTAGTGCGGTTTGAGAAGTTTGGGACGGATAATTAGGAATGCCGAACGTCAAAAACAAACAACAGAATAAAATGATAGTATGACAAAGCACTGTTTGATCAGGTTTTGTTCAAGTCAATTTCAATGGTGGACCGATCGGCACCGGCGTGCGCGTCCATGAGTGTGTGGATGTAACTCGGGGAGAAGCGAATTCGAACCACGGTTGATACCCAGTGAGCAGGAAGAGCATAGCGAACTTGGAATGAGGGTGGTAGATCAGACTGAGAAGAACACATGAGACGACTTAGACTCACGCACTTTATACCCAGCATTTTGGGGAATTTATCCGGGGCTCGACGTTCCCTTAGAATTCGACGCGCGCGACGAGATTTCCGACCCTGTAAGAAAGTAGAGAAGAGCACAGAAAAAAGGGAGTGAGAATGTCAACAAGACGGATGACGATTGGATACTGAAATGGAGATAATAATAAGTTGGAAAAATGCAATCGACAGAAAAGCATACTGGTGCGAGTGAACGAGCCCTCACCCAGGCCAAGTTAATGATTCAAGAATCTTTGCAGCAAAGCTGTACTGACGAATATCAGGTCAGGTCACTTCCTCTCGTCCCTGTTTCCTTCACCCGATTAGACCAGAATCACTTAACGGGAAAATGGAACGAGTTGTTCAATCAGTTTCTATGTCGGATCCGAGTGAGGTCGGAAATGCGTTGAAGAATGCGAAACGTATGATGTGTTGTGCGAATTCTTAACAGTGATCGGCACATTGTTGTCAGTACAACTTGTGAGAAGTTAAAGTTTCGGGCAACTTTTCTCAAGGCATGTTTAAGGTCAGTTCAAGTCATTCAGTGCATTGACTATCAACCCACTTTCTAGATTCCGACCTAATTCTCATACTATTATTAAATCAAGCGGGAGGTGAAGTTGGAAGCTATGATGTTTTAAATCAAAGGTGTCAATGGCTGCTCAATGAAGTATGTTATCAGCTACCGTTGCTGGGATCCTTAGGTATTCTGCTCGTATTCCTACCTCTTTAGGTTTCCTTTGCCGATCGTTTAAAACACACTTTGTTTGGTCCGATTCATTGTTCGAAAAGAGTTTGTATCGGATATTCGCAAGGGTTAGACAAACTTATCAGTGCTCTAGTTTGTTGTCTACGTGAATGACTCATCAGATCCTTGCTTTGCTCAGTCTTTTTCTTCCAAGCAGCTCGTTTTTCAAATGCTTCAGATTTGGGTTTCTGAGGATCTGAAACAAGTGATCGGTTTTCACCCAGCCTGTCGCTCATAATGATGTCATCACACTTGTTTTCATTTCGGAACAGGCTAAACTCATGTGTCACGTGTTTCATCGCGTGTACACCGGTCTGATGGAAGGGGATCAGTGCATGTCGGTTACGATACTTTTACAAACTTAGTGGAGGTTTATGACGGTAAATTGCTCAACCTGCTTACTCGCTGAAATGTGCGTCCTACAGATAGGATCGCCTAGTGTAATGAGTTGGTTTTAGTTATCTATGACACTGAGCCTTGTGCGCCTTCTAGTAAACGGCCTCCCATACAATATCACATCTCCGACTCACTAAAGTCAACCTGCATGGCTAGATGAGTCGGGCAATTTATTACGCTATGCCAAAATGCAGCCTTGCTATGATGACCGAAGAAATTATACATCACATTGAGATGAATAAACTGCCCAGCAACCGGTGTCTGACGGAGCTGCTTCTACAGTATTTTCCGTAGTCTGAGAGCCTTGCGCCTCAGTTTAGGAACCATGCACGATAGTTAAACTGCGGCGCAAGGCTCTTAAACTACGGAATTGACTGTAGATTACCAATACCAGCGTTGCCAAGAAAAAAATTAATATTCGCAATCTGTTTCCGGAGACGCGCCTTGATTAAACCCTCGAGTTCGTCAGTTCCAGTGCTGCACAAAACAAAACAGTGCGACGGGAGTGAGAATGAGGGTATCATTTTCATCGCACTAAATAAATTTACAACCAAAGGTCTAACTCGACCCAGGGATGCACTGACAATAACCTAGCGAAATAGCTAGTCCCACGAAACTTTGCATGAATTTGCTCCACCGTGACTTGATAAGCGTCTGACGAACGACAGCTGGGATAATGTTGACTATTCACTAACGGAAGCCATAATTTGGAGCTATCATGCATAGGTCTATATCCTGCTTATCTTGGGCCTCCAACTGCGGGCAACCAAACACATAACGAAGCATGTTTTAGACACTTGTTGAACCATGGGGATGGTTAAGAAAATTTGAAGAAAATTATGAAAATATTTACAACGACATAACCCTACATGGCAGCTAGTAGTTCAATGAGTGGGATATGCTTGAAAAACATTTGCTGACTTCGAACAACCTGTTGAGGGCCAGCCCGGATAGCCTAATAGTCACATGTGGCTCATAATCATGCAACCCGGGGTTCCAAGACTCGGCGGATATGCTTTGCTAGTGGTTTCTGACAAGACGAGCGAAACAGCTGCACAGTGCTTCTTGTGTTTTTCAGTGGTGAGTTGAGTATTGATACCGCATGATGAATTATCTTACGCACATTGTTAGGACGTCCAATCTAGTGAATATCTCTATAAGACGACGAGAAAAGTAACAGAATAGTGCTTGTGTAGAGGAGGACAGCTTACAGCTAGTTGCAACTTTTCTTCCTCCAGCGCTTTGGCCAAACGAAGTTCCGTTTCCAACTGCTGATCGGCATCTAGCAGACGCAAGAAATCGGTCGCGTGCAAACCGAAACCATAAGCTGATTTCGCTAGCTGACGCCGACCATCCACGCTGAGTGTAGTCAGATCCAGTTCAACATCTGTAACTCAATGGAATGAAGAACGGAGGAGTACAAAAAGAGTAGTGAATGAGAATACGAGTAAGGAAAGTACATAGGTGTGTGCGTCAATCAATTTTGTATATCAAGCTAATGTCTATATAACTGGTCCCTATAACAAAACCTAATAGGATTATCGGAAAGGTCAAGTTTCGTGGGCATTATACGAAGTAGAAGTACAGTTGATGGCTCAGATCAAACAACGAGAGGAATCGGAGACCTTCATATAGAATAAAGCAGGGTCAAGCCTGAAGTGTTTATTCTTAACATGGGGCATATTTTACGACTTATAACTAAGGACGGCTTTTCGTATCCAATTAGAATCAACAGATAAATCCGGGGAAAGCAAATTTCCCGGGAGAGCGTTGAAGGTCTCGGAGCGAACGCTATTGTTGGTTGGTTTATCTGCAGAAAGGGAACTCAAAACAGAACCTTTGGCTTAAAACTTCGCCCGACAAAGGGTGATAAACCAATATAGGAACGGGACCATAGCATCCATGTTGGAGCTTTTTTGCACCGTCACAGGAAACTTTGATGTTTTTCTCAGTCTCGTGTTTGTTGATGTACCAGTTGCCGACCCATTTCTTGATTCCATCTTCAGCCCTACGTATTCAATGGGCTAGTATAACTTCAACGGGGAAGCATGTTTTAGATTTGAAGCTCCTTGGCTTCGAATAGCGATAGTTGTCTAACAAAGTGAGCTCACTACTCCCTCAGGTATTCTGCTACGATTTTCATCCAACAGAGATTTTAGACTGGTGGACTGTTTCTCCGCGTTTATTGCCGTGGGTCATCCTCTTTAGAAGAATGGCACTTGGTTACACCTATGAAGATTTCATCCATCATCTTGGGGTTGGTTACCGCTCGCGATGGGGTCGTTGATTGTAAACACGTCAGTGTGACAACGGGAATGAGCCGTTCTCTGTCGCAGCTATGCCAAAGAACATTGGGAGAATTTGGTCGGTCGGTCTCTTTATCGAGAATAAGCGGAAGGTAGAGGAGATGGCAAAGATATTTTTGTTCGTCAATTGCAGTGACAAGCAACGGTTTCCCGACATTATTAGAACTGTACTTCTTCTATGTCAAAGTCAAAGCTATAAAAGCGTCTTGACTCCTCAGAAGATTTCCTTCATCAGTTCAGGTCTTTCACTCATAAACCTCGCAGTTCTGTGCTTTGGTCTTCGTGGCATCCTCGCAATATTATCGATGGAAGTACATGAATAACGGATCGAGGGTGAGAGTCATGCAAACGAAGATAGATTTTAAATACAACGACACCACTGATCGCGACACCACATATCTCCATTCATCTGGCAGGTGGATCTCGGTTACGCCAACCCAAAAGCCTAACACATCCTACTGGTTAGGGTTTTCGTAATTTCATGTACTGACCACTTTGATTCTTGCTCCAATTGTTATCCGCTTCGGAGAAAAGCGTACACTGAGGGATTATATAGGTCGATTTGTGTCACCCATGTCCCAACCACAACCTAGTTAGATTGAGCGCTTGTTCCAGAGACTGACCTCTGGTTTCCTACACCCGTGCCTAAAGTCACCATTGCTGACTAGTTGTTCCCACCATATTCCAGCGATACTGCAAAGGAATCAATGTCCAAAGAGCAACAGTTTGTGTTCATATGTATTCCCCTACTGACGAAATTTCGCAGTAAGTCCTTATGCAGTTTTGGTTTTATGTCAGTGCGAGGCGTGAGGATTTGTTAAATATATGGATGAACGACACGAAATTCAGCCTGTTTCTCTCGAGTCTGCCTCTCACGGTTCGGTACAATCTGCGGAGTATGATAGACGCAAGCAGCTTCTAAGCTTTGGGGATAAGGCTTCCAGTCTTATGGTTAGCGCCGGCACTGGACCTTCTTAAAGATGGGTATGCCAATCTATTCCCTCACAATGTGGGTACCTGCTCTCAGTTCGAAACTCCTGAGAACAACAGTTGAAGTTCTCTTTCAAGCTGCACTTCAACTTTAGAAGGGGCCCGAGGAAGGCCATTGGAACCCGGTGGTTGGTGATATTCTAGCGCTTGAATTTCCCTGTGGATCTCCACCTCGGTTAGTGAATCTGTCGAAAAGGATCACGGTCGCGTGCCGTAAGAGCTAATATGAAGGCTGACGCCGATGACCAGTCTGATTGCATTTGAAAATACTCTGCCCAGCGTTGAAGGCGCAGCTGCTAATTGTGATTTGGCGAGCCATGAACTTCACATATCATTCCATTCACACCAAGTGGTTTCTTACTGGCGATTCGGATGAGATAAAACGGCTTTCGAGGTTCTCCCATGGCGGCAGAACGTTCATCCTGGTACACGTTAGGACCGCCGGATTTCGCTGTCCATGCGAAGAATTTAGTTATATGCACGTCTCGTTAGGAGTGGTGTTTCACTTCTGTTGCTTTCTCTCGGGATCGGCTGGTGTGCGTCGAGAAGGCACAAAAATCCAGGATTCTGTGGTACGACAGAACAGGCCACGGCTTATTAGATCAGCGGAATGCAAAGCATTCCTAATAAGCGACCAGTGCTGGTTAATTCTTTCTGGTTGGGTTGTATCTAGCCTTTCTACTAGTGTTTTGGAAGATGGGTCAGAAAGCTTTTCTTATTCTGACCGTCTTAGCAGCAACCGTTTGGTGCGTTCACGGAAGTGCATGGACTGCTTAATACAAACCAGTGCATAGTCGAAATCAATGGGGGAGGGGTACTCCAGTGCAAATGATAGTCTTATATGTATTCCCACCATTTGTGGCTTGTTGCGATGTGATCGATCTTGGTCCATTGATGACCCGAAAAGGGTGGACACCACGTTGTCCCGCTGATTGGAGCGTCTGAAGTTCGTGCTTGCGAGGAACGGACAATGATCACGTCTTGCAGTCAAAAACCGTACCCTGATTCCTGAGCGACAGGAATCCAACTTAAAAGGGCCTCGTTCGACGACAGTCGACCTACACTAGCATTCATATCTTCCACTAAAACTATAATACCAGCCCTGTTCACTCTGTCGCAACCATGCTGATTAACACTGAGAGAATTCAGTTGGTCTGCCTCTTTATCGAGAATAACCGGGAGGCAGAGATGGCAAGGATTTCTAATCGACAATATCCGGAGGTGAAGTCGATGGCTGCACCAACTGTACGCAGGATAATGTACAAATCCGAGGAAAGGGGGTCGGTGGAAGGCAAAAGGAAGTGCCGTCGACGGAGAACCGCTACCAGCGAATGAGTATCACAGAAAGCTTCGGAAATCATTCGAGGCCGTCCACATAAAAACATACGAGCATGACCAAACTGTTGTCATCAGTCGCGGTATTCTGTGCACCGGATTCTACGAAAAAACAACCTGAAGCCGAGTATCATCTGCAACGGTTATGCGTAGAAAATGCAGATCGTCGCCTTCAGTTTTGCACCTGGTAGCTCCGTCGCGACACTGCACGGTGAACCTTGTTTAGCGATGAAACAACAGTTCACGTACGTAGAACGCAAACAAACCGTTTTTACTGGTCACAAGACAATCCCGGGTGATTTGTCACTGGTTGATGTTAGTATAGTACCAAGCTGATGGTTTGGGTGGGAATTTTGGTAGGAAGAATTCGCGTTCCTTATTGTTTCCATGGAAACGTCACAACTACAGATAGATTTCACTTTGCTAATTCTCAACAGGGAGTTCGTATCTGGATATGCTCCAGAATTTTCTAGCTCTTATTATGGAGGCAATGCGACCAGTCGTGCGATCTTTCTCGTGGTTCCAACATGAAGGAGCACCCGCGCATTAAGTAACGTTTTCAGCAGTACATCGATAGCCATTTTGAGGGATTTTAGATAAGAATGGGTGGTCCAGATGAATGGTTCCCTTGACCTCTCGATCTAAATCTGTTAGACTTCTTGAAGATACCGAAAAACCTTTTAGTGGTCGAAATTCGCAACGTATTACTTCAATGCCTGCTAGCAGGGATAATAGTGTATTCCCCATTCAACCTGGAAATGCTGTCAGGCTCATCTCCGCACAGCACTTGTCAATAAAAGATGAAGTGAAAGTTGGGAGCATTTGACGCTAATTAGTGGACTCAAAGGATTTTTACCCAGATAAGGAGCTATACGCTTTGCACCGACATAAAACCACAAATGCATAAGAAACTACTGCAGAACTACGTCAATGGGGGAAAACATTAACACAAACTGTTGCTCATTGAACAATATCGCTGAAAATATGGTGGGAACAATTATTCAGCAATGGTGACGTTAGTTCAGCCTGACCCTAACACAGCAAGGAGCATGAGAGCACAATGACATTTGCAGATTCACGGACTTTTGTGGCATACCTTTTCGATGAAGAGCACTGAAAAGCGCTGTTCGATTAACTGTATCGAACGCCTTTTAAGTCTAAGAAAACCATTATTGCCGGTCGGCAGTGCATGTGACGTGTTTCAAGTAGTCGGCAAAGAATAAAAATCTGCTCGATGCATCCTCGACCTGGGCGGAATCCGGCCTGCTGTTCGCGGATGTTCCTCTCGCGAGCTGGGGTCAGACGGCGAAGCAAAATCGAAGCTAATACTTGGGTGAATATCGGAGTTAAGCTAATCCCATGATGGTTACTACGGTCATTGCGTATTCCTTTCTTGAAGATGGGAACAACCAATGACTCGTACCAAATTAACGGAATACGCTCCTTCTTCCAAAAGTTACGGAGCAAGATGGTAAGCGATTTTATCACAACATTTCCACCCAGTTTGAAAAGAACTGGTGGAATTTCGTCGGGATCGGCCGCTTTTCCACGCTTAAGTAATCGAACGTTCAACTCTACTTCCATTTCCGATGGAGGCTCAAGTGATACTCCCCACGGAATTGCAGTCGTTGACGCAGGAGTAACTATATTAGCGCGCGGACAGCTAGTGATCCTTGAAGTATTCGGCCCAACAGTCAAGCCTTTGTTGTTTGCCGTGGATGGGCTCTCCATACCTATCGCATGTAGTTTTACCGACAGGGGTCAGTCGCCCATCGGTGTCGCGAATAAGCTTGAACAGTCTTTGACTGTTACCTGAAGCAGCTGCTACTTTCATTTCTCCGGCTACCTTGACCCACCAATTTTCGCGATCCTTCTTAAGGTTTTTCGTAACTAGTTCCTGTAGACTTCTCCGTACCTTATTCATCTCCTTACAGTTCGAGAGCTGACATTTTTTCTTCATTAAACTGACCGACTCTTGCGAGATCCAGTGTCTTTGATGGAAATCGGATCTAGAGCCACAGGCAAAACCTGCTGCCACGTGCATTGCCTGATGGATGTGAGCCCCATGCTCATCTAAATTACTGTTCATCGTAGATCCTAGCAAATGTGCCAACTTATGTTCATAACTGCTGCGAACTTCTGGGTCAGACAAACGTTCTACGGTTAACGGGGTTTGCGGTTTGAGTGGGTGACCATAGAGCTGGAGAGATAATCGCATTAAAACCAATGCATGGTCCGATTCTACGTACGTGGACCAACAAGATCTAGTTCTGAACAGAACTGCGCCACCGGTATCTCACTGCCACATGATCAATCTGATTGTAGGGTTAGAACGCCACGTCGCCGTGCGACGCGAGCTGTGTCGGAAATTGGTGCTAGACAAGAACGATCGATTGTCTGCACAAGACTGGAGAAGCCTATCCCCGTTATCTGTACGCTCAGCAGGTACAGCATAACGGCCACCTAAACAAGCTTCTGACACACTGAGTTTACCAACTTGGGCATTAAAATCACTAGCCAACAATACAATGTCAGAACCTTTACTGCTGTGAACGAGAGTGGCGAGTTCATCGCAGAACTTATCCTTCTGCATGTCAGAACTGCAGTCTGTTGGGGCGTACACCGAGATCACAAACAAATTGCACTTAACACAACCATCCTTTCGAACGCCGACTGAACCCTCTAGTCTTACAGCATATAAACGACTGTTAATCGGGATGCAGTCCAAAAGGGCAGCCTTGGCCTTGTCACTCAGGTCTGTTCCTACACTACGTTGACCCGCAGCTGGAGCTACTTCGTTTCCTAAAGTGCACGGGAAATACTTGGATGAGATTCCAGGAGCAGTTAGTTGAACCACACTGCTCGAATCCTGGATACGCGTTTCACCTACTCAGCAGACATCAATCTTCAGAGAATCTATTGTGAAGTCTAGGCACGTCTGTTGACCAGCCTACATGAGAGTACGCACGTTGAAGGAGCCGAGATTCAGAGGCTGTCGGGGCTTAAGAAAATGTGCGTTACAAGACAGATTTTTATTCCCGACACTATTTGACAATGAACCGTTGCGAGTATCGGGCGTGTTATCAGTGGGAGTATTATGGTTGGGTAGAGGAAGGGGAGGGGGGTTGTATTCTGAATTGGTTAGTTTAAGAGATGATTTGTTTCGACCCGTCACGTATGAGAACGTTTTTCGCCAATCGGGTGTCATTTTCGGGGCCCATGCTTATGGCGGTTCAATGAGGCTGGTTTGAAGGAAATTGGGGTCATTTTACAAACTGTAACTCTTTGTTGATTGATAACCATTGGGAAACATAGCGTTGGTACTGGGTTTCCAAAATTTCGAGAACATTTGGCAAATTACTACTTTTTGGGGGCGCAACATTTGACAGACATGAGTGTATTAACCTCTCACTTTACCCATAAGAAGAATATAGTATCAAATCCATAGATGGACTAACTCTGCAAATCTTTTCTAATTACAACTTCCTTCCTGAACTGTCATTCAGTAAAAAGTAAACAAAAAGGCTCACCGATGTCCATGTCACTGTCCGCCTTCTCGTCCGAATCACTATCTTCGAGAATTGATGTAGATGTGACGCTTGTAGGCGTGGCCAAAGAAGCTCCTGTCGGTGGCAGTGGTGGATGACTATCCTCATAGGTGAATCCAATTGCCGCCTTGGGCTCTTGCGATCTTGGGAAAGGATGTTGTGTACAAAGACGATAACGAGAGATAATTTATATATAAATATGTACTGTATATATTTACATACATGTTCCAGATGATTAGGCTACTTATACTACAGTTGGTAGTCTACCGGCGGCATAACTGAGCCAACAACTGACTGAACTGAAAGATTGAATGCATTCTGGGACGTAAGTGTAAAGTTGAATGAAACATTTATTTCATTATATATATATATATATATATATATATATATATATATATATATATATATATATATATATATATATATATATATATATACAACAACTTGGATCCAAGCACGGTCCCAGTGCAACGATGATCACAAAAATGAAGGGAAACAGTGCAACAGAGTACAAGAACTTAGCAAAGGCACGTGTGATGTACTTTTTATCTTTTCACCATACACCTTCTGTTTTTTGTCCTTTTGCTCGTCTGGATGAAATTTTCGTGTGCTTAGAGGACACATGAGTACAACAGGTTTTACATTATTCACGCCACTGACTACTATTCTGAGCTTTGTCTGTCAATTTCTCTAACCAACAACAATCCTCATCTCCGGGGCACCAAACAAAGCCATTGCTGGTGCGAGCTACCACGTACCCCTACGCCAAGTAATGGTCTGACTGCCGTGTTGCTTCTTCCAGCCTTGTTCGACACTAGAGATAGAGTACCGAAGGGTGAACGATGGGGAGGCATATGCAAAACATGTCCAGGCCACTGGAGGCAATGTGCAGCGATCACTCCAATCAAGGAGCGACTATCCGCACCCAACACACGACAACGAACCTCGGCATTATTCACTCGATGTTCCCCACCGGAGGTCAACAATGTTTGGGAGACATCGGTGGTCGAATACAGATAGCCATCGAGCATCCTTAATCCGGAGTGGCCAGGTCTCGTAACCGTAAAACAAAACTGTACAAACCACGGTGTTACACACCCCTCTCGTAATAGAGTCGGGTGCCACGGTGGTACCACAGACTTCGCAGGTTGCCGTGATATGATCTCTTTTCCAACACCCACTCCAGCTTGGAGTTATCAGCTAGCTCCAGCTGATCACTTAAGGCTCTTGCTAGTCTTGTTAAAGTACTTTGCGCTTAGAAGGCGCAAATTGCGCACTATATCTGGATACCTCAATTGCCGAGCGGTTCAGAACGTGTTGCATTGTCATTCAGCATATCCCAAGTTGAAAACTCTGCTCCCCGGGAGGAGATGAACTCCATCGTTTGAAAGGCCAGACAAGTATTAGGCAGTAGTAAAAGTTGAACAGAAATAGGGATAAAAGGCAACTTTGGCGTACTCCACTGGCGAAAGCTGGCCGTAAGCCCTAGCCGGACTTGAGGTATGACAGCACAACTCCTTGAGGGTCGACATATACCTAGCAGGGACTCTATTTCTTAACAAACCGTTTCACAGTGGTCTTATAGAAAGAGTCGAGGGCCTCGAGTTTTTCTAACAAAATCGTGGCCGTTGGTCTTTGGGAGGTGTGACAGCGCTCCAGCAGTTGTTGAAAGGTGAAGCCTTGATCAATGCGCCCCGACCGCCACGAAACTCAGCCCGCTTCACACGAGTCTGCACTTCCCGCGGTTGGTACAACCTGCGAAGTATAACAGAGGCAAGCACCTTCGACGCTACTGGAATAAAGCATATACCCCTCAGTTTAGTTCAGTTCGAGCAACCACTGGGTGTGGTGGCCACCTCGTTCCTAGATAACAATAAAAACAAGAGCATGAAAACAGCGATAAGAGGACTAAAAATAGTTGTATCAAGCCGGTGAAGAAAGTTTGTAAATACAAGAGCCCAGCCGATCGCGACGCCGAGCCATATCCTCCAATGTACCAAGCCTTTGAGTGGTGGAGGGTCCTTTGGACCCCACTCAGGAAGTATTCCACATCCAACATAGCCAAGCCCACTCATAAGGTTTTTATACTCTCTTCCACGTGATGGATTGGCCATCTTTACTCATATTCCATCCACTACCCGCCTCAGCAAACGACGCGCCAAGGAATGCTGTCCGGAGACATGCATAACACATGTCCCTGGTCACCTTTAGTATTTCATTTAATGATTTGGTCCGTATACCTGATACTGCGCGTTTAGCCTCAAAGTTGTCGATATGAAGTCCCCCCACCCCAGACTCGAGCAAAGCTATGAAAACATCGGTGTTCGAATACCGACAACATTCGTATATCTTCTACTCGCACTGGCCATGTTTCTGAACTACCGACCCGAATTCTGCAACTTACACTCGACCCTAGATTGATAAACGCATGCCATGTCGATGCCACAGACGACTGAGGTTGGCAAAATCCAAACGAGATTTCTGTATACGCAAAAACACTTTATCTGATATCCGACCTCCAGGTGAAATGTGGCTACCTAGATAACAGAACTTATTCACTTGGTCTATAAACGCCCCAGATACCGAAATGTCTGGTTTTGGACCAGCCCAGTCCTTCAATGGTATCTTGCACTCTGAAGGTGCAAAACGCCTACTGAACATCGCTATGCAGCCGTTCAAGTTTCCCGGAAAAGCTAGTAACTAATCCGGATTTTCGCCCAGAAGAACGAGGTCGTCAGCGTATTCAGGGCAAGATGCTATTCCACCTGGATAAAGTTCAATACCAATATACCTAGGTAAGAAAGGATAGTCTCTAGAATAACATCAATCAAAAATTTAGTGGGAAAAGGAAAGAGAGAGTCAGAGAGAAGAAAGAGCTGCTAATATTCATCGTAAACTCGAGAAAAATCAGCGTAAGCCCGAACTCGGCGTCGGTCATTCATGTAAAAGATTGCATGAGGGAAATGAATTCCTCTGATACACTGTTCAACAAGGAGCAGTGTCAGAGAACTGCTCGGTCAACTGAGTCACTTAAAGATACAGAAAAATAGATGGTGGGCCTATGCAGGGTGTACATATGTTCTCCATCACGACGAGACATCACCGCCTCTAAATGCCTCAGTGTGGTCGGCGTTGGGTGTCTCAGGCTCCGAGTTGGCTACTCGTCCTGAACACCCCAAAAATGCTCCCAAATGACCGTGCGTCTGGCACAGCTTCTGCTGAGGAAGTCCTACTCATCGCTTTCCTGTTGCGGAGGTGCTCCCATTAAAGTGAGAGAGCGAGAGCGAATGCCCGGTGCTTTAGACCGGGATGGTTGATTGAGAGTCAGCCTAGGGGAGATGGCTAAATCTTGATTCCAACACAACCACGGGTGACGCGTGAAGCGCACAACACTATGCTTACCGGCATCTGTGGCGGAGGTATACTGGGAACCAAGGATATTTGGCCTCACCCGAGTGGCGAATGAACTGAGCATTGAGTTACTGGCTCCCAGTGGTTTCCAGAAGGGGCGAATTAACCATAAAATTGGCCGTCGACTCATTTGGACTAACCCTACTTTCTTGCAGGATGCGCAAAGGCTAGAGGTGCATTCTCGAGTGAAAATGCCTACTATGGATTGGACGACCAAGTAGTACAATAGCCCGCAACGCAAACAACCATGACAGACTCTACCATTGTGATTAACTGCTCTTCCATGCGCATATATGAACACTATCCTACAACATACTCAACTTGTCCTCCCATTTCCACTCCCTTACCACTTTACGTTCTGGTTTCACACCCCACAGATTCTTCGATCGACTATGCCTACTGTGGTGCCACTGATGGAAATCCCGACTATGTTCTCTCTTGTCTTTTTCTGACTAGCTTCCGAGTCTCACGGAACCCACTTCCACCTGCTTCGTTCTCGACGCCCATTCAAACCAGCCACGTTCAACGTGCGAACCCTAATGCGTATGAACAACAGGTGGGTTTAAATCGTAAGCTTGAATCTCTCGCCACCGATGTGTGTTGCATCCAAGAGTCTCGCATTCAAGACTCCAGTTCGATAATTCGATCGACGTCCCCATCTTATCGTCCTGTGGAGTTCCATTTACGCCTTCCTGGGGACGCTGAGGCTGCAGCTTTTGGTCTTGATGGCGTTGGAATTGTTCTTGGTGAGAGCTGAAGCAACGCTGCTAGACTGGATCCCTGTCGACAATTTTTTGTGCGCAGTGAGACTCAGGAGTTCGTGTAAAGTGAGTAGTCGCCGCTCCGATAAACGTAATCTGCTTGTCGTTTTGGTGTACGCACCCACTAATTGTGGCCCAGATGCAATCAGAGATAACTTCTACCAAAAGCTCCACGACCTCTTAGGTAAAGCAAAACGGGGTGATATGGTGATTTTATCTAGACATGAATACTAGAGTGGGTCGGCTGTCACCGAATTAGGCTTATCTAGGAGGCCCTTTTGGGATAGATTCCCGTCGCTTGGAAAACGGGGAACGATTGTTGGCCCTTTGCTCAGACCATTGCCCGTTCCTCGCCAGTACGAAATTCAGACGTTCTGCTCGTCGGTACGCCACGTGGCATCCGCCCTATTGGAGTCAACGATGGATCCAGATTGACCATATCGCTATAAGCCGCAAATGGCGAGGTTGTATACAAGATTGTCGCTCGTACTGCAGCAACCCTCCTTGATTCCTACCACGTTAGCTTGCGCCAAGTTGTCCATGTGCTTCGGCGGGCGCCCAAAACGCATGATGCAACCACGGTTAGACTGCGCTAAACTTTTCGATCCATCTCACTTATCCGACTTCCAAAACGCGTTCTAGCTGAAAAGCTAGATGTAGCCTCACCTGATGACATGAACCGGCACTGGTCGCTTATCGAGAATACTTTTTATTCGGCTGGTCTAGTAAGTTGCAGCCTGTCTTGTCGAGCGGCAACACCCTGGATTTCTGCTGGGTCTCTGCGCCTTCTCGTCGCACGCCAGTCGATTCCGCCTAGAAGCGAGTATAACGCAGCACATCTCAAAACGAGATGTGTACTTAGCGCGAGTTTTCGTAGGGACCGCGAAACCTGGTGGTCGCAACGTGCATCAGAGATGGGACGTGCTGTCGCTTTGGAAATCCCGCAAACTACTCTACCTAATTTGAGTCACTAGTAGGAAGCTATTGGATGTGAGTGAAACAATCTGTGAGGCTGTAGGTTCGCTAATCCACAATCAGAAGCGGTGTCTCGGTCGTTGGGTTGAGTACTTTCAGACACAATTTAGCTGGTCCTCAGTGTCGGCCTCTCCTATAGCTTATTTGGCACACGTCCAGTGGTGCATTTCGACAGATCCACCTACCGAAGCGGAGATCCAGGCCTTAGGGCATCACTAATCGCCGGGCTCCGATGGTACTCCCCTAGCCCTATTTAAAGATGGTGGGGTGCAGGTCGTTAGAGAACTTTGTTTTGTTCTCAAATGTTTGGAATTCTGGGCAGATTCCGTCCATTTGGGGGTGGGGAATAGGTTGTTGTTACCATCTCTAAGAAAGGCTTGCGAAGTGGCCGTACTAGCTGTGGGGTGTAAGCATTATCCCAATAACGTTGAAGTTGCTTGCGTCTGCCATACTTCACATATTGTACCAAACGCGTGAAGAGCAGACTCGCGAGGAGCAGGCTGGGTTTCGCGCCGGTCGTGGATGTATCGACCAAGTCTCCGCTCTGCGGCAACTGCTAGAGTACCGTCAAACTTTCCGGAGAACGACAGTCATCGTGTTCCTGGACAATTGCGCGGCCTTCGACTCCATCGATTGAACTGCACTGTGGAACTGTTTGTTGAGGAATGGAATACCTGAGAGGTGCGTATCAGTCCTCAGAGTTGTATCTTCACACCCCAGGTCGGGTAAGGGCCTACGGAGAGCTATCGCCCCCTTTTATCGTCTCCAGTGGAGTACGGCAAGGTCGCCTTATATCCCCGCTTTGTCATAAAGGATGTTCTACGGAATGTTGTCTGGTATTTCGAACAGTGGATTTGAACTCCTCCCAGGGAACAGAGTTTTGGACTTGGAATATGCTGACGATATCGCCTTGCTGAGTGATAATGCACAGGCAGTACAAGATGCTTTGGACCGCTTTGTGATTGAGGTATTCAGATATGGAATACACTTTGCGTCTTCCAAGTGCAAAGTGCATTTGCAAGATTTTCAAACCTACTTCGCGTTTTTTTGGTATATATATCACGCAATTACTCGCGAGTAGTGTGGGATTGTTTAGTCTTCGTCTGGTTGACTGTGCTTTTGGACTCCACGTTTCACGCGCAAACCTCAGGCCATCCGACCAACCTGCACTCGGAAGCACCAGACTCGAGTTTCGCTCTTGTTAGGGCTCGTTAGTGGTGCATATCTTCCGCCACACCCAGGGTTTGAACCCGGGCCCTTCCATCTGGAAGACGTGTGTGTTACCACTGGGCCACCCGCTCCCGTCCGAGCTGATCCGAATCACCAAGTTAAGCTTGGTCAGATGTCGACTTCTATGACAGCCAGAAATGCCCGACAGCTTCAAATGGAGACACGGTACCGAGTGCAGGTTGGTTGCGAGATCTGGTCACTTCGCGTTGAGGATGCTTGGCGTCTTTCGTTGTTTGACAACTGTTGTCTCCGAAGCATGCAATATATATATATACTACACCGGCTTGAGATCAAACAAGATGCCAACGAGACAACAACAATTACAATAGGGGGAAGAGAGTACAATACAGTAAACAAACAGTGAGTAAGAGGGGGGGAATGCTGTCTTGGGCTTTTCACTATACACTTTCTTGATGTTTCTTGTCAATTTGTTTGTCGGAATGACATTTTTGTGGTTACGGGGCACGAGAGTTCAACAGACAGACCGCACAGCATTCGCACCACTTTTATTCTGAGCCATGCCCCTCAACGTCTCTAACGAATGGCAATCCTCATCCCTTGAACCTTAATCCCGGAGGTTGGAAGGTCCAACCGAAGCCAGTGCTGACGCTAGATTTTTCATATCTCTCCCCAAGCCATGGCCTGACCGCCGCGTCGTTTCTTCCAGCCTTGCCCAGCACATGCGAATAGAGCACGGAAAGGTAGACAACGGGTAGGCATTCGTAAAACATGACCGAGCCACCGGAGGCGGCGTAGAGCGATCACCTTGTTAATAAGGCGACTATCCGTACCCAACACACGACGGCGCACCTCCTCATTACACACCCGATGTTCCCACCAGACGCGAGAAATGCTTCGCAGACATCGGTTGGAAAGGGCTGTCTACTGGCAATCGTCCCAACCTTTATCGTTTGATTACAAGTCCACATAAGCCCGGTACAAATGAATTACCCAGGGAATCGGACGGCTCACCGATTGCTTCCTGAGAAAACCGTCAGGACCGTTCGGTGGAGCACTTCAAGAAGTAATTCAACTGGACCGCTTCTACAGTGAACCTTCCTAATATACCGTTACAGCCAGATATAACTCCTCTATCAGAAATAGGTGTCATGCGGGAAATACGTTACTCGAAAAGGTATCAAGCCGCTGGACCGGATAGGTTGTCTCCATCTTTTCCCAAGGATGAAGGCGAAGCTTGGGTTTCGGAGTTAACAAAACTCCTCCGGGTAATTTGAAGTACTGAGCAGATTCCCAAGAAATGATGTGAATCGGTGATTGTGTCGATTTACAAGAAAGGTGGTAGGTCGTTTTGTGAAAAACCCTACAGGAATTAGCGTGATAGGTATTGCATCGAAACTGTTCGCCGTGATTATTTTTCGCCAATTATCGAGCACCAGTGAAATGTGTGAGTGAGAATCAAGTCGGTTTCAGACCCGGTCGAGGTTGCATCGACCACATCTTTACCTACCGACAAACCTCACAGCACAAGCACACCTTTGGTAGTCCCCCAATTTATCTTTCTTGATCTGAAAGCAGTATCCGACTCGGTTGACTGCAGAGTTCTCTGGCGCTGCTTCTCATAGAAGGGTGTGCCAAAGAAATATACTTCCCTTTTCCAATGCTTGTTCGCAAACAACCGAAGCCAAGTTTGGGATCACATCATTGCTCCACCTGAGGTTAGCACGAGTTGTAGAGTTCATAAACTTTGCACTTCAGTGCCCTTTCTCTTCAATGTTATAAGTGAGAGGATTCCAGAGATAGCCC
This sequence comes from Fasciola hepatica, assembly GCA_948099385.1. Taxonomy (NCBI): domain Eukaryota; kingdom Metazoa; phylum Platyhelminthes; class Trematoda; order Plagiorchiida; family Fasciolidae; genus Fasciola; species Fasciola hepatica. The sequence goes on from CANUEZ040000092.1 coordinate 6,252,192, forward strand.
ATGTGCGAGAACCGCGGCAGCGATATTTGATCACGCAGTAAACGTTGACTTAGAAAACGCGGGCCATATTGTTCTTCTGAGTGAAGGTTCACGTTAGCAGCCGAATCTCAACAGGTTAAGGTGGCTGGGACATGTGTTACGCGTGCCCATCAATAGACTTCCTCAGCGTACACTGTTCTCCGAGGCAGGTAATGGCTGGAAGATAGGTCGAGGTGGTCAATCCATGGTATGACAAAAGGTATGAAAACCTTGACTATTGGACTTGGTCAAGTAGGATGTGTTAAACTTCCGGACTTGGGTCCACGACACTCGCCCACAAGAGTTGGAAAAATTCGGTGATATGATTAGGTGTCTCGGCCAGTGGCGAAATCGCATTGGGACTCTGTGTTTATCTTCGTGATTTCCGCTTATTTTTTTGTTCCCATTCATTCTGCCCTCAACCGGCCGATGCTGCGAGGCAGCGACCAAAACTAGAGCACTGAAATGCGATGTCGGTGGTTGAATGAACTGAACTGTGTTTGTGTTCTGAAAACTCTCGAAGATTAACGATGTGATCATCAAGACCTCGACCAGGTCCAAACCCAACTTGATTTTTACGTGGGCACTATTCGTAAGCATTGGAAAGGCAGTAAAGAACTATACTAGCGAGTAGTTAAGATGCGATGCTAACCGGACTTATTTCCGTGGTTCCTACAGGACCTGTCGCATTTCCTGTAAATCGATACGATCACCGATTCACATCAACTCATCGTAACTCGTTCTTTCTTCCATATCAAACCGAGAAGTTTTTTCAACTGCAGTAACAACTCTGGGCCGCCATCTTTGAAAACAAATGAAGACAGCTAGTCTCATACAGCGGCCTTATATCGGTTAAAATAGCTCATTTCACGAAGAACCTCGGCCCTGACGGAGGACTGGTATCTACAACTAGAACTCTCATCATCGTGCCACTCAGTAAACGTCCTGTGGTTAAAGGCTGTTAACTGTTCCTCAAAATGCTCCTTCCAACGACGACACTTTTGAGTGTGAATCAGTGAGCCGTTCACTTTTTTGATCGTCGACACCTGGCCGTTGTTGACCGGTATTTCTAACAGGACGGAAAAGGTTGCGTCCGTTGTCGATCACCGCAGCTTTTTCCATCTCCCTACAGTTTGCAATCCACCACTGGTCACAATCTTTTTCCAGACTTTGAATCAGTTGGTATTTAAGGCGTCTCCGTGCATCATCATATCTGGAACCTAGAAGAAACAATCTGTGCGCATGTAGCATTGCGGATATCCGTCATTTCTGTGTGTGTCTGATTCTTGGGCCTTGGACATCATTAGAAGCCTCAAACAGGGCTTTCTTGATTTCGTCCTCCGTCATACGGATCTTGGGCATATGACTGATACGTTAACCTGGTGGGTAATTCTGTTTGGAAAGCAGATCGGTTATCATCCAGCATAAGCTGCGGGAGACGTTTGACTTTTCCGTTGGTTTAGCCATCGATGGGAAGTAGATCAAAGCGCATACAGACAAGAGTGTGATCAGTGTCTACAGACGTGGATCAAAATGAGCAACCTTGAACTGATCTGCGCCAGAGATAACCCACAGCAATGTCATCGATCTAAGTCCAACAGTGTGAGGGCGCAGGAGTGTCGTGTAACTTTCCTCGTTTTGCTTACATATCTAACATTATACCAATTTCTTTCCCAGATCATGTAGTGTGTTCTTCGGGAACGGTTACAGCCCTGGAACTTCGAATTTCTAATACTACTACTGGAAACAGTGACAGTAGTTAGATTTTGACTTTCTCTGAATTCTTGTGAGAAAAATTGCGCGGCACTGTCAGCTTGAGAAATCGGTGGACGACACCGAAATTTGCAAATTATACATTTGAAGTTGCTTTTTCAACCCCTAATTGATCGGATATAGCTGTCTACGCAAATCGAGTGAACCGTTGATGGTAATTAAACGGACACGAAATCGTTCATTATAAATAAACGGGCCATGTTAGCCAATTTAGTATGGCCTTTCATAGAAAATCCGAGTTGAGTAGCAACTTATGTAGTATTAAACCAGTGGTATGTCATCCATTTGGACAGTGTTTATCGTTAACCCGTTTGTGGTTTAATCTCGTATGTTAACTTTGGTCTCGTGAATGTGAAAGACTTCAATAAATCTAGTTAAATTGGAATAACCAATAACGGTTATTGGATTGTGGCTGTTCTGGTTGCTACTTCTCAGCAGCAACCGAACTAAGAAATATAATTTATCACTTGTCATGAAATGTTTTCGTATCTTCCTGCCCGCCTATGATCACTGGTTTTATGGATTTCGTGGAAGCCCGACACAAGAAAAATAGTCAAATGCAATGGTCCGTCTCAATGTGACACATCTTATGGATTGCCCACTTAATGGCGTTTACTCTAACAAGGTTCTTGTAGCTTCTGATAAGCACAAAATGTGATGAAACTAATATTTGCATCTTATCAACAATTTTTAGCTTTCTGGCATTAATTTCATTAAAGCCGTTAAGTAGGTATGATAACCACGTACGATAGTTCTGGAAGAATTTACTGTAACTATTATTGTCGTTGCACAGTCATCTGTGCTTATTTCAAACTTGAACATATTTCTCGTTGTCCGGTAGTTGATGGAGTCTCCGTGGGTTGTGGTTAGGTAGGCGTTCAAGTAACCTGAGGGGATTTGGATATGTTGGCGAATTCTACTTCATTTAATTTCATTTTTCAAAACTGAAGTGAGTTGTAATAAAATTGTGGTAAAATCATAGTCCTGTTGGACCGTGTAGTCGCCGACATTTCTGATCTAAAATAACAATCTCTTTTCTTTTAATCTCGACCGTATTCTACTCATAACCACCCTAAATCCTTAACGGTGCTAGATACGAATGGACCTCACTTGTGTTCTTCAAAGCCCCTTGTAATTATCACTTTATCTTGTCAATCCACATCAGCACTCACAAACGATGAATCGCCCCAGACTTTTCCTATATTCACCGTGCACAGTTCACCCTTAGCGGTACAGTTGCTTCCGTCAATGTTCGGTCACTGTGCTTGCACACCTTTACGTTAAACCGCCGAATTGGTTTTCTGGTCGTACTTAATCGCGCTGTCCCGGACACTACGACTAGTTTCACCGGACAATCCCTAATCCTACTATTGGGTTTTGGGTGGTAAACACGACTCTTCAAATAACTCCAAAGGAAAAAATCCAGGGGAGTTAAATCCGTACGTGTTGGCCATGAAACTGGCGCTCTCCGCCTAATCCACTGCAAAGGGAGCTTTTCGTTCAGCCAGTTGGTTACGGCTGTGGTACTGTGTGGTGGTGCTCCATCTTGCTGGAACACGGCTCTGGACAAGACTGGCAGAGGCAGACTATCGAGGTAACCACCAAATGTCTCCTTTAACATATTCAGGTAGGTCACTGAATTTATCTTGTCAGACAAGAACACGGGACCCATCAAACGGCAACCGTGAAGACCGCACCACTCGGTACTCTGTGGTGACTGTTATCCGAGGTCCCGCCTTCTTCTGCCGTTGCACGCTGATTCGAGTCCCTCACAAAGATGGACATAGGCTAGCCGAATTAGTGAAAACTATTATTCAGGTGTTCGAAAATATCCCGCTGTTAGGCGGCATGTCGGCAGAATCCATTGTATTGGATAACTAAATGGGTTCAGCGAGAATACCATAGGACATCAAAGGTTATCTAACCGAAAAAATGTGGACGGATCTGGGCCTCCATCGGACTCGTGAATGCGCATGCAGCCCTCATTGTTGTTGTTACCCCTATTTTATCCTACCGCTGCACTTTTGTCTATCTTGATCAGGTTCATCCCAAGAGTGCCGTTTATTCGTACCGAACTGGCCTTTATTCTTCACTGGATTACCCTTGGCCCAGCGCGAAACTTATTTAGCTAAGCATCCATTTGGTGACTTCAGTGAAATTAATAACAGGATGCCTACTATTATTATCAATGTGCCAGTATTCGTTTTATCACAGTATGCCAGTTGTTATGCAGAGTGCGCCCGTAGGTGCATAAATGTGCATAGCACGTGTGCGCCCGCTGCAACATAGACAGAGCGGAGTACAATCTGTGTTCATTACCGGGAAGGTTAGAGATATTCCGTGCGGCAGGTGACGAATTTACGATGCCAACACATTTGCAGTGGGTGTGGGGGTTTGTCGGCGCACGCCTGTGCGTTGGATTCTGTGTGCCCACTACAACACAGACAGTGGTGAGATAATCTAAGGGATTATCCTAGTGCCCCAGACAGCGTGATTATGTATGACCGGAAAACCGTTTCGGCGCTTCAACGTGAAGGTGTGCATGCCCAGTGAACTAACATTGACAGAAGCGACTGCGCCGCCGGGGCTGAACGGTGCACGGTGAATATAGGAAGAGTGCGTTGGGGGATTGATCCTTTTTGAGAAGTTCTGATATGGATTGAGGAAACAAAGTGGTAGTTATGGGAGGGAATAAAAAACCAGTCCATTCGTATCTAGCTGAGGATGGCGGTATGCTCTAACACCCTTGAGGAGTTAAGGTGGTTATGGTTAGAGGAAGATAAATGAATGATATTGTCTGAAGGAATTGTGATAAACACACAGCTAGAGCTTGGGTTGACCACTTAGAAGCAGCTACAAGCAGCTACCGATGAATCAGATAGTTATTTCAATGACGATGCGAATATATTTGATGATCACACCTTATCAATCGGTCGTGTTTCCCATACTGTTCAAGCAGTTCTGCTTCTGACTGATTGAACAGTGCTCTTGTCCGCTGTGTAGGTACGGATACTGACCACTCCCATGTTCAAACGGGGAAAAATATGTGTGAGTAGCAGCTTGTTTGGCAATTGCATCAATTATTACTATAACAGTATACAAATTGATATGGTCAGTCAGAAGTCTCGGCGACTAAACGATTCAATAGAAGTGTGTGATTTTATCACAACTTTATTTGAATTTATTTGTCTTGGAAAATGAAGTTAAGTAAAATTTGCCCAAACTTCCGACATTATTCCAAGTTACTCGACCACTACCAAACAATCGGACGTCACACCGACGCCACAGATGACGGAGATTGGCGAAAGCCAAGCGCGCTTGCTGTATACGCGATGACACTGCATCCGATATCTGCCCATCTGGCGCGATGTAACTTCCCAGGTAAGAGGATTCATCTACTTCAGCTAGAGCTTCTCCTGACAACACAAGAGTTGATGTTGAGCAAACCTAGTCCTGCAGCAGCATTTCAAACTTCGAGGGTGCAAAACGTATTGACCAATTTTTTACTCTTCGTGGATTACATTAGATGCGTCCCACACCGTCGACCGACAATAAAAGTTTTTCTCGACTTGCAAGGCGCCTTCGATTTGGTTAATCGGACAGCGCTATTCAGTGCTCTTCACCAAAATCTAATGCCACAGAAGTTCGTAAATCCACTGTGGTCATTAAATTCTCATACTTCTGACCGCCTAGGGGTTCACGACGAACTATCCAGTCCATCTGAAACTAACAGCGGTATTCGACAATAATGTCCCATGTCTCCATTCCCAATCAACTTTGTCATGGACGAGATAATGGATAATGCACTGCGAAGTCTCCAAGATGTGGGCGTCGAACTAGGAAACAGTATGAACCTATGTGACGAAGACGACTGTCCTTCCTGTTCGAATGTACGGAACTTGCTCAACGTGCAGTAGGTAGACTCGCAAAAGCCGTAACTCGATTCGGCATGCGCTTTGCACCTTCAAAGTATAAAGTGATGTTGCAAGAATGGACTTCAACGATTCCGAGCTTGATGCTCGATTGTGAAATGATGACAGTTGTCGACCGTTTCACTTACCTCGAAAGTAACGTGACGACCGATGGGAGCACGGCAGTAGAGGTGAGCACCCGTGTATTCAAAGCTCGAGCAGCGTATGCTGGACTGAAGCAATTGGGGTGCCGACCTGATATTTTGATGAAGTTGAAAGGTCGTGAGTACTGTGCAGCGGTACGTTCAGTTTTGTTGTATAGTTGTGATACTTGGGGTCTGTGTGTGGAAGACATTCGTCTTCTTGAGGTTTTCGACCACTGATTTTTGCGTAGTATCGCTAACATTAGGTGGAATGACCGAGTAAGCATTGCAGAGGCCAGAAATCGAGTGTTGGGTATCAATTCAGAGAATGTTCGATCATAGCGTGTACAGATCAGTAGATTTCGTTGGTTGGGGCACGTGTTACGTATGGCCAGCACACGTCTACCGTGCCGCGGTCGGTTTTCCATTCCTCCTAGGGAGTGGAGAAACTACGTGGAGGTCAACAGAGGAAGCAGCAGCGAGGAATGAGAAAATGTACAGTAAACTTAGGAAAAGTAGATGCTTCACGTCTTCGTGGTTGAGGTCCAAAAGATTCCTCAACCAGTTGGCTGGAGACACTGAAGGATATGGCTGCGAACCATGAACAGTGGGGATCGTGTTGTCACTTTCTGTCGAATCAGAATGATTGATCAATGCGTGTTTGTACAGTACTTTTACTTTTATGCCGCTAGCTCCTGCGAGAGGATGAGCCGGCCTCATGCATGTCCCGAATGGCACCAACCCATAAGCGGCGATCAGATCCGTGACCTGAACACAGAGAAATCCAGTTCTGCCTCCAGCTGCGAATGCCGTAGACGGACTGGAATCGTAATCCTTTAACGTCCGATTTGGCGGTACTGACCTATGTTCTCAGCCGTCTTCTGAGGCGACAGCGCCATCCTGGACATGGAACACGAGGGGCACTATTTTGAGATCTGTGTCTGGACGTCGTGGGATACATCCAAACCACTGCAAAAATCGACGTTGGGGGAACGCTGACAGCTTTTCGATGTCAAGGCACTATTGTCTTATTGTCTCGGTTGAAAGCTTTTCGTGCCAAGCCACTTTTAATATCCGTCACAGACACCAATGGTCAAACACTTCCAGCTTTCTGATGTCCTCGATGCGTAGTGGCCACGTCTCGCAACCGTAGGTCGGTATTGAACGGATAGCGACCTGGAAGACGTGGACTTTGGTCCGGAGGCTGATTTCGTTTCGCGCCCACAGTACATTGTGAGGCAGAAGAAACGCAGACCTGGCCTTGTCAATGCGCAACTTGACTTCATCTTTGGCTTGACTGTCTAGGAGAATCGTAGAGCCCAGATACTTGAAAGCCGGGACGTGTTCAATTTGTTCGCCAGTTAAGTATGTCGGGAGAATGAACTGTGTAGTGCATGTCGAAGGGATCTCTGTCTTCGACATATTGATCTCTAGTACCACGGGTTTTGCAAAAGATCCTACGCGACTGAGAACCGGCTGTAAGGCAGTTGGGCTGTCTTCAAGGGTGACGATGCCGTCTCTGAATTCCAGATCGACGAGGAAACCATCGGGGAAAAGCTGAATACCGGTGAATATCAGTGAGCGCCTGGCGCATTATCCAATCGATGGTGTAGTTGAGGAGCATTGGCGACAGGGGACAGCCTTGTCTAACACCAGAGCTGAGGGAGAAGTCACTGGACTCCTCTCTGTAGATGCATATTTGCGAAGTATGACTTTATGAGACTGAGAAGCTTCTGGGGCATTCCATCTGCTTGTGGTATAGTCGATAACGATTCTGTCAACTGCGTCAAAGGCAACATGAAAAACAATAAAACAGGGTGCAGTCGATTGCTGAAACTTGTATCTATGTTCTAATACTCAGCGGAGGGTGAACACTTGGTCCACGCACCTTCTACCACGGCCGAAGCCTCCTCGGTTGGGGCGTGTGCGCGTCCCGCATCGCCGAGAAACGGTTCAACAAAAGCACGGGGAATATTTTGACGGTCGCGTCGATTAAACTGATGCCACAGTAGTTTGTGCACACGGTCCTGTTGCCTTTCTTTGGAAGAGGAAGTAGAACTGAGGTTCCCCAGTCCTCCGGGAATTGTTTTTTTTCCAAGATTGAGCAAAACAGGGTGTGCAATGGTTTGAGCAGCGTCAAAAGACACGATTCATTTATCTCCGGTGCGATGCCACCTTCTCTAGGGAATTTCCGGTTCTTTGGCATATGCATTACATCGGTGATTTCATCCCGGCTTGGTGGATTGTTATTGATGTCATGGCCCTCACTCTTGATTGCTGGGATTCAGTACACAGAGCTTGCCGCGGGATGGTTCAGTAGACAATCGAAGTGTTCGGTCCGTCGCTGTATCCTTTTAGCCTGTTCAGGAATAAGCAGCCCAGCAGCATCGTGAAGGAGGGTTTCTGTTGACTGTCGCTTTCCGGGTGCAGTGCGGATTAGACGGAAGAGCTTTGAGAAATCCCCGAAGTTGGCCGCAGTCTCCATGGTTTCCGTAATTTCAGTCCAGTAGTTGTTGCGATCGCTTCTGGCCAAACGGGTGACTTTTCATCGGATATCACGGAATTCTGGGTGATCACTTAGGCAGGCATCTCTAGCCTTTTCAGTTAACTGGAGTGGCCCCTGGGATCCAGTCTTTCTGTCGTCGTTGCGTAAATCCCAGTTCATCTAAAGCGGATTGTTGGATCGATGCCTTAGATGAAGTGCACTGATTTTCCACGTGTACTTCCTCTCCACCTATGAACGTGGTGGCTAGACGGGAGGCAATAGCATCTGAGACCGCTTGACGTTTTCTCGGTGATCCTAACGCTGCTGTGTTGATCTGTTTTGGACCACAGATTTGCGGCGATTGGCCAGGTGAATCTTGAAGCGTGCACGGACGAAGGTGTGGTCGTTGCCATTATTGTTATCAGTCTCCAAGCCTCAGTAGGACCGGCTATCTTCAATCTAAGATGACCAGCGTGATCGCATGAGAATGTAGTTAATCTGATCCGCTGTGTGGCCGTCGTTGGAGTACCACGTTAGCAAGTGCTTCTTGGAATGCTGGAAGCGGGTATTGGTAATGGTTAGGCTGTTGAAGTCTGCAAAGTTGACGAGGCGTTCACCATTGCTGCACTGCTGTCCGAGACCATATTTCCCCAAAATGTGTCTAGTTTCTTGGGTAGAGAGACCAGTGCGGGCGTTCCAGTGTCCCGCAACCGAGAGAATGTCGCGTTTCGGGACGCTGGTTATCACCTCTTGTAGCTTATCGTAGAACTCGTCCTTCGCCGTTTCTTTGGCTGCAACTGTCGGGGCACAGACCGCAACAACCGATACGCTTAAGGGTGAGGCGTCAAAGCAAGCTATGGCGATCCGAGGGAATATCGGGCCCCATGAAAGCAGTGTTTTGTTAACCTTGCTGCTGACAGCTATCGCGACGCCATGAAGACCAGAACTGTCTGTGGGTCAACTGTGATAGAGGCGGTAACTGTTGTCTACTCCGGGAACCGGTATAAACTGCATGCCAGAATTCGGCAGCCGAACTTCAGAGAGACATGCGACTTCGATGCGGTAGCAATGTAGCGTTCGCGTAGTGGCGGCTTGGCTTCTGATGTCCAAGTGTTTTCACATTCCAGCAGGCGATTTGGACGTGATTTCGCGTCTTGAGGCCACCAGCTTGCATATTTGTCGCCCCGGCCGCTGGGAACATAAGAGGCGCGTCGCCTACCGAGGACGCCGTAGCATGAGCGATGTATGTGAGGGGACTTGTCATGAAGAGTTAGACTGTGTATTCCATATGTTGGCTACTAGGGCGCTTTTTTCTTTTCCCACCCGTGTAGGTTCACTCCCTGTCCATCTTGTATATTCATTCTTTCTACTTCCACGTGAAACACGGTGGGAAAGGCAGTAATAAGTGGGGCATGTCTTGACGTTTAACGCTGTACGATGACGGTGATGAAGATGATGAAAACGCATCCCAAACATCGCTACACTGTTGTTCAGACTATCTGAAAAAGCTTGCAACTTACCTGGATCTCCAGTCAGAAGAGCAATATCGTCCGCGGTTCTTAAGACAGGATGCTGCCTGGACAATGATCGACGAAGCTATTCTCATAAGAGGATAGAGGTACATCAAGAATTCTTTCGAATACAAATTGAAGGGGAAGGGTGTAAGTGGGTAACCCTGACGAACACCACCTTCCACGGTTAACTCACGTGAAAGATCGCCGTAAGCATGAACTCGGCTTCGGCTGTTTGCGAACAAGCATTGGAAAAGGGAAGTATATTTCTTTGGCACACCCTTCTATGAGAAGCAGCGCCAGAGAACTCTGCAGTCAACCGAGTCGGATACTGCTTTCAGATCAAGAAAGATAAATTGGGGGACTACCAAAGGTGTGCTTGTGCTGTGAGGTTTGTCGGTAGGTAAAGATGTGGTCGATGCAACCTCGACCGGGTCTGAAACCGACTTGATTCTCACTCACACATTTCACTGGTGCTCGATAATTGGCGAAAAATAATCACGGCGAACAGTTTCGATGCAATACCTATCACGCTAATTCCTGTAGGGTTTTTCACAAAACGACCTACCACCTTTCTTGTAAATCGACACAATCACCGATTCACATCATTTCTTGGGAATCTGCTCAGTACTTCAAATTACCCGGAGGAGTTTTGTTAACTCCGAAACCCAAGCTTCGCCTTCATCCTTGGGAAAAGATGGAGACAACCCATCCGGTTAACCGGCTTTGTGCCTTTTCGAGTAACCTATCTCCCGCATTCAGTACATTCCTGTTAAAGGAGTGATTTTCACCTGCATCAACTTTCTGGAAGGTATATCTGGAAGGCCCACTGTAGAAGTGGGCTAACTGAACTGTTCCTTAAAATGCTACCCCCAACGGTCCAAACGACGTCCCTGAGAGTGAATCAGTGAGCCGTCAGATTTCTTGATTAACAAACTTATACTAGACCTCCGTGAACCGGTACCTTTATTCAAACAGCTAAGGTTGCGAACATTGTCAGTAGACACAATCTTCTTCATTTCCCTACATCTTGCAATTCAACACTACTCGCGGTCATTTCTCAGGATCCAAGTCAGCTGGCGTCTCAGGGAATTACGCACCCAAGTGAATGTGGTATCCGGAGGGACGGATCTACGAGCATCCAACAGAGCAACTGACGTTGAACATATCCATCATTTGTAAGGCCTGTTTTACCCGTAGTATTGTGAGGCATTAGGCGTGGTATACAAGGCTTCCTTGATCTGTTCCTAGCATTCATCTGGGTGCAGAACATCCGGCTGCATCGATAACTGTGAGGACAGCTCCGCCTGAAAAGCAGATCGTCGGTTATCGTCCAGAAGCAACTGCACGGGACGGGTGGCATTCACGTTTGTGCAACACACAGACAAAATATAAACAGAAGCGAGCACGTACCAAGGCGTGATCTGAGTAAACGGGTGTAGACCAAAAAGAACGGCAATCTTCAATTGATCTACGCCAGCGATGACCAATTATAATATGGTCAATCTGAGTCCAACGTTGTGAACACGTAGGAGGACGCCATGTCAGTCTATGCCGCTTCTTATCTCAGAGGTTCGTACTCGCCAGAAACAATCTGTGATCAGAGCACAACTGAATCAGACGATCGTCTTTATCGGCACGATCGGTTAGGATAGCAAATGGACCTCCAATGTGCCTTTCGGAATCTCCCAAACGACCAACTTGGAAGTTGAAATCTCCAACAATAACCACCACATCTATTGAACGCAAGCCTCGAAGCAGCTGAGACAAATCCTGATAAAATTCGTCCTTGGTTTCAGAGGAACTGCAGTGGGCAGGCGCATACACAGACAAAACGAACGAGCAGCGACGATTCCGTTTGTTGCTGTTGACATGCACCAAATCATCCAACCGAAGTGTACACAAATGACTGCTAACTGGAATCCAGTTTAGCAATGCACGCTCAGCTTTGATGCTCAAAGCAATCTCAGCACCAGCCTTACGACGAGCACCGGACACCGGATCACCCGACACAAGAAGAGCAAAGCGAGAGACTGAGGTTGTACCCGGGGTGCGAAGAGTGATCACAGAAGTGGGGTCTTGTATGCGTTTCGGAGATGCACGCGCATCTACCTTAAGTATCTAGAGTTTTAGTGAGGGCAGAGTGTTGCCCTATCTGACATAGTGTGCGGACGTTAAGAGCAGCCAAGTAACGTGAACATTTAGGCCTAGGGAGTGCATTCGATCTACACTCGACTCCGGAACTACTGTTTACACCAGAGCCACAATTACCCGTGGCACTTTGCAGCGGTCTTAAATTAAAGGAGGGAAAATCGGCAAGGCCCTTTACAGGAAAGATACTGGAGGTTTCTGGTTGAATCGTACTTCGCGGTAGCTCACACCGCAGTTTTCCTTGGGAACCGTAACCGGAGCCCTTGACTCAAAAGTCTGACCCACAAGACAGTGAGGTGTTAACCCAGAACGGGAACATGGCCGAGGAACCCGTGATGCAACTTCTTCTGGTCTGTCACGTGAGACCTGATTGTTGCAAGCGTTCCGTCTTGTCTCCGCTGGTGCTTTCTTATCGATCCGTCTTTCGGATTCAGTCACTAGCCGCATGCATCCAATGAAGCAAGCGGAACGTGAACGGGTCAGCATGCTTTGGGCTGGCATTTTCCAGCTTAGGCGGGTGATAACTGCCCAATGAGGTGCGATAACTTCCTCCACTGTCCAGAGAAATCCCAGGTACTCCACCCCTACGTCCATGTAGTGGAAGTTCTCGGACCGGTAAACTGTTTCTCTTCCTGCTTATTAGCTGGAGTGTCCTTTCTAGGGGCATAGTGGTTAGAACCGGATGTTTCCCATCAACTGGTTTTGAGACTGGACCTCGTTTGGCCTCTATTCATCGACCTGTCAGGCATGATTACATCTGCTCATAGAAGCCATCCTGCGTAGCTCTTTGGGTCATGGAGACATGCAAGCCACCATACCACATCAAGATGCAGTCTTGTCGTGATGGTTCTGTCGGGTCAGAATGATTGATCAATGTGCGTTTGTACAGTTAGACTGTGTATTCCATATGTTGGCTACTAGGGCGCTTTTTTTCCCACCCGTGTAGGTCCACTCCCTGTCCATCTTGCATATTCATTCTTTCTATTTCCATGTGCAACATGGTGGGAAAGGCAGTGGTTAGTGGGGCTTGTCCTGCTGTTTACCGCTGCACGATGAGGATGATGCCCCATTCTACTGGCCAAGGTTTTCATAGCTTTTGTCGTGTTGATGACTAGTCACCTAGACCTATCTTCCAGCCATTACCTGCCTCGGAGAACTGTACGCCGAGGGAATTTATCGGTGGGATTGCATAACACATGTTCCAGCCATCTCAACCTGTTTGGATTCAATATTTAGTCCGTAGATTCATCTCTGGTTCTCAACACCCTACGCCTAACCTCAGCATTGCTTATGCGGTGCTCCCAGCATATTCAGGCAGTGCCACGGAGAATACGATGTTCAAAAACCGACAGATATCGCTTACTTTCTCTCCCTAACGGCCACGTTTTTGAGTAGTATAAAAGAGACGATCGGATTGCCGCAGTGTACACTTGGCCCCTGACATACAACCGGATATCAAGCCGGCGCCACAACTGGCTGTTAACAAAAGCCAAACGCGTTTTCTTTGTAGGCTATGAGCCCCCCCCCATCCGATATCTGACCATCTGATGGAATGTATTTGTACATGTAAGAAAACATATCTACGGCTGTTACGACTTTCCCTGACCAAGACAAGGTTTGGTGTAGAGCCACCCCAGTCCTGCGGCAGCCTGGCTTCTACCCATCAACATAGGTACTATGGTACTTGCAACGTAAAGCCTTTATTGTTACCTGGGCCTCCTATGGAGAAGTCATCCATCATAGGAGTCGATCGCTGTGCGGTCAACGAACTGTTGCCCTCGGAAATCTAGTGACGGAAGAGTGCCATATCACGTAGTGGTGAGGTTAAAATAGACAACCAGAGTTAGCCCGGATAACTCGATGGTTAGCTGTTCGACTGACAATCGTTCACTCCAGGTTCATGTTCGACGAATAAGCATTGCTGATGATTCTAAACAAGGATGAAATTTCTGCTCATTGATTATACGGTTTTCAATGGTAAGTTAAGCCTAGTTAGTGCATGACGGATTACTTGACATTTTTTCAAAATCTCGATGTAATCGGGATTTCCTAGCGCAAAATGGCTTCGTGGAGACGAATTTTTCCTTTTAAACAAACAATATCAGATAAAAGTGAGTCACAATAATGATGTAGTTTATCTGAGTACCGAAAGTTAGGGTATACAACTGAGCTGGATACTAAAATCTGTGCTTTTGCTTTACACACACCATAATAAAAAACAAACGAATAGGTTGACTGTTGGCCTAACCTGCTCACCTTTTACTGATTTCTTCTTCTTCTTTGCGTTTTCTGTCCAAATCACCATACTTCTCGTCCAAGTCAATTTGCTTTAGAGCCATAGCCTCCGTAACTGAGACAAATTAAATTAAATGGAAGATTTCGAGGATTATGATGAAAGAATATTTAGCTTTGAAACAGTTAAGGCTAACAGTGGATTCAAAAGCATACTTCGAACATCAAGTTTATTAGTTCGCCCGCTATGTAATCAAATTGTAAAAAGTCTAAGAAGGGTCCAAGTTTACTTGTGGAAGGTGGATGCTTGCTATGAAACAGACACATGAAGTGGACGTATCCAGGTAGCTTGGAGCATCAGGCTCCCAGGCTGAAACAGTGGACATCGGGACCGGAAATAACCGACGACATGGACAGTGATGCACTTGCACCCGGAATCTTTCTGAGCCGACTCTAGTCTGCATATTTTGCAGCTCCAACTAAGTTTGGTTAAGAAACAGACATTAACATAACAGAAATCTTCCGAGGTCAGCATCTAATTAGAAGTCGGTAGACAAAACTTGAAGCAATACTCCGATTTAACTATGAGTTGTCAGTGCAAACGTCTCTTAAACCAGCTATTCATGAGTTACAAGGTCAGCACACAGTTTTACACAGGGACAGGATACCGAAAACGTAAAAAGCTTACATAGTGCATGTCTATCTAATTGGTGCAAACTAATTTTTAATTGATAACCAAAGCCACAGCTTTAATCTGATCAAAAGATTAAAGACGAGTTTCTAAATAATTCCATTCCAGACCTGTAAGTAGTGTGGACCGCTTATAAAAACATTACCATAGTGACGGGATCAGCCTAGATATGTGGAAAAGTAAGCTAAGTGTAGAACACCGTTGGTTGAAAACACGAACCCTTTTGAAATGATTGACAGGATCATCGGATTTAATTTATCTTCAACACGCTCTTGTCCGCGCGTGTTTCAGCCTACGTCTCGTCGGTGGCCAAAATAACATCAAAGTCGACCGTCCACCGCAGCTATTACTGAACGATAACCATCTACCAGCTTTCCAAACAGAATTATTTGTCAGGATATTCATGCAGTCAAATGCCCAGGATCTAGAACAGCAATGGATAGAGACCAAGCAGGCCCTACTCGAGACTGCTGATGCTGTCCAAGGTTCAACAATCAGACACAAAAACGATGGATATCTGCATCCTCAGCTGCACTGTTAGATGTGTGCAGATCGATTCCCCGAATTCCAGATAGGATGAGGCACGGAGATGCCTTAAACGCCAACCTATTCGGAGCCTGAGAAACGATCGTGAACAGTGATGGACTGCGAAGCGTAGGGAGATGGAAAAAGCTGCGGCGGTTCGCGACAGCCGCAACCTTTTCTGTCTAATTAGATATACCGGTTCAGGCAAACCAGGCGTTAGCGAACTGATCAAAGAGGCGAACCGCTTACTAATTCAGACTCAGGAACGTCATCCGACTTGCTGGGCGGAGCATTTCGAGAAGCAGTTTAATTGGTCTTTATCCATGATAGGTTTGCCAACTAGTGGTAGACACCAGTCCTTTGTCAGAAGCGAAGGTTTCCCGTGAGATAGGCTATCTTAAACAACATAAAGCTGCCGGACCGGATGGGTTGCCTCCATCTATCTTCAAACACGGTGGCTCAGAACTTTTACTGGAGTTGAAAAACTCCCCGATTTGATATGGGAAAAGGAACAAGTTCCAAAACGTGATTGTACCGATTTATAAGGTGTCAGGTCCTCCGAAGGAAACCACGGGGGAATAAGTCTGGTTAGCAACGCATCCAAACCGCTCGCTACTTTTATTCTCCACTTCCGGTTTAACACACGCCAAAATATCAAGCTGGGTTTAGACCTGGTTGAGGTTGTATTGATCACATCTTCACTCCGACAAATTTTAGAACACAGGCACACCTTGCGTAGACCCGCCATCTCTGTTTTTCTTGATCTTCAAGTGGCCCTCGATTAAGTTGAGCGCACAGTTCTTTGGTGCTGCCTCTTGCTAAAGAGTGTACCAGAGAAATTCATTTCCATCATGAAGTACCTTTACACAAGCAGCCAAAGACGAGTTCGGGCTTACGGTGATCTTCCATCCGAGTTCATCATAAAAAGTGGTGTACATCAGGGTTGCCTCCTCTCTCTTTTTCTCTTCAGATCTGTGATTGAGATGGTCCTGGGGACCGCACTTTTGTCAGGTGAGGATGGTGGTATTGAACTTCTCCCGGGTGGAATTGCCAGATCATGAATATGCGGACAACACCGTTCTCCTAAGTGAAGATCCAGGTGAGTTGCAAGCTTTTTAGAGAGCTTGCCTAACTGCGTAGCAATGTTTGGTATGCGTTTTGCACCCTCAGAGTACAAGATGCATTTGCAAGACTGGACTGGCCCAACGCCAAACCTTTCAGTGTCTGAGGAAACTACAGACGTGGTAGACAGGTTTTGATCTGGGCAGCTGCACTTCACCCGGAGACCGAACGTCGTGTGAAGTGTCTTTGCCCATACAAAAGGCTCGTCTGGCATTTGTCAACCTGAGTCGTCTGTGGCAGCGACATGACATTCGTTTATCTATCAAGCGTCCAGTGTACGCTGCAACAGTCAGGCCCGTGCTTCTGTATGCTTCGGAGACATGGCTATCACGGGTGGAGGATATACGAAGATTATCAGTAGTTGAACACCGTTCTTTTCGTAGCAATGCTCAAATCTGGTGGAAACACCGTATAAGCAATTCTGAGGTTCGACGAACAGTCTCAGGTCCGAGGATTAAACCATCAGATGAAATACTTAAGCTCACCAGACTAAGATGGTTGGGACATGTATTGCGCACGTCCCCTGACAGGATTCCTCGGCAGGCTACGTTGCTGAGGCGGGTACCGGTTGAGAGATGAGTGACGATAATCAGTCCATAACATGAAAGAAAGGTATGAAAAATCTAACTGGTGGGCTTGGCCATGCAGGTCGTGTCAGACTTCCTGAGTGGGGTCCAAGAGACCCTCCCACTCTCTGGTTGGATAGATTTGAGGATATGGCTAGGTGTCGTGATCAGTGGCGTTCTTGTATCGGCAAACTTTCTTCATTGACTTGGTACCATTATTTGCAGTCCTTCTTCTACTCCTTTCATACTCATCCCATTTTCATTATTTATTTTTGAAGTTGCCGCTAGGTTACGGCAACCAAGGCCAACGCATCCAGTGCATGGCTAATGGTTGCCTGAACTGAACTGAAATGATCCTCAGAAATACAGCGGCAAGATAACTGCATAATTTCTTGAGAAGTCGGATTCTTTATGCTATTCTTTTGAGTGGGTTTAGTTGAAGAGGCACGACTCAACTGCAAGTATTTGATGTGGAACCAGAAGAAGGATATTTAGATATGAAGTAGAGGATGTCATCGGGTTCCAAAAGGTTGTGGTGAAAGGGGCAACAGCTAGACTGAATTCACGAAATGCCCACGAAAGAGTATAAGCAACCCCTAGTTGACCAGTTTAAACCCTCATTATGGTCGTTAACCGATTCACGAAGGGGAGATACCATGTCTTCTTGAGACTCGTTTTTATTAAGTACACGTACCACGGATTGATGCACCAAAAATCGAATTATTAGGAAACCTACCTCCGGCATAGTCGTTATGGATGAGACAACGATAACGTTCGTACATACACAATCTTTCTTCAATCCGTTCCACTGAATTGAGTCTACAGCAAAAACGATATGATGAATCGACAAAAAGTATTTACTTGAGATCATCAGGTGTTTGACCATTATAGTGTTCCAGATTAGTCCTGGCATCAAAGCGATCAATGAGAATGCTGGGGTCGCCAGTCCAGGGCATCCTAAGAAAAAAATCGGCACAAGAACATCGGTAATATACAGGCTAGAGTAACTGAACACTTGAACAAAACATTTGTCGGACGAGGATTGGAATAAAACTGCTTTGTCCCTCCAATGGTCCGCGTTCAATCTTGTTTTGGACGTTCGGTGCAGTTGTTTTTGACCACTGGAGCTTACCTAAGCCTCCAAACGTTTGCTCTTCGGCTGTTTTGTGATTGCTGCAACTAAACTCTGGATCGTATACGAAAAACATTCGAGGCTCAAAACTTCTCTGTCCGCCTTGCCTGGATTTGGCGTGCCTACATTTAAATCTAACGTCTAGCCTATATCGCACTGACAGCACCTCAATGGTACAGCGTGCCTACAGCAACTGACCACAGAGTATTTGATCACAGTCCAAAGTGACTGCACAGACCAGCTCATCAAGATGTATCGCCTTACGTCGACACATCCTTGGAATTATTGAAAGCTCGCTTCAATTTCCCCGTTAGGAAATGCATAGCAAAACGGAATTTTTTAACACCAAAGTCGACGCTAAATTATGAGCAATTTAAGAACATCTATTCTATCCTATCCATGAGAGAACATACTGTTTGTTGCACGGACGATCATCATTGATAGTACTGCTTTTCCAAACATGAATCAGACATCTCCCCATTCCATCTAAATCTCAATACTAGTGGGAACTCTTTCTAGGTGGAACCAGCATAGATAAGTAGAGGGGTGACAACTAACGGACAATAACATACATGATGTTTGGGTTTTCAGCAGCTTTTACAACCTCCGAATCCAAATGGAGCTTAGCAGGACGGCCGTAAACCCGAAGAAACTTGATAGGATCTTGTTTCTGAGAAAGAAATCAACCATAACTCTCAAACGTACAATCCTCTCATAGTAGTCTCGTCTGCGTTCTGCTCGTCGTTTGTAATCGACCATTAGCGTCTTGATATGCTTTTCCTGTTTCCTGGCTTCCTGCCACATGGCTGCGTTCGACACACAACTGCGGTGACCTTGACAGGACAGATTACGTCTTGAGGTAGTTCAGTTCAGTTCAGTTCAGTTCAGTTCAGTTTGCACAGGACTTGGTGTGGCTAGAGCCAATCGTGTGTCCAGATAGTTATGTTGTCGGCGCGTTTCCGTAGCTCCCAACACTGCGTGATTTTCTTTTTCTGAAAGGCAGAAATTTTGTGCAGTATCAGCCCTGGCAGAGTAAGGTGGAAACAATAAGTAAATTGCATCTGACCCTAAAAGCTGCTTAACATAACTCGGGGTATACTGCCACCCAACATAAGTCTACTGCTTTCTTAAAGGCCTTCACTGTTGTGGTATTTATGACCTCTTCCGGGAGCTTATTCCAATAGGGTACCACTCTATTTGAGAAGTACTTCGCCCTAATTTGGAGCCTCGAAAGTTTCCTTTGTAATCTAAGGCTATGCCCCCTTGTGCCTCTCTCGGGGATCAGCGAAGAAAGGTCTTCTCGACTTATTCCTGACAGTCCTTTCATTACCTTGAAGATTTCTATCAAATCCCCGCGAATGCGCCGTCTTTCCATCGAGAATAGGTCTAGGGCACGGAGACGCTCTGTGTAGTTAAACCCCCTTTGCCCAGCCACCATTTCAGTTCAGTTTAGTTCAGTTTGCACAGGACTTTGTGTGGCTAGAGCCAATCGTGTGTCCAGATTATTGTGTTGTCGGCTAGTTTCCGTAGCTCCCAACACTGCGCAAGTTTCTTTTCCTGAAAGGCAGAAAATTTGTGCAGTAGTCTTCAAGTCTTGAAGTAGTACACGGGTTCGAGGCTGAGGCCTTGATGTTCCCAGTTCTTGAGGTATCTTCTAGTCTGCATTAGCTGCTCCACTGAAACCAAGAGAGCTGGAAAATAGGGGACAACTACCAAGGGGATATGCTGCTGATCAAATTAGATTGGGTCACAGGACTCGTGGCTTTGGCCAGTATACGTCCAGGTTCACGCACTTGAGGGCGGCAATGTTTCTGCGATGCTGCGACTGCCGAGCCGTCCGAATGTTGTGATTGTTGAGTGATGGACAGCAAGGAAGAGAATGAAAGACGAGTCCGCTCTCGAAGAACCGGAAGTCGCGTTGAATAGACAGGTTCCCTGCCTCAACTTGCTGCCAAGCTTACCCTCTAGAATCCCCTTTGGGGAAGACTTGATAAATAAAAAGTCCTCACTCAGCTGTATTTGACCGCTTGGCGGGAGTGAAAGAGAGAGTTGTAACCTGAGGGTATGCTAGTTTGGTTAGTCGTAGTTCGGGAAAACTTCATGCCAGCAGTCATCCAGCAGCCGTTTAAACATGACGACGCTATTCGCCGTTACTACATGGGGTCTTAGTTTGTTCCACTGGTTCATAACGCCTTGAGAGAAGAAATGTGCTCGATCGCCTCTGATGGCCTTGGGCTTCATCAATTAGTGTTCGTGTCCCCTGAGCTTCGGGTTGCTACTCAGAGATAATAATGGCCTGTCGGCTTCGGATAATCCTTGGAGCTGTTGGAAGGTCTCTATCGGATCCCTCTGAGGGAACAGGTCGAGTTTTTGGAGGCTTTCTTTGTATGCCTTGTCCCGCAGCCCAGTGATCATCTCAGTGATCCGTCTTTGGACGGTTTCCAACAACTGTCTGTCCCTGACTAGTTTCGGTGCCCTGGCCGGAATGCAGTATTCCAGGTGGAGGCGTATGTGCCATTTTGCAAAATGAAAGTATTGTCTTGGCGTCCCGAGAGCTGACAGTCCAACACAGTTGAAAAGTGGTGGGAGCACAGATAGAGGTCAAGAGAGACCAGTGAGGTGACACGGATGCTGAGTTCAGAGGCAAGCATGAAAGCGTACGATGAAACAGCACAGAGAAAGCGCTACATCTATACGTCTAAGCGGAAGGAAATGTAACGGTAAGCATTTTGTTTCGTCATTTTCTTAAATCTTCATATATTCACGTATTTTTGACTGGAAAAGAGCATAGTAAGGCAGGACGGTTGAGGGAAGAGGAGCAGATAACGGATGAAACTTTTAAACAGTTCAAAGAGGAAACGTTGGCCCTAACAAATTGTCTAACAGCTTCACAAATGTTTCTTTTCTCGGAGCATCAATAACATCCTGCCGTAAGCTATTCAAAAGAGGGACTATTCTGTGGTTAAAAAGTGCACAGTTCAGCCCAATTCAGTTTGCACTGGGCAGGTAATGGCCACGGCCAGTCGAGCGCCCAGAGTTCTTTCGATGGTATGCATTCCAGTTACGCACCCACCGCTGCTCAGATTATTTCGTCTTACCCCCTCTAAAAATGAGAGGGAAGCGGAAAACCTCACCGCACACCAACTGCGAGAGACATTATGCCTCGTGAGCATTCACTGAGATGACGTGTAATAAAGGAAGAAGTCGATTAAAACCTACCCCAGACGAGCCACGGTGCTACCCGTCATCCATCTGCTAAATGTGCTCAACTCTCACTACGAGGAAGTATCTCGTACCACTTGCCATGCAGGGCCACTTTGAAGGGCTGGATGGTGTGCAGATCTATCATTCCACCAGGCTGATCATTGCAGCTGCTCGGTACCCTGTTGCTGAAGAAGTGCAGTTTAGTTATCAGCCTAGCTCCAACTTTCGTCAGCTTCTTTTCATGTCCCCTTGTTCTGGAATCTAAGGCCCCTTGGAATAGACTATCCGGCCCAAGGCCAGAAAAGCCCTTCGTTACCTTGAACGTTTCCATAAGATCCCCTCGATGTCTCCTGCTTTCCAACAAGAAAAGATTCAGATCACAGAGTCTGCTCCTGCGTACTGCCCCTTTGCCCTTCAGCCATTCACTTGACGAGACGCTGGACTGACTCCAGGCAGGCGGCACTCTTTTGCAGAAGGGCGACCAAGCCTGCACGCTACCTCTTAAGTGAGGTCGTACAATAGCCACGCAAATAGGTACTAATGTTTCCGGCTGCCGGCTAGACAAAGCTGGTCATCGTCTGAAAAGCTCACCGCGAGCCTTTTGCGCAGCAGCGTCGCACTGGCCCAAACACGCAAAGTCACTGCTCGGGATTGTAACTACCAGTTGTGGAAAATCCCCCTAGAACCCTTGCGATTCAGTGTTTTTCCTCACCTCATTCACTTGAAGTCTTGAAGTACTACACGGGTTCGAGGCTTTGAGCCCAATTGTCCCGGTTCTTGAGGAACTCTCTGATCTTCACCGAGCTGAAACGAGAGTAAAAAGAAGCGGAGGAGGGCGGGGGTGGCAGCGAAAACAAGATACACATAACCTCATGCAGTGTCACACTGTGGACAGTGCCTTAAGCTGAGTGGGGGTGCGGCATTCATGAACATATATGCGATAAAAGACATCTATTTTGTTAGTTTTTTTGACAAAGGGAATTATTGGGAGAGACCCAGGTAGAGGTCTAGCTTTTTCTTGAAGATAGTTTTGTTCTGCGAGAGAACAATATCTTCCGGAAGTGCATTCCACATAGCAATAACCCTATAGCTAAAAAAGTTAATCCTTAGTGAAGTGTGTGGCCTCGGTTTGAAAACTTTTCTGCTGTGACCACGGAGAGAGGAGGCTGGACAGACGGAGAAGAAGCAATCGCTTTGACCTGTTTCAAAAAGCTGGAACATCAAAAACAGATCATCTCTTACGCGTCTTACGTCAAGGGGATAGAGGTTGAGGGGTGAGAGGTGGATGGGATAAGGTAGATGGGATAGACCACTCACTGCCTTGGTGGAGGCCCGCTGAACCCTTTCTAGGATCTCACGGTCTCGGACAAGACCAGAGTGCACTATCCGACTACCGTACTCCAGCAGAGGTCGGATATACGTGCCGAAATTTATGGGGAAATCATCCTTAAATATGCGCGGGAAGGACCTTCGAATCATGTTTAGGACTCGAAGGGCAGACTTGCTCGCAAGTTCATGATGATGAGAGAAGGATAAGTTACAATCTAACCACAAACCGAGCACCTTGTGTCGGTCAACCCTTGGCAGTGTGGTTGCTCCATTAATGGAAAATGTGACCAGTCTCTCTGCCGAAAGACATGCTCACGCATTTGTCATCATTAACTGGGAGGTTCCAATCCTCGGACCAGCGTTTTGTTTCATAAACTGCAATTTGCAGGTTTTCAACGCTTGATTTCAGGAGGGTTACATCATCTGCGTACATGGCAATGTTCGCAGGAAGGGTTGTCGGTAGATCGTTTATATAGATCAGGAAAAGAAGAGGACCTAAGACCGACCCTTGGGGGACCCCAGTTGTTACTGGGGAGGGTTGAGACAAAACATTCCCGACTTTAACCACAAAGGTGCGATCGGTAAGGAAGCTACGTAGAATGGCCAACATGGAGCCTGTGATCCCGTATGTCTGCAGCTTATAAAGAAGAAGGGTATGTGGGTCCTTTTCGAAGGCCTTAGCAAAATCGATGAATACAGCGTGTGAGAGCTGGCCATCATCATAGGCTTTCGTTAGACTATCCATGACAGTAAGCATATTGGTGATGCATGACCTGCCAGGAAGAAACCCATGTTGGGATAGGGGAGAGGATCTTATTTCTATGAAGATGGGAAAGAATCTCACTCTTAAGAATTCCCTCAAAAATTTTGCTAGGGATGCTAGTGAGGCTTATGGGTCTGTAACTAGAAGCAAGGTGTCTACTACCCTTCTTATAGATGGGTGCGATCACTGCTTTTTTCCAGTTACGGGGGAAAATTCCATCGTCAACACGTTGCTGAAAAAGCGAGGCATAAGGAGCAGCTAATGTATCCACGGCTTCCTTGAGAATACGGGGGTGGATTAGGTCAGGACCCATAGAGCAATATTGGTTGAGCCGTCGGAAACCTTGAGCGACTGCACCAATGGGAATAGTGACGCGGTTAAGGGTAGTGGTCAAAGATAACGGGTGCATGGTAGGGTGGGATGATATGGGAATGGAGCTAAAAATTGTACGGAAGTAGGAGCTGAAAGCCTCGGCTACTTGGCTAGGGGAAGTGATTGGAGATCCGGCACTATCTTTGAGAGCTAATGGCGTCGGAGCTGTGCCCCTTAGACGGCGCATGTACTGAAAGAAAAATGCCTTATTGGTCCGTGCTCGATCAAGTGCAGATCGTTGGACTGCATTCTGATAGGACCTCATCTTGTCTTTGCATATGTTCCTTATGATCCTGAAGTCTTCTGCATCACGGGCAAGGCCTGTGGCTTTATATCTAGCAAAGAGGCGTGCGCGTTCGTCTAGAATGCGCCTAATGGGGCGAGGGAGGGGTCGCATTGCGGTCTGTGGGCGACGAATTCTGGGGACAAAATGCCTATCAGCTAAGGAGAATAACTCTCTGAGATTCTCTGCCATTTCATCCGCAGAGTTACCTGGGTTAGTTAAATTTAGCTGGGAGCGAAAAAATGCACAGACTTGGTCAAAATTGGTCCTTTTGAAGGATCTCAAAATTTTAGTTTCTGACGGAAGAGGAGGCCATTTCACGATATAATCGAATCCAATGACAATGTGATCACTTTTGCCGAGGGGCGGCAAGTAATGCACCACATCTATTAGGAACCGATCATTGGTGATGACCAGGTCTAGTAGGGACGGGGCGTGGCCTGTGCGATATCTAGTCGGATCTCTTACGTTCTGCACCCATGATTTTTTCAGTACGAGATCAAGGAGGGGTTTACCGAAAGTGATATCCGGGGCATCAGCTCTTTGCCAGTTTGTACTGGGAGAGTTGAAGTCACCAGTGACTAACAGATGGGTGAAGTCTGTATAGATTTTCAGGGAGCCTAACAAGTCTATGAGACCTTGCCTACACTATTGACGTGTCTTTACGAACTGCTTGTTTCTATGGGCCAATTGTTGTTTGTTCGCACCCAGAGAGCCACTTTGTCATATCCTTGTTCTGGAGCTGCGTGACGCACGTGCTCCTTGCTCACACACTGAAATTCGGTTTCTCGTTGTTGAGTCATTGTGGTCGCATTATTGAGGTTTGTATCTTTTTGGTATCATTGTTCATGCAATAATCTAGTGTCGTAGAATATCACGGATAATCGCCTTTTGATTTCGGGATCCGTTGTGAATTCGGCTACGCATTGCTCAAGCTTTCGTTACAATACTCAATAGATCAAGTTGGAACGAGGAAAAACACACAAAATGCCAAGAAAAGGATCGAAAACATTGGAATCCGGACAGGAAGTAACACGGGAAGTCTCTGGGGAGGTTTCGGGTACTTTTGATTCTTTAGTTAATGTTAGATCGCCTAGTCCTGTCAGTGCTAGTTAATGTGTTAATGCGGGCAATATGGATCGTAAGGATGTTGATTTATGTAGGCTAAGAATACTACACTTAGAACAACAGTTGTTATCGACTAGATTACAGGCGCAGGAAGCAGAAAAGAAGCGCATACAAAAAGAGCACGAGCATGAGACCAGCGACTTCGACACTTCCGATAGATCAGGGTGCAATAAGATAGGGAATCCCACGCCGGTCGCCGACTACAAACCACCATCGATCGATTTGCCTAGAGTAGAACTAGCGGTTTTCGACGGGCGAGCTGAGCAACACTGCAAGTTTGTCGGGCAGTTCGAGGCGTTTGTTGAAAATAAGGTAACCGACCCTGGGCAAAGGCTCCTCTACGTTACTCATTACTGCCGAGTCCGAGCAAGAGAAGCTATCGACGGGTGTACCATGCTCGACCCGGAACAAGGGTACACAGGAGCAAGGAAGATTCCAAGGGGCTTGTTTGGCCAACCGTTCAAAGTAGCCCGTAACCTAATAGAGGGCGTGATGGTAGAGGCAAAGAGAACCAAGGGTGACCTGTACACAATGGCCGACCTGGTGATTAAGATGCAAAACTGCTCAATAGCCCTCGACCATTTAGGTTACAGTGCTGACCTAGATGTCATGCACACTTTGGAAAACATAGTCCGTCACCTCTCTCCCGAACTACAGGGTCGGTGGGCAGAAGAAGCTGAACGGATAAGCCGAAGCGACAGGGAGGCTAACTTCGAAGACCTGACCGAATACTTGGACAGGCAAACCAAGATAGCCGACAGCAGGTCCGGCCGACTTATCCGGGACAGCAACCGGACAAACAAACCCAGTACTAGCCAGGCTCAAACCCCTGCACGGGGACATCCAAAATACTAACCTTGGACCAATAAGCACGCCATTTCACACGATGCCACGGCGCAATCCAATTGCAGATCCTGTGGTGCTTTCCATGGCCTACCAGAATGCCCCAAGTTCGGCAGCGCCACAATAGACGAACGGTGGGGGATGGCGAGGATGTCAAGAGCGTGTTTTATTTGTCTCAGCACCACGCACCGGGCGGCAGCTTGTAGAACAAGGAACCTATGTGGTTAGGGGGGCTGTATGGGCAGACACCGTCGATTGTTGCACCAGGCGAGAGTAACCTTACCTGAGGCGAGTACCAAACCCAGCGTTATTTGTTCAACGTCACTATCTGCCAATAAACCAGTACGTTTAGGCGTAGTTTCCGCCGGAGTAGTGACCCCAACTGGGGTGGTCAAAGCTTTGGCCTTCATAGATAGTGGCTCGGATACCACGCTAGTAAGGAAGGAGTTCGCAGAGAGATATGGGATCAGAGAGAATCAATCTTCATTAGCGGTGAGCACAGTGAGTGGCACCCAGGTCATCCGGTCGACCAAGCTGCACCTACGAATCGTCTCCTTGGTCATCAATGGCAGGGCAGGAACCCTAGAGGCGTTCACCATAGAGGATCTGCCGATGACAGTGCCTCAGTCAGTGCAGTCGATTCTGGCTCAGTGGCCGCATCTCGATGGGGTTACGATCAAGGAGTGGCAGAATAACGAAATTGATCTGCTGATCGGCTGTGATATGCCGGAAGCGCATTGGGTCCTGGATCAAAGAATAGGAGGCCGCAAAGCACCCTATGCAGTATATACTATATTCGGCTGGACTTTGTATGGTAGTACAGACGGAAGATGCGGCAAACAAATCCAAGCCAACTGCACTTCTGTGGAAAGGCGAACATCGAACAGGCATTCCAACAACTGTATAACACAGAATTTGACGACCTGGCCATTGATAAGGATGCCCCATTACGAGAAGATAGGGCGGCTTTGAAAATGGTAGCCGAGAACGTCAAGTATGCAAAAGGTCGTTTCGAGGTTCCAGCCCCGTGGAGACCCTACATGAAACCTATGCCAAACAGCCGAGAAATGGCTTTGAAAAGATTATGCTTCCTCAAAACCAGGCTACTTCGGGAACCAAAATTAAGGATAGAATACACGCGAGCCATGCAACATAACATCGACTTGGATTATATAGAAAGAGTGGATACAGCGGTTTTCAGCGCAAATGTGAGGTGGTACCCACCCCATCACCCGGTCGTGAACCCGAAGAAACCGGGGAAGGTCAGAGTGGTTCTCGACTGTGCCGCGAAATGTCAGGGTGTGTCACTCAACTACCGTATACTACAGGGCCCAGACTGGGCAACACCACTAGTCGAGGTTTTATGTCGTTTCCGGCTAGGAAAAGTAGCCGTCTCTGCGGACATACGTGAAATGTTTCTACAAGTGAAGATGCCCGTTAAGGACAGGGACGCCTTCCATCTTCTCTGGTGGCCTGAGAACGACACAAATCGCGCAACTGACGAATACGTGCTGACTGTTCATCCTTTTGGGACGGTATCATCCCCTTCTGTGCTATTTTTGCCCTCCGGAAAACACTCAAACGTTTCGGCGGCACCAGCAATTTGTTAGAAAGAGCAATGGACCACTTCTACGTGGACGATTTTCTGTGTTTCTTTGGCGACCCAAATACTGCTATTCTTCATATGACCGAACTGATCGCCACTCTAAATGCCGGGGGATTCAACCTCACTAAATGGACTCCAAACAGCCAAGAGGCGCTCAATGTTATCCCGAAGTCCGAGAGAATGAAGTGTACGAGAGAGCCTTTGGGATCCCCTCCGCAAACGGAGCGCACGCTTGGTCTTCAGTGGAAACCCAGAGGTGACGAATTCATTTTCACCCTAGACCTGACCAAATGACCAGCCACCCTGGGAGGTACCTTATTATCAGTCTGAAGCCTCTATGACCCCCTAGGTTTCGTTTCGCCATGGTTGCTGCCGGGAAAGTGCTTGCTGCAATCGCTGTGCCAAGAAGGGACGGGTTGGGACGAACCTCCCCAGGATGACGACAATAAGCGATGGCGCGACTGGCTACGCAGCCTGGAGCAGATTGGTGAGATTAAAATACAAAGACGCTTAACAGAAATCAAGTGTACGAACGACTCCCAACTCCACTTACTTTCCGATGCATCAGAAATAGGCTACGGGATAGTTGCTTGCCTCTGCTGGGTGGACGAAAATGGTAGGCGGCACAGCCAGATACTATTAGCAAGGGCGAGAGTGGCTCCACTGAAAACGGTGTCGATTCCAAGGCTAGAGCTGACGGCAGCAGTACTGGCCGTGAAAGCCGCGACTCTGATTAGGAGATGCTTTGATCGAATAAACTGGGAACCAAACTTTTGGACGGATTCAGCCACGGTACTTCATTACATAAACAACACTACCACCCGTTTTAAAACTTTGGCGGCCAACAGACTCACTATAATCCACGAGTCGACTAAAACCGATCAACGGAACTATGTACAATCCGCCAGTAACCCGGCCGACTTCTGCTCAAGGCTCCTGAAAACACTAGAGAGGTTACGGATGTGGACAATGGGACCGGACTTCCTAACTGCAGCTAAAGAGATGTGGCCAACGGCATTAATACCAAAGGCTGATAATAATAATAATAATAATAATGGTATATTTCTGGACCGTGGTCAAGAAGCACGCATGTAAGCATGATCAGAGTTTACAATATCACTGAATGAAATGGAAAATTTCACAAAATTGAAGGAGAGATTAGCAAATCACGGTAACAATGGAATAAGGCTGCCGAGAGTTTTAATGAATCAAAACGAGCAAAGAACACACGGCGAACACTAATTGATTTCAAGTCAACGGCGGCAATAGTAGTGAATCAGCCGGATATAGGAAGGTTCAGACGGACATTGGCTTAGGACGCAGGAAATACGATATTTACAAGAATAATGCGAGGAAAAGGTCGGCACTGCATATTCATGTTCACTTAAAAAGGTAATTGACGTTGAGACAAAGGAGGCAGGGAAGAATTTTACGAAGGTTCGCAGAGGAATACTAATTTTCATGGACTTGCGGATGTGAAAAGGAATAGTACCCCTTGAAAAGTTGAGACAATTTTCGTGAGAGGTGATGTGTGTCATCTGGTGTCAGCAGTTCGCCGCTGGTGGAGGATGGATGGAGTTCCAGGAAGGAATAAGCAACACTCGGAATGTCGTGTCCATTCGGAACAAAATAAGGCAAGACAAGAGTAAAGACCTTTGCAATAGGCAGGTTATGCTGGTAAATTGGCAAATACATCATTTTGTTGAGTTTCTTGTGGGTTTTCTGTGTCCATGTTGGGCTTTTTGGGCAAGGGTTGACTGCGGTTTTGTTCGCTTTCTCATGGAAAAGAGGCGGGCATCGCCGAATCTGGACCGATCACAGTATAATTAGAAGTCCTCGCACGGCAGCTTCGACATCGGGAGGGCCTTGTAGTGAGAATTCTTCAGTAAGCCTCAGAGTAACGTATGCAGTGATACCAGGACTTGTTTTGGGTGAACCCCGTTGCTAGATCGTATTCGCGGTAGCCAGCCTTTGGTGTGGTTGTAGACGGGCAGAGGAAAAGACAAGCTGTCTTCACGATATATTACAGCCAGGCAACGTGATGGCTGGGTGGTTCTGAAATTGAAAAAGGGAGGATCGCAGTCTGGGAGATGTTCCAGCTGAGGGTTAGCGTGAGCAAAATAACGAGAGTACGGATGTTGGAAATGAGGCACAATGGTCTTAGTTAAATGTGGGGTCGTTGGTATTGTGGTTCGGTGTTCGTGAGGGCTAACTGGTATTATACTACTAGGCAAAGTTATTGGTTACCGAATCGGCCGTTCACCGGGAAGTCTTATCTTTGTGAGTTAATAAAGTCGTGTAAGTGCATTTGGACTAGGGTCTGAGGGCTACGTGAGAAAGCTGCTGGGCAACACGAAGAACCTCGAATGGCAAGTTTGCATAGTAGGTCTAGGGGATATATGACGAATCCCACAGTGGTGTTTTACAGGTCACAAAGAAGCAGCTAGGACACACCAGAACCCGAATGGCTAGCTTATATGATAGATCCGGAAGATGTATGACAAATCCTATCGTGGGGTATCTACAGGTCTAATGCTGCAGGTTGCTGTTCGTTAAGGCTGTAAACTGGAGAGTAGGCCGGATTCTAGGACAAGAGAAATGCCGCTTTCTTACGAAAAGGGGGGAAAACATACTTGGGCGAAGAATACGGGCGCTTTTCTCCACGTTCTTACATATATGTTTATATATAAAATAATATCTACATGCGAATTACGGCCAGGCAAGGAAGCTGAGAGGAGCGGAAGCCACAATAAATAAGAGAAGAGTCGAAGGATCAAGGAGCGAAGTATTGGGTGGTGGGGCTTAATATCTTAGGACCCTGGAAACAAGTGAACCACCTGGCACAGGCTTTCTGAAAACGATGGACGAGGGAGTACTTACCGACACTGCAACTTCGGCAAAAGTGGATCTACAAAGAGAGGTCGTTCAGACGTGGCAATGTGGTCATCCTCGTGGAGAGCCACTTACATAAGGACGATTGGCCTGTCGGAGTGATCAAGTACTGTCGTACAGGAATCGATGGTCTCGTGCGGACGGTGGCGTTGAAAACGAACAAAGGAGACGTATTGCGAGATATCCATAAGATATGTCTGCTTGAAGGTGACAGTGACACGGGCGAGGTTGACGCTACCGACCAAGATATATCCATGTCCGCTGATACCAGATGAAGCTGAATTCGTTTATTTATTCCTCATGCATTCTCCTGTAGGACCCAACCCCCCACACAGTCTTTGAAATATATTTGTGTTTAATTTCATCCGGTGTTCACGATGTACTGCGGAGTTAGTTGTCCAAACCTTAGTTTATCACACGACACGACAGTGCTTGCAGAAGTAGCGGAGCTTGGGTCACGCACACATGCCTACATTTTACTCGTTTATGCCACACACACTTTCGTTGACATTGCAGAAAGTCCACCTTTGCGGTTCCGTCATACACCCCGACACGTACACACATACCCGAAGCACACTATGCCCCGAAACACCTATCAAACATGTGACGGAGTTCGCAATTTACCTTGGTTGACGTAACTGAAACGTCCTTTCCATATGCGAAGGTAGCGGCGATTTCATCATACACACACACGCACTCACGCAAGCACATACAGCTGGGGCAGGACGGCCTTTCCAAGGACAGCATCTATGTGTCCCCTTCACACCCGCCATCGGTCGTTTTTTCTCGTGAAAGATGTAGACTAGCTTTGCGTCTATGTGGCCAAAGGATTAGGTGCAACCATGAGTAGAACGTTGACGATGAGCTTTAGGCGCGCGCACTGAGAGCAGAGCCCAGGTAGGTAGGAAGAATTAGTACCTCTATGCCAAACCTTTGACCCTCTAAGGATTCAGGAGGATTTTGATGGGCGGTGTAACGACCGGTCGTGGAAAATCCCCCTAAAACCCTTGCGATTCAGTGTTTTTCCTCACATCATTCACTTGCTTACACTATTGACGTGTCTTTACGAACTGTTTGTTTCTATGGGCCAATTGTTGTTTGTTCGCACCCAGAGAGCCACTTTGTCATATCCTTGTTCTGGAGCTGCGTGACGCACGTGCTCCTTGCTCACACACTGAAATTCGGTTTCCCGTTGTTGAGTCATTGTGGTCGCATTATTGAGGTTTGTATCTTTTTGGTATCATTGTTCATGCAATAATCTAGTGTCGTAGAATATCACGGATAATCGCCTTTTGATTTCGGGATCCGTTGTGAATTCGGCTACGCATTGCTCAAACGTTCGTTACAATGATGACCCCGAGGTCTTCAATCCTACTGGCTGCTTCTATGGTGAATAGCCCTTGGTCATGAGCAACGGTTAGGCTTTCTGTTGACCTTGACAAAAGGTGGCTTTTTCCAGCTTTCTGGGTTAAGTCACACTTGTATTCTCAATCCAGGACGGTACGTATATCCCTACCCAAGTCCACCCTGCCCTCTGTTACGAACGTTTGAGCAATGCGTAGCCAAATTCGCAACGGATCCCGAAATCAGAAGGCGATTATCCGTGATAATTCTACGATACTAGATTATTAAAATAAACAATGACATAAACAATATACAAACCTCAATAATACGATCACAAAGACTCAACAACGAGAAACCGAATAGCAGCGTGTGAGCAGACAGCACGTGCGTCACGCAGGTCCTGAACAAGGATGTGTCAAAGTAGCGCTCTGGGCGCGAACAAACAAGAATTGGTCCATAAAAACAACCAGTTCGTAAAGACAAGTCAATCGTGTAAGCAGATGAGTGATGTTAGGAAAAACACTGAATCGCGAGGGAAAAAGGGGGATTTTCCACGACCGGCTGTTACACCGCCCACCAAAATCCTCCTGGATCCTTAGCAAAGTCAAAGGTTCGGTATAAAGGTACTGATTCTTCCTACCTGCCTAGGCCCTGCTGTCAGTGCGCGCGTCTAATGCTCGTCGACGACGTTCTACTACTGGCCGCACCTAACCCATTGGCCACATAGACGTGAGGCTAGTCTACATCTTCCACAAGACCAAATGACCGATGGCGGGCGTGAATGGTCACATAGACGTTGTCCTCGTAAGGGGCCGTCCGGTCCTGGATGTACGCGCTTGAGTGTGTGTGTGTGTGTGCGTGTGTGCGTGCGTGTGTGTGCGTGCGTGTGTGTGTGTGTGCCGGGGTTACAATGAAATCACAGTTATGACTACACATCAAAGGAGGACTTTCTGCAATGTCAACAAAAGACCGCGTGGCAAGAAAACGAGTAAATGTAGCATGCATGTGTGACCTGAGCTCCACTACTTCCACATGTGCAAGGGGCATTCGGTAGCGTCAACAAAAGGCGAACAAAGAACACTGTCACATGTCTGATGGGGTTACGGGGTGTAGGGTGCGTCGTGCATGTGCTTATGTATCGGTATGTACACTCGGATCGCATTCACCACCACATATCGAAAAGAACCTTCTGTAATGTCAACGAAAGACCGCGAGCACTGTAACGTGTTTGACGGAGACCGTGTGGTATATATGGCGTTGTTTTACCCACCTCGATGACTAGTGTGAAAAGGTCTACTGGGCCTCGGGGTTATCAGCTTCTCCGCCTTCGCTCTCGAGTAGGTTGATACTGCGTATGTCAGGAATGAGCACTCCGTTAGCTGTCTTCACCTTCACCGTTCTTATCATTTCGTCGGTGCTTTTGATGGTTTCCGTAACTACTCCCAAAGACCAAGCGCTGAAATGTGCGCGTTCGTCGGCGATCATAACCACGTCCCCAACTTTGAATGGTCTTGTTTTGGCCATCCACTTCTGTCGAGTCTGCAAAGCCGGTAGGTACTCCCGTAGCCATCGCCTCCAGAAGACCTTGGCCAGATAGTTCGCTTGCTTCCACCCGTGGAGGTAGCTCCCACGAAGGTTTACCGGCCCTTGGAAACCCTCGTTCGACCTTAGCGTCAATAAGTCGTTTGGGGTGAGCGCCAGGTGGGTGGGGTCGCCGTTCAATACTGGAACCAGGGGGCGGTTGTTCAGGATTCGCTCCACCTCAGTCATGACGGTGTTCAGGGTCTCGTCGTCGGGCGGCTGCTGCTCCATGATTGACAGCAATATCCGTCTGGCGGACCGGATCATGCGTTCCCATATGCCGCCTCGGTGACTGGCCTGTGGGGGGTTGAAATGCCAGCGTATGCCGTAGGCCACGGTTCGATTCTGCAGTTCGTCCCTGTTTATGTTCTTGTGCCAACGCTGCAATTCCCGTTGAGCGCCCACAAAGTTCGATCCATTATCTGAGTATATGTCGGCCGGTACGCCTCTTCGGTTGATAAATCTTTGCAAGGCCCGTAGAAACGAATCGGTCGTCATCGAATGTGCGACTTCTAGGTGCACCGCACGTGATTTCATGCACGTCATGATACATCCGTATCGCTTTTCTAATCTTTTCCCGCACTTGATCCACAAGTGCCCGAAATAGTCCAACCCGGTGTCACTGAACGGCCACCAGCCCGTAGTTACCCTGCATTCTGGTAGCGGGGCCATGAGTTGTTTGCCTGCTGTGGCATTGCGTCTCCTGCATTGCACACACCGTCGGATCACGCGTTTTACAGTCTCTCGTCCTCTCAACAACCAAAGACGCTTTCGGATGACGCTCGTCACGTGACTTTCCCCGGCATGTCCCTCTACGGCGTGGACGTGTTGAATCATTAGCTCTACTGCGGGTTGTCTCGCAGGCAGCAGTATAGGATACTTTGTGTCGAAGTTCAGGTGGGCGTTGGTCAGCCTACCATCCACCCGCAGCAGTCCGTTGATGATTTTGGGGTTTAAACGCTTCAGCTCGCCTCTTGGAGATGGCATGTCTTCATTGGTCAGCCCCACTTCTTCCGCCCTCTTGAGTTCTCGGGCGAAAGCCTCGCGTTGTATCATTCTGAAAATATCGTACTCTGCCGCTTGTAGCTCATCGGGACCTATCGGGCCGACCGGTATCCGACCTGAGGGCCGTAGCCCTTTCATGACTAGTAAACTTATCTTGAACCTGGTTAACCAAACTAGCGAACGAAGCGTCTTCATCCAGGAAGAAAACCTGACCAGTCGCGATAAAATGGGCGACGCTTCGACGACGTTGGTTGCTATCACTACGCCTTTGATCTCCAGTTCCAATTCCGTAGGGGTTTTTAATTCGAACACGGGCCAGTCCTGTTTGGGCAATTGCAGGAAGTTCGGCCCTCTCGTCCACGTGTCCAGTTGCCTGAAGTTGTTCGCACCTCGAGAGCACAGGTCGGCCGGATTATCGCCAGATCTGACATGACTCCACTGGTGCGTGGCCGATTCATCGTGGATAATCGTGAGCCGGTTAGCAACGAAAGTACTAAACCGGCTCCGTACGTTGTTAATGTAGTAAAGTACTATCGTTGAATCCGTCCAGAAGCTCACCGACCAAATGTAGAGATCGAAACATCTCTTCACAGCTTGCACCACCCTGACTGCCAACACGGCCGCGCTGAGTTCGAGGCGTGGGATTGAGACAGACTTCAGTGGAGCAACGCGGGCTTTGGCGAACAGGATCCTCGTGGTATATTGTCCATCTCCTGCGCACCATCGTCCGTACACCACAGCTCCATAACCGACTTCGGATGCATCGGAAAAGGCATGTAGTTCTCCAGTCCGTGTCGTATGGCCAGGGGTCAAACATCGTGGTATTCTTATGTCCCCTAACTTCTTCAAGGTGTTCAAAAATTCCTCCCAGTCCAGCCGGTCCCCTCGGTCCAGTGACTGGTCCCAATCAACTTTCTTACGGCACAGCCGCTGCAGCAAGATCTTTCCGGGTAGCAGCCATGGTGAGACGAAACCGAGCGGGTCGAACAAACTTGAGACGGCAGATAGTATGCCACGACGGGTTATTGGCAGCTCGGGAACGTTCAGTTCGAAAACAAAATCGTCCGTTTCCGCGTCCCATTGTATCCCTAAAGTGCGCTCGATAGGAAGTGGGGAGCCGTCCAAATCTCTTACCCTTTCGACCTTTTCGTGATACGGGATGACCTTCAGCACTTCCGAAGCGTTCGACATCCATTTAGTTAGATGGAAGCCACCCTCTTCCAGCAATCTCGTCAGACCCCTGAACTGCTCTAGAGCTGATTCCACATCATCGAATGACCCAAGGTAGTCGTCGACGTAGAAGTTCCTGCTGACGCTTTCTACCACCGTCCGATGTACCAGATCGCCATGTTTGTTCGCTGATTCTCGGAGGGCGTAGTTGGCACAAAATGGTGACGATATGGCTCCGAAGGGGTGGACGGTCATTCTATAATTCACCACTGCGTTGTCCCGGTCGCTCCCTTCCCACCACAGGAAACGCAAAGCATCTCGTTCTCCTACCGGAATCTTCACCTGATGGAACATTTCCCTAATGTCGGCAGACAAAGCCACTTTACCCACTCTGAAACGGCACAGAACATCGATCAGTGGTGTGGTCCAGTCAGGCCCCTGTAGTAGGCGATCGTTTAACGACTTGCCCTGGAACTTGGCCGCACAGTCGAAAACCACGCGCAGTTTATTGGGTTTTTTGGGGTTGATAACCGGATGGTGAGGCAGATACCAGATACCCCTTTTGCTGTCGGTGTTAACAGGCACCCTTTCAACGTAACCGAGGGCCTCGTTTCGCTTCATCAAATCCGCGTATCGTTCCCACAGATTCTGGTCTCGAATGAAGCGTTCTTTTAGTCGTAGTAATCGTTGGAGAACATAATTTCTGTTGTCAGTCCACGGGTCGACCGGTGTGCGCCATGGGAGGGGAACCTCGAACTGTTTTTGAGGCCTCTAGAGCCTTGCCGCACCGTTTGTAGAGCGAAGTGATCCTCTTGAGACAACGTCGGTCTTTCGTCCCCAATGTCATGAAACTCCTTTTCATAAAGCCGTTGCAGATGATACTCTATGCGGTCCGTTTCGGCGGATAAGTAATTCACGGACCCGCGTACCCCTACTGGACCGTATAACATCCATCCCAGAGCCGTGCGTACGGCATAAGGTGCCTGGCGGTCGCCCACTCTTTGGTCAAGCACCCAATGCGCCTCTGGCACGTCGCATCCGATGAGGAGATCCACCTCATCATCTTCCCAGTCTACGACGGTTACATCCTGCAGGTGGGGCCATCGAGTCAAGATTGCGTTCACCGACCTTGGTGCTCGCATGGGAAGATCCGCTAACGTGAATGCCTCCGTTGGTTCAATTTCCTCGTTAGTGTCTAGAGAGATGAGTTGCAGCCTTAATCTACCGGCAGTCATTACCTGTGTTCCGCCCACCGTGCTCACTGCTAACGACGTCGCACCTTTAGCCAGTTGGTGTTTGTCGGCAAACCGCTCTTTCACTAAAGTGGTGTCGGATCCACTATCAACGAAAGCCAACGCCTTGACTATCCCAGTCGGAGTCACTACTCCCACGGCCACTACGCCTAAACGTACCGGTTTACTGGCAGATTGTGAAGTTGAACAGATCACGCTGGGCTTGGCACTCGCCTCGGATATGGTTATTCTCGCCTGATGCAGCAGCCGATGGTGTCTGCCCGTGCAGCCCTCGTAACCACATCGATTCCTTGTTCTACAGGCTGCTGCCCGGTGCGTGGTGTTGAGACAGATGAAACATGCTCCTGCCATCCTCGCCATTCCCCACCGTTCGTCTATTGTGGCATTGCCGAACTTGGGGCATTCTGGTAGGCCATGGCTAGTGCCACAGGATCTGCAATTTGGTTTCGCCGTAGCATCTCGTGAAATGACGTGTGTGTTGGTCCAAGGCTGGTACTTTGGATATTCCCGTACAGGGGTTTGGGCTTGGCTAGTACTGGGCTTGTTTGCCCGGTTGCTGTCCCGGATGAGTCGGCCGAACCCGCTGTCATCTATCTTGGTTTGCCTGTCCAAGTATTCGGTCAGGTCTTCGAAGTTGGCTTCTCTGTCGCCTCGGCTTATCCGTTCAGCTTCTTCCGCCCACCGACCCTGTAGTTCGGGAGAGAGGTGACGGACTATGTTTTCCAAAGTATGCATGGCGTCTAGGTCAGCTCTGTAACCTAAATGGTCGAGGGCTATTGAGCAGTTCTGCATCTTGATCACCAGGTCGGCCATGGTGTAGACGTCGCCCTTGGTTTTCTTTGCCTCTGCCATCACGCCCTCTATTAGGTTACGGGCTACTTTGAAAGGTTGGCCAAACAAGTCCCTCAGAATCTTTCTTGCCCTAGTGTAGCCTTGTTCTGGATCGAGCATGGTGCATCCGTCGATAGCTTCTCGCGCTCGGCCTCGGCAGTAGTGAGTAAGGTAAAGAAGCCTTTGCCCCGGGTCGGTTACCTTGTTTTCAACGAACGTCTCGAACTGTTTGACAAACTTGCAATATTGCTCAGCTCGCCCGTCGAAAACCGTTAACTCCACTCTAGGCAGATCGATCGATGGTGGTTTGTAGTCGGCGACCTGCGTGGGGTTCCCTACCTTATTGCACTCTAACCTATCGGAAGTGTCGAAGTCACTGGTCCGATACTCTCGCTGTTTCTGTGTACACTTCTCTGCTTCATGCGCCTGTAGTCTAGCTGAAAGTAACTGTTGCTCTAGTTCTATTATTCTCAGCTTATATAAATCAACGTCCTTACAATCAATATTGCTTTCAATAACACATGAGCTAGCACTGACAGGACTAGGCGATCTAGCATTAACTAAAGAATCATAAGTACCCAAAACCTCCCCAGAGACTTGCCGTATTACTTCCTGTCCGAGTTCGACTGCCTTTGATCCTTTCCTTGGCATTTTGCGTGAATTTTCCTCGTTCCAAATAGATCTATTGAGTATTGTTACGAACGTTTGAGCAATGCGTAGCCAAATTCGCAACGGATCCCGAAATCAGAAGGCGATTATCCGTGATAATTCTACGATACTAGATTATTAAAATAAACAATGACATAAACAATATACAAACCTCAATAATACGATCACAAGGACTCAACAACGAGAAACCGAATAGCAGCGTGTGAGCAGACAGCACGTGCGTCACGCAGGTCCTGAGCAAGGATGTGCCAAAATAGCGCTCTGGGCGCGAACAAACAACAATTGGTCCAGAAAAACAACCAGTTCGTAAAGAAAAGTCAATAGTGTATGGAAATGAGTGATGTTGGGAAAAAACACTGAATCGCGAGGGAAAAAGGGGGATTTTCCACGACCGGCTGTTACACCCTCATCCAACAATCTTCACATCGCCGCAAAAGGAAAGCTAGGCGATTGAAGAGCGGATGCCGGGTCGTTACTAAACAACAAGAATATGACCGGGCTTGGGACGGATCCCTGAGGCACACCACTGGTGACACTGACCAAACTAAGGCACCCATCCCCTACTTTGCCGTGAAACTTCCTGTGGGAAAGGTAACCCGCCAGCCACCCACATCCTGGCCCACCCATACCGAACGTCTCTACCCTGCACAGCAAAAGGATGCTGAATGACGCAGTCGAACGCCTTGCTAAAGCCGAGGTGGCATGCCTCAACTTGCTTATCTTCGTCCAGTTGCCGAGTTACTTCATCTGAGTAGCACAAGAGATCGGTCGGACAAGATCTATTTTTCAGTAATCCATGCTGATCTGGACTTAGAATGGAGTGCTCCAGTAAGCGCTGGCGGATGTCTGCACGGATGATATCACGGACTCCACATGGGACTCTAGTTAGGTTTACCCACCTGGAGATATACGTAGCCGACCTAGGTCCACTCTTATGTATCTCCAAGATGGCCGCGACTTTCCAGTCCTGAGGCAGCCTACTCTGGTTCAAAGTGGACTTGTAAGGCCCGCTTACTGACGGAACCGCTGACTTGTGGCTGCCTAGCTCCTGTAGGTACTTAAGCACGATTTCCTCTGAGAGACTTAGTTCGTTTAACTGCGCAGGAGGATGCACCGGAGGCAGATCGACCCGTACTCCATTATCTATCCTGTGTACTCTACCAAAGTATTCCCCCAGAGGGTCTGCATTTCCCCGGTCATCAGTGACGATACCGCTGTCCGTAGTGGATGGTGAACATACGGCTTCCTTTGTTGAGCCCTTCGACTGCACATAGCTATCGAATTTTGTCGGCTGTTTCTTACGTACCGGGCCAAGTTAGCAGCAAGCTCACAGTCACGTTTTAAGCTTTGTATAAAGGTTCCAGGCCAGCCGACTGCCGGAAGCTTTGTAATGGTTCCAGCTGCTGTTTCTGCGTTTGATGGCCTTGGCAATTGCAGCCTCCCGCCACATAAGTTTGCCCTCCCCACTCTTTCGTTTCAAGGAGGCTAACTCTTCCTGGAGGGCAGTCAGGGATCCCTTCACGACCTGTAAGCGCTCCTCGACAGTAGCCCCCCTATCGCGCTGGACGTCAGTTCCATGGCTTTATTGCGAAGCTTATCTATGCCCATACTACCGAAACTTGTAGCCAGCCTTGAGGGTGCTCTGGGCTGCCGCATGCATATGGCGATTTTGACACACACGTGGTCACTCGTCCAGCGGTGGACAATAATGCAGTCCAGACACATAATTGGAGAGATTTTCTATTGCCAGATCCAGCAAGGACGGAAAGCATCCAGCCCTATATCTGGTATTTTTCCCTATATGCTGGTGCAACGCATTAGCATGCCGCCATTCTAATTAGGTTTCCTCCCCCGATCCCGTCACGCAGACTTCAGCCGCCTCGTCTAAGTGCGGAAGATTGAAGTCATCCACTATGGGAAACTCTTGTGCCCCCTTTCCTAGTTCAGACAGGGTACACTGTAAGCAAGCACCCTCGTCGCGGTTTGTACTTGGTGCCCTGTAGACACAGACAGCTTTAGCCTTTCAGCCTGGAAAGATGACTGTACCTGCGCACAACTGGACATTGCGAGTGCACACCTTGATCTGAGACTCAAGATTATTTGTACTCGGCCTAATGAGGCTGGCTAACTCTCTCCCAAGGCAGTCGTGATCTCCATCCTGCATATAGATTGCACAACCGTTACTTATTAGTCCTGGCACACGTATTCTCTGAAAAGCCATGTTTCCTTAACTGCAACTATCGGCTCGCTGCGCTCCCCCTTGGCTTTGGCGAGTTCTATCCATTTGTTTCTAATACTACACGCGTTATTGTATAATACTACCGAGTTTGCCCTATCGCCAAGGTGTCTCTTGTTTGCCTCTGTCTGGTTCTCAGGCTCAAAGCCTGACACAATGGCAAGTTTTTGCATCGGCCGTCCCCATTGGTGTGCTTGGCGCCGGCTGATGGTCTAGGGCTTCCGTCACTTCCAGTACTTCTCTATAGGAGTTGCCATAGCTTCCACACTGCAGGGGTCGCGCCATCCTCCACCTTCGGAGAGTACTGCCAGTTTTCTTCTTCCAGCACTTTTTCGTCTGCAACTATTTGCGCCTCCGCACGCGGCCTCTTTACTGCTGTCAAGGCCGGGGCCCAACGGCCGAATACGGCATTCTGCTGTAATTGGTGGTTTCTCACCAGTGCCCTGGAGGGCCCGGCCAGGTTACTACCCCGTGCTAGGCCACCAGGCTTTACTCTATACTCATCTGGTGTAATCTGATATCTACCCTTGTTAGCGTGAGCCAAGACCGCCTCTCTAGCTGGCAGCCCATCTAATGTGGCTTCACCAGCGAACTCTACCAGTATTAGCCTCGCACGATGCTCGCCTTTTTCGCAAGTGCTGACCTCCACGTCCCCGTTCTGTGCCCCCTTCTTGGAGCAGTAGGGTACGAACACCTGCAAATCGCTGTGTCATAGACCCCCCTCCCATCTATGTCCAGCCTAGCTTACAAAAGGCTCTTTTTGATTTAGGACCCGGAGCCCGCGGCTTGAGACCCTGCCCATCGGCAAGACCTGCATTTGCAGATTCCTCACTATGTCTTCTAACACGACGGGCGCAGAGTCGTCCGCCCTAGCCGGCCCATCCTTCGCTACATTACATTCGCTCTTCTTTTTGGGCTGCCTTTCCCTCCGAGGTTTCAGCTCAGTCCACCGGTCCTCGTCGGTCTGCTTCAATGGAGTTGAGGCAAAGACTGCATGGCAAACTGTTGGATCTCGCCACTGGCTGTAATGATTGTCCCCTCAGGCGTGCCTACTGTTACGAACGTTTGAGCAATGCGTAGCCAAATTCGCAACGGATCCCGAAATCAGAAGGCGATTATCCGTGATAATTCTACGATACTAGATTATTAAAATAAACAATGACGTAAACAATATACAAACCTCAATAATACGATCACAAAGTCTCAACAACGAGAAACCGAATAGCAGCGTGTGAGCAGACAGCACGTGCGTCACGCAGGTCCTGAACAAGGATGTGCCAAAATAGCGCTCTGGGCGCGAACAAACAACAATTGGTCCAGAAAAACAACCAGTTCGTAAAGACAAGTCAATAGTGTATGGAAA
This sequence comes from Fasciola hepatica, assembly GCA_948099385.1. Classification (NCBI taxonomy): domain Eukaryota; kingdom Metazoa; phylum Platyhelminthes; class Trematoda; order Plagiorchiida; family Fasciolidae; genus Fasciola; species Fasciola hepatica. The sequence continues at coordinate 6,294,324 of CANUEZ040000092.1, forward strand.
TGAGTGATGTTGGGAAAAAACACTGAATCGCGAGGGAAAAAGGGGGATTTTCCACGACCGGCTGTTACACCTACTACTTCCGCAAATGAATCCTGATATCTGATTGCTGTGTTTTGGGGCTCATGCCTGTGGCACTACCTGGCGGGCCTTGGTCCCGCCCTTGGGCCTGCAGTTTGAAGGCCAGCCCGGCCGCCTCCTTGCAAGTGGCAAAGACTCACTCAGTCCATGGGTTCTGCTTATAAAGGATATTGGTGTCCTTTGCTACTCCTGAACACTGATTGAGCCGACCTCTTGCACACCTCGCACTCTACGTCGTTTCCAACACATTTTTCGCACCTATATATGAGACACGAGCCAGAAACGCGTGGCATACCGGAAATCACAAAATTTGGAGGAAAACGGCTAAAGTGTTTCTCAAACAAACAGAAAAATACTTTGGCACTTGCTAGTACAGCCCTTCAAAGCAAAAGCAAAAAAATTCCAAGCTATAAAAGATTGCTTCAAAAAACGCCGAATACTACTCGGCAATGCTAGAAGCGAATAAAGATATTCTCCGTAATAAACGCACCTTAAATGCCATTGTGATACTCTTAGTAATGTGAATTAACCCGGGTTATTTCCCACAACCATTCCAAAACTCGATTTACGTCGACAGCGCTAGGAATTCAAACCGCGCCGTACTCATCACAGTTCAGGCCCTGGAGGAATTTTGTACGCGGAAGGGGCTCGAATACATTTTTGGCGTGCCCTCTGAGGACGTCCAGACTCGAGCGTGCAAAAAGTGATCTGCAAGCCCTGTAACGAAATGACTGTACATAAGAAAACTATCTCTAACTCTGCGTGTTTCCAAAGGGTGCAGTTTTAAGTCGGTCAGCCGTTGAGGACAAGGGATGCGCGAAGACCCACGAACCAGATTCGTGGTTTTCCTTTGTACTCGTTCTAAGATGTCTCTATCCTTGACCAGGCCAGGATGTACATTCTGACTGCCCTATTCTAAAAGAGGTCGGATGTAAGTCCCATAAACTATCTTAAGGTCTTTTTTCATAGTAAAATAAAAGTTTCACCTCACCAAACTGAGAACTTGAAAGGCAGACCTGTTGGCTAGTTGATGGTAGTAGGAGAAAGGAAGGAGCCCAAGACCTTATGCTGTTCCTCTTCCCGAATTGGTGTGGCTTCATACTTCCAGAACAGACGAGGGTAAGAATCACTAAATGACATGCTCGCACATTTTTCGTTATTAATTGGTGGGCTGCGGTCGGTAGACCATTACTTGGCGTGGTCCATTACCGGCTGCATTTCGGTGGCTTTGTTGCCCCATATTGCAACGACATCAGCTTACATTGCAAAGTCCACTGATATGTTGGTTGGGAGGTCACTTATGTAAATGGGAAACAATAAGGGACCTAGGAAGGATCCTTGGGAGGCTCCAGGGTGTACTGGGGATGGTTCCGAGAGGAACGGTCCCGCTCTGACCATGAATGATTGATAAGTGAGAAAGCTACGAACAAGAGAGAGGATGTTGCCAGAAATTCCATGAGATCCCAGTCTGTGTATAAAAGGAATATAGGGTACCCTGTCAAGGGCTTCTGCGAGGTCGATAAAGATTTTTTGCGGAATCATGCCCTCGTCGTAGGCCTGAGTAAGATTATCCGTGACGGGGAGCATATTGGTCATGCATAACCTTCCCGGCAGGAAGCCAGGTTGAGCAGGGGAGACTAAGCCTTTCTTAAGCCGGTGTGAGTGTGACAAGCCTTAGCATGCTTTCGAAGATCTTGCCGAGGATATCTGTTAGGCTAACGGGTCTGCAGCTCCCTGGGTCATGGCGATCGCCTTTTTTGAAGATACGGCTGATTGTCGCTCTCTTCCAAGAGGTTCGAAACGTACCAGAATCCAAGCGTCGCTATAGGAGCTTCACGTAGAGTTCTGCCAATATTACGGACATGGCCTTAAGAATTCGAGGAAGGAACTCATCCGAGCCCATCGAAATAAGTAGACTAGGTTTACAGAGGCGGCCCTCTACTTCCTGTCTTTCAAAGAGAAAAGTGCATAAATGTTGCTCCACTGGCAGGCCTGAGAGATGGAGAGAGGAGACAGAGATAGGTAGTGGTTTACAAACGGTCTGGAGATGCGACCCAAAACTTTCTACCACTTGAGGAAATGTTGCTGTTGGAGTGCCATCTCCGAGTCAGAGAGCATGCGGGGTGGCACCCGGATGCCTGGTTATGCGCATTAACCCGAAAGAAGCGGACCCGTTTGAGTTCGATCGTGCGAATTCGGCCCTTAGCAGTTTAATGAAGAATTCCCTCATTTTACCTTGCGAGCATTATGAATGCGCTTAGGTTCCGATGCTTCCTTTTCTGGTCCCGTAGATTTAGGCCTGGCAAACCCTCTCGAGCCTTCATCCAAAAGACCTCTGATGGATAGCTGCAGTGGGCGTTGCTGTTGGCCATGACCTGCTTCCCAGGGACATAAGGGAGGTCGGCCTGACGAATACAGTCATCAATGTAACTGTTGGGAGTTTCTGCGTCGGCTAGTCGGTCTAAAGTGGTATTGTTTGAGCCAGAAAGTACCTTAGGTCCTCAAAGTTGGTTCTCCGGAAGGCACCAGTGAGTTTTCATTGGGGGTCGCGGGCTGGTCAGCTAATTATGTAGTAAGATTTGAGGACGGCGTGGTCACTTTCGCCTAAAAGAGGTAGTACGCTGACCGTATCGACTTGGTGGTTCTCTTTGGAGATCTCCGGATGGAACAGTGAGGGAGCTTGCCCTGTACTGTACTCAGTGGGTTCACTGAAGTGCTGCAACCAGTGCCTGGTCAACCAGACTGCCAGCAGCTTTTCCCCCCAATTAACAAGCGGAGCTTTGAAATCTCCCATTAGTGAGAGATGGCTAATGTGTCAGTTGGCTTACATAACTAGCAGCCATCCTGTGAGGTGAAGAGATTCGTCCAGACTAGCGTGTGGGGGACGACAAATCACACCCACCGCGAGGAATCCTCAAACAGAAATTCTATTCCCCACCCATAAATAGTTAGCAGGGGGAGTCTGGGGAAGAGGGTGGGTGAAGTAGGAGGGGAGGCTATTGCTGAGATGCTGGACCACCCCGATGGCTTCGCTTCTCAAGGAATTCTTACGGACTGAGATGTACCCCGTGATAGAAATTTCATCATCTAGAGTATCTAGAGTGAGCAAGGTTTCTGTGACCGACAGAATATGAGGCTTTCTGCCGGCCACTAGCTGCCTTAGTTCTAGTATCTTATTAGAAATACTGAGGCAGTTTATGGAGAGGAAAAGGGTAAGCGGAAACAAATAAGATCTCATGGGATCAACTCGATCTCCAAATACCACTGACATGGGGCTGGGAAGGAATGGACAACCTTCATTTGTGGGCATGTTCCCCATCAGCTCGGACCTGATCCTGCAAAAGGGGGAAACCCCACGTCACTCCTGTTCGGTCGACAAGCTTTTGCATTTTGGGAACAAGACTGACTAGGGTGACAACGCACTGGACTCTCCACATACTCTTATTCACCTCCCGCTCTAAGTTTAAACCGCCCCATACCCTCCCTAAGCGCACTTATCACCGATGTCGACGTCAAATACAATCGCTACCATGGCCTAGACTTTCAACTCACTGATCCGGACAGCCTGTCGACGTACCTAACGAATAGCAGCAAAGTGGGTGAAGACCGATAAAGATAAAGGAGGGAAAAGACCGTAGCAAAAACTAGTCAACTTTTCCATCCATGCCCCTCACCTTCCGCCACCTTTCTTAAAGAGCGGCTTTCTCGATGTCCTAGCATCCAAGCCACGCTTGGGCTTGCAACCCCACCTAACAGCAACCACACACAACGCCGGCCAGTAGCATAGGACCTGTGTATGCCCCATGGCTGCACGTTTCAAATATCCCCGAGACCAGTTACGTAAACTGACATCTGGGTTCTTGGTACTTCTGGTTGCCTCCTGCCAACCACAGTCACTACGGCTGCCTGAACTTAAAGCTCACTGACGTGGATAGCATATCGAGGCAACAGATGACCAACACCTGCCTCGTTTAGGTTCAAAAAAAAATGAACAGGGAAAGCCCTTCGTATTTTCCATTCCCTGCAAACTATCTATCTTCACTTTTATAGTAAGTGGGATATTCATGCAATCATCAATTCACGAGACTTCCCTGCTCACATTCAAGTTTAATCTCAGTATGCCAGCACCATATAGTAGGAGCACAGATGAACTTACGTCTACTTTTCTCTGCACGATACCAATTTTCTCCAATGCATCACCACCGATGCCCTGGTAGTTTCTTCTGCAATTTTACCTAACTGTTCCTTAGAACTTTCCAGCATAGAATAACCACTACACCAGGAGAGGCGGTAACAAATATGATGCCATGCTGGCAGGGTGCTAGTCCTATTCGTTCATATACGGTTCTTTTAAACCCATACAGGTGAGATATCTTACGGCCTCGGTACCTAACTGCATTCTGCGTAAGCAAATGTTATTGGGGGTTACTATTTCTTATTGCGTGCAAATCATTTACCCTTTGAAATGCAGACAGAGTAGCCTACCCAGCTCGGAATTAAGAGTTCACCGTGTGTGCCGCAACCAGTCCTTTCTGCAAAGAAAGGATGATCAGCTAGTGCAACACTAACAGTTTATCACTGGTTTGGGGGGGGGGAGGGTTCTTATGGTTTGGGAACCCAACGCTCCAGTGATAGACTAGGTAAACGGAGTAGCTCCTGGAAAATCGTTCGACTACGCTCTGCTAGGCCACATACATAGTGAGAGCCTGACCCAGCATGTTGCCGAGAAGGCCAGATGGGGGCAAGAGCAACTTCCATCTACCCTGGACCTAGCCATCGCAAGATACCCACAGGAATTTCAGATCTCCAGTTTCGGCTTCCGCTAGCTAATTGTGGCCACGGGATTCTGCGTCCAACGCTGAATCTCGGCAGAATAGTACCCCCGGACAAAGAAAAGTGCAGCTACCACCTGGTAGGCCGGAAGTCTTTGAGGGACCTGGGGGCTGAGATCCTAGGGAAGGTTGAACAGGGTGAGGATTTTGTGGAGTGTCTTCGACGGCCAATCAGGAGTAGTCCTCTCTCACTGGGCGCCGGGGTAGCTCCTATTAGGAAGGTTTGTCGGAGGATCGCTCAGCCTTGGCGATCCAGTCATGTCCGAAAATCTGTTAGGAGAGAAACATCAGCTTGAGAAAAATGTCGAAACAGCGGTGGTTGCAGAAGCTACTTGCAGATTTTTGCAGAAAGAGCCGAGTCGGACAAGATTCGGAACGAATGCAGAAGGACGTACGAGGAGCACCTAGCCGAAGCCGCCAGATTAAAGTAGAAGGTGTGGTGCAATGATGTGCAGTGCAAGGTGACTCCAGTAGTGGCCACAACCTGCTCATCGCTTTGCATGGCTGTAAAATATCGTGCAGGCAGCTTATTTTCTTCTCTGCCCGTCTACCACCGCGCCCAGGGCTGGCTGCCGTGAATGCGGTCTGGCTACGGGGTTTCGCTCACACGAAGTCCCAATAGTACTGCATACGCCCCGCAGAGGCTTACTGGGAACTTCTTACCAAAAGACTCGCCCGGTGTCAAAGCCATTCAGGGGTTCCTTGATAAAAACGAACGGCCCAGATTCGGTGGGGTCCATGTCCTTTTCATGACGAAAAATTGAACACAAACCGCAGTCAACCCTCATTCAAAAAGCCCAACACAGATATATGAAGGCCACGAGAAACTCAACAAAATAATATATTTTTCATTCTACCAGAGTAGCCTGGCCTATTGCAAGGGTTTCCACTCCCCTCTTTAGATTTATTTTTCTCCTCGGGGACACGGTATTCCGCTTGATGATTAGTCCTTCTCGGAACTCTACCTCTCTTCCACCAGTTGCGAATTACAGACTTTGGACGACACACGATACTTCTCACGGAAATTATCTCACCTTCACAGGAGGTGCTATTATTTTCATACCCGCAAATCTATGGAAAGTAGTATTCCTCTGCACACTTTCGTGAAATTCTTAATTGTCTCTTTGCACCATCACCAATCACCTTCCTGAATTAACTTGATTATGCATCACTGACCAATTGCTTGCATCATCCTTGTGAATACTGCCTTACCTGCTCCATAAGACAATGCCCGTCCAACCCTCGGCCGATTCCTTACTACTGCCCAACCGATTGAAATTGAACCATACTTACCGTGTTTCCATTGTAACTTTACATAATCTAGGCTCTCCCTAGCTTCATACTTCTGCTGCCGTGATTTGCGACTTCCTCTCCAAAACTTGTGAAATTTTCATCCTTTTGAGTGACACTGTAAACTCTGATCATGCCCTTATGTGTGCCTGTCGGCCACGGTCGAAAAATATACCGTCGTTAACAAAAATATTATGACTACTTGAAACGCGTCACACGCACTGCCGACCGACAATAATGATTTTCTTGGACTTGAAAAGCGCTCTCGATCCAGTTGATCGAGCGGCGCTTTTCAGTAATCTTCATCGAAAAGGTATGCCCGAGAAGTTTGAAATACTACTGAGATCGTTGTTTTCTCACATTTCTGGCCGCGTAAGAGTTTACGGCGAACTATCCGGTCGGTTCGAAACGACCAGTGGTGTTCGACAGGGATGTCCCATGTCTCCATTCCTGTTCAACTTCGTCATGGACGAAATAATGGAGAGTGCGATGCAAAATCTTCAGGATGTAGGCGTCGAACTAGGAAATAGTAGGAGGTTGTGTGACCTAGATTACGCGGACGACGTTGTCTGTTTGTTCGAATGCACGGAGCATGCTCAACGTGCACTAGATAGACTTGGGAGAGCTGTAGCTCTATTCGGCATGCGCTTTGCACCTTCAAAGTGTGAAGTGATGTTACAAGACTGGACCTCAACGGTTCTGAGCTTGACACTCGATGGGGAGGTGCTGTCAGTTGTCGACCACTTCACCTACCTCGGCAGAAGCGTGACGACCGGTGAGAGCACAGTAGTAGGGGTGAGCACGCGTATATCCAAGGCTCGAGGGGTGTACGCTGGTCTGAAGCACTTGTGGCGTCGATCTGATATTTCACTGAAATCGAAAGGTCGTGTATACTGTGCCGCGGTGCGTTCAGTTTTGTTGTATGGTTGCGAGACTTGGAGTCTGCGCGCTGAAGATATTCACCGTCTTGAGGTTTTTGACCACCGATGTTTGCGTAGTATAGCTAAGGTCGGGTGGATTAGCCGAGTAAGCAACGATGAGGTCAGAAATCGAGTATTGGGTACTAATTCAGAGAACGTTTTGTCACAGCGTATCCGGCTTAGTAGACTTCGTTGTTTGGGGCATGTGTTACTTATGTCAAACACGTCTACCGTACCGTGTCCTATTCTCCGTTCCTCCTAGGGAGTGGAAGAGACCACGTGGAGATCAACAGATAACGTGGCAGCGAGGAATGAGAAAGTGTGCAGCAGGCTTGAGAAAAGTAGGTGCTCCACGTCCTTATGGTTGGGGTCCAAAAAATCCCTGAACCAGTTTGCTGGAGACACTGAAGTATATGGCAGGGAACCAAGAACAGCGGCGATCATGTTGTCACCTTCTATCGAACCAGAATGTCTGATCGATGTTTGTTTGTACAGTTAGACTGTGTATTCCGTGTGTTGGCTACTAGGGCATTATTTCCTTTTCACACCCATGTAGGTCCACTCCCTGTCCATCTTGTATGTTCATACTTTCTAATTCAGTGTGCAACATGGTGCGAAAGGCAGTGGTCAGTGAGGCTTGCTCTACTGTTTAAAGCTGTACGATGATGATGATGATGATGATGAATGATATTATTCTGAAAAAGGCAGAATCCCTTCGGTACCACTTCCAGCAGGCCTATAAACAAGACTACGGGACCATCACAGCAAGTTATGTGCCTAACGTTTTAGGTGGTTTTTGGGGACTAAAGCAGCGGGGCCCGATGACATCCGTCCTGCGATCGTTCAGCCTCTGGCGGAGAATTTGGCCCAGTCGCTGGCTGGGCTGCTCATCGCATGCCTCGACGGAGGTTACCTACCGCAAGATTGGCTCGGAGTGACGGTCACTCAAACCCACGAAGCCGAGGATACCGAAGCTTGTCTCAACTGCGGGCCCTCTAGCTGAACTGCGGCATTGTTGAAAGCGATGGAGCGGGTTTTGTGAGACAGGATTACCAACCATGTGACTGCCCCCGGTTGATTGCGACAAACTAACATGGTTTTATTCGTCGGAGATCCTGCTTGTCAAAGCTCATCTATTTCATTTACGAGGTTACCCGATGGTTAAGTCAGGGCGTTAGGGTAGGTGTCTGCTACTTCGACTTCCAGAAGTCGTTCGGCCCAGTTAACCACCGTTTGTTACTGATGAAGTTGATTGCTTCCGGTCCTTCTCCATAAACTATTGCATTGATGCGTAGGCCCATCACTGACAGGGCTTTCCAAGTCGAGGTGGAGAAAAACACATCCCAGCAAGGATGTCTGCTGGGCGGTGTGCATCAGGGCTTTATCCGTGGACCCACGTTGTTCATCCTGTTCATAAAGGACTTGTTCATAGGAATAGAGAACCTATGGTTTGCCTTTGAAGATGACGCAAAGTTAGCTGGCCCCGTAGCAAAAGATTGCATGCAGCGGGATCTGAATACAATGCATCGCTGGTCGGTGGTCTGAGACTTACCACTAAATGCCGCAGTCACAACAAAGTTCACGCTGAGCGACTCACGCTCGAGGCAGAGGTGAGGGTCCGATTTGTGACAAAGATTTACCGGAATTCCGGTAAAGATAGTCCATAAAAGCGAAATAATTTTGCTTGTAAAACGGAAGTTGATGAATTGGACAGAATTTCCTGAACACCTCCACTTATCATGCCACCTCGGTCCCCAACCAGTGCTCCGAAAATCCGTAACGATAAATTTGGTGGGTCCAAACACACCCAACCCCTCCAAACAACCGGGCTGTGCTCCACCGCCCTCATTAACATCGACGGTCAGGTTTCTAATAGTCCAAATGACCTCAAGCGGAGTTTCATCAAACTTAAAACAAGGTCGAGCTGACTGATGAAATCCTCTCAAAGGTTTCACCCTTGGCTACTCTCCTTGGTCCTGTAGCCGCTACATCCCCCAAGAAATTGGTTTAGGTGGGGCACCTGCTGGACTCTGTGTCTACCAAAATATACCACCGAGCTACCAACTCCAAGAAAGCAGTGGCTTTTAATGTTCCAGACCAATTATCGCTTTCCTTAGCGAAGCATAACATACTCAGCCCGTGCAGTGTGGCTCACTATGGATGCCGTGGCAGGGGGCGGCGTAAAGTGTCCCGGCGACATGGTTGCTCCCTGCTATTCCAATTCATGGACCGCCCAACAGCAAGAGAGTTTAGTAGCAGCGAGTCGACAATTACTGCCATTTCACCGCTTAGGGACTTTAAGGCATTCCCTGATAAGACCCCCTCCAACGGTAAATGCTTCGCCCGCTGAGAAGCAACTCTGCATTGCCCATGCAGGCTGATCTCACTGGAACCGACAATAAGGGGTACCCAATGCCCTACTGGTGGGAAGTCAAAGGCTAGCCCGGAGCCTCACCCCATCTGCCTGCAGACTGCCCACCTTGATATGTCTAACCCCCAACCCCCGGTTCTACTTCCATACAAACGTCCTTTTCTACTATCTCACCCAGTAGCCTCTGCCTCCAACAGCTCTGTCCCCGGCCAAAGCCCCAAGCGGCACGCAACTTCAGTATTGAACACGCGCCCACCCATAATAGCCTCAGAGTGAAGACAAGACCCTGGTACAACCACCAGCCCCCGCAACACTAATTCCCACCCGTCCTCCGAGGAGCTGACATGCCTTATCAACCACCGCTCTCGCTTTAACTACTCCCCAAACTACCCACCTGCTGCTAGCTGAGCCGCGACACTTCGTAGTTACCGTCATAAGTGCACTCCCAATCCTCATGTGAGCCTACTTGATACATATACCAGGTCCGCACTTGTTTAACAAATCACTGTCTCCATTAGCCCCCAACTCTCAACCGGCACTTGCTTGTGGTGTACTCTCGGACCCTGCAGGCGAAAATCAGTTGGACCACCATCTAGGTTCGTCTAACTCCATCAACCCGATATGGAGGAGTAACCCTCAGAGCCATGCCAGTACCACGCACCCCTCCAATGTCTCACACCCAATTCCACTGTCTTTCTCTCTCTGTGATCCAATGGGTCATACTAATCCTCCACCTCCGCTGCTACCCCTTTTCTATTCATGCCACCAGACATTATCCCTCCATAATACAGCCTCAGCATGCCCCCACTGTTCCCATCCGTCCCCCCCCCACCAGCCCCTATCTAACCCCGAAGTACCACCTACGTACCCTAGCAGATACCCCAGGTGAGTACCTGTTTCCCGCATCCTCGCCCCACCTACCCACCCTCCACATTCACCGGCTCCCATACTCCTCATGAACCCCCAAACCTTTCCGAATTTCACCGTTCCCTTCCCGCCCTCACCCCACACTACCCCTCGGTTACTCACTCACATACCTCCACCCCCATGCCGACCTACCGGCCTTATACTGATTCTGCCCAACAGGCAGGTTATCTGCAGAAAAGGTTTCACTTTTTTCCTGACTGGTGCCCTCCACACACGCGGCCATGTCGCTAATCGCCCCATGGACCATATCGGTAATCCTTCACCGACCCATGTCGCTGATCGCTCCTCCCTCGATGTCATGCCCTTGAGTAACTTACACCCTGCGCTCCCTCCTGTCCACCTCGCTTCGAGAGATATTCTAAACCTCACACCTTGTCATATAATGCCCCTCCCCCTGTACCAACTGTTAAACGCGTATGAGCAATGCGTAACCAAATTTGCAACGGATCTCGAAGTCAGAAAACGACACTAGATTATTGAATGAATAATGACACGAAGCAGATACAAATCTCAATTATGCAATCACAAGGACCCAAAAAAGAGAACCAAGTGGCGGCATGCGAGAAACAAGCACGTGCGTCACGCAGGTCCAAAGCAAGAATATGACAAAGCAGCGCCCTGGGTGCGAACAAACAAAAGTTTGTTCATGAAAACATACAGTGCATAAAAGAAGTCAATAGTGTAAATAAGTGAAAGAAGTTGAGGAAAACATGGAACTGCAGTGATTTTGGGGGTATTTTTCACGGCCGGTAGTTACACCTAGTGACACCCCTTCGGTCCACATCGGCAGTCTGTTGCACACCCACCGTGTTGATCGCCCACGGCAATCGGCGGCGCCTCATGCCAACGCTTCAGCCACTTTCTGTCCCTCATCCAACATTGTCCGCCCCCCCCCCACTTCTATTGACTCTCTATCCTCACTGAGACCCAAATCCTATAGCCACAGTAGCTCTAATAGTCTTGTACCTGGCATCTTTATGAAACAAAATACCAACCACTTGGTTATTCATTCTTTTATCACTTACGCAGAAAATCTCAATTTTACACTCAACTTCCTCTGTTCCTTCGGATCTGGCCTCTCACGGTCACCACAGTCTTCCTTCCTCTTCGCCACCTGTGCATATTTGCTTGGTTGCATCAGCAGAGTTTGTCTCCAACAGTGTTTCCTCGATGGCTTATTGAAATTTCCAGTTGTGTCCATTCACCATTCACGCTCCTTAAAGGCACACTGCATTCCTGCTGAAGGTTTCTGCCCCCATGTGATTTTCTATATAATATCGGAATTATCCATACAGAAAGGCCAATCCGAATCTGATTATCCCATTCGACTCACTTGCATTTGTATCACAGGCACCCCCCACAATGGGTTATCCAATGGAGGGTCAATCTTCTCTATATCCTGCAAGCATCTCCAGGTGCACTTTGATAACACCATGTTAACTCTATTTTTAATCATCTTTTGGAAAAACTCTCAACCAGTTTCCCAATACTGATTCCTCAAGTATCCAGTTGGTGCCACACCGCAACTCCTTCTACACTTCCCGACTCTTCTTTGAATCTCCTTCACTCCACCGCTCTCTCTCTATCTTCATCGACTGCACACCAAATTCCGTAGATTGCTGTGATCCATTCTGGGCTACCGGATCCGTCGTAGACAGTTATCGGCATCCATAAGACAAGATGTGTATTATTCTTGCCTCAACTCCCTGTTCATGTTGTGTTGCCCGACACCAGTTGCTTTATGGGTTCTTGCAAACACTACACTTTCACCCTTCTTCAGTATCTCTCTATCCGCATTCCTACGTCCATCCCGCCAGCCGCACCGTCCTTGTTCCGAATTCGAAACCGATTCATAATAGCCGCGCCGAACCCTCTCTTCTTTAGTTCACTTAAACACCTTCCAAGCTGATCGTTCTATTACTGCAATTGTGTAAACCACGAACTTCAAAATTGTAATTACCCTACATTACTGAGAATTGCTGTGCTCTCTGATCATTCCTTGTGCATGTGTCTTGACCATGATCAAGAAATATACCATTATTATTATTATTATTATTATTATTATTATTATTATTTATATTTATGCTTTGCGTACAACAACATCGAACTCCTTCCTACTAGTTCTATTTGACGCTTGATCAATAATTAGAAAAATATCGCATCTGCCAACTCTGGCATGTACCCCAAAGGCTGACATTATACAAGTAACTGAATCCTGGCTGCCAGACGATGCCTCGCTTGATCTTTTCCTCATCGCTGGGTATCAGTGCTTCTCGACCACCCGCCAGTCCAGCCGTGGATGAGGCCACTTGGCCTTTCTCAAACGGAATATCCACGCTAGTGTTATTGTCCGCCCCTCTTTTCTCCTTACTGAGGACTCGTTATGGCCATCTATTCACGCCTGCGGTCAGAATCTCCTCCTTGGCTGCATCTAAGTCCCCCGGGTCTGCAGCCTGCAAAAATTGACTCTGCCGTGGATATCTTTAATTCTGCACTTGACTAGCTTGCGGGTGCAATCTGCTAGTCCTCTTATACTAGCCCTCTCGCCCTCTCCACCCTTCTTTCCTGTGTCCACCTTGGTGGATGAACCCAACGTGTCTCCTGCCCTACAAGGGGGAACAACATCTTGGACCTAATATTCGCCATTGATATTCCTGATATCGCCACCCAGATCACTGATCACTTCTCGGGTAGTGACCACCGTATTGTCGGGGGCACGTTCAGCTGCTTCAGCTGTTCCTATCCGATGCGATCCCCTTCCCCTGTTCTGCCCCCCTACCGTTCATGTAACTGGCCCCTAGTACCAATGATAATCCGTAACCTTAACTGGGACACCTTTTTTCTCTCCTCTGATCCCCTCACTTTTGTGAACTCCCTCAACTACAACCTCCTGCACTGCTCAAGTACAGACAACACATGTGCCGATCCACGCCCCAAGTCCGGCAGCTCAAGCTTGTCACTTTTGGAGCGTAAGTTGTATAAGCTTCAAATTGCCTTCGCTAGATCCCGCGAATTTACAATCCTTCTGTGCATAAACCAGTTGCGACTAAAGCTGCGTTGCATGGCCGATTAGCATCTGAAAAGGCAAGAGGCCATCGCCCTGGCACACCCCAACAAAACTGGCTACCTGTCCAACCTGCTTAGTAAAAGGTTTCATCACTCCAATCCTACCTCGCAAAAATTCCTCATCTGCGGCTCATCTACCGCCAATGCCCCGGCATCGATTTCTGTGGCCCTCAATGAGCGTTTCTCTTCCTCCCTTATAAACTGCCCTGGTATCCTCCCTCCTACAATCCACCCCTGCACCTCTGCCTCCCTTTCATCGATTCTCTTCACGCATCTAGAGATCGGAGAATCAGTTTTCTCTATTAAATATTCCCCGAAACCGGGCCTGGATGATCTCCCACGGGCCCTCCTCCGTTTTGGTGGTCCCGACCTCGTTTATTGTTACATAATGTATACACCAACTCCAAGCTTCGCAGTTTATTCCCCCTTCAATGGAGAACCTCTGTCATAACTCCGTGCTTCAAAAATGGTGCACTGCACTACCCAGATAACTATCGGCCCATTAACCATACCTCGGTAGTCTGCAAAATCATGGAGAGAATTATCAAAATGTACATCGTTCGGTACCTCCCATCCAACAACCTGCTGAACTCTGATCAGTATGGTTTCTTGAACCCCTGCCTCTGCTCTTCCTGACAGCTGAACTTCCTCAATGTCCTATCGTCTGCTGCCGACGCCGGCAACTCTGTAATCGTCCTGTACCTCGACATGTCTAAGGCTTTTGACCGTGTTTCCCATGTTCCAAAGTCCGGCCTCTTGGCATTACTGACCCTTCTCCTCTCCTTCCTATCCTCGTATCTCTCTCTCATAGATCACAAGCTGTGCTCGTTGACGGCCACTTATCTTCTGCCAAATCCATCATTAGTGGCGTCATCCAAGGCCCATTTCTGTCCCTTATTTATGTCAGTAGTTTTTCTCTTCTTTTCGCCACGGTAACTCTTTCCTCTTTGCCAAAAATTCAAAAATAATGTACTCCTTCCTCCCTAACGATCTATTCGTGACCCTGTGCAACACATCGAGTGACTTACTCTCTCTGCAAACCTGGTGCGTCTCGTGGTTCATGAAATTTTCTACGGAGAAAAGACTCTTCCTACCTTACAATTGCACTGTACCACCCGGTCAAATTTTTCTGGACGGCTTGCCCATCCCCGTACACCCCGCGGTTACCAATCTTGGCATGCGCTACTCTACTCATCGTCCCAATTCGGTACAGCCAAGCGAGCCCTGGGCCCGATTCATCGATGTTTCTTACTACTAGCCAGTTGCTTCTCCATGCATCACTCATATTTAAGGCCTATCCGAGAATATTGTCCGATGGCCTCCAGCCTCTGGCTACGTTCCTCTATTGTGTCTCTTGAGAACGTATAGCGTTCCTTCACCAAAACGCTGTTGGGAGTATCCATAGCCCCAACACACCGCCAGGGCTGTAAACTCCTACAATTTGAGCCTCTGTGGATTCGTCGCACCAGGCTCAACCCGGTTTTTCTCTGTAAGCTAGTCCACAACCAGACCTAGACCTACTCTCGTACCTCATTCGCTGCCCCCTGCCCCTACCCCGCCCGACATCGCGCCCTCTCTCTCTTTGTCCCTCAATCTAATCTCATTCTGAAGTCCCGATTCTTTCTGCCAGCCTATTCCTAAATCTAGAATAAGCCCCCCCCCTCAGTATACGCAGCGCCTCCCCACTGTTCCCTATTAGGCGCGCACGTGTTATAATTAACAGTTCCCAATGCTATATTGCTCACCCATGAGTTCGTCTCCACCGGCCTGGCCCTTGAAGGAGGCCTCACACGGTAACCCTACTGACTCTAATCCACAGGCCAATAGGCATACTCCATGCCCAATACTTCTCTTCCCGTCAGTGCCGTGAACTATGGCCATTGCCACCCCTGATTCACAGCGCGCTTATCTCCCGCTTTCACAGGATAACCCTGTTGCTCACCCACGTTCATCTGTTATCCGTCACTTTTATTTTCTTTCTCTCTTCGGTACCCGTTGCTCCTCAGCCGGGGCACACCAAGGCTGCGCTTCTCTATCCATTTTCACTTTGCCATGATCGTCGATGACGGTCAACCACTTCGGGCACTGTACTGACCATACTCCTGGCAGGTGCACATGGATAAAAATGCTGTATGGCTGTCTACCACTCGCTGTTCCCATTGGTTCTGCTGCTCATGGTCTCACAGGCTGATCAGTTGATTCTGGATCATACACCCCTGTCGCGGTCTCCTTGCCCCTGTACGATTATCAATGACCACCCGTGCCACTCTCAGTGGTGCGGAGCGCGGTCAGATTCACCGCTTTGACCGGCCCGTATCGGGTGTGCGGGGGCCGTCTGCAACGATATACGAGCGCAATTATGCTGGCAGACCACAACTTTTGTGTCCACTTCATGAACTGATTTTCAGGTTGGGTGCCTAGCGCACGGCCAGTCCCACCCACTGGCACCGGTTTCAGATCGCACGCTGCAACTGTCCTCGGAATACCGCATCCAATACTGTCGGTTGAAAATTGCATGCTCCCTATCCTTGTTCCGCCACCTCACTCTCAACTTTAGATCCTATCGTCTGTTACCGCGTTCATTTTTTGTCGTTCTACCGCGGTATGCACACCTATCCATTCTGTCCTTTCTCCTATGGCCTCTTACCATATCACCTCTCATTGCGTGACATCGCTATCGTCCTACCCACTCTGCTCTGCAGAAGCTGGCCAATATTTCTTTTTTCCACCTGTCGTCATTGCCGGCTTCTAGCTTCTATTGACTTGTTATCATCCTATGCTCATAATGCTCATCGATAGCATTCTTATATCTCACTGCCTGTCGTTTTGTTAAATCCCTCCTTGTTCTCTCTCATGCCCGAATCCCATTACGCACCAGTAACACCCACACCCATGACATATCCCTCATATTAGAACTCGTCGCTCCAATCTTTGCGTCTTTTACAGTCGCATTTATTATCTAATCATTACCACCATATTTTACTTTCTGGGCACCACGATCCTTCTCTGGTTGTTTCAGTTAGGCAGTGCCCCGATTGACATCCTCGTGCTCAATGCACCTGTTCAATTGGCTGCTGACAGGCGGCCCTGCAGTTACGCTGCCTCAACTCGGGCGCGCATTCACTTCTTGGGCCTTCTGTTCTGTTACTGGTTTGCATATCCCGGTGCTTTCTGCTCCTTTCTTCTATGCCTCCTTCATGTTTCACCTGTAGTAAAATGATCTGGTTGGTCATGTCTCACCTGTGTCTCTTCGGCCACTGCCGTCATCTCCTGTCCCGCATATTGCTCGCCACAGGCATTTTCTGTGTGCCTTTCACTTTGGTCCGTTTTTCCACGTTTCACCAATTGTTAGGACAACGTAACGTTATGACGTTCACTCACAGTTCTAAACCGTTTGATCTGCCACCACCTCATATCTCTAGTCCGTCACCACATATCGCACCTGCATCGATCAAATAATCAGACCAACACTTACCCGTTCTATTTGATCCTATCCTACATCTTCCGTCGTTTATGATCTGCTCTTCACAGCCGGTGCCATTTCTGTGCTTCTTCAGTCGTCTCCCTCTCTTGATCCACCATGTTAACCCGTCATGAAAAAATTCGTCTGAATCTTCCGAAGTCAACCCCACCTACCTCTTCCAATCGGTCATACGTTTTCCTCCTAGCACTCCACCGCTCTTTGCTGCTGCTCCTCACAAGTCTACTTACATACACACACATACGTTTTTATGCATACATTCGCTCTTCATCCTGCCCTATTTGCCGGCCATCTCTCATGCTATCATCCCGCTGACCCTCACGATATGCGTCCATTCTTTTAACATCTGTGCTGCACATTTGCCATATCCAATCCCTCCAAACCATTTTTGCTATCTGTACCACCCTTTACTTCTTCCACCGCTCGCTACCCGTTCTACGATGAGTTTTGCGCCCTGTCCGCTGACCATCCACTGCAATGTAGCAAGGCTTCATTACTGTCTAATTCCTAGCAATGGATCCCTCTCCCTCTCTCCACCGTCTCCCGCTACCACCGTTTCTCACACCAATTTGCAGCCCCTTTCATTTATATCTGTCAGTTTTCAGATAATGATAATGATAATGGTTTATTTCGGATAACCCGAGGCATGCTGTAACGCAAGATCAAACGGTACAATTGGACGTAGAGTCCGAATTCCAAGAGGTTGGTTAAGGTATGTGCACTCAATATTGTACAGGAGAAAGTATTTAAGTCACTCTCTGTGGCGGCAAATTTGAACTCAAGGTCGGGTGGCCAACCCGGTCAAGTCAGGATCGAGATGGTCGAAGGTAGCTGACTCTTCCTGAAACAGTACAAAACGAAGTGCTATGCAACAAGAGAATCAAACAGAATTGACGAAAGTTTTGTTCACTTCGAGGGAAAAGAAGTTTCCTAGGGAGACATGAACCAGCTACAGCGCTCCGCGGAGTATGGCACGGCTTTGGATTGGAAATCAGACGATGAGAGGAATGAATTTGCAGACAGAGAACAATCAAAATCTTTCGAAGATTTTCCTTGAAACGTTCAGCGACCAAATATCGGCTGAGTCCGTTAAATACCCAATGAAGGACTCATTTGTAGAGAGTGATTGCCTAGGTGATGGTAAAGGAAGTGACCGGACACAAGCATGTAATCGTTGCGCACATTGTTAACGTTCATGAGGGGGGAATGTGATGCACCAAAATAGAAATGGGTACTGGGCGAGTATTTAAATGGCAGGTAAGTATTTACGTTTGATAATCGTTATCTAAGGGCCGAAAATAAAGACCAGAGAGATGCAAGAATCAAAATTGTCTGGGAGGATTTACCAAGATAGAATACCGAATATGAAAAAGCACCAACAAACGCTGAATACAGTTGGGAAGTTGGGCGGCTGGATGTGGATGGAGTCCGTGGTAAACCAAACGGACATCACATCTGGCGAGGTCGCTGGAGTGATGGTGGAAGAAGTGGCAGGATGTAAACATGTAATCGTTGCGCACATTGTTAACGTTCATGAGGGGGGAATGTGATGCACCAAAATAGAAATGGGTACTGGGCGAGTATTTAAATGGCAGGTAAGTATTTACGTTTGATAATCGTTATCTAAGGGCCGAAAACAAAGACCAGAGAGATGCAAGAATCAAAATTGTCTGGGAGGATTTACCAAGATCGAATACCGGACATTGTGGTACGGAAGTGTATGGCAACAATAAGTGCGAATTTTTCAAATATATTGATAACTTATAAAATAGAAGCGAGTTTTATCTCGGGGATTGGTTAAGTTTGCTAATAGGACAAGCGGGCAGTTTGGCAAGAATCATCGGGAAAAAAAGGATAATGAACGGTAAGCCGAGTACGGAAACGGTCTTTTAACCCCGCGATAATTATGTGCTAGGGAAAGTAGATTTTTCTGGGCGTAAGAAGCGGTAAGTTAAGGTTGCGAAGATGGAGACAAGTTCGATGAAAAATAAGCGGTAACTGGGGGAGATAGTTCCATATTTGTAGCATTTCGGGTAAATGATTTTTTGCTGCGACCGGTGCTGGTGGGTGGAGCTGACCGTGCCCGGGACACCCAACCTGAAAACCGTTTTTGTTGACAGGTGCCATCCGCAATCCTATCTGCGTCCGCACATCGTTGCAGACGTCCTGCACGCCCGATGTGCGTCGGCCAAAGTGGTGGATCTGACCGCGGCCCGCACCGGCGGGCTTTGCTTGAGTGATATTGGCGTTGTCACATAGAGATCGAATAATCCAGGAGGTTGCGAGGGGTCCTGGAGAGCATGGCCTGTGTGGTAGTGACGAAATGACGAGCAGGTATCGAGTTTTCAGCGGGAAATGTGGGCCAGGTATTATGCCAAGCCATCGAAGGGAAGCCATCATCAGCGGTTGTCTGGAAAAGTAAAAATAGAAAAACGCAGTCTGGGGTGCTTCCAGCTGAGGATCAGCGGTCAGTAGTAAAGAAAAACCTCTAGTATCTAGAAATTGGAACTAATTGGGGGATGGTTCGACTTTGCTAAACACAAGGTTTTACGCGAAAGATTAATGAAACTTGAGTGGTATTTACGGCGACTTGTGTGGTACGTAGGTCTCGTGGCCCCCGACTCAGACCCGCGTGTCAGTAACCCAAACCAACTTCGTACGCTCGCTCCTCCGAAGTGTATGGATCATTGTTTGATACGAGTGTCAGGACATCAAGCCGTTTGTTTAATTCCTCTTTGAATCTCGGCAAGTGGCTTATTGCACGGACATTTGGTGGAAGTTTATTCCACATTTGTGAATATTTAACAATGAAGAAATTGGACCGTAGGCTGGTTCTCGAGGACGGCACAGTGACCGAATGACTGCTGTGTCGTAACGAATACCTTAGGCTTAATGGGTCTCGTACCACAGGGGAGGCTTTGCAGGATCTATATTTTAATAGTGAGTGGAAAAAAGACAAGTTGTTCTTTATCCGTCGGAGCCAAAGGGGTTCGAGGTGTAGCAGGTCACAGCGTTGTTTATAGTTGAGACTAGACGAATATCCAACTATTTGTTTAGTAAAGGTGCGCTTGATATTTTCGATGGCGATCCTATCAGTCTGGCGCATGTTGGAGCCAACTATTGAACTATACTCTAGCAATGGTCTAACGTGTGTTGTATAGACACTGAGTTTACTTTCACGCAAACGGAATGTTTTGTGGACAAGTCCTATTAACCTGCGGGACCTAGCAATTTGAGTGTCAGTTTGCTCCGAGAAGTTGAACGAACAGGAGTAGTATATGCCCAGGTCGCGTAATGATGATTTGTTGGGGATCAGGTGACCACCTATACTAAAGGTTTCGGGAGGGACATGACACTTGTATGTAAGAATGCAGCTTTTGTCCGCCGAGAACTTCATTAGACAATCGGTACACCACGAATTGAGCATCCGCAGGTCCTCAGATATTTTTGCTATAGTATTACCCAATGAATTATGGTCGAAGGTGTACAACAACTTTACATCATCAGCGAATAAAAAAGGAGTTCCGTGACGAACCACGGTAAATATGTCATTTATGTACATGAGAAACAGCAACGGGCCCAGTACACTACCTTGGATCACACCGCTGGTTACAGGGCTGGGTGTGGAAGTTGTGCCATCAACGTTTACCACTTGACTGCGCGAGGACAAGTACGATTCTAGCCAGGCATATAGTGGGTCAACAATGCCGAATGTCTTAGCCTTTGACAACAAACGAATGTGAGACACCCGGTCGAAGGCCTTAGACATGTCTAAAAAGACTGAGATCACTGCCTTACCATCATTGGCAGCTATCGTAATAAGGTTCAGAAAGTCAGTCATACAAGTTGCACAGGATCGATGTTTTAGGAAACCGTGCTGACCTTCACTTATAAGGTGGTTTTTAAGGAGGTGATCTGTTAGTTTAAGTTTTATTAATCTTTCCATAATCCTCGATACTACTGGGGTATGATTCACAGGCCGGTAGTTGGCCGGGTCCTCCCGTGTTCCCTTCTTATGAATAGGAATAATAACCGACGTTTTCCACTGTGTAGGATACCAACTAAAGCGCATAGACAAATTGAATAAATCCGATAAAAGAATTGGGATATCTGGGCCACCCAATTTAAAGATGGCCGATGGTAACGAGTCCGATCCGGGGTGGAAAGACATTTTGATATTTGAAATTAAAGGCTCGATTTCGGAGGGCAGGAATGTTACAGAAGAAAGTGGCTCATATGATGGTACTGGTGGATTGCAGAAAAATGGTGCTGTGTCACTAATTAAGGAAGAAGCAAAAAACGTGTTAAGCGCTTCTGCAATGTCCAGCGGTTTGTCGAGGCACGTGTTATTGAACGAGATAGAAGAGATAGATGAAGTTGTTTTGGGGTTCCTCGACTTCATCAGTTTTGCAAGAATCTCGACTTTCTTGGAATCACGTAAGGCCCTGAGTTCCTGTTGTACCATTTCACTTTCGGAGTACAGTTTTATCGTTTCAGCCAGACGATTCAACTGTATAAACAGCGAAAAGTCCCTTGTTTTAAGATAAACGCGTTGGAGTCTACTTAATTTCAAGTTGAGACGAGACAATTTATTGTCTTTAGGGCGGATTGACGACCCTTGTGACGGAGTTATTCGGTTGAGGCATCGTTCAAAGATGGAGTAAAGTTGATCTGCCGCCAGCTGGGGATCTGCACTTAAAAAGAAGGTGTCCCAATTTTGGCTCCGAATCAGAGAAGGTAGTATATTCCAGTTAGCCTAATGATATGGTCTATGCGGGGGTGTCGGCTGTTTATCTTTTATGGGCACTGTGAAGCAGCAGTGGACAGTTGCGTGATCACTTCCGGGTAGGTTATTCTGAACTTTTGTTACAACCTGGGTTAATCCTATTGACAAGATTAAGTCAAGAATGTGGTCGCGTCTGGTTGGGGACGTGACGTGCTGCTTCCATCCTCCTAGGTGAATTGCATTCAAAAACTGTAGTAAATGGCGTGGTGCTGTGAGTGATGTCCAGCATATTTCTGGTGCATTAAAGTCACCAGCTATCAATTTTGGGCCTATTTTAAGATCACTAATCAGGTTGAGTGCCTCTATAATTTGCTTGAAACTATTAGGACTAGATCTAGGCGGACGGTATACGCAACCTAGTATCAGTTCTTGACGTTCAACTTCAACGTTCAGCCATACAGAGTCGACAATGCCGTCTAGGATAGGGTGCTGAAAGCTTGTCGCCCTGAGAGTTTCCTTTACATACACTAGACAGCCTCCACCACGTTGATGTGTTCTGCCTTTGCTGAAGGATTTGTAGCCGAGTACCTCAATATCCTCTACTAGATAGGAGTCCGATAACCAAGATTCCGTCACTAAAATGAAGTTATAGTCATTTGTTAGTGCAGCTGATCTTATGTATTGGATTTTGTTCCTAATAGATCGTGCATTGACCAATAGCAATGTGAAAAGTTCAGTGCTTCTGACGTCATCATTGATATTAGTACTTACCGTTTGTTGACTGCTGCGTCTAACCTGGAAAGAATCATCAGCGCAAGATGCAAGCCCGCCCAAGTTGTCATTAGCAAAGGGAGGACTTGGGTCTGCGTGTGGAATAATAAATGACAGGGTATTAGGTATTACACTACTATAGGGATGATTAGAACAATTCATAATGGGCATATCTAGGTTATGGGGCCATGTTGTGCCCACGGTACGTATGGGAAAAAATAGGCACTTTGGCTAGATATGGGGTACCCGCTGGTAGATGGTGGGATATGCGATGCACTTGGATAGTTTAACGGAGGGGGAGGTAGGAAAGATGGAAATAATGGGAGATTAGGCTGATGGGAAGGTTCCATTAGTGCGGAGTTAATCATGAACGCAGTTCGTTCATCAAACCATCTATTTTTATTATGGGTATGGTCCCATTGTTGTTGCATCACCATCTTGGAAGCACTATTTTGTTTCATATGTTGAGAGATGCGAGAAAATCCCAAATGAGGGAAGTCGGTCGGTGCCGAATTCGGTCTAGAGAAATAACGATCATTGTCATTTTTCATGCATCCCCGTATCGTTTGCCCGCACGGAGACTTAGCCTTGGCAACTAAACTCTCGTTGACCCTTTCTTCTGGACGGTTCTTTATTGTCAGCGACATACGTGGCATACGAGTGGCACGCATGGGCTTTTCATCAGTTTTTAAACGGGGGCCTATGGGGACAGATATTAGAGCTGCAGGTTTTATTTCATTGGGAACTTGAAGTCCCGTGGAACGGTCGACCGGAGGTGGAGGCGTATTGTGAGGACCCTCCTGGGATGAGCTTGTAGGTGTTGTCGATATGTGTTGTCGTTTTGGCTGGGGGAGCTGTGGGGAGGTGGGGAAAGATTCGTCCAGATCAACTAACTCTGTGGATCTTCTAGGGGTAGAAGATTGAGGGGTTTCGTTGATCCTTGGTAAGGTGCTTGAGGAAGAGGGTGACTTTGGGATCTTAATGCCAATGTGATTAGAATTTATAGCTGCACATCGTATCACTTCCCTTTGTAGTGGCGTTCTATCAGCTTGTATCTTGATTGATTTAAACTGTGAAGCAGTTGAGACTATACGCTGTTTAGTAATGAATTCTCTAGCGATTTTTTCATCCGTAAATTGGAATAGAAGGGGACAAGAGTGCTTTTGTGACCTTTTTCTTAGTCTTCTGCAGTGACATGGAAAGTGGGCCATGCCTGCGGCTTGAAGGATAGTGGATTTAACCATTGTGATGTCCAGCCGATCTGGGATGTTGAAAACAACTGCATTTTTTGCATTCTGCAGCCGTCGCAGGATTTCCGATGCCACTGAGTCAAGAAACTGACTAGCTGCTATTAGATTCTGGGGACCGGGGAGTGCCGAGGGCTCCAGAAGGTACCCAAGTAGCACGTTGCCCCAACCTTTGGGGTAAACCTGGGGCATGCCCCAAGCTTGCCCCAAGTTTAGTTTTCATGTGGGAAAGATGCTAATTGGTTACGGATTCACTAGGATTATATCCTCATGTACATATATTGCCACCCTGAGGAACGCCTATTTTGGCCCGTTTTGTTTTGTTACGTCACTATTAGTGGCGACCTTCACGCGGTCCCGTGCAGTCGTCGTTCTGTCCTTCACGTGACTGGCGTGCTTTCTCAGGCACGTGATGCACGAGTTCGTACGAGTTTCGTACAGACCGTGTTGAACACATAACCATATATATGGCTTGCGATCATTATAAATATGTCTGTCTATCTTTCTATATATATATATATATATATATATATATATATATGTAATTATACATGTATGTATAATTGTGTATATGTTTTATACTATACATCATCTTTTTTGCCGATAGCGTCAGTACCCGGTATACGCATGTTTGATGTTTATGGATATTTGTTTGTAATCATATTCGTATTTCAAATGGAGATAAATGTGGTTTAGTGTTTACCACTGTTCTGTGTTTACAATGGACAGCTAACTCACATGGACCGTCCAAGCAAGTGGCAAAGATACCGTCGGCGTAAGCAGGCGTTGAGTGCTGTACCGTGCACTGAGTTCGGCGAGGCTTCCATGTGGGCCCATCGATACCGATGTCCGCAGATGACGTCAACAGGTACTTAAATATTTGCATCGTAATATAAACTTCACTAAATCCAGAGCCAACGGTAAATGTGTCATCCAGTGATGAGGTTTCGGGTGGACATCCATCACAACTTCCTCACTCATCAACAATGAATGTGCAAGGGTCAACAACAGACTTGTCCACTGGTGTCGGTGAGTATATGTTATCTGTGATTTTATATAAATTGTTATTCGCAGGTGTCGACATTGAACTGGGGAAAATGACGTCCGTGAAGATCAACATGGACGCATTCTTACGTTCATTTGCCGATGTGTTTGTTAGCTGCAGACTAACGATGCAGCAACGAAGGAGTGTGCTGAACGTTCTAAACCAATATTTGCCCGGCGTACCGAAGGATCCGAGGACTCTGTCGCACACACCTCGTTTTTGTAAGAAGACGTTGCTAGCACAAGGTGTGTATATTCATATTGGGCTCATCGAAGGTCTGCAACGATCTATCAGTGGACTTGAGCTGGTCCCGGAATCCGTCGACTTCCAGATGAATATCGATGGGTCATCAATTTATCATTCTTCCACAATACAATTGTGGCCCATTCTGGCACGTGTGGTGCGTCCGAGATGTCTGGCCGTTTTTCCGGTTGGCATTTATTGCGGTTCAGGGAAGCCGCAACCGATAAACACGTATCTGGAAGAGACGGTATTGGAATTACGAGATGTAATTGACGGCGGAATCAACTATCTTGGGTCATCAGTAGCATGTAAACTGGTGTCAGTGGTATGCGACACACCTGCCCGGGCTTACGTTCGTCAAGTTAAAAGTCAGGTGCTGCTGGCTCGGTAGCAGCAAGAGGATAGCCGTCTGCAATCATAAACTCATCAAAGCAATAAAAGGTATATCGGTTTATTAGTGGTCTCACCATCTACTAGACGCTATCAGATTCAGTTCGTTTTATTCCGAGGAACCAACTATGAACATCGACAGACACATCAGAAATTGGTTCCACAACGCTCGTGATCGCGGAGCAGGTAGCAGATGTAGTAGGTAAGTAGAATGAAACGGAGTTGCCTTATTGCTTCGCAACGGTTAGCAGAAACAAGTTTACTGTAAGACTAACGTTTGAAGTACGTTTGTCGTTTCTCCAATTACATCGGAATTACGCTTTTTTCCCTTACGCCACTTTCGCTATCCGTTTCAATTATGTTCTTTGTGCAAAACCAGCAGTTATATGCAAGCATGTGTTGCTCGGTTTACATCGAAAGACCGCTCCAATACCAATTGTTAACATAGATTGATCTTTTTTCAACTTGCAACCATCATTGAAAAATACCATGCCATTTGTCCATTATATTTGCATCGGATGTCATTGTCACTTCTTACATAATGGTGCAGTGATTTACTGACAGTTCGCCAATAACAGTATACATTTTTTTCCCATCTGCAGATATCGCGATCACCGACAAATGTATCAAACGTTCAATGACAATGTGCTTTGATGGATCATTACAAATCTGTACAAAATACACTTTTTCTATGTAAATAAATTTTTCGTATTCAGAATTTGGCATTCAATTTTCAGTTACATATTAGACAGAAATTGATGCACGTGGGACGCGTAAGCAAACGGCCAAAATAGATGTATACATTAGTAGTAGACCGTGAAACGGCGGTTGGATCTGGTTTCGTGTAACGTATTATATAGGTTGGGGCTAGCCCCAAGTTTGCCCCATGCGGCTGCACCAAGGTTAAGGCTAGCCCCAAGTTTGCCCCAAGCTTGCCCCATGGGGCTGCCCAAAGGTTGGGGCTAGCCCCAAGTTTGCCCCAGGCTTGCCCCATGCGGCTGCCCCAAGGTTGGGGCTAGCCCCAAGTTTGCCCCAAGCTTGCCCCATGCGGCTGCCCCAAGGTTGGGGCTAGCCCCAAGTTTGCCCCAAGCTTGCCCCATGGGGCTGCCCCAAGGTTGGGGCTAGCCCCAAGTTTGCCCCAAGCTTGCCCCATGGGGCTGCCCCAAGGTTGGGGCTAGCCCCAAGTTTGCCCCATGGGGCACGCATGGGGCAAACTTGGGGCTGCCCCATGGGGCAAACTTGGGGCAACGGTAGCGCTGCCCCAAGTTTTTCAATGGTAAGCTTTGGGCAGCCCCACGTTTGCCCCAAGTTTGCCCCATGCGTGCCCCATGGGGCAAACTTGGGGCGTGCTACTTGGGTAGGTTAGTGGTGTTAATTTAGATAATATATCATCAACCGATGCAATATGGGTAGACATACTTGCCAAGTTACTTTCAATGGCACTGGCCCTTCTACTGGCTTCTCCAAATATTTCTATCATATTGGGGGTATCTTTGTGTTCGGGTCGTTTGGGTTTCTGATTGGCTGTAGAGCGAGAAGCCACTGGCTGAGACCGTTTGCTGGTTGACCTGGCCATTTATTTTTACAGAATATTGTTGGTAGGCGATTTGATCTAAGATGATGACTAACGGATAGACCACCCAAGGGCGGGTAAGAATAGCTACTGCTGTTTTATTTTTGTAGTTAACTCTGGGTCGCTCGTACGAATTATGAGGGACTAGTAGTTTGGACAAGGTGTAGATTTCTTAAATATGGCAATGGTGAAACGTTTAATATAGGTTGCTGGTGAAATATTCCTAGAATAATTAATATGAAAAATTAGCGAAATCTACAAAAACCTCGCCGTGGTGTAGCGCAATTATTTGGGCACTGCAACGCAGCATGAGGGATCGATTGGAGGGTATACGAGAGGTAATTGTTGTGGCTGTCAGTGACGTCTTTTGGTTTCAGGAATCGGCCGCGCTGTCCGGTTGAACTATTATGGTGGCTTGCAACCCGAGTGACAGTATTGTGATAGCAGTGGAGGGCGGGGCAAGAGGCTCTATATAGTATCGGCCAGCGTGAGTATACGTTTAAGCCATGGCCGTCCAGCATGGGCTGTATTGCAGCCCAACCAGTCAATTCGTTTAGTCCGTGTGGTGGTCCGAGTGTAGCTCCTAGTAAACCGGTGGCTACAAGTGACCGGCATGATTTGAAAGAGACTGGCAATGTCGCAGTTTGTAGGATGTTCCGGCTGGGAGTTATGAATAACATATAAATAGAAATCCAACAGTTACAACTTAAGGGGGTGGGGAGTAATGGAGTCCTAGAATAAATGGGTGGGGGTCGGCAATCTGGAAGAGGTTCCAGCTGTGGGTTAGGACTAAAAGAGAGGGAAATATATAGCGAGTTAGGTAAATTCGTATGAACGCGGCAGAGGTAAGGCTTCATTTAAGAGGTCAACTGAACGTGCTTTACGCCGTGGATAGCACTTCTAAGCCATGAGTTTTAACGGCAGAAGCTTGGGGGGAGAGTGTTGACGGGGATAGGCCATAGTTTCTATGTTACGTATACGGCTGCAAGCTGATAAAGCCACGGACACGGTGAGGCCGGGCGCTTTATTTGTGACAGAGTTTGTTACGGCGCGAGGTGGGTGGAAAATTTTTTGATGCGTGAGTCTACAGTGATGGAGAACTAGGCTGACTTCCTCTGGATCGCGGTGAAAGATTGGTCACAAATCGATAATTAACTACTGGCATCGGCTAGATGGCCTGCATCAGAATAAAGGGCAATTTTGGCTTGTACCATTTCGTGAGGTTTTTAATTCTTTCCGAAAAATGTTATAAGGCCGATGACATGTCATGAACCTGCTCTTTTGGGGGAGCAGACAAATTTTCGTTAGTGGGGATAATTGTAAGATTGATATGAAATCATATAGAATTTCAAGAGGAATATGTCGGGTATTATGGCTGTCGGAGCACCTTCTTTCATATTTGTGTGAGCGGTAGATGATCGTTTGGTTTCACTTAGGTCGTCAGCGGCTGGGGTCAAATAGGGGTGGTTTATTCTCTTGACGGGTGGGTATAGATGTTTTACACCGGGTGTAACTGGATGTTTGGCGGGTACAGTCTGATGCTACCGCATAAAAAGCTCGTGTTCACACATCATTCGCGCTAGGAGAAGAAGCCGCAGGAGCACGGAGACCTAGGCAAGCAGCTACTGTTGCTGGGCCACAAACTAATTTTGAGCAATCATCCATGGTTGGATTTTGAAAGGTTCAGTTATCGTATTAGTTTCGAGCAGTACCAAATGCTTGCGATAATCGGCCGATGCATCAAGAGGAAAGGTTTTGAACTTGGGGGACTTTAAATGGTTAAACTTTGGAAAGTTTGTACAAACAACGGAATTTGGCATCAACCAGCCGGCAAGAGATGGGACAATGAACCGGGAGGAGTTTTAACTGAGAGATGAGGTTGGTTCTTTGTGTGGAGAGTTCATTCGGCAAGATAGCATTCGCCACAGAGTCAGGTAGAAGTACTGAGGGCTTAGTTTGTACACTCATTTGTTTTTGTGGCATCCCATGAGCAGGATTTGGTAGTGGATATAACGAGGAATTCATCTGTTGTTAAAGGGACATAAAGCACGAATCCGATAACTTCGCAGCCATGGGTAGGTTTGGCACTTTTTTATCTCAGAGGAGCAGGAGAGCCTGCCTACCCTGCAGGGAGCAAATAACCTTCCCCCTCTTCCCGCAGTTCTTCAGGCGTGACCCATGGGGTCCGCCATTGCTAGAGCTGGCTGTTTTCCCCCTTATTATAAGGCAAGGGTTATTTACGCAGGCCCCGTAAATTGCTGCATGTAGTCTCCTCTGGTTTCAAAGCCCGGAAGCCCGGCATCACTGGGAACATCCGCATGACAACCCGGTCTTAAGATGCTCAAGTACCTCCGAGTTTGATTCCGGTTAGATTGTAAGATAAAAGTGGGGTAGTGAGTGACTACGCTTTGTTGGACAACGAATCTGACAAGACCGTCGTTAGATCGGATGCAGTACACCTGCTGGGCCTAGAACGGCGAAGTGGCCAGGTAAACATAAAACTGTTAGAAGGATCACCGTAACTAGCTCATTTAGTAATCCCTTTCACTTGTTTTCTGAGGGCAAAAGAAGTCAATGAGTACGGAACAAGCAGTAGTAGTTACAGAACTACCTGTAGCCAGACCGATTGGTAGGGGTTTGCTAGCCGGGAGAAAGCGACGGAGAAGTGTTAGCAGTGGTTGAATGTGACGCACCGGGAGCTCTTTAGGTTTCAGATTAGATACTAGGCGGCCGGAAGCATCTTTATGCAGTAGGCAAGCCGACGGGTCTGGCGATATTCGGACCCTCTAGCAGCTGAGTTTACGAATCTAGTCACACCAGTTACATTTCGGCAAGCCACTACAGGTTAACGGGTGAACTGACAGGGAAGTGCGACGCGAATTTACAGATGCGCAGTCCTTGGACAAGGGTTTGTCGATAGAGGGCGCGAAGGATAACGCCATAGTAGAATCAGGCACGGCTTGTAGATGGTCATTTTGTGGTTCCGGCATCGTGAAGGAAACATGCAAAAACATGACTTGGAAGTTAGGCAACCGCCCTCGTACGATTGCAACATGTAGGGAGGCGACTACCTCGTAATTAACAGTTACGCGTTAGATACGCCCAGCCGATGGAAATTTTATGTTGAAGGTATATTTAACAGCCTTCCCCGGTGTGAGTCACAATAGTCGCGAATCGGGCAACGCGTAGCCAATTCGAACGAGTCTCGGAACCAGAACAAGATTGACTTGTGGTTTCTACGGCACCAAGGTGAAAATCGCAAAATGTACAAATATATACAAACTTCAAGTATGAGGCCAAATAAACTCAACAGTAAAACCCAAAGGCTCAGGCCCTTGTGGCCCAAGCACGGCGGCCAGAAACGGTTCAAGGCCAAAATCTGAATGTCTCACACGAACGAACAAAAGTACAGAAGTGGTATGTTTGGACGAGCTTAGCAAAGCAACGTCAAACGTAGTCACGTTTTTGAACCACGTAAAACGTGAAATGGTGTTCATTATAGATCTTTACACCCGAGCAGTTTCTTGGGCTTGGGTGCCAACCACTTTGGTACCTACAGGAACCCGCGGTTTCCAATCTGAGAGTGCCCGGTAAATTGCGAGTATTCTTGGGACGACCGGCGAAAAAATTAAGGGAACATTAGGCCACATGCTACGTCGAGGTCCCAACACGACTACTGAACTAGTAGGAACTCCACTGCGACCAAATAGCTGCGGAAGCTGTTTTTGAGGAAAGCCCGCGCAAGGAAAGACACCCGAAAACGGCAGGGTGCATTTCGGCTCCTGTGGTGACCCACAGGAGACCAAGCTTTAAGACCCTGTGGGTACCAAGTGTCGGAATATCCGTTCGAAGCAACTTTTTCACCTTTTGAGCTACCTTCGTACCACGGCAGACAGCCCTTCGGTTCCAAGAGTGCTATGAACATCCCACGCTGGACGCGGAAAGCTGTACCCTCCACGTAGACGATTGCTTCCCAACGTTTGCTGCCCGTAACAGAGCGAATACTTCCACTGCCAAGATAACCGGATTTCTATTGAAGGCCGGGTTTAAGCCGAGGGAGTGGACACCTAACCCCTCTGAGTTCCGGACGCTGTTTGAGGCAAGGAGGTGCCGAGAGGTTACGTTCCCCCGCCTCAGCCGGATTCTAATTGTCAGCTCGCGTTAGGAGCAAAGTGAGGTAGGAGATCTGGTTATTTTACTTTTCAGTTATGGTTGCTGGATAAACCAACAACTAGAAGGGGCATGCTGTGGAAGTTGGGTCCTCGGAGAGATCCTCTGGGCCCGGTTGCACCACAGCGCCCACCCGCAAAGCTGCCTTTGTAAAGGTTGTGTAGAGCAAGGTTTGGTGGGATCATTCTCTGGATACCGTGGCAAGCTGCCAACGGTCGAAGTGGGTGTGTTTCGCCCGTGGTCTGGACACCATTATCATCCCCATGCGTGTAAACACTGAAGAAAGCTGGGCCAACTCGATAGAATTACATGCATTTTGCGACGCATCCAAAATCGAGTACGGGGTAGTTGATTATGCCCGTAGAGTGCCGGCGGACATTCCGTCCCACAGTGTTACCTTTTCGTGAGTCCCGATCAACTCCCACGAAGCCCGTTGCAGTACCCCGGCCGGAGCTGTCTGCCACGGTGCTGGTGTCAGGGCGGGGGAAACGGTGAAAGAGCTTTACCAGGGCTGTTTGATCACACCTGATATTGAGCTCATTCGACAATAATGAAGTAATAATAATAATAATAATAAGACTGGTTTATTTCAGAGACGCCCGAAACATGCCATGTGCATGATATTGTTGATACAGATGATGGAATGGACAGATATAATTCATGAAAATGTGGAAACTCTCACGAAAATACAGAGTAAAAGGGCTCGGAAGGGGGAATAAAGTGGGATGAAAATAAGATGAATGTATGCCCACCATAGATATTGTGTGGAGTTTAAATGAACTCATGGGCGGATTTGAATGGACGCCCGGTGCGCTTGAAAGCCAAGGTCAGGTGGACTGAATTACTGGCCCGGGTAAGCACATCTGAAGGCTGGCTGATAAACATGAGAAGGGCTAGAAATCGGTATAAGGGACTGCAGTAGCGAGGGACGATGGAGAAAAAGTGAGGTGCACTGCAGTGGATTAGATATAAATGAAGCATCGGTACTCTGCAGCGGATTGTCGGAGGACAGGGTACAAAACTCATCGTAAAACAGGAAGCGAGCAATACAAGACGTAGAGGGTTGATCAGATGACAAAAACGATTAAGAAGGATTGGATACGGTAGGTGTGAGACACGGATGTAGGATTGATGGATGCTTATGATGACGGTTGGTGGGATGATAGCAAGAGAAATGGCCGGTGAGGGACTGCAAGATGCAGAGCGCGTGCACATATACATATAAGGGCAAGTTTATATATATATATATATTATACGTATATATGTATAGATATAAGAGAAGCAGGTGCAATAAAAATGGGGTCCTAGAAAGGAATTATCAGTCATTGGGAGGGGTAGGTAAGGTTAGATCAATGGGTTGTAGAATTAACTTTGGAATATCGTGGTGGGTTAATTTCATGACGAGTGCACATAGCGGCCCAACGGAGGGAAAAATAGAATGCGGAAGCACAGAAGTGATGAAGACTGTGAGGAGCAATCCATGGAAGAGTGAAGATGAAAGACAGGATCGAGGAGAACAGGTAAGAATGGGTCTAATTATTTGATCAATGCAGGTGCGACATGTGGCGACGGACCAGAGGAATAGGGTAGTGACAGGTCAAACGATTTGGATCTGTAAAAGAACATCATGACTTAACGTTATCATTACAATGGTGGAACATGGAAAAGCAGACCATACAGAAAGGCACACAAGAAATGCCTGTGGCCCAATTATGGATATCTAAAAACCTTCAGGCATGCATGGAGGAGGCCAGAATTGATATGGGAAAGGGTGGTAGCGGGAGGCGGTGGAGAAAGAAGAGGGATCCATTGCTAGGGACCATATAGTAGTAAGCCTGTGCTACCCCTTAGTAGATGGTCAGTGAACAGGGCACAAAACTCATTGTTGAACAAGTAGCGGACATTGGAATAAGAAAAGGGTGGTGCGGATGACAAGAATGATCTGTAGGGGTTTGGTATGGTAAATATGAGGTGCACATGTAAAAAGAGTGGACGAGTATCATGAGGGTCGGCGAGATGGTAACACGAAAACTAGCCGGCAAAGAAAGTGCAGGATGCAGTGCAGATATATATATATATAGATGTATATATATATATATTGAAATGAATTCTATATTTCTTGACGGTGGTCAATACACATGCACAAGGCAAGATCAGAGTATACAGCAGTACATGTCAATGTGAGGTATTCACAAATTCTAAATTTATAAATCACACAGCAACCAAAATACACCAGTAAAGTCATGTAGTATTTGAGTGAACTAAAGTGGTAATGGTTGAAGCGGGAATTCCGAATCGGTTTCGAATTCGACGAGGGTGGTGTGGATAGCTGAACAAACGTGGGATTGCTGGTATAAGCTATTATTGGACGGTCACTAACGAATAACCGGGCGGAAAAGATGCCCAAGAACAAGACTAAAAGTAGAGTACGCATGGGGCTATCAAAGTGCGGTCAGAGATACCAGCAGAATATTGGACACTGATCCAGCATTGGGTAACTAATTGTGGAGGAAGCATGTGAAATAAAGGCAAGTGAGTCAAAGGTGATAATAAAACGGGCCTTTTGTGCAGGTGATTTCAGTGTCATATGGAAATTCACATGAAGGTGGAAAGCTTCACAAACATTTCAGTGAACTTTTGAAGTGCATGAATGGTGTATGGACGAGTAACGGACTTTCAAAGATGAGCCGTCAAAGAAACGGATTAGTGGAGGCAAAAGCTACTGGTGCGGCTAGGCAGAAGTTGGAAGAGTGTAAAGAAAAAAGAAAAAAGTTTTGTGTGATAAAAAAATTATTAACCAAGTTCTGGTTGGCTGCAGAAGGCGGGCAATCTGTTTCATAAAGACCTTGGCCACAGGTGACGGCAGGTAGGCTGTTGATGGTAGCAGGTAAGAAGGGGCTGGTTTGACGAAGAAAACAGCGGCGAGGGCTGAGTTTCGTACTGCAACGCGAAAAGAATTGAACTGTTGGAATGGATTATTGGGAATAGACGTTGAGCGAATGTGGGTTGATGGTTAGTGTCAGGAATCACCTTCGCGATCCGGTGAGACTTTTATGAGGGTTTGTTACTCCGTGTACGGTGCTCCATATAACGCCAGCAGGCGAGAGTATAGGTTTAAGCCATTGATCAAATCGTCTAGTCTTTACGGTAGTCCAGGATAAACGTCGAGTTGGCCGATGGGTACCCAAGTAACCAATGCGATCTGAAAGAGATCAGGAGTGCGGCAGTCTGGAGAGTGTTCCAGCTGTGGGTTATGATTATCGTCTTAATGGAAACCAGAAAATGAACATTTTATCTGAACACGAGGAAGGCGCAAGAAACGCAGGATGGGGCGGTTGTGTTCTAGCCTGAGACAGAGGAATTAAGTGAAAGGGAGTAACCATCACTAAAGGACGGAACGGTTTTTAAGTTGATGTGTGCAAGTTATGTTGTAAAATGGGAGGGAAGAGAAGAGTGAGTGTAGCGTACCCAAGGTGTATATATATATATATATATATAGAGCTGTATACTTCAGTGAGATAATCGGACAGGTCATGGGAGAGCGGTCGAACACAAATGACTGGCACATTGTGGTCTAATAATCAAGGCGATCTTCATATGCTTGGTCTATGGTATTGCTGTCACGGGTCATGCTAGTTACAGAAGATGCTTCTAGGATTTTGCATAGTACCCCTCAAATTGTATTAGCAAGCGACACGATCACAGCGAGTCAGGAAGCTTATTCCAGAGGCTGGAGTAGATAACCGAGTAATATCTAGATCTGATTGAGAGTCCAGATTGGGGGGTTGTAATGGTGAATTGTCCATGACGGAGGGAGTAGGAAGTCTCACCAGAGAAACCGAGTGGGTTATCAGATGAGAGGACTTTTGAATGCAAGAGGTTGAAGAGAAATGAGAGATTGAGCTTGATAGGACGTAACCATAGTGGCTCAAGTCGGAGTGGTTCGCACCTGGCTCTGTAGTTAAGGTTGAGAGGTGGCAAGTAACTTTTTGGTGAAGGAGCGTTGCACTTTCTCTATGTTGATCCGGTCGGCCTTTCGCGTCAGGGTAAAGACTAGGGGGCAGTATTCCAGCAGCGACCTGACGTGTGTCTTGAATATCAGGAGCTTACTCTCCTGAGAACGGTATGTCCTGAGGATGAGTGAAGTCATCATTCTTGCCTTGCCAATTTGGGTCAATGCTTGTTCATGAAAGTTGAAGGAACATGAATAATGCAGGCCCAGACCTCTTACCACATGAGTAGTGAGAATCGACAGACCATTTATTTTGGGGGATCCAGGTGGAACGTGGCATTTGGAAGACAGAAGGGAGCTCTTAGCCGCCGAAAACTTCGTCAGCCATCGAGTACACCATTCGTCAAGGGGCTTCAAGTCTGACAGAATATCACTGACAGCTGAGTGCATGGAGTTCACCTCAAAAGTGTAGACTAGTTTTATGTCATCAGCAAAGGGGAACGTCGTGCCACGACGCACTACTTGGGAGACGGCATTTATGTACATACGAAATCAGAGGGGGCCTTGAACGCTACACTGTACGACCCCGCTAGTAAATCGTTTGGGCCAGGAGGATGTTCCACTGACGATGACTGTTTGAGAACGTTCAGAGAGGTAAGACGATAGCCAAGAGAGAAGGGAGTCAGCTCCTGTTTTCATCCCACTTTATTCCCCCTTCCGAGCCCTTTTACTCTGTATTTTCGTGAGAGTCTCCACATTTTCATGAATTATATCTGTCCATTCCATCATCTGTATCAACAATATCATGCACATGGCATGTTTCGGGCGTCTCTGAAATAAACCAGTCTTATTATTATTATTATTATTACTTCATTATTGTCGAATGAGCTCAATATCAGGTGTGATCAAACAGCCCTGGTAAAGCTCTTTCACCGTTTCCCCCGCCCTGACACCAGCACCGTGGCAGACAGCTCCGGCCGGGGTACTGCAACGGGCTTCGTGGGAGTTGATCGGGACTCACGAAAAGGTAACACTGTGGGACGGAATGTCCGCCGGCACTCTACGGGCATAATCAACTACCCCGTACTCGATTTTGGATGCGTCGCAAAATGCATGTAATTCTATCGAGTTGGCCCAGCTTTCTTCAGTGTTTACACGCATGGGGATGATAATGGTGTCCAGACCACGGGCGAAACACACCCACTTCGACCGTTGGCAGCTTGCCACGGTATCCAGAGAATGATCCCACCAAACCTTGCTCTACACAACCTTTACAAAGGCAGCTTTGCGGGTGGGCGCTGTGGTGCAACCGGGCCCAGAGGATCTCTCCGAGGACCCAACTTCCACAGCATGCCCCTTCTAGTTGTTGGTTTATCCAGCAACCATAACTGAAAAGTAAAATAACCAGATCTCCTACCTCACTTTGCTCCTAACGCGAGCTGACAATTAGAATCCGGCTGAGGCGGGGGAACGTAACCTCTCGGCACCTCCTTGCCTCAAACAGCGTCCGGAACTCAGAGGGGTTAGGTGTCCACTCCCTCGGCTTAAACCCGGCCTTCAATAGAAATCCGGTTATCTTGGCAGTGGAAGTATTCGCTCTGTTACGGGCAGCAAACGTTGGGAAGCAATCGTCTACGTGGAGGGTACAGCTTTCCGCGTCCAGCGTGGGATGTTCATAGCACTCTTGGAACCGAAGGGCTGTCTGCCGTGGTACGAAGGTAGCTCAAAAGGTGAAAAAGTTGCTTCGAACGGATATTCCGACACTTGGTACCCACAGGGTCTTAAAGCTTGGTCTCCTGTGGGTCACCACAGGAGCCGAAATGCACCCTGCCGTTTTCGGGTGTCTTTCCTTGCGCGGGCTTTCCTCAAAAACAGCTTCCGCAGCTATTTGGTCGCAGTGGAGTTCCTACTAGTTCAGTAGTCGTGTTGGAAACCGCGGGTTCCTGTAGGTACCAAAGTGGTTGGCACCCAAGCCCAAGAAACTGCTCGGGTGTAAAGATCTATAATGAACACCATTTCACGTTTTACGTGGTTCAAAAACGTGACTACGTTTGACGTTGCTTTGCTAAGCTCGTCCAAACATACCACTTCTGTACTTTTGTTCGTTCGTGTGAGACATTCAGATTTTGGCCTTGAACCGTTTCTGGCCGCCGTGCTTGGGCCACAAGGGCCTGAGCCTTTGGGTTTTACTGTTGAGTTTATTTGGCCTCATACTTGAAGTTTGTATATATTTGTACATTTTGCGATTTTCACCTTGGTGCCGTAGAAACCACAAGTCAATCTTGTTCTGGTTCCGAGACTCGTTCGAATTGGCTACGCGTTGCCCGATTCGCGACTATTGTGACTCACACCGGGGAAGGCTGTTAAATATACCTTCAACATAAAATTTCCATCGGCTGGGCGTATCTAACGCGTAACTGTTAATTACGAGGTAGTCGCCTCCCTACATGTTGCAATCGTACGAGGGCGGTTGCCTAACTTCCAAGTCATGTTTTTGCATGTTTCCTTCACGATGCCGGAACCACAAAATGACCATCTACAAGCCGTGCCTGATTCTACTATGGCGTTATCCTTCGCGCCCTCTATCGACAAACCCTTGTCCAAGGACTGCGCATCTGTAAATTCGCGTCGCACTTCCCTGTCAGTTCACCCGTTAACCTGTAGTGGCTTGCCGAAATGTAACTGGTGTGACTAGATTCGTAAACTCAGCTGCTAGAGGGTCCGAATATCGCCAGACCCGTCGGCTTGCCTACTGCATAAAGATGCTTCCGGCCGCCTAGTATCTAATCTGAAACCTAAAGAGCTCCCGGTGCGTCACATTCAACCACTGCTAACACTTCTCCGTCGCTTTCTCCCGGCTAGCAAACCCCTACCAATCGGTCTGGCTACAGGTAGTTCTGTAACTACTACTGCTTGTTCCGTACTCATTGACTTCTTTTGCCCTCAGAAAACAAGTGAAAGGGATTACTAAATGAGCTAGTTACGGTGATCCTTCTAACAGTTTTATGTTTACCTGGCCACTTCGCCGTTCTAGGCCCAGCAGGTGTACTGCATCCGATCTAACGACGGTCTTGTCAGATTCGTTGTCCAACAAAGCGTAGTCACTCACTACCCCACTTTTATCTTACAATCTAACCGGAATCAAACTCGGAGGTACTTGAGCATCTTAAGACCGGGTTGTCATGCGGATGTTCCCAGTGATGCCGGGCTTCCGGGCTTTGAAACCAGAGGAGACTACATGCAGCAATTTACGGGGCCTGCGTAAATAACCCTTGCCTTATAATAAGGGGGAAAACAGCCAGCTCTAGCAATGGCGGACCCCATGGGTCACGCCTGAAGAACTGCGGGAAGAGGGGGAAGGTTATTTGCTCCCTGCAGGGTAGGCAGGCTCTCCTGCTCCTCTGAGATAAAAAAGTGCCAAACCTACCCATGGCTGCGAAGTTATCGGATTCGTGCTTTATGTCCCTTTAACAACAGATGAATTCCTCGTTATATCCACTACCAAATCCTGCTCATGGGATGCCACAAAAACAAATGAGTGTACAAACTAAGCCCTCAGTACTTCTACCTGACTCTGTGGCGAATGCTATCTTGCCGAATGAACTCTCCACACAAAGAACCAACCTCATCTCTCAGTTAAAACTCCTCCCGGTTCATTGTCCCATCTCTTGCCGGCTGGTTGATGCCAAATTCCGTTGTTTGTACAAACTTTCCAAAGTTTAACCATTTAAAGTCCCCCAAGTTCAAAACCTTTCCTCTTGATGCATCGGCCGATTATCGCAAGCATTTGGTACTGCTCGAAACTAATACGATAACTGAACCTTTCAAAATCCAACCATGGATGATTGCTCAAAATTAGTTTGTGGCCCAGCAACAGTAGCTGCTTGCCTAGGTCTCCGTGCTCCTGCGGCTTCTTCTCCTAGCGCGAATGATGTGTGAACACGAGCTTTTTATGCGGTAGCATCAGACTGTACCCGCCAAACATCCAGTTACACCCGGTGTAAAACATCTATACCCACCCGTCAAGAGAATAAACCACCCC
This sequence comes from Fasciola hepatica, assembly GCA_948099385.1. Classification (NCBI taxonomy): domain Eukaryota; kingdom Metazoa; phylum Platyhelminthes; class Trematoda; order Plagiorchiida; family Fasciolidae; genus Fasciola; species Fasciola hepatica. The sequence goes on from CANUEZ040000092.1 coordinate 6,333,448, forward strand.
TATTTGACCCCAGCCGCTGACGACCTGAGTGAAACCAAACGATCATCTACCGCTCACACAAATATGAAAGAAGGTGCTCCGACAGCCATAATACCCGACATATTCCTCTTGAAATTCTATATGATTTCATATCAATCTTACAATTATCCCCACTAACGAAAATTTGTCTGCTCCCCCAAAAGAGCAGGTTCATGACATGTCATCGGCCTTATAACATTTTTCGGAAAGAATTAAAAACCTCACGAAATGGTACAAGCCAAAATTGCCCTTTATTCTGATGCAGGCCATCTAGCCGATGCCAGTAGTTAATTATCGATTTGTGACCAATCTTTCACCGCGATCCAGAAGAAGTCAGCCTAGTTCTCCATCACTGTAGACTCACGCATCAAAAAATTTTCCACCCACCTCGCGCCGTAACAAACTCTGTCACAAATAAAGCGCCCGGCCTCACCGTGTCCGTGGCTTTATCAGCTTGCAGCCGTATACGTAACATAGAAACTATGGCCTATCCCCGTCAACACTCTCCCCCCAAGCTTCTGCCGTTAAAACTCATGGCTTAGAAGTGCTATCCACGGCGTAAAGCACGTTCAGTTGACCTCTTAAATGAAGCCTTACCTCTGCCGCGTTCATACAAATTTACCTAACTCGCTATATATTTCCCTCTCTTTTAGTCCTAACCCACAGCTGGAACCTCTTCCAGATTGCCGACCCCCACCCATTTATTCTAGGACTCCATTACTCCCCACCCCCTTAAGTTGTAACTGTTGGATTTCTATTTATATGTTATTCATAACTCCCAGCCGGAACATCCTACAAACTGCGACATTGCCAGTCTCTTTCAAATCATGCCGGTCACTTGTAGCCACCGGTTTACTAGGAGCTACACTCGGACCACCACACGGACTAAACGAATTGACTGGTTGGGCTGCAATACAGCCCATGCTGGACGGCCATGGCTTAAACGTATACTCACGCTGGCCGATACTATATAGAGCCTCTTGCCCCGCCCTCCACTGCTATCACAATACTGTCACTCGGGTTGCAAGCCACCATAATAGTTCAACCGGACAGCGCGGCCGATTCCTGAAACCAAAAGACGTCACTGACAGCCACAACAATTACCTCTCGTATACCCTCCAATCGATCCCTCATGCTGCGTTGCAGTGCCCAAATAACGAACGAAATCCCACCATCGCCGTTGCATTTTCAACGTACTACCCTCTATTTCGTCAGCCAATTCCACCTTAGTCTAGTTTTGCCCGCTACCCTTAGGATCGTCCGCATGAGCGTCCAGTCGTATCTGGTGAGCTTGCCCATGCTCGGGCCTCAATTCGTGACCTGTCATATGTGGCACACATGAACCTAATAAAATGCCAGCCACTCGCCGTCGGTCGAAAGCTGGCCCAGTGTTCTTTTATTGTATACATAGAAAAGTTTATCCCTACATCCAGTAAAATATCCGTTGTCGCCCCATGTGCGGACCCCGGCAAGCCACTGCAATGGGACTTGCGTACTCACATTTATTATCTCCATATCACCTCTTCCTTCTTGCTTTGAGGAGCCTACTCCATCTTCTCTTTCCCCCTGACTGATTCCTCAACGACCCAATATTGAAATATCCAACTAAGAGTCCAACCGTCATTCACGCTGCTTTGGCATCACAGTACTCTTCTTCTGAAGTATTTCTCTTATGCCCAGTATCAAGTGAAAAGTCGTTCCCACCATGTTGCAATGCAGTTACCCAAAACAAACTTATCTGACCTCACAGGTCCCCCCATTGATGTATTTCAAACCACGGCCCTCTGGCTTAGTGATTCGTCCAAATAACATCAGTGCGGATAAAATTCTTCAGACACCGCTGACATCACAGACTGATAAAGCATATTGGTTCTGCTCTTCACCGAGTCTGGAAATTCGTTGATGGAACTCTCCCTCAGGATTTTTGCCATGGGTTTTTTGGACGTAACCGGTGTGTCCATATTCCCCTTTTCGTAAGCGCCGGTTGTTCTTCGATTTCTCGGTGAAGCAGTTTATAATAATGACACTGGTTTATTTCGGAGCCCCCCGAGTCATGCTAGACGCATGATCTAGTTTTTAAAAGCGACGAAATGGACAGACAAAATTCGTGAAAAAGTAGGAATCTGCATGACAGAAGTGGGATGGGTAGGCTCAGGAGGGAGATGAATGTGTGACGAACGTATGCACACCAAAAAAATGGAGAAAGTTTAAAAGAACCCAAGGGCGGATTCAAGCGGATGCCCGGTGGGCTTGAGGTTCGTGGTCAAGTGGAGAATCTGACTGGTCCAAGTGGAGATATCTGAAAACTGACAGATATAAATGAAAGGGGCTGCAAATTGGTGTGAGAAACGGTGGTAGCGGGAGACGGTGGAGAGAGGGAGAGGGATCCATTGCTAGGAATTAGACAGTAATGAAGCCTTGCTACATTGCAGTGGATGGTCAGCGGACAGGGCGCAAAACTCATCGTAGAACGGGTAGCGAGCGGTGGAAGAAGTAAAGGGTGGTACAGATAGCAAAAATGGTTTGGAGGGATTGGATATGGCAAATGTGCAGCACAGATGTTAAAAGAATGGACGCATATCGTGAGGGTCAGCGGGATGATAGCATGAGAGATGGCCGGCAAATAGGGCAGGATGAAGAGCGAATGTATGCATAAAAACGTATGTGTGTGTATGTAAGTAGACTTGTGAGGAGCAGCAGCAAAGAGCGGTGGAGTGCTAGGAGGAAAACGTATGACCGATTGGAAGAGGTAGGTAGGGTTGACTTCGGAAGATTCAGACGAATTTTTTCATGACGGGTTAACATGGTGGATCAAGAGAGGGAGACGACTGAAGAAGCACAGAAATGGCACCGGCTGTGAAGAGCAGATCATAAACGACGGAAGATGTAGGATAGGATCAAATAGAACGGGTAAGTGTTGGTCTGATTATTTGATCGATGCAGGTGCGATATGTGGTGACGGACTAGAGATATGAGGTGGTGGCAGATCAAACGGTTTAGAACTGTGAGTGAACGTCATAACGTTACGTTGTCCTAACAATTGGTGAAACGTGGAAAAACGGACCAAAGTGAAAGGCACACAGAAAATGCCTGTGGCGAGCAATATGCGGGACAGGAGATGACGGCAGTGGCCGAAGAGACACAGGTGAGACATGACCAACCAGATCATTTTACTACAGGTGAAACATGAAGGAGGCATAGAAGAAAGGAGCAGAAAGCACCGGGATATGCAAACCAGTAACAGAACAGAAGGCCCAAGAAGTGAATGCGCGCCCGAGTTGGGGCAGCGTAACTGCAGGGCCGCCTGTCAGCAGCCAATTGAACAGGTGCATTGAGCACGAGGATGTCAATCGGGGCACTGCCTAACTGAAACAACCAGAGAAGGATCGTGGTGCCCAGAAAGTAAAATATGGTGGTAATGATTAGATAATAAATGCGACTGTAAAAGACGCAAAGATTGGAGCGACGAGTTCTAATATGAGGGATATGTCATGGGTGTGGGTGTTACTGGTGCGTAATGGGATTCGGGCATGAGAGAGAACAAGGAGGGATTTAACAAAACGACAGGCAGTGAGATATAAGAATGCTATCGATGAGCATTATGAGCATAGGATGATAACAAGTCAATAGAAGCTAGAAGCCGGCAATGACGACAGGTGGAAAAAAGAAATATTGGCCAGCTTCTGCAGAGCAGAGTGGGTAGGACGATAGCGATGTCACGCAATGAGAGGTGATATGGTAAGAGGCCATAGGAGAAAGGACAGAATGGATAGGTGTGCATACCGCGGTAGAACGACAAAAAATGAACGCGGTAACAGACGATAGGATCTAAAGTTGAGAGTGAGGTGGCGGAACAAGGATAGGGAGCATGCAATTTTCAACCGACAGTATTGGATGCGGTATTCCGAGGACAGTTGCAGCGTGCGATCTGAAACCGGTGCCAGTGGGTGGGACTGGCCGTGCGCTAGGCACCCAACCTGAAAATCAGTTCATGAAGTGGACACAAAAGTTGTGGTCTGCCAGCATAATTGCGCTCGTATATCGTTGCAGACGGCCCCCGCACACCCGATACGGGCCGGTCAAAGCGGTGAATCTGACCGCGCTCCGCACCACTGAGAGTGGCACGGGTGGTCATTGATAATCGTACAGGGGCAAGGAGACCGCGACAGGGGTGTGTGATCCAGAATCAACTGATCAGCCTGTGAGACCATGAGCAGCAGAACCAATGGGAACAGCGAGTGGTAGACAGCCATACAGCATTTTTATCCATGTGCACCTGCCAGGAGTATGGTCAGTACAGTGCCCGAAGTGGTTGACCGTCATCGACGATCATGGCAAAGTGAAAATGGATAGAGAAGCGCAGCCTTGGTGTGCCCCGGCTGAGGAGCAACGGGTACCGAAGAGAGAAAGAAAATAAAAGTGACGGATAACAGATGAACGTGGGTGAGCAACAGGGTTATCCTGTGAAAGCGGGAGATAAGCGCGCTGTGAATCAGGGGTGGCAATGGCCATAGTTCACGGCACTGTGCAAGAGGTTGTAGTTGAGGGAGTTCACAAAAGTGAGGGGATCAGAGGAGAGAAAAAAGGTGTCCCAGTTATGGGTACGGATTATCATTGGTACTAGGGGCCAGTTACATGAACGGTAGGGGGGCAGAACAGGGGAAGGGGATCGCATCGGATAGGAACAGCTGAAGCAGCTGAACGTGCCCCCGACAATACGGTGGTCACTACCCGAGAAGTGATCAGTGATCTGGGTGGCGATATCAGGAATATCAATGGCGAATATTAGGTCCAAGATGTTGTTCCCCCTTGTAGGGCAGGAGACACGTTGGGTTCATCCACCAAGGTGGACACAGGAAAGAAGGGTGGAGAGGGCGAGAGGGCTAGTATAAGAGGACTAGCAGATTGCACCCGCAAGCTAGTCAAGTGCAGAATTAAAGATATCCACGGCAGAGTCAATTTTTGCAGGCTGCAGACCCGGGGGACTTAGATGCAGCCAAGGAGGAGATTCTGACCGCAGGCGTGAATAGATGGCCATAACGAGTCCTCAGTAAGGAGAAAAGAGGGGCGGACAATAACACTAGCGTGGATATTCCGTTTGAGAAAGGCCAAGTGGCCTCATCCACGGCTGGACTGGCGGGTGGTCGAGAAGCACTGATACCCAGCGATGAGGAAAAGATCAAGCGAGGCATCGTCTGGCAGCCAGGATTCAGTTACTTGTATAATGTCAGCCTTTGGGGCACATGCCAGAGTTGGCAGATGCGATATTTTTCTAATTATTGATCAAGCGTCAAATAGAACTAGTAGGAAGGAGTTCGATGTTGTTGTACGCAAAGCATAAATATAAATAATAATAATAATAATAATAATAATAATAATAATAATGGTATATTTCTTGATCATGGTCAAGACACATGCACAAGGAATGATCAGAGAGCACAGCAATTCTCAGTAATGTAGGGTAATTACAATTTTGAAGTTCGTGGTTTACACAATTGCAGTAATAGAACGATCAGCTTGGAAGGTGTTTAAGTGAACTAAAGAAGAGAGGGTTCGGCGCGGCTATTATGAATCGGTTTCGAATTCGGAACAAGGACGATGCGGCTGGCGGGATGGACGTAGGAATGCGGATAGAGAGATACTGAAGAAGGGTGAAAGTGTAGTGTTTGCAAGAACCCATAAAGCAACTGGTGTCGGGCAACACAACATGAACAGGGAGTTGAGGCAAGAATAATACACATCTTGTCTTATGGATGCCGATAACTGTCTACGACGGATCCGGTAGCCCAGAATGGATCACAGCAATCTACGGAATTTGGTGTGCAGTCGATGAAGATAGAGAGAGAGCGGTGGAGTGAAGGAGATTCAAAGAAGAGTCGGGAAGTGTAGAAGGAGTTGCGGTGTGGCACCAACTGGATACTTGAGGAATCAGTATTGGGAAACTGGTTGAGAGTTTTTCCAAAAGATGATTAAAAATAGAGTTAACATGGTGTTATCAAAGTGCACCTGGAGATGCTTGCAGGATATAGAGAAGATTGACCCTCCATTGGATAACCCATTGTGGGGGGTGCCTGTGATACAAATGCAAGTGAGTCGAATGGGATAATCAGATTCGGATTGGCCTTTCTGTATGGATAATTCCGATATTATATAGAAAATCACATGGGGGCAGAAACCTTCAGCAGGAATGCAGTGTGCCTTTAAGGAGCGTGAATGGTGAATGGACACAACTGGAAATTTCAATAAGCCATCGAGGAAACACTGTTGGAGACAAACTCTGCTGATGCAACCAAGCAAATATGCACAGGTGGCGAAGAGGAAGGAAGACTGTGGTGACCGTGAGAGGCCAGATCCGAAGGAACAGAGGAAGTTGAGTGTAAAATTGAGATTTTCTGCGTAAGTGATAAAAGAATGAATAACCAAGTGGTTGGTATTTTGTTTCATAAAGATGCCAGGTACAAGACTATTAGAGCTACTGTGGCTATAGGATTTGGGTCTCAGTGAGGATAGAGAGTCAATAGAAGTGGGGGGGGGGCGGACAATGTTGGATGAGGGACAGAAAGTGGCTGAAGCGTTGGCATGAGGCGCCGCCGATTGCCGTGGGCGATCAACACGGTGGGTGTGCAACAGACTGCCGATGTGGACCGAAGGGGTGTCACTAGGTGTAACTACCGGCCGTGAAAAATACCCCCAAAATCACTGCAGTTCCATGTTTTCCTCAACTTCTTTCACTTATTTACACTATTGACTTCTTTTATGCACTGTATATTTTCATGAACAAACTTTTGTTTGTTCGCACTCAGGGCGCTGCTTTGTCATATTCTTGCTTTGGACCTGCGTGACGCACGTGCTTGTTTCTCGCATGCCGCCACTTGGTTCTCTTTTTTGGGTCCTTGTGATTGCATAATTGAGATTTGTATCTGCTTCGTGTCATTATTAATTCAATAATTTAGTGTCGTTTTCTGACTTCGAGATCCGTTGCAAATTTGGCTACGCATTGCTCATACGCGTTTAACAGTTGGTACAGGGGGAGGGGCATTACATGACAAGGTGTGAGGTTTAGAATATCTCTCGAAGCGAGGTGGACAGGAGGGAGCGCAGGGTGTAAGTTACTCAAGGGCATGACATCGAGGGAGGAGCGATCAGCGACATGGGTCGGTGAAGGATTACCGATATGGTCCATGGGGCGATTAGCGACATGGCCGCGTGTGTGGAGGGCACCAGTCAGGAAAAAAGTGAAACCTTTTCTGCAGATAACCTGCCTGTTGGGCAGAATCAGTATAAGGCCGGTAGGTCGGCATGGGGGTGGAGGTATGTGGGTGAGTAACTGAGGGGTGGTGTGGGGCGAGGGCGGGAAGGGAGCGGTGAAATTCGGAAAGGTTTGGGGGTTCATGAGGAGTGTGGGAGCCGGTGAGTGTGGAGGGTGGGTAGGTGGGGCGGGGATGCGGGAAACAGGTACTCACCTGGGGTCTCTGCTAGGGTGCGTAAGTGTACGCCAAAATGAGAGGAATGTTCCAACAGGTGAAAACACCGTTAGTGATACGAGATGCGTTGCGTTTCCTGTGATAGGAAGAGAACGACCGGGAAAACGCAGTGATAAATGATTTGATGACCGTCCACCCCTTCGGAGCCATATCATCACCGTTCTATGCGAATTACGCCCTTCGAGAATCAGCCAACAAACATGGAGACTTGCTCCATCGGTCGGTGGTAGACAGCGTCAGCAGAAACTGCTACGTCGACGACCATCTTGGGCCATTCGATGATGTAGACTCGGCTGTAGTGCAGTTCAGAAACCTAAAAGGATTTCTAGAAGAGGGCGGCTTCCACCTAACGAAATGGATGTCGAACGCTTCAGAGGTGCTCAAAGTCATTCCGTACCACGAGAAGGCCAGAAGAGTTGGAGATTTGGATGGTTTTCCATCCTCTACCGAACGCACACTAGGAATGCAATGGAACGCGGAAACGGACGACTTTGTTTTAGAGCTAAGCGTTCCCGAGCTACCAGTAATCCGTCGTGGCATACTATTTGCTGTCTCTGGTTTGTTCGATCCGCTCAGCTTAGTCTCTCTCTGGCTGAAACCCGGAAAGATCCTGCTGCAGCAGATCTGCCGTAAGAAAGTTGATTGGGACCAGCCACCGGACCGAGAAGACCGGCTAGACTGGGAAGAGTTTTCGAAAGCCTTAAAGAAACTAGGGGACATACGGATCCCACGATGTTTGCCCCCTGGTCATGCGACACGCGCGGGAGAACTACGTGCCTTTTCTGACGCATCCGAAGTCGGTTACGGGGCCGTGGTATACGGACGATGGTGCGCAGGAGATGGACAATATACTACGAGGACCTGTTCGCGAAGGCCGGCGTTGCCCCACTGAAGTCGGTCTCGATCCCAAGCCTTGAACTCAGCGCAGCCGTGTTAGCAGTCAGGGCGATACAAGCGGAGTAGAAATGTTTCGACTTCTACATTTGGTCGACTAGTATTTGGACGGCCTCGACGACAGCACTGTGCTACATTAACAACGTCAGGAGCCGGCTTAGTACTGACTTTGCTAACCGACTCAAGATCATCTACGACGAATTGGCCATAAACAAGTGGAAACATGTAAGGTCTGGCGATTACCCAGCCGATCTGTGCTCCCGAGGTGCGACCAACTTCAGGCAACTAAACACGTGGATGAGAGGTCCAAACTTCCTACAAATGCCTAAACAGGACTGACCCGTGTACGAATTAAAACCTCCTGCGGAAGTAGAACCGGAGATCAAAGGCGTAGTGATAGCGGCCAACGTCGTCAAAACGACATCCATTTTATCATGATTGGTCAGATTTTCTTCCTGGATGAAGACACTTCGTTTGTTAGTTTGGTTGGCCAGGCTCAAGGGACATTTGCTAGTCATGAAAAGGCCCCGACCCTTCGACCGGATACTAGTGGATCCAATAAGTCCCGATGAACTACGAGCCGCAGAACACGATATATTCAAGAAGTCACAACATGAGGCTTTCACCTGGGAACTCGAGAGGGCGGAAGAAGTGGGACCAATCAACAAAGAAATATCATCTCTAAGAGGCGAATTAGAGCGTTTAAACCCCAAACTCATTGATGGACTGCTGCGGGTGGATGGTATGCTGATCAACTTCCACTTGAGCTTCGACACAAAGTACCCTATACTGCTGCCGGCTCGACGACCTGTGGTAGAGCTAATGATCCAACACGTCCACGCCGTGGAGGGACATGCCGGGGAAAGTCACGTTACGAGCCTCATCCGAAAGCGCCCATGGTTGCTGAGAGGAAGAGCGACTGTAAAACGCGTGATCCGACGTTGTGAACATTGTAGGAGACGCAATGCCGCAGCGGGCAAACAACTCATGGCCCCACTACCAGAATGCGGAGTGACTCCGGGCTGTTGTTCGTTTAGCGACACCGAATTGCACTATTTCGGGCCCTTGAGGAACAAGTGTGGGAAGAGATCGGAAAAAACCTTACGGGTGTATCATGACATGCACGAAATCACTTGCGGTGCTCTGAGAAGTCGCACATTCGATGAGGACCGATTCTTTCCCAAGGGCCTTTCAGAGCTTTATCAACCGAAGAGGCGTACCGGAGGATACATGCTCCGACAGTGGCTCGAACTTCGTGGGCGCTCAACCGGAATTGCAGATTTGGCACGAAAACATGAACGGGGGTGAAAAGCAGAATCAAACCGTGGCCTATGGCATACGATGGCACTTCAATCCCCCGCAGGCCGGTCATCGTGTCGGCTTATGGAAACTCCTGATCCGATCTACCAGGCGAGTATTGTTGTTGATACTTTAGCAACAGCCGCCCAACCACTGACGTCGGGAGAATTCTGAACAACCGCCCACTGGTCCCAGTAACAAACGGCGACTTCACCAATCTGGCGCTCACCCCGAACGACTTATTCAAGCTAAGCTCGAACGTGGGTATCCAACGGCCGGCAAACTTCCGTGGGAGTCACCTCCCCGGGTGGCAGCAGGCAAGCTGTCTTACCAAAGCTTTTGGAGGAGATGGCTTCGGGAGTACCTACCGGCTCCGCAAGCTCGACAGAAGTGGCTGGTCAAAACAAGACCATTCGAGGTTGGGGGTGTGGTTGTGATCGCAGACGAACACACGCATTTCAGCACCTGGCCTTTGGAGGTGGTTATGGAAATCATCGAAAGCCCCGACGAAATGGTAAGAACTGTGAAGGTAAGGACGGCCAAAGGAAGGTTAATCCGCGAAGTACGCAGTATCATCCTCCTCGAGAGGGAGGACGGGGAAGCCGATAACACGGAAACCCGGTAGACTATTCCTCATTCGTTTTCGAGGTGGTTAAAAGAACCCCCGTATATGGGAGCATTCACGACATACTCTCGTATTGAACTTTTATACCCCTTGACACATATACGCTTACATGGTACACGTTCATACCTCATGACCTCCGTCAAACAGGTTGCGGTGCCCACCGCCTTTTTGTTGACTTTACAGAAGGCTTTTCTCATGTGGTAGTAATTGTGACCCTGTCACACGCTCTGAAGCATACACACTTACATGATACATATTCATACATCATGGCCTCCATTAAAGACGTTGCGGTGCTCACCGTTTTTCGTTGACGTTAGAGAAGTTTTTTGGCACCTGTGGTCGCGGCTGGGATTCTATCATGCACCCAGACACACGCCAATCACACTTACGTAATACACGTTTATACTTCATGAACTCTATGGAAACACGCCGCAGGGCTGATTATTCCCCTTACGTCACGGACACTATGGAAGAGAAATCCCGTAAGTGATCGTTGGTACAATTTGCCCGTATACCAGAGTGCGACCTCGCCAATTAAACCCACATGCACACACCGGTTCGCACAAGCACACGCGGCCGAGGCACAACTGCCCTTCCGGGAACAGCACCTGTGTTCCTCCTTCACGCCCGCCATCGGTCAGCCTTTTTCATGTACGATGCAGAGTAACATCGAGTCGGTGTGGCCAACGGATCAGGTGCAACCTTGAGTAGGACGTTGACGACAAGGTACTAGGCACGCGCACTGACAGCAGGGTCTAGGTAGGTAGGAAGAATCGGCATCCTTAGGCCAAACCTTTGACTCTGCTAAGATTCGGGAGGATTTTGGTGGGCGGTGTAACCACTGGTCGTGAAAAATACCCCCAAAATCACTGCAGTTCCATGTTTTCCTCAACTTCTTTCACTTATTTACACTATTGACTTCTTTTATGCACTGTATATTTTCATGAACAAACTTTTGTTTGTTCGCACTCAGGGCGCTGCTTTGTCATATTCTTGCTTTGGATCTGCGTGACGCACGTGCTTGTTTCTCGCATGCCGCCACTTGGTTCTCTTTTTTGGGTCCTTGTGATTGCATAATTGAGATTTGTATCTGCTTCGTGTCATTATTCATTCAATAATTTAGTGTCGTTTTCTGACTTCGAGATCCGTTGCAAATTTGGCTACGCATTGCTCATACGCGTTTAACAGTTAGTACAGGGGGAGGGGCATTACATGACAAGGTGTGAGGTTTAGAATATCTCTCGAAGCGAGGTGGACAGGAGGGAGCGCAGGGTGTAAGTTACTCAAGGGCATGACATCGAGGGAGGAGCGATCAGCGACATGGGTCGGTGAAGGATTACCGATATGGTCCATGGGGCGATTAGCGACATGGCCGCGTGTGTGGAGGGCACCAGTCAGGAAAAAAGTGAAACCTTTTCTGCAGATAACCTGCCTGTTGGGCAGAATCAGTATAAGGCCGGTAGGTCGGCATGGGGGTGGAGGTATGTGGGTGAGTAACTGAGGGGTGGTGTGGGGCGAGGGCGGGAAGGGAGCGGTGAAATTCGGAAAGGTTTGGGGGTTCATGAGGAGTGTGGGAGCCGGTGAGTGTGGAGGGTGGGTAGGTGGGGCGGGGATGCGGGAAACAGGTACTCACCTGGGGTATCTGCTAGGGTACGTAGGTGGTACTTCGGGGTTAGTTAGGGGCTGGTTGGGGGGGACGGATGGGAACAGTGGGGGCATGCTTAGGCTGTATTATGGAGGGATAATTTCTGGTGGCATGAAAAGAATAGGGGTAGCAGCGGAGGTGGAGGATTAGTATGACCCATTGGATCACAGAGAGAGAAAGAGATTGGAATTGGGTGTGAGACATTGGAGGGGTGCGTGGTACTGGCATGGCTCTGAGGGTTACTCCTCCATATCGGGTTGATGGAGTTAGACGAATCTGTTTGGTTGTCCAACTGACTTCCACCTGCAGGGTCCGTAGCGTACCCTCTCGGGTATTAACCGACCCTCTTGAGGGCTGTTTCGTGCATAAATATGTCCGCATCTTATATCACGCCCACGCCTTGTCCGAGGACCGAAGGCGTAATAAAGCAGGAGAAGACTTGCCTCGAGGAAGATAAGCAAATTTAGATTACGAAGGTTGAAAACGCTTCAAAGCGGAGCTTTCTGTGATCCAAAGCAGGCAGCCTGCGGCAATCCAAGGGATCCAATAAGAAAAATTTGTCCCATGCTGCGGAGTCGCCTGTTGGGCGTAGATGGACGAATGACCTATACTGGTAATTTCACGGCGTTTAATCGCCCAGTGATTCTTCCTAACAGGCACCGTGTAACGGGTCCAATAATATGCCAGTGCCATCGCACAGGATGATAAAGGGTACCTCGATAGTTCTCTCAACCGTCCACGAAAGATGCTGGATAGTGAAATGAATCAGCGCCCTAAGAAGAGTGGTTGGAAAATGTTACCAGTTGGTGGACGATTGCGTCCTGCGGTCAACAGATGGTGGTGCCGCCGCTATCCTGCCGTATGGAGAAAGGTAGGTAGGGCTCCTGTTTCGTGGGCGCTGACTACTTCGGCCCCGTTTTTGTGTGTCAATGCAGGAGGTCGGAAGAGAGTAACGAGTCTCTGTTTACCTCTGTTTAAATTGGGGCGGCACACTTTGTAGATGACTTCAGGCTGGACACTGATTCGTTCATCATGGCACTCATGATTTTATTAGGCAGGCAAGGTGCACTTAAAGAAATATATACTGACAACGGCTCAAACTTCGTTGGTTTTGACGCAGAGTTAAAAAAATTTAAAACTTGCTGAAACCTGAACAAGGTTGAGGACTGGTTGTCAGCAAAAGGAAATTAATTTCACTCCAGTTCCCCGGTGCCGAATAATCGAGGTGGGGTTTGAGAAGTTAGGAGGATATCCGCATTTAGTTAACCCATGATTTGGTCCCGAAAGAAGACTGCCAAACCCGTAGCCATCGGGTCTTGCTTCTTAGAGACCAAACGGAGCCTTAAATATCAGCCACTGTTGCCCGCGAGGTCGGACGAACTAGCTCTTACAATGACCAGCCTGCTAGTGCTTGGGGGCAACGGTGGCACACCAGCAGGAAGAAGCATGAAGGCTATTCAAACTGGTCGAAACAAGCGTACCTTTTGGTTTGCGCATTCTGAGGTCTTCAGGTGGAGGACTGTTTACTCGTAATGCAAACCAGCCGAAGGTGGACAAGCTAGAAGAGGAACTTTAGGAGGGGCGATTCGGGGCCCGTAGCTACGGAAAGAACAAGTCGAGGTCAGTGGCCTCGGGGGTTGGTAGAAGACTTCAATCGGATGTTGACGGGCCAGTCCGAACAGACTACCGTTTCCACCTTATTCTCGATGACACTGGTCTGTGGTCGTTAATTCCCCTCCGATCGAGGCACCTTTTTTCTTGTATGGTAATGTCTTCTGATTGAGATAACTCCGCGCGCATTTTTCATGGTATTGAGTCGTAATGACCTGAAGCAGTTTGTCATATTACGGTCTGGCTTTATTTTCTCGTTCGTGTTGGCGGACTGTGGAAGTTCAGTTAGTTTACTTTAAACTTTGGCAGCCACCACGAGAAAACTGTTTATTGGACTTAGTAATACGTGCAGTATCTACTCTGTTTACTTGAAATACAGGACAGGCACTCCCAATTTATCCCTTTTGGTTGATTGTTCATCTTGTACACACTTTTGTTTCGATTCTGATTACCATTTGGCTGGATGGTGAGTGGGGCTCACCGGCAAAGGTGTGATCGTTATGTACTTATATTTTACTACGGGAATGGTATCGTAGAATTTTTGGAGCAATCTTCGTTTGACTCGGGTTCCATACCGACTTGGGCTATGCGTTGCCTTGAGGCTCCGAGGAGGTGTCCTGGAAGCAAGAGGTTAGTTGTTCGATGAAATGTGCAGCAAGTAATTGAATAGAATTCATCGTGACGAGGACTCATAAATTTTGGCCGAAACGCCTTTACATGCCTGAGGAATCTCTCACGAATTTCGATTTATCGAATAACAAATGCTAGTCTCCTAACTTCTCGGGTTATGCCCCATAAATAAACAAGAAATAATTATGATCTTGGTACGAAACCCCATTTTACACCGTCATAGGTCTTGGCCTGGTTTGACTTACCGTCCCTCACCAGAAAGTAGAACAACCAACCTCTCAAGTAGGCCTCTATTCACGCCATCATTCTGGGGCTGTGCCCATGTCCTCGAACCTGAACTGCAAAATTTGGTGGTTTGCTGAGTCACAGGGCTTCCGAAATACAGACAGCTAACTTCGGTCAACTCAATGGCGGTCAAGTTTTTCTCTACCCCTCTAGGAAAGAAGGCAGGTCTGACTAGCACAATCGGTTTTTCATGAAGCCGTGCTCTCTGTTCGACGAAGGATCACTTTTTACGAGATCAGCCGTGATCTCTTTTCCTAGGACCTTATTGAATACCTTAACACAGCCAGTGACGGGCTGACTAGTCTGTAATTTCCTACTTCTTCCGTCGACCCGCCCTCATGAATAGAAACAACCCCAGCCATCTTGCAATTCAAATGAATTTCGACTGTTTCCAATGGCTCCTTGAACAGCCAAGCTATAAGTTCCACTATAATTGCTTCCGGTGGCTCAATAATGGCAAAATGCTGATCATCTGATGCCGCTGCCCTTCTGATGCTTAACATTTCGATGGCCTCCACAAATTGTTTTGGATATACCAATGAGTCTTCCTTTTGTGCTGCTGCCTGATTTGTGGGGTGAATGACGTGTTCTCCCGTGTCCACCGTAAGTGCCCCCTCGAAGTGACATTTCGGTACCTCGGCCTTTTTACCACTTATGGCATACTGCCAGTCATCTCTGACTGGAGACCCCATATTGCCACGCTCAAGGTTGAATTGGATTACGAGTAGTTGTCGAAATCCTTTGGACAGGACTTGGGCATATACATCTGCTGACAACCTGTCCTCATCCTTAGGGTTGTGCTGCTGACCTTCTTAAACTGCAGTAGTTTTCGGTGGCCACCAGTACGATTAGACAAACTCTGTGCCCTCTTTTCCGTTTTAGTGCCCGCTTTGCCTGGGGCTGCTACCAGGGTGGCTTTTTGTGTGTAATAACTGCAAGTAAAGCATAAAACGTCTCAGCTGGAGCCGTAACACTGTCCCTGCAAAAAGTCCGTCTTTCTTTCACTGCATCTCACTCGTGCCCCAATTCCATTTGCAGGACTGCGTTGACCAGGGCGCGGATATCAATTTTATTAGTTTTCCGCCTTTCTTTGGGGGGGGGGGCAGTTTACTTCGTCCTCACTAAGAACCTAAGGATACCATGATCACTCATACTTAAGAAAGCAGTCCCTCCCAAATTATATCCTCTGTGGACTTTTCCATGGCAACGTCGAGTGAGCTAGGATTTTCCCCAATGTCCACCCAGTTAGCCCTGCGCATGCTGTATCAGGGCGCAGATGAGGAGCAAGCTCAATAGGTGGGCTGTAAATCCACCGCTCGGAGCCCACAGAGCTTCTCGGTCTCATACGGGACAGTTTAGACCCCCGGTTACCGTTGCTTTTTCACCCCGTGGTTCGTTCTTGCAGATATTCCAGGAGCATGGCTTTGTCATAGCCTTCTGCTGATGGGCTTCTGTGGGTGCAGACAGGAGTCAGATCACAAAATTCCGGCCAAGGTAGAAGGACTTTGGGGGCCATGAAATTTGGACCACTCGGACTTACAGAGAATTTTGCACCTCTGGAGGCGGTTAACATTAAAGATGGACCTCCTCGATGAAGGCCGAAAGTCCGTAGGTCTATAGTCCTTCGTGGGCGACAAAGCACAGCATACCGGTTATGTGAAGCCCAACCAGCTTCGGACAGCCATGGGATGGTCGGGAAGAGAGTTCGAGCGCCCAAATAGTAGAGGATTATTCCTTTCAAAGCCGTTTATTTGCATCGGTTCGTAAAAACACTGGGCGGTTCCTCGCATACTTTCGATACCAGGTGCGTGAGAGTCAAAGTGTAGCAACTTTGAGAGGGGCACAGGAAGTCCAGCTTTAAGCCATAGTGACATGACCGACGAGCTCTGGCCACTATTCAGAAGCATATATCGATCAACAAATAATGCAAAAGGAAGGTGGGGACACAGGCGTATCCAATACCCGGACTTAATGTGGACGAGGAGGAGGAGTAAACAGAGCTCAGGCTTTTGAATAGAAAAAAGCCGCAGGACTGGGCATATTCACCCGGTCATCATTCAGCTTCTGACCGAAGTCCTAATAGCTCCTATGACACATCTGCTTGAAACACCACTTATAGAAGGAAATGTGCCTGAAGAATGGAGAAAGGCGACGGCGATGGGGATACACGAGATAAGACCCCGGCAAAATGCTTCAAACTACCGGTCGGTTAG
Organism: Fasciola hepatica; assembly: GCA_948099385.1. Classification (NCBI taxonomy): domain Eukaryota; kingdom Metazoa; phylum Platyhelminthes; class Trematoda; order Plagiorchiida; family Fasciolidae; genus Fasciola; species Fasciola hepatica. The sequence goes on from CANUEZ040000092.1 coordinate 6,350,152, forward strand.
ACCAGCTTTAGCAATCTATGGCTAACTGATGGAATCGAAAGCAATTCCCTTTCCATCTTGTGAAGCTGTCATACTTTATTAAATATTTGACAAGGCACGGAGTTTTCTACGTGCCGTACCCGTGCAATTCTTTCCACGCGTAGGATTACTCAAGCAAACGATCGCCCCCACATGAAGTTGGCATACTCACGATTGTGAACGCGAAGTAGGAGGCACATCCAGGAGAACTAAGGAGCCAACAGCAGAATGGCTTCTTAGAGGCGACATGATAATTGGAACGTGGTGGTCCCATATGGATCATGTTACCAGTCGCCTTGTCCTCTGCGTCCTGTTCTCCGCCAAACAGTGTACGCTCTCCTACCGCATCGGTGAAGCCGCTGAACCCACACTTTGACGTTTGCCCCCCTTTTTAAATGATGTTAGTATACATCAAAACTCTAACCAGTGGTTATTGGAGGTCCCGAAAATCGGACCTCAATGTAACCAAGTTCTGATAAACCTTAGCCGTTGCACAAAGCTGGGCCGAATCATCGGCAATACTACGTTGCATAGCGAGAACCAACCAGTGCGGGAAAGAAAAGGGAAAAGAGCATTGGAACTAGTGCAACGGATTATACATAACCACTGACCCAATCAACAATCAGCAACGACTAGGCCAATAACTGGAGAGTTAATTAGCGAGATTTGACCCAGAAAACCATGTCCCATCTAAAAACAAACGATATAATTCTATGAAATTCACTTCTATTGCGCACACTTTAACGACATTTTTCCATTTTGCTTCCAAATTTCGTCCGTCAGCTGTTTGAGGTCTGCACCACGCCAAGCCAGGTCGGAAGTTACTCCACTCTCGTAAATGTCGCGTAGTTCGGATTGTTCCTATCTGAGTTCGGGTGAGGCAGTCGTTACTTACTGGTGGGCTTTTGGTTGGCCCCTCCATGACTTATAAGGACACCAATAGCATGGAGATTTCGTTAACACTCATGGCTGCGAGGTTATTGCAAAGCAGGTAAAAATTGTTTGGGCCGATCAAACATTGGTAAGTTTCTTTCAATTCATTGGTCAACCCACTCGTAACATTTGATTGGGGCAACCGTCATACATAAACTGATGCTTAGGCGGCGGAACCCACTTTTCTGGATCACTAGGCCAAGTTTCTTATGGAAGCACATGACGGGGTTCCAATAATGAACTCCCGTGCATGCAAGCTCCACTAGATTCAAATGAGATTACAGCTTTGGACCAACCGTGGAGTGTCTAGGTATATGGATGATTGGGAGAAGAGTTCCGAGTACACACACCTTATGAACGGCAAAAATCGCGATACCGATCGTGGGCTTCCAGGGCAATTGTGCCCCGTCATCCATGTGTACTGCTATACTACTCGCTTCGAAAATCCTTGGGTGCTTTTTGCATTCTGAGAGTATACCTTCTTGTGTCTCTCTCCGGCATCAGGGGGTAAGATTTTCTCGATTTATATCCAACAGCTCCTTCACTACTTTGGAGGTTTCTATCAAACCCCCACGAATGCGCTGCTTTTTCATCGAGAAAATATCCAGAGCTGGGAGACACTGCAGAGCTGACCCCCTCTGTCCAGTCACCATTCTAATAACCAACATTTGCCCCTTCTCCAGATCGTCCATATTTTCCTGGCAACATGGTGCCCAGGCTTGCATGCGGTACTCCAGGTGTAGACTAACTATGGTTTTGTAAATGGGAACATAAATCTCCGTCTCTCTACATGACATAGTGCATCCAACTTGAAATAATTCCCTGCTGGCCATATTTGCTGCTGCTGCCCGCTTACCCTACGGTTTGACATTTACATGTGTCGTTTGGCTCGGTGAGAGCGAAACCCAAGGAGGTTGGCCATAAAACTAGCCTTTTTCTGTCACAACTAGTACATACCTGCTGCATTTTTACCGATAACTTAGGTGACCACGTATTCCAACTTAGAGCTGCAGAAAACAAGACCTTACTGTGTTCTAGCAGTATTTCCTCTTGCTGAAATTCACTGGATGAGATCATCTGCATTGTGGCGTCCATCTCCCTCCATAGTAGAATATTTGTATCATGAGACAGTATAGGTTGTTGGAAACTATTCGACATGTGCCTCAGTGTTAACTTCATCCTATTATTCTTTTCACCGCTCACCACCACCGGTGGCCGGTTTTTCACAAAAACAACGATTTCGGGAAACAATTACTATCTGCTTTTAATTTGTACAAGGCAAAATGAAAATGGTAATTGTAACTCACTTATTTTTCATCAGCCAGACAGTGGACGCAAAAGTAGTTCTCCTTGTTCCCGAAATTTGCCCATTGATAGTGCTTCATAAAGCAACCCATATATCCTTCCCGACGTCTTCGCTGACGGACACCTTGTGGCTAGGGCTGTACGGGGGCGGAATTTCGTCCATTTCCGCCAACAACCTTGTTGGCATTCCAACCGGATTCTCACGAAGGCCGGGCATTGCGTATTCTGATACCTGAAAAGTGAAGATAGATTTACTGTGCTTTGCATACCTGATGGCTGTCCTATTTCGCAGTCGATTGTGCACGCAGCAAAATTTAACCCGGCAGTATGGGAAATGTTTCGGCAGTGCACCTTGATGCGTACGAAGCTAACAACCACTCGTCACTACTCCCGTTGACCAGTGCACCAGCGCAAAATGTGGACTTAGGTTCGTCCCGTTCACCTCCAACACCTCAACGTCCCTCAAAAATGCTCCTCGTTGCACTCCAGTCTCTACTACTGTCTACCCGCAGCCGATCAATACAACCCCCCCTCCTCTCTGCCAGCAGCCATTCACACTCTAGTCTGTCTGCCAAAGGGGCCAACAAACAGCCAGATTCCAGATTCTGCCACCTAGCACCGACCAGCCGACTGCAACTTTGTCTCCTAGTGCCTGGGCCACAACGTCACCCTCGTCACCTGTTGCTCCCAGTGGCCAAGACCTCCTCTGCACCGACATCGTCACGCTTCCATCTTTAATCGACAGTCGACGTATAACCTCTCGCTCTCCAGCTAACCGGCCTATTACCCACCCACGTCCTCCATCACGGCCGTACGTACGAAATCTCGTCGCTCACCCTGGCGCTAGCCCACCAGCGCATTTATGTGGTCCCCCGGAGATCCGCGTACCCAACTGCTACATCCCACACCCACAAACTCAGAATCCGCCATCATCAAGTCCACAGAAGCAGTACCATATCACAAATTTTCAACTTGATGTACCGCCTCCCGCGTTGGCTCCGCCAAACTCGAGCAACGCACTTCCCAGCATGGTTGCCAACCGGTACCACAACATGTGGCCCTGGCCCGACCATTTTCCGCTTCATGGTGTGCCCCATCTTACCCCTCAGCAACTTCAACATCCTCTGCTCCCTCACCACCCAACATCGCCGTATTCTACTTTGACCCCACTGCGCACTGTGCCAATTGACTCTTCATACCAAGGCCTCTTTCATCAGCAGCCCCTTCGCTACTACTCCACTCCCTCACACTCTTTTCGTGGGGCCTTGTGAGATGCCTGCCGCTTAAAAACTCTGTCCAAAACATCATACCTGTCTCATTCAAATCCCACTTACCCTGCCTTTCTTCATTCTCTTTACGAGGCCTCTATCAAAACCATGGCTGCCCCTCCCCTACTGCTCTCCGCCCCCATACTGACCCCTAGCATCCTCGTCAACTCTCCTCCGAATTGTACGTGTTTTGCCCCAAAGGTCCCACCGAGAGTCACCACACCCCCCTCCAGATCTATTAGCCCGCGTTAAAATAACACCTCCGCATCCAGTGTTAATCTCTACTGAACATCATGAGTGTTCGGCCCAATGTACAATCTGCGGTCATAAGGATGGAGCAGTCCAAATGGAAGCAGTAACTCACATCTTGTCCTCCTGCATGGGTGACCTGCCTATTGATCACCTCCCTGCCACTCACACTCTGGCTACCAAATCCACTGACGACTCGAAGCCTCCCACAGAAAAGCTTTCCATAGCACTATTCAACCCTCGCTCCATCTTGAACAAGCTTTCCGTTATAAAAAGACTGGCCGTCGTCCATAACTTCGACATTATCCTGATTGCTGATACTTGGCTCATCGAGCACATACCTTCTGACCAAATATCACTGATTGGTTATCAAACCTTCAGGACTCAACGAATCTGGGGCCGCGGTGGAGGCTGCATAAGGTATGTCAAGAGCAGCCTATCTGCCACCCTACTGGAAAATACCCTTCTGGAAAATGTTGAAGATTCTATGTGGTTTACAATTTCTTTATCCCAGAGGACCATAGTTTTAGGTTGTATGTATTGACCCCCCCCCAGAAACGACACTTCCACATTTAATCCCATCACTGATGCATCTAATTACATCGCTGACCTGCCATTTGGAGGTAAATTCATAGCAGGCGACTTCAATGCCCCGGGCGTAAACTGGTCCTCTCTCACTGCCCCCTACAAATATTTGCAGTTCGCCTCATGCAGTCGCCTGGGCCAGTGGGCCCAACATGTAAAACAGCCTATCAAAAAGAATAACATCCTTGATCTGATATTTACCCTGGGTCTCACAAACGTCTCTGCCTCCGTACTAAACGACTGCACAGGCAGCGACCCTAAAGTCGTCAGATGCAGATTTCAAGTCAAGACGCACACTGATAGCCTACCATGTACCGGTCTCCCCTTCCGTCACCTTAAATGGGACCATATCCTCTATCAAATTCGCTTCAGAAACTGGGACGAGTTCTTCTTAACAGCAAATCCCCAGTACGCCGCTGACCTTCTCTACTCAAGTTTACACTCATGCATCGAAAACATATCACGCCCCTACTATTTAACCAGACCAGCAGGTTACAATATTGTAGCGGGTGCCATCTACATTCGTACTTTTACCACGTTTATTGTTTAACTGAACGCTGACCGCCAAGCGCGGTTGCCATTTGACCGTTGCTCTTGCGCACGCTCTCACGCACGCTCCCAAATACACGCTAACCACTATCTCTCCCAATCGCCTTCTCGTTCTCACGGGTCGTGGTGAATACTGTTCTGGTTAACATATTTGTGCAGTGCCGCAAATTAGAGTAACGTGCAGGTGGTCCACGCAGTACAAAGGACCGAAGCACGCGTTTACTAAGGAAACCGCGAAGTGAGGCCTAATCAACCTTACAATTGGTGAGCCCGGCGTGATCTCCAGGTCACGTGAGTTTCTTTGTTTTCTACCCTTCAAGGTCCCGTCTGCTTATCAAATAATTTTTTTGTCCGTGCATATTTTCTGTGTCTAGTTCGTCGTTATTTTTTTCGCGAAGACTATAGTGCCCCATTGGTCGTTGATTTCTTTTCCCGTCTGCATTCTGTAGAGTAATCGCTATGTCTGCCGAACGGAAACCCTGCTCAGACCCCACCGTTGCGGCGATTAGGCTGCACATACAGGCACTCACGCCTGCTGATCCAGAACTCTTGTTCACGCTGGTCGAGTCAGAATTCGAAAACTGCCGTATAACCAGTGATGCCAGCCGTTTCAGGTGGGTGGCAGGCCGCCTCCCACCGGAGGTCGCAATGCAAGTAAGAGACGTAATAATATCATCCCGAAGCTATGAGGCCTTAAATGAGGTCGTCATTGCCCGCTCGACCCCAACGCAGGACCAACGTATGCAACAGCTTCAAAACGTTGAGCTTGGAAGTAGGAATCCCTCCGAGCCGCTGCGTGAGATGCAGCGCTTTAGAGGACCGACGGTAGGCGAGGGCCTGCTCCTAAGGGAACTTTGGCTGCAGCTTTTGCCGCACAACATCTCAGTTTTACTAAGTGCCAAGCGCAAGTGTTCACTGGAGGAAACTGCAGCAATAGCTGATGACATTATGTCGCGATACAACCCCGCTGTAGCTGGAGTAACCAGGTCCTCCATCACAACGGTGCCTGCCTTGCCAACATCTAATGACATGGCGTCAGTTTTGTCTAGAATTGACGCGAGCCTGCAACGCCTAGCAGTGAAAAGTAGGTCACAAGAGCGGCATCGCGCACGCTCGCCTAGGCTCCATAGTCCGTCACTGCGACGACGATTCGGCTCTTCAAAAGAAGGGTATTGTAAATACCACAGTCGCTTTGGTGAGGGAGCCAAACGATGCGAACCAGGGTGTACGTTTCCCGGTGCTCATCAGGGAAACTAAACCCTCGGCCCGTGGTGGCGACCCACGAAGCCCGGTATCAGACTAACAGTCGCCCTCTGAACGTAAGGGACATCATTTCAAATAACCTATTCCTTATAGATACCGATGCCGAAGTGAGCGTCCTCCCCCGAGCGAAAGGCGACAGTAGCATACCGCAGGCCCATACATTACGCGCTGCCAATGGCACGGCCATCCCAAAGTTTGGCCAGCGGTCGCTTACCTTAAACTTAGGTTTAAAGCGTAATTTTCGTTGGGTACTTATCAACACCGACGTTCCTTGCCCAATTCTAGGCTTTGATCTCCTGCAACACTTCGACTTGTTAGCTGATGCACGGCGCCGCGGAGTGGTAGATCGTCAGACCACTCTCGCTGTTGCCGGTTATAATTCGCGAGTGAATCACGTCACGCCTTTTTACGTTCAACCACCGGCACACCAACCATATGGCAAACTCATCGCCGCCTACCCGGCCATGTTTCGGCAGGCCGGGCCTCTCCCAGCAGTGACCACCAGTGTCACTCACCATATCGATACTAAGGGACCCCCAGTGTTCAGTAGGCCGCGTCGGTCAGCACCAGACAAGCTTCGTGTTGCACAGGCTAAATTCGAACATATGCTAGAACTGGGTATAATACGCCCTTCTAGTAGCCCTTTGGCTTCCCCTCTTCATATGGTCCCTTAGTCTGGCGGCGACTGGCGACCCCGTGGTGATTACAGAGCGCTTAACTAAGTCACCGTTTCTGAGGGATACCCAATTCCCCATATACGTGACCTTAATTCGTCTTTATCAGGTTTCTCCGTCTTCAGCCGCATTGATTTAGTTCGTGCGTACAACCAGATCCCGGTAGCAGAGGCCGATATCCCTAAAACTGCCGTCACTACATCTTTCGGGCTGTTCGAGTTTCTGAGAATGCCGTTTGGACCCAGCGATGCAGCCCAGACCTTCCAACGGTTCATGCACGAGACGACTCGTGGATTGGAAAATGTCCACGTATACCTGGATGATATTTTGGTGGCGAGTTCTTCAGAGCAAGGGCACGCTACGCACTTACGAGCACTTTTCGAACGCCTTAGCCAGCACGGCGTTACGATCAATATCGCGAAATGTGAATTAGGCCGGTCTGATATCACTTTCATAGGACATTCTATTTCATTCTCGGGTATCCGCCCTCTGTCAGATAAAGTTTCCGCTTTTCGCCACTACCATGAGCCCCAGTCTTTCTGCCAGTTGCGTCAGTTTGCCGGCCTGGTGAATTTCTACCGCCGATTCATTCCTCACTGTGCGGAAATGATGCAACCCCTCACCGACCTGTTGCGCGAAGGTAAGCGGAAGTTCGTGTTTCCCGACACGGCACAAGTCGCATTTGCCTTGGCCAAAGATGCTGCCGCCAACACAGCAATCCTTACCCACCACGACCCTTTGGCTCTTATTTCGGTAGTGACGGATGCCCAGGACACAGCGGTTGGAGCAGTACTGCAACAGTTCGTAGACGATTCTTGGCAACCTTTAGCATTTTCCTCCAAGCGCCTACAACCCGCGGAATCTAGGTCCAGCACATTTGATAGGGAGTTATTAGCCATCTACTTGGGAATTCGTCATTTTCGACATGCACTCGAAGGCCGTTCGTTTACGGTGTTTACAGACCACAAGCCTTTGGTTTGCGCACTAAAGTCAGCTTCGGATCGATACTCACCACGCGAGATTCGCCACTTAGACTTTATCTCACAGTTTACTGTGGACATACGACACGTCTCGGGGTTTTTAATCCCGTCGCAGACGCCTTATCGCGCGTACATCAACTAAGTCCGTCACCGACGCTTAACACCAACTTGGACGCAATGACACAGATCCAAACTATGGACCCTGACATCGAACAAATTCGACAGAACGGTTCTTCGAGCTTGACGACAGTACCTATCCCAACTTCCCAGAATACCATCGTGTGCGATGTGTCGCAAGGTCGCCCTGGGCCGGTGGTTCCTGCTGCCCACTGTTATCCCACTTTCTGACACTCCATAATCTGGCTCACCCGGGTGTGACGGTCTCGGTGAAACTGGTAACTAAGCTTTTTGTTTGGCACAATTTCAAACGAGATGTCCGTCAATGGGCTCGTGCTTGCCTGCAGTGTCAACGTGTTAAGACCTATAGGCACGCTAGGGCGGCGTTAGCCAGGTTCCCAAAACCTAAACACGTTTTCGTCATGTGCACGTCGACCTCGTAGGACCACTTCCACCTTTGCTTGGGTACGTTTACATACTCACATGCGTGGATCGTTTTACCCGCTGGCCGCAGGCCATTCCTATCCCTCGTCCCACGTCGGAAGAGGCCGCGAAAGCTTTCCTGACCGGTTGGGTTAGTGGCTTCGGTTGCCCGGCGATAGTGACCACCGATCGCGGTCCACACTTTGACGGCGCTTTCGGCAGCCTACTCGCTACGCTAAGTTGCCAACACGTTAAGACGACAGCTTACCACCCTCAGGCCAATAGTATGATTGAGCGTTTCCACCGGCAGTTAAAAGCCGCCCTTCGAGCAAACGGTAAGCCCCTTTGGAGTGAAACACTACCATTAGCACTCCTAAACCTGCGTAGTACCGTTAGGGAGGAATTACACACAACACCAGCCTCACTAGTATATGACTGTACGCTTCGTCCGCCTGGGGAGTTGGTAGCCCCCCACCAACCGTGAACTTCGACTACGGTGACTATGCTCAGCGCCTTACGCAGCACATGCGAGTGCTCAAGGCCAGTCCGCCGCGTGAACAACAGTCTACAAGTTATGTCCCAACTGCGTTAGGAACCGCTACTCACGTATTCATTGGCGTCGATGGCGTTGGATCACCAATACAAGCGACATACACTGGCCCGTTTCGGGTGATAAAACGTAGGGCAGAACATTTGTCATAGATATCAGCGGACGACACGACACCATAGTTATCGACCGTCTGAAGCCTGCCGTCATGGAGTGCAAGCTGTAACAGCCGGTCGTGAAAAATCCCCCTTTTTCCCTCGCGATTCAGTGTTTTTCCTAACATCACTCATCTGCTTACACGATTGACTTGTCTTTACGAACTGGTTGTTTTTATGGACCAATTCTTGTTTGTTCGCGCCCAGAGCGCTACTTTGACACATCCTTGTTCTGGACCTGCGTGACGCACGTGCCGTTTGCTCATACGCTGCTATTTGGTTTCTCGTTGTTGAGTCCTTGTGATCGTATTATTGAGGTTTGTATATTTTTTATGTCATTATTCATGTAATAATCTAGTATAGTAGAATATCGCGGATAATCGTCTTTTGATTTCGGGATCCGCTGCGAATTTGGCTACACATTGCTCAAACGTTCGTTACAATACTCAATTGATCAATTTGGGACGAGGAAAAAACACGAATAATGCCAAGAAAAGAATAGAAAACATTGGAATCCGGACAGGAAGTAACACGGCAGGTCGCTGGGGAGGTTCTGGGTACGTTTGATTCTTTAGTTAATGCTAGATCGTCTAGTCCTGTCAGTGCTAGTTCATGTGTTAATGAGAGCAATATTGATCGTAAAGATGTTGATTTATATAGGCTGAAAATATTAGACCTAGAACAACAGTTACTATCGGCTAGACTACAGGCGCAGGAAGCAGAGAAGTGTACACAGAAACAGCGAGAGCATGAGACCAGCAACTTTGACACTTCCGATAGATCAGGATGCAATAAGATAGGGAATCCCACGCCGGTCGCCGACTACAAAACACCATCGATCGATTCGCCTAGAGTAGAACTAGCGGTTTTCGACGGGCGAGCTGAGCAACACTGCAAGTTTGTCAAGCAGTTCGAGACGTTCGTTGAAAATAAGGTAACCGACCCTGGGCAAAGGCTCCTCTACCTTACTCATTACTGCCGAGTCCGAGCAAGAGAAGCTATCGACGGGTGTATCATGCTCGACCCGGAACAAGGGTACACAGAAGCAAGGAAGATTCCAAGGGGCTTGTTTGGCCAACCGTTCAAAGTAGCCCGAAACCTAATAGAGGGCGTGATGGTAGAGGCAAAGAGAACCAAGGGCAACGTCTACACAATGGCCGACTTGGTGATTAAGATGCAAAACTGCTCAATAGCCCTCGACCATTTAGGTTACAGGGCTGACCTAGATGCCATGCACACTTTGGAAAACATAGCCCGTCACCTTTCCCCCGAACTACAGGGTCGGTGGGCAGAAGAAGCTGAACGGATAAGCCGAAGCGACAGGGAAGCTAACTTCGAAGACCTGACCGAATACTTGGACAGGCAAACCAAGATAGATGACAGCGGGTTCGGCCGACTCATCCGGGACAGCAACCGGGCAAACAAGCCCAGTACTAGCCAAGCCCAAACCCCTGCACGGGAACATCCAAAATACCAACCTTGGACCAGTGCACATGCCATTTCACGCGATGCTACTGCGCAACCCAATTGCAGATCCTGTAGTACTAGCCATGGCCTACCAGAATGCCCCAAGTTCGGCAACGCCACAATAGACGAACGGTGGGGAATGGCGAGGATGTCAAGAGCGTGTTTTATTTGTCTCAGCACCATGCACCGGGCAGCAGCCTGCAGGACAAGGAACCGATGTGGTTACGAGGGCTGCACGGGCAGACACCATCGGTTGCTGCATCAGGCGAGAGTAACCTTACCCGAGACGAGTGCCAAACCCAGCGTTATTTGTTCAACGCCACGATCTGCCAGTAAACCAGTACTTTTAGGCGTAGTGGCCGTGGGAGTAGTGACCCCGGCTGGGGTGGTCAAAGCGTTGGCTTTGGTCGATAGTGGATCCGACACTACTTTAGTGAAAGAGCGGTTTGTCGACAAAAACCAACTCGCTAAAGGTGCGACGTCGTTAGCAGTGAGCACGGTGGGCGGAACACAGGTAATGACTGCCGGTAGATTAAGGCTGCAACTCATCTCTCTAGACACAAACGAGGAAATTGAACCAACGGAGGCATTCACGTTAGCGGATCTCCCCATGCGAGCACCAAGGTCGGTGAACGCAATCTTGACTCGGTGGCCCCACCTGCAGGATGTAACCGTTGTAGACTGGGAAGATGATGAAGTGGATATCCTCATCGGCTGCGACGTGCCAGAGGCGCATTGGGTGCTTGACCAAAGAGTGGGCCACCGCCAGGCACCTTATGCTGTACGCATGGCTCTGGGATGGATGTTATGCGGTCCAGTAGGGGTACGTGGCTCCGTGAATTACTTATCCGCCGAAAGGACCGCATAGAGTTTCACCTGCAACGGCTGTATAAAAGGAGTTTCATGACTTTGGAGACGAAAGGCCATCGTTGTCTCAAGAGGATCACTTCGCTCTACAAAAGGTACGGCAAGGCACTAGAGGCCTCAAAAAACAGTTTGAGGTTCCCCTCCCATGGCGCACATCTGTCGACCCGTAGACTGACAACAGGAGTTATGTTCTCCAACGATTACCACGACTAAATGAACGCTTCATTCGAGACCAGAATCTGTGGGAACGATACGCGGATTTGATGAAGCGAAACGAGACCCTCGGTTACGTTGAAAAGGTGCCTGTTAACACCGACAGCAAAACGGGAATCTGGTATCTGCCTCACCAACCGGTTATCAACCCCAAGAAACCCAAAATACTGCGGGTGGTTTTCGACTGTGCGGCCAAGTTCCAGGGCAAGTCGTAAAACGATCGCCTACTACAAGGGCCTGACTGGACCACACCACTGATCGATGTTTTGTGCCGTTTCAGAGTGGGTGAAGTGGCTTTGTCTGCCGACATTAGGGAAATGTTTCATCAGGTGAAGATTCCGGTAGGAGAACGAGATGCTTTGCGTTTCCTGTGGTGGGAAGGGAGCGGCCGGGACAACGCAGTGGTGAATTATAGGATGACCGTCCACCCCTTCGGAGCCATATGGTCGCCATTTTGTGCGAACTACGCCCTCCGAGAATCAGCGAAAGAACACGGAGACCTAGTCCATCGGACGATGGTAGATAGCGTCAGCAGGAACTTCTACGTCGACGACTACCTTGGGTCATTCGATGATGTGGAATCAGCTCTAGAGCAGTTCAGGGGTCTGACGAGGTTGCTGGGAGAAGGCGGCTTCCATCTAACTAAATAGATGTCGAACGCTTCAGAAGTGCTGAAGGTCATCCCGTATCACGAAAAGGCCGAAAGGGTAAGAAATTTGGACGGCTCTCCACTTCCTATCGAGCGCACCTTAGGGATACAATGGGACGCGGAAACGGACGATTTTGTTTTCGAACTGAACGTTCCCGAGCTGCCAATAACCCGTCGTGGCATACTATCTGCCGTCTCAAGTTTGTTCGACCCGCTCGGTTTCGTCTCACCATGGCTGCTACCCGGAAAGATCTTGCTGCAGCGGCTGTGTCGTAAGAAAGTTTATTGGGACCAGTCACCGGACCGAGGGGACCGGCTGGACTGGGAAGAATTTTTGAATACTTTGAAGAAATAAGGGGACATAAGAATCCCACGATGTTTGACTCCTGGCCATACGACACGGACTGGAGAACTACATGCCTCTTCCGATGCATCCGAAGTCGGTTATGGAGCTGTGGTGTACGGACGATGGTGCGCAGGAGATGGACAATATACTACGAGGATCCTGTTCGCCAAAGCCCGCGTTGCTCCACTGAAGTCGGTCTCGATCCCACGCCTTGAACTCAGCGCAGCCGTGTTGGCAGTCAGGGTGGTACAAGCTGTGAAGAGATGTTTCGATCTCTACATTTGGTCGGTGAGCTTCTGGACGGATTCAATGATAGTACTTTACTACATTAACAACGTCCGAGCCGGTTTAGTACTTTCGTTGCTAACCGGCTCACGATTATCCACGATGAATCAGCCACGAACCAGTGGAATCATGTCAGGTCTGGCGATAATCCGGCCGACCTGTGCTCACGAGGTGCGACCAACTTCAGGCAACTGGACACGTGGACGAGAGGGTCAAACTTCCTGCACTTGCCCAAACAGGACTGGCCCGTGTTTGAATTAAAAACCCCTACGGAAGTAGAGGTGGAAATCTGGGGCGTAGTGATAGCGGCCAACGTCGTCGAAGCGACATCCATTCTATCGCGACTGGTCAGGTTTTCTTCCTGGATGAAGACGCTTCGTTTGCTAATTTGGTTAACCAGGTTCAAGCGAAATTTCTTAAACATGAAAGGGATACGCCCTTCAGGCCGTATACGGGTCGGCCCGATAGGTCCCGATGAGCTACAAGTCGCAGAATACGATATTTTCAGAATGATACAACGAGAGGCTTTCGCCCGAGAGCTCAAGAAGGCGGAAGAAGTGGGACCAATCAGCAAAGAAATATCATCTCAAAGAAGCGAATTAAGGCGTTTAAACCCCAAACTCATTGATGGACTGCTGCGGGTGGATGGTAGGCTGGCCAACGCCCACCTGAGCTTCGACACAAAGTATCCTATACTGTTGCCTGCGAGATAACCTGTAGTAGAGCTAATGATCCAACACGTCCACGCCGTGGAGGGGCATGCCGGGGAAAGGCACGTGACGAGCGTCACCCGAAAGCGCCTTTGGTTGTTGAAGGGACGGGAGACTGTAAAACGCGTAATTTGACGTTGTGTACATTGTAGGAGACGCAGTGCCACGGCGGGCAAACAACTCATGGCCCCACTACCAGAATGCAGGGTGACTACGGGCTGGTGGCCGTTCAGCCACACCGGGTTGGACTATTTCTGGCCCTTGTGGATCAAGTGCGGGAAAAGATTAGAAAAGCGATATGGATGTATCATGACGTGCATGAAGCCACGTGCGGTACACCTAGAAGTCGCACATTCGATGACGACCGATTCTCTCCTACGGGCTTTGCAGAGATTTATCAACGGAAGAAGCGTACCGGCCGATATGTACTCAGATAATGGATCAAACTTTGTGGGCGCTTACCGGGAATTGCAGCGTTGGCACGAGAACACAAACAAAGAGGAAATGCAGCATCAAACCGTGGCCTACGGCATACGATGGCATTTCAACCCCCCCCCCCCCCACGGGCCAGCCACCGAGGCGGCGTATGGGAACGCATGATCCGGTCCGCCAGACGGATATTGCTGTCAATCATGGAGCAGCAGCCGCCCGACGACGAGACGCTGAACACCGTCATGACGGAGGTGGAGCGAATCCTGAACAACCGCCCCCTGGTTCCGGTATTGAACGGCGACCCCACCCACCTGGCGCTCACCCCAAACGACTTATTGACGTTGAGGTCGAACGAGGGTTTCCAAGGGCCGGTAAACCTTCGTGGGAGCTACCTCCACGGGTGGAAGCAAGCGAACTATCTGGCCAAAGTCTTCTGGAGGCGATGGCTGCGGAAGTACTTACCGGCTTTGCAGACTCGACAGAAGTGGCTGGTGAAAACAAGGCCATTCAAAGCTGTGGATGTGGTTATGATCGCCGATGAACGCGCACATTTCGGCACTTGGTCTTTGGGAGTAGTTACGGAAACCATCGAGAGCAGTGACGGAATGATAAGAACGGTGAAGGTGAAGACAGCTAACGGAGTGCTCATTCCTGACATACGCAGTATCAACCTACTCGAGAGCGAAGGCGGAGAAGCTGATAACCCCGAGGCCCAGTAGACCTTTTCACACTAGTCATCGAGGTGGGTAAAACAACGCCATATATACCACACGGTCTCCGTCAAACACGTTACAGTGCTCGCGGTCTTTCGTTGACATTACAGAAGGTTCTTTTCGATATGTGGTGGTGAATGCGATCCGAGTGTACATATCGATACATAAGCACATGCACGACGCACCCTACACCCCGTAACCCCATCAGACATGTGACAGTGTTCTTTGTTTGCTTTTTGTTGACGTTACCGAATGCCCCTTGCATATGTAGAAGTAGCGGAGCTAAGGTCACACACACATGCTACATTTTACTTGTTTTTTCCTTGCCACGCAGTCTTTTGTTGACACTGCAGAGATTCCTCCTCTGATGTGTAGTCATACCTGTGATTTCATTGTACACCGCGGCACACACACACACACTCACTCAAGCGCATACATCCAGGACAGGACGGCCCTTTACAAGGAGAGCATCTGTGTGGCCCCTTCACGCCTGCCATCGGTCATTTGGTCTTGTGGAGGATGTAGACTAGCCTCACGTCTATGTAGCCAATGGGTTAGGTGCGACCAGTAATAGAACGTTGACGACGAGCATTAGGCGCGCGCACTGACAGCAGGGCCTAGGCAGGCAGAAAAAATCAGTACCTTTATACCGAACCTTTGACTCTGCTAAGGATCCAGGAGGATTTTGGTGAGCGGTGTAACGACCGGTCGTGGAAAATCCCCCTTTTTCCCTCGCGATTCAGTGTTTTTCCTAACATCACTCATCTGCTTACACGATTGACTTGTCTTTACGAACTGGTTGTTTTTATGGACCAATTCTTGTTTGTTCGCGCCCAGAGCGCTACTTTGACACATCCTTGTTCTGGACCTGCGTGACGCACGTGCCGTTTGCTCATACGCTGCTATTTGGTTTCTCGTTGTTGAGTCCTTGTGATCGTATTATTGAGGTTTGTATATTTTTTATGTCATTATTCATGTAATAATCTAGTATAGTAGAATATCGCGGATAATCGTCTTTTGATTTCGGGATCCGCTGCGAATTTGGCTACACATTGCTCAAACCTTCGTTACACAAGCCGTTCGGCCAATTTACACCTACTCAAGCCGCTCAGTCACCCGCATCGAGCGAGTTACCACTCGAACCACCCCAATTACGCCTAATGAGGACTCGGCAGCTAGTCCATCAGATTCTCCAACCGTACCCGCAACGCGAAGTAGCCATCGCGGTCGCCAACTACGAAATCCCGTCCGCTTCGCCGATTGCGTGACGATTTTACAACCAACTGTAAGCAACAAGTTGGGAAGTTCACCATGTATTTACCAACCAACAGGCCCGTGAAATTACAATCGGTAGTCATGATTCCATTTTCTTCTGGTCTCCTAGCAACTGCAACAACACCGAACATCGTTTTTGTGTTGTTATTACGATCCAACATCCGCCGGCGCCCTCAGGCGCTATTTTGTTCCAGTTTACCTTGCCCTCTCTCAGACGGTTCTACACAGTCACATTGGCTTCATCCGTAGCCTCGATGACTCCCGTGCACGTTCAAGGAGCCAGCCCCTCATTTGATAACGGGACGATTCGTCAGCCTAGTACTGATGACGACAACTGGACGCTCTTTTGGATGGACCTGACGCGGGATCTTCCGGCTCGCATGCGTATGAGACCCGTGGGCGCTAAACGCAGTTGGACCTACGCACATCGGACCTCGAGAGTGCAGGCACCTGTAAACTCATCAGCATTCGTTCGACGTCACCAACAATATAACGGGCAAGCTACGAGGAGTTCCTGGACAACCAATAATTCCGGCCTACCATCACGATCGAAGCCCAACTTCGTCGAACTTCTAGGAGGAGGCCCCTGTAGCGGTTGCCATCTACATTCGTACTTTTACCACGTTTATTGTTTAACTGAACGCTGACCGCCAAGCGCGGTTGCCATTTGACCGTTGCTCTTGCGCACGCTCTCACGCACGCTCCCAAATACACGCTAACCACTATCTCTCCCAATCGCCTTCTCGTTCTCACGGGTCGTGGAGAATACTGTTCTGGTTAACATATTTGTGCAGTGCCGCAAATTAGAGTAACGTGCAGGTGGTCCACGCAGTACAAAGGACCGAAGCACGCGTTTACTAAGGAAACTGCGAAGTAAGGTCTAATCAAACCTACAAAGCCAGTTCTCAGCATTGACATTCTCACACACGTAAAACGAGGTGAAAGTCTGCTGCTGAAATAACCGAAAGTCCTCCTCGAACCTTGAGAACAATTTATAGGCATCTTTTACATGTCTGGAGAAACTCACAGATTCGTCGACGAAAGCACGTGCAAAGGCCATGACAGTCAACAGGTCTGAGCGATAACAGCCTTGCGCAACCCTTATATACTACGAAGTGGCTAATTTAAACAAGAATCGCCGCAAAAGTAGGAACACCATTCTTATTTTCTGCAAAAATGACTTCGTCAGCTCAAACCATTTTCTTCAGTATTCACGAATAACGCCTATTTGGCCATCATTAAGGTTGGACCACAAGACACTATCGTGTAGTGGCATCAGCTCTCTTAGGGCCAATATGTGAATATGACATTATCATTTCCTTTGTCTTATCCATAAGCTGTCTCTGTTTCATTACCTTTCAGGCCTGTATGCCAGCCAGTCCGGTCCACAAGAACCTCCCAAGGAGACTGAACTCCAATTATTCTTTTCCTACCTTTCGTGTTGCGCTTGTCCCTGGGACTCCCGGCGATCAGAATGTTAATGAACTTTTGCCCAATATACGCCTCTGCTGATGTCTGTGTTCTTCCTGTGTGTGAGCGGCCTGAGAACGGTGTGTTGGACGTCGGCCCAGTGTTTGTTTACCAAATACTAACACCGAGTCTATCTCGGATTCATTTTAGACCGATCGCCATCTCGCCTATTCACCCAGATCCGCCTTGCCTGTTACACAGGTCGGAAGGAAAGTCCGGACTCACTCTACCTGGATTTGTGTAACGTGGAGATTGGAATGGGGAGGATGATGCCTGGATCTTAAATGTGCTCCAAAATCTACTTAGTCAGGGTTGTTAACTTTGAATAAGCAAAATAAACGTATAAGCTGAAAACGAAACTTGTTTGTGTGTCGCTGTCTTTGCGTTCATTGGTTAGTTGGTCATTTAAAAAGTAGTGACGTTTTCCTGCGCCATATGGGGTTTCCAGAATTCCCGCGTGGGACTAATAAATCAGAATTTAGGACTCAAAACCGCACCAAAGCTGTCTCCCTGGTCCCGTGTAGTAACCGCGAGCATTCAAATGAGCATCTCTGATCTATACCCCACTATGCCTTTCTTGTCCATGGAAAAGAAATCACCGTGTAGCGCAATTATTACCCGTGGCAGTTTCCGTTTAGCTCAGTGCGGTTCAGTTTGTACAGGAACTTATGTGGCTAGAGCCCATCGTGTGTCCCGACAGTTGTGTCATCCGCGCGTTTCAGTAGCACAACACACTGCATGATGTTTTTATTTGTGTGAGAGGCGGAAGTTTCGCACAGCATCAGCCCTAGCAGACAAAGAGGAGAACCATGAGCCAATTGTGTCTGACCCTAAATCTGCCTAACACTAACCGGTGTAAACTGCCACCTAAAACCGGTCTACTGCTTTCTCGGAAGCCTCGACCGTTGCGGAATTTACGCCCTCCTCTGGGAGTAGTCCAATAGGGTCTTACTATATTTTAGAAGTAATTTGCCCTTATTTGGAGCCCTGGGTGCTTTGCAGCTGTAATCTCATTTGAATCGAATGGAGGGTGTACAGAAGACGTTTGAGAGCGGCTGGTGAACGTGTCTCCTATTGGGTCTAGCAGCGAAATACAAACGATATCCCCTCTATCGGACGAATAGGGAAGAAGCAAGTCGGTTTACAGATGCGAGGTGTATTCTATATATCGTGGCACCGAAACAGTACCGATATGAGAGATACACCGAACGGAAAATGAAACGAAACGCAACGGCTATACAGAAAGCGAACCTCGAGCGTGTACAATCGGCGAGCGACCGAAAGTGAAAGTGATTCAAAACGAGGTCGACGGAAACCGGAGAACACTATGAGGTCGATGTCAAACGTCAGAAAAGATCGTAGAGAAAATAGATCCAAAATGGTGTCCAAAAATAGTCATTTTCTCAGGACGATCGAGGTCACTACAGGCGCATGGAAGGGAGTCCATTTTTAGAATCTTAAGGTGATTCTTCCGAAGTTAATTCGCCGGTTAACACGGCTAACCTTCAGAACGAGGGCACATGATCGCCTTTCTTCAGGTGCGTTCATTATCGTTCACTAAGAACGTTGGTGCGTGAGTCTTGTTTCACGTGCTCAAAAACGGGCCTTTGTAGTGCTGCATAAACAGAGCGACGATTGATGGACGTAGCCGGAATGGCATGTTTACTTTTATGACGGGTAGTGGAGTGCACCATTTGTGAAGCAGAGGCCGTTGGGTTGGTAGTACTAGTGAGTGCCATGAAGCCTCAGTGGCGGCTTTATCTGTTAGATGTTCCGTTAACTAGAGACTGGCGCCTGAGTGAGTAGACATAAAGGCTCGGCTGGTGCAGTTACCGGTAGAACACAGGTGGCAAAATTGCCTAACTGCAGGTGAAGTTAGTCGCTTTTGCACCCCTCCAGTGGCATACAGCTGTATGCCCTGTTATATCAGTTAACTCTCGTACGTAATAAGCAGCAATGTGAAACTCGGTGCATCCAATGAAGTGGTGATATTTACGTTTAAATTACTGGTAAGCTTGATACGGACTGGTCTAAGTGCCCGAAAACAAAAACAGAAATATGGAATAAACATAGGAGTAGTACGTAAGTATATAAATATATACGTATATGTATTTGTACTTGTGTAGTGTTCAGTTTTCGTTTAGTAATATATATATATAAATATGTATATATATATATATATGTATATATATATAGTAAGTAGTATGTTAACGTGTGGTCAAAATTTCCCATGTTTGCAGATCTGTGTACGTGTATCTGTATTTCCATTTACATATCTTTGATTAACTCTACGGTCTGTTGAAGGATATCATCCATTAATAATTCTACCTTATACAGTATACGTTGAACGACACATTCACTAACATCATGATACGTACGCATCAAGGTTTGCGTAAGCCGTGACACAGTACTGTTACATAAGTAATTCATCGTACCGAGTATGCATTATTTTCAGTACGTGTTTCAGTAGCATCCATAGTGCTCACAAAGGATGTATACCATCTTCGTCTGAGATTAACGTCCTACAATGAAAACTGGTGGGTGTTCAACCGACTTTGATTGCACCTACAGTGAGAAAGAAAAAAGCTTTCGATTCCACTATAAAGCTGTTCCAAGTCCTTTCGATAAAAAATAAGAACAGCCATTATACACATAAGACAACAAAACAGAGTATACAATTTTATGCACAAAAACATTTAGCAGATCCAAGTTTCAACTGTAAATTATTATTCAGCTTATTGATAAGCAGTTTAAAGGAATACTTCCCAAATATGCTTCACCGAGACTACAACTTTGTGGACATAAATCTACAACTAACATCGATAATTAGCTACGCTCTCCATGTTCATATCTTTAACCTTCTACATAAACTTTTTTATTGCATGAAACTCAACAGGAGCATCGTCTTTTTGGATGCAATACTACATATTACTTGACGAATTTAAATGCTCGACGCACAATACATCATTTCTACGATGGAATTTCAATATAACATTGGTAGATCAATTCATCATTTTTCAAAGCTGGTGCGCCATTAGGGAGGGGGCACTATTTCAAGAAAACATGTTGGGTAGGAACATTTCGGGGTACCTAACTGACGTCTGTCTTGGGAATGTGACAGTCCACAATAACCGCAAAGGTGCAACGCATGACAACTGGCAGCGGCCAACGTTAGAATCCTCTTTGTGTACAGTAAATAAATTGTAATGCTACTTTTCTGCCTAGCGAGACTCAACCGCTTCGTAAACTGCAAAGAAAATGCTGTTGCTAATAAATGACACCCGTTTTAGTAGCCGAGCACGATAGTGTCAGGAAATACAGGCCTAAATGTAGCCCGACAGCAGTTATGATAACTTCACATAACGTGCTACAATACGAACCCACCAAAGTTTAGCTGATGTATTGCATCAGCCAGCAATACCTCACCACATCCAGCCAGCAATTGATTAAGGCACTTAAAAAAAGTACCTAACCATCTCTTCCGCCGGTAGGATACGTAAGTCTTCCTTATCACCAAACATAACTTTTATCTTAAGTGCATCTGATCGCTCATCTAGAAGCCTTCTGTTTGTCCCTAAAACATGAACACCTTTCACGGTGAACAACTTGTTTAACTTATTTCGAGCATATATGCAAATTTTCTTGGGCTTCGTGGAAAGCTGCTATCATTACGGCAACGCGGGTCTCCTGACCCCGAGTCAGTCTCTTATTCTTCGCATACAGTTTGTCATTAAATCAATGTGATTACGCTCGATGCACTTATGCACCAGCTTGTACTGCGTTCCAATAGTACGGACAATGACAAACGCAGGACAATGTTGAATACAGTATCCAGGGGTACTGTTAGACATCAGTATTACAATACCCTCCTTGTAGCAGCAGTTTGAGACCTGCGATTGTAAACACAACAAAACTTCACACAATAGTAACAAAACGACTTTGGAAAGGCACCAGGGTGTGTGGGCAGCTACACTGAACCACTTCCACTTTGATAAATATAAAAAGAAGCTAAGGTTTCCATTTGAAAACCCCAAAAATCGTTTACAAAATCTATAAAGTATTTATATGTATCACAAACTACCCAAGCAAAAATTACAGAATCATCGACGACATTGGCAGCCATAGCTTTAGCAGCCATCGAGGTCAACGGCGGTTACAATCTTAATCACAATGCTTATGTATTCTTGTAAAATACACAAACAAAAGTCGCCCAATACCGTTCTGCTTCAATCGCATTTTCTGTGGCACCAATTCATCACTTCAAAAGGTTTTCCAAAATAAGCTACCATAACCTCAGTCGCGATACATTTAAGCCTGTATTTTCTAACACTACCATGGCGAATTAATCTCAGTATGAGCAATTTTGTCATTTAGCTAAATGCACCTAATTTATTTTGATGTCTTAGTCGGAATATATGTAAACAAGTACATAAACAAATACACATATATGTACTAGTATTACATAATGGATTATTTTTATTGTTACATGATATATATTATTGTATATTGTACGATGTATATACACACATAGTAAGTAGTATGTAAACGTGTGGACGGAATTTCTACGGAAGCACACGACCTGTTTCGCCGTTGTTGCCGCTCATCAGGTATGCGTACCCGGTATTATTCTGCCCACTCATCTTCATACTTATACACTCCGATGTTATATCTTCACTAGGATCTAATTTGAATCATCTGGAGTGTAAAGGGATACTCTTCCTTGCAGGGTCCACACGTTTACATACTACTCACCATCTATTTGAGCGTTTGCACGTGCAGCCTCGTCGTTAGTTGGGTTAGCAGGGACCCAGACACGAATAACTAACAAAAATCACAGTTGTGATTCATTAGTGGACCAATTCATGAAGAGTATCCATTCACACTCTAGACTATTCAAATTAGATCCTAGTCGAGATATATGTTCACGTATACCGTTGTTTATTATTTCTGCTTCCACTCATAACAAGTGGTTCTCCCCTGGCGGTCAACGGGAAGTCAACGAAATTCAATGCATTATTTCCTTTCCAGACGAAGCCGCCGTAAACCTTCGGTTGCGCTTCCGGAATTTGTATTCAGTCAGCTAAATAGACCCCAACTGTACACTGAATGAACCACAGTTAATCCCCTTATTGAACCTGGTAGGACTACTTAAGGTCGTTTTTAGTGTATTTGTTTGGCAAGCCGTAGAGGACGACAGCTTCATGAAGAAAAACTTTCTTTTCAGTAAGCGTACGGGTATGCTTATTCAGCATGCACTATTTAAATTAGGTAACAAGCAGTCATTTGCCTGAGCTGCGGCTTTATTTCGTGGCGGATCCGCCACTTGCTAAACGAATTATCCTCACCTCTATGGAGAACGTGTATCATCGGTCGTTTAACACACGATTTGATGCGACCGCTAATACATATGTATTGCATCTCGACGGGAGACTAAATTATGAGTTAACCACGTGAGTGATGGTGTTGGTCGCAACACTGTGTTGCTGCTTATATATAAAGGGAACGTTAATCTGAACAGAATGAGACGTCTGTTTGAAGCTACGCTATAGCGTAGCCCCATTCTTTGCATCCTGGAAGAGCAAACGCCACGGCGTTTGTAACCAAGCTGCATGCCCTGATGGGCCCCAGATGGTCTCAGCCCATCCCCCGAATTTTCTCTGCAACTGGGTGGCTCCTTCTAACTTTGTTCCCCCGATTCCCGTTTTATACATTCCTACATTTTTCTAGTACCGTAACCATCATTCAACCTGGCCCAGTACTCTACCGATGAACAAAATTCACCAGTAACGATTACCAAGATGAATTTATTAGGGAGATTAGCATTTTGGGGTTTCAAGTTGTACAGGAATGAAGTTTCCGTTGTTCGCCGTTCTTTTTCGCAGCTCGTTATTTGTTCTGCTTTTTGTGGTTTTGGTATCTGAAAGGAAAATAAAAATCATGTCGATAAGCGAAATAATGTGATGGCTGCTTATGAGTAGTTTGAAGTGGGAAAACTCTTGTGGTGCACACGACTTTTCTTAGGCACAGCAGTGCAGTCAGTCATTGCAACGAACATGTTCGATAATGAAGGTTATATGCTTAGAAAGTGGATAACGGGCGTCCGTATTGGAAGGGCTTAAACAGTTGCTATCATTTACATGTATGTGCTCCAAAGCCACCGCCGCAGAGACTCGAACCA
The DNA here is from genome assembly GCA_948099385.1 of Fasciola hepatica. NCBI lineage: Eukaryota > Metazoa > Platyhelminthes > Trematoda > Plagiorchiida > Fasciolidae > Fasciola > Fasciola hepatica. The sequence continues at coordinate 6,373,823 of CANUEZ040000092.1, forward strand.
GGAACCTCCATGACGAAACTCGCGAATTTACCCTATGTTAGCATGACGTTCGCAAATTCCAACAATGAGTTGTACGGACACTTAATATATTCGCACCGAAGCACTAATCGTATGGTAGATGTGTTGCTGTTTATATATCATTCGTCTCGTGATAAAACGGCGCTATCGCATGGGTAGCTCCACTTAATTGTAATGCGCACGGTCCCCTTCGTACACTTTACAAACACACAATAAATGCTTTCGCAGGCCATCTGCTGTAACTCTAAATGTTATATGGAAAGGTAACGCTACACCTCCAATGTGCCAAAAGAACATCTCAGATATTCCAATAGTGATAGCATTATTGGAATATCTGAGGTGTTCTTTTGGCACATTGGGGGTGTAGCGTTACCAGTTGGTGAATATGTATTAATAATCACAAAGCAGCACCTGCGCCACAGAACGGCAAATACCAGTATAACAATAACTTATATGACTTGTGAGTATGCCAGTCCCCTTGCATCACGAGTTCCAGTTTGTATACTGGCTCCTAGCTTCTTGGTCCGTAAGCCGTCGTCAACGGTTACTGCGTGAAGCTTGCAGTAAACTGAACAGCGTCTTCCATTATGTATGACACGTTGAATTTGGAGGACTAAATTTATCGCTAACGTTGGCAAATTAGCGCATCTTCAACTTCATGTAGACATGTTGGCATTGATTATCCAATGAAATATTGTAAAACCCATTTGTGAAAGTATATATGGTGACTTACCTTTTGTAACTATATGGTGAAATCACCGTGGTTTCGTGAGCGGTACTGGTGACACTAAGGAAAGTAATCAAACTTGGAGTAATAATCTGTCTTTGACATGAAAAATAGGTACGAAATAAGCAAAAATAATGAGTGAATTGTTTACGAGTCATCTTCGCAAATACTCCTGCTTTGAGATACTTTTTCACCACGGTATCTGTTGAGAATAAAAAATAACGAAGAACTATAGCAAAGGACCGTGTCAGTGGGGGAATGTTTTCCTCAAAAACTTGAGCATTTCTAATTTTTGTGGGTCTTTGGAAAGGATGTATCATACGGACATGGATGAACATTTAGATATAACAAGCACTTTTGGCCGTAAACTGGTACTGGTGCTTACCGTCGCACCCATCGTCCTGCATCCCGATCGTGGGTGTTCATAAACCAGCGCTCAATGTGGCGCTCGATTTGGGACACAGGTTCCTCTGCCAACTTGGGAGTCTTCCGAATATCATCTATTGGTTTGTAAGAATATTTGATAGAATAACCCACCCTTAATTGCGGTCACAAGTTCGTTTCAGTGAATAAGTGTCCTCAGAGGACTGCCAAACCAACAGCACAACCTAGCTACGTCATCAGAATCTGTGACTGACAGCATACGGCCTACACTGTCACCCAAAATCACTGGTGATATGAGTTTCCACCAGGCTGACCCTCATCGTTAACACAGTAAATACGTGATTACCTTGTTGTTGTAGGCTTCAGTGTTTTTCAACCGACGGTTCAAAATATGGAATTGCTCCAGCACCATTGCGCGGAACAGCTGCGCAACTGCACGTGACACATACTGGCCGCTTTCGAAATCAGTGAGCCGCAAAGTGAGATTATGAACTGCGTCTAAATAAATGAACCATGTATATGAAATTTGTGGAAAGTAATTTACGAATTAACTGGCGCATGTGTGCGCAGAAGCAGTTTGGAGTCTTTGAGCCCATGATTTATTTATGAAAGTATGGGACATTTCCAATGGCATCAAGCAATCGCGTGGTGAGCGCCTAAGATGTAGCATAACTACGTGGAGCGTGTTGGTTTGTTCGCACGGGGTCGTTTCCTGAATGACTACGCTGAAATGATAACTGAATGATATTTCTTCTTTTCGTTGAGTTGGCATTTTCAAAACTGTTGGCGGAGATGGAGGAAGTTCCAGCCGCAGGATTACCCTTTGAGGACGTATCCGGGTCGGAATGTCATCAGACGAAAGGTGTACTGGAGCCCTAACCGGTGTATACTTGCAAAAAAGCTTACCTTCGTCGCACGGAGTACCGTTGTGAGAAATAAGAGACTGCTTCACTTTCCTACATACTGGAGGCCGTGGACTCTTGTATTAGCTGACACTCAGTCGCTACAGAATCGGGTAATGCATCTGAGAAAATGAAGAGCCGTTTACTATTTACTAGCTGTGTACATGGTGACAAATTCATACACCGGAGAGGAATCCGGTAGTGGTTCACCACGGATTGATAAGCTGCGATATGAACTGAAATCAGCACCGCGTGGCCATCGCACACGGTTTCCATCCGCCATCCATTTGTTGCGCACAATGGCGTACGAGTTGTCTTTTGGAAAATAAGCTACCAAGCACATCAGAATGGAGACTTATTAGCTCCTCCGTAAAGCCTTTTTGTTCAATAGCAAATACTCACTCAGCTTGGTTGCAACAATGCAACTCGAAAAATATACCCCACGGAACAGAAAACAGAAGTGCTTCCGTGCTTTTGATTATATAAAGGCGAACGTTTATTGCCATATATTTGCTTTCTATGGGAAACGTCAACATATATCTGCATGCTTAAAGCTTCACAACACACAGGCGCAATAAATCTTGCAAAGAAATGCCAAACGATGAGTAAACACCGACAGTTTCAACATAGGACGTAACGAATAATCGTACGCTTCGATCAAAAGACTAAGTTTCAGCATAAGTTTGCTAAACACTAAGGCAATCAAGTAATATGCAAAAACGTTGATGAATACCTTTATATGAAAGTATGTAAAATGGGTATAGTTGCAGAAGTTTGGTTACTGGGGACGAGAAAACATTCACAAATAATAATGTTCATGGCTGCCTTAGGATATCAGACTGCACTCAGTCAGTGACAAAAATGTACAATTTATTGAAACCTAAGCCGTATAAAAAAATCACCTACATTTTTAAAGTGTTTGAAGTGAACTTTATTACCCGAAATATTTACAATCAATGCGAGATTTCCGCTTATTAGAATCCCATTGTTTGGAGCCTTCGAGGGGAAGAAAACCACCATTAATGATAATGAATGGTTGTACAGTGAGTGAACGGGCTATGCGCCCACCCGTATCATCATGAACGAGTCGCTCTTGGGGCTGTGAACCAGCGTAGTACAATTCATTCAGTTGCCTGTACAACTGCTCCGCTGGTCTCGCAGGTCCAGTTATGAAACACTTCAACTTTTCCATATGGAAAGCATGAGACTTAGTCTAGTGTTCCGTGATTACCTATGTCATGAGTAGGGTGCGTAAGACAATGCACTCTGTTGAGCGAGTATTACTTAAGTTGTTATTTTGTTCGGGTTTTCCATACAAGCGCTTCAAAACTGAACAACAGGACCAGTTTATTATCAATAGGCACATCCAGATTGATTGATATATCACCAAAAGCCCGGCAGGAGTACGTCGGTAGCTTTGTACGATTTCTGCGCTCTAAAATGAACCATTTTTGACATTTTAATTTGCAAATCTTGGTATCTGTCATCATCTCAAGCTGAAAATCCAGAGCTTTGTTCGCCGTATGTCAAAATCTAACCACTTCTGTTGTTTTCAGCAGCATACATAGAAATTCGACCCTTATGGGATAGATACCCCACCATTGAGCACACTGCACACAAGTTCCCCGGGCCCATACGTGGCACATTTCTGTGTTACAAATGAACACTTCATTTTCCGGGAAAAGCCAGTGTAAGGTTCATACAATAAAGGGGAGGGGAATAAGTATGCATAAAAATAAGTAATAATAAAAAAGTTAGTACAATTCATTGGAAATTAGGTTTGAAAAACACACCGGACCTATTTACAAAAGAAAAAGTTGATGTCTCATGGCTTTCCAACGCTCTACGTCAAGGGTGTGGCGACACATACGTCGAAAGTCACTCGGAGTGGCTTCGTACGTGGCCATTATTGTCTCACTTAGTTTCTAGTCGCAATCAGTACTAAATCGGAGCACGTAAGAACGACTGCCTTTTAGCCAAGCATGTAAAAACCTTTGAACAACGCCCAGACGAACAAGATACACATAATCCGAGGGGAAAGTGTCAATAATATCAATGTATAGTGGAGAAAAACGACTTGAACCAATGTGGTGTCAGGGGGCAATTGCGATCTTGGAAGCTCACATCTAAGAATTTGGGTGGTCGTAAGAGGAAAAGTTATTTCCCCATAAGTGTGCATGCCCTGTTGTTTAAACTTATCTCAGCCAAATTAACCACGAAGGCTTTTCCCCTGACAGGTGAACGCTCGGGCTAGTGTTTCACACAGGACTGAGACCAGTCGACTAGCGATACGACTATAACGAAAATGTAGCCCATTGGGTAGGATTTCACTCAGCTCTTTCACAACGTAATCCATGTAGAATTCTACCTTGCATGATTTTGTTAAACGACAGCAGAAGCCAACTATGATAAGAAGGAGGTTCATAGGGCGAACTACCCTCGCCCAAAAGACCACAGTTGCATTCGGGATGAGCGGTACAACGACAGTCCGTCCACTTTCAACTGAATATCTAAGTTCTCCGGTACAACTGTCAAAATGGTCAGTGTTCGTGACAGACCTTCCCTGAAACCCACATGTACGTACACTCTGTCAGTGAGTTGCATCTTTTCACAGAAACGGGGTGTATGAGATATTGTTCTTGGGTCACAAGGAATACTTTGGACGAAATGAAGCAGAACGAGAATAATTTGTCTCCCGGGTTTCACCGACATCTTGGTGCTGATAAACAGCTTGGAAGTTGATTCCATCAAGGCATCAGCGTCTTCCTCTGTTGTCACACACTTTCCATACTGCTTCACACCCATAACTAAAAAGATACAGTAATAACTACTGGATGTACACAAACTGGAAGAAATTGTTTCGCTGGAAGTGGAAACAATTCAAATATCACTGAAGAAGTGCTATGAGAAGGATGCTCTGTTTCTAGCTACAGTGCAGATCGCTCTTCTGTATATGCTCCCTCAAGGTGTACTAGAAACGATGAATATAGCAGAACGAAGGGGCCATGGTAAAGTGTATTTAATCGCCGTACCCTTGTATTCCAAATTTGGTCAGGAATGACGATGCTTTCTGAACGTAGCCTGGCCACATTCCGAATAGCTCTCAGTGCTCTTTTCCGCACTCGATATTTTTGCCATTTGCTTAGATTTGGCTTTCTCAAGATAGGTATTCTAAACAAATGAAACCAAAAAGCATCTTCGAAATACGATTTATACTGATACACACCCGCTGATACAACGATTAGCAAATAAAAACGGATGCCTAAGAGGAACCCTAAATCTGTCGATCAAAATCCATCACTGTCAAAACATTATCACTATGATTTATCTGGAATTACGGCTTGTCCTCTACGTACGGACACTACGATTTCATATAGTTGGTACTGTGACATAAACCTACCATCTGATATACAAAACCGTGCCGACGATCCGAATAACACACCACCGTACGCATATTTGACAAGAAAAAGGCTAGGAAGGCCAACGTAGTCCCTGAGATCGAAGCCATGCAAAATTACCCCTCCCCCCTCGGGGGAAGGAACGTCCACTAAAACAAATTCAGTTCAATTTATATCACAGCATTCCATTCAAACTACTAAAAAGTTAAAATATTTGTAATGAACAGAAGGTTTTTCTATTAAATACCCCAAAAAGTTATACCCAGTGTTAGCTCATTTTGTCCAACTTTAGCCCAGTGTAGCACTGGGCAATGTGCTGCTTGGGTGACTGTAATCACTGCACACGCAAACAGTACCAGTACATTACATTTCATATTCTTACTGTGAACGAGACAGAGATATTTTTCTGTGGACTTCCAACACGGGGGTTTGGTAAAACAGTATGGGCATAAACAGTACCTCACGAAAATGCACATCACCTGGTGGCAACAACATGTCCCGGACGGCCCACGGCATGCTGAGCCACCGAATTGGAATCACTAACTAACCAAATCGTGGCCTAGCTCTAAGGCACCCAGGAACTAAGATTAAAAGCATTACCCAGCCTTGGCTGGACACATGAAAAAAGACCACTATGCCAACTTAGACGAGCTGCACAACCCTCCCGCCCAAGTAACTATAGGTCAGTGGTCAAAACAAATTTGTGCCTTAAGGGACATGTACAAAAAGGAAAATAAGTTAGTTGTAAATGGTGATGAAACAGTTTCATCTAGCTGATTCACCGAAGGCCATCGTTGTGCTATGCAATGTATGCAGTAATAACAATGTTATCTAAACGGTTCTTCTGAAACAGTCCATGTAAATAAAGAATGGACTTTGCACTGTTTTCTTCCTGACCTTGTGTCACCTTCCTAATTGTAATAAACAGCTGTGTAGTGTGCAAAAATCAGTGTCTTCACTCGGGGTTGCTCGTGTTCGATGTGCAAAATACAAAACCTCAGAAAACTCCATCAGCACAAAGGCCCACTAAGTGCATCAACAGGATTCCACACCTACGTTAACCGAACACCAATATGGCTGCTAACAGCCTGCTCATTACAGCTGCATAGGTTTACTATCATGATAAAACGCCGTAGTATATGACTTTTTGACTAAAGTCAATGTATTTTATGGATTATTCTAAATTTGTGTCCATGAAGAATTAAAGCACTGGAAAGTTCATTATTGACAAAAGTCCTATGTTCATTTCTCACTTCCATTTATTTGTACTCTCAATTATGAGCACACGATATTCTTGTGATATACACACATTTCCATGTATACATCTATCCATTTAGTATCGAACAAAGACATACTGAAATTTTCTTGACCGTTTTGACATAAACTCTTTGTTACTAATTCCACGGGGACCCATCCAATGAAAAGTACACTCGCTTTCCAATTATCCTCACGTCATAGTGCTACGTCAGTTCATCTCAGATTCGCCTTTTTCTACTTACTTTTCTGATAACTAATTCGTTATGCATAATTTTTCTTCCAGTTGTGGTACATACTAGAAAAATGCAAATTTTCGAGAGATATACTTCCTTTATCCTTTATTTTGACAAAACTATTACCAGATCATCTGATCTGTACAAGTTTCCAGAGCTCCAAGTTATTCTGGTCTTAGGATATACCACAATAGCGGGAACCATTTTCGTCTTTTTCTTGATCACATTGTTGTTTTAACTGAACACTTACCGCCAATCGCGGTGGCCATTTGACCGTTCCACGTGCACGCTGCATGCACGCTTTCGCAATACAGGCTACTCACTTTCTCCTCGTTAGCCGTGCTCTCCATCTTATGGGTATTGGGATGCAATGCCCTGGTTATCGCGTTGGTGTTACGTGAAGCATGACAGTGACGGATGGGTGGTCCACGCACAGTAGGAAAGACTAACGAACGCGTGCAATAAGGAAACAGCGCGGTAAGGTCTAACCAACCTTAGGCCACGAATTACTTAGATATCGTTATCACCCTCAGAATAATAATGTCTACGTAAACTGTACTGTTATTCGGCATCTCGGTACTTAAAAATATTCACTAATTCAGCTTGGTAACCTGCGGATTATTCCATTTCACAAGGGTTTTGCTTGGGCCTTATTTTTACCGCTTCATTTGATACTACCATAGTAGCATATCAATAAATAAAAGAATATCCATTTTTCTTTGAAATATAGGAACAGTTACTCTTACCTGGATCAAGTGGGGACGCACAGCCGTGCGTTCACGAAGGTCATATCTACGCGTGAAGGGCTCCTTTGCCAAAGCGTAATCCGACAGTGCGTCAATCGTATGTTATTCGTGCAACTCATGTGATTGGTTGTAGTAGTTGTCAACACATCAACGCGTTCTTCTCTCACAGCCTTGACTACCAACGAGGTGGCGGCGTGACCTTCGTTGGTGAAATGCTGGCCTTTGTTAATATTTGGGCGACCCAATGACCCATCATGTGCTAGAGGGGATGGCTAGTTGTTGTAGGCTGTCAAATGTTTATGGGTCCCTCGGTCGCACCTGTCGCATAGCACCGGTTCAGTGTTTTTGTCCGAATCCACATTTGAGTCAACCTTCCCCGCAGGCGCTGCATGCACCTTGACGAATGGGTTGCCAGTGTTCATTGTAAGCACACATGGCCTTGACTACTATACTGCGTTCCATTAGGATTGATTTCTTGTGCCCGATATCAGCAGAAGGATATTTATGACCTGCCCTGAAAACAGGCCCGGATGTGCTAGCTGTTCTTTTGCAACAACTTTTATAAGGCAACCATGTTTTTCTCACATAAGGTGCAGCCTCCGCACTTCTAATCTCCATCACTATTAGGAAAATCTGAAACTGTAGTTGTGTTCTAGCGAGTACTAGATTACGCATCCATTGAGGTGCACGTCACAAATTATTTTACACCTGCTGTACGGCAGATGCTCTCAGAAACGTCAATGTTCACTGTAGCTAATCTACTGGATGACGAGAACCAGGACGTATACGTCATAAACCAGAAGTGCCTTTCTACTAATGAGACCCATGCTCCATTCCGATTGTGGATAGTGCTAAATTCCACAAATTAGTGAGGAACCATGCAACATTGCCGGGTGATATTCCTCTGAGGCCGGTGTCAATCCTGATTCCTACTGGCGGGTTGTCAATTAGTAAACATCCTAAGGAACAGCCATCTACGACGAAGCATGGAGAATACAACGTCGGAGTGAGGACAATCAGTTCCCATCCAGTGACGGAACGGTTGTTATGGGTCTACTTCCTAAAAGGATAAAGTAAGCCTAAGTTACAATAGAAGTTTGCCTTTTTATGCAGAAAGAAGCCGAAAAACTTATCATCAGAAGAAGATACGCCGCTCAGAAGGTTTGGAAAAATACTTTGCACCATGTAGTAAGTGATATTAGGGAGAAATTATTTCTTAACGGTAGTTTCCCCTTCCACGAGCAGCAAAGTGGAAGGAAACGCCACGGAATATATGATCGTTCAGAAATCACCGTGGAGTAAGTCAATATAGTAATCGTTTTCTGACAACATTCTTCATCAAAACCAGTAAATACACTAAGTGTGCTTCACTCTTCCTCGCCGTGTAAGTCGTTCGGATTACTTTATCATGCTTCATTACTTAGACGCTGAAGAACGAGTGTGCACACATTGCTGGACGCGAGGCACACTGCAATCCTATAACAGGCCTTCCACATCCGTACACAGCACGTTATGTTTTATTAAATGTTCTCATTTTTCAAAGTCAGAACAACTCCAGCAACAAAACACCGCTGTCCGTTCAAAGTCCAACGTCCCGCTAAGACAAATTCAGACTGCTGCTTCACAAGGTAGGTAACCTGAAACTCGGTTTGCTCATGTCTATAACTAAGTAGGATCGGATGAATTACCAACAACAGATTACATGACTAAATTGCACAAGGTGGCCATGCAAACCCTGCACTATATAGAACAGCGTCTAGAGGCCATGGAATACAAGGTTTCACTTGGCGCTTCCTATTACGTCTTTCCATTGTCGACTTATGACGAGGTCAAAGATTTTGATCGAAACTTATGCAAGAAGTCCAACCGTAACAAACTGGTCATTCTCAAAGGACGCTTTGTTAGCGTCGCCCATTGATGATAACATCGGGGAATTGCATCCGATCACTGATGCCGAGGTTGCTGCGAAAACAAGTCACGCTGGAAGTCAACTATGCCGGTGCGCACAGTAAATTTGCGTTCAGGAGGACGGCTTTGCACGATTTCATTGTTGGTGTCTCTCCCATGTTTTTCAGTTTACTTAACAAAAGACTGGGTGCTTCAACAAAAAGCCCTCAGTGTAAAGGAAAAGTCTAGTATTTGTCGTACCATTAGAAACTGGCTGCAAGACACCGGACGCTATTTGAAACGACATGGCAAGAACGTACGTCAGTATAGCACCATTAATTCACCTCAATATTTTCACAGGATCAGAACCAAACAAACTGGAACATTGACGTTGATGCCTAGTAACCTGCCTGATGTACATACTTATCTACGATAATAAAGCTTGTAAATTAAAATTTCTACGGTCGTTCTCGCATTGTGGTAGGCGTCGGTTTCGTCGTTCTCAGGGTAATGTCGCGATCTGTTAACAGGAGGGACAATGAAGAAGGGCATTCATTAGGGAAAATGTGTTTTTTCATAATACAGATATATATTAAATAATCTAGTATTTCCACTATTATGTTTCTTGTAAAATCTAGCCAACATCTGTGCAATCTTTCAAGGCACGTGTTGCGGATCCTGTTATCCTAACATTAGCCCAACAGCGTTGGGTATGATGCTGCCAGTAGTTCATCGACGATCTGTGCCTGCTAGGCGGTGGAGTATGGGTTGGATCGGAGGAAGGGAGGGAATGTCGGCACTAGACACTCTTGGAGCCTTTTTAGTTGCTAGGGCTGCCGACAGTAAACTTGTGTAAGTGTAGCAGGCTTAATTGCCTGGGTTCTTGAAAGCCCCGGGCTGATCGTAGATAGGGTACTGATGCCGTTTTCATTAACGGAAGCAGAGGTTGATAGCACAAAGAGTAGTTGCTTACTGGAAAAATGAGCTTGGAAACGGATTTTGGTCAGGTCCAGGTCAACTGGCATGACGCGGTCTATTTGGAAATTTTCTGTTGGGGTTTTAAATAGCGGTCTGCGAGCCAGTGACCTGATCGGTTTTGTGAGAGCATGACGCACTGGTGACGCGAGGTATTTTCAGGCAACCGGACCACGTAGTTTTGGAGAAGCATCTTATCCGCTTTCATTCCAATTTTCTCAAGCGAGGTGGCATTGGCGATGATTTGCGGACTGCTTATGAGCTCTCTATCTATCGTCTTGTCGGGGAACTGGAACAGCGAAAGTAGTCGTTTAGTTGATATATTGTGCTTATCCGAATACAATAGCAATTAAAATGAGCATTTAGTATGATGAGCTTGAATAAAGACAACGGCTGGAGGTCAGGAATGTTGAGAGCAATGGCTTTTTGGCGTTTTCCCTGAGTTTATGAATTTGAGTTACGGTAGAATCCAAAAGGCGTCCAGCCATAGCTGGGCTTTCGTGGTTCGCCTGGTAAGTGTGTGTTTACAGTGCTATATATCCGGGAGATTCCTGACAGAATTTCATTCGTGGACTGAATCTGATTATATAGATGCGTCACATTTTGTTAATATTCGTAAATGTTGGTTTTCCTGGTTAGGTGCATCACTGGTATGTGTGTTGTTTTGTAAAAATTCCATGTGACTTTACTTATGACAAACGTTTGTTCACATTTTCTACAGTGACCGCTATCGTGGTGAGCCTTGCCCACTATTGGTTGGTTTCTTTGAATTTGATCAGTTCAATAATTCAAATAAACCAACCAACAAAACCTAGTAGTAGTTGGTTGGCATATCAAATCAATGGAGGGAATTTTCCGCGTTTAGCAGCTTCGAAGTTCACCTGTTTAAAATGTCTCAGAAGCAACCCCATCAAGGATTCGTGAGGCAAAGACACTACAGAACTCGGAAAAGCCAGTTTATTTACAACGGAATATGCATGTTTTCCTAGGAATGAAAGAAAATGTGCAATCTCCTTCTCAGAATCCAAGGATTTACGAGTTGAACACCAAATTCTGAAACTGTCGATATAGTCATCAACTTCACATGCACCACCTTGAGCATCCCAAGTTTCCAAATTACAGATAGCTATGATAGGAACCAACCGCTAAGCTAGGTGTGATGATCGAAAACCACCCAAGAGTTAGTACTATAGCAACAGACGTAGGACATGCTCCGTCCCGAACTAAGCTTGCTGAAAGGATGACAACGCCGGTTGAAATGTAAAGCAATTTGGGATTGCACACTACGCAATTGTTATTTTAGAGGCATTTATAAATGCAAAATGAAACCGACAATATTGACTGTAACAACCACTACAGTCTTCAAGTTAGAGGTATCTATGGGGTTGGCCCAACCAAGATATCAGATTTGCAAATTATTAATACATTTAACAACAAGAATTATTCTCAGTTAAATGTAAAAATATGCGTGCTGAAATGACGAGAACGCAAACTGAAGTGTTACGCAACGGAACTTGTAATCCTCCCAATTGTAATGTCTAATTTTCTTTTATTGTTCGTGTGGAGCGTGGGGTCCTTGATATGGGTTCATTATCGATTAAGTCTGTTGACTTGCTACTCCATCTTTTTATTGTCACAAACACTTCTACCTGACTTTATTATTTACTTCATGGTATTTACATCATTTTGCCTGCTAGCAAGCAGTTGAGTAGTAAGTTGGAAAATACGGCCTCCCTCTGTGTCCACAGTAATTTCGTTCAACAAAACGGTCATTGTCTGAAAAATCCCACAGAACACATTGAGAATAAACAAAGTGGCGAACAAGCTCGTTTTCAGTTATTCGTACTCATACCAATACATAACAATATATATGAATCACAAAATAAGAACGGAGAATGACAATCCAAATCTGTCTGTGCACGTGCGTGTGTGCATGTGAAATTGATCACAGTGTGGAATGTTCAAGTGGTTGCACATTTGTTCGGGACCATGACGTGGGCCACGGAAGCTTAAGTGCTTGCACAAACGGTCATTCCCAGGGAGTTTCGCATTTCTATTTTGGCTACTGATAAAAACGACGGCAGTGAAGTTGTGAATTTTCCCCGTGTCAGCCTAAAACTCGTCGGATTGTCTCCTTTAACTGAAAATCTAAAACTTCGATATTTACGAATCACTGCCACGAAGACGCAGCTGTCGACCCCGGAGTGAGTACACAAAGATGCTGGCGCATATCATCTATCCTGTTATTGGTATTTCCACGAAAATATGCTCGCTAATTGTGATAAACTGGGTCACTTGAATCAACCTGTGGACTCGAGTATAAACCCACTGTATCGGCAAATCAGTACATTGTGTGAAATTCCCACGCAGTTTCCTTTTTTCACTCACGTGACTCTAATCAGCTCGTTACCCGGTCCTTCCCATACAATCAAACCTACACGCCTTCCCTTACTTTCACATGGTGAACCGGTTACCTTGCCTTGGTTCACCTACCGTCCTCCTACGAGCGTACTTTTAAAGTAGACCAATTTTCCATTGCAGTTAATCCAGGGGCCTACGACCTTCAAGTCTTGCGCGCCATAGTTGCCCGACCTTGCGTGTCATGCTGGCATCCGTTCTTTATTCGCTTTCTCACTCGCACCGCATGAATGACCTTAGTACTTTCCTTCCATGCTGGAGATCACGCCACGCCTGCGTGAGGGTTTAGGTCAAGCTTGAGTGTGATTCTTCTGGTTCTTGCCTGATACAATTCATGGTCACACCTGTCCCTCCATCTCATGTACGCTTGCCACTCTTCCTCTGATTGGCCAATTGTTCTTCGTATAAAAGATGGATTTCACCCTATTTCAGGGACTCGGTCCCGTATTGCTCGGCATACTTTCCCCGACAGACTCTTCCGACGATCTGAAGTATATTCACGGAACTTTGTGACTGGATTGCCCCACAAATTGAGGTATGTTGATTGCGATTCCAATGATTGCTCTCTGAAGTACACTAGCCTTATTTGATTTGGGTTTCGGGTTCGTGTTCTACGAGTCACTCATTCACTGGACAGCGGTTCAGTTACATCCACTTTAACACCGCTAACAGAAACTTTCTCTTGTTACAGTTTTGTGCGACAGCCTTGTGCTATTCAATACCAGACAGTTACATGTAAATGAAGGTTTTATTTAGTTTTCTGATTGTCAGAATTGTAAAGCGAGTATTCGCAAATGCTTGTGGATTTTGTCCATTGGAACCGAAAAGCTTAGAATTAGTTCCGGTGGACTAGTCATTTGTTGTGATCATTGGTCACTGGTAGTCAGATTTTGTCAGCTTCTTTTGACTAATTGTCCTCATCAATACATATGTTGCACCCGATACTTACTCTGGTGATACCGGACAGTTCAATGATAACATTCCCAACTAGCTAATTACGTCCTGATCTGTTGTTGAGCCCCTGTGAACTTTGTATTAGATAACTATCCAAAGATGCCCCCCAGTTAATACTTCAGATCGTAATGGTATTGCAGCGGCTCTTCGGAGACAACGAACTATAAAATGCAACTGCGAGCCTTGAGCTTGGGTACGAATCGTTTATAAATAGGCATCTGTAGTTAACTCTGCTATCGGAATGATAGCTACTCCTCAGGAGCTCTTCCAATTCCAGCCTCAGGTTCTCCATTGACTTTGGGTAATCTTACATCTTAACTCGAATCAATCTTTTCAGTCACATGAAGCGGCTTACAGTCAGGTTGATCTGCGCTTCAAAGTAGTTACCTACATTCGAAGCAGATAGGTGCTTCAGAAGTATTAGCTGACATAAGGGTGATTATCATCCAGTAAGGTACGTAACTGATTTAGCGCGCAAGGTTAACGAGACGAACGGCGTACGGACGCAGTTGATAACTACAGCCATGAATCAAATGATGCTTCACTAGTAGTCAGAAAACCAAAGTCGAGTCACAGAGATGTTTAAGCAAAACTGCTGAGCAAAGAGTACAGAGCGAGAAACGATCAGAAGGAACTCAAAGGGGCGTGTCATATTGGCTATTGACCCGGGAACAGCTTGGTTCGGAGTGATAAAGAAAAGTTCATACATGGGTGACATGAAGATGATGAATGCCAGAAGTGAATGCAGTGTCACTACTCTGGTCAAGGAAGCGTTAACCAGTCTCTTTGATAGGTTAGAAATTCAGGTTAGCTTCAGTTCTTTCAATCGACTGGTTGTTTTATTCAACCTAGCGCCATCCTGCAATGGCTCATCACCATTTCTTTCTAACTGGTTCTGGAAACTTGGTGCTTTTGGGCTCGGACGCTCCAGTCTTTAGCTCGTTTGGCTCCCCTTCCTCCGTCAGCTCAACAGAAAAACTAATACCCTTATCAAGTCCATCAACGCCTTCCGTTTCTCTCATTTCATTCGTTGAACCGAAACCGTATTCACTGAGATCGCTCGCGCATTTAGGCTTTTTCTAAATTTCATTGCAAAATAAACTCTTTTATCAACTCTACGTTACCCCTTTGTCGCTCCTGACCTACAGTGTGACTGAATGAATGATTTTTTCACTGTTGAATTTTGTCCCATTCATCTTAACAAACTTTTATCTTTGAGTATTACTTCGGTGAAAACAGTCAAGCGATGAAAGAAAACTCCGTGTTCAACAATCTGCTGAGTTAATTTCGGTTTTCTCTCGTCTCTGCAGTATTTTTCAGATAGTTTTAGCACTATCTGTCGAAAAGCAATTGATTCGTGACGATGATACAACCTGGATTTTCCATAGGAGTGTGGAGAGGAGAGACCATTCTTATGGCTCCGTCTACATGCACTGCAATGGTTTTGGTATGCCTCGCCTAATTTTCTGACAACCGTTGTCCGTGTTTTTACTGAAAGACAGTGCACTGCGACAGCTCTGCACGCCCGGCTTAAGACAGAATGTTTTTACCACAGAACTGCGGACAATAAGCGAGTCGTAGTACATTTATGCACACAAACCCACATGCTTGACGACACGTCTTCTTCTAATGCCATTATCATTTTCGTACCGCAACTGCTATTTTCTTCTCTCATTGTATGACATTTTGTTCAAGAGCAACCTACAACATCAAAAATTTTAGTTTCGAAGACTCGTCTTCCTCAGTCTTCTAGGGGGCAGGGGGTTAGTGTGATACTACATTCATTTCTAGAAATCACCGTCATCTCTTTTGCTATCCTGGGTATAAACCTCGCTTTACCACTCCGAATCAAGATATTGGTGCTTCGGGCGCAAGCGAGATACACTTTTGTGGGTCATTCCTGACCACTTCTTGATCTGTACTCTTTCGCTCTACAGGTTCTGCCCTCTGATTACTAGCAATGCATCATTCGATTTGTGATTATAGTTATCGGGAACGTCCGTAGCCCGTTCGTCTTATCAACTCAATACGTTATATAGGTAGCGTAAGGATATTTTTTCATTCGTCGGCACAACGACAATATTCAGAAAGAATTCATCCAGTTTCGACAGTAATAATACTGAAGAATCATCTGTATTTTTCGTGGTCGATAGCCCACCTTGTGAACCGAAATCAAACTGTGTAGTAAATTTTACAGTTCGGTTGTCGTAACACCGAGATTTTCCAGCTTTCCCGGCCCCCTCCCCAGGTTTTGGGATGAAATATTGAACTTAGTACTTGGTGTACAGACTGTGCATATGTACAACCGAATCTGCATATATGATTACCAACGTGCAGGTTTTTAATGCACATTCGCAGACTAGATTGTGTGCGCAACTAATATCGTTACTTGTTCCGACTAAATATCAGCGTGTCCATTTCTGCTCAACATAAATATATAGTTAAATGTTGACTCTTGACTCTTGAGCCAATTAGAAACGACAGAACAGCAATCAAACCACATTTGATTTCAAGGTCATTCTCTCGGTTTAGACAGCCCTCACTGATAATTGTTTTGCTTTGTGAACAAACAATACACTTTTAAGGTCAAACAAATCACCAATTAAAACTGTCACAGATCAGGTTGAAATTCGAACTTCCACCAACATTTGACAGAGATGCTCAAACAAATCAAACCAGTCTACCGTCTTCAGCCAGTCTCATTATTAGTAGGATGGTGTGCTGGTTGTGTGCCGGAGCACCGTTCTGTCCACTGAGTTTCCGTTCATCTGTTGGAAGAGATTCACATCAGCTCACATGTTCCAAAGCAAAGCAGCAGCAAATAAAACGTTGGCATCCGGATTGTCATTACATTGATTATGACCAGCATCATTCCCAATCATATTCGGGCACAATCTGTGAGAGGATAACGTTCTATGAGGATGATGAGCGCGGTAATGTGCGCATTTCACGCATGAAAACGCGAACGTATCGACGAAAGGCGATGAAACCACAGCCCTATCCTTATGATGAATGATTGACCAACTACACACAATCAATCGTCCTGGCTGTGCAACCCAGTGCGGATTTGATTTTTCAATGAAAGCTTTGTTTTTCTGAGAAAATATAATGATATATATTTATGAATAGTTCTTTTGTTTTAAATACTTTAGTCGATGATAACACCAAAAAAGAATAATAGAGCTGGACGGCTGTCCACTTCAGAACACGCTTTGTAAGTAGTCGTGCGGCAAAATACTAACAAAATTCATTTAGACAAAACGAAAGAGATCATGTGTTGATCACTTTGTACGATAGCGTATTGTATTTCGTATAAGCTATAAAGTGTCTCGTTTCTGTTTCGGTACGACCATACGCGGGTAAATCGCAAAGTGGCGCGATGACACAATAGTGAAGTGCGAGTGGGAAACGAATGCTAAGTTCACCCAAGCCGCGCAAACTGACCAAAGTGAAACAGGTTTTATTCATTTTGTTAAGTCAGATGAGGTAGGTCCCCTTGGACACGCTATTTGAGTTCCACATCTGAAGCAATCACACCGACCTCACTAATCAACCATAAACTGACTGGTATGAAGCAGATGTGGGCCAGTATTAGTTCACTTCATCAGATTAGGAACGCTTTTTCCACAAGCCACATTCGTTGCCAGTTGACCTCGGGGCTCGAATGTTGGAGGGAACACAACTAGTCGCATTTTGGTCAATCAAGTTACCGTTGTACTGTTTGTGGTCTGCGCCCGGGAGGAGCCCCGGGACTTTACGCTTTGTCAGCTCAAGAAAAAGCATGCAATCAAACAAACCGTAAAATAGCCCAGATAAGACAACATGTAGAACTGTAGTGAAAACCCGTCCGGGATGGTTGGCGTCGGAAACGTTCATTTTCTTCTAATAACTGAGACTATCAAAAACACTCTGTTGAGGGTAAGTACACTGATGTGCGGTAGCAACAGGAAAACCCATTCTCGTAAGTACGGGTGCAGAGCCCTAGTAGTTTTTGTCGTCGCAAATGCACATTGCATGCATCAGAAAGCTGGTCATTTCAAACCGATAGTACGATCTTATTCGAGGTCCCTTATCATTATAGGTCACATGTGTAGCGAATAACGCTTAGGAATTTTCTGTTTCATTAAATTGTACCTTCAGCAGATAAAACTGAAAAAACTGTGAATTAGCTAGGAAATCAAAAAGTATACAGCATGAAAATAGAAACATTGCGTGTCAAAAGTTTATCTTTCCGTGTTCAAACGCATTTTATGAATACAGTCACTTAATTATCACCCGAAATAATTACGGCATCTTCTACGGTGATAAGTGTGGTTCGATTAGAAGAGAATTCGGACGGATGCATTAGAAACGGAATTTTGTGGGCTATCCTCTCCTCGTACGTACCAATGCAGTATGCAAGCACCAGCGCTCTTCCACCAGGGTGGAGGGGTTTTGCGCGTTTGGTCTGAAATCAGAAAAACAAAAACCTCATGAGCTTAACTCTAAGTAAGTGTACCAGCGATTCCCTCGCCTTTACGTTAGTCGAACGCCACTTTGACTACCTGCAACGTGAGCACTGCACCAGTATGAAGGTCAAACAAATGCGGTATCCGTCAGAAGTTGAATTGGTGATGGGCTGATTGCCCTATCTGTGAGTTGGTTTTTAGTGTTCGATTGATCTATTTGCTAGAATCCGTCGGATTCAATGAGATTTGAGCTCCCGCCTGAATACCACACCCGCTTTCGTATTAAGTGCATTTCACTAGCTGTGTCAAAAGGTCACGACGAGGGTGTAACACCACTACTACTACTACTACGACTAACACGACCGCTATCATTCTGACACGTCCCATTTTTTCAACTGCTGTTCTTTTCATAAGCGAGGGTGTTTTACTTCCACTTTTGTGAGGATTAGATGAAACGATTGCTCCTCAAAATAAAATTCATCTCCCTGTTACGCTGAATTTGCAGTAGTATATTTTTTATCCCTTGGATTTCCGTGGCTCTCAAGTGTTCGGTCACGTATTCTACGTGATTTGGAAACTTTTACCCCCAAGGACAAAGTAAGTTCGAAGCGGGTATAAATTCAAAGCCGGTTAGTGTAAATGAGCGCTGTGGAAAAAAATAGAAACAGACGTTATTTGTGTGTGAGTATTAGGATATTTGATTTGATGATAAAATGACTCATCACATAACAAAAGAACTTAACTCAATGACGAAATAGGTTGTGTTACTGCATCGTGAGTCATCAAATAAAGAAATGTCAAAATTTGGGAGCCCCCGGGAGGATAACTCACAGCTGTATATGCAGTTGATGAAAGCACGCAATAAGTAAGAGATCCGTTTTGTTTGAAAATAAGTAAGCAAGTGCCGAAACGAGAAAGCGCAGACTGTATATGCAATCAGTCCGATCAAGCAAGACCGTCCGGTGCGTGGTGAAATGTCGGTGAATTGGTTCTGTCAGATGTAGTGCGAGTGCACACACGTGAGTGGGACGGCTAATGAACATGGACCAATAAGCAATCAGGAAGTAGAACTAGATCAATTCCGCTGTCGACCGGAATACTCACATTGAACACCTGTTTTGAGTAGATATTGTGTTCGCAAACTGTTCAATGGACTCACGCAGTTTCTCATAACAGTTTACCACAATATCCGGGATAATTGGTTCAACAGACAAGAAACGAACAATTGTTGGACGTATTTGTGAAAGTATGTTTCGAGGACTATGTGAACAGCAACCTACAGGGAGCGATTACTTTGTTTATTTCCAGTGGCAGATTCAATTCCGGTTATTACGTAACATTTAAGCATGCGATCATCGAACAGCTGATTAGGCTTTTGTAGCACTGGAATCCCAGGTAGATTACTATCTTACAGATTCAACGCCATGGGAGAATGTATTGACAGTCAACCCAAGAGGCCCAGTGCTGCATATATATATATATATATATATATATATATATATATATATATATATATATATATATATAATACTGTAAATGACGTTTAGTGATGATGGAAAATATATACAGTGATTTTACGGCGTCACAATGATGGGTGAATCTTTGATACTGAATGAGAAAATATTCTGTGGCAAATTGAAGCACCAAATAGGCGACGTTTCAAAATTTGTTCTTGCGTCTGATAACGGGAAAAAATCGCCGAACATTTATTATCTTCCGTTCGGTCTTTTGAGACAATCTTACCGCAGTGACAGATTGAACGGACAAAATTTGGTAGGTAGAAGAAGCAAAATATACGCAAATAATTATAGACAGAGGAAGATAACAAAACATTTTGTAGCGTGTTATGAGCTGCACAATTCAGTCTCTGTGGTTGGTCACTTAGACAACACGGTGTCTAGATGGGAGTGATAAGCAATTCCGTGAATCTAATTCCATGGGATTTGTGAGAAGAAAGTGATTGATTCCCGCAAATACATCGTACGGAGGACATATCTATTTCAAACTCGCTCAGCTGTTATCGATCTCAGCCTGAATATAGCTTTTTCACTGGACTGGAGAAAGGGGTAACGGACGTCAACTCGTACAACTGTGTTAAGATAAACTGCGTATAGTTCACAAACCAGGTAAACGAACTTTGTTCAGTCAAATTATCCGATCCCTCTAAAACGACAAATCTACTAATCACATTCATACGAGCTATTTACTAAGCAATAAGCTATAGACCAGTCAATGGTTGTCACGCCACGCAGGTCCCAGACACCCGCTTGCCATCTTTTAGCAAAGCCCGCATCGATGGCGTGAATCACAGTGATCGAAGCAGTGCTAGTAAGTATGGAGGAGACAAATGTATAGGAGCGGTTGAACTTCTCAAATTCGTTCTCATCTGCTGGTGATAGACAATTCTACATTCATCCGGAACAACAAAGTGCATGATCTGCTGATGTTTTGTGGTTATTTACTCCAAGCCTGAAGGCCACAATTGTTGGTTTTCCATGTGAGTATAGTGAAAACTGTTATGGCGAAGAAAAGAGAGGCACATGAATTCGACCGCATCAAACAAACGAAACATTAGTAAAAAAAGATGCGTGTCTATCTAATGAACAGCCGCGACAGACAGACCGGATTATATTGAACACCAAGCGCATTGGAGCAGAATCCTCGTAAACAGAAAGCGGGTTCAGATTATTTGTTTCTTATCAAGTGTGCCAATCGAACGAACGGATCCCGAAGGGGGTGTAGAACAAAAGTCTCGGTGTTCGTAAGCAAGTGGCTGACCGTGGTCGGAATGAACAAATAACATCAGGATCAATCCTGGTGGAATGCGTGCGTGGGAACAGACTAATTTGATTCATCTAGTTTGGTCAATACGACTGTCTGTCAGATCCTGCTTTCTCATTAAAACAGCGCACTGGTTAATTGCACCTATAAGTATAACCTGTTATTCCATTTAAATCATTATGAGCGTGCAAAAAGGTAGAACCCATTTCCAAAATCACAGTTTGATTCATTGAAAGTCATTTCGTCACTTGGTCAATGCTGACCTTCCCTGGATGTGGACAAACGAGAGCAGCTGGTACGATCGATCTGTATTATTTATCCGATCTATTGTTATGGCCTCGCAGATTAGCTACAGCTTATCGCATCTTTTTCAAGTCTTGAATGACAACTACTGGCCCCATCTGACCGGCGGTGATCAAACGGCTTTCATTGTGCAGTTTGAACTGTAAAGTACCCAATTTGATTCTCGTCATCGTCGGTCACTTCCCCATTCAGCAGCGCTTGATTGACTACAGCCTCTTTCCAGAAATATTGTACACTGTGCATTGTACATTACTGAAGGAATTAAGAAACATTATAATTACTTGTATCTGAAGTATGAAATGTTCGGGACTGATATCCCAAGTTTGACATCATGAACGGAACGCACCGAAGGTCACGTTTGTTGACTGGACAGATAGGTAAAATGGCTGAGCAGTCAGCTGCGTTCCACCGGCAAGCCTTTTTTGAGAAATCAATTCCGAAGGATCCATTCCATAAATACCTAACGGCTGAGAATGACCACGCACGGATACAAAACATCGCGCAAGGGAAGAGTAACCACAGAAAACGCTGCAGTTGAGCGTACACAGCATCGGGGCCACAATGGCCTTCAATCGTAGGACCGAATTTTACTGAAGCTGGTGACTTTTAATAACTGAATAACTTTATGACTTGCGAAGACTTACGAGAAATTTGTAAATTAACATAGAACTGATTTTCGGAATCAATCTTTTAGTCTATTTCGTTTTAGGTGAGAATGCAATAAACACGTCTAAACGTGAAAAGAGAAGTCAGAAACAGTCAAGACAGTGCATCCTGGATTAGTCGGCTGCATCCACACCCTTGCGTGCTTCAGCCAATGGGATTTTGAAATGGTCAGTAAAATGACTGATAAAATTGATACAGTACTGCAATGAATGATATGTGATAGAAGCGAACTATGCCGTTCACATTTCATGTGAAGCTTTGCAATTTCAAGTGAAATCCCAATAGCATCGCTCTCCAAACACAGGTATGTGATTGGCTTGAAAGTGATCACTTGTCACCTGCCCCGTGATCACCCAAATCACGATTACAACTGGTGAGTTGAATTCTCGTTGGTACGTCTAACAGTACGTGCTACTGCCTACGGGGTGGGAAGAGGTGTGCATGAGTCAGCTGCATGATTGAAGAGCAAAGGACCAGGGGAAATTTGAGACAGTCACCAAAGCGACGGCGTTGGTCGACCTGGAGTCGCGTGTGTGTGTGTGTGTGTGTGTGTATTTGTGTGTACAGCCTACGAAAAGTGGGCCAATCGACGCACGTGACTATGTTGCGTTCTGTATGGAGCCTAGTCGCTCGTGAAATGTTCAGTTCATTTTAACAAAGATGAGTTTGACAACGAGACGCACAATGTATACACCCGATACTGAGTCTCGTGTCCTAAACGCGTATGGAGCTGGGGCATTTGGTATTTGACAGCTGAAGCATCCGGCGTCCGGTGGAAACTGCAATGACCACCATTCATGAAATCTCGATTGTTGGTAGCAGAAGGACGTCAAATGAACCGAATTTTAACGGACGACTGACATTGTTAGTGATAAGTTTCTGATCTAACCCAGATGAGAAACAGCACACAAGCACACGGGAGTCTAGTGTATTCGAATGAATCAAAAGTGCATGCATCACTTGTTAAACCACAGAACAAAGCACGCCGGAGTTCAAACGCCAACAGGACTATCCTTTCCCATTCTGTTTGGCGTTTTAACAATTAGATTACATCCGCAGCCGGTAAGTATCAAAGCTTCCATGACAAATCAGTTACGAATGATTTATGGACATCGCTATTTCAAAGCTTTCCCAGATTTTTGCCATTGATATTAGACAATGGGGATTAATTTTCCGTGGTCTCATTTCAGTCTCTATCGGCAATGCCCGTAGTACTTTAATCACTAACAGCTAGCCATCATTTTCGACCACGAAAGAAAATACAAACCGGCCATTTAGTCATACTTTGTTATTCTCATCTAGCGTATAGAAATACGTAGATGTTGAATGAGGCGACGAACGGTGTATTGCAATTATAAACAAAGAACTACGACAAATATTTCGTGTTGATCATCAAATAGAGTTTGATCCCCTAATATGCTCAATTATAAAAAACTATTGCTCAATTTTGGAAGTCAATCTTTGTTACAATTCAGTCGTTTAGTTAATATTATGGCGATGGGCGCGGGGTGTGCTGTGCTGCGTTCAGCCAGTTCGTATGCGTGATGTTAAACTTGGTGCTCGTGCCTATTTTCTCCTACTCCTATTGACTAATATACCCTTCGGTATTTCCGACGATTACATGCGCATGCTACCGTCTCACTTCGGCATTGATAAATTGTTTCATCACACGTCGTATCATTTCACTCAGGTTCAAGGGCACGCGAATACGGTGCAAGTCTGAGGATGTTCGCTCTCTCGATTGCCGAGAAATCCTCTAATTTGAAATGACAAGGCGCATGGTCACAGATACTGACAAAATGACTTTTCCGTATGATCCAAATAATGATCCACAAGAGCATTCAGTTAATGTAGACACGTTGCTGTGGTGTACGATCCTATTTTGTTAGTCCGATCAACTAGGCCGACGGTATTCACTGCACTCATCATGTACGGATTCTTACCCCGGGCCGCTTGCCACTGACATTGGAGCCCTTGTTCCCCTTGGAGACGAATCTAAGTTTCCCGAACAGCGCAGAATAAAGTTGATCTCGTCCGTCCATATGATCTCATGATCTCGTGCCTCGTACCACCGTGGCTGTTCCACACATTTATGTTAGTGATTACTCGAATTTTGCAAACACACCTTTTCCTCTTCTGCTTGATTCCATTATCTGCCTCGGAGAGCAGCGCGCTGAGGAAGCCCCTCGATGGGCACGCGTACCAATATCGCAGCCACCTTATTCTCTTTACATTCAGTACTTGATCCACAGACTGACCTCTGGTTCCCAACACCTCACGTCTAATCTCAGCATTGATGATATGGTGTTCCCACCATACTCGAGCAATGCTACGGAGACACCGCTGCTCGAACACCAATGGTCTTTGCCTATCTTCACCTCTTAATGGCCATGTTCCTGAACCCTATAAATAAACGGACCTAACCACCGCATTGTACGCTCGACCCTTAACAAATAATCAAATGTCACACCAGCGCCACAGATGACGGAGGTTGGCAAAAGCCAAATGCGTCTTCTGCATACGCGACAAAACTTCATCCATTATCTGTTCAGGTAACAAAACCTATCCACTTCAGCTAGAACTTCCTCTGCCAACACAAGATTTGGTGTAGCGCTAATCCAGTCCTGCAACAGCACTTAACACTTTGAAGGTGCAAAACGCATCCCCAACATTCTTACGCTGCTGTGAAGGCTATCTAAGAAAGCTTGTGACTTACTTGGTTCTTCACTCAGAGGAACAATATCGTCCGCGTATCCCAGGTCAGACAGTTTACTGTCTGGACAAAGATTGATACCGCTATTCTCACACAAGAACAGGGCTACTCCAAGAATCAACTCAACTACAAATTTGAAGAGGAAGGATGAAACAGCGAAACCCTGACGAACACCATTTTCCGTGGTGAACTCCAGTGGAAGATCGTCGTAAGCACGAACCCAACTTCGGTTGTTCCCATACAAGTACTGGAAAAGAGGAATAAATTTCTCTAGCACACCCTTCAATGACAGGCAGCGCCAGAGGACTCTGTGGTCGACTAAATCGAAAGCCGATTTCAGATCAAGAAAGACAGATTGTGAGCTTACCGAACATGTTTTTGTGCTCTAAGATTAGTCGAAAAGTAGAGATATGGTAGATACAACCACGACCGAATCTGAAACCGGCTTCATTCTCACCCGCACACACTTCGCGCGCGCTGGATAATCGGTGGAGAATAATCCCCGTGAGCAGTTTATACCCAATACCTACCAACCTAATTCCTCTGTGGTTTTCACAAGAGGATCTGTCAACTTCGTTTCTAAATTGACACAACCACCGATTCACACCGTTCCATGGGAACCTGCTCACTATCCCAGATTACCCGAAGGAGTTTCGTTAACTCCGAACTCAAAGTTTCGCCTCCATGTTTGGAAAAAAATGGAGACAACCGATTCAGACCATCAGCTTTGTAACTTTTCAAATAACCTATTTATGTCACGCAATTACTTGCGAGTAGTGTGGGATTGTTTAATTTTCGTTTGATTGACTGTCCTCTTGGACTCCACGTTTCACGCGCAAACCTCAGGTCATCCGACCAACCTGCACTCGGAAGCACCAGACTCGAGTTTCGCTCTTGTTAGAGCTCATCAGTGGTGCATATCCTCCGCCACACCCAGGGTTTGAACCCGGGCCCTCCCATCTCGAAGGCGTGTGTGTTACCACTGAGCCACCCCGCTCCCGTTCGAGCTGATCCGAATCACCAAGTTAAGCTTGTATAGATGTCGACCTCTATGACAGCCAGAAATGCCCGACAGCTTTCAAATGGAGACACGGTTCCGGACCTAGTTAACTCCAAGCGAATGCCTCCCACCAATCAGGTCTTCTCCACAGGATGAGGGCAACGGACCCACATTTTTAAACCTGCTTCGCGTTTTTGGTACATATGTCACGCAATTACTTGCGAGTAGTGTGGGATTGTTTAATTTTCGTTTGATTGACTGTCCTCTTGGACTCCACGTTTCACGCGCAAACCTCAGGTCATCCGACCAACCTGCACTCGGAAGCACCAGACTCGAGTTTCGCTCTTGTTAGAGCTCATCAGTGGTGCATATCCTCCGCCACACCCAGGGTTTGAACCCGGGCCCTCCCATCTCGAAGGCGTGTGTGTTACCACTGAGCCACCCCGCTCCCGTTCGAGCTGATCCGAATCACCAAGTTAAGCTTGTATAGATGTCGACCTCTATGACAGCCAGAAATGCCCGACAGCTTTCAAATGGAGACACGGTTCCGGACCTAGTTAACTCCAAGCGAATGCCTCCCACCAATCAGGTCTTCTCCACAGGATGAGGGCAACGGACCCACATTTTTAAACCTGCTTCGCGTTTTTGGTACATATGTCACGCAATTACTTGCGAGTAGTGTGGGATTGTTTAATTTTCGTTTGATTGACTGTCCTCTTGGACTCCACGTTTCACGCGCAAACCTCAGGTCATCCGACCAACCTGCACTCGGAAGCACCAGACTCGAGTTTCGCTCTTGTTAGAGCTCATCAGTGGTGCATATCCTCCGCCACACCCAGGGTTTGAACCCGGGCCCTCCCATCTCGAAGGCGTGTGTGTTACCACTGAGCCACCCCGCTCCCGTTCGAGCTGATCCGAATCACCAAGTTAAGCTTGTATAGATGTCGACCTCTATGACAGCCAGAAATGCCCGACAGCTTTCAAATGGAGACACGGTTCCGGACCTAGTTAACTCCAAGCGAATGCCTCCCACCAATCAGGTCTTCTCCACAGGATGAGGGCAACGGACCCACATTTTTAAACCTGCTTCGCGTTTTTGGTACATATGTCACGCAATTACTTGCGAGTAGTGTGGGATTGTTTAATTTTCGTTTGATTGACTGTCCTCTTGGACTCCACGTTTCACGCGCAAACCTCAGGTCATCCGACCAACCTGCACTCGGAAGCACCAGACTCGAGTTTCGCTCTTGTTAGAGCTCATCAGTGGTGCATATCCTCCGCCACACCCAGGGTTTGAACCCGGGCCCTCCCATCTCGAAGGCGTGTGTGTTACCACTGAGCCACCCCGCTCCCGTTCGAGCTGATCCGAATCACCAAGTTAAGCTTGTATAGATGTCGACCTCTATGACAGCCAGAAATGCCCGACAGCTTTCAAATGGAGACACGGTTCCGGACCTAGTTAACTCCAAGCGAATGCCTCCCACCAATCAGGTCTTCTCCACAGGATGAGGGCAACGGACCCACATTTTTAAACCTGCTTCGCGTTTTTGGTACATATGTCACGCAATTACTTGCGAGTAGTGTGGGATTGTTTAATTTTCGTTTGATTGACTGTCCTCTTGGACTCCACGTTTCACGCGCAAACCTCAGGTCATCCGACCAACCTGCACTCGGAAGCACCAGACTCGAGTTTCGCTCTTGTTAGAGCTCATCAGTGGTGCATATCCTCCGCCACACCCAGGGTTTGAACCCGGGCCCTCCCATCTCGAAGGCGTGTGTGTTACCACTGAGCCACCCCGCTCCCGTTCGAGCTGATCCGAATCACCAAGTTAAGCTTGTATAGATGTCGACCTCTATGACAGCCAGAAATGCCCGACAGCTTTCAAATGGAGACACGGTTCCGGACCTAGTTAACTCCAAGCGAATGCCTCCCACCAATCAGGTCTTCTCCACAGGATGAGGGCAACGGACCCACATTTTTAAACCTGCTTCGCGTTTTTGGTACATATGTCACGCAATTACTTGCGAGTAGTGAGGGATTGTTTAATTTTCGTTTGATTGACTGTCCTCTTGGACTCCACGTTTCACGCGCAAACCTCAGGTCATCCGACCAACCTGCACTCGGAAGCACCAGACTCGAGTTTCGCTCTTGTTAGAGCTCATCAGTGGTGCATATCCTCCGCCACACCCAGGGTTTGAACCCGGGCCCTCCCATCTCGAAGGCGTGTGTGTTACCACTGAGCCACCCCGCTCCCGTTCGAGCTGATCCGAATCACCAAGTTAAGCTTGTATAGATGTCGACCTCTATGACAGCCAGAAATGCCCGACAGCTTTCAAATGGAGACACGGTTCCGGACCTAGTTAACTCCAAGCGAATGCCTCCCACCAATCAGGTCTTCTCCACAGGATGAGGGCAACGGACCCACATTTTTAAACCTGCTTCGCGTTTTTGGTACATATGTCACGCAATTACTTGCGAGTAGTGTGGGATTGTTTAATTTTCGTTTGATTGACTGTCCTCTTGGACTCCACGTTTCACGCGCAAACCTCAGGTCATCCGACCAACCTGCACTCGGAAGCACCAGACTCGAGTTTCGCTCTTGTTAGAGCTCATCAGTGGTGCATATCCTCCGCCACACCCAGGGTTTGAACCCGGGCCCTCCCATCTCGAAGGCGTGTGTGTTACCACTGAGCCACCCCGCTCCCGTTCGAGCTGATCCGAATCACCAAGTTAAGCTTGTATAGATGTCGACCTCTATGACAGCCAGAAATGCCCGACAGCTTTCAAATGGAGACACGGTTCCGGACCTAGTTAACTCCAAGCGAATGCCTCCCACCAATCAGGTCTTCTCCACAGGATGAGGGCAACGGACCCACATTTTTAAACCTGCTTCGCGTTTTTGGTACATATGTCACGCAATTACTTGCGAGTAGTGTGGGATTGTTTAATTTTCGTTTGATTGACTGTCCTCTTGGACTCCACGTTTCACGCGCAAACCTCAGGTCATCCGACCAACCTGCACTCGGAAGCACCAGACTCGAGTTTCGCTCTTGTTAGAGCTCATCAGTGGTGCATATCCTCCGCCACACCCAGGGTTTGAACCCGGGCCCTCCCATCTCGAAGGCGTGTGTGTTACCACTGAGCCACCCCGCTCCCGTTCGAGCTGATCCGAATCACCAAGTTAAGCTTGTATAGATGTCGACCTCTATGACAGCCAGAAATGCCCGACAGCTTTCAAATGGAGACACGGTTCCGGACCTAGTTAACTCCAAGCGAATGCCTCCCACCAATCAGGTCTTCTCCACAGGATGAGGGCAACGGACCCACATTTTTAAACCTGCTTCGCGTTTTTGGTACATATGTCACGCAATTACTTGCGAGTAGTGTGGGATTGTTTAATTTTCGTTTGATTGACTGTCCTCTTGGACTCCACGTTTCACGCGCAAACCTCAGGTCATCCGACCAACCTGCACTCGGAAGCACCAGACTCGAGTTTCGCTCTTGTTAGAGCTCATCAGTGGTGCATATCCTCCGCCACACCCAGGGTTTGAACCCGGGCCCTCCCATCTCGAAGGCGTGTGTGTTACCACTGAGCCACCCCGCTCCCGTTCGAGCTGATCCGAATCACCAAGTTAAGCTTGTATAGATGTCGACCTCTATGACAGCCAGAAATGCCCGACAGCTTTCAAATGGAGACACGGTTCCGGACCTAGTTAACTCCAAGCGAATGCCTCCCACCAATCAGGTCTTCTCCACAGGATGAGGGCAACGGACCCACATTTTTAAACCTGCTTCGCGTTTTTGGTACATATGTCACGCAATTACTTGCGAGTAGTGTGGGATTGTTTAATTTTCGTTTGATTGACTGTCCTCTTGGACTCCACGTTTCACGCGCAAACCTCAGGTCATCCGACCAACCTGCACTCGGAAGCACCAGACTCGAGTTTCGCTCTTGTTAGAGCTCATCAGTGGTGCATATCCTCCGCCACACCCAGGGTTTGAACCCGGGCCCTCCCATCTCGAAGGCGTGTGTGTTACCACTGAGCCACCCCGCTCCCGTTCGAGCTGATCCGAATCACCAAGTTAAGCTTGTATAGATGTCGACCTCTATGACAGCCAGAAATGCCCGACAGCTTTCAAATGGAGACACGGTTCCGGACCTAGTTAACTCCAAGCGAATGCCTCCCACCAATCAGGTCTTCTCCACAGGATGAGGGCAACGGACCCACATTTTTAAACCTGCTTCGCGTTTTTGGTACATATGTCACGCAATTACTTGCGAGTAGTGTGGGATTGTTTAATTTTCGTTTGATTGACTGTCCTCTTGGACTCCACGTTTCACGCGCAAACCTCAGGTCATCCGACCAACCTGCACTCGGAAGCACCAGACTCGAGTTTCGCTCTTGTTAGAGCTCATCAGTGGTGCATATCCTCCGCCACACCCAGGGTTTGAACCCGGGCCCTCCCATCTCGAAGGCGTGTGTGTTACCACTGAGCCACCCCGCTCCCGTTCGAGCTGATCCGAATCACCAAGTTAAGCTTGTATAGATGTCGACCTCTATGACAGCCAGAAATGCCCGACAGCTTTCAAATGGAGACACGGTTCCGGACCTAGTTAACTCCAAGCGAATGCCTCCCACCAATCAGGTCTTCTCCACAGGATGAGGGCAACGGACCCACATTTTTAAACCTGCTTCGCGTTTTTGGTACATATGTCACGCAATTACTTGCGAGTAGTGTGGGATTGTTTAATTTTCGTTTGATTGACTGTCCTCTTGGACTCCACGTTTCACGCGCAAACCTCAGGTCATCCGACCAACCTGCACTCGGAAGCACCAGACTCGAGTTTCGCTCTTGTTAGAGCTCATCAGTGGTGCATATCCTCCGCCACACCCAGGGTTTGAACCCGGGCCCTCCCATCTCGAAGGCGTGTGTGTTACCACTGAGCCACCCCGCTCCCGTTCGAGCTGATCCGAATCACCAAGTTAAGCTTGTATAGATGTCGACCTCTATGACAGCCAGAAATGCCCGACAGCTTTCAAATGGAGACACGGTTCCGGACCTAGTTAACTCCAAGCGAATGCCTCCCACCAATCAGGTCTTCTCCACAGGATGAGGGCAACGGACCCACATTTTTAAACCTGCTTCGCGTTTTTGGTACATATGTCACGCAATTACTTGCGAGTAGTGTGGGATTGTTTAATTTTCGTTTGATTGACTGTCCTCTTGGACTCCACGTTTCACGCGCAAACCTCAGGTCATCCGACCAACCTGCACTCGGAAGCACCAGACTCGAGTTTCGCTCTTGTTAGAGCTCATCAGTGGTGCATATCCTCCGCCACACCCAGGGTTTGAACCCGGGCCCTCCCATCTCGAAGGCGTGTGTGTTACCACTGAGCCACCCCGCTCCCGTTCGAGCTGATCCGAATCACCAAGTTAAGCTTGTATAGATGTCGACCTCTATGACAGCCAGAAATGCCCGACAGCTTTCAAATGGAGACACGGTTCCGGACCTAGTTAACTCCAAGCGAATGCCTCCCACCAATCAGGTCTTCTCCACAGGATGAGGGCAACGGACCCACATTTTTAAACCTGCTTCGCGTTTTTGGTACATATGTCACGCAATTACTTGCGAGTAGTGTGGGATTGTTTAATTTTCGTTTGATTGACTGTCCTCTTGGACTCCACGTTTCACGCGCAAACCTCAGGTCATCCGACCAACCTGCACTCGGAAGCACCAGACTCGAGTTTCGCTCTTGTTAGAGCTCATCAGTGGTGCATATCCTCCGCCACACCCAGGGTTTGAACCCGGGCCCTCCCATCTCGAAGGCGTGTGTGTTACCACTGAGCCACCCCGCTCCCGTTCGAGCTGATCCGAATCACCAAGTTAAGCTTGTATAGATGTCGACCTCTATGACAGCCAGAAATGCCCGACAGCTTTCAAATGGAGACACGGTTCCGGACCTAGTTAACTCCAAGCGAATGCCTCCCACCAATCAGGTCTTCTCCACAGGATGAGGGCAACGGACCCACATTTTTAAACCTGCTTCGCGTTTTTGGTACATATGTCACGCAATTACTTGCGAGTAGTGTGGGATTGTTTAATTTTCGTTTGATTGACTGTCCTCTTGGACTCCACGTTTCACGCGCAAACCTCAGGTCATCCGACCAACCTGCACTCGGAAGCACCAGACTCGAGTTTCGCTCTTGTTAGAGCTCATCAGTGGTGCATATCCTCCGCCACACCCAGGGTTTGAACCCGGGCCCTCCCATCTCGAAGGCGTGTGTGTTACCACTGAGCCACCCCGCTCCCGTTCGAGCTGATCCGAATCACCAAGTTAAGCTTGTATAGATGTCGACCTCTATGACAGCCAGAAATGCCCGACAGCTTTCAAATGGAGACACGGTTCCGGACCTAGTTAACTCCAAGCGAATGCCTCCCACCAATCAGGTCTTCTCCACAGGATGAGGGCAACGGACCCACATTTTTAAACCTGCTTCGCGTTTTTGGTACATATGTCACGCAATTACTTGCGAGTAGTGTGGGATTGTTTAATTTTCGTTTGATTGACTGTCCTCTTGGACTCCACGTTTCACGCGCAAACCTCAGGTCATCCGACCAACCTGCACTCGGAAGCACCAGACTCGAGTTTCGCTCTTGTTAGAGCTCATCAGTGGTGCATATCCTCCGCCACACCCAGGGTTTGAACCCGGGCCCTCCCATCTCGAAGGCGTGTGTGTTACCACTGAGCCACCCCGCTCCCGTTCGAGCTGATCCGAATCACCAAGTTAAGCTTGTATAGATGTCGACCTCTATGACAGCCAGAAATGCCCGACAGCTTTCAAATGGAGACACGGTTCCGGACCTAGTTAACTCCAAGCGAATGCCTCCCACCAATCAGGTCTTCTCCACAGGATGAGGGCAACGGACCCACATTTTTAAACCTGCTTCGCGTTTTTGGTACATATGTCACGCAATTACTTGCGAGTAGTGTGGGATTGTTTAATTTTCGTTTGATTGACTGTCCTCTTGGACTCCACGTTTCACGCGCAAACCTCAGGTCATCCGACCAACCTGCACTCGGAAGCACCAGACTCGAGTTTCGCTCTTGTTAGAGCTCATCAGTGGTGCATATCCTCCGCCACACCCAGGGTTTGAACCCGGGCCCTCCCATCTCGAAGGCGTGTGTGTTACCACTGAGCCACCCCGCTCCCGTTCGAGCTGATCCGAATCACCAAGTTAAGCTTGTATAGATGTCGACCTCTATGACAGCCAGAAATGCCCGACAGCTTTCAAATGGAGACACGGTTCCGGAGGGCCCGGGTTCAAACCCTGGGTGTGGCGGAGGATATGCACCACTGATGAGCTCTAACAAGAGCGAAACTCGAGTCTGGTGCTTCCGAGTGCAGGTTGGTCGGATGACCTGAGGTTTGCGCGTGAAACGTGGAGTCCAAGAGGACAGTCAATCAAACGAAAATAACCTATTCCCCGCATAATCTCCATCTCTGTTGGAGGATCGATATCCACATGTATCGTTTCTTTGGCAGGTATATTTGGAAGGTCCACTGTAGAAGTGGGCCAACTGAATTGTCCCTTAATGCGCTCAACAACCCAGACGTCATTACTGGGAATAAATCAGTACGCCGACGGACTCCTTGATTAACTCATTTATACTCGACTTTTGAACCAGTCGTTAGTCCAAATCAATATCCACGCCCATTTATCCTATTTAGCACCATAAATTCCCCCCTTAAATCACGTGCATGCTGAAACTCTACTCCTTATCCGGTGCATACAAGCGTTCATTGACTTGACCCACTATGTTAATTAGGACACCTAACATCAACAGTTTCGAGAGATGGGGCGTAGGGTGGAAACAGTGGTATATGACAGCTGGTATCTTACCAGGTCTGCTTGCATATTGTTAGATCAATCTACACATAAACAGGTGAGCTTGATTGAGCAATGTTCTCAGTATGGTGTTAACCATGATAGTAGCCGTCCGTTTTCTTTTCCCGATACATAGGCTTATGTTCCGTTGTACTACAGATGAGCCAGGGTACTACTATTGGGGACTATTTCCGCTTCACAAACTCTGAACGTACTGTGATGTTTCTGGCGAATACGTGTTTGTGCTTGGAGTCAACAAATCGTGTATACAGCCACGGATTTCGGATTACCGGTACTCGCATTTATGAGTAACTAAGTATTCCCAGTCTGCAATTGAGTAGTAGGAGATTCGATTTGTATATAATATGATTCATCATGCAGCTTGAACGCTCAACTCACCATTGAAAACCATGGAAGCACTGTACAGCTGTTTCATCCTTGTTGGGAATCATCAGCAGTGCACATCCACCGAGCCCCCACGGGGACTCGAACCCGGGGTGAACGATTGTGAATCGAACACCTTAACCACAAGGCTATCCGGGCTGGCTCTCAACGGTTTGTTGAACATCTACACTACATGATATAGCACCCTTCCGTCACTGGCTTCGAACGGTAACAACCCGCCTCCCACACAGCGATCGACTCCTATGATGGATGACTTCTCTGTAGGGGCCTACGTACAACGAAGGCATTCCGTTATGAACAACCTACAGAGCTTGGTTAATATTTGCAATTGGGTAGTAGGAGATTCGATTTGTATATAATATGATTCATCATGCAGCTTGAACGCAGTCTCTCTCTCTCTCTCACTCACACACACACACACACATACGCGCGCGCGCACACACACGAGTCCATCCCACCCAACCCATCAAGAACGGTGTTGTTTCAAATGAGTGCTCATTCAGTGCGAATAGCATCCATTTGAAGGGATCCGCGAATAGCGAACAGAAACGGAACGAGGACAAAAATCATTATATGTCAACCAATATCGACATGATCAACAAGCCAGACAGCGTGGGCCGTTTTTTTCTCACTTTAAAACAGTCAGGATGGGGGATCGAAAAAGAGACCCGAAGGGGAGGACAGGGCTGAAAGAACAATAAGCTGATATTCTAATGGTTAATAAATCGGAGTTGTGACACTGGTGAGTCGAACACCTGTGTATAAACGAATAGAGGGTGAGGGTGGATGAGAATCGGGAGAGGAGCGAACAACTGGATAGAGGTGAGTACAGGTTTGCAATTTGGGGGGAAAACGAAATGAAAACGAATTGGAAATTGAGACAATCACAATCTGTAACTTAAATATGACTGAAAATAAAAGAAACTAAAGTCAAGAAAACCCAAAGGTTCAATGAGTCGTGGCTTTCTTTCTTTCGCACAAAAAGAAAAAAGTCTCACACTGTCTACACCACTCCGGATGATCTGTGTGTGAGTGAATCTCTTGGAGTTGTTTGGCGCGATGACCCGCATAAAGCGGACGGGTCGTGGACAGTGTGTAAGTGATGCAGTGAAGTTAAGGGACGAAATGCTGACAACAGAATTCTGAATCCGCAATGGCGGTACAATGCAATAAAATACAATAAGATGAAATGGATGAATAAATTCAATTCCGATAGGCGAGAGACAGGTCGACGTAGGTAACAGACTAGATGGGGTCTTAAATCACCAGCACGATCGTCGACCACAAAGATATCGGTCTAGAAGCCAGTCGGCTGCGGATGGTAAACTCCAATTAAACGCGCTCAATACTTGACAACCAATTTCCCATGTGGTTAGGCCAAGTTGGTGCAAACGATTTGCGGAGATCAAACGAACTGCTAGTTGGATCCGATTTGCACTAGCCTCGGTCATTACACGTGTGGCCGACTGATACAGCGGAGCCGAGGGTAGTGGCGGCACAACCAAATAGGGGATGACCGAGATGAACGGGTTGAGTAGATAGGCCAACGCCTGACGAGCTTCGTCCTCTAGCACACCAGGCAGTTGTGTACACACACACATAATCTGTGAATCGAATTGAGCAAAAGCATGAGGCAAAATAAAATAAGTCTGAACCAGTTTTATTTCGAAAAAGCGAAACACCGAACGCCAGTGTCTTAACGACCGCTTTGATACGAAAATACCAGGACGCCACAAACACTCACTGGAGGGTGGACAGAGAACTTCCAGTGACAAGTTCTTCGACGAAG
Organism: Fasciola hepatica; assembly: GCA_948099385.1. Classification (NCBI taxonomy): domain Eukaryota; kingdom Metazoa; phylum Platyhelminthes; class Trematoda; order Plagiorchiida; family Fasciolidae; genus Fasciola; species Fasciola hepatica. Next base: position 6,409,719 of record CANUEZ040000092.1, read on the forward strand.
TAATGGTTCTCAAACCGTTCATCAGGCTGCTGTAGAATATACTGAATCTAATTCCTATCAGAAGCATGGGGGATTACAGCGAAATTTACGTCTGAAATTTGTATGGATGAGCGAACTCACAGAGTGTGTGCAGGACAAATTCCAACTGCTTCGATCGAAACGGAAAGTAGGCTCTAGGCTGCAGTGTGATGTTTCAGACTACACCAAGATTCGTAGTTAAAAGAAGTGGATTGGATACTGCCTTGTGAAATGGCTCTTTGAAGCGAAGCGTGAGAGCTCGATGACAGGTTAAGGCGAAGTACTGAAGGACATCTCACCCACAAAGAAAAGATGGGATGACAGTCAGAAACCCTGCTCTCTCTGATTGCTTCTTATAACTTGTAGCAGTCCCAAACACCCGGTCATCTGAACCAGGTGTTTCTTCCTGATGTGATCACGCGCATTTTTATAAGTTGTAGCCAATGTAATGTAAACTGTGCATACGGATGAACCCCCTCGATTATAGTTCGATGAAGCTGTTTTGACCGGCGCATATTGCGGAACAAATAATTCTTGAGGACCAGTTCTTGGTGATAGAAGCCAGTCACCCTTTGAACTCGATGATCGACAGATAAAAATATGATACACAATGCACGCATTTTGGGACTGGAATAAATCTCGCACGTACCTCAACAGAGAGGGACACGTCATTCGAAGTGGTGCAACATGAAGTGAAAAGACTACTTTGCTGTTCCTCCGCATTTCTACCACCGTCGGGAACTGGAGAAGGATCTGGATGGGATGGAGAAACAAAGGTTGATGTATTATGTGGAACAAAAATTGGCATCACCAAAAAGACGGAAACGTCGTGTGCGCGTGACAGCACAGACGATTCGACCACATACAGTGCAATACCGGTTAGGCAACCATCATTCGACTGAGTGAGGTTTTGACTGAAAATATGAGCAAAATAAGGACCAAAAAGAGACATTCATTGGCTGAAGCGAAAATCACTCAAATCAAATGCTCATACACAAACAAGTCACACATGGGACATCGGTTCAGTTTGTTCGATACCACCGGACAGGGGGTCAAACGAGTTCCACAATGTCAGGTTTAGGTTTTTTCACGTCAGCGCAGATAAGTCGCGAACATGGTCGCTGTTACCAAGGCGTGCAACAACAAACAACAAAAATCAACAGATGGATGACCCTAGTGTGCTTAAAAGCTACGCAATGGCAGGATAACCCATTGTGCACTAAGAAATCTTCATTCAGAAGCAAAAGCTTACAAAGTGCCATGTAACTGCTGAATGATAAACGGAGAACGAAGGTGATGATCGATGCCCGATCTATTCAGAGGACTGTGGTCAAGTTCAAGTGTATACACTATCGAACATCCCATAATTAACATGGAGACAGAGAAATATAGAGAACTGATTCGCAGACCTAATCATTCTCTTCACTTGGCTGCTTTAAATGTCTGAACACCTTACCAAACGAGGCAACAGGCTGTCCCAACTGGAATTCCTGAAACCTCTAAAATAGATGTGTGTTGTGTCTCCGAAACACGCATACAACACCCAACTTCAGTGTTAGTACTTCGATCCCCGGAGAGAAGCTCGGCTTCTCGTCTCACCATTCGCGTGTCAGATCATTCGGTGTCTAGTGCTCCTGGTCAGGCTGGAGTTCGCATCATTCTGAGCATGAAAGCTGCGCGTGCGCTGTTCCACTGGAACCAGTCAGTAGTCGTCCGTGTGAGGTTCGGTTAAATAGTTGTGTGCATACCGACGTCAACAGATCAAAGTGTCCACGTCAGTTTCTTGTTTCCGCGTTTGTCGCAACTGAATGTGGTTCTCCTGAGGCTAAAGTCGAATTCTACTATGATTTGTCTTAGCTGCTCCGAAGCGTGTACTCTACGGACGTCATGGTTGTTGCTGGTAATTGCAATATTCAAGTTGGAAGCCTAGACGAAACAGAGATATAAAGAGGGTGATATGGTTTTCCAGCCAATCGAACAGATAAAGGTGACCGACCCATCCAACGATGTTCACACAATGGACTATTTCTAGCGGGTACAAAATACGGCACCGACTAACATGGCGTCATCCTGCGCCTTCATACCGTTGGACTCAGACAGACCATGTTGCTATCGGTTGCGCTGGCGCCGACCGATTCAAGACTGTCGATCATTTTGGCCCATATCCGTAAACACTCATCACGCTTTTGTCCGCCTGCGATTTACCCTGCGTCTCGTCGGTGACGAAGTCAACGCCAAAGCGAAAGTCAGCACAGAACGCAACTTTCTGGACGTGCGACCTTAGTGGGTATTCATTTTACGGTCGGTTGACTCAATTCACATAAGTAACTCACCCGACAGACGAAGAGAGCCACTTTAGAAACCTGTTCGCCCGACGAGTTATTGATGTTTTGGATCCAGAAATTCAGGTAATTTTCTGGTTAGTTCATTATTGATCAAATCATATAACTTAACAGTCAACCACTAGGTTTGCAGTGTCATACTGATCGGCAAAAGAAGATACGTCACATAACTGTTTTAAATTCATCCAAGTATTAGAAACATTGGCTTCGGTGAGGTTCGAACTTTCGCATGGTCACCTCACACCACTAAGTATCAGCTGAGCTACGAGGTCGCATACTGTGATCCAAACATTCCACGAATGAATCATATTGCTCACCCGTTCAAACTTTACGAGTTCATTGTATCTACCGCGGCAAACCGGTAAGTGACTTGTGCTATACAAGAGATCATCAATTTAAACTATATCAAGCAGACCGTGGAGAGGCACAGTACCAACGGTTTTTTTCTTGTTTCAGTAAATAGAAATCCAGAGAGTCACAACGATCACGAGTCATGTGAAACCGATTTTTCATGTGACAGCCAATTAGCCTACAGTCAAGTCGTCTAATATCCCACGACAGTGACGGAAAGTGAAACCGGGGGTTCATTTTGTAACACGAGACATGAGGAAATGCTCACCTTTAAAGGTCTCACCTTCGTCACTCACCGGAGCCGAACTCGATGAGACAGTCTGCAAGGCGGAAGTACAGTGATCGGATAGAAACGGAAACTGTTGATAGTAGTCAAACATCAACAACATAACACTGCCACCACTACCAACACACACCGAGTGCACCAAACGGTAGAAGGAACAAAGAACAGACGCTGCGTAGTTTGGGAAACAGGGAAATAAAGGATGGTGAGAACGAGCCAATTTCGAGGATCACCGAGACGAACACACCAGTACATGGACACCGGATTACTACACCATAGCTCAGAATAGACGTGAACAATTCCCGTGATTCTTGGAGCACTTCCAGTGCAACCATCTATCCACACCAAGTGAAATATGTATTTGGAGGGTGAAATTAGCTTTCATCGATTTCGGATACATATAGTGCAGACGTGACATCTATCCATCCACTGTGGTCGTTAGATCGGTTCTACTGCACGGCTCAGAATGATGGCTGTTAATGGTAGAAGATACACGAGGACCATCGGCGTTTGAGCATCGATATCTTCGATGCATTACTCGAATATGGCAGGAACATTTTATGAAAAATGATGACGTTATGCGTGAGGAGTTGGAGGTCAGAGGTTAGTTCCTGTAGTAACTGTTCAATTCAAAAGGGTATTGTGCTATATAGGCAGACTGCTTCGGTGTATATTGGTCTTCGATGAGGGTAGCGGTTGCAGAAGTGCTGTCAGCGACCAGTCCGCTGAAAGTAGGTATGGAAATTCTAACCAATGGGCTTCCGAATGGGTATCCACGAAATCCGCCCACCGTATGGCTGAAGATATTGAGCGACACGGCTATATGCCAGGGTCAGTGGTATGCTTGCACTTGAACTCTGTTGGCCTACATGATTTCCACTTACCTCTTAACTAGCTGATTGTGTTTCCTGTTTTCGATTTATTTCAATTGGGACTGAGTGATGTTGAGAAGCAGTAAACAAAACCGGAGTTCTGGAGTGATAGGCGCGATAAATTAAGAAGCGGTGATCCTTACTTAACCAAGTGTTCAAAGACCCGCAATCACAGCGAATACGGTTACTTGATTTGATGATAAAAAGTGGTATGATCCCGATTGATGATGAAAAGTTATGTGCAAAATCTGGTGGTAAGCCTGGTGGTTTAGGATATCTGTAAACGCGGTAAAAATGATATTTGATTGCAAAAAGCTACTAAGGACCATATTCTGTTGGGTCGACTGCACAGAACTTAAAGTGGGATATTTTCATCGCTGAATCACCGTCGAATACTATTGCACTTTGTTCGATACTCAACGAAAGTCAGGTTCATGTAATTGGTGTGAAGTGGACTGGAATTCACGAATCATAGTTCGCAAGGGTTGAGAACTGATATAACGTAGAGTTCATAGAACATTTCTCAAATATACAAAATTTTATGCGATTAAATTGTCCGGTTTTTGTATTCTTTGTCTGTGTTAATCGTATAGGGGTTTCGTTAGTGGGCCATCACGGTACGAAAAATGACGAGAAATAAAGCTTCCAGAGACATTTTTATCTCTACCCATTCAGAATGAATACTGGCCAGTGCAGGCTTACTTACTACATCAGAGGGGAAGATACTTATCACAGGCAAACTTACAGAACCATGTCAGTCATTAAAGCCTGTATGCCAGTAAGTAGCTCTAGCACGTTTTCCCAATACTCCAACCCATAGTGCCTTGCTCGAGATTTTCATACAGGGCTTCAGGAAAGTGACTTTCGAGTTAGTCTTCATCTTTCACCTATCATGAGATGCCGCAGCATCTGTATGATTTCATGAGGGCATGAAACTCGCGCTGAATCCTGGAAGTTGAATTTGCTTTATGTGAATGAATTTCCGTACATAGCACGCCGTGTGATTCAACTGAAAAGATCATTCAAAATCGACGGGGAACCCAACAATAAACCTCACCTACCTTCCTATCAGCGCTGCTAATGCTCCTACTGATATCAGCCCGGATATAGATAAAATGAATAGCATCAACCTTTGCAGGACCTACTTCAAAAGGTATTTTACAGAACACGGTCGTGTAAACTGGAGATCTCGATACTTGAACTGGTCAACAGTGCTCTGCGATGCAAAAGCTTAGAGGCCTAAAAAATGGTGGACTTAGAATGTATTGACAACGAAAACCGTTTCATTAAATAAAGTGCAGATAACCATTTGTTATCATTTTGAGGTACTTACCTCATCAGTCAGGTGGCAGTCACTTTCCAAAGAGTCTTGCACACCAATGTATCACATTTTCATAAGCTATCACAACCGTGGCTTAGCTGAATCCTAAAGGTCATAAGGGGGCATATGCCTAGACTCTGATCACGCCCCCATGAGACCGGCAGACGGTACGTCTTCCTTGCAAACGAAAAGTTTGTTGTACAAGAGGTGGGATTTAGCTGTCATCCTGGTCCGAGAGAGATATGAGAGCTACCAACATATTGGTGACATTTGCTACGCCATGAAGGTAACAGATAAAATATCTTGTGGAACAGTTCAAATGTTACCAAATCTATCTCTCGAACTTCTTGCAGACGTATATACTGTTCGCCAAAAATATGCCTCCCCTTCGAAAGTATTCCAATTCAGTGAAACCCTTTATCGAAATCAAAATGTTTTCTTGACATCAGAATAGTGTGATCGTTCTCAGACGGTCATTCGTTGGTATTTGGTTGAGCCACCCTTGGATAATATAACGGCATTTGCCTCTCGATTCATGCTCGCTGTTAACCATCTGATGGTATCTTCCGGTAAAGGGTCTCAATCCTTCTTCAAGGCAGTCCTAGAGATTTGCATTGCCATTTCTTATCAAATTTCCTCTCGAGTTCATCCCACAAATTTGTGACTGAATTGAGATCGCGGTGACCACGACAGCGTCTTCGTACCGTGATGTGCAATAAACTCCCGTTGTCGTCTTGGAGATTCACCTTAATCGTTGTCCTTAACAGTGGCAAGATGTGTCCGATCAGGACTCCAAGGTTTACTGCACAATGTCGTCCAAATATACCAGCTCGCTCCGAAGTTCCCACAGACGTACACTGAACCCGTCGTCTTGTCATCCTACCACTTGTTCCCAAGCCCGCCTTCAACGGTCATGTCTGAATAATGAAAAACTGACCCATCGTCCAAATGAGGGATTACAATTATTGAGCCGACCGATCCATCTACCCACTGTCTGCTTTGAAAAACAAAGATACTTGGTAATTTCGTGGCGTGACTTCCCTGATTCCCGTCTTCCTTTGGAGAGCCAGACGACCTTCGCCTTTGTGAATACCACATGAACTCAGAAGAACGTAAATACGTGTTGGCTGTTAGACTGAAAAGTGCACATAAGTGTTTGGCCTTCATAACAAAACTGTTCCGATCCGTCCCACTAAATCCAGTGAGAATCCCTTTTTGACTGAGAATCATCTCGATGTATCAGTACAAAAACGATAGTTTATGTACAATGAGAAGTGGTAGTAACCAAATCTTAACCCGCACACTTATTGGTTTACCTTTTATTCTTGGTTAGCTCTACTGAGTGGTTAGTCCGGGAACAAACCGAACTGTTTTATTCGGTTCAGACGACAGTTGGCATCTAATTGGTTCTTCGGTTAGCCTCGTTTGCTCCAATTTTGTCCGCGATTCAGGACAGACAAAGATGTGCTGGCTGTTCACCAAATCATCATGCTGTCTAGCAAACGAACCAACTGTCTGTTGACAACGTGCCAGCCGAATCCCTCATAAAAACTCACGCAACGGCAGACCGTATGACGTAAAAGTACAACAATGTTGGGCTTATTTGAAATGCGCCGAAATGACGGTATGTAGCTTCAAGACCGGTTTATTTTTTTTACTGGGGACGCGCTTTTTTAGGAAATAGTGTGTTAGAAATGGTACTTACGCAAATCTGGTGACGAAGACACTATGTAAGCACTGAGATTCTTAGTGGTTACAACGCACTAAAGCCGACGCTAACGTCTAGAAGTTCTTTAAAATTATCCGAGCCTGGTGTGAAGCGGGCAATCTGTAAAAAACAGCTCATCAACTGGTTGGCTCTTGTGTCAATTAGACCGCTGATCGCAGCACTTTGTTCGGCTTCGAATACCAGCGAACTTACTTGGTGATCTGTTTGAACCAACAAAATATGCATGGACAGTCCTAATCGTCCCGCCCACTGAAATGGATGCATCTCACGAATTTCAATTGACTGAGACCCGGGCGCAGGTGAATTTCACTTAGCTTGTTGCAAAGAGGGTGATGAGCCACTCAGTCGACTTTACCACCCGTTTCAACAAGATCCGAGCCCAGAAAGTTACCATTCCGTAACCTCCATCCAAAGATAAAAATAGACCTGCGGCAGTAGTTAAATACATATCGAGAACTTCGGTCCCAATCGCATCGAAGATATCAGTTCCCATAGTCCACCATGGATTACCTCCAACTCAAGAAAACGCATATTTTCGAAACAACTACGACGATGTTAGTGAGATATTTGGATCATTAGCACGACCGTTATTGATCGACTCCAACATAACCATGGTCACAACACGAAAAGAAGTAAAATCCAACTCACTGAGCGCAACAGCACTGATGTCAAAACAAACCGCACCCAATAAGCGGAATGGTTACGAGCGCGGGGAAGCTCTGTTACGGCTTTACGTGGACGAAAGGAATAAGACTTTTAGTGTTCTCGATCGACCAGACGATCCGATATAGGAAAATCATGAATAAAAAATTGCCGTCAAATAAACGTGCGAACCTGAATATCATTGCATGCATTTCGACGTTCGGGAAGCTACATTATGAATATCGCGCAAAAATAAACAACCAGACTTTCAACACACTCTTGGAAGCATGCTTCTCTAAGATGAGCACTAAGGTATTATTTACTTCTGACAATGCTCCTATATATCGACGAGCACCTGAAGCCCGTTTGGTCATACACATTTTTGTTCTCTTTCTATCACCTTAGACCATTTTCCAACCACACTGATGAGGCATTTAACTGGTTTAAAAGTATGGTAAAATTTTTATTGGAGAATAGACATAAGCTCATGAAAATACCTGAAGGACAGACTAACAAGATTAATAGGTTTCTCTTATTACAAGAATTTTGTCATGAATTCATTCAGGGTATCACAACAACTGTGAGTGCCTCCTACGATAGGCACAATCTCACATTCTTGCAATTATCCGAAAACCTTTTACATTTATAGTTTTCTTTTGCAAAATAAATGGTACAACTCCTATTTTTACGTGGAACTCATTCATTGATGGTCGATGACTTCTCAACTATGACACAGGGCCCCTAGGCTGCAGTGTTTGGCTATAAAACTACGGAAAGTACCGTAGTTTGTGATGCGACGATTGGTAACAACAACCCTTGCATCTTCTATAAAAGCCTGTTTTCCGTTAATAAAATGAGATCATTCGAGGGCAAGCAAGTCTTCTAACCAGAGCTAGTGGGAGGAGATGGAACACCGTACAAACAACGTTATTTGCGGTATACTTATTTATACTTTTGGGAGCTGGGCTCCTCAAAAAGCCACCAGTCCTCGAGCTCGACAACTTGTGTCGTACGTTCGTCAGCAGCATCGAATTAGCGAACCTCAAATTCTCAAGCCAGAATTTGGGATTTTGAGATACGTGACACCGTTCCGTTAACTCGCACATGCTATTTTGTTATTTGAAGCTGAGATCAGCTGGAAAAACCAGCGTGCAGGTGAGCTCAGAGGCATGACACCAAAGATCCCGATCGGATCCCCACGACTGTCTGCGAACCTGAAGGTCTATAGAGCGCTTGATCGGAGGTCTAAAGATATATGACTCACGGCTTCAGCCATGGACGATTGATATAAAACCCTAAATTCTATCTCCGGAGAACCCTTGACTGTCACACTAGGTAAAACTTCTTTTCAGTTCACATTTTGTTAAACAACACGCCGCAGCACCCTACTCTGTACTTAATTATGAACAAGTAAATAAAATTATAACTAGAACATAAACAAAAATGAACACACGATCCCAATAAGAAAGAAGAATAAAAGCACAGATTACGTGACCGAACTCATCGACTGGTTAGACGGATGAAATCAAAGATTGAAGGTCTTAAGTTTCTTTCAAACCAAGCTATTATGAAAGAACGTAAACACGGAATCTCGGCGTTCGCTTCGGAAAGAACGCAACAGGTGTAGGAGCTGTCAGGTAACTAGACCATTTGATCGTGAGCATTATCCGCAAATATTTATCTCCTTCTAATTCTTCCCCTCCATACTTCATTATACGGCAATATCCGATATTTCTGGAAAAAGGCTATGAAAGATGAAAGGCCACCGCATGAAGAAATGACTGGCGGTGAAAGAATTCAACGTGGGATGTAAATGCTTAGATTCCACAATGATAACTGTCTGACCACCACCGGTCATGAAGTGAATGAGGTACTCTGAGATATGAAAATGTGGCAAATAAATGGTACGGGGTTGCGTTGATCGGGAAATTAAAGAAAACCAAAGAGGTAGAAGCTTTAGATTGAGCCAGGGTGTTTCAAGTAGTGGAATTGAGCCCCTGATAATTTAGTGTGAAGGAAGACGTGGTTCATGCATTTCACTGCTCTGCTGATCGGAACAGCCCTCGGCAGTTCATCAATGCTACATTGTGAAATGACACTAACCTTTCGCTTCACCGTTACCGACGCGGTAAATACAAAAATGTGTCAATGCTACTGTAGAAATCATAAAATAAAAAAATCCAACGTAAGTGTTCTTCTATCGCACTTGAATGACTGAACTGGTGGCAGGTGGGCATGCGAAATACGAGTGAAACCAGTTTGACTGACTAACCAATCTACTGACCTCAACAACCAATTCAAACGCGACAATGCTCCATCGTGTCGTTTGATCAACCCCAGGTTTGTTGGCGTGCACAACATGATGTACACCCATCAATAGGTTTGCTGGCTCCTAAAAAACGAATGTGCTCTCGTTACAGTAACTACTGTAAACCTGAAGGATTTCCTCGCTCGTTACGTTATGTGTGAGGGGCAGTAGCAATTTGATCTGACTTTGAATGCAGATGGGGTTTAGAGGAACGTTGGAACTACGACATTATTGTTCACGTCAAAAATGCCACGGAAATTTGTGCGTGAACGAACCTCCAGAGATTGTGTATAAGTGGCTTGGTAAGCGATTAACGCTGTATTTACATAACTGGTGTGCCCGTTGGTAGATTCATTCGAAAAATAACCATCATGGGGAAGAGGACAGTATCCGCCAATGTGAAGGAAAGGATTAACGTTCAGTGTGCAACATACACGAGAAGAGGACGGACAGTGCACATCAGACGAGTGCTAAATCTATTGGGCAAAAACAATCCAAACCCCACGGTGCACGTGCGTCGGGTGCGACCGCGTTAATATGTGTATACATTCAGGAACAAGACAAACACAAAAGCAGACAAAATCAGACGGAATGGTTCAGTGATGGGCGCTGATTTAACTGAAGGAGAAGTCGAAGCGAAAAGAAGAGACGGTGTCACCGTGGCGGCGGCGGCGGCGGCGCGAAGGACAACAAGTCACGAGAAAGGGTAGATGAGAGGACAAACTCACGGTGCGATTTGGGGGCTAATTTACCAGCTGAAACAGGGAGGCGACAACAGACATGTATGGTGCGTACGTGAACGAACACAGCGTGCGTGACGAGGGAGGTACGAACAAATGCAGACAGAAGATCACAGCGACCAGGAACTCAAAATGGATCATTTTGAGATCGAGATCATATGATGATCCAAAGAGGCGTTTACGACAAAAGAAACGACTGAGTGGCAGTATCAGTGTATTAATAAGGGCACCATGTGATAGGCAATGTAACGCACCTCACTTGATCTAGGGGTGACCGAGTGCGACGTTGTGCTCTGTTGCATTGAGTTCGAGATAAACGGATTGCTCGGTGCAGCTAGAAAGTGGGACAAAGGAAGGAGAAACGAATTAAGGGAACAGTAATCTCAGTGGTTATATGGACCAATGGACTGGAAGCGTTACGTTCGAAATAATTCTAAAAGGCAGAGGTAACCAGTACGAGCGCAGGCAACCCGATGCCTAGGCTCGGAAACCGTGTGTGGCATAGTCAGTTACGAGACACTCAAATTCATCTCAGTCCCATCGTGATAGGCTGCAGGATACAGGTACATTCCAATGAGCCCAGTCAAACGTGTGCACATGGGCGAGTGCATGCGTGTGTCCAATGTTGAACCAACGGGATACAAGGCAGGCACGCATACTTCTCCAAGCTGCACTCCAACCGAAACTTAAAAACATTACTTCACATCACTGGCCTGCGGTAAGTAAAACTAACGGACCGAAAAGGTCGATTTCACTCGTCAAGACTTCCGTACTTCTTCTCCATGTCATGGACTGACCACCTCGACCAATTCTTCATCCCCTGTCCACCTCAGGGAACAATGTTCGGTGGGCATGCACAGCGCCCCAACTTGTTTAGATTAGAAGCTTGCTCCAAAAGCGGGTCCCTCTACGCGTGACCTGGACATTGCTGACACGGTTTTCCCATGATATTCGAATCTTAGAAACCGAAAATCATCGTAGGTTCAGATGTTCACAAAGTTTGCAGGTAAACGGTGATACACACCTGAATTTACTCCACTGAATGACACTTTTACTAGCCAGGAGAATGTAGTTATTCATTCAGTCACATGATAAGAAACTGATAGTTTTTATCCCATGAGCTATTTTGCATCTGCGTTCAAAAGCGCCTTTAGAATGCAAGCATCCAAAAAGTTTCACATGATCTGCTGGATAATTGTGTGATCAATGGTAGTATTCAGAACAACGTCGTCGAAATCATGCAACACACGTGTCCAGTACGTCGAATCATGTCTCTAGGATAACCATCTTGTTGAAAGGTAATGCACCCGGTTATGCCTAATATGAGGTTGCATATTTTATTGCCGCAGGACAATTATCTATTTGTTATCATGTTTAGAGCTAGCGAAACCATATACATTTTGATGGGGAATTTTTTCTATGATTGTCTCCTAACCACCCTGATTTGAATATGATTGGGAAGTTCTCAGTATTTTCAAAATAAGTTCATGCATACTCTTCATGCTGAACGCGAAAATAACGCACGCAATGGAGCACCGGATAACTAGTGGTCTTATAACCAAGCTGGTAAAATCTGCGCTGAGAAAGATGAGAACAGGGGCAGACCATGAAATATTAATCAGAAAATATCAGGCCCCTCGAACATTATGATATATGCCTGCACATAAGCCAATGCTTCTCATTCTTATCTATTTGCGGGTCAACAACGTCTGTGAAAAGACGAATTTTTTAATTTTTTTGCGTTATGTTCGTTACTGAGTGGGGAGAGGGGATGGTAGAGAGAACCCGAAATGCGTCCGTATTCGTTGGCCAGAAAGTGGTAGACAAGTCTGTGCCTGGGTAAAACGCTGCACGGAGAAGACAGAACGATTCAGAAACCTCGGTGTCCATCGAATCCGGACATTACATTCGTATGTGTGAAAACTTAAACTGGGCGCCAAGAGCATTTAGTTACGATTCTACAATGCAATCGAGTGCAGTTAGAACCACAGATTTGGGTCTGAGTTGGTTGACAGATTCACATAATCAAACTGACATTGCCTTTCATACCCAAGAACGTGACGCAAGACATTCAGTTGATTATTTTCGTCCACAATAACTCATAAAGCTAGAAGAGGTGACGCAACTGTTGTGGGACACTTCCCATGGGTCCGCAGGTCTTGTCTGTCGCTTGAGTATCGTGGCCAATTCAAAAATGGTACGGCCGGAGTAATCCCGGAATTCAATACCGCGGTAGTATATTTTACACCCAAAGAGCGGAACAAAGTAAATTGTTCACTACAGTATTTTCCGTAGACTTTGAGCCTAACTTCATCATTAAAGATTTATGCATGACTACGGTGTCTGACTTTTATACAGCAAAAAATACTGCGTAAGAAAAGGTTATCGAAAACGGGCACGGTGTCACCTACCAGCTTCTGTTTTTGGCAAGAGTATACATGCGACAAACAATGACTTAAAGAATTGTGAGCCAGGCTTACCGGAACTGACAAGTAACTGACTTTCCAATCTTGGGGAAGCTTGCCCGACCGGACCTAGTTGAGCGACGGACGGGCTCAACGTGCTGGTGTGCCCGAGGTTTGTCGTGGACGTGGTTGGAGTAACGGATCTGTGCTCATCATTCTCCCCCGGTTTCCCAGTACCCCAATTGAATGGATTATCCGTAGGAGGTGGATCAGGCAATGCATTTGACAAACGGGCACAGTCAAACGGATCTATGGATTTGGTCATGTTGCGGCCTGTCGAGGACGTGGTCACAACCGGGTCGATCGCACTCACACTTGGATCCGTAGCCACAGAGTGTGGTCGTCCAGGAATTGGTGGAGGTATCTGATGCGATTCCGCACCGGGGAAATGGACCCAATGCGTGCGTCGATATGGTGGGAAATAGTACGGCAAATGGGGATCGCAAAGTGGCGCAGATGGGACCTGCATGGACGAAAAACATGAAACGGTGGCATTGGTGAGGTTAGCATAATTTATAAGTGCATGTGTGTGTGAGAGGAGTTATAGCTCTCATTCCGAGATGGCTGAATCACATAATGGACAATTCTTAAAAAAAAACCAGGATGAATTTGTGACACATATGAAGCTCTATTGAGAATAAACATTCTGCAAACCTCCGGTTATAAATATATTGTTGGATAGACATTGCTGATGAGTACCATGTGAGTTAGAACTAAAAACAAATATGACAATAGGAAGGGGCCCCAAGTGTTGTTTCAAAATAAGAAATGAAACATACCGGGAATTGCATGCTACCAAAGAGCGGATTCGGCTTCAGGGCGGGACTGTACAAATCTATCAGTGGTGGTGCTGGTGTTTGTGCAGATGACTTAGGACTGCAGTCCGGATCCGTACCTGGGACGGAGAGAGGTGCCTGACCCGGCTGTGATTCACTTCGACGATAAGTGGAACGTGCGTAACGACGACCGTCCGATCGCTGGCGTGATGAAACCGAGGCTAGCATATCGGATGGGGTATCACAGTTTAAGGAACTGGCAGACTGGCGGGGATCCGAGTGATCAACGGGACGACCATAATCAGCGGCAAGTCCCTTTGACTGACAGCTGTGTGCCGAGACGGTTCGCGTTTGTGCAGTAGAAATGTTCGTCTCATCTTCAGGCCCGGGAGGAGCGGGTAGAACCATCGGAGATTGATCATCTGAAGCTTGATGGGAAAGTTATTTGTCTGAGTTGGTAAGTGAGGGAGAACGATTTCTACTCCATTTCACTAACACCTCAAAAACTTCATTTCACACATTACACGGGAAAATTACTATATTCAGAAAATGTTCGTGATTTTTCAACTCGTGCTAAACAAATGCTGACGTTTTCCCGGAGTATGGTTAGTCTTCTTTGTTCAGGACGAAAAAGTGAGAACCAACAAAATCAGCACAGATGGAATAGTTTCCCAGTCAAGTTAGAGTTAGGAATATTGAAGAAATTTGCGAACCGAAAAGCGAGGTAACTGATCAAGACAACATTTTTCTCCTTGAGACCAATTAGGGAAAGTGTGACCACGAACGTCTACGACCATATCCCTAATGATGATAATTTCAGTGCTTTCGATTTACTACTAGGGTTGCATACAGCAATGCATTGGCTATTCAAACAGTCAATAAAGGATACAAAGGATTCAGGAAATCGAATCAGATTGGCATTAGGAAGGGGGGAAAATTGCATGAACTTCATGTGCTGACAGAACTTAGAACTTTAAAAAGCAGGACAAATTTCAGTTCTGTCAGTAGGAAAAACAATATTTTAGATCTGAAAGAGATCGGCAGACGCGTTCTCGAAGAAGAAGCTAAAAGGGAATCTGTCAACAAAAGCTTTCAACAATATAAAGAGGGATAATGGAACTCAGAGAGCGGACAGCCTTACAAATGCAGGCAAGAATCTTAGACTGAGCACATGTCTTGGATCCACTGATCCAAAAAACTCGCATTCAGGACTTTAGCTCCATCATCCGATTGATGCCCACATCAAATCCTTCTGAGAAGTTTTACTTACCCCGTTCTGGGGACCCTAAGGTTGCGGCATCTGGTCTTGCTGGCTTTGGCACTGTTATCAGTGAAAGCGCTGATGCGGGGTTCCTAGACTGAACCCCAGTGTGCAGTCAAATGTGCGCAGTGAGACTTGAAGGTTCGTGTAAAGTGAGCAGTCACCGTCTCAAGAGACACAATTCGTTTGTCGCCCCAGCGTATGAACCCACCAATTGTAGCCCAGATAAAATCGAAGCCAATTTCGACCGAGAACTACATTATCTCTTTCGTAAAGCGAACCGGGCTGATGTTGTTATTCCGGCAGGAGACATGAATGTTAAAATTGGTCGTCTATCATCGAAAGAGGAATATTTAGGAGTCATTTTTGGGTTAGATTCTTGTAGCATGGAACGGTTCTTGGCCCTGTGCTCAGACCATCGCCTGTTCCTCGCTAGTACGGAATTCAGACGTTCTAATTCGCCGATACGTCACATGGTGTTCACCCTCTTCGAGTCAACAGTAAGCCCAGATCGACCACATCGTTAAGCCACAAATGACAAGATTGCTGTTCCTAATGGAGCACCCTCCCCTTGACAGCGACCACGTATTAGCTTGCACTAAGCTATCCAGTACTTTGATGGACGCTCCAAACGCATGCTACGACGACGGTTAGATTGCGATAGGTTTTCCGCTCCATCTCGTCTATGCACCTTTCAAAATGAAATAGGAGAAAAGCTAGATTTAGCTCCACCGAAAATGTCCCTTTCTTAAGGCCTCATCGTAACCCCATCTCTCGATATCATTTTGCAGTGCCTTTGTACACTCTACTGTTTATTCCCAGATTTTCAGATACAATTCAGATGTAGTTACGGGGTGATCATGAATGACTGGCTTAACTACCACGGTCAATACTGACTTTTCCACCAATGTTTGTTATGTTGGTAAGGCTGACAGTTCAAAAATTGTTACATACAGCTTTAACCCAAGCCTCAAATAGCCACTTACGATCATAGAACAGTGGTGCATGCCGAACCGGAGCAGATGGTACATTAGCTCGTGGAACTTCTGGTTTGATCGCACAGCGAATTGACCCAACAGTGGCTCGTGGTGTCCGATCCAAAACTGCTTGTTCATCTTCTTGATCATCGTATCGATCGGTAACAATCGGGGAGCTCAACTGATTCTGCGTGTCCAACGATAGCTGGTCCATACTGGAGCACAAAGAATACCCATCCTCTGAGGCCAATTTGGTCCAACCAAAATCCGGACCAGCGATAGAGTCCGCCTCCGGTATGGGAGTCCAAAAACCCTCGGATTGTTCCCGTCTCAGACGTTCCAACGTGGTCATATATGTGCTCGGAGTGGAGCCAACCAAGGTCGTGTCTTGATCATCGCACAGACTAGATGTGGTGGCGAAGTTACGACTGTCCGTATCCGAGTGAGGCATGCATGAAGCAGAGGCGAGGGAAGGACGTCGATTGGTGGGACTTGTAGGAGGGAGAGTAAGGGACGAACGAATAATTACATATTGATTTTTTAACTAACTGAAGCTACCATCTCGATGGAAGGTGGAAATTGTAACACGGAAAGAAACGATTAGTCTCGACAACGGAGACTGCGCATCTTTTTCGAATACTAAGATCAATGAGAAAATGGTTAAAAGGCGACGGTACTAACAAAACCTGGCATCGAAATATAGTGGGAAGCGTGACAGATAAGGCAGTCGTGCAAATTAAAACAGATGCTTGGTACGCGACACTGGTGATTGATAAAGACCGTAGTAAAAAGATTTTGCAGAAACTTTGGATAGGTAGTTTTTTGTAAGGAAGCAACAAACAGACTGCTGTGTCCGGTGCTGAATCTGAAGAGCTGACTGTTCTCGGGGAATCAACGAGGGTCAGAAAATGAGCGAGTGGTCCGGAATCAAAGGTGAAAAACAATAATAGATTAGTGTATTTAGGTTACGTGAGCTACAGAACCGCCACCATATGAAGAGGAACCTTCAGCTATCTTCCAGCGGCAATCTCAATAAGTAATAAAAAAGAAAACAAATATGAAGGAATTATAAGGAGAACTACACATATTGGATCAAGTCGATATGGAAAGTTTGAGAATACAAGAGCGCCACTGATCGCGACACCTAGCCATATCCTCAAACAACACTAACCAAAAGTAGGGGAGTCTCTTGGACCTCACTTAGGAAGTCTAACGCCCTATATGGCCAAGTCCATTGGTCATGCTTTTCAAGCTCTTTTTCCTTGTCATGGACTGGCCACCCTAACTCATCTTCCAACCGTGACCCACCTTAGAAAACCTTGCGCATTGAGGAGCCCTGTCAGGGAACATGCACAATACATGTCCCAAATACCTTAGTTTGGTGAGCTCAAGTGTTTTATCAAATGATTCGGTTCGTGAATCAAAGATTCTCCGCCGAACCTCAGCATTGGTGAAACAGTGTTCCCACCAGATTCGAGCAATACTATGAAGACAACGGTGTTCCAATATCGACAATCTTCCTATATCCCCCACCCGTGGTGACCATTTCTCCGAAGTGTACAGATGCACCGGCCTGACTGCTACAGCATACAATCGACCCTTGATAGATAAACGGATGTCATGTCGAAGCCACAGATGACTTAGGTTGGAAAAAGCAGGACGAGATTTTTGCGTACGCAAAGACAGCTCATCCGATATCCGACATCCGGGTGAAATGCAGCTGCCCAGATAACAGAACTTGTCCATCTAGTCCACTGTCTCTCCGGACACTGAAATACTTGGTGGATCGCTAACATAGATCCACGACAAAGATGAGCGTTTTCAACATTTCCAAAACATACGAGGGGCTGTTCAGCAATTTCGTTAAGGACAACTCGATATCCTGGGGGTCGCCAGGAAATTTCAAGATAAGTGCGTAGAATACAAATCCCCATAGTAACCAGTGGAGAATACCTCTAAGTTATCGTTTCCTAAAGGCAAAAAATGATTCATCAGTAGACTCTGAATGAACTGGGCCAGGAATAAACGTTGTTAGGATTTTTACTGATCCCATTAGAACGTTCAGTAATACCTTTCAGGCTGTGTGAGCCATGACTCATACAAACAGCTAGTGATAGTAGATACTACCATCAGGTTCCATGATTTAGGCGGTCATGAAAAGTCAACGTCCTCCGCCTGTGACTTAGGTTCTGTGGACCGCTTCATTTCAAATGTGGAACGCATCCTTTGAACAGTACCATGTTTACCTTGACATGGAGTATGGAGGCTTTATTGCATTCGCTTAGTTCGATATTCACCAGTAATCCTCAGGATACTGGGCTATCCCGAGTTTACTGTATTAATCTTGGGGACAATTTGCACAAAATATTGTTCTTAATATTGATTTTAGCTTATCATTCACGGTCAACGACTAATATATTCGACTAAAATCCCCAGTGGATGTCCTGATGTACTGAGGAAATCAGTCACACGAATTTCGCCGATATCTGTGGGCACTGCAAGGCCCTGTGCGCATTTGATAAGACCAAGTCTAGACACGAAAACCAAATGTTTTCTAAACGATGAGTAGTAACTATCTTATGCTGAAAATCAAATCGATGAACATGGAAGAATATAAATATTCTGGTGGTATGAAAATAAATTGCTCATTAGGCTCTTGAACATGAAAAATTAGGCAGTTACCTCCACCTAATTTTGATTTTATCTGAACTTCTTAATATGAATGCAACAGATGGAGGATTTCAGTTAAATTGTGACGGTTTGACCAACACACAAGGTTATGAGTGTAATAATACGGAGGATAGATGTCCATTTGATCGCATGAGTCGACCAAAAATTGGTCTTCTTTAGAATGGGGTTTCTTTTACCAAAATAAACGAGAAAATCTCGTGCGGTAGACATTTATTTGTGCTTCGCCATCCACTAAAAAATGCATCACTTTTATGAAAGTCAGACTCTGTAATTGACGAATAAACAAAGCAAAGCAGCGAAGCAGGCAGGCTATCCTCTGTAACCACTGGTCACACAGGTGTCGATCAACCACCACGGAACAGTTTGGTTTGAAATCTCGGAAAAACCAACACTAGGAGCTGCGGAATACTAAGTTTATGTTGTCGGACACAAATCAGAGTAAATTTCGGAACGTGGTCCGTGAAAAAATACAAACGGTTTCAGTTACATGTAGCTGGGCATGATCGAACTAACTCGGTTTTATTTAAATAAGGGAGTGAGCAGTGACAAATTTTATGACTGACTGGGACCAGAGTACATAACGGTTATATTTGTTGAATTTAGCCACTTGTGAAGCGATCACAGCTCTGGAATCACGACGGTCACACTCATGAGAACAATATTCTTTATTTGTGCTATACAACTTGTGAATTCTGACCTAATTAGTTGTTAAAAAATTCACTGAATGATGTTAGGCGGTCAAACTTTCCCTTCCCCAAGGACTGATGGATCGTCTGTTATGCTGCTGCTGAATGTTTTAGCGGTCAAGTTGATTATTATCAACTACAGAAACTTTACAAAGTAAATGACTCATTTATCGTATTGGTAGGCGTCAAACAAGCGCGGATTTTCAACTATCATGTAATCAAGTAGTTTCGGGGAAATTCATCCCAGACAATACACTTAGGGTATTAAGTTCATGCAGATGGCTGACTGGAACTGATTGCAAAAACGAAACAGTCCCCCGATGGTGCATAGTTTGTTCTGTGACCGCACCCAATCATGTGCGTACAACCGATGCAGTTGATTTGCCCTCATGCTGTTTCAGTCAATTTCGAACTTTGTGCAACTGGTTACGTGAACAATGCAGTATTTAAGTGTTCTGGTTTTCGAATTCCATTCATCCTCGTAGACTAGACTCGTAGAGATGAGTTGGTTGCTCATATTTGCTACCATCGTCGTTGTTCAAGCAGCACCAAACCACAAACCGCAATTCGAACCGTTCTCCGAATAATTGATTCGTTATGTAAATGAAGAGGTAAGTAACGAATAGGTTGATAACTAGGTAGAAGTAATGGGGTGGGGAGGAACATGGTGAGACTGAGAACGATAAAGTTTGTACTCATTTTGTGTATACCATATTATAAACTGTTCAATATCACATTTTTATTTTGTTACAGTCCGGTGCAAGTTGGAAAGCTGCCTGATCCACACGATTCAACAATATCGAACAATTCAGAAAACACTTGGGAGCATTGGAGGAAACACCTGGAGAGGGGAACACACGACGACCAACCGTGAGGTATTCTGTATCAGAGAACGACCTACCTGAGTCTTTTGATGCTCGAGAGAAATGGGCAAATTTTCCATCGATTTCTGAGATTCCTGACCAGTCCAGTTGTAGTTCGTATTGGGTAAGTTTCACCGACAAATAATTATGCTAGTATTCAGTTCACGGTGGTGGCTAGGTTAGACGAACTGGTCGTTTTCAGCACGTTATCTCAGCTCGTAATGGTAAATTCTAGATTGTACTACATCTATTATCGCGCTAGCCAGGTTCTATTGTCCCGCATGCATCTACATCTACATCTGGAAGCTGTCTGCGTGCTTGCTAATGTGAAAAGATCGAAGGATTCTGATGTGATCGATGGGCTTGCATATGCCATTCTAGATCACTCATGTTCACACGTATATCAGGCATTAGATACTCCGAAATAAGATAATCCCGATCCATCGATGCTTATTATCCAAGTAATCCAAGCACCGGTTATGGATTCCGAGTGAACCGATTGATTTCCTCCGCGACGCTCGAGGGATGGGGTGAGAACGGATACTTCAGAATTCAACGCGGAACCAACGAACGCGGCATTGAATCCAAGATTAATGCTGAATTGTCTTGATTTTCCGGCACCAAAATGAATCCCCCAGAGTGACTTGCTGTGTTTTTTCAATAAATTTCTAAACCTGGCTGTCTTCATTTAAACCCCGACGAGCTGGTGCAATTTCCATTACAATCAGTATATGATTTGGATTCAACTTATTCGAAGATATACTGAAACGAGCCTGGTTTCATTTCCACTATATACGAACCATGAAAATGATAAGTTGTAGATTTCCTCGCTGATTCATCATAATCCTGGATTTCAGTAGTGAGACATTTGAATTGTACATGAAATGATTCGAAAAAAACTGAAAACCGTGGAAATACCTTTGTAAATCTGTTACGATCTTGCTATGAACCATTAGCACTGAAACCCGACGGGTTCTAACCAGGGATGAACGACCACAAATTAAACACACCTTAGTACGAACTGTCATTCAAAATAACATGAGATAGATTTATTTATTCACCGATGAAAGACGACAACAAACTCAAAGTATGAATCCAGTTATACAAGGGAAAAAGGCACACGCAGACACAATCATGTCTCCACTAGCATATGGTGCTTGTTGAGAAAACGTAAAAAAGTCAACTATGTGTTAGTTGTGGGATAGCGCCGATTAACCTGACTCGACTGACCTCCGGGAATTTTTAACTTCCCGTGGCCTGGTCATATTTAAGGCCCGTGTCTCCAATTATGGACAGGATTGCCCAGGAATGAGGTAGACTACAAAGCGGTGTGGCTGGGGTAAAATCAAACGGACAAAAACGGCGAAATTATTGCGCCATGCATTTCAGCTTCTATGTTCAGCATTCCTTATATCTAGTTATGTAAGATGCTGAGCGATTAACAGGCATAAATGGCGTGATTATATATATATATATATATATATATATATATATATATATATATATGTCAAACAGATGACTGAAAGCTTGGGGCAAAAAAGCGACAATTACAAAAAAACGGCGGGAAACAGAATTACAACGGAGTATAAGATGCAGTTAGACCGTCACATGATAACGAAATGATTATCACCATGTCCATCAAAATAATGCAGAGGGCCTTCGTGGTGATACAGTATATACACCTTCCACTTCAATCATCCGCAAGCATATCATAAAAGAAAAAAAAGGAATTCTTTAAACACACAAGTCCAGAGTATTAGATTGCACGATATATCTCCCGCGCAGTAAACACGCACTTGCATCATGGATACCATTATAGTATAATCCACGGTATTTTCACGGAACTAAAGTTGATTGTAAAACGGCACTAACGCTGAGGATGAGATGAGAGTAAATTCAGTTTGCACCCCTGGCGGCATCCCGTCTGAACCAAACTTCATCACACTTCATCTCTATTAGTAGCTCACATACTCAGAGGACAGTGTGAAACATAGAGCTATCATTCAATATTAAATATCGGAGAAGTGCGCTAATTTTCTTATCTATCATCTAATTTTCGGATACACTTTCCCAGCTGACATTATTATCAACTTCACGGTATATCATTTATTTTGCCTACTACTAAGGTTTCGAGTAGTGAACTGAGAAATTCCATCTCCCCAAGGTGTATCCACATCCTTCGTTCACACAGTATTTGATTGCGTTCTGCCCGAACATGCTGACAATCTGAATTCAAAGCGGCTACCGGGATGCGCCGAGGGTCACAGTCTACATCAGTAATATCCCTACGCGGTATCGGTTCGGTTCAGTATTATCAACCACTTACCAATGATGTTGGTTGCCAGTTTTCAGATTGATTCAACCGGCCGAAAATGATGCAAACTGACGAGTATGCTGTGTGCATGCAAGAAGCAAACTAGACCATGGGGGCCTGGAAGTAAAAAAATTAGCTTCACCGAATAAGCCCAACCCGCTTTCTTGATATCTACATACGATGCTAAGCGAACATCAAGCCAATATGACGTAAAGCATTCAGTCCCACCTTCAACTAAGATGCGCAGCAGATGGCTCGGCGAAGTAGACAGAATGTTGAAATTCGAGTGACAAATTTACCAGAATTCCCTTTCTTAGGAAAAATTACAAACACACACACGCACGCACATTATATATATATATATATATATATATATATATATATATATATATATATATATATATATATATATATATATATATATATAATGTCGGATCGATATTCTACGACCAAACTGTAAAAAATGGGCGAAGCGAAATAAAAACCACGATATATTTAAGTGAACAGCGAATGTCAACTGAAAAACTAGAGCATCACCAAAAGATCGTACATCCAGCAAACAGTCCGTGTGACTTACGTTTCTCGTCCGTCCGTCACGTATGCCAAACGGTCCACACTCGATTCGCCCACGTGATCCGTGTGAATGAACGAACTGGCTAACGGACGACTGATATCTTCCGCTGTCAAAGAAGCCGTTGGTCGATTCGGTTTGTCCGATTGGATCAAGTTTACGTTGTACAAACAACCAAATGGGCGTCAACGAAGTCAAATCCAGCGTGGAGATAGATGAAACGAGGAAAGATGAAATAAATTGGTGACCGAAGTCGTTGAGTAGATTAAAAAAATTCTCCCAGTATTTCAGCTCAGTGTGTACCTCTCTCGCCGTCATCCCCTCCATTTAAGTGTGGGTTCCCGGTGAGACACCTACTGAGAGTTAGGCACATGAAGTGTTACCGTGTTTTTGTGATTTCAGACCGAACATGAGCGACTCCTCGCGTGAGGACTACCGTCCCATGCATACTACAGTCATGTCTTGATTAGACGATGCCACCACTGATCTTGTTGGTTGCCACTTTATCGTTATCAAGTTAGGCAGAAGCTCTCAGAAAACAGACTGAGGCTAAGGATTTGGTCATTCTACTCGCTGCTATCTTTTGCAATCGAATACGTGTATAACAGCTGGCGTCACGTGATTACCGGACATGTACCGTATTTTTAAATAAACACTTCTGCATCTTACCGAGGCGATCCACCAGAACGGCCCACACAAAGTGCATGAATTCAACAGAAAATTACATCCTTCAGTCATGTGGATTAGGGCAACAACGAAATACACGGAGCTAGAGATTGGAACTTGTGGGTCATCGCCTCGGCAACGAGGGCAAATAGCAATTTGATGCCTTTGATCTGCAGTCCCAGGACTGTGCGTCTAAAGCCCTGAACTTCTTGCATAAGTCGTGGGGACCGCATTCGAATAACTCTGCAGTCCATTTTGTGATTTGTTCATTGAAACAAGGCCCTTCGAGACAGTGGAAGACTTCGCGCACGGAATTCCCCAATAAGTACGTTTTACTGTGCATTCTAATAGGCCAGTGCAACTCCATATGAAGGTTCTCAGGCTAAGATATCGTTTTTTCAGTTACATAAGTCACTTAGGGTGCGAAACAAGATCGATCTCCGAACCAAAATCCGCGTCTTCCGAGCCACTATCCGTCCCAAATCGATCAACGGCTCCGAAACGTGCTCAATACGCGTCGGAGACATCAGAAAGCTGGGAGCATTTGACCACAGATGACCGCGAATAACCCTGAAAGTGATCTTGCACAGTAACGTATAAAACGACACGATAAGAGAACGATGCTTGTATATTGAAGAGTTGTCGGTATGCTTTCAACGACAACGTTTGCAATGGTTGGGACATATCCTGCGACGGCCAAATACCGACATCTGAAAACAGTGTCACCTGCTCCATGTCAAGGTTGGTGTTGCCGCTTTGAAAGACAACCGAAAATATGGATCAGCACTGTCAAGGCTGACATCGAATGACCGGGACACCAGTCTATTTATGGTGCTCGTCTCTGAAACCAGAACTGGACTTCCATGCGTTCCGATCCTATCTCCGGCAACTGTTCGGGAACAGGCGCGATGCGCGACATCCATGAAGCCGGCTCATTCCCTCTTAGGAGATAGTCGCATTAAAGTAAAAGTAAGTAAGCATACCGCCCATTAACGTCATTCTCGTAGAATCTCGAGTGGATCTGTCTGAGCCTCAGAGTAATTCATCATTCAGTGAAGCGCTTTAATCAAACTCCTTATTGTCCAGTTTTTCCACAACTCAAACTTCCACCACCTGACATTCGTGACTTTCGCCAATGGCCGAAAGACGGTCATTATTATGGAACTGAACTCCACTTGCCATTTCACCATTGTCCCTTTCAGTTAATATGATCACCAAAATGTCCATAAAGTCGTTTTCATTTTATTTTATTTTTATAATATGCTTGTGCATAAGCGCAGTGGAAGGTGTAAACATCATGATCTCAAGGAATCAATTCATCATCAGGGATAGCCAACAACCAGACCGAGACCTGAGAGTTATATCAATTCCATGGTAAAAAGTCGTGGTAATCTGATCGCTACCTTGCAAGTTGCACATATTTCTCCGGTGGCAGTTTGCGTTTATGCAGGCAATAACCATATTTTATTGAGCCATACACTTCCGGTTCGGTGACGTTAGGACAGAATGAGCGCGGGAAGCGAGGGCTTCGAGCGTTGAGTGTGAACGACGGTAGACGAGCTGATTAGGGTCGGATACATTAGGCTGAGTAGATAGTTGCTGAAGTACTAACCGTTCAACCACCCTGAGGGTATTGAAAATTCATGCTAATGGGTGAAACTTGTTGGCCCGAAAGACCCACAACACTGATAGCGAGAGCTGGCAACCAGACCCTGAGACTTGGAGTAGAGATCCACATAAAGATGCGATAGGTCGAGTGTGGTAATAAACCGGGCGACAGTGGATTACTGCCTGTCACCAAACTGATCGGTGTGGTGCAATTCGAACGTCTGACCTTCGAGGTCATAATCAAACGCTCCAAATCACTCTATCATCACTGGAATACGTTCCAACTTCTCGTGGTATTGACAGGATCTCATGGCTCTCACACAGCAGCTTAGGCAGCTAACAAAGGAGAATTGTGAGTTTATCTAGGATCCACCGAAAGAAATAGAACGGCCTAAAGTTTGTCTGCCATTGATGGAGATTTTCGACGGAAAATGTTGTACTATTGTTACCTCTAATGTTTCTAACATTGGTTTAGGCGCTATATAAACTGAAGTTCAACACGGACAGGAAAGATCCGTTGCTTACATCAGAATTGCAAACGGGACGTTGAACCCAACAAACAATGTCACACGGAAGATACGACTAAAGCACACGAACTCAGTGAGAGGAGAGGTGGATGTTGAACACGCGATTCGTTCATGATCAATGCATCGATCATTATTTCTTTTTTGTACACACGAGAAAATGAGATAAGATGAAGAAAATGAATTTATTGCTTATATCATCGACGCGAGGCTGAGTGTAAAGAAGCTGTCAGGTGGCGTAGAGTAGGAACACAACAGAATAAATGGTCTATGCAAGGGGGAAACAAGAAATGTGAGTCGAATAACAGAGTAGGCTACAATTCATTTGAAGTGAGAAAATCATAAGAAAATACAGATCCTCGGTTAGGGAATGGATGGTCTAGACTGACATTAGGTATAAATGTGAACAGGCTTCAGTTGTTTCGCTGTTACGTTCTGTCGCTATTATTTTAGTTTTTACTCCTATCTCACCTTGGCTGCTGCTCTTTCCACTACTATTCAACGCCGGCTCCTAGAACAAACAGCTGTTTATCCGAATCGAACGTGTCGGGTCCTAACCTCCATCATTAGTCACGAGGTTTATTCCCGTAAAGTGAAACTCGTTTCCCATGTGCAGATCTGACGTGCATTTCATCCTACGGAATGTTTCTGTCAATCAACTCAACCGTTTGTTCCTGCCAATTAGAACGAAATAATCATCCATCCGAAGACCTTTCCCCCATCAAGTAACCAATCATCGCATCATCTGTTTGACGAAATAATTATCCAGTGATACAAAACTACAGATCACGGGTTCCACGTGGCAGCATATACTTTGTATAACTAACAGGGATTGAATTTCTTTCCTCGTTTATCATGGTCATTTCATACAAACAGGATGACATCAGCCAAATCACTCCAGCAGTTATCCTTTGACCGAACGGAAAACGGCTCTGGAATAAAGTACGAGCCAAATCAATAACACTGTCATTGCTAATCTTTCTCAACAATCGAGCGGGAAGACTTGCCCTAAATTATGAACCAGTTAGTAAGCAGTTGCAACTAGTCAGTCACTGTGTAGTGAGGTTAGATAGATATAAACAAATCTGAAGTGATTTAAATGTTACCAAACGTTGATGAAGGCGTGATTCGATTCCACGCTATCGCATTGTTTGTGCTTCACTAGCTGAACTACGAGACCATTCGTAAATGTATGAACCCCTAGGTATCACGACGACACTGCACCTAGACGTGATGTGACGGCTTGTGTGCCTCCGCGACCCACACACCCACGCAGGATCGTTTCCCTGAGCCGAAGATGCAACCATGCCTGGAAGGTCAGTGGGCAGAGGCCAAACAAAGCCCAATCTCTAAACCATTTGATGGGCTGCATGTGGTTTAGGCCACTGCGCCTCGGGAGAGCAAACTAGCAAATAAACACGGAGAGAAACAGTTTACCGGTCCTAAGAGCTAAATCAGATGGACGTAGGAGTGGAGTGCCTGGGTTTCATTTCCACAGTGCAGGAAAACATCGCGCTTCATTGGTTACTTATCGCTCGCCAAAACTGGGCAGCTCCTAACCCGAAGGTGGCTGCCCCGGGCAAGTTCCGCATGCTACATTAAATGTATGGGGCTAAGGCACGAACCACAAAAGCAAATCGATAACAAACCTCCAGCGAAGACTAGGAAGAATGCGCGCAACAATCACATCTCATGCAAGAGACAAAAGGAAGTTCCCTCACGGGTGCTTCGGTCACGTTCCCGTGAGAGGTTCGCGCCCCCACTGCCTTGTGGATGCGACTTCTAAGTCAAAGGCTACGGTAATCATGCCTGAAAGGTCAATGAGTAGACGCCAAACGAGGTCCAGTCTCTAAAACAATTCATAGGCAACATCTGGTTAAAAACCACTAAGAACCTGCAGAGGACACCCCAGCGAATAAAAACGGAGAGAAACAGTTTACCGATCTAAAAACCTCCACTAGATGAACGTAGGAATAGAGCACCTGGGGTTTCTCCCGACACTAGAGAAAAACATCGCGCTTCACTGGTCCATTAGCGCCCGCCTAGGCTGGGCAGCACATGGTTCCGGATGCTGCTCGTCCCAATTCTAAATGGATACGAAAGGCCGCACAGAGTTAAGACCGGGAACGTTTGGCTCTCCGTAAGAGCAATAACTTAGAGAATGACGAATATAGATAACTAGTTCGCAGATCCAACCATTTTCTTCATTTAGCTGCTTCAATGTCTGAATACCCTACCAAACGGGGCAACAGGCTACCCTAACTAGTATTCTTGAAACCTTCAAAATAGATGCGTATTGTGTCTTCGAAACACACATACAACACCCAACTTCAGTGAAAATACTTCGATCCCCAGATACAAACTCAGATTCTCGTTTCACTCTTCGCCTGTCAGGCCATTCAGTGTCTAGTGCTCTTCGTCACGCTGAAGTCCGTATCACACTGAGCATAAAAGCTAAGCGTGTACTGCTCCAATGGATCCCAGTCAGCAGTCGACGGTGTGCGGATCGATCGAATGGTCCTGTGCACATCAACAGTGACAAACTCAAGTGTCGATGCCAGTTCCCGTTTTTGCGTCTGTCGCAACTGAATGTAGCTCTCATAAGGCTACAGAAGAATTTTATCGTGATTTGTTTTAACTGCTCCGCAGCGTGCGCTCTACGGACATCACGATGTTCACAATGCTCAAGTTGTGAGCCTAGGAGAGACGGGGAGGAATATAGGAGGCCGATTTGGCATTCCAACCGATCAAACAGATAACCATGACCGACTCATCCAACGATATTCCCACCATGGACTATTCTTTGCAAGTACAAATTTCTCGCACAAAATGTGGCACCGACTAACCCAGCATCCTCCCACATCTTCACAGAGTTGGACTCAGATCGACCATATTGCTATCGGTTACAGCTGGCGCCGATCAATTCAAGAATGTTGATCATTTTGGTCCACGTCGGTAGACATTGATCACACTCTTGTCCATCCGCGATTCGTCCTACGGCCGCGTTGGTGGCCGAAGTAAGGCCAAAACCAACCATCCACCACAGTTGCTACTGCAAAATAACCATCAATCCTCATTCGAAGCCGAATAATCCGCCACGAAATATCGATACAGTCACATTCCCAGGATCCAGAAGACCAATAGACAGAGATCAAACAGATCCTACTCAAGGTTCAACACCCAGACACAGGAACGATGAATATCTGCATCCTCGGTTGCGCAGATCGATCCCTGCGGCTCCCAGATATGATGAGTCACGGAGATGCCTTGAACGCCAGTTGATTTGGAGCCTGAGAAACGACTGTGAGAAGTGATGGATTCCGAATTATAGGAGGATAGGAAAAGGTGTGGCGACTGGCAACAGCCGCAATTAGGAATACCGTCCCCATGAACGGCACGCGTTACCAAACTGATCAAAAAGTCGAGCGGCTCACTTATTCAGACTCAGGAATGTCGTCTAGTACATTGGGTGGAGTATTTGAAGAAGCAGTTTAATTCGTCGATTTGCACGACACGAACAAAACAGCACGATGGTTAAAGCGCTAGTTATAGAGACCAATCCTCCCTCAGAAGCTGGGGTCTTCCGGGATTACCAATGCTGTAGTTCAGCGGAGATTCTCAGGTTCAAGAACCGAATCATTAAATAAAACACTTGAGCTCACCAAACTAAGATATTTGGGACATGTATTGTGCATGTTCCCTGACAGGGCTCCTCGATGCGCAAGGTTTGCTAAGGTGGGTCACGGTTGGAAGATGAGTTAGGGTGGCCAGTCCATGACAAGGAAAAAGAGCATGAAAAGCATGACCAATGGACTTGGCCATATAGGGCGTTAGACTTCCTGGGTGAGGTCCAAGAGACTCACCTACTTTTTAGTTAGTGATATTGGAGGATATGGCTAGGTGTCGCGATCAGTGGCGCTCTTGCATTCTTGATACCAAAATTTGTAGTCCTCGTATTACTCTCCCCATACTATTGTTCTTTTTCATTATTTCCATTACAAGTTGTCGTAGGTCAAACCAATCAAAGTCACTGCATCCAGTGCATGTTTCATGGTTGTCTATACTATACTAACCGGAACGGGAATGATGATCCCCTTGCGGAATGGTCAAGGCTTTTTGGTGTTGCCTCGTAGCTCAGCTGCTGGAGCACAAGCGGAAGTAAAGCATGGGTGGCGTCCATGCATGGGGTCAAATCAATTTGGATGAACTTAGTTTGTGAAGGGTTTGACAATATGAGTAAAATTAATAAGTTATGAACCAGAAGAAACCGTTTATTTGAATGATAAAAGGAGATAACTCAGAGCAATTGTGCAAGCCGCAAACGAACAGTTGGTTAAGCTCCATTATGTAAAGATCAGTGATCGCATACGTTGATGACTGAATACTCAGTGGCCAATATCAACCTTCCGCTCTTGCGAATCAAATTGTGTAGTGTAGTAGCTGATCAAATGAAAATAACGGCATTTTTCAGCCAAGAGGGTTAGACAGGTTACTTTTAGCAGTGATTTGCAGCCTCGTAATATTTGCATTTCGTAACGATAAAGATAGTTTGACGATTTTTCGTACCATTTCATCATCTAGAAAATGATGCAGTAATGACTATTTCGAACATTAAAAAACCTCCGATCCGAAACTTATTTAATTCGCTTTCTGCCAGAACAGACCTCACCGATGAAGAAGAGGATTTCAGCGGAACCCTATCAGACAGTAAGATAGACCAAGATGTAATTTCCGGATCACGAAGTTAAATGGGACGATCCGGGCAACAGAAACAATGGTGCATTTAACGTGACACTAGCAGGCATATTGTAGCCGGGAGTGCTGGAGCAACAGGACGACGCGAATATCAAGCCGATAGGGACAAGCGATCTAGAGCCACAGACGACGGAACAGGCGGCGAAAATGTCAGAGGCATCCCGAAGCAGACAAGGAGAGGGATACGGACTAGCATATAGAAGGCAGCGGGATCTCATGCAACCAACAAGATAGTCCATGTGAGGGGCTGCCGATCAAGCCGTCAACCGGACCAGTCGAACAGAAACGGTGAACGAGAGAATCAAACTGAAGGTCATAGGCAACTGACCAGAACTCAGCCGAAATACTCAGGCAGCCGGAAGATCAATTTTTCTGCCGCGTGGTCTGGAAAAAGGCTATATAAACGATTGTACGTGTTTGGCCGTCCCAATACGAGTTTCTCCACTGGTCTTACCATCTTCGTTGCAATATGGCCTAAGGGAATTGAAAGGCAAAATACCCGAGGGTGGAACGTTAAAAGGATGGGCCGCACATATCTGTCTCGGCTAATAAAGTTATCCTCCATAAACTGCTTTCTTGGTAGAGCAGCATAAATAAGTCATTACAGCCTTCAGAACTATTTTGAAGGGATTACCTGGTTCTTCGATCTGGAGCGCTGGGTGAATCACATAAGAATTTGACTGCATTTATCAGTAGTCCCGGCGGTGGCGTAGGTGGTGTCCATCGTAATTGCCCAGTGGTAGTGGAGCGATGTTGTGCAGTACTTCAGTGCTGAGACATTGGGACTTAAACTTATCAATCGATTTTTATGGCACGGAACTGGAAAAAAACTTACAAGACAGTTTTGAGTCTCGTTGGACGATGCCCCGAGGGAAAGATCCGATTTCGCCGGTACGCCGATTTTGTCCGTACCACCAAAAATCTTGAGGGCGACCATCCGATACGATAACTGTATCACCAGCTTCCAAGCCCAATCGATCGGCTTCATCGAAATTTTGCATCGCAATCACCTCGAACGGACGCACCTGTTAAGATTGGGGAAATCAATATTAGTCTCGTAATTGTTGGAGAATGACGGTCAACAAATTAATTCACATGTACAAAAAAGCTGTTTTCGCGCTGTAGTTAACGTTATAGCGTCTCAAAACAGAGCAGGAAAAATAAGATTGCGGCAGAAAGAACATCCACACACGGGAGCTGATTCAGCAAGGAGCTTTGTGCAACAAATACTTCGAAATGGATGAATAAGCACTGGAGTTTGAGCCATTTTGTAAGGATATACGTTGATATCACAACGGCTACGCAAACCACGTTCTGCCAGTCAACTGCCACTGAATCATTCAATCAGGAATATAGCAATCAGCTGTTACTGGATCACCTAATTAGAAATCGACCAATCAAGTGTTGGAAATAAACCGGTCAGTCAAGAGAAGCGAGCGCCAACAAATTCCCTGCAACCTCTGAATACAGTCATCCGGCTTTCCAATGTAAATGCTGTTTTGAACTAATAAACAAGGTGGTTCGAACGCACAGGAGTCCTATTCCTAGAACACAAAACGGTTCCATTGTACGGCAATGATCTAACGACTGTAAGATGTGGAACAACATCAGGGCGCCAACTAACGACTTGTCTATGGATCTCTGAAAACTCCAAATGCGTATGCGAAACACGCAGTAGATCACGTCTGTCGGGACGTGTTTCAATTCTGAAGCGATCGCTCACCCAAAAATCTTGTGTGACAGTAAGCACGTTAAGTCAGAACAAGCCAACTGAGAAGTGTCACATTAGACTGAGATGAGTATCTCCAATCATCTTGAATGGTGTTCGGGAGATTTTGCGGATGAATAAAAGGGAACAGCGAGTGACATGGCAAAATACGCGCGGCAGGTAAAATAATGAACTTGTTTGTGAACGTGGTACACAGCGCAAAGTTGCTCTAATAAAGGACTAGGGAGCATATATTAGGTTATGACGACAGCAAGTCTTTACTTCAGTATATACATAAACACTTTTGAAAAGCGAATGAAATCGTAGTTTATGGAAATAATTCATCCACGACATGCAGCGCTGAATCCTGCAAACATGTTTATATTACTCGCACCCACCAATGCGTAACTAGTAAACACAAAGGCATTTTCGGTTATCCTTCTTCTCAGTGAGGAACGCAGGACGATAAATTCAGTAAATCTGCCACGTTCTTTGCGGCGTCCATTTACAATCATATGAGAACGTGAAATGCAAACAGAAAATAATAGGTAATCGCTTATATGCAAACGTTCGATGTGTGTGTTATTCTTCGGTTAACATTATGTTGAATTGTCTCTGTTCTCAGTGCTTTTTTCAGATTATAGGCATGCAGCCCACCAACAGAGATATACTACCAGTTGTCCTAGGTTCCATCCCCTATATCATTTTCGGCTACAAAGTTCAATGTGGAGAAAACACGTTACCTTCTTCCTCCTACATTGAGAATGAATCGTAGATAACAACCGAACCAAGGTTGTTACTGGATGATTATGGAAACAAAACCTTTGGGATGTCCATGATTTCACCACTGTGAAAGCTGGTAACAAATGAACAAATATGTCCACGACTACAAGATGAGCATTAAGTCACCTAACGGATTACACCACGGCAAAGTAGTCTTCTCGAAAGTTCTTCCGACTTGAAGAAGTGGAAACATTTACACTACATTTCGGAGGATCGGGGTTAACGCCTCTCCCCAACAAGGTGGGTCATCATGCTATGCCCGTATCAACTAGCGCAACGAGTTCTACAACCTAGAGGATGGAAGACTAAGTGGCCTCGGAATTCCTCTTCATTTACGTTTCTGTGAACCCTCCAGGTTCCACCACGGAGTATACGAAGTAAATCGACAGTCAAAACGATTACCAGTTTAGTTTGAATTCCTTCACGATCGCAACACGCGCCCACCTTTGTCGAGCGCGTAATACTATCTTTAGATCGACCAGAAGATGACAACTTGCTTCGCTTCAAATTTTTTGCAATGCTCTGGGATGTTACTGGGAAATGTTCCTCGATGCGCGTAATGCTCTGGGCGTCCTATCTTACCAAAGTGCAGGAAACATAACTACCAAATTTAAACGTATTTCCCACCCACAGCGTCTAATTGTGACATGAATGAAATGAAAAAAATATCTATTCCGAGCAACACTTATCACAGAAACACGTCCTAAAGAAATGACGTTTTTCAGTTTGGAATGCATACTTCTTCATCATCGTTTGATGAACGGCGCTTAAAGGACCTTGATTTGAAGGTCATGCTTTCCAAATCAAAAGACAGTTTTCCCCGTGAGCTTGTCGTCAATACCGAAATCACTACTGAACCGCGAGACTCTCCTAACGTGTTCGTACTGTTTGTACCTTTTTCTGTTAAGCACACGTGATCAGGAACCAGCTGTGGTGAATTCACCTCTTTAACTTGAAAGATTAATCGTATTCGACATCTGACTGCATTTGGACTTACAAACTTCATGCAAATATATCAGTGCAACTTAGGGTGACACAATTTCGGTTGTTCAGAGAACATTACAGAGGTAACGTAACCCATTTGAAGTAGTATAGAATAACATATTTCAAACCATTGTTTGGTATTATATACTTTTTAAAACAGGAACGAAAAACCCATTACGGAGAAAATAACTTCTCATTGGATTTGTCAACAACAAGAGTACATTGTATGTGATACGCCACTGGTTATCTTCGTTAACCCGAAATGATGCGGACAGATTGGATGCTGAGTCAATTTAAATTCAAACGTTATCCAAGGGATTTCAGTTGAAGGAATAAAAAGACAAAGCTGCCAAACCTGATCTTAAACACCTTATTTTGTTCACAGTCAATTCATTTTTGTGGAATCTTTTCTTGCGTGTGGCTTAAGATGCTCTCAATTTTACGGTAGAATGATTTTGACTTTCCTCGCATTATACCACTCTCAGAGTTCACGATGAAAACATCGATACTAATTTCTAATGAACAGGAGAACGGTGATGATCAGCCCAACTGATTCCGATTTTAGTTCAGAGGTGGTGCGCGGGAGCACTTCCAAACGTATACCAACTGAATGGACATTATTTTGGGTTATGGGTTAGCCTAACGTACGTGGAAGCACTAAGCGGCACATCAGCTGGCCATTTTGATGATTCACGTGAACCAAATCGTTGTCTTCGTCACCACCAGCAAAGAACACTGAGGCGAAAAAAGGAAGGGAAACCTCTTTTTGTGTTTTCACCAGGTACATTTGAGTTACCTCATACCCATGCGAAGAATTGAAGTAGTCTATTGCAAACGTGAACGATTTGTGCCCGCTAGATCAGCTGACCAATACTGTACGTGCTCTCAGTAAGTTAGTGGTGAATATATAATTACTGAGTTTCAGTAGTAGCTCAAACACGATATTCAGCACTGCATTTTAATCGTAAAGCTGCACGAATCGCTCTTTAACGGCTTGTTTTACATCAATGTTGTATCATTAATCGCGCATATGCGTCAACGCTTCGGACAGCAACAAATTGTGCCCCTACCGCCATAGAAACCACACCAGTCATAAGTTCCAAAAGCAGACAGGAGCATGGATACGGCTTGATTATTATGTAACAAGTCAAATCCATTATTTGAATGTAATCATCGTGAATGGGAACATCCGGATAAACGGATTGCAAAAGCGTGAAAACGGGGCGTTCCCGTCCATTACTTTTTGATTATCATTATCGTACAGCGTTAAACAGCACGGCGAGTTCCCATGATTACTGCCTTTCTCACTATTGTGCACGCTGAAATCGAGAGAATGAATATACAGGGTGGACAGAAAGTGGGACTACAGGGGTGGGGAAAAGAACGGAAAGCTCTAGCAGCCAACACACGGAATGCACTCTCACTGCACAAACGCACACTGATCAATCATTATGATTCAACAGAAATTGATGACACGATCACCGTGTCTCACAGCATCTCCAGTTAACTGGTTGAGGGATCTTTCGGACCACGACCACGAGGACGAGAAGCACCTACTTTTCCTAAGTTTGCTGCACATTTTCTCATTCCAATATTACTGAACAGACCACAAGAAATGTATTACCTACATTAGATACTATACCAAGCACTCTAAGTGTAAAGATTTATTGAAACTAGAAATGGAAATTCAACCTGCCATATCAAAAACGCCGTTACACTGGCTTAGTCCAGATCTCGTGCTGTCCATCACAAATGGCCGCACCCTTCGCCTCTACGCATGCGTGGTAATTGTTCCATCCCATTGCGTCTAAGTCATTAGCCGTGCTTCCACGTCAAGTGTTGATTAACCCTAACCGGTATCTGTCTGGGGTCCATCTAACAGCCTTACTTGTTCGTATCGAACTCTGACGTAGCATCTCCCCCGTTTTGGTATCTATGCGAATTGGTTCACTAATTCTGGCGTCAAGACCGCCTGGGTTACTTGACGTAATCAACTCTCCCACTTTGCCTTGGCTGTGTGAATGACTGAACTTTGGCCATCCCGTCATGACTATGCCATTTTTTGCATAGCGACAGTTATTTCGTTCGCTCTTCACCACGCTTGTGTGTGTCCGATCGCTGAATGGTCAAAATGCTTTCCATAACTACCGACATTCTGCGTGAACCCGTCGACCCGCTCTCACAACACCGTCTCGAGCATTTCCCGTTCATTGTTGCCCGGGTGTTTTGAAGCTTTTTTGTCCGTCTTGATTCTGTGGTCGGTTTGACCGCCATTTGAAGTACGTCAGTTATTGTGTGATGATTTATCCTACAGTACATGTAATAAAACGAGCTTGTGTTCTCTGCCACGGGGCGTGGCGTTTACTTATCCGCGAGTCATTCAATAACGGGACGACAATCCTGTACATTGGTCTGTTCACATTAGATGAGAATAGCTGTGAATTCAGTGAACAACTAGACTAAGCGATTAGTGTACGAGATGTCAACTCTTCGGACTGAGCAAAACGGAAGACACGCAATACAGATGGGTGATCCTGAAAGCGTTGCATGCACTGTATTTTCCAAAATTATCAACAAAAAAAATTGTTATCGATCGGTCGGCGAATGAATAAAAAAGCCACCCCCTTTAGAGATTCGGAACAATAACAAGCCATCGGTGGTGAATTTGGCTACCAAGGGGCATCGCTGTCATCTAGTTTAGTACCGCACTTCAGTCATGCTGGAGAGAAGCGCACATCAAACAGTCATAACTTGTAAACTATTCAAGCGAGCGCTGCACTTCATCTGCGGACTGCATGTGAAGGATACCGTCGGAAGACAAAATTTGACATCGTTTACCGTAGTTTAGCCATTAAACAATAACATCCTGGAGGAAATCCACTTGAACTTAGTCAATGAATTTGGACCGGAACAGTTAAATATACCGATCATATCAGCTCTAGGTAAGTTTTACCATCTCCAATTACAAGGCTTGGCCTTTATCCTTAGAAAAATAGCGAAAAATCATCTTGTTCAGCAGCTTTGTCTCGATCAGGAGGGCGAGCACCGCAGACAACCTACCCTTCTGAAGATGTGATGTTAACGAGCATCGCTTCGCTTGAGAGTATTATCGGTAGTACGCTGACGGAAGTGGGTTGTCTTAACTAACCGAGCGATGGCTAAATACAAGTCCATGGATCAATAGAAGCTGATTTAGAGAACGTGGGGTATGAAAGTAGAATCAGTAGATTGGAGCGAGGATAGTCATACTTGGTCCAGGCGTTCCGTCAAATATGCGAATGAAGGCCTTCGTCCAGGTTCAGCTCGCCAACAGGCTAGCATGATTTGGTAAAGACGGCGCGGACAGGATTGTCGCGGCCAAGCCAAACGACGTCCAGAATCCAGCACACTGAGCAGCTTGATCGAGTCTAATCCGGACCACGGAGCAGCGCCCCATGTCCAAATCTCCCAACACGTGACACCCCAACTCCACACATCGCTTGCCTGAGAGAACAATCGATCACGGAGACATTCCGGAGCAGACCTGAAGAGTGGAGCAGGAGGAAGGGTGAACTGGACTGTTACTTGAGGAATCAGATAAGCGACATGGTCGAAACGGATGTGAGATAAAAAGGCCACAAATGATATTTGAATTTAAACACATAGTGATGTGAGAGACAAACGAACTCTATGGAGTTAGACAGGCCAACCAGTGAAAGTAGAGTTCGAAAAACACACATCGATCTCTCACCATCGAAGCTAAAACCAGTAGACTCGGCAGCATGAGACAGGTGAGATTTCTTAGACTGAGTTTTTAAGCGACGATGAATTCGAACAAGTATCATGTATAAACAATTAATCACCCTGTGACAAAAAAACGTGCTGTTTTTTTTAGAAATCAAAGTTTACAGTCGAATGCATAACACTTATTGGCCAGAAATAGAAATCACTGCAGCGATGGACCAGGGATAAAGTTGGTGAACAAGGATCGGAAAGAGGATATCTGTCTGTATTCGTTCGTTTGTAAAACTTCGTAAATCACCAAAAGAATGGAGATCGGATTCCATAATGTTAACAGGAACCGAGTCAGTCGAGGTTCTGGATGGACAATAAAACGGGGATGCATGTCAATCATATTACTAACCAACAAAGGGCTTTTACTCCGAGCTAATCCCATAGAAACGCATATATAAGCAGAAGAGACCCGTTTTTGAGAAGTTCCTTTTCTGAAATGGATTGGAAAAGAAAACACCAAATGACGAGATTATTTGACTTATTTCCAGAATCATCTGGACTTAGTTCAACAAACTACGGAACATATGTCTAGGTGGCGATGATCAATAAGTCATTGTCTTCGTTCGATATTTTTACTTTGACTGTTTTAATACTGGGACGAACATGTTTAGTTATTCGCTTCACAAATAACTTTATTGAAAGACGGTGTACCTAGTGGGTGCCGGTAAAAACAGAATCACTAAAACGACCTTACAGGCATCGGTCAATGATCGTGATCTTTTCCGCGCTGATCAGACTGTGTGTGACCCTTCAATCGCGCTTTACTTTAACCCATTGGTGAAACTGTTCGTCTACGTTTGGGTATATATATATATATATATATATATATATATATATATATATATATATATATATATATATATATGACTTCCAGCATTATTCTCCTGTCCAACTACTTTTCCATTAGACAACAGTTTAGATGATACTGTGGCTGAACGTTGCCCATGCTTACTTATACACAAGGCGTTCTCCAGGGGGCCATTCTGTCACCATTTTTGCTTTCTGCTTACATATCATCCATGCCCGTTTTGACGGCTGTGTCTTTGTTAAATACTCCGATGTTGTGTTTTTTGGAATGCCACATTTCCCCTTCTATAACAAATAGTAGCTGAGTTCGTCAACTGATCTTAAGATCAAAACCTAAAGATGAATCGCGCAATGAGCTCTGATATTCTGTCCTGTCTCCATAAAACCAAACCAATATTCCGACCTGATGGTATCCAACCCAGACATAGTCATCGATGGAGAACCACCACATAAAGTATCGTCCGTAGAGCACCTCGGTGTAACCATCAGTCGTGACCTCATATGAACAGATCGCATCTCGGTTGTCTTCCGCAAAGTTCGACGACTCGCTTTTTCATTTTTTATACCCCGTTTCATTTAAATAAGACGTTTTTCATTTTCATGCAGCCCTCCGCACTGGCTCTATGCTTATCTCGTCATATTCCCCGCACTGCTTGCGAAAGATTTTGAAATTCGTCAAGTCCTTTTAACATTTGTCTCGAGACAATGCCATTACTTACGACCTGCTCATCCACTGTATCGCAACCCAACATCACAAGCCATTTCTGACTTTCTCTCGTCAAATCCTAGAAGACAGCACACACTCCCTCCATCCCAATCGATCGCGATACAAATATCTAATTGCTTGCACTGGAGCAATATAGTTTCTCTGTAGTTCCTAGCCTCGCCCGTTTCCTCAACAACCCAAATACCATCACCACCGAATCTCTCAACTCGCTCCGTTAAACATAGGTTTTTTTCCTATTGCTAACTTTTGCAGTGCAGTACAGTACAGTGATTATCTAGCAGCTGAATATTCACTCTCGCAAATGTGTCCGATGGTTCTGCGGTGTAGTGCACTGGTAGCGTGGCTGGGGTCCGGAGTTCGAGCTACATGCATAGGTGAAAGGTTCGGAAAGGTTTTCTTACAATGGAAATGTACGGCGCTAAGACAGCAGTATCAGAAAAATAAACGTAGAATTTTCACGCAATATATGTCGTAAAACGCAAACATAAACTGCGTCAGTGCATTAGTAACGGGGAACTTAGGTCACGAGCACTAGAGGTCCGTGATTCACGTACACTCTACTCATGAGTAGGCCAGGTGGGAGTGTTATCAGGACACAAATTATACAGGAAGTAATTTACATGCATGAAGGAAAAGAATTCGCCGCAGTAGTACGCTCGAAATTACATATGCAAATCCTTTCATTGGGAAGCACGGCCCCGATAAACCGGCACAACGAACGATGCATAGTGGATCTTCCTGCACTGTTCCTCTTCATGTGAGCAAATGGATGGGTACTGTTGGGTTGTCAACAACTAGTCAGAAAACTGAACGCGGTCTAACTCAACCCATTGACGGTTGACGTTCAACTGAATATGTGACTTCGGGTAAGCCTTCCTTCGTAACTCTCTGGGTTATGGAGGAACGAAAGCCATCATGCCACACCAAGATACGGTTTCGTTGTGATGGAATTTACGGGGTCTCAACAAAAGCCTCGAAAGCGACTTGACAAAGGCACGTTGCGATGGTTGCAGCGGTTGCAATTAGGCTTTTGTCGTCCCATAAAACGATGTAACAAGTCATTCCCATTACCCATGCTAAATACCAGCGCATGGATTCAAAAAAGGTGTTCCTCTTCGTGTGGTGCGATGAAGTAACTGAAGTAACTGCAAAAGTCGGTAGAGACTAAAGAAAAAGGCTATACAAGATGAACGTCCGAACGCAGCTGTTTGTTAGACGGGCTCCATAATCTGAAAGATTTGCTGATTCTGATTTAACGGGAATGCAGAACAATAGCTGGTCGCGCCTATGGTAGAAAACTGACCGTTAACTTTTTTACTCGGGGCTACGTTTGCTGATAGTACTTGCAATAACGCGCATTCACCTTGTTCCCTCTTCGGTTGCGGCATTGGAGATACAGTGACCATGGAGTTCGCGACAAGTGAACTCACAGAATATTTGTAATTGTTGAAGACCTGGACGTAATTATATATCAACAAAAATATCAATTTATGGAAAATCGACTGAATGAAACTGGGACTCAAAGTTGTATTCTAGTGAGATTGTAGTGAAGACAGAGCATAAAAAGTCTGTTTCCAAGCCAAGTCAACTCAAGTCATTAGTTGCTTCATGCACCAAAAAGGTGCATTTTCAACGTTTTACACCACTTCTGTGGATAAAATGTAACACGGAAACAAACTCAACGAAGGAAGTGGAGTACAAACGGAGT
Organism: Fasciola hepatica; assembly: GCA_948099385.1. NCBI lineage: Eukaryota > Metazoa > Platyhelminthes > Trematoda > Plagiorchiida > Fasciolidae > Fasciola > Fasciola hepatica. The sequence goes on from CANUEZ040000092.1 coordinate 6,450,973, forward strand.
AATGTTCTACATACCAGCTGTTTTATAATTCTGCGAAAATAGAATTACGATAAGCAAAAGTGCTGGCAAACAGCAGTTAGAACGTGTGGAGGTTGTAGATTGGGCTTTTGTAAGTTCACTGTGTAGGGGCTGATGGGAATTACAGAGGAAATTTTGGAAGTAAAATCATCACAAGCACAAGCGTGTTTATTTACGATGGTGTCAACAAGCTTAAATCTTATAATCTAAAATCTTATAATCATATGAAAGTTCTTTTTCAGAAAACCAGGAAAGATTACCGGGGAGCAGTAGAGCCAGTGAGGAATAATGCAAACGGTTACAAATTTTGAAATTTAGTTAGGAGGTATAGAAAGTATCATCATCATACGGCGTTAAACAACAAAGCAAGCCCCATAGACTGTTGCTTTTTACACCATGTTGCACGTAGAAGTAGAAAAAATGAATATACAAAGTGGACAGGGAATGGACCTTTAGGGATGGGAAAAGAAAAGTAGCCAACACACGGAATACCCAGCCTTCTTTGGGGCAGGCGTTATCTTGGCAGGTCTCCAATGTTAGGAATCTTACCGCTTCTCAGACAACAACCGAAAATATTTGCCAAGGGAGCAGACATGGTACCGGCGCACGCTTTCAGGACGACAGCGTATAAACGATCGAGGCCTGGGGCTCTACTTGTCTTCAGCGCAATTAGCTGTTTCCAAACAGCCGTGGACTCGATTTGAGGAGGCTAAGTAGCTCTGCTGTACAAAGGCAAACGGATATCCTGAGTCAATGAACCAAAATCCTTGTTGAGCTTTTCGACGTCAACGTAACCGTTATCCGATACTGGGATTATTACCGCAAAGTCTTTTCATAGTTTGTCACGCGTCCCGACAACTGGAGTTTCAGAGGGTGGTATCTACATATAACCTATTAAGACGTTGAATTCCCGATTTTATCAGCTTGGTTGTCTGCTTTATTCCATAATTTCGTGTGCTTTTGTAGGCCTGTTCTCCCTTCACTGTTGCGGCTGATTAAAACACGGCTGAAACGTCGTCACTTACGCAAAATGAAACGTCTTTCATGGATTACTGGTCTCAATAAGGATGAATAAAGAAGGCAAACTGTGTAAACCTTACCAGGCAAATGGAATGCGCTGCTCCACGCGGCCCGTATAGACTGCATCCGGATGTGAATGAAGTGAATCGGTTATGATCTCAGACTCGGTTTCCTCCTCAAGGACTGTTTTATTGGTAGATTGGTGATCTATATAGGTTACAGATCGCACGAGGCCAAAATCACCAATTTTGACTTGGGGAAATTGCCCTCGACGGACAGAAACCATCAGCACATTGCGTGCAGCCAAATCTCTGTGGACCAAGTCACGCGAGCATAGGTAGGCCATTCCACACGCGATTTGTACACCCATATCCCACAGTGAGTCGATCTGCAATGCCCGGGGCACCTGACAAGGACTGTTGACGGTGGTATTAGCTGCGCATAGGGACTGGGCACGTAGATGGAGCAACAGACTGCCGAGAGGCGCCAACTCAGTTACCTAAAGCCGTCACAACAAATGATGTAATGCGATGGTGTGTTTGTGTGCGCGTGGGGAGAGTGAGGCGGAAAAGCAGAAAACAGGCGATATTGAGCAGATGGAAGAAGCTGCTTTATAAGAGTGATTCTTTGTATATTCCTTACGGTGTATACATTGCGATCTGCACAACGAAATTCAGTTCTTGTGAAACCTGATTAATATATTATGGAGTTTTCGTTGTCATTACTCACTTATATTAGCTATGAAAATACTTAGAAAACGTGACTTAAAGTCGAAAAATCCTTACACGCGAAATAAGGATTAAACGGGAACAATTAGGAACCCGGATACTCTACTTCTCAGGCAATCGCTGAACTGGTTATTCCTCAATATAGATTTGTCAGTACGGCGTGAGAGAATGAAATATCGCTGTTTTTATGCAAAACCGTAAAGCAAATTTCGCATTTAGATATGTGACCGAGGTTATAACACCTACAAACAGAGAAATAGCGTTTTTCTGGCGGTTGGCAGTGAACTATGTTGGATACGGTTGATTCGACAAAAGTAGAACATATATGCATTACAGTAACCAAGTGCAAAGATGATATCACCATTCGATTACAAACTTGCCTCCTACACAGAGGTTTCGTGAGATTATGCCATACTGGTTGAAATTACAAATACAGATCGCTGGTCGAAAACAAACAAGCTACACCACGCATTTATTTGCAGAGTAATATTTCATGCTCTGAAGCCGTGTAAATTGTGACCGTCGTTGTCTCCATACTGAGTCGATCTTCACGTATAGCGATAACCCGTTCGGCATAGTCCAAGGGACAAAGCCAGTTTTACCTTTTAATATTTTTGAACGGAATTCACATTCTGGAGCCTGGAAACTGACCCATAAACATCTGAATGACATTGATGTAGCTACGGTATCACCCTTTCCCCAAGCCCCTACGATTACGTCACTCGCTTTACTCTAACGGACGTCACATGCGGTTCAATGAATATAGTGAAATGGCGCCGTAGTCCCCTCACTACCTAAAATAGTAGCAAACTTTCTAGGTAGGTACGGCTGATTACGAACTCCCAGAAGTGAAAGTGGACCCAAGATGACACTCACTGTCTGCATCCCTCAGGAAAGATGGGTACGACTACCACGGATTATACGTTACGCCAGTGATGTCAGTTGTAATTCGACAAACTGCTCCCGGTATCTCATCGAGGTATTTTCTGCGCACTTCAGAAGACGAAGCAGCTAGAGCTGTGGGTCAACGTGGTGTAGGGATAGTCTTGACTGACAAGGCTGAGGCTGTCCTCTTAGACTGGATCCCGGTTAACAGTCATTTATGTGCTGCGAGACTCCAAGGGTCAGTCGGCGTTCGAAAGGATAGTTGTGTTAAGCGAAATTTGTTTGTGATCTCGGCGTACGCCCCAACGGACTGCAGCTCAGACTTGCAGACGGATGAGTTCTGTGATGCTCTCGCCACTCTCGTTCGCAGCAGTAAAGGTTCTGACCTTGTAGTGCTAGCTGGTGACTTCAATGCACATGTTGGCAAACTCAGTGTGTCAGAAGCCTGTTTGGGTGGGCGTTGCGCTTTGCCCGCTGAGCGTACAGATAACGGGGATAGGCTTCTCCAGTCTTGTGCAGACAATCGATTGTTCTTGTCTAGCACCAATTTCCGACCCAGCTCGCGTCGCACAGCAACATGGCGCTCTAACTCTACAGGTGCTTTGAATCAAATTGATCATATCGCCGTAAGCTACCGGTGGCGCAGTTCTGTTCAGAACTGTAGATCTTACTGGTCCACGTACGTAGAGTCGGACCATGCATCGGTTTCAATGCGATTATCTCTCCAGCTCCATAATCATCGTCGCAGACCGCAAACCCGATTAGCCGTGCAGCGTTTGTGTGATCCAGAAGTACGCACCCGGTATGAGCTGAAGTTAGCACATGAGCTAGGATCCACGGAGAACAGTAATGTAGATGACTATTGGGCTCATATCAAACAGGCGCTGCATGTGGCATCAGGTTTCACCTGTGGTCCTAGATCCGATGTCCATCGATGACAATGGATTTCGCAAGAGTCGATCAGGCTAATAAAGCAAAAGCGTCAGCTCTCGAACTGTAAGGAGATGAATAAGATGCGAAGAAAGCTGCAAAGACAAGTTACGAAAAGCCTTAAGAATGATCGCGAAAATTGGTGGGTCAAGGTAGCCGAAGAAATGGAAGTGGCAGCTGCTTCAGGTAACAGTCAAAGACTGTTCAAACTTATCCTTGACACCGGTGGACGGCGAACTCAGGTCAGTGGAACGATTTGGGATAGAAATGGAGAACCCATCTATAGCAAACACCAAAGGCTTGATCGTTGGGCCGAATACTTCAAGGAACAGTTTAACTGGCCGCATGCTACAGTGGTTACTCCCGTGTCAACAACTGCGACTCCTTGTGTGGTATCACTTGAGCCCCCATCAGAAGTAGAAGTGGAGTCATATATTCGATTACTAGAGCGAGGGTAAGCGGCCGACGAACTTCCCCCAGTTCCCTTCAAACTGGGTGGAAATGCCTTGATAAGATCACGATTTTGCTCCGTGACATTTTGAACGAGGAGCATATTGCGTTAACATGGGGCGAGTCATTGATTGTTGCGATCTTTAAGAACAGACTACGCAATGACTAGTAACCATCATGGGAGTAGCTTAATTCCGATAGCTGCCAGAGTATTAGCCTCGATTTTCCTGCGTCCTCTTGCATCGGCTCGCGAGAGGAATGTCCGCAAATAACAGGCTGGATTTCACCCAGGTCGAGGATACATCGACCAGATTTTCACTCTTCGCCAACTATTCGAAACGCATCACACGCACCGTCGACTGACAATAATGATTTTCCTAGACTTGAACGTCGCCTTCGATTCAGTTGATAGAGCAGCGCTTTTCAGTACTCTTCATCGAAAAGGTATGCCCCAGAAGTTCGTGAACCTAATGAGATCATTGTATTCTCATACTTCTGGCCGCGTTAGGGTTTACGGTGAACTATCCGGTCGGTTCGAAACGACCAGTGGTGTTCGACAGGGATGTCTCATGTATCCATTCCTGTTCAACTTCGTCATAGACGAAATAATGGAGAGTGCGCTGCAAAATCTTCAGGATGTAGGCGTCGAACTAGGAAATAGTAGGAGGCTGTGTGACCTAGATTACGCGGACGACGTTGTCTGTTTGTTCGAATGCACGGAACGTGCTCAACGTGCACTAGAGACTTGGGAGAGCTGTAGCTCTAATCGGCATGCGCTTTGCACCTTCAAAGTGTAAGGTGGTGTTACAAGACTGGACGTTAACGATTCCAAGCTTGATGCTCGATTGGGAGGTGCTGTCAGTTGTCGACCACTTCACCTACCTTGGAAGCTGCGTGACGACCGATGGGAGCACATTAGTAGAGGTGAGTACGCGTATATCCAAGGCTCGAGCGGCGTACGCTGGACTGAAGCACTTGTGGCGCTGACGTGACATTTCACTGAAGTTGAAAGGCCGTGTATAGTGTGCTGCAGTGCGTTCAGTTTTGTTGTATGGTTGCGAAACTTGGAGTCAGCGTGCTGAAGATATTCATCGTCTTGAGGTTTTCGAGCACCGATGTTTGCGTAGTATCGCTAGGATTGGGTGGATTAGCCGAGTAAGCAACGATGAGGTCAGAAATCGAGTATTGGGTACTAGTTCAGAGAACGTTTTGTCACATCGCATCCGGTTTAGTAGACTTCGTTGGTTGAGGCATGTGTTCCGTATGTCAAACACGTCTACCGTACCGTGTCCTATTCTCCGTTCCTCCTAGGGAGTGGAAGAGACCATGTGGAGGTCAACAGATGACGTGGTAGGGAGGAGTGAGGAAATGTACAGCAGACTTAGGGAAAGTAGGTGCTTCACGTCTTCGTGGTTGGGGTCCAAAATATCACTCAACCAATTGGCTGGAGACACTGAGGGATATGGCAGCGAACCGCGAGCAGTGGAGATCGTGTTGTGTCTTTCTATCGAATCAGAATGACTGATCGATGTTTGTTTGTACAGTTAGACTGTGTATTCCGTGTGTTGGCTACTAGGGCATTCTTTCCTTTTCCCACCTGTGTAGATCCACTCCTTGTTCATCTTGTATATTTATACTTTCTAATTCAACGTGAAACATGGTGAGAAAGGCAGTAGACAGTGGGGCTCGCCCCACTGTTTAACGCTGTAGGATGATGGTGTTGTTCCGATGTTGAATCGATCCACTAGTGCATTTTTATACGAATCAAAAACAAAAGGCTGGATGATGGGATTTCTCTCATCGGAACAATGAGGATGAAAAAACCATGGGTCGTGGTCAACTGACGGATGTAATGGATTACACTGCGTAAACGAACAGCAGAAAGAACTGGATTTGGTGCATATGGAAAAGAGTTTTCTACAAGAAACTGTTGTATAAACACCTGCCATAAAGGTCAATTCAGTTCACTTAACCACCAACCTCGTAATTCTTTACTCTAGTTTTGATTGCTATCCCGCAACACTGTCGAGTGAAGGGAAAAATGAATGAAGCATAACAGTGAAAAATAAGAAAAGAAAAAACGATGAAAATCATGAAGGCAGAACAAGGGCTGGAAAGCAGCTATGCCACGGGCCACGATATCTAGCCATCCATTTGGCAGATCTCGTGAACCCGGAAGTCTAGCACATCCTACGTGACCAAGTCCACTGGTTAGGGCTTCTTATCTTTCTGCCATGTCATGGACTGACCACCGTGATCCACCTTCGAAGTACTGCCTGCTTCGGAGAACAACGTACATCGAGGAAGTCTGTCGGTAGGCACGCGTAACACACGTTTCATCCATTTTAACCTGCTTAACTCCAGTACTTGTTTCAATGACTGACCACCGGTTCCCAACAACCTACTCCTTACCTCAGCACTGCTGGTACTGTGTTACCACCATGTTCGAGCAATTCTAGAGACAGCCATAATCAAACAACAACAGTATTCGTCTATCCTTTACTCTCACCGAACATGCTTTGGAACGGATCTAAGCGCTGCAGTGTACACTCAATCCCTGATAGACAATCGAATGTCACACCGACAACACAGATGACAGATAAGGTTAGCAAAAGTTAAACGCGCCTTCTGTATGCGCGACAAAGTTTTATCCGTTATCTGTCCACCTGGTGAGATGTAACTGCTTGGATCAAAAAAGTATCTACTTCAACTAGGGATTCCCTTCACAAAACAAGATTTGGTGCAGAGCCAATCCAGTCCTGTAGCAGCATTTTACACTTTGAAGGTGCAAAACGCATCCCAAACATTGATGCACTGTTGTTTAGTCTCACCAAAAAAATTGCAGTGAACAAGGTCTTCATTCAGAGGAGCAAAACCATTCGAGTATTCTTAGCCACTGTATGATACATGTTTATGTTGTACAACGCAATAGCGTAATGGATAACACCACGAACCATCAACTGTTGGCGAACCATTAATAGTATGGAAACAAGACAAACATGGCAGACATACATTAGTTGGTCAACCTTTCCTCGTAGCAAAGTCCACACTTGTACCGAAATTCGACCTGAAAAGCAGAGACAAGGTGGCCGTTTACATGGACTTCATATGGACGAATATTTCATCTGTTCCGCTGAAGCCACATGCAATGATCCCATAAGTGGGCGCCTAGCCTAGTGCGATCTGGAGCATCACTGTCGAAAAGCGAATGCAATCAAACCCTACATCGGTGCAAATAAGCCAGTTTTCTTGGAGACTCAAAAACGTCATCCACGCCCACTTGGGGCATGGTGACCGACTCAACAGATTTAGCGAACTCCGATGAATCAATTACTATTCTGAAATTCCAAGAGAATCACCGGAACAACGAAAGAAGCCCACCTGGAGTGTTGTATTCGTCTCCCAATGGACTGGACTTCTGTATATATACCACATATAATGCAAGCAGATTGATCCCTCATGAGTTTATCAGCATCAATCTGTATACTGTTGCACAGTCACTCTCAGTCCACCTGGTTAGTCGCGTAGTGAATAAACATGGCTTTCAACGTGATCTAATCCAATAAACTTAGAGATCTGTCTAGCCTAAAAGTACTTACTATCTGAGGGCAGTGCAACACGGCCGGGAAACGACGCGAAAAGACTGAAAATTATTCTATGAGTAGAAACAAATACGACACGACCGAGGGACAACGAAAAACTCATAGAACGTGTTCAATATACTGTTCAACTATAGAAATCGGTGTGGTACGGACTATTCCGCATTAAAACTAAACAGTACTGGTTTCACTCGCTAATTGCTACTAACTGAATTATTGGAGTTCCAGAACGACAGTGTAGGTTCACCCATGAAAAATGCTGATCATCGCACTTGCTCAAACAGCACTCAGCCTGTCGTTCAGATTATATCTTATCCAACGCGCATTCCTGGTGATTTTCGAATGGCTGAAATCCACCTGAAAATCAGTATTTTTCCTCGTTTCTTCCCTGTTTGCGGAAGGACAAAATTCTAATGAAATGATCACATCAACTAAATCAAGATGTGTTTTCTCAGTACATCGGAGCTCGCGCTTAAACTATTCTTGAAGCCTCGTTTGGATCGAATGCATACTAGAGGTGTGTGGTGGACGTTGAATAAATAGTTAAGCCTTAGTTTAAATGAGTCAATCGTTGGTCTCATAAATTTTTGATCGGGCATTTGACATAAGCCATTTTGCCAACGGGATGTGCCGACTACGTTAACCTAAACTGTTCAGTGTTTTTCTACGAAATAATTTTTTTTCGTCCTGTTCATTGCACTGGTTATAAATCCGCTAATAGACCTGAATAATAGGCTTTACAGTTTATTTTTGCTGTCATGAAGTAGGAAACATTTTTTCTCAGTTCCGGAAAAATATACCATAAGACAGCAAAATTTATTCTTACTGCATAAAAGTACATCGGTAGAAAACTACGGAGAAATTCTGGAAAAGCTACACTCAGTAGAAAAAACACGAGTATCATGATAAGTGGTGACCGGATGGAGAGACCTCGTGTCATGGGAAGAGCAGAAAATGGAACAGCTGTTTCACGAAGCACACGCAATGGGGATTACACTCCTGATTGTCAACGTTTAGTGTTGTCCAGAACCCAATGAGTCGTGGTAGAATCAAGAATCGTTGATCAATCATTCACAATGTTCGGGCTCCGGATCTCAGTGATGCCATGTTGATCGATTCAGTAAGGAACACAGTAGTGCATTGCCTTGAAGTATGGGAGTTTTGCGTCGAATGTCTCACTCGGGTACTAACATCCATCGTGTCCGATCACTATTATTCCACTGCAGTACCAGGTAGGACAGGGAACCATGACCCTAAGATTGACAGTGGAGAACCACATAGGGCTATAACAAAGCAGCGCGTTGGCGATAAACCGGGCAATACTGCAGCTGTCTACCATTAAGACTGACCGGCGATGATCAGATGTAAACCTTGTATTCCAGTCTTATTAGTTCTCTATTAAAGTCACTGGAGCACTAACAGTCCGGACCCAGGGACCAAGTACTAAAAAATGTCTATCGATAGGGGCCACGCGAAAATATTCCTCCGTCTCGAATAGTCTGCTAATGAAATATACCCGATATCATAGTACTGCAGAGAATGAAATTTGAAGTGACAAAATACCAAAAGTCAGATTTTTTTAAACCTACGGTGTATCATTGGGTCAGCTGTGAAAACGAAAACCCAATGCACCATAAAATAAAACGAGGTGAAAATGGAGACAGTTTTCGGATAACGAAGCAGCAGAAGGGTTTCAAACTGTTGCGAAACACATCACCCCGAAATGTCGACCGTCTGTTTATTGTAGCATTCATGACTTTTTAATGATGAGTAAAGCGTTTCTACTGCATGGTGAATCAATTCATAACAAAGAGTTTTTTTTGTTATAAACACTAAACGTTTTTTTTTTCACCTACAACGTCTCACCACGTCATATTTGATATTCAAACAATACAGTCTGGTTCCGTTTAATCCGGACCAGAAGAGGTCAGAACTTCAGTTGCATTCTCCATTTTAAGTCGGTAATGACATCATTCGAAGCATGGGAGGTTAAAGTGAACAGCAGAGAAAAACGGAAGAGGGAAGAATAAAGAGTGAGCTTTTGTGCGAGGGAGTCTGACGATGACATACTCAAATTCCTCAATGTCTCAAGCTATTCCGTGTTTGGTGGTCTAAGTGGACTCCTGACCGGTGAACGTCGAGTGGTATAGATTTCTGACTGAGAGGGTATGGGCTGGCAAATTGCCAATAGACGGTCCGGTTCGTTTATCAGAGAACACGATGGTTTGGCAAACAGCTACCAAAACTTCGTGTCCTGAAGCGAGGACAATTCTGAAGCCTACAAAGCAGACCAAGGGACCAATCAATTACAAAGTAAAGCGACAAAGTTTATTTATTTTTACTGTGCACGTTTTGTAAGTTTTTTCGCTTGTTTTCCAATTGTTTATGGGAAACGGTAAGCCAACAGACAAGCCATACAGCATTCGCACCACCGGATTTGGTTCCGAGCCATATCTCTTAGCGTCTCTAACCAACTGTAATCCTCATCTCTTGGGTCCCAACAAAAAAGGCCGGAAGCACCTACCGAAGTTGAAGCCGCAGCTAACTTCTTCACACCCCTGCACCAAGTTATAACCTAACTGCCGCGCCGCCTCTTTCAGCCTTGCCTAGCACGTGCAAAAACAGCATAAAAGTGTAAACGATCGGCAGATATACGCAAAACATGCTAGAGACATCACAGGCGGTATACAGCGATTATCTTGGTCAGAGGACGATTATCAGCACCGAACACACGACGACGAACCTCGTCGATGCTTACTCGATGTTCCCGCCAGACGTGAGCAGTGCTTCGGAGACACCGTTGTTCGAATGCAAAAAACCGCCGACCATCTTCAATGATGAGGGGCTAGAACTTGCAACCGTAAAAAATACTAAGAACTGTGGTACGGCTCACTCTTTCCTTGAAGGAAAGCCGGATATCATGGCACCACCACAGATGACGCAGGTTCGCGAAAGCTGATTTGAATCTCTCAATTCTGGATGTGATCTCCCCCCCCCCCAACACCACCACCAGTTGTGATCATGCTTTCGAGGTACTTGAAGATATTTACTACCTCTAGCTGATCACCACCAAGGGTGAGTGCAGGCACAGGCTCCTGCCAGTATTGAAAAAGTACCTTGCATTTTGAAGACGCAAAGCACATACCATATCGAGACACCTTAATCGCCAAGTGTTCCAAGGCACATTGAATTGCCTGTGCATTGTCGCTCAGCGAGGCGATATCATCTGCGTACTCTAAGTCAAACACTGTTTCCTGGGAGGAATTCAACCCCACCGTTTGGAAGACCAGACGAAGCGTTCTACGGAGCATCCTCTGTAGCAGATTGGAAAAGAAACGAGGATACAGGGCAGCCTTGTCACTTTCCACTGGAGACGGCAAAGGGTGGCGACAGCTGGCCATAAGCTATAACCCGACCTGAGGCATGACAGTACAACTCTGAGGACCGACACCTACTTCCCAGGTACACCATCCTTTACCAAGAAGTGCCACAATGCAGACCCATCAACGGAGTCAAAGGCCGCGCGAATGTCTAGAAACACAACCATAGTTGGTCTTTGAAGGGCGTAACGGTGCTCTAACTGTTGTCGGCGGGTGAAGATTTGATCGATGCATACTTGACCTGGGCGGAATCTAGTCTGTTCCTCACGAGCTTGCTCATCACGCGTGTTGTATAACCTGCGAAGAATGACAGACACCAGCAGCTTAGACGCTATCAGGATTAGGTTTATACCCCTATGATTGGCGCAGTCACTGGACGAGCTCTTCTTGAAGATGGGGACAACGAACGATTGCCCCCACAAGGATGGGGCGTTTTCAGAGAGCCAGATATTGGAGAACAAAGTCTGAAGTTCTCTAACAAGCTCCATTCACGATCTTCAAATAGGGTTGGGGAAAGGCCATCGAAGACAGACGCTTTGTGACGTCAAAGGGCTTGGATTTCCTCGCAGATCTCCGCCACAGAAAGTGGACCAAATGAAACAGACCACGGGACGTGTGCCGAAACGGCAGCAAACTGTGGACAGGGAAACCGTCAGCTTCATAGATCGTTTTGCTCACACCCAATGGTTTCCTAAACGTGATTCGGATGAGATAAAAACAACTTGCGAGAATTTCCCACAGATGATGCTTTTCTAGACCACCAGATTTTGCGATCTCTACGACGACGTCTCGTTGTAAGCTGTGTTTCATTATGCTCGCTACCAGCCGGGATGGACAGGGAGCATCGAGGAGACGTAGAGACTAAGCAGAAATCCAGGGTGTCACGACACGACGGGTCAGCCCACAACTCGCTTTGCCAACAGAATACGAAGCAATTTTAATAACCGACCAGTGCTGGTTGATCTCATCTGGTGGCGTTGATTCCAGCTTTTCAGCTGGAGCGTTCCGGAAATTTGAGAGGCAGGAAGGTTCAGACAACATACCACAGTCTAACCGCTGCTGCATCATACGTTTGACGCGCCCACGAAGCACAAAGACAGCTTGGCGCACAGTAACGCGTGGTCGAAGCCAGGGGGAGTGCTCCAGTACGACCGGCAGTCTTGTTTGCAGCCATGCCATTTGTAGCTGATTGCAATGTGGTCTATCTGGGTCCAATGTTGACTCGAACAGGACGGATGCAACGTGGAGTACTAGCGACTAGAACGCTTCAATTTAGTATTGGCGAGAAACAGACGGTGATCTGAACAGAGTCAACAATGGTTCCCCGTTTTCTGAACGACGGGAATCAAGGCCAACAGGGCCTCCTAAATGCGCCTCGCTTGAAGACAGCCGACCATGTCTCCAGATAAAACTACGATATCACCATGATCCTCATCGTACAGCGTCAAACAGTAGGGCAAGCCCCACTCAACATCTTCCACGTTGAATTAGAAAGTATGAATATACAAGATGAACAGGGAATGGACCTACACAGAATGCCCTGGTAGTCAACACGCGCAATACACAGTATAACTGTACAAACAAACATCGATCAATCATTCTGATTCAATGGAAGTGAGTACACGATCTCCACTGTTCACGGTTCACTGTCATTTCCTTCAGTATCTCCAGCCAAACTGGTTGAGGGATCTTTTGGACCCCAACCACGAAGATGTGAATAAACTACCTTCCTCACGTTCGATGAACATTTACTCATTCCTCGCTGCCACATCATCTGTTGACCTCCATGTGGCCTCTTCCCTTCACTAGGGAGAATGAAAAGGGCACCCTAAAGTAGACGTATGTTTGCCATACGTAATATGTGTCTCAACCAACGAAGTCTACTAAGATGGATACCCTGAAACCGAACGTTCTCTGAATTGCTTGCTCGGTTATTTCATTCAATCTTAGCGACACTACGTAAACATCCGTGGTCGAAAACCTCAGGAGGACGAATTTCCTCCGCACGCAAACCCTAAATCCCACAACCATACCACGGCCCAGTATACACGAACTTTCAACTTCAGCGAAATATCAGGTCGGCGCCCCAAATGCTTCAGTCAGCGTACGCCGCTCGAGCCTTGGAGGTGGGTGAAGCGTTCGCAATTGCCACCACCTCCCAATCGAGCATCAAGCTCGGAATCGTTGACTTCCAGTCTTGCAACATCACTTCACACTTTGAAGGTGCAAAGCGCATGCCGAATGGAATTACAGCCCTCCCAAGTCTCTAGTGCACGTTGAGCACGTTCCGTGCATTCGAACAAACAGACAACGTCGTCCGCGTAATCTAGGTCACACAGCCTCCTACTATTTCCTAGTTCGACGCCTACATCCTGAAGATTTTGCAGCGCACTCTCCATTATTTCGTCCATGACGAAGTTGAACAGGAATGGATACATGAGACATCCCTGTCGAACACCACTGGTCGTTTCGAACCGACCGGATAGTTCACCGTAAACCCTAACGCGGCCAGAAGTATGAGAATACAATGATCTCATTAGGTTCACGAACTTCTGGGGCATACCTTTTCGATGAAGAGTACTGAAAAGCGCTGCTCTATCAACTGAGTCGAAGGCGACGTTCAAGTCTAGGAAAATCATTATTGTCAGTCGACGGTGCGTGTGATGCGTTTCGAATAGTTGGCGAAGAGTGAAAATCTGGTCGATGTATCCTCGACCTGGGTGAAATCCAGCCTGTTATTTGCGGACATTCCTCTCGCGAGCCGATGCAAGAGGACGCAGGAAAATCGAGGCTAATACTCTGTCAGCTATCGGAATTAAGCTACTCCCATGATGGTTACTAGTCATTGCGTAGTCTGTTCTTAAAGATCGCAACAATCAATGACTCGCTCCATGTTAACGCAATATACTCCTCGTTCAAAATGTCACGAAGCAAAATCGTGATCTTATCAAAGCATTTCCACCCAGTTTGAAGGGAACTGGGGGAAGTTCGTCGGCCGCTTACCCTCGCTCTAGTAATCGAATACATGACTCCACTTCTACTTCTGATGGGGGCTCAAGTGATACCACACAAGGAGTCGCAGTTGTTGACACGGGAGTAACCACTGTAGCATGCGGCCAGCTAAACTGTTCCTTGAAGTACTCGGCCCATCGGTCAAGCCTTTGGTGTTTGCTATAGATGGGTTCTCCATTTCTATCCCAAATCGTTCCACTGACCTGAGTTCGCCGTCCACCGGTGTCAAGGATAAGTTTGAACAGTCTTTGACTGTTACCTGAAGCAGCTGCCACTTCCATTTCTTCGGCTACCTTGACCCACCAATTTTCGCGATCATTCTTAAGGCTTTTCGTAACTTGTCTTTGCAGCTTTCTTCGCATCTTATTCATCTCCTTACAGTTCGAGAGCTGACGCTTTTGCTTTATTAGCCTGATCGACTCTTGCGAAATCCATTGTCATCGATGGACATCGGATCTAGGACCACAGGTGAAACCTGATGCCACATGCAGCGCCTGTTTGATATGAGCCCAATAGTCATCTACATTACTGTTCTCCGTGGATCCTAGCTCATGTGCTAACTTCAGCTCATACCGGGTGCGTACTTCTGGATCACACAAACGTTGCACGGCTAACCGGGTTTGTGGTTTGCGACGCTTACCTTGGAGCTGGAGAGATAATCGCATTAAAACTAATACGTAGTTCGACTCTACGTACGTAGACCAGTAAGATCTACAATTCTGAACCGAACTGCACTACGGTATCGCCTCGTTCTGCTTTACGCAGGAGGTCGTATACTTTTTTGTAGAAGACATCTTTGATTCCATTTGGGCTGCAATCTGTAGGGGCGTAGGCAGAGCCGATAAAGAAACTGTATATATTAGGATGGGGTTTGTTTACTTTGCACGAATCTCTTAGTCTCTGCGCACAACCAACTGCCAACTGGGATTCAGTCAAGTAGCGCAGCCTCAGCCCTCTCACTGAGAATTACTCCTACGCCAGGAAGACCAGGAACCCCAGCCTTGGGGTCCCCGGACAAACGCAAGTGAACCTTCGCAGAAGGATAAGATGGGAGCATCAATCGAACAACAGAGCTGGAGTCTTGGATGCGAGTCTCTTGAATACAACATACGTCGATGGCAAGGGTATCCAGTGTACGAGCTAAACACGTCCGTTGTCCTATACGCATCGGCACTCACACATTTTATGTGACCAGTTTAAATGTACTCCGGGTGCGAAAAGTATCAGCTTGTGGAAACGGATTCGGTGAAACTTGGATATTAGATGAACATTGACGCGAGGGAACAGGAACAGGACTTCCTTCAGAGACACTACCGCAAGCACGGCCGACTACAGTTCCTGAAGAATATGGGAATGTGTGTGGGGGGGAGGGAGCGTGAAACGTGGGCATAGAACAGATAGTAACAGACAGTGAAAACTAGCACAGACGTTTCCTTTAAATGACTAATGTGAAGATTCGGCAACGCTCCAAGTCCGATAGCAGCGGAAATAGATCAAGTTTTACTCGAACGCCAACTTAGTGCATTCGTTTGACCCCGCAAACGATCTAAACGGTATTGCACAAAAAGAATATAGATATATTCATTAAGTGAAGAATCAGGAGATAGTGGTGAGGTGATCGCGTCGGCTGTGTCTATATCGACCGAGATACAATGCACCAACTGGGGAGAAATGTCTCAGTTTTGGGTATACAATCTTACGACGACTCACAGCTTTAGAATATGAATATGATAAGGATGTGCTGATATTTATTTCGTAGGCTTACTGATTTGTCATGTGAAATCCGGTCATATCGCGCAACATAAGAGACTAACAGTGAGCCCAAATACAACTAACATATTACGAATGTCATAAAACGGCGATTGAAAAGTGAGTGACAAAATACAAGGAAAGAGGAAGTCACACATGAAACCTCAAGAAGAGAACAGCCGCACAGTGTAAAAAACTTTACTTTACTCCGGTTGGCTTCTTGGAGAGGATAAACCGGCTTCACAGTTCCGATCGCGGCTGTCTATGCCAGGCGGTTGGCAGGATGGTCCTTGCAGATGTCTATCCAGCTCGATTTCCATTGCCGAATGCCGTACACCATACGAAGGCCAGGTTGGTTCATGTCATCGAAGACGGTATTGAGCTAGGTTTTTAATTGTCCTCCTCGTCGGTGACGCCGGTCTGGGAATGGAAACAGTGCCAGGACGATGCTGGTTAGGGCGTGGTCAGGTCTGCGGAGTACGTGATCAAAACACTGCAGTCGGTGCAGTTGTGTGCGTTGAGAGACGGACGATGCAGCAGCGAATTCGAGATTCTGTCACTTCATCTGACTATTAAAACACACCTGAGGCACCAGTGATCAAAAACTTCTAGTTGACTAATATCCTCAGCTCTTAACCGCCAAGTTTCGCAACCACACAGTAGGACCGTGCGGACTGCACCACTGAACACCCTGAACTTGGTCTTAGGACTTATCTCGTTCCATCACAAGAGGGTGTTTCGGAGCTGTAGACATGCGATTCGGGCGGCGTCAATGCGTCGTTTGACATCATTTGCAGCTTGTATGTTTGGAAGGATGGTGGAGCCAAGATACTTAAGATCCGAGACAATTTCTATTGATTGGTCATTCAGTTGCAGGGCTTGGTTTGCATGGCAAATGGGTATTACGAACATCTTGATTTTGTTAGTATTGATCTCAAGACCAGTCTTCGAAGCGCATTTACCTGCCTGATCAAAAGCCGCTTTCAAAGTGGTCAGGTCCTCCCTGAGAGCCCCTACGTCGTCTGCAACTTCAAGGTCCGTAATACTGCAGTCCGAGGAAACTTCGATGTCCTGATAACCGTCTATTGCACGTCGCACTTCCCAATCCACAGGAAAGTTAAACAGCATTGGAGATAACGGACACCCCTGTCATACATCTGACTTCAGCTGGAATGAATAAGACTCTTCGCCGTAAACTCGGAAACGTGCTTTCGTTAAAGTACAAAACGAATTCATCAGACTGACCAGTTTGAATGGAATGCCGTCTGCAACCATTATCTTCCACAATGACTCGCGATCTATTGAGTCGAAGGCGGCGCGAAAGTCTATGAAGCACGCGGCGATAGGATGCTGGAATTTGTAACGGTGTTCCAGAATCCTCCACAGGACGAATATTTGGTCGACGCATCCATAGTTTGGACGGAAGCCTCCCTGATTGGGCCGACTACGTGCATGCCTCGATTCACCAAAGCGATTCAGCACCAGCTGGGCGAACGCTTTTGCAACCACGTCTAGCACACTGATACCGCGATAGTTTCCGCACACCGTCTTGTCACTTTTTCGGGGGAATGGAAGCAGAACATAGGTGTTTCAATCGGATGGGCATTTTTCAGTTTCCCAATTCAAGCAGAGCAGGGTACACAGTGGCTCGGTGACCATCAGAAGGCACGTCTTGTAGATTTCCGCGGAGGTCCTGTCTTCCCCGAGGGACATGCCAGAGTTAAAACGGTTAATCGCATTGGCCATCTTGTATAATGACGGAGGATCACAGTTGATGCTATATGGGGGAGCTGAAGTTGAGTCAATATCTATCGGTCTATCTAGTGGGCGATTGAAGAGCTGGCTGGAATGTTCTACCCAACCAGTTATCTATCTATATCAGGGATGGGTACACCAGCGGAATCGCGAGAGACGGGTTAAATGGACTGTCTTTTGCCCGGAGCCAATCGTATGGGGCGAACGAGGTTTGTCAAGTGACAAGTTCCCATCTTATTTGCGATTTCGTGCCAGTAGCTATGCCCATCTTTTTTGCGGAGCGGATTGTCTCGCATCTGAGGATTGATATTCAGGATAGCTGGATAAACAAGCAGCTTTAGCCAAAACGGAGAAACGGATAGTATCCTCAGATATCCAGTCTTCGCAGGGGCTATTTTGTGAATCATAATTCGCCTACTGCGCGTTGATGTACTGCTACCTCAGTTTAGCCCACAGCAGGTCGACCGAATCGGTCGTGTGGTGTGAGGTGGATGCATCGGTTGACAACCGCAGTTCAATCTCCTTCGTTAGGGCTTCCGTTTTTTCCCGGGACTTTAGCAGTTCCACGTAGAGGCGCTTTGAGGGAGTTGTCTTCATTCGGGTCGTGAGGCGAAGGCGAAACTTTGCGCGTACCAGCAAGTGATCTGATACTCCCTTGTTGCCTGCCTCAGCGCCGCGGTACGATCTGCAGACTTCTATTAACGAGATTCATCGTGACCGCATTAGCACGTAGTTATTTTCGTGAGCTGTCCTACCGTCATTGGAATACCATGTGAGAAGATGCTTTTTAGGGTTCTGAAACCGTGTGTTGGCTATGCACAACCGGTTAAAACTGCAGAAATTGATTAGTCTATCGCCGTTTTCACAGTGCTGGCCCAGACCGAACTTCCCGAGAATGCGGCGTGCCCAGACATCCTGTGCGCCTGTCCGGGCGTTCCAGTCACTCACTATGACAAGCATATCCTTTTTGGGAATGTGATTCACCACCGTTTGAAGATTGTCGTAGAATTCGTCCTTCGCACCAGTATCAGATGGTACCGCTGGGGCGAAGATAGCAACCACGGTAAGACTGATTGAAAAGGACCATATCCATTATTGATGATATCGGTCCCCAAGAAAGTAGACCAAAATTGGCGCGATGACTTAAATCCACTGCTACTTCTTGCTAGCCCCGCGTTTCTGGGCCACTGCGATAAAGCCAATAATGGCTTTCTGCGCCGGGAGCCTTGATGTTACGAGAGTCCGTACCGCGTAGTCTGACTTCGGAAAAGCAATCAATATCCACTTGATAGTCGTATAGTGTGCACAGTCATTGCCTGACTTTCAATGTCCGCGAGAGTTCTCACGTTGTAGCATACTATTCACACCTCATTTACAGGAGGAACACCGGGCGCATCGCTTCCCGGGGACGCCGTAGCATGGATAGTAGAGCGTGTAGGAGACAATAATTATGAAGTTTCATGGGTGTTTGGTACAAGAGACGTCCCGGGGGCGCACCTCTAGCCTTTGCACAACATAGTACAGACTGAAAAGCAGCATCGTGCACAAAACAGAAGAACTGTGTGGTTTATTCATGCATTCTTTTGAGTGCAATCTGGAACTCTTATTGGAGCACCTTATGGAACGGTGAACCCACCGTTACCATGGCTCTTCGAATAATACAAACGGGCGAATCGATGCACGTAGATATCACCGATTCTTCGAAAATGCATAACGTCCGAGGAACAAGTTATCCTAAATAAAACACATTTCCCGAAGCGGATTGGTTGTCTCTGTCCATTTTCAGAGAATAAGGCCAAGTTTTGGGATCGGTGTTACTCAACGCAGTCTGGGAAAATGAACAAATCCCTAAGGCATGCTGTGAAAAGGTGGTTGTACCGATTTATGAACAGGGAGTAACAGATCTTATTGTGAAAGTGACAACGTTCCAAGCTTGGTCGTAATTACATCTCGATTGCTGGAATTATTGTCCACTGCGTGCGACAGAATCAAGTCGCGAAAAGAGTTGTGTTAAAGTTGTATCAGCGCCGTATTCATCCATAGGCGGGTCAATCCCTGGTCATTAAAGAACGCCAAAGGATCTTCGATGATGTGACGGTAGGACTATGATTAAAGGCAGAATTTAACGAACCAGATCATGCTATCTACGGTGAAATCCCAAGTTGAGGCTGAAAATAATTTCTGCCGAACAGCAAATTGCTGTGTTTTGCTGTTGTCATGTGTTGTGGATTTACGAGTTTATAACAAGCTGTAACTGTTCTCAGTGTGGCATGTTTCACGTTCCAGGAGATTAAAGCCTAACATACTAAGCCTTTCGTCCCCTCTTCTGTTTGGAATCAATCTCTTGTACTGGTCCATCAATCGCGTAGTTCAGTTCTCCATCACATATGTGCATGCGCATTTGATGCGCAGTTCGAATACAAACTGGATCAAGGACAGTGCACAAGTGCAAAAACACAAAAAAACACGCTTACCATCATGATCGGGTTGGAAAGCACCACACCGTGCAAACGAATCAAATTGGGGTGAGACAAGCATTGCATAGCTCGAAGCTCATCCAGAAAATTAGCGTAAAAATCTCCAACCATGGCTTCTGGACGGAGCAACTTGACGGCAACCGCGATCTGCATGACGAACAAATGTAAAATCACAACCATGATCAATTTTTGAGAATCAAAACTGATGTTTGTTTGTCGTAAAGATGTTCGGCATATTATATCAGAGCGAGCACGACTATACAGATATAAAACCTCAAAATTTACATTTATGAAACATCGAATGCGGAAATCGAACCGACGATTGAGAACGTAACGCATCCGGGGTCGGAATAAGACAGCACAAATATTATATCTCGCAAATTAACACCGCGAGGAAAAAAACTAATAGTTGGGGCACGTTTTTCTGAGTTTTGTACGTCGAAGGAGAAACGGTAGTGGTGGACAACAATCCGTCGTCGTTCGGATCATTGTATGCTGAAACGCAGACTTTCTCACACATACATATCATTTTGTCATTACATGCTTGTGCACGAGTGCAGTGGGAGTGATGTCTTGAAAGGCCTCAAAGGCCCGCTGCAATATTAGGGACAGCCAGCAACTAGACCCTGAGACTTAGAGTGGATAGCTGATAGTTCAATAGTTCCCAACAGTTCAGGTGTGGCAACCAGCCAGACGACAGTGGACTACCGTCTACCACTAAAGTCACCGGTAGTGGCGGGATTCGAACCTCTATACTCCAGGATGACAAACAAATGGTTTAGGCCACTTGACCATCACCGAGCATAAATACATATAATTTATTTGCATAACGCATTGCAGTGATCTTGCGTTACAAGCTGCTGCACCACAGCCATTAGATCGGTACGGCGCATAATTTCGATTCTGGTTTCTCCCCCAAGCAATGATCTTGCTGATTCCGTTGCAAAGCTACTGATCACACGGTTGGTACATTGTAGCCTTCTGTGGTTCTCCACTTTAGGTTTGGTTTTCCACATCCTCCGATGGAGCAGAGGGTCCGGTTAGCTGAGCCTACTCGTCATCCGCTGTACACAGGCACAATCAAATGGTAAAGCGCTCGCCTGATCATCATGACAAACTGTAGAAAGAAGTCAAGCTATGCTTTCAAATACGCATTTCCTAACAATCGGGATTCATGGTCAATGTTGACGATCTGTTGTCACACTTCACATCAAGACGACACTGCACACTGACGTGGTGTGATAGTTTGCATGCTTTCATGATTCAAGTTACCACACAGGATGGCTTTGTTAAGTCGGAGATGTAATCATGCCTGAAAGGTCAATGAGTAGACGCCAAACGAGGTCCAGTCTCTAAAACAATTCATAGGCAACATCTGGTTAAAAACCACTAAGAACCTGCAGAGGACACCCCAGCGAATAAAAACGGAGAGAAACAGTTTACCGGTCTAAAAACCTCCACTAGATGAACGTAGGAGTGGAGCACCTGGGGTTTCTCCCGACACTAGAGAAAAACATCGCGCTTCACTGGTCCATTAGCGCCCGCCTAAGCTGGGCAGCACATGGTTCCGGATGCTGCTCGTCCCAATTCTAAATGGATACGAAAGGCCGCACAGAGTTAAGACCGGGAACGTTTGGCTCTCCGTAAGAGCAATAACTTAGAGAATGACGAATATAGATAACTAGTTCGCAGATCTAACCATTCTCTTCATTTAGCTGCTTCAATGTCTGAATACCCTACCAAACGGGGCAACTAGTATTCTTGAAACCTTCAAAATAGATGCGTATTGTGTCTTCGAACCACACATACAACACCCAACTTCAGTGAAAATACTTCGATCCCCAGAAACAAACCCAGATTCTCGTTTCACTCTTCGCGTGTCAGGCCATTCGGTGTCTAGTGCTCTTCGTCACGCTGAAGTCCGTATCACACTAAGCACAAAAGCTAAGCGTGTACTGCTCCAATGGATCCCAGTCCGCAGTCGACTGTGTGCAGATAGATCGAATGGTCCTGCGCACATCAACAGTGACAAACTCAAGTGTCGATGCCAGTTTCCGTTTCTGCGTTTGTCGCAACTGAATGTAGCTCTCATGAGGCTACAGAAGAATTCTATCATGATTTGTTTTAACTGCTCCGCAGCGTGCGCTCTACGGACATCACGATGTTTACAATGCTCAAGTTGTGAGCCTAGGAGAGACGGGGAGGAATATAGGAGGCCGATTTGGCATTCCAACCAATCAAACAGATAACCATGACCGACTCATCCAACGATGTTCCCACCATGGACTATTCTTTGCAAGTACAAATTTCTCGTACAAAATGTGGCACCGACTAACTTGGCATGCTCCTGCGCCTTCTTTGTGCTGGACCTAGATAGTTCGCAATGCTATCGGTTACAGCTGGCGCCAATCAGTTTAAGACTGTTGATCATTTTGGTCCACGTCGGTAGACATTGATCACACTCTTGTCCATCAGCAATTCGTCCTACGGCTTCGTTGGTCACCGAAGCAACACAAAACCAACCATTCACTACAGTTGCTACTGCAAAATAACCATCGATCAGCCTTCGAAGCCGAATAATCCGCCACGATATCGATACAATCACATTCCCAGGATCCAGAAGACCAATAGACAGAGATCAAACAGATCCTACTCAAGGATGCTGATGCTGCTCAAGGTCCAACATCTAGACACACCAGACACAGGAACGATGAATATCTGCATCCTCGGTTGCACTGTTAAATGCTCACAGATCGATCCCTCCGGGTCACAGATATGATGAGTCACGAAGATGCCTTGAACGCCAGTTGATTTGGAGCCTGACAAACGACTGAGAGCAGTGATGCATTCCAAACTATAAGGAGATGGGAAAAGGTGTGGCGATTGGCAACAACCACAACCTTTTCCGTTTGATTAGGAATACCATTCCATGAAATGCACGCGTTAGCAAACCGAATAAAATGGCGAACGGCTCACTGACTCAAAGTCAGGAATGTCGTCTAGTTTATTGGGTTGAGCATTTCGAGAAACAGTTTAACTGGCCTTTATCCAAGGGGGCTTCGGTTACAGAGATCAATCTTCCGTCAGAAGCTGGGTTCTTCCGGCAGATAAGCTAGTTTGAGCGACATAAAGCTGTCGGACCGGATGGGTTACTTCCCTCTATTTTCAATCATGGTAGCTCAGCATTGTCTTTGTGGTTGACAAAACTCCCCGGTCGGATATGAGAGCAGGAACGAGTTCCAAACAGTTGGTGTGAATCGGTGATCGTACCGATTTACAAGAAAGGTGATAGGTCCTCCTGTAAAAATCACAGGGGAATAAGTCTGGTTAGCAACAAACCTAAACTGTTCGTGGTGTTACTTTCCATCGCTCATCTAACGCTCGCGATCAGTGTTCGCGCGAGAATCAAGCTGGATTTAGACCAGGTCGAGGTTGTATTGATCACATCTTCACTGTTCGATAAATTTTAGAACATAGGCACACCCTCCATGAAACTACATTCTCCGTTTTCCTTCATCATAAAACGGCCTTTGACTCAGTCGACCGCACAGTTCTCTGGTGGTGCTTCTTGTTGCAGGGTGTACAACAGAAAATAATTTACATCCGAAAGTCTCTTCATGTTGATAGCCGGAGCCAGGTTTCGGCTTATAGTGATCTTTCACCTGAGTTTATCATAAAAAAGTGGTGTACGTCAGGACTGTGCACTTTCCCCTCTGCTCTCCTCAACTTTGTGACTGATACGGTCTTAGAGACCACGCTCTTGTCAACTGTGGACAGCAATATTGAAACTTTCCCAGGTGGAAAAGTGTCAGATCATGAATATGCGGACAACATTGTTCTTCTAAGTGAAGATCTGGGTAAGTTGCTACTTTGCTAGACACTATGCCTGACTGCGTAGCAATGTTCAGTATGTGTTTTGCACCTTCAAAGTACACGATGCTGTTGCAAGATTGCGTTCGTCGCAAATCAAGCCTTTCATTGTCTATTGAGACTGTAGGCCAGTCAGACAAGTTCTGTCGTGTGGGCAGCCAGATTTCACCCTGAGGTCGCATATCTGCTGAAGTGTCTTTGCACGCCCAGAACACGTTTAGCATTTGCCAATCTGAGTCATCTGTGGCATCGACATGACATCTGTTCGTCTATCAACGGTCGAGTGTACACTGCAGACATCAGGTCCGTGCTTGTGTGGCTCGGACACATGGCATGTGGAGAACATACGAAGATTGTCGGTATCTGAACACCGTCCTTTTCGTAGCATTGCTCTAATCTGGTGGGAACATCGTAACACCAACGCTGAGGTTCGGCAGAGAGTCTTAGATTCACGAACTAAACCATCGGATGGTACACTTAAGCTCACCATACTAAGATGGTTATCACGTGCTTCGCGTGTCCCCTGATAGGATCCGTCGGTGAGCACTGGAAGAAGGGTGGGAAAAGCCTCGCGGGTGGACTTGGTCACGTAGCGCGTGTTAGAGTTCCTGGGTGGGGTCCAAGAAGCCCCCCCACTTTGGGGTTAGATACACTGGAGAATACGGTTAGATGTCGCTCTTGTATCCGCAAACTTTCCCGATTGACTTAATACCAATATTTGTAGTTCTCGTATTACACCACCCATATTCCTGTTGTTTCTCATTTCCTATTGAGGTTGGCGCTGGGAGGTAGCAACCAAAGCTACCGCACTCACTGCCTGGTTAAGGGTTGTCTGAATTGAAGTTAACTGTTGTCACACCACGGTCATTTTGCGATGAGGTCCCAAATACGACAACCACGGAGATGAGAACATTCCTTTTCTCGCCAAGCGATCCATTGACATATATCTGGTTTTTTGATAATCGTAACGGGTTGATATGACACGAACTGTGAACCCGATGCACGGACGAAGTTGTGTTTGTTCGAATGCACGGAACGTGCTCAACGTGCACTAGAGACTTGGGAGAGTTGTAGCTCTATTCGGCATGCGCTTTGCACCTTCAAAGTGTAAGGTGGTGTTACAGAACTGGACGTTAACGATTCCAAGCTTGATGCTCGATTGGGAGGTGCTGTCCGTTGTCGACCAGTTCACCTACCTCGGCAGCAGTGTGACGACGGATTGGAGCACAGTAGTAGAGGTGAGTACGCGTATATCTAAGGCTCGAGCGGCGTACGCTGGACTGAAGCACTTGTGGCGCTGACCTGATATTTCACTGAAGTTAAAAGTTCGTGCGTACTGTGCCGCAGTGCGTCCAGCTTTGCGAGACTTGGGGTCTGCGTGCTGAAGATATTCATCGTCTTGAGGTTTTCCACCACCGACGTTTATGTAGTATCGCTAAAATTGGGTGGAATAGCCCAGTAGGCAACGCTGAGGTCAGAAATCGAGTATTGGGTACTAATTCAGAGAACGTTTTGTCACATCAAATCTAGATTAGTAGACTTCGTTGGTTGGGGCATGTGTTACGTATGTCAAACACGTCTACCGTACCGTGTCTTATTCTCCGTTCCTCCTAGGGAGTGGAAGAGACCACGTGGAGGTCAACAGATGACGTGGTAGGGAGGAATGAGAAAATGTACAGCAGACGTAGGAAAAGTAGGTGCTTCACGTCTTCGTGGTTGGGGTCCAAAAGATCCCTCAACCAGTTGACTGGAGACACTGAAGTACATGACATTGAACCGTGAACAGTGGTGATCGTGTTGTCACTTTCTATCGAATCAGAATGACTGATCGATGTTTGTTTGTACAGTTAGACTGTATTCCGTGTGTTGGCTACTAGGGCATTCTTTCCTTTTCCCACCTGTGTAGGTCCACTCCCTGTCCATCTTGTATATTCATACTTTCTAATTCAATGTGCAAGATGTTGAGAAAGGTAGTGGTCAGTGGGGCTTGCTCTACTGTTTAACGCTGCACGATGATGATAATGATGCGACAAAAGAGACGATTGTTTATTCACATATTAACAGCTCTAGTTTGTGCAGCCTTTTTGTAGACTCGTTTAAGTATTATTGAAAGCATCACGCCGCCAGAACTACTTCGTACATAAATGTTCGTACCAATTCTACCAAAAAACCAACGGTCAAACAAAATTATTTCTCAGTGTCTGGTGATCAGAGCGAAAGTTTTGGACCACTCAGGCTATCTGGGAAACCGTAAACTTCAGATAATTGTCTTCCTCAAGTACTATCTTTGCTTCTACTCAACATTCGGTCCGACGACCAAAGCGGTATGTGTTTAGTGTCTGGAATTCGGCCGACTGACTTGTTGGGGAATATACTACCCTGCGTACAATTTTCGACGTGAACAATTAAGCGAATTTATTGGCCATTTCGGGCATGTCCAAAATACGGTTCACGATACACTGCACTTGCTAGTAAGGAGTGGTACGCACACACACGACAGCAATTTGTCCTCGCTAAGACTGACCAGGTGACATGTTCGGGTAAAACAGCTTTCTACAGGTTTGCTGTCCCCCTCCCGCATTCGATGATGATCATGTTCTCTGTGGAAAAACAATTAGCGGGACAGCTAGGAAAATAGAACCACACGCTGTACAACGAAAATGACTCAAATTACTCATGGCGAGATGTTACCATTCACTACCAAGTGAGAGAAATTCGATCTGTGGCTTATGTGGAAGATGGCCTTTCTTTGGATGCAACCAACATTGCAGGGTAAGCTACATAAAATCAAAGACGAAATCGAGTGGGCCGGGATATGGGAAAAAAGAAACTGTCATAAAACGAGCAAGCGCAATTCACATTGAGAGGAACTTCAGTTGATTATATAATGCAGTCTTAGATTAGGCAAGTGTCTGTTACTTCGGCAATTCTAGGCCGAATTCAACAGTACAATTAGGACTACAACTGTCCTCGACCATCCAGCGACGCTATTCTTGCGCGGACTAACCTAGCTTGACGTTGATTTGTTCGCTCGGCTGGGAAACTGCATTACAAATTTCGCATCGGGATAACAGTATCACCGCACTACGGACATTATGCAACCTAACTGCTAATCTTGGTCAACAAAACAATAGCATGGTCTATCAGATTCCAATGAAGTAGCACCACATCCATCCACGACGCGCATCTGATGGAATGAAAAGATGAGAAACGACGAAAACCAACAATAAGTCAGACGTTTGTCTAAAAACTTGGTGCACCTGAAACATTATTCGGAAGAAAAACCATCTTCCATGATCTTACAGATGTAAATGCGTCGATACGGGGTCACAGGTTTGACGTAATCATACAACAAAGCCTAGCTACATTGCCCAATCAATAAACTGCCAGAGAACACAATAGCCACAGCTTCGGCGCGCTCATTTCTGCGATGTCGCTATACCGGTTCGCGCACGTGCCCATCGTGTTGCGTGTCCTCACGCGTATGCATCCACATTCTCATCTGCATACACGCAGAAACACGGATACAGATCAATTCAGACGACAGATGCACATAAAACAAACAGACATGCATGACTAGACTACAACCCAACCTCATGTTCAAACCTAACGCGAACAGAGCTGAATTGGAACACGAACAAGATTGCGTTGTGTACAATCTTGCCGTATTTTTCTCCACTACGTCCTGTAGCGTGTGAATTTCAAATCATTGTGAATGGGCCTACCGTCACAGGGAGGCGGAGCGCGTGATTGGAATGCGTTCCAGGTTTCTCGTAAGTCATTCGCAACGAAGAATTGTAGACGGATCAAGACTGTAGTGGTCCACAATAGTGCTCTGAATAAAGACGTGACATTACCCATCAACTAACTGGCGGCTACAGAGCGATCGTAACCAGCGACACACAAACAAGAGGTGAAAGAGGGGACATGATGGAGTCCAGCGCTGATTTTCTTTCAGTGCGTGTGAAATCCCCCGATCTCATAGCACACAGGATGAAAAGCTTTCATTCCTATTTCAACTGCTAGAAGGAGAGACAAGCAGTCAAAAGGCAGATTCAACACATAACAGATGATACGGAAACATGTTGTGACGATTCGCATCGGTAGGTGTTAAATGCAACCTCTGCGGGATCAACAGCGAAAAACTATATATTCCGACCATGACCGGGTTAGAACATTAAAAAATAAGTAATAGCCAGTTAGAAACGAAATGAATGAGCACTGGAACAGGCAACAACGAAAGAGAATGAAGGCCAACGTACGAGCATGATAAGACTGACGATTGTAGAGTTAGGGAACAGATAGCGGTGTAAATGTTAAACGTGTACGTGCGAATACTAATATGGTATTCTTGTCAAATGTGTAGGGAAAGTTGTTTCTCAAATGACATTATTTTTCTCGACCTATTGTGATATCAGTTTCACTTAATTTAGTCCTTACAATAAACAACCCAATTATTCCGGAATGAGTCCCGATTTCATCGACAGCAAAACGGGAACGAAATAACCATCCAACAGCCATGACAGGTTGATTGCAACCTGTATTCCTTCCACTCAACCCGCTCAATTTTAACCAACACTTTGAGACTGCACCTAAGCCAGATAAAGTTCCAATGAACAGTCGTTTGCGTACACTTCGGTTGGACGGTTCTGTACGTATCAACGGCAACAGATTGAAGTATCGACGCTTATTCGTCGTGTCTATGTACGCGCCCACTGACTGCGGTTACTCTGAGATGAAGGACGAATTCTACCACGATCTGTCCCAGCTACTCCTATGCACGCGTCCAACGAACGTGGTGGAAGTTGAAGGAGAGGTCAATGTCCAATTTGGCTGTTTGGGGTATTGCAAAAGGCACATGGGAAGCCTGTTTGCTACCTCGGCCAGCTGCATGGACAACGGCTGTCGTTTCACCCAGTTGGGCTCTGTTCATAGATTCTTTCTGGCAAGTACGAAATTCTGTCACAGGAAGCAGCATAGATTCACATGCCGTTCTCCAACGTCTTCACAGCGGTAAACTCAGATTGATCATATTCTCATTAGTCACCACTGGCGTGCATTAATCGAACATTGTCGTTTATTGTGATCTACGCTTGTGGACTCAAATCACGCCTTGGTACGTGCTCGTTTCTCTTTACGTCTCGTTTGTGGTCGCGCCAACACTAAAGCCGTCTGTCTCACACAGTTTCTCCTAGACGATAACCAATGATCTACTTTTTACACACAGAGCCCGCCACACGGTTATCGTTGCAGCCCGATGTCCAGGACCCAAATCAACGCTGGCGGAAGATAGACGGAAGCCTTGCACATCAATTCCAATGCCACACAACACTTCACTTCAAGTAGACCACACAACCTCTAACATCACTTGTTCCACTGGATGCTCCCAGATCCGTCTCTTCTCATGCCACATTCAGAGAAGGCACATGAATCCCCGAGGCGCCAAGTAACTGGGAGCTTGGGAAAAGACCCCGAGCAATAATGGATTGTGAAATGTGGGAAAATGGGGAAGATTGTACCAGATGGAAATAGTCGCAACCTTGAATCACCAGTCGAGGTGACTTCGTCAGTGATCAGATCATGGCAGTCGTTATGTATGAAAACATCGACCAGTGGACTTGGTCAAGTAAGACGTGATAGATTTTCGGTCTGTGGTCCACAAGACCCACCCACTAGATGCTTGGAGACAGTAAATGATATGGCTAGGTGTCGCTAAGAGATAGCAACCAAATCCGGTGCATACAATAAATGGTTATTGGTTGTTTGAACTGAACAGAACAGAATTGAACTGAACTGAACTAGCTGTCGCGACCAGTGTTGTGATTGCATTCAGGCTTTTTCTTTTGCTTCGTGATTTTCGCTTATTTCTTTGTTTTCGGCCCTTTTCCGTTTTTTGTGCTCGTTTTTTTGCGGTCAAATCGGCGAGGGTGCGAGGGAGCAACCAAAATCGAAGCTCAGAAATTCGAGATTGATGGTCAAAAGAATTAAAATGATCAATTGTAATGGTTGGCATTCTCATGCGTCTCGCTTGGTCTGGATTAACCTATTCTCGAAACGATTTGGATGCAGTCACAAAACGTATCATATACACGGCGAGACAAAAGTGTAAGACCCCAAGCATTTTTCTGTATACCTTCGCTTTTGTATTCTGTAAGGAAAAAGTATCTGTCCAGAACAACCGAATGAACATCGAGATGCAGAATATAAAACTTCACAATATAATTTGTTTTGAGCTAATTTAAGCAGAATACGCGAGAAAAGATGATAAAGTATAGAACCCCAACAGCTAGGCTTCAATGATTGCTACCTAAAATCGTGTGGAACCACCATTTTGCTTAAGGGCCTCAATAAATCTCGGCATAGATCTGTAACTGGTCCTTCAGCCAATACTCATCCATTTTCGCCCAAGGGCAGTTACCAATTCACTGTTTGACCGGTAAACCATGAAATCTTTGCACACCTGGCGAGCAATCGGGTCTAGATCTGGGCTTCAGGCTGGCCACTGCATGACCTCGATCCCACGGAAAAACGTCAACATTCTGGTGTGTATGATCAGTGCGTAGAAGCATTACCATGCTGGAACATGGCGTCATCTTGTAGTCTGTTTGTCACTAGCCGGAACAAAAACTGCACTGAAGCACAAATATACGCAACGGAATCGTGTACAACCTCAATCATAACTGGCTCATTTAGGTCGTTGGCTGAAAAAGCCCCCTAAATCGTCACTGGTTTTTCGTCGTTGTTCCTTTGACTGAAACTTTTCTCTTTTCCGATATTGTGCCCGTAATAGTTCCAAGCATCTGGTCCTTTCAAAATTACTTTTTTCGTCTCTTGAGCAGACATTTTCTTACATGTTTGCCCATGCTACGTGTGTCGCAGCACACGATAAGCGTTGTTTTTTATGCAGCGGTGTGAGAGCAACCTACCTTTTCACTTTTGTATTCCATCTACGGCACACCATCGAGTGTCCTTTGCAACGGACGTCTTGAAACTCCGACCTGATAAAAGCTTTCAATGTCGACAAGAAGCAAGTGATATTGGGAACTAGACGAATTAGTTTACATTCGTCCGAGTTCGCTAGTTTTTTGGACGACCCATTCGCTTTTTAGGTGTGCAATGCACGTTACATTCTAGATGCTGTTGTATGACGTTTCTCGATCGCTTGCACTGCTTGAAGATTTCATACGATCTGAGTCCCGTTCGGTAGAAAGCAGATATTTTGCCCTCCTTAAAATCGATGTTTGTTCTTCGTGTGTTATTGCGCAGACAAAATTCGGTGTGAGTTCTGTAATGAATGAAGATTACCTAGGTCACTAGGGTGTATCACGTGTTCCACTGCATATGAATCACGTGATTCCAGTTCTAACGGATTTGTCAGTCGCCATGTCCACAAACCGAAGTAATCAGCATGTTGTCAGGCTCAATGGCCCGTCCAGTTCTGCGAAATTTTTCATGGGACGGCGCACCGCATTAGGGAGCTCTACGCTTTTGTCACCCTCGTTCTTTTACGTTTTCTGCTTTATATATCACGCCGTGCATAGTTTCGTTCTGAAATCTGGCATGCCGCTTCATATCATGCATTCGGTCGTTCTGACCAGATATGGCTTTGCTGGAGAACATGCAAGCAGAAATATGCAGGAAAATGATGAGGGTCCCATAATTTTGTCGCTCAGTGCACTACAAATAATGGGTAAGTTCGCATGATGTACCCGGAGGTCTAGGTGTATGTGTGTGAATGCGCGTGGAGGTACGCTCATGCAAGTGCATCCAAGTAACTGAAATTCAATCTAGAGAATAGGTGACCAGGCGCTAAGATAATCTAAATTGTTAACCAACCGAATCTAATTGTCGCGGCGAACATGTCAAATATTTGTCACAAACAAAATCGCATCTGAAAACATGCAACAGAAGAGGCGGCACAGGCGGCGGCGGAGAATAGACAGGAAGATTTCCGTTTGTCCATGTGATTGGCAAGTGTACGCATCTGTTTGCCCCCAACGTCTCTATCCCAGATGGTTCGAGTAACAGGAATGAGGAAAGAACAAACCGTCAATCTGTCCGAAAACAAGGTCACTCAAGTGTTTCTATGGTGTTCCAAAATAGGCGCCGAAAACGCGCTGGTGAGTAGGCGATCCATCAAGAAACACACACACACACACACACACACACACACACACACACACGACAGAGAAGAAAGGGAGGATATCCAACCGCACAGAAGTCGTGGCGCGATCTATCACCTATTGAACCAAACTGAATGGGGACTGCATGTCTGGTATTGATCAAATGACATTCGATGATAGTTGATTTAATTTAAATATGGACTATTATTTACCACCTTACGTCGACTGTGGCCGCTATCGCTCGACAAAACATTCGAGGAAAATACAAAATTCAGAACGAAACACGAACAAAGATAAGTGCAGGGAAAAACCTTTGTTTGATATACTGAAAAAGTGGGTGCGCAAACAGACCGTCAGTTGATAAGATTGACCAAGGGATAAAAACGCTCTAAGTTCCAAGTAGTGTAGAGTCCAACCAGAATGTCTCACACGGTCGCGTCTAGTGATGAGGTATTTATGCTACCAGTATTAGAACTTCGGGGTCAACCTCAGAAAGCGGGAGTTAGGCTTCACTGATGGAAAGATAGGTGGGTAAGATGTAGGTCATTGAAAAGATTGGAACGAAAAACGACGCAAACTTAAGTCTACCGGGAACGTGTGACGGTATTCGATGAGGTACGGGAGGTGATGCGTAGGAATGGTATCTCAGAGGGTTAGTTGGATCCTCATACAGCATAACTCTCACCTATGACCACAAAACACTACTTCTGTAAACAAAAACCATACACCTGTGAAGCGCTCAACGAGTGGACCAAACCAGGAGAAGAGTACATGTGATCTGAGCACCTCGGTGACATTGTGATGCTTCGCATAGAATTCTAGCTTCGGTAACGGATCCCACCCCGAGAAAAGCTCAACGGTTATGAATAGGGTTTTGAAGTGGTTGGTTTCACCGAATATCGGAGAACGCCTGATCACCAAAGTGTTACCATATTCCACGAAAAACTACTGCAATAAAGGTTTTTATTCCGCAGAAGCAACCTTAATCGGAAAAAGCGAAGACAGTATGAAAAGAGTAGGAGAACTACAAACAGCATCAAGTTGATACCTACATTTTATTATCAGTTCAGTTTAGGTTAATTTACCCATTACCCTCGCACTTTTGTGCTCTGGTTCTGGTTGGTACCTTCGAGCATCGTCCAGTAAAGGGCAAGAAGAATAGAAGCATGAAGTGGTAAAGATCCCAGAAAATCAAAGAAATATGCGAAAATCACGAAGACGAAGCGAGAGTTCGAATGCAACTACGCCACTGACCACGACACCTAGCCATATCACTTGATGCCTCCAATCACTTGGTAGGCGGGCCGCGTGAACCCCAACCTGGAAGTCTAACACGTCCTACGTGGCCAAGTCCACTGGTCAAGGCTCAAACCTTTTTGCCATGTCGACGACTGATCACCTCAACCCACCCTCCAATCATTACCTGCTTCGCGGAACAGCACATTCCGAGGAAATTGGTCGGTCGGCATGCGTAACACATGCCTCAAACACCTTAACCTGTTTACATTCAGTACTTGATCCACAGACTGACCTCTGGTTCCCAACACCTCACGTCTAATCTCAGCATTGATGATATGGTGTTCCCACCATACTCGAGCAATGCTACGGAGAAACCGCTGCTCGAACACCCATGGTCTTTGCCTATCTTCACCTCTTAATGGCCATGTTCCTGAACCCTATAAATAAACGGACCTAACCACCGCATTGTACGCTCGACCCTTAACAAATAATCGAATGTCATACCAGCGCCACAGATGACAGAGGTTGACAAAAGCCAAATGCGTCTTCTGCATACGCGACAAAACTTCATCCATTATCTGTTCAGGTAACAAAACCTATCCACTTCAGCTAGAGCTTCCTCTGCCAACACAAGATTTGGTGTAGCGCTAATCCAGTCCTGCAACAGCACTTTACACTTTGAAGATGCAAAACGCATCCCCAACATTCTTACGCTGCTGTGAAGGCTATCTAAGAAAGCTTGTGACTTACCTGGTTCTTCACTCAGAGGAACAATATCGTCCGCGTATCCCAGGTCAGACAGTTTACTGTCTGGACAAAGATTGATACCGCTATTCTCACACAAGAACAGGGCTACTCCAAGAATCAACTCAACTACAAATTTGAAGTGGAAGGATGAAACAGCGAAACCCTGACGAACACCATTTTCCGTGGTGAACTCCAGTGGAAGATCGTCGTAAGCACGAACCCAACTTCGGTTGTTCCCATACAAGTACTGGAAAAGAGGAATAAATTTCTCTAGCACACCCTTCAATGACAGGCAGCGCCAGAGGACTCTGTGGTCGACTAAATCGAAAGCCGATTTCAGATCAAGAAAGACAGATTGTGAGCTTACCGAACATGTTTTTGTGCTCTAAGATTAGTCGAAAAGTAGAGATATGGTAGATACAACCACGACCGAATCTGAAACCGGCTTCATTCTCACCCGCACACACTTCGCGCGCGCTGGATAATCGGTGGAGAATAATCCCCGTGAGCAGTTTATACCCAATACCTACCAACCTAATTCCTCTGTGGTTTTCACAAGAGGATCTGTCAACTTTGTTTCTAAATTGACACAATCACCATGGGAACCTGCTCATTATCCTAGATTACCCAGAGGAGTTCGTTAACTCCGAAACCAGAGCTTCGCCTCTGGCGGGTTCTGTGGACCGGTGCCTCGGATCAAACGGAAAAGATTGCGAGTATTTGCAATGGACACAGGCTTTTTCATTTCCCTACATGTCACAATCCACCATCGTTCACCGTTATTTCTTAGGCTAAGAGTCAGTTGGCGTCTCAGGGATTTACACATCTCATTGGATGTGGCAGCCGAAGGGACGGATCTGCGAGCATACAGCAGAGCAACTAATGTCGAACATATCCATCGTTCGTGGGGTCTATTCGAAACAGAGTCCTGGGTGGCATTCGAAGCGGCATACAAAGCTACTTTGATCTGTTCCCAACGTTCATCTGCGTCCTGAACATCCGGCTGCATAGATAATCATGTAGACAGCTCCGTCTGGAAATCAGATCGACGGTTATCGTCTAGAAGCAACTGAACGGGACGGGTGGCATTCATGTTGGTGCGACGACGGACGAGACGTAAACGGAAGCGAGCACGTATCAAAGCGTGATCTGAGTCCACAGGCGCAGACCAAAATTAACGACAATCTTCAGTCGATCTATGCCAGCGGTGACCAGTCACAATGTGGTCAATCTGAGTTTAAGGGCGCAAAAACGTAAGAGGACATCATGTCAGTCAATGCCGGTTCTTATGCTAGAAGTTTGTACCTGCTAAAAACAATCTGTGGTCGGAGAACAGCTGGATGAGACGATCACCGTTGTCAGTGCGATTGGCTAGGATAGCAAACGGGCCTCCAATGTGCTTTTCGGAGAAATAGCATATATATATATATATATATATATATATATATATTATATATATATATATATATTATATATATATATATATATATATATATATATATAATTTAAAAATGTCAAGAGTATAAGCGACAGCAGCCTGTTGCCCTATCTGACATAGTCTGCGGACGTTGAAGGCAGCCAAGCGAAGTGAACATTTAGGCCTAAGAAGTGCAGTCGATTTATACTCGACTCCTGAACTACTGCTTTCATCAGAGCCACAATGACCTCTGGCGTTTTTCATCGGTCTTAAGTTAAAAGAGGGAAAATTGGTAAACCCCTTCACAGGAAAGATGGTGGAGGTTTCTGAGCAAGTCATACTCCGCGGTAGCTCACACTGCAGAACGGGTTTTTCTCTGGGAACCCTAGCCTGAGTCTTTGACTCAAAAAGTCTCACCCACAAGGCAGTGGAGCGTTAACCCAGCAAGGAACGTGACCGGAGAACCCGTGAATGGATTTCTTCTGGTCTGTCACATGAAACCTGATTGTTGCACACATTCTGTCTTGTCTTTGCTGGTGTTTTGTTATTGATGCGCCTTTCGGATTCAGTTCTCATCCCTATGCATCCAATGGAGAAAGCGGAACAGGGACGGGGCAGCATCACTTGGGCAGATGCGTAGTAGACAATTCGGAAATCAGAAATGTTTCTAGTAGGATTAGCATTCCTTTATCAATGGTGAAAACCATCAGCGGTAAACTTGACCTTCATCGGTTTAACAATAAGCCATATTTACCATTCAACTAATGTCAGACTTTTGTACTTCGTCGCAAATTGTCGTGTTGACCAAAGTCACGCAATTTCAACGGTCAACGAATCGCAGCGGAATTAAAGTTACTGATATCAAACTTCACCGAATTTTGTGTTTCAATCGTATTATAATACACTACAAAAAGTTCAGGAAAGAGGAAGTAATTACGAGGAAAAAAGTTAGTCTGGCGATTTTCCGTATTCGCAATGTATTATTTTTCTGCTCTGCAGAATTTCACCAGCACAAGCCATGCACTGATATAGCGCCCAAGATCCGAGGTTCGAAGATTTTTCAACACGCACGTTTCTCATTAGAAAGATGTCCACACACCCATGAACAAACTAAAGAATATGAGATCGGACGAAGAACAACCAATCATATGAGCAGCCGGCTTGCATTCCTTTGTGGGATGGAAAAGCCAAACAGAGACTAGTTAATTGGTTGAACGAACACAATTTTGCTCAGTTGTTCAATTAGCGTTTCCTGCTGTATTCAGAGATAAGGCTATAAGGGCTGTTTAGGCGAAACGAAAAAAAAATCGCTGTAACGGGATTGGTGATATACGATACACACATTCAATAACGTTGAGTTTGAAAGAGGATACAACTTATTTAGCTCTGCCACCCAAATCAATACCAGAACTTGCAACATTTAACATCAAGATCAACAAATCACTGGAATAGCGGAATGACCATGGGGTGAACCGGTTACGGTTTATGAACTGTATTTCGAAGGTGGTAACAGTTCGAGAAAAAACGGTCCAAAGTATTCGGTACTTACCACCTCGCCCGATGGTGTGGTCCAATCGGCACGACGTACTATCCCGAACGAACCAACTCCAATTCGTGAGTGTAGTTTGATATCTTGGTCAGAAATAAGACATGTTAGAGGGCTACGTTGGGCCGAATCGGGTCCCGAATCATTCGCACGTCGATCTGATTTATCAGTGTGCGACGAGTCGGCGGCAATCACGAAACTATTCGAACGTTGGCCTGGTTGGAATCGTGAATGGTCTACAGAGGTCCATTGAGGTCCATAGCGGGTACTATCGCATGCTCGGAAATCATCATACCGGGCGGGCGAGACCGGAGCGCTTGCGTGAAATTTATGCTTAAGGCCAACGAGCTAATGGAGTATACGAACAAACGGTGATAAAAAATAACTGTTCAGTCTAAATGACAAAGTAAAACAGATATCGAAATGGTAATTCCAAACACATGATCAACAACAATGCATAACCTGTGTGAAAACCTCAGGTAAAAAGCAAGGATCAGGAAAATGGACAAGAGAAGTTTAACTTTTATGGGGTAATCTGTATCTTTATCGTTCAGCGCGATAAAACTGCAATATGGAGATAAAAGGGCACAAAAGCTGTTCACAACAGAAAATAATTCACAAAATAATGCAATATACTTACTTATTTTCATTACACTGATATTTTTTACCTGTTTCAATGTTTCTCTTTTTGGGAGCGTGGTAAAGAGATCAGACACAGACTGCGTGTGGGACTCGTCACCACTCATGTTTGAGATAGGCAACGAAAGATTAAGGGACACTGAGAGCATATCAACCGATGGTGGTAACTTTGAGCTACAAGTGCATAACCATTCATTAAGGTGATAATCACGAAACGGAGCCATCAAGTACGACCCGGTCTGAAGTCTAACTCCGAAGCATCGCTCATGAAGCTAATTTCGAATTCAATAATTAATCGCTCGGTAAGAGTTTAGTAACGCGCTAAATAAACTACTTTACTTTTTTCTACATTTACACGGCTATTTTCTGTTAGAGGATAAGTCAGTCTTCTGCATATCGCGGACCGGCACCGACCACGCGCGAAGGCTGAATGCGAGTCAGTTTTCCTTCCGGTATCGCAGACAATAAACCGTATGTAATCCTAGGCGATCCATGTCTTCCTCGATGATGCTCAGCCCAGTTTTCAGCTGATATCCAAGGTGACAGTGCCATCTCGTACGTGGCGCAGGACAATGATTGTGTGGACAGCTACCTGTTGGGTCGCCGGAGTGTGGCCAAACAACAGGCGGTGGTGTCAAAGAAGGACGGAGGGTTTTTCAACGTCAACGTTGTCTTCTTACTCAATCGTTTGACAGCATTTCCTGCCAGTTGGCACGCAAAACTCGGAACAGACACCAGCGGTATCCTCAGCTCGCAGTGATCAGATTTCACAACCGTATACGAGCACAGTCAACATAGCGGCACAGAAAGTACGAATCTTCGTTCGAAAGTTAATTTCACTTCGGATCCACGGCACACTTTGCAGCTGGAAAAAGCTCTTCGCATACAGTAAATTCTTGACAGTACTTAGTCCTTCGTCTGGCCATTCGGAAGCAGAGTTGACCCAAAGATATTTGAACGAAGGTACATACTCGATCGCCTGACCATTGACGGACAAATGCTCAGGTGATGGCCCAGGGTAAGTCCAAAAAAATCCTTCAGTGAAGCTAAATCGAGTACTAGACCAAAAGTCTTCGCGAAGAAATTGAGTCAGCCGAGAAGAGGCTGAATTGTGGCGGGAGAATGTCCTAGCACAACAACGTCGTCTACAAACTACAAGATCACGGTGTGCGCCATTGGCCTCAATTGACCACCGACGTAATTGAATAAGGCTCTGTTCACTGTCCAGTCGACTGGATAGTTGAACAACATCCATGAGAAAGGACAGCCCTTTCTAACCCCGTAATTATTTCCCAACCCAGAAGACTCCTCACCATATATTCGAACACGTGCGCTAACGGAGGCATATTAGGTCCTCATGATCTTTATTTGTCAGGAGTATTGATGGATTCAAATACACCGCGCTAGCATTCGATATTCACAGAGACAAAGACAGCCCGGAAATCGTTGAATTAAACTGTATCGCATGACTTTATGGAAAGGTCACTTCCGTTGACCCATCAACCTCGAATTTCTGAGCTTCGATTTTGGTTGCTCCCTCGCACCCTCGTCGATTTGACCGCAAAAAAACGAGCACAAAAAACGGAAAAGGGCCGAAAACAAAGAAATAAGCGAAAATCACGAAGCAAAAGAAAAAGCCTGAATGCAATCACAACACTGGTCGCGACAGCTAGTTCAGTTCAGTTCAAACAACCAATAACCATTTATTGTATGCACCGGATTTGGTTGCTATCTCTTAGCGACACCTAGTCATATCATTTACTATCTCCAAGCATCTAGTGGGTGGGTCTTGTGGACCACAGACCGAAAATCTATCACGTCTTACTTGACCAAGTCCACTGGTCAATGTTTTCATACATTTTTGTCCTATCGCGAACTGAATACCTCGACCTATCTAACAACCACTACCTGCGTCGGAGAACAACGTACATCGAGGAAGTCTGTCGGTAGGCACGCGTAACACACGTTTCATCCATTTTAACCTGCTTAACTCCAGTACTTGTTTCAATGACTGACCACCGGTTCCCAACAACCTACTCCTTACCTCAGCACTGCTGGTACTGTGTTACCACCATGTTCGAGCAATTCTAGAGACAGCCATAATCAAACAACAACAGTATTCGTCTATCCTTTACTCTCACCGAACATGCTTTGGAACGGATCTAAGCGCTGCAGTGTACACTCAATCCCTGATAGACAATCGAATGTCACACCGACAACACAGATGACAGATAAGGTTAGCAAAAGTTAAACGCGCCTTCTGTATGCGCGACAAAGTTTTATCCGTTATCTGTCCACCTGGTGAGATGTAACTGCTTGGATCAAAAAAGTATCTACTTCAACTAGGGATTCCCTTGACAAAACAAGATTTGGTGCAGAGCCAATCCAGTCCTGTAGCAGCATTTTACACTTTGAAGGTGCAAAACGCATCCCAAACATTGATGCACTGTTGTTTACGCTATCTAGAAAAACCTGCAGCTTACCTGGATCTTTTTTAAGTAGAACGATATCGTCCACTCATTCTAGATGAGACAGCTTAATGCCTGAGCACAGATCGATGCCGCTATTTTCACACGAGGATAGGGGTATTTCAAGAACCATTTTAATTAAAAACTATAGAGGGCGATAGGGGGAACTCTGACCAACACCACTCTTCGCATATGAGGATTGACAAAGAGAAATAATAAAAGTGGTTTTCTCTGGTTGATCGATCAATCGATCAGTTGATTTCAATTGCACTTGGTGCGATCGGTTCGGCTTTTGTTTCAGAGCAAAGCTCACTGTCAATGAAGCGTAACGAGGAGTGGAAGTAGTTTCATAAAAAATCGTTATTTACATTCCTTCTCTCTCGTAGTCGATTTACGCTGTCTGTAAAACGCACATACAGGGCGACAGGGAACCCGCGATGACGCTGAAAACATTCCAAATACACTTATGCTGCGTCTCTGAAACGCGCATAGAACACCCGCCTTCGGAGATTAATCTTGGCCACTTCACACACAATCTCAGTGTCTCGCTTTATTCCTGGCATGTCGGGTGATCCGGTGTCTCGTGCTCCTGGTCAGGCTGGCATTCACATCACTTTGAGCATGACAGTTGAGTGTGCATCGGTAGACTGCATTCCACTCAACAGTCGTTTGCGTACACTTCGGTTGGACGGTTCTGTACGTATCAACGGCAACAGATTGAAGTATCGACGCTTATTCGTCGTGTCTATGTACGCGCCCACTGACTGCGGTTACTCTGAGATGAAGGACGAATTCTACCACGATCTGTCCCAGCTACTCCTATGCACGCGTCCAACGAACGTGGTGGAAGTTGAAGGAGAGGTCAATGTCCAATTTGGCTGTTTGGGGTATTGCAAAAGGCACATGGGAAGCCTGTTTGCTACCTCGGCCAGCTGCATGGACAACGGCTGTCGTTTCACCCAGTTGGGCTCTGTTCATAGATTCTTTCTGGCAAGTACGAAATTCTGTCACAGGAAGCAGCATAGATTCACATGCCGTTCTCCAACGTCTTCACAGCGGTAAACTCAGATTGATCATATTCTCATTAGTCACCACTGGCGTGCATTAATCGAACATTGTCGTTTATTGTGATCTACGCTTGTGGACTCAAATCACGCCTTGGTACGTGCTCGTTTTTCTTTACGTCTCGTTTGTGGTCGCGCCAACACTAAAGCCGTCTGTCTCACACAGTTTCTCCTAGACGATAACCAATGATCTACTTTTTACACACAGAGCCCGCCACACGGTTATCGTTGCAGCCCGATGTCCAGGACCCAAATCAACGCTGGCGGAAGATAGACGGAAGCCTTGCACATCAATTCCAATGCCACACAACACTTCACTTCAAGTAGACCACACAACCTCTAACATCACTTGTTCCACTGGATGCTCCCAGATCCGTCTCTTCTCATGCCACATTCAGAGAAGGCACATGAATCCCCGAGGCGCCAAGTAACTGGGAGCTTGGGAAAAGACCCCGAGCAATAATGGATTGTGAAATGTGGGAAAATGGGGAAGATTGTACCAGATGGAAATAGTCGCAACCTTGAATCACCAGTCGAGGTGACATCGTCAGTGATCAGATCATGGCAGTCGCAACCTCAACCGTCTGATCGGAAGTATCAACCCACGGAAATCAGGTGTAAGGGGTTGATCAAAAAATCCATCGGCTCACTGACTGACCCTCAGAAAAGTCGTCTGCATTGTTGTGAGGAACACTTAAAAAAGTAGTCGCTGGTTCACTTGAACGGTGGACCTTCCCAATATGCCCGCTGAATAAACGATGAGGGCGGATATTTATCCTCCATCAGAAATGGAAATTATAAAGTGGCTAGAGCAGAGTAATTACCTTTACCACTATTGCATCCAAACTGGTCGCACCGATTATTCCCCACGGACTAGCTAACGCCCGTGAAAGATGTACACATGAGAACCAAGTCGTTCTAAGACGAGACTGAACTTCTATCGACGAAATCTTTAAATCCGGACAAATCTCAGAGCACAGGAACATCTTGGTCTTTCTTGGTATGGATGCGATGTTCGACTTAGTCGACCACACAGTTCTCTGGCACCGGTTGTCATTAAACTTTGCAAGAGAAATATTTTTTTCCATCCCACCAGCGTAATCAGGAAATTGAGAGAATGAACATTAGTGTCACACGGCCATACTGTTACCTGTTCTACCAGTGTGAAGTGCTCTTATTAGGGTGGTTTTGTGTTTAAGAGTTCAGTTTTCATGGCAGTCTAAAAACGCAGGTGGGATGTACTTGAGCAGATCTACAACATACACACAACTGGGGTTTGACTTTGGTTTTTGTGCGATTGTTTATCATATGACACATCGAAAAAACGGTCTGACAACCTTTGAACTGGTCAGAATGATTGACTGTCGAAAACCTGACTCAGATCTGGGTGAAGTATGCTGGTTTTTTCATGGCAAAAATTGCGTTTTTAACCGCTAAGCCGTCTATCGGTCACAAATTACAATGAAATTTCCGGACTCTCGAGCACCATACCAACTGATACGTGAATATAGAAGTCACTCGATATTTTTTGAGCCACATGTCAGGCGAAGCAAAAAAAAAATTGTAGCTTTCTTTGTGTTACCGTGTTCACAGAATTTCACTTTATCCTCATAAATTTATTTTTATACGCAGATAAAAAGTCAAACCAAACCTTGGATCAATAAAAAATTTCGTATCGACTTTACTGGGCCAGAAAATCGGTAGATATCAACCAACCAATCGCACATGCGCAAACTCATTTGACATCGTGCGCGAACACTGACGAAAAGCGTATCGGATCAGGTTAAATCGGAGCACACAATTCGAAGTGGAGTCCAATGCACTAGCATACACCATTTCTGATAGTGAGTAAGTGGTAAGGTCAAATTAAAATTGTGTCGAAGTTGTCAGGTCGGACAGAAATGGATCATAAATGTTCTAAGGGTTTCTCTACAGTTTATAATTCTGTGGTCTATCTCACCCTGTATCAGAGTGCAAGTGGACAACAATATCAAGCGGTGATCAGTTTTCTTGTAGTGAACACCTGTTTGAGACAGCTTGACACCAATTGCGAATGCGATTGGGTCGCCTTAAATTTTATAGCGTTCTACAGTCTCACTCACTTCCGGTATACAAGTGATTCTTCGCCCTAAATTGATGAGGAAATGAGAAAAACGGAAGCATAAATAGCAAGCAGACAGATGAAGGAGAATATGTGCGATAGCGACGGCGAAACTTGATCATCCCACCTAGTACCGCCGAAAATTCTGTGTGGGTGGATCTCATTGATTGGGAAGCCCAACGAGTTATACAGGGCCAAAGTCTACTGATTTTTATGTTACTGCCTTAATATGGACCATTCATTTTCCACCTGATTCTATATTTTCGGACACGGTGTACTGACCCAGTCATTACCGTTTTTATTCGTTATTACTTTTTATTACTATTGTTAAAGCAGATATTTGACAACTTTCCGCCGAAAATTTGCACTTTTCGGACAAATAAAGTGCACCCTTGAATTGATTTGTTGCTTGAGCTTGCCTTCCGCATATAAAAGAACTATCCGTGAACAACTTGAACCGAACAAATTCACATTCATTCTAACTAAAGATTGAATATCGACCATGGCGATCGACCCCAAGTATCCAAACTCTGAACCCAAGTCAAACAACTCACACCCGTTCGTCTTATTAGATTACAATGATACTGCGGAGATGTAGCATAAACAGAGGCCACTGCGAAAAAAGAGACAGAAGCAACTGCGGAGCCGGGCACGTCAATCGAACAGAAGTGGCTACTTAAACAGTAGTCCAACGAACAAGC
Source organism: Fasciola hepatica (assembly GCA_948099385.1). Taxonomy (NCBI): domain Eukaryota; kingdom Metazoa; phylum Platyhelminthes; class Trematoda; order Plagiorchiida; family Fasciolidae; genus Fasciola; species Fasciola hepatica. The sequence goes on from CANUEZ040000092.1 coordinate 6,494,891, forward strand.
GGATTTCAGCAGGACGTCAAACGGTTAGAAAGATTGTCCAAGTAGAGAGCATTAGATCAAGAGATCAGTCGGGAAAATCGGGCCAACACAACAAGAACGGTGCGAATATGAACAGGCTTAGTGACCGGTGGTGGTCGAGTCGTCTAAAGCGTTTGCTCACCTCCTCGTGGGTAGGAGGTTTGAATTCTGCCACCGCCGGTTACTTTGGCGGTAGAGTGTAGTCTACCGTCATCCGGCTCGTTGCCACAACTGACCTATTAGGGCTCTATGTGGTTCTCTGACACTCCAATTCCTAGGGTTTGGTTGCCAGTTATCCCTAATAAATCGGTGGGTCCTTAAGGTTATGGGGTACACTCCTTCCCTTGCATTTATGCGCATGTAACACAAAAGGTACATGATCAAAATGGAGCGAAAATGCACAAATGGCATGGAGATCGATCTTAGTGGAATAAGGACGTGTAAACAGATTACATCGGCCGCATCACTTCTTCCTGAATTACTGTATTGTTCTCGAGTGACAGATGAAATCAAACGGTAGGATTACGGATATTTACACAGCCTGAGGACATACATTATACCGGTCCTAATTGCGAATGTAACAGAAGAAATCGGATATGAGGTAATAAAGGTACACACAAAGCGCACCTTCCGTTTCGCAATAATAAAACTCTGAATTTACTGGGTACAGTGCAATTCTACCAACCACTGACCTCGCATTTCTGTGCTTAGGTTTAGGTTGCTGTCTGTCGGGAGCGAAACAAATAAAAGCATAGCCCGCAAAATCATAAATACGAAGACAGAGTTCGGATGTAAAGACGCCAGCGACAGTGGCATCTAGCTGTGTCACCATAAATCATCAACCATCCGGTGGGCGGATCGCGTAGACCCCAACCAAGAAGTCTAACACGTCCTACTTGACCAAGTTGCTTGATGAAAAGTTTCATAGCTTTGTGCCGTCTTCTTTATGGAGTACGCCGCATAACATTCGGACCATCAGTGACGATTAGGACACGCGTTTCTCATTTATTCAAAAATCAATGGTTAGATATCAAAAGTTCGCGTGTCCATTACTTACAACCAACGGGTTTTTGACCCGGATAGAAAACTGACCTAATTACTGCAGCATGCAAAAGGGAGATAGACAGAAGAACGGACGTCAAATCAACGCCACTGACGGTTGAGATCATCAAGAGTGCATTACGTATGACACGATACTTAACCCGATATTCAACCACCAAAGATGTACCTACCAAGGTAAAAAAAAGCTTACTCAATGGTCACCATGCTAGGATGAAGCCCAAAGTTGGACAGAATCGGTTTCGTAGCAGCATTTATCACTTAAAAGTGCAACACGCGAGGAACGGAGAATAAGACACGGTACGGTAGACGTGTTTGACATACGTAACACATGCCTCAACCAACGAAGTCTACTAAACTGGATGCGATGTGACAAAACGTTCTCTGAACTAGTACCCAATACTCGATTTCTGACCTCATCGTTGCTTACTCGGCTAATCCACCCAATCCTAGCGATACTACGCAAACATCGGTGCTCGAAAACCTCAAGACGATGAATATCTTCAGCACGCTGACTCCAAGTTTCTCAACCATACAACAAAACTGAACGCACTGCGGCACAGTATACGCGACCTATCGACTTCAGTGAAATATCAGGTCGGCGCCACAAGTGCTTCAGTCCAGCGTACGCCGCTCGAGCCTTGGATATCCGCGTACTCACCTCTACTACTGTGCTCCCATCGGTCGTCACGCAGCAACCGAGGTAGGTGAAGTGGTCGACAACTGCCAGCACCTCCCCATCGAGCATCAAGCCCGGAATCGCTGACGTCCAGTCTTGTAACATCACCTTGCACTTTGAAGGTGCAAAGCGCATGCCGAATGGAGCTACAGCTCTTGCGAGATTATCTAGTGCACGCTGAGCATGTTCCGTGCATTCGCCGTTCGCGGACATTTCTCTCTCGAGCCGGTGTAAGATGATGCAGTAAAATCGAAGCTAATACTTTGGTGACTGTCGGAATTAGGCTAATCCCACAATGATTACTGCAGTCATTGCGTATTCCCTTCTTGAAGATGGGAACAATCAGTGACTCATTCCACATTAACGGAATACGCTCCTCATTCCAAATCACGGAGCAAGGCGGTTAGTGATTTTATCAAAGCACCTCCACCCAGTTTGAAATGAACTGGGGGGAGTTCGTCGGGACCTGCCGCTTTCCCCCGCCTTAGTAATCGAATGCATGACTCTACTTCTACTTCTGATGGGGGCTCAAATGATACCACACAAGGAGTCGCAGTTGTTGACACGGGATTAACTACACTAGCGTGCGACCAGCTAAACTTTTCCTTGAAGTACTCGGCCCATCGGTCAAGCCTTTGGTGTTTGCTATAGATGGGTTCTCCATTTCTATCCCAAATCGTTTCACTGACCTGAGTTCGCCGTCCACCGGTGTCACGAATAAGTTTGAACAGTCTTTGACTGTTACCTGAAGCAGCTGCCACTTCCATTTCTTCGGCTACCTTGACCCACCAATTTTCGCGATCATTCTTAAGGCTTTTCGTAACTTGCCTTTGAAGCTTTCTCCGCATCTTATTCATCTTCTTACAGTTCGAGAGCTGACGCTTTTGCTCCATTATACTCAGTGACTCTTGCGAGATCCAGTGTATTTGATGGACAACGGATCTAGGACCACAGGTGAAACCTGCTGCAACGTGCATCACATGTTTGATATGAGCCCAATACTCATCTACATTACTGTTCTCGGTGGATCCTAGCTCATGTGCTAACTTCTGCACGAAACGGGTGCGGACTTCTGGATCACACAAACGCTGCACGGCAAATCGGGTTTGCAGTCTGCGACGATGACCATGGAGCTGGAGAGATAATCGCATTAAAACTGATGAATGGTCCTACTCTACGTACGTGGACCAGTAAGATCTACAGTTCTGAACAGAACTGCGCCACCGGTAGCTTACGGCGACATGATCAATCTGACTCAAAGCACCTGTAGAGTTAGAGCGCCATGTCGCTGTGCGACGCGAGCTGTGTCGGAAATTGGTGCTAGACAAGAACAATCGATTGTCTGCACAAGACTGGAGAAGCCTATCCCCGTTATCTGTACGCTCAGCGGGTAAAGCACAACGCCCACCCAAACAGGCTTCTGACACACTCAGTTTGCCAACTTGGGCATTGAAGTCACCAGCTAGCACTACAATGTCAGAACCTTTACTGCTGCGAACGAGAGTGGCGAGAGCATCACAGAACTCATCCGTCTGCAAGTCTGAGCTGCAGTCCGTTGGGGCGTACGCCGAGATCACAAACAAATTTCGCTTAACACAACTATCCTTTCGAACGCCGACTGACCCTTGGAGTCTCACACCACATAAACGACTGTTAACCGGGATCCAGTCTAAGAGGGCAGCCTCAGCCTTGTCAGTCAAGACTATTCCTACACCACGTTGACCCACAGCTCTAGCTGCTTCGTCTTCTGAAGTGCGCAGAAAATACCTCGATGAGATACCAGGAGCAGTTAGCTGAACTACACTGCTCGAATCCTGTATACGCGTTTCGCTTAAGCAGCAGACATCAATCTTCAGAGAATCTATTGTGAGGGCTACACACGCCTGCTGACCGGCCTGCATGAGTGTACGCACGTTGAAGAAGCCGAGTTTCAGAAGCTGACGAGGCTTGAGAAAATGTGAGTTACCAGACAGAGGATTATTCCCGACACTATTTGACAGTGAATCGTTGCGAGTATCGACCGTGTTATCAGTGGGAGCATTATGGGTCGATAGATGGGGCAAAGAGGGATGGTTAGGGACAGAAGACAAAGGTTGAATAACAGAGAGGGAACTCTGAGCAGTAGCCCACTTATCACTACCCACCCCGCTCGATGCAGTGGGCAGCGCGGTCCTGATTATCCTGCGCGACGACCGATGCAGTATGGAATTCTTTCTATTCGTGCAGTTCATGGGAGATGTTGGATGGGTACTGCTAGGGTGTCCAGCCACAAAGCAGGAGAACGATTACGGTCCTCATCCAAAGCCTTTAGTTCTAACAAGAACCTATCCGCAAGGCAGCGGGATGGCTTAGTGGAAGCCCATTTGCTTGGATCATTTATTCTTCCACGGATTTTGCCGACTGAGTTGCCAGCTCAAATCAATCCCCAACCTGGAGGACCAGGAGACTGGACTTTGTCTGACCTCTACCCATTGACCTGTCAGGTATGATTGCATCTCCGGCTTAAAGAAGCCATCCTGTATAGCTCTTTGAGTCATAGAGGCGCGCAAGCCATCACATCACGTCAAGGTGCAGTCTCGTCGTGATGGAATGTGTAGATAGGTTTCTGTCTACCGTGAATCTCTTCTTAGGAACCTAGCATTATCCGAATCTTCTGTGTCGAACAGCTTCTTGTCTGAGTGAAGATCTAGGGCACGTAGATCAAGATAAATCTCATCTGTCAGAAAAATCTTGGTCCAGTTTTTTAATCGTCAGGCCCGTAATTCTGTGGGAATATATGATTTACTAGCGATTCAAGCGCACGCTACTGTTTGTACCCTGCATTCTCGATGAAAATGTATTCTGTGGCACAAATATGTGTGTTGGGTATTTGTGAGCTACATGTACATGCAGAACAAGGCCTTTTGAATCCGCCCTTAGCATATATCTGAAGACAAACGTGAAGCGACAAACAAGTGATTGATTTGCAGGCTGAGAACTAAAAATGGACATCAGAATAGACAAGTGCAACGCATGTGGGAAGGGCTCCTAAAGTGGACCTTATCAAATGAGACCCTGACTAAAGCCGTAACACCATACTAAGCAAGCAGGAGACAATTTTTTATGTAGGAAGGATATGAGGGGAAGAAATGCTCATGCAATATTTTCGTGCACAAAAAGAAATTCCCGAGACAGCTCCCTACAGCTTCCGCTGAGTGTTTTTGTGGATTTTATGTGCACGTTGGACCAGTTATTGACCGCCCCAAGAATCGACAGTAGATCTTGCTACCTGATCACTCATAGCCACGCACGCAGCCCTAGTCTCCTATTACACCATGATATCTGCACTATTCTGGACTGTTCGTCTCACCAATCCATCCGTGATTGTATATAATACGCTCTGCTTTTCTCCTTTCGTCAATTTGCCACATTCCGTTTTACGTCTATCCATCATTCTGTTTGGCTCCACTGCTCACTTTATTTTCGACCGTCTAATTCTAGATTTCACTGGTGTATTCTTTTTTCTGATTGCCAGCCCTCGTTCGGTTGGCTCCATTCGTTATTTCTCCGTGGTCGCGTGCCACTGGTTCGATGTAGTTGTACCAACCATGTTGCTCACTGCTGCGATGTTCGACCGGCTGATCGGAGTGTTGCTGGATGCAGTATTTTGGCACTAACTACATGTTCGGATCGCATCTATTCCAAACTGACTCACTGATAGGTTTTCTTCTGGTCGTCATGTACTTTAGTAGCACAAACGGATTCTGCTGGCTCTCCAGTAAAATATGTTTCTTTGATTCATTTGTAGTTCGTCTATTTAGTGCACTGCCTGTTCGCTGAAGACGTTCCTTAGTGAGCATACGTTTTCTCGTCTGTTGACTGCACGCTCCATTTTTTTCATTAATTTGACATTATGAGGAAATAATTCGGAGTGGTCCGCATCGAACCACTATTCCATAAACGATTCTATGGCGCCACTCTTGTTACGTGTTGTCTGGAATTGAATCAATAAGAATCAAGTGTAGTAGGAATTAAAACAAATGCACTATAAGCTCACCGGGTTCTAAACTTATCTCCTCTGAAACGGTTCCAACATAAATGGTAACAGTAGCTACAGGGGCTGACCAAAGTAAACACGAGTTTGATTTGCGACAACCGGGTCATTCGATGGGCCAGTTCAAGCGTAAAACCCAAAAAGACAGTGATTTGGACGCCAGCCATGTTTCATCTACTGCATCAATTGATGCAGCATTATGTTATCGATAATGACTGCAAGCCAAGTTCGTCTATTAGCATCAAACACTTCTCATGCTCCCGACAGAACATCACAACTGGATTTATTAATTAAAAGACAATAGATAACAGCCCAGTTTTTGAGAATCATGCACCTGAACAACACTTAAAGTATTCCACTACAACGAAACTGTTCATTTGCATTGAATATATCCAGTTCACTTCAAGTGGTCTGTACGTCCTGCCTCAGTTCATTATATATATATATATATATATATATATATATATATATATATATATATATATATATATATATATATATATATATATATATATATATATATATATATATATATATATATATATATATATATACTGCACGTCTTCCACATAGCAATTATCCATACTGAAAAGTTCAATAACGATGTATTTGTATGGAAAACTTATGCAAACAAAATGCCAACATTTTAGCTGTGGCATTATATTTAATCAGTAGTGAAGTTGGTGTTGGTGTGTGTGCGCATGAAAACAGGCTGAAATGCCAACGTAGTGCGGTTGAGTAAAAACGAGCCAAAATAGTATGATGCCCGAAATAACTACAGAATCAAATATCACACAATGCTTTAAGCGAATGATAAGCGGAATAAAACTGAGTGTTCCCGCTAATCGACTCTTTGCGCACTGCGTGCATGATATACTTACTTTGCGCAATGGTTTCGGTCGAAACGCATTGCCTAGCGAAGGAAGTCGGTCAAAAGCTGGACAAACGGAAGAAACCGAGTTTAGGTTATCAGCTGCGGGTAACAAATTCCCCGTTGGCAGTCCCAGATCCAGCAGCCGACAAACGAGTCGGTTGATTTCCACTTCTGTCAATCCGGCCACTTCTAACTCGTAAACCCGAAGGCGAGCAAAATCACTCGGCCTGAATAACATGAAAGAATGACAAAGCGACTAGAAGTAGGCTTGTAGCTTCTTTAAAACAGAAAGAATGGGCTAAAAACCACTACACGTTAAATTAGATGAAACATTTGACATTACGAAAAACACGGATGCATGATTCAACTATTATGGTGTTAGGTGTGACTGCCAATTTGTGAATGTTTATGAAGAATATTCAACGTGCATAATGATCAAAATATCGAAGGTGTATTTAACTTAGAAGAAATTGGTGGAGTACTTAGGACTTCAATGGAGTAATGAATATATTTCAGTACACTGAAGCATATACGCTGCCAAAACCGACTACAGTGAAAGCTCTTTGTCACGGAAACCGATGTAAAAGGTACCTTCAGATATACTAAATAACGGTGAACGTGGGCTGCTGGTTGTATGGACATCATCGACTTTGACTATACAAAATGGTGAAGAGTTCATTTATGCTACCAGATTTGACTTCGGAGAAAACTATCGCACCTAGGAATAAGCTTTTCGACCTGCGGGGGCAATCACGAATTCGAATTATCGTCATTATCATCAGCATCAACATCATCGTACAGCATTAAACAGCTGGACGAACCCCACTGACCGCTGTCTTTGTCACCATATTGCACACAGAAATAGAAAGAATGAAGGTGGACAGGAAGAAGACCACAGGTGGGAGAAAGAAAGAACGCCGCAATAGCCAACACACGCAATACACAGTCTAACTGTACAAACACACATCAATCAGTCATTCTGATTCGACAGAAAGTGACAACACGATCTCCACTGTTCACGGTCCAATGTCATATACTTCAGTGTCTCCAGTCAACTGGCTGATGGACCTTTTGGACCCCAACCACGAAGACGTGAAGCACCTACTTTTCCTAAGTCTGCTGTGCATTTTTTCATTCTTCCCTACCACGTCATCTGTTGACCTCCACATGGTCTCTTCCACTCCCTAGGAGGAACGGAGAATAGGACACGGTATGGTAGACGTGTTTGACATACGTAACACGTCCCCCAACCAACGAAGTCTACTAAGCCCGATACGCTGTGACAAAACGTTCTCCGAATTAGTACCCAATACTCGACTTCTGACCTCAGCATTGCTTACTCGGTTAATCCACCCAATCCTAGCGATACTACGTAAACATCGGTGCTCGAAAACCTCAAGACGATGAATATCTTCAGCACGCTGACTCCAAGTTTCTCAACCATACAACAAAACTGAACGCACTGCGGCACAGTATACACGACCTATCGACTTCAGTGAAATATCAGATCGACGCCACAAGGGCTTCAGTCCAGCGTACGCCGCTCGAGCCTTGGATATACGCGTACTCACCTCTACTACTGTGCTCCCATCCGTCGTCACACTGCTGCCGAGGTAGGTGAATTGGTCGACAACTGACAGCACCTCCCCATCGAGCATCAAGCTCGGAATCGTTAACGTCCAGTCTTGTAACACCACCTTACACTTTGAAGGTGCAAAGCGCATGCCGATTAGAGCTACAGCTCTCCTAAGTCTCTCTAGTGCACGTTGAGCACGTTCCGTGCATTCGAACAAACAGACAACGTCGTCCGCGTAATCTAGGTCACACAGCCTCCTACTATCTCCTAGTTCGACGCCTACATCCTGAAGATTTTGCAGCGCACTCTCCATTATTTCGTCCATGACGAAGATGAACAGGAATGGAGACATGGGACATCCCTGTCGAACACCACTGGTCGTTTCGAACCGACCGGATAGTTCACCGTAAACTCTTACGCGGCCAGAAGTGTGAGAAAACAGTAGGATCAGTAGGATCACAAACTTCTGAGGCATACCTTTTCGATGATGAGTACTGAAAAGCGCTGCTCGATCAACTGAATCGAAGGCGCGTTTCAGGTCTAAGAAAACCATTATTGTCGGTCGGCGGTGCGTGTGACGCGTTCCAAGTAGTCGGCGAAGAGTGAAAATCTGGTCAATGCATCCTCGACCTGTTGTTCGCGGGCATTCTTCTCTCGAGCCGGTGTAAGATGACGCAGCAAAATCGAGGCTAATACTTTGGTGACTGTCGGAATTAGGCTAATCCCACGATGATTACCACAGTCACTGCGTATTCCCCTCCTGAAGATGAGAACAATCAACGACTCACTCCATGTTGATGGAATACGCTCCTCATTCCAAATCACGGAGCAAAGCGGTAAGTGGTTTTATCAAAGCACCTCCACCCAGTTTGAAATGAACTGGGGGAAGTTCGACAGGACCGACCGCTTTCCGACGCTTCAGTAATCCAATGCTCGCATCCACTTCTACTTCCGATGGGGGCTCGAATGATACCACACAAGGAGTCGCAGTTGTTGACACGGGAGTAACTACACTAGCGTGCGACCAGCTAAACTTTTTCTTGAAGTATTCGGCCCATCGGTCAAGCCTTTGGTGTTTGCTATAGATGGGTTCTCCATTTCTATCCCAAATCGTTTCACTGACCTGGATGCGCCGTCCATCGGTGTCACGAATAAGTTTGAACAGTCTTTGACTGTTACCTGAAGCAGCTGCCACTTTCATTTCTTCGGCTACCTTGACCCACCAATTTTCGCGATCATTCTTAAGGCTTTTCGTAACTTGCCTTTGAAGCTTTCTCCGCATCTTATTCATCTCCTTACAGTTCGAGAGCTGACGCTTTTGCTCCATTATACTCAGTGACTCTTGCGAGATCCAGTGTATTTGATGGACAACGGATCTAGGACCACAGGTGAAACCTGCTGCAACGTGCATCACATGTTTGATATGAGCCCAATACTCATCTACATTACTGTTCTCGGTGGATCCTAGCTCATGTGCTAACTTCTGCACGAAACGGGTGCGGACTTCTGGATCACACAAACGCTGCACGGCAAATCGGGTTTGCAGTCTGCGACGATGACCATGGAGCTGGAGAGATAATCGCATTAAAACTGATGAATGGTCCTACTCTACGTACGTGGACCAGTAAGATCTACAGTTCTGAACAGAACTGCGCCACCGGTAGCTTACGGCGACATGATCAATCTGACTCAAAGCACCTGTAGAGTTAGAGCGCCATGTCGCTGTGCGACGCGAGCTGTGTCGGAAATTGGTGCTAGACAAGAACAATCGATTGTCTGCACAAGACTGGAGAAGCCTATCCCCGTTATCTGTACGCTCAGCGGGTAAAGCACAACGCCCACCCAAACAGGCTTCTGACACACTCAGTTTGCCAACTTGGGCATTGAAGTCACCAGCTAGCACTACAATGTCAGAACCTTTACTGCTGCGAACGAGAGTGGCGAGAGCATCACAGAACTCATCCGTCTGCAAGTCTGAGCTGCAGTCCGTTGGGGCGTACGCCGAGATCACAAACAAATTTCGCTTAACACAACTATCCTTTCGAACGCCGACTGACCCTTGGAGTCTCACACCACATAAACGACTGTTAACCGGGATCCAGTCTAAGAGGGCAGCCTCAGCCTTGTCAGTCAAGACTATTCCTACACCACGTTGACCCACAGCTCTAGCTGCTTCGTCTTCTGAAGTGCGCAGAAAATACCTCGATGAGATACCAGGAGCAGTTAGCTGAACTACACTGCTCGAATCCTGTATACGCGTTTCGCTTAAGCAGCAGACATCAATCTTCAGAGAATCTATTGTGAGGGCTACACACGCCTGCTGACCGGCCTGCATGAGTGTACGCACGTTGAAGAAGCCGAGTTTCAGAAGCTGACGAGGCTTGAGAAAATGTGAGTTACCAGACAGAGGATTATTCCCGACACTATTTGACAGTGAATCGTTGCGAGTATCGACCGTGTTATCAGTGGGAGCATTATGGGTCGATAGATGGGGCAAAGAGGGATGGTTAGGGACAGAAGACAAAGGTTGAATAACAGAGAGGGAACTCTGAGCAGTAGCCCACTTATCACTACCCACCCCGCTCGATGCAGTGGGCAGCGCGGTCCTGATTATCCTGCGCGACGACCGATGCAGTATGGAATTCTTTCTATTCGTGCAGTTCATGGGAGATGTTGGATGGGTACTGCTAGGGTGTCCAGCCACAAAGCAGGAGAACGATTACGGTCCTCATCCAAAGCCTTTAGTTCTAACAAGAACCTATCCGCAAGGCAGCGGGATGGCTTAGTGGAAGCCCATTTGCTTGGATCATTTATTCTTCCACGGATTTTGCCGACTGAGTTGCCAGCTCAAATCAACCCCCAACCTGGAGGACCAGGAGACTGGACTTCGTCTGACCTCTACCCATTGACCTGTCAGGTATGATTGCATCTCCGGCTTAAAGAAGCCATCCTGTATAGCTCTTTGAGTCATAGAGGCGCACAAGCCACCACACCACGTCAAGGTGCAGTCTCGTCGTGATAGAGATTCGAACAATACTACGAAAAGAACGGTGTTCAGATACCAACACTCTTCGTATATCCTCCAGTCGTAATCGGAATATCTCTGAGCCATACGGAAGCACTCGCCTGAAGGTTGCAGCGTACACTCGACCGTTGATGGACGAACAGATGTCATGTCGATGCCACAGATGACTCAGATTGGCAAATGCTAAACGAGTGTTCTGGGCGTGCAAAGACACTTCAGCAGATATGCGACCTCAGGGTGAAATCTGGCTGCCCACACGACAGAACTTGTCTGACTGGCCTACAGTCTCAATAGACAATGAAAGGCTTGATTTGCGACGAACGCAATCTTGCAACAGCATCGTGTACTTTGAAGGTGCAAAACACATACTGAACATTGCTACGCAGTCAGGCATAGTGTCTAGCAAAGTAGCAACTTACCCAGATCTTCACTTAGAAGAACAATGTTGTCCGCATATTCATGATCTGACACTTTTCCACCTGGGAAAGTTTCAATATTGCTGTCCACAGTTGACAAGAGCGTGGTCTCTAAGACCGTATCAGTCACAAAGTTGAGGAGAGCAGAGAAGAAAGTGCACAGTCCTGACGTACACCACTTTTTTATGATAAACTCAGGTGAAAGATCACTATAAGCCGAAACCTGGCTCCGGCTATCAACATGAAGAGACTTTCGGATGTAAATTATTTTCTGTTGTACACCCTGCAACAAGAAGCACCACCAGAGAACTGTGCGGTCGACTGAATCAAAGGCCGTTTTATGATGAAGGAAAACGGAGAATGTAGTTTCATGGAGGGTGTGCCTATGTTCTAAAATTTATCGAACAGTGAAGATGTGATCAATACAACCTCGACCTGGTCTAAATCCAGCTTGATTCTCGCGCGAACACTGATCGCGAGCGTTAGATGAGCGATGGAAAGTAACACCACGAACAGTTTAGGTTTGTTGCTAACCAGACTTATTCCCCTGTGATTTTTACAGGAGGACCTATCACCTTTCTTGTAAATCGGTACGATCACCGATTCACACCAACTGTTTGGAACTCGTTCCTGCTCTCATATCCGACCGGGGAGTTTTGTCAACCACAAAGACAATGCTGAGCTACCATGATTGAAAATAGAGGGAAGTAACCCATCCGGTCCGACAGCTTTATGTCGCTCAAACTAGCTTATCTGCCGGAAGAACCCAGCTTCTGACGGAAGATTGATCTCTGTAACCGAAGCCCCCTTGGATAAAGGCCAGTTAAACTGTTTCTCGAAATGCTCAACCCAATAAACTAGACGACATTCCTGACTTTGAGTCAGTGAGCCGTTCGCCATTTTATTCGGTTTGCTAACGCGTGCATTTCATGGAACGGTATTCCTAATCAAACGGAAAAGGTTGTGGTTGTTGCCAATCGCCACACCTTTTCCCATCTCCTTATAGTTCGGAATGCATCACTGCTCTCAGTCGTTTCTCAGGCTCCAAATCAACTGGCGTTCAAGGCATCTCCGTGACTCATCATATCTGTGATCCGGAGGGATCGATCTGTGAGCATTTAACAATGCAACCGAGGATGCAGATATTCATCGTTCCTGTCTGGTGTGTCTAGATGTTGGACCTTGAGCAGCATCAGCATCCTTGAGTAGGATCTGTTTGATCTCTGTCTATTGGTCTTCTGGATCCTAAATATGTAATTGTATCGATATCGTGGCGGATTATTCGGCTTCGAAGGCTGATTGATGGTTATTTTGCAGTAGCAACTGTGGTGGATGGTTGGTTTTGTGTTGCTTCGGTGACCAACGAAGCCGTAGGACGAATTGCGGATGGACAAGAGTGTGATCAATGTCTACCGACGTGGACCAAAATGATCAACAGTCTTAAACTGATTGGCGCCAGCTGTAACCGATAGCATTGCGAACTATCTGGGTCCAGCACAATGAAGGCGCAGGAGCATGCCAAGTTAGTCGGTGCCACATTTTGTACGAGAAATTTGTACTTGCTGAGAATATTCCATGGTGGGAACATCGTTGGATGAGTCGGTCACGGTTATCTGTTTGATTGGTTGGAATGCCAAATCGGCCTCCTATATTCCTCTCCGTCTCGTCTATACTTTCATCTTGAGCACTGAAATCATCAGCAACAACCATGACGTCCGCAGAGCGCACGCTGCGGAGCAGTTTGACAATCATACCGCTACTCAGATAGGCGTATCCGTCTACTAAAAGAACACGACACTATTCTCCAACAATTTGTCGACGAGTGTGCTGACTTAGAGAGCATGGAATACGATTTTTACTTTTACTTTTATGCGGCTATCTCTCGCGAGAGGACGAACCGGCTTCATGCATGTCCCGAAAGGCAGCTGTCAATGAGCGGCGATCGGATGCGAGACCTGGACACAGGGAAATCTAATTCCGCTTCCAGTTGCGGACGGCGGAGACAGACTAGAGTCCTAATCCGTCAACGTTCGGTTTGATGGTACTGACTCATGCTTTCAACTGTCTTCCGAGGCAACAGCGCTATTCTGGACACAGAACAGGAGAGAGATACTGTTTTGAGATCTCCGTGTCTGGACGTTGTAGGACATGTCCAAACCATTACAGTCGTCGGCGTTGGAGGAACACTGATAGCTTTTCGATATCCAAGCACCGTAGTATTACTGTGCTGTTTGAAAGCATGTCGTGCCAAGCCACTTTCAGTATCCGCCGCAGACACCAATGGTCTAAAAAATTCAGCTTTCTGGTGTTCTCGACGCGTAGTGGCCACGTCTCGCAACCGTAGGTCGGTATTGGACGGACAACGGCCCGGAAAATGCGGACCTTGGTCGAAGGCTAATTAGTTAGGCGCCCAGGGCACACTGTGAAACGCAATCCTGGTATTGTCAGTGTGCAACTTGACTTCATCTTTGGCTGTACCGTTCGGGAGAGTCGTGAAATCCAGATATCTTAACGCCTGGGCGTGCTCGATTTGTTCAACGTTCGTGTATATCGAAAGAATGGACTGTGTAGTGCATGTCGAAGGGATTTCGGTCTTCGACATACTGATCTCTAGTACCACGGGTTTTGCAAAAGATCCTACGCGACTGAAAATCGGCTGTAAGGCAGTTGGGCTGTCTTCAAGGGTGACGATGTCGTCTCTGAATTCCAGATCGACGAGGAAACCATCGGGGACCAGCTGAATAGCAAGGTAGTCATTGAGCGCCTGACGTATTTATACAATCGACGGTGTAGTTCAGTAGCACTGGCGACAAGAGACAGCTTTGTCTAACACCAGGGCTGAGGGAGAAGTCACTGGACTCCTCTCTGTAGATGCGTATTCTCGGATGCGCATTTGCGAAGTACGACTTCATGAGACTGAGAAGCTTTTGGGGCATTCCATCTGCTTGTGGTATAGTCGATAACGATTCTGTCAACTGAGTCAAAGGCAACATGAAAATCAATAAAACAAGGTGCAGTCGGTTGCTGAAACTTGTATCTATGTTCTAATACTCAGCGGAGGGTGAACACTTGGTCCACGCACCTACCACGGCCGAAGCCTCCTCGGTTGGGGCGTGTGCGAGCGTCCCGAACCGCCGAGAAGCGGTTCAACAAAAGCACGGGGAATATTTTGGCGGTCGCGTCGATTAAACTGATGCCACAGTAGTTTGCGCACACGGTCCTGTTGCCTTTCTTTGGAAGAGGAAGTAGAACTGCGGTTCCCCAGTCCTCTGGGAATTGTTCTTTTTCCAAGATTGAGCAAAACAGGGTGTGCAATGGTTTGAGCAGCGTCAAAAGACACGACTCATATATCTCCGGTGCAATGCCACCTTCTCTAGGGGATTTCCAGTTCTTTGGCATATGCATTACATCGGTGATTTCATCCCGGCTTGATGGGTTGTTATTGATATCATAGCCCTCACTCTTGATTGCTGGGATTCGGTACACAGAGCTTGCCGCGGGATGGTTCAGTAGACAATCGAAGTGTTCGGTCCATCGCTGTATCTTTTTGGCCTGTTCAGGAATAAGCAGCCCGGTAGCATTGCGAAGGAGGGATTCGGTTGACTGTCGCTTACCGGGTGCAGTGCGGATTAGACGGAAGAGCTTTGAGAAGTCCCCGAAGTTGGCCGCAGTCTCCAGGGTTTGTGATTTCAGTCCAGTAGTTGTTGCAGTCGCTTCTGGCCAAACGGGTGACTTTTCATCGGAAATCACGGAATTCTGGGTGGTCACTTAGGCAGGCATCTCTAGCCTTTTCAGTTAACTGGAGAGTGGCCCCTGGGATCCAATCTTTCTGTCGTCGTCGCGTAAATCCCAGTTTATCTAAAGCGGACTGTTGGGTCAATGCCTTAGATGAATGCCACTGATTTTCCACGTGTAAGTCCTCTTCACCTTCGAACGTGGTGACTAGATGGGAGGCAATAGCGTCTGAGACCGCTTGGCGCTTTCTCGGTGATCCTAACGCTGCTGTGTTAATCCGCTTTGGGGCGCAGTTTGAAGGGTGCACGGATGAGGGTGTGGTCGTTGCCATTCTTGTTACCAGTCTCCGCGCCCCGGTAGAAGCGGCGATTTTCAATCGAAGATGATCACCATGATCGTATAAGAATGTAGTCACTCTGGTGAGCTGTGCAGCCGACATTAGAGTGACACATTAGCAAGTGCTTCCTGGGATGTTAGAAGTGGGTGTTGGTGGCAATTAGGCTGCTGAAATCTGCAAAGTTGACGAGACGTTCGCCATCACTGCGCCGCCATCCGAGACCTCATTTTCCCAGGATGTGTCTAGTTGCCTAAGTGGAGGCATTAGCGTGGGTGTTCAAGTCTACTGCAGCCGGCAGGATGTCGTGCTTCCGGAAGCTGGTTAGCACCTTTCATAGCCTGTAGCAGAACTCGTCCTTTGCCGCTTCTCTGGCTGCAACTGTCGGGGCGTAGACCTTAACAATCGACACGTTTAGAGGTAAGGCTCAAAAATGAGCTAGGGCGATCCGAGAGGATATCGGGCTCCAAGAGAGCGGTGTCTTGTTAGCCTTGCTGCTGACAGCTATCGCAACGCCGTGGAGACCAGAGCTGTCCGTGGGTATACTGTGATAGAGGTTGTCTGCTCTGTCTACTCTGGGAACCTTTATACACCGTGTGTCACCATTAGGCAGCCGAACTTCGGACAGACGTACGATTTCGATGTGATAGTCATAGAGCCTTCGTGTGGTGACGGTCTGGCTTCCGATATCCAGGATTGTTCTTTGTGGCTGGGATCCTAAAGATCCGTCAACCAGTTGACTGGAGACACTGAAGTATATGACATTGGACCGTGAACAGTGGAGATCGTGTTGTCACTTTCTGTCGAATCAGAATGACTGATTGATGTGTGTTTGTACAGTTAGACTGTGTATTGCGTGCGTTGGCTATTGCGGCGTTCTTTCTTTCTCCCACCTGTGGTCTTCTTCCTGTCCACCTTCATTCTTTCTATTTCTGTGTGCAATATGGTGACAAAGACAGCGGTCAGTGGGGTTCGTCCAGCTGTTTAACGCTGTACGATGATGATGATGATGATGTTGATGACAATGATAATGATGATGAATGTTCCATATTCGAGCAAGCGATTTCGATGTGCTTTCGCGTTTTAAGGCCCCTAGCTACCACATTTGTTACCCGGGCACGGAGAGAACACGGGGAGCGTCGCTTACTGGGGACGCCGTAGCATGAGCGATGTGCGTAGAGGAATTCGCTATGAAGAGTCTTGGGACTCTGGCACGAAGTGGCGCCCCCAGCGTCACTCGGCTTTTATTCGAGGTAGCAACTCTAGCCCGTGCACAACCAAATACTATCTGTTGGGCAACAGCAAGTTTTTGTGTTGGGAGCCGGTACCCCAACGAGCGGTCCGTATGCCTTTTGGATAACAGCGTGCCAATCGACGATGCCTAATGCGTCTATTATACAGCGCTCCGACCGCTCACATCGATCGACCAACAAGGTAACAGTGCAAGAGTGGTTCTCATGGAGATCAAACTTCTTCATCTAAGCGGAAATCAAGTAGGAAAGGCTGCCATCACCTCGTCGATACTGTGGTGCATGGCATTTTCACATATTCTGTTCGTCCCCACATGTATTCCCGATCGAGCCGATGATCGTGCCCATATCCTTGATCTTATCCTTACTACTGTTCCTTCTCTGTTCGAAAGCATTTCTGCTCTTCCTCCACTCGGCTCATTTGACCACTGGATTATTTTATGTTCCATCAATTTTACTCACCTCGATCCTCCACCTACCTGGAGACACATTTTGGTGCTAAATTTCAACCAAGTGGGATGATTTTTGCGATTTCCTAGCCTCTTATCCTTAGAATGATAGCTGCTTTACTTCAGACGTGTTCGTTTCCGTTTCTAACCTCATTGGCATTGTTCTTCAAGGTATGAAACTTTTCATTCCTCACTTTTCCAAACCCGGCAAACCCGAATCCCCCGAGTGGTTTAACCGCGCATGTGATCGTGTTGTACGCTTGAAGCGTGCAACATTTCGCCGCTATCGCCGCTCGCCAACTCTCGACTCTCAACGACGCATCATGCAAGCCAAGAACAGACGCTCGTCAATCATACAGAGAACCAAAGAACGCTTCGTCCACTAAGAAGCCGAACGCTAACTCCCATCTACCGGTAGCCGAACATTTTGGTGCCTTGCCAAAGCAGTCTCCCACGATTTTTGCCCTTCCAATTACCCTCCCATCTGTATTCCTTTGGTGACCTTGTTGGTGAATCACACGAAAAAGATGATGTCTTTCCTCCAACTCCACCTTATCTACTTATCCTACTCCTTCGGTTCCTTCTTTTCCCTCTATCTCCCAGTTTAACCTCATATTAAGGCTAGGAAGATCCGCCAAACGCTGAGTCCTCTCGAAGTACGCAAACCACCCAGTCCGTACGGTATACCACCCATCGTCTTTAAAATGTGTGCCTCTGGATTGGCCCCTCTCTTACGTCGTCTTTTACATCTCTCTCTCTCTCTCTCTCTCTCTCTCTCTCTCTCCTTCCCATTGACCTGCCAGGCACGATTGCACCTCCGACTTAAAAAAACCATCCTGTATAGCTCTTCAGATCATGGAGGCAAGTAAACCATCACACCTCGCCAAGTTTCAGTTTCAGTTTATTCAACCACTAACCTTGCACTTCTGTGCTCTGGTTTCGGTTGCTACCTTTCGGCATCGTCCAGTAAAGAGCGAAAAGAATAGAAGCATAGTGATAAAGATCCAAAAAGTCAAAGTATCAAGGGGAAACCAAGACGACAATGTGCATTCTCGTCGTATTACACACTCGTCATTAATGATTTATGCTCTTGTTGGCCAGAAGTCTGTTTCATTATCACTCTAACTAGTGATTTTGCTATTACGGCTCTCCGCAGGACTTTCAGTCGGGAAGTTGTTTCACATACAACTGTTACCGATAACGAAATTCATTTTTTAGACAAGAAGATATTTGTTGAAGTTATTGGGTTAACTCCATCACAGCATTTGTAATAGAACGGAGCAGCTGAGAACTTTGCTCCGACGTTAGAATGCAGTCCTCTCTGCATGCGCTAGCTTATTTGACAAGCTAAACACGATTGTTGACGATTTACTAATACATAACCGAAATGCTGCTCATTCAACCATATTTGAGAGTCCGAATATGCTATTAAAGAATCAAGCCATGAAGACAAATTTACCCAGTTTGGGATCTGCTGATGTTGTTTATTACCGGGGGAATGACCCAAGACCCTCGAGAAGTACTGTGCCGAAGCAAATGAAGCAACGGCCTGTTCGTACTCTTGATTCTGTAGACCACTGAAATTAAGATAAAACTGCTCCTAATGTGCCCATTTCCGAATTTACTCCTGATTGTACTGATTTGATGTTTCTCAGTCCGCTTCGAAAGATACTGACTGCAGCAATCAAACAGAAAAGTTCGAAAAATTGTATAACAAAGAACCACCAAATCACAGAAGTTCCAGATTCCATTTACGCTGCAACGGACGTGGTGATTGCAAATGAACTGCGAACTCGTTTGTTTAGCCGTATCACAGATTTCTTGCGCTCTTACGTTTCCGATGAGAATGATTCTAATTCAGTTCCGTTATTTCGTGTCCCACTTCTCGAACGAGTTATATTTCTGGATTACAGCTTATTGCGTTATTCTAGTGAATCACGTATTCCTAGCGGCATTCCGATATACCACAATCTGGTGGTTGCAATATGTACCACAGACGGCGAATGTTACCGCCACGGGAAATTCCCGTAAACTGTCCCGTCTTATTCGAGTTACCGGTAGGAAACCACTAGGGGAGTAAAACGACCTGTAAGCTGACGGTTTGCTCCCAGTGTCAGCTTCTTTCATAGCTGTTCTGGTACGTGTTTCGTTGTCTGTTTTGTCAGATCCATCTACTGAGGTGGAAATCTACAGAAAACTCTAGTCCCTAGGATGACACAAAGCACAATGATGGAAAGACTGCCAGTTACTCCGTATTCAGCACCCTTGATCTGAAAAGTGCTTCCCATCAAATACCAATAAAAGTTGAAGAGCACAAGTACATGGCTTTCGAGGCTTGCAATCGACTCTATCAGTTCTGTCAGATTCCGTTCGGCGTAACTAACGGTGTTGCCTGCTTTCAGCGAACGATAGACACAATAATTTCCACTGAAAAGCTTGTGGGTATCTTTGCCTATCTTCACAACTTAACTATCTGTGGTCATAGCGAGAACGACCACGATCGTAAGCCACCAAATGTGGCGTAACGTTCAATAAAACCAGGAGCATTTTCCGAACCACGAAGATAAATATCATGGGTTACGTGTCCAATGGCACCGTCACACCAGATCCAGAAAGACTGCAACCCCTGCTAACGCTTTCACCTCCAAATACTCTCGAAACCCAGGGGCGTGTTGTCGGCATGTTTGCATGTTACTTACGTTGGATCCCACATTTCTCGGACAAATTTCATCCCCTAGTACCGAACGGCATTTTTCCGCTTCCCCCAGACGCCCTGAACGCTTTCACAAGTCTTAAGCAAGAACTTGCGAATGCTGCGGTTGTCACCATGGTCCCAGCAGTATCATTGGTTGTCGAAACCGATGCATCTGATATTACGATTGCAGCTACTCTCAACAAAAACGGCAGACCAGTGGCATTTTTCTCTCGAACTTTATCTCCATCTGAACAGCGCCACTCCGCCGTTGAGAAGGAGGCATACGCGATCGTTGAAGCATTAAAAAAATGGCGCCATTTCTTGATCGGACATCACTTCAAATTGGTCACGTATCAACGGTCGGTGGCCTTTATGTTTGGCAACCGCTTAAGGGGATAGATTAAAAATGAGAAAATTCAACGGTGGCGTGTAGAACTGTCTTTCAATACGACGCCGTTAATCGTCCGGGACGTGATAACCCCGTATCAGACACACTCGGGGTCTCCGGGCCTCAGCTTTCAACCGTACTGACTTGTACAAGCTTCATGCCTCCACTCTGACCGTGGATCTTCATTCATGTCTGCCGAACTCCGTGATTTCCTTCGCGAGAAAGGCATTGCCATCAGCCACACTACCGCTTACAATCCACAATCTAAGGGGCAGGTTGAACGACTAAACGGGACGCTCTGGCAGGCCAATACTCTCGCTCTGAAGTCCCGAGGACTCGACACTGGAAAGCTGATTTTTTAGATGCGTTACACTCTATACGTTCTCTTTTTTGCACGGCAACCAATGCAACACCGCACGAACGCTTAATCGTTTACAACTGCCGAGCTTCTACCCATCCCTAGTTGGCTTCTGAATACTAACCAGGTGTTACTGAAGAAGCATAACCGATACTCCAAATACGATCCTTTAGTAGAGGAGGTGGAACTGCTCGAATGCAATCCGAATTACGTCTTCCAAATGGTTGCGAAGATTCAGTCTCATTAGGCCAGTTAGCTCCCGCTGCTTACGATGACGATACGAAAATCCTTGAACCGGACACCCATCCAGAAACTCCATCAATGTCATCACCTAACCAGACTACTTCCAAAAACGGTACCCCCGCAGAACCTCACTTAGAACAGACATCCGTAGAAAGCCTCCTCAAGCAGCAACAGAGTTTGTCCCTACTGCTTGCGAAATCGCGAAGCGTAAATTCTCTATTTATAGGCATACATAAACAGATTCAAACTGGTTTTACTTTTCATCTCCCATTGCCTGTAGGAACAACTCCATACACCCGAGAAGAATATAGTGAATGGTTTTCTACTGTTTGTTTTGCTGTTCGTTTCCCGCATTTTCTAATTGTTATCGCACTTTATTTTTCAGCTATATGTACAATTGACAAATCGATTAAAGCCTTACTCCCAGGCGAGTCTTTTATTCTGTGAATAATGTCCAACCCACGTAGTCGACTCAGTAAAGGCCATCTTACACGAATCGACAATGAATTGATACGGAAGAAACCGAAAACCGGAGTAATGTGCAATGCTTAGTTGGCGTTCCGTTTGAATATATTGGCTTAACTCATTAAAATGCCCCGAAATATCTGGGTAAAGATCGCTCTATTACATTTCCTCGGAACGGATAAACTAAGGGCAAATAATCAGGGAATCAGAAATTGGGAGTAAGAAATGAGCAACGTGAAACGTAACTTGGGAAAAGTGACAGAAACTAACGAGGCATATCACGTAGTCCAAACGAATGGCACAAACCGCTGGGAAACCGTCCAGAAAACCTGTCAGGAACCATTCAGAAACCGCCTGAAAACCGATCGGCGTAATAGTAAAAACCGCTCGAAAACCGGCCAAAAACCGATCAGCTTCGGAGCGGTTGTGCTAAAATTTAGAGCCCTCAAGGGCTATTATTAAGTGTCTATTGTTCGGTAACACAGCTTTATCGGAAAAGATGGTAGTCGGTCGACGTTTCGGCCACCGCGGGTAACCTTTTTCAAGACCAGTTTGCAATCGAGAAAGGTTACCCGCTGTAACCGAAACGTCGACTGACTACCATCTTTCCCGATAACGCTGTGTTACCGAACAATAAACACTTACCTATAACATATCACATGGCGGGTCGTTTTTCGATACACTCTGAACGGATCTGGGATTTGATTCTTTAGGGGCTCTGTAATCATTAGCAGTAGGACACCTGACGACTTTCGATGCAAGTTTTAGCAACACCGGTCGACAAAATAAAACTACCTTGGGAAACCCTGCAGACGACTACACTTACGTCGTGATACGCAGCCTTTTCTTACAAACACTGTACAGATGTCGAAGGCAGATAGAATTTAAAAACACATAGAGCGAGTCAGAAA
Organism: Fasciola hepatica; assembly: GCA_948099385.1. NCBI lineage: Eukaryota > Metazoa > Platyhelminthes > Trematoda > Plagiorchiida > Fasciolidae > Fasciola > Fasciola hepatica. The sequence goes on from CANUEZ040000092.1 coordinate 6,517,399, forward strand.
CCTTCCCATAATTGTTCAAATGATCCCTTGTCCACGGATAAAAAGTCTTTCTTGGGATCATCGCATTGATGGGAACACAAAACTATGGGACGATTAACCTAACCCATGAGCAGCAGGCAGAGCTCGTGTGTCGCACGAATTTAAAAGGCCGCTGCTTCCCACTTTTTTCCACTCGGGTCAGTTCAGTTCAGTTCACTTTGCACAGGACTTGGTGTGGCTAGAGCCAATCGTGTGCCCAGGTAGTTGTGTTGTCGGCGCTTTTCCGTAGATCCCAACACTGCGTGATTTTCTTTTTCTGAAAGGCGGAAATTTTGTGCAGTATCAGCCCTGGCAGAGTAGGGTGGAAACAATAAGTAAATTGCATCTGACCCTAAAAGCTGATTAACATAACTCGGGGTATACTGCCACCCAACATAGGTCTCCTGCTTTCTTAAAAGCCTTCACTGTTGTGGTATTTATGACCTCCTCCTGGAGCTTAGTCTAATAGGGTTCCACTCTACTTGAGAAGTACTTCATCCTAATTTGGAGCCTCGAATGCTTCCTTTGTAACCTAAGGCTATGCCCCCTTGTGCCTCTCTCGGGGATCAGATAGAAGAGGTCTTCTCGTCTTATTCCTGACAGTCCCTTCATTACCTTGAAGGTTTCTATCAAATCCCCGCGAATGCGCCGTCTTTCTATCGAGAACAGGTCTAGGGCACGGAGACGCTCTGTGTAGCTACCCCCCCCCCCCTTGCCCAGCCACCATTCTAGTGGCTAGCCCGTGCACTTTCTCCGGACAGTCTATATCTTTCTGGTAGTACGGTGCCCAGGCCTGCACGCAGTACTCCATATGCGGCCTAACTATGGCCTGATATATCGGAACGAAAATCTCCGGATCTCTACACGACATAATGGACCTTTTTCGAAAGAGTTCTCTCCTGGCCGTATTGGCTGCTGAGGTGCACTGCTTTGACGGCTTAAAGCTGTTGTCCATTATAACTTTTAAATCCTTGACCTGCGAGACCACTTGCAACGAACCCACACCATTCTCACTAGCCCCTGTATTTGTGGTCAAGCATTGACACTTGGTGAGGTTTAGTGGAAGGTCCCATTTGCGCGCCCAGTTTTGTACTGCTAACACGTCAAGTTCTATATCTACTCCAGATGTTTTGACGTCATCGGCAAACATAAGTATGGGGTTTGTAAGTCCATTTTCTAGGTCATTGATGAAGATGAGGAAGAGCAGGGGGCCGAGCACCGAGCCCTGTGGCACCCCACTTGTTACACCTTCCGGCTTTGAAGCATGACTCCCCACCTTAACACTAAAGGTTCGCCCTGCTAAAAAACTATTTATCCATTGTCCTGCCTTTCCAACAATTCCCATAGACTACAGTTTGACTTCCAGAAATCTGTAGTTCACAGAATCAAACGCCTTGCTGAAGTCCAAGTAGCAGACCGCAATCAATTGCCCTTCGTCCAGACGCTTGGTTATCTCATCGAGGAACAGCAGGAGATTCGTCAGACAGGATCTCCCTGCCACAAACCCATGCTGAGCATTTGATATGAGGTTGTGTTGAACCAAATGCCTAGAGATCTGTTTCCTGACTATTCGCTCCAGGCACTAACACAGCACTGAAGTCAAGCTAACCGGCCGGTAGTTTTCGGCCTTTTGCCGGGGTCCACTCTTGTAAATTCCTACCACTGTTGCTCTCCTCCAGTCTCCCGGCACGGTTCCCTCTCTAACTGACATTTCATATAGCTTCGTCGCCCGAGCCCTCAGGACCTCTGCCAGGGGCTGAACGATTGCTGGATGAATCCCGTCTGGACCTGCTGCTTTTTTTCTATTCAACGTCTGCAACTCCGCGTACACTTCTTCTTCTCCTACAGTACGTTCGGGTATTGGGGGCGCCTGGGGGCCCTCCATTCTTTCCTCCAAACTGTTTTCTGGTAGATATATGCTCCTGAAGAATGTCAAGATCATGTCAGCCTTGTCTTCGTCGTTTAGGGCTAGTCGTCCCTGTGCTCCTTCCAAAGTTGTTACACTCTCTCTCTCATACGTTTGTGAGATTGCACGTAGGCGTAGAATCGCTTTAGGTTTGTGCGGACCGACGCAGCTAACCGACGCTCGAAGGCATATTTCTCCACTCTTTGGATCTCTTGAGCTCCGCTACTGGCCATCTTATAGCTATTCCATGCCCCCTGAGTTCCGTTCAGCTTGTACGCCGCCCATCATTGCCTACGAATAACTATGGCCTTGCGGACTTTTGACTTCCACCATGGGGGTGGATTTCTACTGCTAGCCACCCTCAGGGGTGTGAACTCAGCTGTAAGTGCGAGTGGCCCCATCTTGATGGTCTCCCAACGTTCCTCCACGGAGGCGTTTGTGTGTCTCGGTGTCCACTGAATTTCCTCCGCCGCCCTCTTTAGTTCACCTATGTTGATTCTCCCATAGCGCCGAAGTAACACGATTTCCTTCGGCGCCTTGCTTAGTCCTAGTGTGACCCTTAGGACTACATGATCACTTTTTCCAAGTGGCTCTGCCCACTTAATTTCCTTAACGTCCCGATGGTTATGATTAAGTCAAGTAGAGACGGGTGCTGTCCACCTCTGTGTCTAGTGGCCTGTGTCACATGCTGCGTATGTGCATGTAACTGGACCCACTGCAGAAACTTGTCGCCCGTTGATCCCCTTGGTGCGATCCAGCTTTCCCAGTTAATTTCGGGTAGGTTGAGATCTCCTAATAAGATGAACTCCTTTGTCTGTGCCAGCACCGCATCCAGCATTTGCAAGAGCTCAACGTCTTCCTCATCTGTCGCTAGCGGTGCCCTGTAGTTACAGATAATGCATACCTTTCGCTCCTCGATCTTGATAGTGCAGGATCTGGCCCGTACATTGCCGGAGACCAAGTTGAACTGAGCCTCCCAATGGCCTATTTCGGTCCGTATTAGAAGTGCCACTCCGCCCCCTGCCTTCCACCTGTTCTATCCTGTCTGTAGGCAGCGTATCCCTGGAAGCGCATGTCATTATATGGCTTTATACAAGTTTCCGTCGACGCAGCGACATCAAACTCTGCGATCCTAGTCGTCAACTCCCCTCTTTTTCTCGGGTGACTGCAGATGTTGGTGTACCATATTGGTGATTCCCTGGTCCTCGTTACTGACTGCATTGTTAATTTTACGGCTAGGGTACCATCGGGCGCAATCTCCTAGGTGATGCCCCGTTTTTGCCTCAAAAGGTGTCGGCGGTGCAGCATCTTGCATATCAAGTGACACCCTGAGTTGCGTGGCTTTTTCTTTTCCACCCGTCGACCCGGTGTCAGGCTCAACACGCACAAAGGACGTTACCTCCTTTTGAGTCGCCACACCGATGGCCCGGGATGGTCTTGTGACCACCTCAGCCCAACTGGTTTCCTCGGCTTTTCCCTCTGATATCTCCAACTTCGGTGGTTGCACCAGACAGGACTTTTTGGGGTCTCCTTTAGAATCGGGCTGGCCGGCTGCACGTTCTCAACACCAACCGGACTGAATGCCCTGTGAGTCCCCTTCCTTTTGGCCCTTCGAACTTCCTGATCTTTGGCTTTTTGTTTACCGGCGCCTGAAGCCACCTTAGGTACCTGAATTACTCCTTGGGCCTTGGGTGTTAACTTCCCAAGAGGGGTCATCTCCAGTTTCGTTATATGTAGCTTCGGCCTCTTAAGATCAGTTGTGCCCGTTCTCAGCGAGACTATGGCATTATCCGGTTTGACAAATGTTAGGCTGTCAGGTGTAACCCTAACTATTCCCTGCGTGTTGCCCTCAACTGCTCCCGCCCTGGACAGCGGCATATCCCTCCAGTAGACACTGTGGAACACAACTACCAGGGGTCGTGGCGGCGCTGGCTGTGTTCCACGTCACAGTCCTATTCGATGGCACTTGACTATTGGTGTCGTAGGAGGTAGGCCAGCCATCCTCAGTCACATGCCGGCGGTTTTACTCCTTCCTGATTCTACCGCCTTTTAAGATGTTCTACCTAAGGTTATGAAGTGGCACTCTTCTACGTCTGTCTGCCATGACCTCAGTGCCAAGGTCCATGCGTTGCACTTCAGCATCTAGGAGTTTGACCTGCTCCTTGAGGGATTCTACTTCCATCAGGAGGCTTTTTTCCACATTGATGAATCCTGCTACCTCTTTGCTTTCTTTGCCCCTTGGCTTGGGTTGTCTTTTTTATTTTTCTGCTCTAGCACCCGGTTTTACTTTCCCTCTAGGCTGTGAATCGAACTGGCTCATTCCAGTCTTGGTTCCAGCTTCATGTTCGTGTCCCCGTTCCCTAGTTTGCCTCGAATTATGAGCTAACGCTCGCTTGCAAACGCAAAGCAGTGGGCACATCCACTTGAGCGATGAGTACTTGATGTGCAGCTCGACGTCTTTCTCTTCCAGCTTGGAGCACTTTTGATGAAACCAAATGCAACACTGGTCGCACTGAATTCCCTCATCTTACACCAGGTCCGTGCATTCCTTGTTCTCACAGTTTACTGCCTGACCGATGGCATCAACCTCTGTCCCGTTCGTTTCGGCAGTGATGGTAGAGTTTGTTTGAAAATATCGTCTCGAACTCCTGTAGGACAATAACACAACCTTTTAAACAGACACAAACGGTACACTAAGGCAAGTGCAGCAAACCCGCACATTACAAAAATTCCGCAAAAACGGTACACTGGAAGAAGCTCCACAAAAAGATGTTAGCCGGTATCAGTTGCACTGACACCAACAAAAAACATCAAAAAGGACACCAAAAGATATACTCAGTTTTTGAAGAGAATAAGCTCTTCTGAAGAGAGTGAACTCTTCAAAAATTACGCGTACCAAAATACTAATTACGATACGTTAGTTTGGGCGAAATGACATGCGTTATTCCACCAAACAATGCAAAAATGCTTATCGCTGAGGGCAATTCGAAAATTCAAGTCAGGTTGCACATTCAATTCGGTTCGGTTCCAGGAATTGACGTCGGAGTGCTTGAATGTCCGGATTCTTGCACTGGTGCGCTCCTTGGATCCCCCGGTGCTTCGACAATTGTAAGAGACGACTCTTCTTCAATACTTAGTTCAATTCACTTCAGTTCAGTTTGCACAGAACAGGTAATGGCCATGGCCAATCACGCCTCCAGAATTTCTTCGATAGTATGCACCCCAGTTACGCACCCACCACTTCCGAGTGTATTTCGTCGAATCTCTGCTAAAAATGAGAGGGAAACTGAAAACCTCATCGCACATCAACTGCGAGAGACACAACGCATCGTGAGTGTTCACTGAGACTTGATTATAACCTGTGAGGATTCAGGTTAGATCTCCAACCTCATTTCTCTTCAACTACTTACGGGATCACAGCCTTTAGTCACACACACCTCACGGTCAATCTTCCCGGTAATAAGGATAGCATAGTAAGGGGCGGTAGGTACTAGGTAAGGGTTCCTGGAGGGTTGAAGTGAGAAGAACTGGTCGGTGGTCTACAAAAACCCGGTGGCAGACTCCTGGCCATACTTCTCCAAACACAGTCGTCCACGCCTCATTTAGCCTCCCTTTGAACTCGGATACTGTGCTGGAGCTTATCACATTCCCTGGCAGCTTATTCCAATCATCAGCGACCCCAGCTGCAAAAGACTGGCTTCTGATGCGAGTCAGAGTTCTCTCTTTCCTGATTGTCAGTACATGTCCCCTTAGGAAGCCATCCCCTCGCAGCTCAAAAAAGCCCCTCTCTGACCTGGTACTTCTGTAAATGCTTTTAGTACTTCGAAGGACTATATGAGGTCACCTCGTCCTCTTCTCCTTCCTAGAGAAAATGACTCTAGTTGCTCCAACCTCTGTTCGTAGCATAAATGTCTGTATTCAGCGAACCACGGCGTGAACCGCCGTTGTAACTGCTCCCGAGCCTTGATTTCTTCCACCAAATATGGTCTCCAGGCTTGGACACAGCTTTCTAGATCAGATCTCAAAAAAGCTTTGTGCAATAGCAATGAGACCCTCGGTTCCTTGAAGCTGAAAGCCACCTCAACTGGTGCGGGGCTCTACGTGCTTTCTGTATTAATTTCTGGCACTGGAGACTCGGCGCTTACTATCACCACTTGGTCCCGAGCTTCTACGGTCTGAGCTGGTGCCTCACGATTGTCTGGTGACCCCGTATGTCGTGTAGGCAGTGGTCCTTCCTCCTTCATGGGACGTTGGCATTTGCTCACATTGGGGGGAAGATCCAATGTCACCCACCGCCGATATGCTCTGTCTAGATAAAGCTGAACTCTCACTTCCTCTGGTGCCCCTGCCACTTTGAAGTCATCCGCGAATGAGAAGCACGGATTTTCCAACCCGCCTGCCAGATCATTGATGTTCTTCAGGAACAACACGGGTCCCGGGAACGACTCTTGCTGAAAGCCCTTGTGCAGTCTCCCACTATCTGACAAGCAACCTTCCACTATCACAAGGAAAACTCTCTCCTTCAGGCTTTGTGCAATCCACTTCTGTATTTTGGCCTTAAGTTGAAAATATCCCACCTTTTATTCTAGCAGTCTGTGGTCAACCGAATCAAATGAATTTTAGAAATCCAGGTAGGAGACTTCCACCCACTCTCCCCTATTCACTCTACTGGTTAACCAATCCAATAAATTTATCATTTTGGAGAGACAAGAGCGTTAGTGCCAGAACAGATGCTGGTTGGCAGTCACCAGATGGTTCCTCACTATTTTTCTCGTAGTATTTTCTCGGGAGTTTTAAGTACCACTGATGCCCCATTGACCGGTCAGTAACTGGTACGTGTGTGTCTGTCTCCACCTTTAAAAACGGGCGTGATGATTGATACAAGACAGTCTTGAGGTAGTACACTCTTGTCTGGTGATGCTTTGAACAGCTTAGCCAGTGTATCAGCCAGGATGTACTCTAATGGCTTCAGTATCGCTGGGAGGATGTCATCCGACCCCGCCCCCTCGTATACGTCTTGCTGCCTCAGGCTGTTCAGCACCTCTCCTGCGTTAATTCCCCGTCCTCCATTTCCGAGATTTCACTACCCCTGGACTGATAGTGGCCGGGGCCTATCGAGAGTCAAGAATTCCTTCGGTGGTATGTTTTGAGATCGGCACCCACTACTGCGACTTTGTTAATTCCCTCGATTTTTGCTACACAAGTGGATTAAATTCTTCAGCTGGCTGAAAAAAACAAGTAGAAGAAGAGCTCTTTTCACCATGCGGGCGAGGGATAACCATGGACTTAGCGTTCCATCACTCTTAGTACCTCAGATCCTAGGCATGGACGCGGGATGCCGAAAAGCCTGGAGCAGACCACAATTTCTCCCTACCCCTCAGTATTCTACTTCTGTGAATAACTCATCCCGCTTAGCATCCAGAAACATCTTTAAATGCCCTACACCTTGAACGCCAACTGCTTCTTCCGTTAACTTATTCTTCTTTCCGACTACTATATTGCTGAAGAAGTTCGCTCGCACATTTAACCTAACGGATGACGCCACAACCTTCCCCGTTCTAGATCCGGTGACATCAGTAACTTTCTCGACGGTAGTGTTCTACCCTGAGGAGGTTTCAGTCCATGTTGCAAGAACAAGACCGTCCTGCAGGCCAGGTCCAGATGCATTACCACCGGCCATTTTTAGTCGAGGTGGCGAAGATGTTCCAATGTTGCTGACAAACATATTCAATTTGTCACTCAGGTGCAGTGTTTTCCCTTCCCAATGGAAAACTTCAACTATCATACCGATGCACAAAAAAGGATCACGTCTAGATCCAGTTAACTATCGGCCGGTGAACCACACCCCGGTCGTGTCCAGGATCATGGAGAGAATGATCAAGGAAAGGCTGACACGTCACCTTCTTAACAATAATCTAATCAACGCTGGTCAGCATGGTTTTCTGAAAAACAGATCATGTGCGACATGCATGACCGATTTCCTCAATCTGGTCACAGAGGCTGTCAATATTGGTAAATCGGCAATCGTGATCTTTTTGGACATGACCAAGGCGTTTGACCGGGTATCCCACGTCCGGTTACTACAGAAGATTAAAACTTATGGAATCGTGGACCCAATGCTCGCTTGGTTTGCGTCCTATTTAACATCCCGAGACCAGGTTGTAAGTATAGGTGGAAATTTGTCCGAACCCCGTCCCGTAACCAGTGGGGTGATACAAGGTAGTGTACTGGGCCCATTACTGTTCCTAATGTACGTTAACGATATATTTACCATTTTCCAACGGGGAGTTCCCTTCCTGTTTGCAGATGATATCAAAATCGTGTACACTTTTGATCCCGTGGCGTTAGCCTCTACCGTAGAGGACATTACAAGGGAACTGCTCGCTCTCAGCTCCTGGAGTAATGATTGGAAAATGAGTTTTTCCGCCGAAAAAAGTAATATTATTACATATAAATGTCACGTCCCCACTGGAAGATTTAGTATAAACGGCAAATTCATCCCCAATAACTCTCAGGTACGTGACTTGGGTCTACACTACTCATGTACGTTTGACTTTTCGGAACACGCAGCCATCCAGGTGGCTAAAGCACGCCGTACGATCGGGCTAATACACCAAACATTTATTTTGCCAGAAAGTAAACTCAACATTTTTAAGTCCCATGTTAGACCTCTTCTGGAATACGGCGCAATCATTTGTTCCAACATGCGACAAAGGGACCGCATAGCGTTTGAGAATGTACAACGGGCATTCACGAAACAGCTCATAGGTTTTTCTACGCCCTCTAATTACATGGAACGTTGTGAGCGGCTGAAAATCGATCCCTTATGGCTACGCCGCGTAAGAAATAACCTGCTATTCTTTCACAGTATCTTGAAGAATAGATCATGTAGTTCAGCACCGCAGGTAAGAACCCTTTCTACGTATCCCTTACGTAACAATGAGTTCTTGGTGTCTGTCCCTTTGCCGAAGCTTGCTCTTCGGTCAAACTTCTTCATTAACAAGTACGCTTCATTGTGGAATAAGCTACCACAACGAATTCGGGCGTTATCACCTACATCGGTGGCTTTCAAACAGGAAATAAGCATAGCCCTAACGGTGGACACGCTGACTATGTTATACAATCCGTATATTTCAAGGGCTCAGGCCTTTGAGGTAGGTATAGGGTACTAATAAGTCGAATAACCGCTCTGAGCAACCTAGGCTCAATTAGACCCGCATAGGGTTGGCCCCACCGCTGCAGCAATTACGAAACTCAGCGGTTCATCCATACGATCTAGGACAGCAAAACAGTCCCAACTTTTTACCATCAACTTCTTCCTCCTGAACTATGCAACCCTGTGGAATAAACTCCCAGCTGAAGTCCGTTCCGTAGATTCCGTGATTATGTTTAAGCCTGGACTACCCGTAGCTCTGGACATCCAAAAACTGATCGCTCTTACGAATCCTTATATGTCTTTTGATAGAGCTTATGAGGAAAGCGCTGGATACTAACCTGAACCCTTGAGAATCTAGGATGTGCCACACCATACGCCGCAGTTGCCATCACCTAAGCGTAAACCTAACAGTTTACAATGCCTAAACAGAATAATTACCTCTAATCTATAACCACTGTCACCCCAATAGTTCCTTCTACTTGGACTCCTCAGTATAGAACAATCACTATACCGAAAGAGACAGTAACAGCGTAGCGCCAAGCAAACAGTATGATAGTCCTACTCGCTCTGTCTGTTATTTCAAACCTATCTTATCGCCTCGTGCCAAACTGCGTTCTGCGTAAGCAAACGGTATTGAAGGTTATCATTACTAACCACGGGCAAATCATAAATCCTTTGAAATGCATACAGCTACCAAGCCTGTGTACGCAACTTCATCAGCCTGCAGCAGTATAGCTCAAATCCACTGCGAGCCTATTTTACCCATGCCCCACTCACATAGACCTAACCAATCCATTGTTTATTGTCTTCACATATTATCATAACCCACAGCTGGAACCACGTCCAGACTGCAATCTCCCTTTATTTCAGGTCGTTGTCTCCCACTATCTCAGTCGCCAAATTGGCTAACCAAGGAGGCCGCTTTGACTCGTACGGACAGAGACTCAAGTGGAACCTACCATGGCAACTGGGACAGAAATCCAACCACACAACAGGAGATACCCCTAATTGCTTATCAGATCGTTCAGCATTTTCTAACGCAACCAACACGAATTCCAGCTCACGCGCATGCCGCTAACATACAGCCACACTCGGCTGATTGACTGACACATACTTTGCCCTGCCAGATGAAACTTACGCATTCGATGTAGTACGTTACCAGAATAACACTGAAGGCAAATGCGTCATCACATACATATATATTTGTCATTGAAGCAGCATAACGCTGAAGTCCATGCGAAGATTTTCCCACTTTATTATCCGTTAACACAGGTTATCTTTTCTCCGAACCGTAGCCGGCTGGAATTTGACTCTCCATTTCTCGAAGACCCTCCAGTTGCGCCTTCTCATTTCTGAATAGTACATGTTACTGGCCCTGAATCTAAACTCACCTTTGTATGGACTGCTGTTTCTCCCACATCCACCGGTGTTCACTTTCACGAAACTGGCCTCAGGTCCCCCTGCTTCAAATCTCATTCCGTTTACAGAACTCCGGTAAATCCGTCATTCAGGGTCTGCATTGTCTTCATGGATCGCTATCCTCTTCGCATGCGTCGATTTTCCACCCTTTTTTTCTTGTTCAAAATTTATTCCATCTGCAGAACCTCAGTTGGCCTCTGGTTTCCTGGGCTTGCATCATTCTTGTTAATAATGCCTCCTTAGCACTGCGCTAACGATTTCCTCAATATCTCCACCGCGCACCACTGCCTGATCCGGATTCGAAACCGGTTTAAAACTGCCGCGCAAACCATTATCAGAATGGTCCATTCAAACTTTTCCTGTCATTGTTTTTTCATCTCTAATACTCTCGACTTTCATACTTAGAATATGTGAACATTTCATCTTATTGAGTAACGTGTACACCATGATCATGCTTTAACGCGTGCGTCTCGACCATGGCCGAGAAATATACCAATATTATTAAAGCCGGGCTTCCACAATTTTGCCCTATTTCCCCTCCTTCTGTGATCAGTGGAGTGTTCAAGTAAATGCCCCGCACTTGTGCCCGATAAGCCCTTCAGAGTTTTGAACGTTTCCATGAGGTCTCCTTTGAGTCCTCTTTCCCCAATTGAGGAGAATCCCATATCCTGCAGTCGTTCTCTCCATGATTTCCCTCGTTTTCCCTCCACCGTCCGAGTGGCTAGTCACTAGACCTTTGCTAGGCGCGCTGCACCCTTTTTCGAGAAAGGTGCCCAAGCCTGTACACAATGTTCTAAAGGTGGCCTCACTACTGTCTTGTTTATGGCTCTGATCACTTCCTCTCGTCTGCAAGACGGTGCTGATCGCAGCCGAAAGGGCTACCTTTTTCTTTTTCATCACCCGGCTTGCACCTTTCAGCACACCTGAAGTCCGCAGTCTTTTGAAAACCCGAATCCCTTGTTGATTGTGCAGCCTCAAACGTGAATGGTCCATTTTACTCGGTGACAGTTTCTCCCACTGAAGTTCTGGTTGGCGGATGACTGTTGATTTCGATTAAGGACATATCCCATTTGTTTGCCCAGCTAACAACGTGCCTCAGGTCCCTTATTGGTTAATCACGATCTCCTAATCCCACGAATTTTAAATCCCCCGGACAAGAAGTAATAATAGTAATATTGGTATATTTCTCGGTTATGGTCGAAAAGCACGCGCAAGCGCATGAACACGGTGTGACACGTTACTCAATAAGATGAATTATTCACAAATTTTGAGAATAAAAGGCAAATGTATCAGGGATAGAAAAACATAGCTAGCAATAGTTTGAATAGATCACTTTAATAATGACATGTGAGGCAACTTCGGACCAGTTTCGAATTCGAGCTGGATCGTGGTGCACCATGGGGATGCCGAAAAGATTGTTAACACAGTGCTAGAGATGTATTACAAACGAGAATGATGCAAGCCAAAGAAAACGGAGACTTACTGGGGTTCCGTGAACAGAGTAAGTTCTGAACAAGACGAAAAAGAAAAAAATGTGTGGAAGTATGCTGGGGAAAATCGACACACGCGTAGAGGATATCAATCCATGAAGATGACGCAAGCCCCGAATGACGGATTTACTGAGGTACACTAAATGGGGTGAGTTTTGAAACAGAGATGCATGAGACCAATTCTATGAAAGTGCACTTGGGAACACTGGTGGATGTGGAAGGAACTGCTGTCCATAGAAAGGTGAGTTTAATTTCAGGATCAGTAACCCGTACCATTCAGAAATGAGAAAGCATAGCTGGAGGGTCCCGGAGAAGTGGAGAGTCAATTTCCAGCCGGCAACGGTTCGTGGGAAAAATGAACTGTTGCAGCGGATACTAAAGTGGAAAGTCCCCGCAACGGCTTGAGCGCCATTATGCTGTTTCACTGACGCGTATATATATATATATATATATATATATATATATATATATATATATATATAAAGGATGTGTCGGTCAGCCAGGCGTGTGTAGAGAGATATGACCGATTTAACTGATAACTGGCATTAACTGGTATATTAGCAGGTTGCGCGAGCTGCTATTTGTGTTGGCCTCAAGGTTGATATCAGCAGGAGAGGCTTTGCTTTAGAAAACGCTAAGCGATCTGATGAGAGGTTTGGGGTATTTTCTGTCGGGTGGCATGATTGCGGCCCCAGTTGCTATGAGAGGTTCCACTTGGGTCTCTGTCGCTAAGAGTCAGAGTGGCATCCTTGGTTAGCCAGTTTGGCGACTGAGACAGTAGGGGACGACGGACCTAAAATAAATGGGGAATGCAGTCCGTAAGTGGTTCCAGCTGTAGGTTATGGTAGCATATGACAATAACAATAAGCTGGTTAGGTTTGTGTGAATGGGGCGTGAATGAAGATTCGTTCAAGCAGTCAGTGAGACCTACTTCACGTTCTGGGTAAAGTTGGCTCGCAGAGGATTGCGGTATATTGCTGCGGGCTAGCATAGTTGCGTACATCGGTTAGGCAACTGTGTATGCATTCCAAAGGGTTTAATTTATGCACGTTGAAGTGGCAGTGCTCGGATACTAAGAAAAACCTAAAGTGTTTCTGTTAAGAGGAATTAGAAGTGGTAACCCTCAATACCGTTTTCTTACTCAGAATGCAGTTTATCTCTTAGGCGGTAGGAGGGGGCTAGAAGGAACAGTAAGTGAGTGAATGGGACTGGCACACTGCTAGCATAGCGCTATATTTGTTATTGTCTCAATCAATCCGAAAAACACAGACTTGGTTGGACTCCTAGCAAAAGTAATCTGGGACCCAATCCAGAAGCTGTTCACCGCCTCCATCGGTGAAGACAGGGTCCACACAGACAGGAAAAAAGTCTCAGTTTTGGCCATCTGCCAGAATGGCTCCTGAACCGAAGCCCAAAACTACAGACCAATCAGCTTGACCAGCGTAATAGGCCAGTGCACGGAAAGGCTGGTTAGTGACGGCATTATTGCACAACTCACCGAAGACGGGATGCTAAACGGTGCACAACAGGGCTTTGTGGGAGGCCGCTCCTGTTTACCAAATCTTACATGCCTCCTAGAAAATGCCACCCACCAGCTTGACGGAGGACTAAAGGCCGAAGTCTACAGCTTAGACTTCGGTGAGGTTTTCGAGTCTGTAAACCGTAGACTGTTACCAGCTGAACTTTCCGGTTTGGTCTCGGTGGTCCGCTGATAAGTTGGATCTCTGACTTCTTTGAGGCGGAGGTTTCCGAGTTAAAGTTGGTGACGGCCCATCCAGCCCGAGAGAGGTGGCCAGTGCAATTCCACAGGGATCCGTTCTAGCCTCAATTCTGTTTGTCCTTTCTATAGGCAAAATCAGGTTGTCTCAGGTTTTTCTAGCTTTTTAGCGTTAAGATCAATGATCTAGCTGTTACCATTACTTATTGCTATTGCGTGTATTTGGAACTGAACTGCGGTACACCAGCGGTGCGGTCGTCTCACTTGGTGAGTGTAGCTGTTTTTGAAATTTTTAGAACACACAGCTCGTCCCCCTCCATTTAAGTTTATCTTTATCTGTGCTGACTGGATCCTGAATAATGTCAATGCCCCTCACCATTGATATAACCGCTTGCGCAGATGAGGCTAATTTACCCATGAGGCAGTGCGATTCCCCCTCCGCGACCAATGCCTCATTCCTCAATCCGGACGAAACGGTCCTTCATAATGCGCTGGAAATGGATGCACTAAAATGTGCAGTCCAAAGTCAGGCTGCAGAGATAGCCGAGCTAAGGGCCACCGTCCGCACCCTTAAGGATGAGCTGACCAGCCTCCCGGTGTCCCAGGCAGCCGATCAGGTGTGTAGAGTTTCTGAGCAGCAAATTCTTGACGCCGCAAAAATTTTACAAGATACCGAGAATTGCTCCAAGCGAGTCATCCTTTGGGGCCGTTTCCTCAGTTCAGATCACCCTCATGACACCTACGCCCAGGTGTTTAATTGCCTTAAGCTCCCTTTCCCACTTAAAGGTCGGTCCACTTGATTGGTAACCAAACGCACCAACCGGGTTCACGGTATTCTCATTGTAATAGGTTCCACAGATGCAACTAAACGAATTGTTTCCTTGGCCGCAAATCTCAAGGAGGAAATTAAAGGGCTCAAGGGCGTATCCATTGATAAGCCACTTCATCTGAGACTCCACAGTGAGAAGGCTAAGCCAAAAATTCCACAAAAAGCCGATCCTAAGCTCAGAGTGCTGCCAGTTGTCCAGGTAACTCGCCTCGAGGACCGAGCTGCATGCCCAACATCCCTCGCTTCCCTACTGACACCATTTCCCGTAGCCGAAAGTACTCCCAGTAGTAGGCCTATTGCCACTAAACATCGGTCGCCTACGAAAAGCATCCCAGGCCCCATCATAGCCAACAAGACTGTTTCAACGGACGAGACTCACTCATCCTTGAGCCCAGACATGAACCTGCAACCTGTTTCTACTGAAAGAAGCAGTGAGGAGGTTAAAGCACCAGATAATATATCTGGTGCTGTCATGAAAAAAAATAAGCTCACCAACAAGAGAGCTCAGAATAGGGCATCAAGCAGTGCGCAGAAGGGCAAACCACAAAAAGCAGCCCACCCTTTTCGTAGACCGAAGGATGTGGACCGTCCACCTGGATTGATACCCCCCAGGTTACTAGACATCAAAACCTACCGGTCCCACCAGCAGTCTGCTTACCCTCTAGCCCCCCAATATCTTCAGCCCCCGACTCTCCCAGGACCTCCTTTCCATCCTCAAATCCCCCTCTTTCCCCCTCCTCAAACCCAAAACCAGCTGCCTCTGGCGATTCTGCAACAACTCCTGAGCATGTGCTCAAGTGTTTTTACAGCAATTGCCTGAGTGTGTTGAATAAGATCCCGGAGCTTCGGCAACTTGCAGTGGATAAGGAGCCTCAGATCATAGCCCTCACAGAAACTTGGCTCACCCCTGACATACTTGATGCCGAAATATCCATTCCGGGATACTTCGCAGTAAGGCGGGACTCCAGTAGAGGTCGTGCCGGCGGGGTCATCATATACTACGATAATTCGATCCCTCCTCCCACCTTACTGACAACATCAACCTTTTCATGTATTGATTGTTTGTGGTCCGTGTTTAACCTCTCTAGGACAGATACCCTATTGCTTGGTGTTGTCTACCGTCCTCCCGCATGCAATTCAACTGACAGCCTAGGTCTCATAGACTTATTAGGCTCCCTGAAAAGCTATACAGACTTCACCCATCTGTTAGTCACTGGTGACTTCAACTCTCTCAGTACAAACTGGCAAAGAGCTGATGCCCCGGATATCACTTTCGGTAAACCCCTCCTTGATCTCGTACTGAAAAACTCATGGGTGCAGAACGTAAGAGATCCGACTAGATATCGCACAGGCCACGCCCCGTCCCTACTAGACCTGGTCATCACCAATAATCGGTTCCTAATAGATGTGGTGCATTACTTGCCGCCCCTCGGCAAAAGTGATCACATTCTCATTGGATTCGATTATATCGTGAAATGGCCTCCTCTTCCGTAAGAAACTAAAATTTTGAGATCCTTCAAAAGGACCAATATTGACCAAGTCTGTGCATTTTTTCGCTCCCAGCTAAATTTAACTAACCCAGGTAACTCTGCGGAGGAAATGGCAGAGAATCTCAGAGAGTTAATCTTCTTAGCTGATAGGCTTTTTGTCCCCAGAATTCGTCGCCCACAGACCGCTAAGCGAACCCTCCCTCGCCCCATTAGGCGCATTCTAGACGAACGCGCACGCCTCTTTGCTAGATATAAATCCACAGGCCTTGCCCGTGATGCAGAAGACTTCAGGATCATAAGGAACATATGCAAAGACAAGATTAGGTCCTATCAGAATGCAGTCCAACGATCTGTACTTGATCGAGCACGGACCAATAAGGCATTTTTCTTTCAGTACATGCGCCGTCTAAGGGGCACAGCTCCGACGCCATTAGCTTTCAAAGATAGTGCCGGATCTCCAATCACTTCCCCTAGCCAAGTAGCCGAGGCTTTCAGCTCCTACTTCCGTACAATTTTTAGCTCCATTCCCATATCATCCCACCCTACCATGCACCCGTTATCTTTGACCACTACCCTTAACCGGGTCACTATTCCCATTGGTGCAGTCGCTCAAGGTTTCCGACGGCTCAACCAATATTGCTCTATGGGTCCTGACTTAATCCACCCCCGTATTCTCAAGGAAGCCGTGGATACATTAGCTGCTCCTTATGCCTCGCTTTTTCAGCGACGTGTTGACGATGGAGTTTTCCCGCGTAACTGGGAAAAAGCAGTGATCGCACCCATCTATAAGAAGGGTAGTAGACACCTTGCTTCCAGTTACAGACCCATAAGCCTCACTAGCATCGCCAGCAAAATTTTTGAGGGAGTTCTTAAGATTGAGATTCTTTCCCATCTTCATAGAAATAAGATCCTCTCCCCGTCCCAACATGGGTTTCTTCCTGGCAGGTCATGCATCACCAATATGCTTACTGTCATGGATAGTCTAACGAAAGCCTATGATGATGGCCAGCTCTCACACGCTGTATTCATCGATTTTGCTAAGGCCTTCGATAAGGTCCCACATACCCCTCTTCTTTATAAGCTGCAGACATACGGGATCACAGGCTCCATGTTGGCCATTCTACGTAGCTTCCTTACCGATCGCACCTTTGTGGTTAAAGTCGGGAATGTTTTGTCTCAAACCCCCTTAGTAACAACTGGGGTCCCCCAAGGGTCAGTCTTAGGTCCTCTTCTTTTCATGATCTATATAAACGATCTACCAACAGCCCTTCCTGCGAGCATTGCCATGTACGCAGATGATGTAACCCTCTGGAGTTCAAGCGTTGAAGACCTGCAAATTGCAGTTTATGAAACAAAACGCTGGTCCGAGGATTGGAACCTCCCAGTTAATGATGACAAATGCGTGAGCATGTCTTTCGGCAGAGAGACTGGTCACATATTTTCCATTAATGGAGCAACCACACTGCCAAAGGTTGACCGACACAAGGTGCTCGGTTTGTGGTTAGATTGTAACTTATCCTTCTCTCATCATCATGAACTTGCGAGCAAGTCTGCCCTTCGAGTCCTAAACATGATTCGAAGGTCCTTCCCGCGCATATTTAAGGATGATTTCCCCATAATTTTCGGCACTTATATCCGACCTCTGCTGGAGTACGGTAGTCAGATAGTGCACTCTGGTCTTGTCCGAGACCCTGAGATCCTAGAAAGAGTTCAGCGGGCCTCCACCAAGGCAGTAAGTGGTCTATCCCATCTACCTTATCCCGTCTGCCTCTCACCCCTCAACCTCTATCCCCTTGACGTAAGACGCGTAAGATGTGTTCTGTTTTTGATGTTTCACCTTTTTGAAACAGGTCAAAGCGATTGCTTCTTCTCCGTCTGTCCAGCCTCCTCTCTCCGTGGTCACAGCAGAAAAGTTTTCAAACCGAGGCCACGCACTTCACTAAGGATTAACTTTTTTAGCTATAGGGTTATTACTATGTGGAATGCACTTCCAGAAGATATTGTTCTCTCGCAGAACAAAACTATCTTCAAGAAAAAGCTAGACCTCTACCTGAGTCTCTCCCAATAACCCCCTTTGTCAAAAAAAAACTAACAAAATTGATGTCTTTTATCGCATATATGTTCACAAACGCCTCACCCCCACTCAGCTTAAGGCACTGTCTACAGTGTGACACTGCATGAGGTTATATGTATCTTGTTTTCGCTGCCACCCCCCCCCCCGCCGCTTCTTTTTACTCTCGTTTCAGCTCGGTGAATCCGACAGAAGATCAAAGACTTCCTCAAGAACCGGGACAATTGGGCTCAAAGCCTCGAACCCGTGTAGTACTTCAAGACTTCAAGACTTCAAACTGATTTACTGATCCGATAGTAACAATAACTGCGGCACACCAACCTGCTGGCGTCAGTTATTATCGCGAATCAGTACAATAGAAATTTATAGAGATTCGTGGTTTCCAAGTAACTTAATCAATTGTTCAAAACCCTCCCTAAGTATTCTCTTTTTATCCGGCCTCTCAAAGGTAATTAGTCACTTTTTTCCCAGCTTTTTGATACCCCGCAATTTACCATAGTCCGATAGCTCGCCCATTGTGTCAGCTGCCACTACTTTTCTCCCCGCGATATTGCGTCTAATTAACTACCAATCACTCCAACAGCTTAACAATGCGTTCCATTGCTGCCCACCGGCCAAAAATCACAGCTAGCAGTCGCCGTTGTAAGACCCCTAACCTCCAAAGCACGCTCAAAAGTTGTTCAGTATCCCTCGTTGATATACTTGGAGACGCTACCAAAGCAACTGCCGGAATAGACAAAACCATAAATAGTTTTTCCTCTCGGCTTGACGCTTATGATCAAACCACGGCCAATTAAGTCCATCAGCGTTCCTGCTTGACCCATCTCTACACCACACTCAGACAAACCTAATCTCAGCCACGAAGTTTATTGATACCGTTGCCTCTGAAATATTTAGACGCATTAAGAAAGCCAACAAGGCAGTAGTATTCAACATTCCGGATAAGGTACCTCTCTCAACTGCCAAGAACCTAATCTTAAAGGCTTGCAACCTAGATTCGCAAACTTGCTACCGCGCCAGACTCCACAAAACTTCACCGCAAAATACATGCCCACTCCTGTTTCAGTTTATTACTGAAGTTGCTGCCAAGGAATTTATTAGCCGACAGTCTTTTGTCGTCGCAAATACAGGTTTCAAGCGGACAAAAATACTTCCCGATAAAACCCCCCTACTAAGAGAGGTTCACAAAAGCCATGCAAAGAACCATAACCCTGGTAAACACTTAGCCATTAGTCCCTCTCAGGTGGTCGATTTACCAAGCGTCGGCCATCATGCGAAGACCTCTTCTGTGGTTAGCCGCAAAATAGTTGTCGACCTAGATAGTTAATCAGTCTCCACTCCATCGGAGCCGCGTCGCAAACGTCAAAACTTGCAGAACAGTCTCAATGAAACGATCCAAATTAATGTGCCCCCTGACGTCCGCAAAACTGATAAAAGTCCCCCTGACTCCAAGACTAGTAACAAACTACCATACAAAACCCCGATCGACATGATTCCTTCAACTAGCTCAAGAGGTGTCTGGTGGGACCTAAAAACTACTCCCACAGAATATAGTTCGAAAAAACGAACGCCGACCCTTGCAGGAGTCCGAAATCCAAAACCGGATCGGGAAAACAGTCCAATACCTGAAGTAAAATCAGTAATCCCTCAACTGTTGACGTCAAAACTAGCCATTCCTTGCATACCACAGAAAGGAGCGGGACTAGATGTATTTGCACCGGTACCTGTAACGAATTCGAAAATAAATAAAGTAGCTTTATCGGCAAAATCAGCCATCTCAACTCGCGGACCCGGACCTCGCTCTCAGAACCCAATCAGTCTTTTGCCTCCAGGTAGAGTGAGCCATAAAATCACTTCTCCCAACGACGAAAAAGGAAGTTTCGGCAAGACTGTTCAGACCGTTATGCCAGTACCCTATCCAACTGCGGTTCCGGCTGACTACTTACGGGCTACCCAACCACATGCATCCTGCTCTTCAATTCCAAATAGTCACGAGCTTTCGGACTTAATGCCACCCCATCTAAATTTGCCGGTTTTTCCGTTTCCTCTGAACGTCCCGCCTCCTCCCATACCATATCTCTCCCCACACCATCCCACAGTCCGCCAGTGGATTCAATTTCTCCAAACCTGGCAGCCACCTTAAGGGGTCATACATTCCATGTACGTCATGGCCACGATAATGATAGTTTCACAATTGTAATTTTCAATGCTCGCTCCCTTGTAAGTAAACTTATATCCGCCCGCTCCTTTGCACTGCAATCTCATCCGGATGAAATCCTCGTAACTAAAACCTGGCTTACTGATAAAACTCCACTCCGACACATTTCCATACCCGGTTATAATATATTTGCTACGAACAGATCTGAGAGACGTGGTGGTGGATGTCTTGCTTATAGTAAGAGCAGTCTTGGAACACACTTACTCCAGCTTCCTGTCCTTGATAAGGTCCAAGACTGTTTGGATCTCTATACCTCTGCTTCAGGGGCAGCTCGTCATTGGTTGTGTTTACTGTCCGCCGGGCTGCAACATGGGCAACGTAAATGCAATCACCGATGCTTTCTGTCACGTAGCTGAAATCCCGCACGCTGCTAGAATCATAGCGGGGGACTTCAACCTCCCTGGCATTTGTTGGACAACCTTGAATTTCTCTCCGAAGTTATGCAATTTTATCTCATTTATCCGTGCTGGCGGATGGACACAACACGTAAAATCACCAACCAGAGGGAACAATATTCTTGAAATTATCTTTACTTTGGGCCTCCGAAATATAAAGGCAAACGCCCTTAGCCACCCTCCTGGTTGTGATCATAGGGTCATAACATGTGAATTCCTCGTTCAGCCGCATCACCAGGGAAGTCCTCAAAATCGAAAATCTTTCCGAAATGCAAATTGGGATACTTTACCCATCATCCTGCGTGATCAGACCTGGGATGAATTCTTTCCAACACCTGATCTTCAGCTGGCGTCGGATGTGATGTACTCTAACCTATTCTGTTCTCTTTACATCATATCTCCCAAGATAACTGAATTCAGTGGGAGGAAGACCGATCGACAACAAAAGTTGAAACGTAAGTTCGAGAAGTTGCAGCTTGCCTACGAAAGGACTAACGACCTTTCCATCTTCCTCTGCCTCAGCCAGCTCTCACGCCAGCTACTAAGCGAAAATGAGAACAAGCTGGAGAAGCAAGAACTGTACGCTCTCAACCAGCCGAATAAAATAGCCCACCTCTCTGGCCTTATTAAAACTCGAAACCCCCGCTGTAAAACCAAAATACCGTGTTTGCTCCTATCAGAGAGCATTTAAATTAGCTCGCCTCAGTTAATCGCTGAGGCATTCAATAATTTCTTCGCTTCTACTTTCATAACGGACCACAAAAGTGCAACCCAGGATCTCACTTCCTTGACTGCCGACACCTTGTCAACCGTAGTATTCTCAGCCAATGAAGTCAGAAAGCTGTTAAATTCCAACCGGCCTCTGGCTCGCCCTGGACCCGATGGTATCCCACCAGCTCTGTTTCGTCTTGACGGCCCGGACACTGTGATGCTTTTGATGAACTTATTTAATCTCACCATGTCACAAAGCATTTTCCCATCCCACTGGAAAACTTCCGTTATCATTCCCCTCCATAAGAAGGGTGCTTTACATGACCCGGCTAATTACCGCCCCATAAAGCACACTCCCGTTGTTAACTACGAATCGTAATTAGTGTTTGCCCTTTTGTCTTCTGTTTAGTTACTTATTAGTAGTGAGTACATGCATCGTGAACCCCGGACATTTGTAATGTATTTTCCCTGTTTCTAAGGTATCACATCAGTTTATACTTGAGTTTCATGGTGCTTATTACATGAACAGTCCACGTACTTATTCATAACCTTGTTTTCCCGAAGGTCTACACTTCTACTGTTATATAATCTTTCTGAGTGTTTCATTTGTACTGTCGAGCGGAGGCTCGAACTCCCAGTCTTAGCGTTCTGTCAGTGCACTCCACTATTGGCCGTCATACGTCAACAGCATTAACAGATCTATTGCCGGATTCGCCCATTCATGTTGACACGTACTCTTGTTTACTCTACAGACTTAGCTTATTTGTACTTATTTGTTAATGACAATTTTTACCATTGCAACCACAGTCCAATTCACGCGTTTGTAATCGATTTATTGATCTTTGACGATAAACGTTCTTGATTTATCGATTGTACCACAACCGAACTGCGCTACAGTTTCGTTCAGCTGCCTGGTAAGTGGACCGTTTTTGTTTTCTGGGCTGTCCCGATTTTCGGAAGCTTACTGCCCATTGTTCTTGGTTCTTCACCTGGCTGTAAGTCCTTTATTTGCTGTATAATCATGCTTATTGTATTATTTAGAACCACGAATCATCGATAAACACGGTTATTCGATTGGAATTTGTTCTGCTGAGCGTAATCGTGTTCTGCCCATATCGTGCGTGTAGCTAGTGAAACTAAGTTACTGCTAGATTCACAGCCCTAGACATCGGGATAGTCGCAACAGTTAGCCAGATAACCAAACCGCTGTTTTGATATACTGCCCGAATCGGATTTGAAGGAAATTCTGTCAAATGCAGTCCCGTCAATATTCCGCCAGTAAACGTCAGTTATCACAAGGCCCATCCCCGACTGGAAGCTGAATCGAGAGCTGAAATTGGCAAAATTAAAGATAAAAAGGTTGGAGCTTGAGCTGGAAACCGAAAGACATATCAGTGATATCAGAATGAGGCTCGCAGAGAACATAAGTGAGCTGGAAGCGGAAAAACGGTCAATACTGTCGGCCCAGACTTCTCGACCACCTACTCCGCAGCCATCTGAGAAGCCCGAACGAGTCGAAAACTATGTACAGTCTCTCCCAAATTCAAATGATCAATCTGTCGACCAGATATCCGTCAAGGAACCTGGAATTCTTGTTTTGACTCAGAAACAACCAGTGCCAAAGAAGGTCTCTGAGAACGATCAGTTATTGAAGGAAAAGTACTGCGCAACGATTAACGAATATATATCAAAAGGTTACGCTGAGATGGTACCTGGGACTGAGCAAAACCTAACTGGCCCCCGCATATGGCATCTTCCGTAACACGGCGTATATAAACACGCCGACCGAACCAAGGTTAGAGCGATGTTCGACTGCGCTGTGGAGGTCAATCAAACATCACTGAACGAACAACTACTAACGGGACCAGACCTTGTCAATAGATTGTGCCAGGTGCTGCTGAGGTTTCATGAGTACAGGTACACTTTGGTAGCCGATATTGAAGCTATGTTTCACCAGGTGAAGGTCCCACCAAGCGACCGCGATTGTCTGAAGCTTCTCTGGTGGCTCAACGGTAACGTGACCAACAAACCAGAAGTATATCGTATGACGTCTCATCCATTTGGGGCCACCTCGCCGCCGTCATGCTGCAGCTCAGCTTTGCAGAACACTATCGACTGTAATATGGCAATTTACGGCACTGCAGTGATAATCAAGCCAAGAAAAGCTTCTACGTAGATGATTGTTCGATGAGTTTACCTAAAATGGAGGACGTTGGAAGAATGGGAAGAACTTTGCGGCACGCTCTACTGCAAGACGGTTTCAACTTGACTAAATTCTTCAGTAATGTGCCACATGCTTTGGGAGAACTGCCGAAAGCAGAAACCAAACCCATTTTCCTTGATCGACAGCCAGCTGAAGTAAAGCGAACTTTGAGAGTACAATGGGATCCACCTTGGGAGGAAAAATATACCCGGAGAGGTGTACTTACATACATCGCTTCAATTTACGACCCCATGGGGCTGGTATCTCCAAATTTGTTGCCTTCTAAATTGCTTTTCCAGAACCTATGTCGAAGACAGGGCAAATGGGATGAGGAAATAACCCAGGAGGAAATCGACCAATGGGTTGTGTGCCTCGGTGAAATTCAAGCAGTATTTAATCTACGAATCGACCGTTGTATACGTCCGATGGATGAAAAAACGGATCTAAGACTGGAGCTACATGCATTTAGTGACGCTTCAGAACTGGGTTATGGAGCAGCACTCTATTTACGATCTGTTACCGAAGATGGAATGATAAACTGTTCTCTGATATTGGCGAAGTCTCGTGTAGCCCCCTTAAAATCCGTGACCATCCCGCGCTTGGAGCTTGCGGCTGCTGTTGTCTCAGTAAGATTAGTTGCCTTTGCCAACGAAGAACTTTCCGCACCTATCTGCTCGACTACGTTCTGGACAGACTTGCTAATTGTTTTGCAGGCGATACGAAATACCAAGTCTCGTTTCGAAACCTTTGTGGCCAATCGTCTGGCGGTGATCCGTGAACTTTCGGAACCTGAACAGTGGGTCCACGTGAACAGCAAGGACGATCCAGCTGATATGGCTTCGAGAGGTACCAGCCCGAGAAGGCCGCCAGATGCACTTTGGTTTAATGGCCCACGATTTCTCTTGCAGAATGTGTCTTCGTGGTCTGTACAGCCTAGTCCCACAGTATCCATTCATTTCGAATTGGTCAAAAGGGTTCACGTGAATGCAGTGCAAACATCAGATACAGTCGGCTGGATACAAAGATTCCGCAATGCCAAATCTTGGTTAGGCTTGCTGCAACATTATCACGAAGTGAATGGCCATGTTGGTGCAGCACATGTGTTGTCACTATTAAGGGAACGTTATTGGATTACACATGGCTACTCTACAGTTAAAAATATACTACGGGAATGTTTTCATTGTAAACGTTGGCATTCCCAGGCACAGAGTCAAGTAATGGCACCACTTCCTGAGGACAGAATGTTATTCGGCGAGAATCCGTTTACTGCTGTCGGAGTAGACTACTTCGGTCCCTTCTTGGTGAAGCACGGTAGAGCCACTGAGAAACGTTACGGGTGTATATTTACTTGCCTGTCCATGAGAGCCGTACACCTAGAGGTCGCCTACACCCTAGACACCGATTCCTTCCTTTCTGCGTTTTCTCGGTTTGTGACAAGACGAGGATATCCCAGTGTTGTCTACAGTGAAAATGGAACGAATTTCCGAGGCGCTGAAGCAGACTTGAGGCGATGCCTGAAGGCTTGGAACAAAGACAAGATTCTAAGGACACTTGGGAATAGAGACTGTGAATGGCGCTTCTCTCCACCGAAGGCAAGTCATCGCGGAGGTGTATGGGAACGTATCATACGATCTGTCCGCCGAATTCTGCTTTCACTTCTAGCTGATCAGTTGGTCGTAGATGAGGCGTTAGTAACAATGTTCTGCGAGGTAGAAAGAATACCTAATGATCGCCCTCTAACCAGAATATCGAATGATCCCGATGATTTCAACGCGATAACACCCAATCAACTTCTTCTCCTACGAGGTATACCAGCGACATTTCCTTCCGAGCTACCAAACAACCGGTTGAACCGAAGATGGCGACAGGCGCAAAGGCTGGCAGATGCCTTCTGGGCTCGCTGGTTGAAGGAATACTTGCCAACACTACAGGCAAGATCAAAGTGGAATAAGCCTAGCCGAAAGCTGAACGTAGGCGACTTGGTTCTCCTAGCTGACACGCACGCACGAAGAGGGGCGCGGCCCAAGGGGATAATTGAGGAAACGGTTATGGGAAGCGATGGACGAATCAGAGAAGTTGCAGTACGCACAGCCAACGGTGTTCACCGGAGAGCCATACGACAGTTGTGTCTTCTAGAGTCGGACTTATGCTCGTGAGTGTGGTTCGTGACATTCCCCCACCCCGGGGGCAGTGTTAATTACGAATCGTAATTAGTGTTTGCCCTGTTGTCTTCTGTTTAGTTACTTATTAGTAGTGAGTACATGCATCGTGAACCCCGGACATTTGTAATGTATTTTCCCTGTTTCTAAGGTATCACATCAGTTTATACTTGAGTTTCATGGTGCTTATTACATGAACAGTCCACGTACTTATTCATAACCTTGTTTTCCCGAAGGTCTACACTTCTACTGTTATATAATCTTTCTGAGTGTTTCATTTGTACTGTCGAGCGGAGGCTCGAACTCCCAGTCTTAGCGTTCTGTCAGTGCACTCCACTATTGGCCGTCATACGTCAACAGCATTAACAGATCTATTGCCGGATTCGCCCATTCATGTTGACACGTACTCTTGTTTACTCTACAGACTTAGCTTATTTGTACTTATTTGTTAATGACAATTTTTACCATTGCAACCACAGTCCAATTCACGCGTTTGTAATCGATTTATTGATCTTTGACGATAAACGTTCTTGATTTATCGATTGTACCACAACCGAACTGCGCTACAGTTTCGTTCAGCTGCCTGGTAAGTGGACCGTTTTTGTTTTCTGGGCTGTCCCGATTTTCGGAAGCTTACTGCCCATTGTTCTTGGTTCTTCACCTGGCTGTAAGTCCTTTATTTGCTGTATAATCATGCTTATTGTATTATTTAGAACCACGAATCATCGATAAACACGGTTATTCGATTGGAATTTGTTCTGCTGAGCGTAATCGTGTTCTGCCCATATCGTGCGTGTAGCTAGTGAAACTAAGTTACTGCTAGATTCACAGCCCTAGACATCGGGATAGTCGCAACAGTTAGCCAGATAACCAAACCGCTGTTTTGATATACTGCCCGAATCGGATTTGAAGGAAATTCTGTCAAATGCAGTCCCGTCAATATTCCGCCAGTAAACGTCAGTTATCACAAGGCCCATCCCCGACTGGAAGCTGAATCGAGAGCTGAAATTGGCAAAATTAAAGATAAAAAGGTTGGAGCTTGAGCTGGAAACCGAAAGACATATCAGTGATATCAGAATGAGGCTCGCAGAGAACATAAGTGAGCTGGAAGCGGAAAAACGGTCAATACTGTCGGCCCAGACTTCTCGACCACCTACTCCGCAGCCATCTGAGAAGCCCGAACGAGTCGAAAACTATGTACAGTCTCTCCCAAATTCAAATGATCAATCTGTCGACCAGATATCCGTCAAGGAACCTGGAATTCTTGTTTTGACTCAGAAACAACCAGTGCCAAAGAAGGTCTCTGAGAACGATCAGTTATTGAAGGAAAAGTACTGCGCAACGATTAACGAATATATATCAAAAGGTTACGCTGAGATGGTACCTGGGACTGAGCAAAACCTAACTGGCCCCCGCATATGGCATCTTCCGTAACACGGCGTATATAAACACGCCGACCGAACCAAGGTTAGAGCGATGTTCGACTGCGCTGTGGAGGTCAATCAAACATCACTGAACGAACAACTACTAACGGGACCAGACCTTGTCAATAGATTGTGCCAGGTGCTGCTGAGGTTTCATGAGTACAGGTACACTTTGGTAGCCGATATTGAAGCTATGTTTCACCAGGTGAAGGTCCCACCAAGCGACCGCGATTGTCTGAAGCTTCTCTGGTGGCTCAACGGTAACGTGACCAACAAACCAGAAGTATATCGTATGACGTCTCATCCATTTGGGGCCACCTCGCCGCCGTCATGCTGCAGCTCAGCTTTGCAGAACACTATCGACTGTAATATGGCAATTTACGGCACTGCAGTGATAATCAAGCCAAGAAAAGCTTCTACGTAGATGATTGTTCGATGAGTTTACCTAAAATGGAGGACGTTGGAAGAATGGGAAGAACTTTGCGGCACGCTCTACTGCAAGACGGTTTCAACTTGACTAAATTCTTCAGTAATGTGCCACATGCTTTGGGAGAACTGCCGAAAGCAGAAACCAAACCCATTTTCCTTGATCGACAGCCAGCTGAAGTAAAGCGAACTTTGAGAGTACAATGGGATCCACCTTGGGAGGAAAAATATACCCGGAGAGGTGTACTTACATACATCGCTTCAATTTACGACCCCATGGGGCTGGTATCTCCAAATTTGTTGCCTTCTAAATTGCTTTTCCAGAACCTATGTCGAAGACAGGGCAAATGGGATGAGGAAATAACCCAGGAGGAAATCGACCAATGGGTTGTGTGCCTCGGTGAAATTCAAGCAGTATTTAATCTACGAATCGACCGTTGTATACGTCCGATGGATGAAAAAACGGATCTAAGACTGGAGCTACATGCATTTAGTGACGCTTCAGAACTGGGTTATGGAGCAGCACTCTATTTACGATCTGTTACCGAAGATGGAATGATAAACTGTTCTCTGATATTGGCGAAGTCTCGTGTAGCCCCCTTAAAATCCGTGACCATCCCGCGCTTGGAGCTTGCGGCTGCTGTTGTCTCAGTAAGATTAGTTGCCTTTGCCAACGAAGAACTTTCCGCACCTATCTGCTCGACTACGTTCTGGACAGACTTGCTAATTGTTTTGCAGGCGATACGAAATACCAAGTCTCGTTTCGAAACCTTTGTGGCCAATCGTCTGGCGGTGATCCGTGAACTTTCGGAACCTGAACAGTGGGTCCACGTGAACAGCAAGGACGATCCAGCTGATATGGCTTCGAGAGGTACCAGCCCGAGAAGGCCGCCAGATGCACTTTGGTTTAATGGCCCACGATTTCTCTTGCAGAATGTGTCTTCGTGGTCTGTACAGCCTAGTCCCACAGTATCCATTCATTTCGAATTGGTCAAAAGGGTTCACGTGAATGCAGTGCAAACATCAGATACAGTCGGCTGGATACAAAGATTCCGCAATGCCAAATCTTGGTTAGGCTTGCTGCAACATTATCACGAAGTGAATGGCCATGTTGGTGCAGCACATGTGTTGTCACTATTAAGGGAACGTTATTGGATTACACATGGCTACTCTACAGTTAAAAATATACTACGGGAATGTTTTCATTGTAAACGTTGGCATTCCCAGGCACAGAGTCAAGTAATGGCACCACTTCCTGAGGACAGAATGTTATTCGGCGAGAATCCGTTTACTGCTGTCGGAGTAGACTACTTCGGTCCCTTCTTGGTGAAGCACGGTAGAGCCACTGAGAAACGTTACGGGTGTATATTTACTTGCCTGTCCATGAGAGCCGTACACCTAGAGGTCGCCTACACCCTAGACACCGATTCCTTCCTTTCTGCGTTTTCTCGGTTTGTGACAAGACGAGGATATCCCAGTGTTGTCTACAGTGAAAATGGAACGAATTTCCGAGGCGCTGAAGCAGACTTGAGGCGATGCCTGAAGGCTTGGAACAAAGACAAGATTCTAAGGACACTTGGGAATAGAGACTGTGAATGGCGCTTCTCTCCACCGAAGGCAAGTCATCGCGGAGGTGTATGGGAACGTATCATACGATCTGTCCGCCGAATTCTGCTTTCACTTCTAGCTGATCAGTTGGTCGTAGATGAGGCGTTAGTAACAATGTTCTGCGAGGTAGAAAGAATACCTAATGATCGCCCTCTAACCAGAATATCGAATGATCCCGATGATTTCAACGCGATAACACCCAATCAACTTCTTCTCCTACGAGGTATACCAGCGACATTTCCTTCCGAGCTACCAAACAACCGGTTGAACCGAAGATGGCGACAGGCGCAAAGGCTGGCAGATGCCTTCTGGGCTCGCTGGTTGAAGGAATACTTGCCAACACTACAGGCAAGATCAAAGTGGAATAAGCCTAGCCGAAAGCTGAACGTAGGCGACTTGGTTCTCCTAGCTGACACGCACGCACGAAGAGGGGCGCGGCCCAAGGGG
The DNA here is from genome assembly GCA_948099385.1 of Fasciola hepatica. NCBI lineage: Eukaryota > Metazoa > Platyhelminthes > Trematoda > Plagiorchiida > Fasciolidae > Fasciola > Fasciola hepatica. The sequence goes on from CANUEZ040000092.1 coordinate 6,547,086, forward strand.
ATAATTGAGGAAACGGTTATGGGAAGCGATGGACGAATCAGAGAAGTTGCAGTACGCACAGCCAACGGTGTTCACCGGAGAGCCATACGACAGTTGTGTCTTCTAGAGTCGGACTTATGCTCGTGAGTGTGGTTCGTGACATTCCCCCACCCCGGGGGCAGTGTTAATTACGAATCGTAATTAGTGTTTGCCCTGTTGTCTTCTGTTTAGTTACTTATTAGTAGTGAGTACATGCATCGTGAACCCCGGACATTTGTAATGTATTTTCCCTGTTTCTAAGGTATCACATCAGTTTATACTTGAGTTTCATGGTGCTTATTACATGAACAGTCCACGTACTTATTCATAACCTTGTTTTCCCGAAGGTCTACACTTCTACTGTTATATAATCTTTCTGAGTGTTTCATTTGTACTGTCGAGCGGAGGCTCGAACTCCCAGTCTTAGCGTTCTGTCAGTGCACTCCACTATTGGCCGTCATACGTCAACAGCATTAACAGATCTATTGCCGGATTCGCCCATTCATGTTGACACGTACTCTTGTTTACTCTACAGACTTAGCTTATTTGTACTTATTTGTTAATGACAATTTTTACCATTGCAACCACAGTCCAATTCACGCGTTTGTAATCGATTTATTGATCTTTGACGATAAACGTTCTTGATTTATCGATTGTACCACAACCGAACTGCGCTACAGTTTCGTTCAGCTGCCTGGTAAGTGGACCGTTTTTGTTTTCTGGGCTGTCCCGATTTTCGGAAGCTTACTGCCCATTGTTCTTGGTTCTTCACCTGGCTGTAAGTCCTTTATTTGCTGTATAATCATGCTTATTGTATTATTTAGAACCACGAATCATCGATAAACACGGTTATTCGATTGGAATTTGTTCTGCTGAGCGTAATCGTGTTCTGCCCATATCGTGCGTGTAGCTAGTGAAACTAAGTTACTGCTAGATTCACAGCCCTAGACATCGGGATAGTCGCAACACCCGTTATATCTAGGATAATAGAACGAGTGGTTAAAGATGAGATTGCAAATTTTGTCCTCACCCGTGGGTCAATAAATCAAAACCAACACGGCTTTTTAAGGTCTAGGTCGTGTCTGTCCTGCTAACTTGATTTCCCTAATCTGATCACAACGTCAGCTGACTCTGGAATGGCACTTATCGTTATCTTCCTTGATATGACGAAAGCATTTGACCGCGTGCCTCACGCCCAGCTGCTAACCAAGGCTAAATCTTACGGCATAACAGACCCGCTCTTTTCTTGGTTGTCATCCTATCTTAGCATGAGATCGCAAGCAGTAAACATTGAGGGTTACCTTTCATCATCCCGGCCAGTCACAAGTGGTTTTATACAGGGCAGTGTGTCAGGCCCACTTTTATTTCTTCTTTCCATAAACGACGTATTCAAAGTAATACGCCATGGCACCACGTTCCTATTCGCCGATGATATCAATATTGTATATTCCTTTGAACCCCATACCTTGACCTATACCCTCACCAAAATAGCTGACGACCTGAACGCTCTTGACACATGGTGCAACACTTGGAAAATGAGTTTCTCCGCTGCTAAGAGTGCCATTTTCACATATAAAAGTCAAATTCCTCCTGAGTCCCTCGCCTTAAACGGCTCGTTCATTCCTACTACTCCGCTAGTACGAGATCTCGGTCTACAATATTCTTGCACGTTCACCTTTCAAGAACAAGCCGCCTACCAGGTGTTTAAGACTGAGAGAACGATAGCCCTCATCTGCAGAACTTTTAGAATGCGCGACAGCCAGCTTCTGATCTTTAAATCCCACGCCAGACCACAGCTCGAGTACTGCCCTCTGGTATACACTCACATGCGCAAATCTGACAGACTTGGGATCGAAAGAGTTCAGCGATCCTTCACCAAGTACTTACTCAGCTCATCATCCCCCTTGAATTATAAAGAGATGTGAGCTACTAAGGCTTGAACCCCTATGGCTACGAAGTATGAAACTCAATCTTTATCTTCTGTTCAACCTCCTACATTCTAGAGCGCATACGTCCATCACTGATCTATGTTTCGCTCAAGACGCACCCTACCCTCTTCGTAACCAAAATCATACTACTAAAGTCCCACACTCCAGGACAAAACTAAGAGAAAGGTTCTTCATCACCGCTTATTCCAGCATTTGGAACAGACTGCCCGAAGACATTCGGGCCTGCCAGACACTAGACCGTTTCAAAATTGTCCTTACAAAATATTTAGACGTCGCCAAAGTACTACAATTAACCCATATGTGCACCACGTTGGAACAAGCTAATGAGGGTAACCTAGATTTTTGAATAGAGAGAAAGCACGACCCGGCTAACATCCTTTGCAACATCGACATCACCTACCCCATATGCCTTCTCCATCGCCAGCATATTAGTACCCCTTAGAATGACTTACATCACTGACACTGTTCTTGTTAGATTCTCCCCAATTCACGCGCTCCAACGTCTCCTGTCTATTATTATCTCCATCATACTTAATTCGCTTTACTCGGTCCGAACTGACCCCATTCCCCTCCTTTATTTTGCCCTAGCGTCCCAACACCTAATCCAGTTCCAGTGACCACCACTTGCCTTCTAAATCATCATTCTTCTTCCTAGTTTTGGTCATTATTTTTGTATTTCCATTCACTCCCAACGGCTCACAGTCCTTATTCTTCCCAAAGTAGTCTGTGTCTACATTAGTAGATTTCTCTTTTCACCATTGACCGTTGATCCTCAGCTGGGAGCATCCCAGACTGCGTCTCTCTACTCTTATGCTTCCAGACACCAACCGGCGCGCATCTCCCTTTTGCTGTCTTGGAATGATCCGAAGATAACACCAGCGAAATATCTGGCCCACACGTCCGGCTTTAAATCTGGGTCCCCCGCAATCTCCTAGACTACGCCATCTCTACGTCTGTATGATCTCGACCAAAATCATCCGTGCAAATCCCGCCGGTGCGGGGCGCGGACAGATCCGCCGCTTTGGCCGGTGCACATCGGGCGTGCAGGACGTCTGTAACGATGTGCAGGCGCAAATAGATGGATCGCATCTCCTGCCTCCAGAACTGGTTTTCAGGTTGGGTGTCCAGCGCACGGTCAGCCCCACTCACTAGCACCGGTTGCTGATTGAAAAATAAGGAATACCGTTCATATACTCAGAACGTTGCTGTCTCCCCCAGCTAACATTGACTCTCCATCGTGCTCGCTTCAAATTTGCCTTCATAACCTAAAGCTTTTTTTCGTCCGGAAAAGTTTGCTTTCTTTGGTGCATAATTATCGCATACTTAAAAACCCATCAACCCTTCTGGCTCATTACTCCCGGTCCACTTCCCGCGGTTTCATGCCAAACTATTCGCCAGTGTTATTTGTAAACTTAACCATTCTCTAAGATAAAGTCCATCTCTTTTTGCTACTTTTACCGATATACTCGAGAAATGACGCATTTATTGCTGTCACTAACTTCCCTACCACAATCTCCAGACAGTATATGACACTGCGAAATTTATCTCTAGAGATTCCCAATAGTCGACGACTCTGTGTTTTTTTGCTTTCTCTGCCAGTTCCGCTGTTTTCCCACTTAGGGCTGTTGCATTGCAATGTCCTCATCTTGCAAGGTATCGTGTCCCACATATGCACTTCTGATAAGCTCTTGCGCCGCAGAGTTCTGTTCTGTCGCCGCAAAGTGGTCCACCTTATGTATCAAACATAAACTGGTAGTCTTCTGCCCATCACTTCATCGTTTGTGCCAGCTGTGTCCATCCTATTGTTGTAGTTGAGCATCACGCAACGATTTTTCCGCTAGTTCTTAGTTTCATGCTGATGCATTACATCCCTTTTTCCTGAAAGCAGAACAATCCACTCAAAGTCCATATGCTCTATCCGGTCACTTCTTTCACCATCAATTTGACACCCACAGTCCAATGTGTTGTCCGTTTTGTTTTACAACTGGCCCAACCGATATACGGTCACCGAAACCCAAAATTCCTATCCTCGACCGATTTTCTTGTTCTTTATGTGTTATGCCACAATTTTTGATCGTCTAATTTTTCACCGCAACTCCTCTCATACATTGCAAGGCTCTATTGCTTGAATACGTCTCCTTCAGGAATGTTTCTTCTTCACGATATCCACGTATCCGTCAATTTAGTTTAGTTCTCCGACAGGACAGTCTTCCTTCTGTAGGATTTGTGTGATTTTATACCATTCTCCACCCACCCCACACTTTGGCAGAATAACTACACCTACCTCCAGCCGGAGGTACCGTCCAATCACTGAAGAGGTGCTGGTGTAAAGCATCACTCGGCTGTTGTTACATGAATGGGGAAAAGACGAATATCACGGTATAATGCCATTTCCATAGGAATTGATAAATTTCTATCATTGTAGAATGCTGACCGGTTTTACTTCTTTCTTCTGTTCTTGTTTAGTCCTGATATTTAGTTTGTTTTGGTGAGTTTTGATTGGCCCATCGGTCATATATAAACCTTTGTGAGCCGCAGTTCCGTCAGTCGGCTGCCGCGTGCTGTACAGCGCGCCGGGTGGTCGGTCGCGGCGTATTCGGAAAAGAAGTCTTCGAGGGTCTACGATGAGGATGTTTAATGGGTTTAGTGTGCGACTTGTTTGTACAGGATATGTTTCCATTGAGCAGCTAATTGAGGGGACTCATTTGGTGGTAATTTAGTGGTTAAAGTCGAAAAGATCGCCAATACTGAACCGGTGTTTTAAGCGACTGGGCGAAACTGGAGTTATTGGCATGTTATGGAATTTTTTCAATGAATATCTTTACATAAGGACTATAAGTAGAATATTTTACTCATTCTAAAAGCATAAATTAGAGCTGTCCATAACTTCCCTTTCTTAATGAACAAAAAGACTATTTTTACATGCCTTCCCCAGTTTCTTAAACTACAACCCAAATCAACATGGAAATTTGTAAACCCTGCCTCCCCAGCATTAAAAAGGGAACAGCCATTGAAAAAGGGAAAAACAATCAACCTAAACCCATCTTCCTTTACTAAAACACTCAGTAGCTCAATTCCACCTGACTAATTTAGTTATTAAACCGACCGCCCATGGCGCACACAGAAACCACCTTAGAAACGGCGGCTGCTCAAAATAAATTTGGACTAATTGGACGCTAAACCAGCCGCATCGACCACTTGACCCTGAGTTTCTATTCACCGGGCGGTATCGCAACAATTGACTTGAATGCCTTCTCTTATATTCAATCGCGTTCGCATACTTTTACAGTCCTACTGTAACTTTCATTCAGCTTTCAGCTGTACTGTTTGATCTTGCATTGCAGCATGCTTCGGGGTTATCCGAAATAAACTATTATTTATAGTAAACAGTCATGACAGAGAATAGAAACGGCATGGGGTTTTCAAACCACGAGCAATGATATCAGCAGCGCATATATAGGTTCATTTCTACTGAAGTCATTTTGACTAATGACCAGTCCAGGAGAAAAGTGAATTGAAATGATTAATGAAGGGCAGAACCAGTAGAATAAATGCTGGCGATTCAGAAGAGTTCAGTACTGTTATTCTATTTGAATAATTCCCTGGCGAAAAGGAAAGAACGGTGTTTCACCTGAAGGTGGCTCGAAGACAAATGATTCGAATGGGACGTGACAAGCTGTTTGGGTAGCATGAATGGAAGTTAGACAATCAGCTGGGGAATTCAGAATGGCATCTTTGAAGAGACAGTCAGGTGGAGTTAGACGATGCAGCAGACGCGTGAAAGATAATAAGTGGAGATAACAAAGTGGAATTAATAATAACGCGAAGGTCTATTGCTTTGATTCGCAGGGAACCAGACCCAAGGTTGCAATGGATGTTACGTGTGCGAGAAGAAATGTTTCTACGGCTGCAATATAAAAACATGCGGCCATATTTTAGCCTACCTCGAGAAACTGGTATTTTACTTCATAATGATCGTGGTTGCCACCGACGGCAGGTCACGAAGTGGGGCCTGAGCAAGGGGGACTGACCGGACAGGACTAACCGTTCGTGGAGAAAGTGTTCAGGGTAGTAGGCAGAATGAGCTCAGAGGCATGAAATGGTAGAGGGGGGATAGCAGGTTGAAATTAGAATAACAACAGTTGGATCCAAGCCATTGTTTGAGTACTATGGCGCGGTATCAACGAGACCATCTGGGGGGGTATACTGGGGCATTTGTCGGGGCAGTGCATTAGGACGTTTGGTGGCTGTCCGGTGAGGGTATGACAGCGGCATGTAACTCGGGTGGTAGAGCTGTGATCACCGTGACGATTGATGTAAGGGGTTCCGTATAGCAAAGGCCGATGAGAGTACATGTTTGGGTCGTGGCCGCTTAGCATGGAAAGTAGTTCAATACGACCAACCGATCCATCAGCTCCTTGCGGTAATCCGGGAGTAAAGTTCAATGAACCGACTGTTGCCCAAGCGGTCAGCATGAACTGAGGGAGATCGGGGATGCGGAAGTCTGGAGGGTGTGCCGGCTAGGGGCTGTGGTTAACGTGTTATTATATAGCAAACGCCCACAATAAAGAGGACGTATAAATCAAGGCATGGAACGGGTAGGGAGGTGATCAGACCGGGAGTGGTTCCAGCTGTGGATTGTGACAGCGACATGAGAAAAGGTTGAGTTGGGAGAAGTTCCAGATGTATGAATTCGGGACAAACAAAGATAGAAGAGCTTTCCCTATACTGTGGAGACGGATCAGTCATATTTTGGTGGTTGGCTAGTGGCATCTCCTATATGGCGTGCACATGATAGAAGACAAATTTGATTTGTATGTTTCGTCAAGGGTTTTACTTTTTCAGAGAGATATCAGGTCATCGGCTCGTCATGTGCTTGTGGAAGTAGAAGAGTGCGCTAGCCCAATCAACTATCCAGACTGGAACAAGCGCCTCAGCATCCACAAAACTGATGGAGGTTCCTCCGGCTTATCTACCCGCGAGCTCATGTTCCCCACAAGTCTGTGTGACCCCATTCCTTCTACTAGCTCAATATCCGCCTAATAAACCATACCAAAAAATCACTGCACCATCAACCCACCTCCGTCTACACCCATGCATCCTGATACCTCTGGCACTTTTGGTAATGCAACGAGGCCCCTGAGCGCACCCGCTGCACTAGTCCGCATGAAGCTCAGTTTATGCTTCCTGCTCAGGCTGTATCACCGGATGGCCTTCTCGCTCACTGAACCCATTTGTCTCACTCGTTCAACGAATTGTGCCCTACACTATCGGTCACTGCAGTTCTCTATTCCTAGATCAATATTAGCGTTAAGATCTAACTTTTTCCCTATAAAATACTCAAAGTTGTGGAATAAACTCCCTTTGAACTTCCGCGACAGCCTCTCAGTTTCTCAGTCCAGAGGCTCGCTGGGTCACTTCTCGACTGTTCCCAATGTGATCCTTCTTACCGGCCAGACCGTCACCGAAGAGGTGGCCTACGAAAACGGATTTGAATTCTAGGATCGTTGCACTAGAACCTCCATTTCTCGCCCAATGACTAACACCAGAGCAACTATTTTCCTTCACGTTGTGTTGCACGCAATCCTTAATATTGTAGGTACAGTTCGTTGACTCACGTAACTATACATAGTTTAATGCTTGCCGATTCTCCTGATTTTAGACAATGTTCGTGTTCTATCGCCAACCAGTCTAAGGTTCTCAGCCGTAGATGTCTCTGCAGCCAACAAGTATGTGGCTTCGGACCATAGGGCACTGAGTTCCGCCGTCCACGACCTTACTTTAACTTTTCACTCCTTTCCCGTTCATTTTGGCTACCACCACCCACCTGGATTTTATGTCCGACCTCATTTCGTCTTTCATAACCACCTCATTCCAAAATAGCATCCCAGAAGCCCATTTGCTAGTATCTACTTGGTGGCCTGTCTTTTCGTCTCATCCCTGTATCCACCATCCACCAACCACTATCATTTTCCCTCTTATACACCATACAATTTCCCATCAGCAGAGCTACACTCATCCACACCAGCTAGCCCGAAATGATCTCTGATTGTCTTAGGCATAGTCCGGCGTTGTATGAGTTTGATACACGTATGCTAGCCTGTGCTTTACAACGTTCGCTGTCCTACTCCGTTTGTTTTCTTAGTCCTACTCTGCATTTTTCCAGCCCATGCTAGCGAAAACCCTAATGCCAACGGCACCCATACCATAGCGTCGTCCGAACGTGGGGAAAACAGACCACCCGCAGAAGTTGCGGAAAAGAGAAATATGCATAAGATTACGATCGGCGGAGGGGCTATGGAGAGTTCCTATACAGGCCCAACCACCCCTCTGTTAGGAAACAAAAAACTAAAAATAGAGGCGGAAACAAAATGACCTCATGGGATCGATTAGATCTCCAAATACCACTGACATCAGACTGTGAAGGAAATGGGCAACCTTCACCTATGGTTATGTCTCCCATCAGCTCCGACCTGACCCTGCGAAGAGGGAAACCTCACTTCGGGCTTGTTTGCTCGACAAGCTTTTGGTTTTCACGCACGAGACTGACTGGGGTGACAGCGCACTGGACTCTCCACATACGCTTATCCACCTCCCGCTCTAAGTTTCAACCACCCCGTACCCTTCCTAAGCCCACTGGCATCCATATCGACGTCAAATACAGTCGCCACCATGGCCCTGACATTTAACTCATTGGCCCGGACAGCGTGTAGATGTGCCTACCAAATAACAGCAACCCCGTGGAAGCCCGGAAAAGGAAAAAAGAGAAAAGAACACAGTGAAAAGCGGTCACCTTTTCCATCCATGCCCCTCCATCCTCCGTCATCTTCCTCAGAAGGCGGCCTTCTCGATGTCCCAGCATCCAAGCTACGCTTAGGTTTACAACTCTACCTAACAGTAACCAAGGCTTCCTGTAAACTGCAACCACTAAGGCAGCCTAGATTTAAAGCCCACTGACATGGATAGCGCATCGAGGCAACAGATGACCAACACCTGCCCCATCCAAGTCTACAAAACATGAACACGGAGAACCGTTCGTATTTTCCATTCCCCAATAAATATCTTTTCTCACTTTTGTAGCAAATATGATATTCATGCAACCACCAAGTCTTGAGATTTCCCTACTCACATTCGAGTTCAAACTCAGCAGGCCAGCACTGCCGAGTAGGAGCACAGACGAACTTACGTCAACGTTTCTCTGCACGATACCAATGTTCTCCAACGCATCACCACCGATGTCCTAGCGGTTCCTTCTGCAACCTTACTTAATTGTTCCTCAGAACTTATAATTGCTTGCAAACCATTTATCCTTTGAAATGCAGACGCAGCAGCCCAATCGGTTTACTCTACCTTGCTAGCCTGTAGTAGTACTGATCAAACCCCTGCAACCCTACGTTACTTAAACTGTCGAAATAAAACCCAGACAAGAATATGGAACGCGCCATTGACAGTCCGCATAAACCAAACCAGTTCATTATTAATTGTCGCCATTTATTATCGCAAATCACAGCTGGAGCCATGTCCAGACTGCTAACGTCATTTATTTCAGGTTTGTCGTCGCCCACTTTCTCGGGCTCCACTTTCGATGACCAAGGTCCACAGTTTGACCCGTACCGATAGAGGCCTAAATGATATTTCATACCAAACGGGATGGCAGTCAAGCCACACTATCTAAAGCACCCCCAACGGCTTGCCAGTAGATTGATTGGAGTCTTCCAACACAACACCTCCCCTACTGATGTCACCGTTCGAGTCTTCACAAATAGCGGTTCACAAGCTACCTGCTACTGATTGATTGACATGTCCCTTACCCCGCCTAATGAACCGTACCCACGGGATAATGCACATCACCTTGGTCTCATGTGAAACAACCCAACAACAGAGCCAACATACGCAACACAGGAATTTGGTACCCATTAACTTTCGATACGGCATTCAAACGCGAGTCCACTTATCCCCCTCATCCGTCGTCCCCAATAATGAGGCCGAATATCACTAAGAATCAATATAATTTTGTCAGCTTAACAGAAAAATAAGGTGCGATCCTACGCGGAGGTTTTGCACTCTGGTTTCTTTTGCAAGATTTCATTTTTCTTTCGAACAATATCCGGCCTGAAATTGATTCTTCACCAATTCAAGGCTCTCAGGTTGCGCTCTCTTTTCTCTGAATAATACGGGCTATTGATCATGAACCTGAACTCACATTTTATATGGATTGCTATTTCCTCTACGTTCATCAAAGTATTCGAGTGCACTACCACACAGTTTGTTCACGTCTCCTAGTTTCATGGCACAATCCGTTTACTGAACCCGAGAATATCCGTCGTTCCGGGCCCACATCGTCTTCATAAAGAGCCGTTCTCTTAATGTTCATCCAAGTTCACGAGCGTACTCCCGTATATTTCTTTCCTCTCGTCATGTTCGGAATTCGCTCCGTTCATAGAACCGCAGTAGTCCTCCGTTATCCACGGCTTGCAATATTTTGGTTTGTAACGCATCCTTAGCGCTATATTTTCCCGACATATTTAACTCCACGAACCAGCACCAGTCAACTGGAATTCAAAACCAATTCCTATTTACCGAGAAAACCGTTATCATTTTGATCCATTCAAAATAATTCTAGCTATATTTTACTGTGCCTGAAGTTCTTGATTACCTCGCTTGAAATATTTATATAGTTCATCGTTTTGAGTAAAGTTGTACACCATTATCATGAGTTTGCGCGTGCGTGTCGACCATGGTCGAGAAATATACCATTATTATTATCATTAGTAGTTGTTCGTTGAGAAGACTGCTAGGATAAGAGGTGATATGATATACTCCCTCCTGATTTGTATAGGCACTAGACACGCTTTGATATAGCCCCGATCGTCGGCGGACGGAGTCAACTGTTGATGGTTTATTTCCTTGATGTGAGAGGTAAGGACGTTTTACACCTTGTGCAGTTTAAAGGTGGTCGGAGGATGAAGCCGGAGGCGTGGGGCGCTCACGTTCATACCTCATTTGCGCTTCGAGAAAACGACGTAGACACGCGGAAACCTAGGTCGCGGCAACTGTTTTTGGGTCGCAAGCCAAATATGAGTGAGTAACCGAGGTCGAGCTTAGAAAGGTTCCGTTTTTACATTATTCTCAAGCGTAAACAAATGCTGATTATAACCGGTCCGTGTGCCGACAAAAAATTATGAACGTGGCTGACTTCACACGGGTAAACTCTGGAAAACTTGCTTGGCCAACGGAATTCGGCGTCAGCGAGCTGGTTGGAAATGAAGTAAGCAACCCGGAAGGGTTTAAACTGAGAGGGTTAGCGTCGACTTCCAAGTGGAGAGCTCATTGGGCACGCTGTCACTCAGCACGGGGTCAGGCAGAAGTACTGACAGCTTAGCTGGTATGCCCACTTGATTTTAGGGGCATCTAACAAGCGGGGTCTGGTCGTGGCTGTAAAGGGGGACTCATCCGTTGTTGAAAAGGCGTAGAGCATGAATCCGCTACCTCTGCATCCAGAAGTATTTTTGGTACTTCTGTGGTTTTTGTTGCTTTTTTGTTTCGAAGGACCGCGAGAGCAATCCCTGTCTTTTCCTAAATATTACTGAGTCGTTTGGCAGGGTCTCACATACCCATCTATCATCTTAGTTCCGCTTTTTTGTGTTACAGATCCTCTTATTCCCTGGTTATCTTTCTGTTGGGCTTCCCTCCCCCAAGCAGTTCTGATCGATTACCACCTGTAGTCTTCCAAGCCTATTATAGTTGGAGTGATTCTGAGGGGTTTCTTAGCACCCCCTCCACATTCCCTCATGTAAGTAAACGACTTTGCCGCAGTCCACCGTGCCACCCCGTGTCTAAATGCTGACCATATTAAGATAATATGTACATTTGACCCACGCAAGCTGCCTGCTACTCTGGCTAACTTTTCTGGTAATTTGGACTCCCTTGATCACTGGTGCTGCAAGTGGTATATGCAGCTCTAGGCATCCGAATGCTCATAAATTACTCATAAATGCACCATAAGCCGTAGATACACCGTCCTTGTCTCTTGCATCAAGGAAATGAACCATAAACAGTTGACTCCGTCCGCCGACGATCGGGGCGATATCAAAGCGTATCTAGTGCCTATACCAATCAGGAGGGAGGAGCCCAGTTAGCCACAGTGCCCCACACATTCCTCCAAAAATGTATACCGAATAGCCTCTCGACTTAGCAATCGTCACAACTAAAAATTAGTGTACTCTCCCACTTCCACAAATACCTGACGAGCCGATGACCTGATATCTCTCTGAAAAAATAAAACCCTTGACGAAACATACAAATCAAATTTGTCTTCTATCATGTGCACGCCATATAGGAGATGCCACTAGCCAACCACCAAAATATGACTGATCCGTCTCCACAGTATAGGGAAAGCTCTTCTATCTTTGTTTGTCCCGAATTCATACATCTGGAACTTCTCCCAACTCAACCTTTTCTCATGTCGCTGTCACAATCCACAGCTGGAACCACTCCCGGTCTGATCACCTCCCTACCCGTTCCATGCCTTGATTTATACGTCCTCTTTATTGTGGGCGTTTGCTATATAATAACACGTTAACCACAGCCCCTAGCCGGCACACCCTCCAGACTTCCGCATCCCCGATCTCCCTCAGTTCATGCTGACCGCTTGGGCAACAGTCGGTTCATTGAACTTTACTCCCGGATTACCGCAAGGAGCTGATGGATCGGTTGGTCGTATTGAACTACTTTCCATGCTAAGCGGCCACGACCCAAACATGTACTCTCATCGGCCTTTGCTATACGGAACCCCTTACATCAATCGTCACGGTGATCACAGCTCTACCACCCGAGTTACATGCCGCTGTCATACTCTCACCGGACAGCCACCAAACGTCCTAATGCACTGCCCCGACAAATGCCCCAGTATACCCCCCCAGATGGTCTCGTTGATACCGCGCCATAGTACTCAAACAATGGCTTGGATCCAACTGTTGTTATTCTAATCTCAACCTACAATCTGTGAGACAATTTCGAGTAGTGCATAGCCAGATTCACTGCTGATCCCGAAATCAGAAGGTGATTATCCGTGATATTCTACTGTACCAAATTATCACAGGAACAATGACGCGAAACAGCTACACACCTCAATCATGCCATCATGAGGACTCCAAACCGAGGACCGAATTTTGGCGTGAGTGAAAAAAGCTCGTGCGTCAAGCAGGGTGAAAACAATTATATGACAGAAAAACTCGCCGGGCGCGAAAAATCAAGAGTTGGTCCGTAAAAACAAACAGTGCACCAAACAAGTCACTAGTGTAAACAAGTAAGTGATGGTAAAGAAACATGTAAACCGCAGTGTTTTGGGGGGATTTTCCAAGACCGATGGGTAAACCGCCCACCAAAGTCCCCTCGAGTCCCAGCAGAATCAAGGGTTTGGAATAAGGGTATTGATTCTTCCTGCCTAACTAGACCCTGCTCTCAGTGAGCGTGGCTGGTATCCCGTCGTCAGAGTTCTACTGACTCTCGCACTCGACCCGGCGGACACCGATTCGAGGTTACTCTGCGTCGTCCATGAAAACGGCCGATCTATGGCTGGCTTGAAGGCAAAACGAAGGTGTTGTCCTCGGGTGAGCCGTTGCCCCTCGGCCGCGTTTGTTTGTGAGTGTTTGGGGGGGGGGGTTGGGTGGGTGGGTGTGGGCGTCAAGGGGGAGCACTCAGGTACATGGTCGAATGTTAACGACCGTCACTTACGGGGGAGATCCTCCATGATGTCGTTGACAAACGAGGAACAATCAGCCCTGAGACGTGCTTTGATGGAGGTCATGAAGTATAAACGTGTGTTATGTAAGTGTGATTAGTGTGCACCTGTGTATATGGTAGAATCACAACTACTATTACATATGCCAAAGGTCCCCTGCAAGGTCAACGAAAAACGGTGAGCACCGCAACGTTGGACAGAGATAATGAATTACGAAAGTACACCATGCAAGTGTGTATGTGTCACGGTGTAGGATAGTTTAATACTTCAGTATGTCGTAAAGGCCCCCATACATGGGGGTTCCTAAACCACTTCAAAGATGAGTGAGGAATAGTCTACTGGATTTCCGTGTCATCGGCTTCCCCGCCTTCGCTCTCCAGGGGGCTGATACTGTGTACGTCGCGGATTAGCGTTCCGTTGGCGGTCTTCACCGTCACAGTCCCCATCATTTCGTCGGAGCTTTCGATGATTTCCATAACCACTCCCAAGGACCACGTGCTGAAATGTGCGCGTTCGTCTGCGATAATCACCACATCCCCAGCCTTGAATGGTCTTGTTTTGACCAGTCACTTCTGTCGAGCTTGCAGAGCCGGTAGGCACTCCCGAAGCCATCGCCCCCCAAAAACCTTGGCAAGATAGTTGGCCTGCCTCCATCCGTGGAAGTAGCTCCCACGAAGGTTTATCGGTCCTTGGAAACCCTCGTTTGATCTCAACGTCAGTAATTCGTTTGGGGTGAGCTCCAGATGGGTGAGGTTGTCGTTGGTTACTGGAACCAGTGGGCGGTTGTTCAGAATTCTCTCTACCTCAGTCATGACAGTGCTCGGCGTTTCGTCGTCGGGCGGCTGTTGCCCAATGATCGAAAGCGATATTCGCCTGGTGGACCGGATCAGGTATTCCCATAAGCCGCCGCGGTTACTGGCCTGCGGGGATTGAAGTGCCATGGCGTACCATAGACCACGGTTCGATTCTGCAGTTCGTCCCTGTTCATGTTTTTGTGCCAGGGCTGCAGTTCCCGTTGAGTGCCCACGAAGTTCGACCCATCGTCGGGGTATATATCTGCCGGTACGCCTCTTTGTTTGATAAAGCTCTGCAAGGCCCGTAAGGAAGAGTCGGTTGTCATCAAACGCGCAACTTCTAAGTGCACCGCACGTGATTTCATGCATGTCATGATACACCCGTACCGTTTTCCCAGCCTCCTCCCACACCTAATCCACCAAGGCTCAAAATATTCCAGCCCGGTGTGGCTGAACGGCCACCATCCTGGAGTTACTCGGCATTCTGGCAGCGGAGCCATGTGCTGTTTGCCCGCTGGGGCATTGCGTCTCCTACAATGTACACAACGTCGAATTACGCGTTTTACAGTCGTTCTTCCTCTCAGCAACCAAGGGCGCTTTCGGATGACGCTCATAACGTGACTTTTCCCGGCATGTCCCTCCACGGCGCGGACGTGTTGGATCATTAGCTCTACCACAGGTCGTCGAGCCGGCAGCAGTATAGGGTACTTTGTGTCGAAGCTCAAGTGGGAGTTGGTCAGCATACCATCCACCCGCAGCAGTCCATCGATGAGTTTGGGGTTTAAACGCTCTAATTCGCCTCTTAGAGATGATATTTCTTTGTTGATTGGTCCCACTTCTTCCGCCCCCTCGAGTTCCCAGGTGAAAGCCTCATGTTGTGACTTCTTAAATATATCGTGTTCTGCGGCTCGTAGTTCATCGGGACTTATTGGATCCACTCGTATCCGGTCGAAGGGTCGGGGCCTTTTCATGACTAGCAAATGTCCCTTGAGCCTGGCCAACCAAACTAACAAACGAAGCGTCTTCATCCAGGAAGAAAATCTGACCAATCATGATAAAATGGATGTCGTTTTGACGACGTTGGCCGCTATCACTACGCCTTTGATCTCCGGTTCTACTTCCGTAGGAGGTTTTAATTCGTACACGGGTCAGTCCTGTTTAGGCATTTGTAGGAAGTTTGGACCTCTCATCCATGTGTTTAGTTGCCTGAAGTTGGTCGCACCTCGGGAGCACAGATCAGTCGGATTATCGCCAGACCTGACATGCTTCCACTGGTTCATGGCTGATTCATCGTGGATAATCGTGAGTCGGTTAGTAACGTCGGTACTAAACCGGCTCCGGACGTTGTTAATGTAGTAAAGTACTATCGTTGAGTCCGTCCAAAAGCTAGCCGACCAAATTAAGAGGTCGAAACATCTCTTCACCGCTTGTACCGCCCTGAATGCTAACACGACTGCGCTGATTTCTAGGCGTGGGATCGAGACCGACTTCAGTGGAGCAACGCGGGCTTTGGCGAACAGGATCCTCGTAGTATATTTTCCATCTCCTGTGCACCATCGTCCGTAAACCACAGCCCCATAACCGACTTCGGATGCACCGGAAAAGGCATGTAGTTCCCCTGTCCGTGTTCCGTAACCGGGAGCCAAACATCGTGTAACCCTTATGTCCCCTAATTTCTTCAAGGTGTTCAAAAATTCTTCCCAGTCCAGCCGGTCTTCTCGGTTCAGTGGCTGGTCCCAATCGACTTTCTGACGGCAGAGCTGATGCAGCAGGATCTTTCCGGGTAAATACCAGGGTGAGACGAAACCGAGCGGGTCGAACAGACTAGAGAGAGCGGATAGTATACCTCGACGGGTTACTGGCAGCTCGGAATCGTTTACCTCGAAAACAAAGTCGTCCGTTTCGCGTCCCATTGTATTCCTAAAGTGCGTTTGGTAGAGAGTGGAGAGCCGTCTAAATATCTCACCCTTTCGGTCCTTTCGTGGTACGAAATGATTTCGAACACCTCTGAAGCGTCCGACATCCATTTCGTTAGATGGAAGCAACCCTCTTCTAGCAATCTTATTGGGCCTCTGAACTGCGCTAGGGCTGAGTCTACACCATAAAACGACCCAAGATAGTCGTCGACGTAGAAGTTTCTGCTGACGCTATCTACCACCGACCGATGGACCAAATCTCCATGTTTGTTCGCAGCTTTTCGAAGGGCGTAGTTCGCACAAACCGGTGATGACAAGGCTCCGAAGGGGTGGACGTTCATCCTATAATTTACCACTGCGTTGTCCCGGTCGTTCTCTTCCCACCATAGGAAACGCAGAGCATCTCGTTCACCTGAAGAAACATTTCCCTGATATCGGCGGACTAGTCCACTCCACCCACTCTGAAGCGGCACAAAATTTCAATTAGTGGTGTGGTCCAGTCAGGCCCCTGTAGTAGGCGATCATTTAACGACTTGCCCTGGAACTTGGCTGCACGGTCGAAAGCCACCCTCAGATTTTCGGGTTTCTCGGGGTTGATAACCGGGTGGTGAGGTAAATACCAGATACCCTTTCGGCCGTCGGTGGTAGCAGGCGCCTGTTCACGTAGCCGAGAGCTTCGTTTCGCTTCATTAATTCTGCGCATCGTTCCCACAGATCCTGGTCTCGAACGAAGCGTTCCTTCAGTCGTAGTAGCCGTTGGAGAACATGGTTTCTGTTATCAACCCAAGGGCCAGCTGGTGTGCGCCATGGAAAGGGACTTCGAACTGATTTTAAGGCCTCTAGTGCCTTGCCGCACTGTTAGCAAAGCGAAATGATCCTCTTGAGACAACGATAGTCTTTCGTCTCCAACATCGTGAGACTCCTTTTCATACAGCCGCTGCAATTGATAGTCTATGCGGCCCGTTTTGGCTGATACATGATTCACGGAACCACTTCCACCTACTGGACTAGATAATATCCACCACAGAGCCGTGCAGGCGGCATAAGGTGCCTGGCGGTTGCCCATTCTTTGCTCAAGTACCCAATGTGCTTCTGGCACGTGGCGGCCAATCAGGAGGTCCAATTCTTCGTCTTCCCAGACTACGACGGTTAAGTCCTGCAGGTGGAGCCACTGTAACGGCCGGTCGTGGAAAATTCCCTAAAACCTTTGCGATTCAGTGTTTTTCTTAACGTCACCCACTTACTTACACTGTTGACGTGTCCTTACGCACTGTCTGTTTTCATGGACCAATTGTTGTTTGTTCGCACCCAGAGGGCTACTTTGTCATATTCTTGTTCTGGACCTGCGTGACGCACGTGCTCCTCACTCGCAAGCCACAATTCGGTTTCTCGTTTTTTGAGTCCTTGTGATCTCATAATTGAGATTTGTATCTGCTTGGTGCCATCATTCATTCAATAATCTAGTATCGTAGAATATCACGGATAATCGCATTCTGATTTCGGGATCCGCTGCGGATTTGGCTACGCATTCCTCAGACGTGTGTTACAATACTCAATATATCAATTTGGAATTAGGAAAAACACGCAAAGTGCCAAGAAAAGGATCGAAAACATTGAACTCCGGACAGGAATTATTAAGGCAAGTCACCAGGAAGATTTTGGTACCTTTGATTCTCTAGGTAATATTTGATCGCCTAGTCCTGTCAGTTCCAGTTTCTGTGTTAATGAGGGCAATATGAATCGTAATGATGTCGATCTATGTAAGCTGAGAATGCTAGACCTAGAACAACAGTTGTTATCGGCTAGACAACAGGTCCACTCAGCAGAGAGGAAGTGTATGCGGAACGAAAGTGAGCATGAAACCAGCGACTACGACATCTCAGATAGATCAGGGTGCAATGAGATAGGGAACCCCACGCCGGTCGCCGGCTATAAAACACCATCGATCGATTTGCCAAGAGTGGAACTAACGGTTTTCGACGGGCGAGCTGAGCAACACTGCAAGTTCGTCAAGCAGTTCGAGACTTTCATTGAAAATAAAGTAACCGACCCTGGGCAAAGACTTCTCTACCTTACTCACCACTGTCGAAGCCGCGCAATAGAAGCCATCGACGGGTGTACCGTGCTCTACCCGGAGCAAGGCTACACCCGAAAAAAGAAGATTTGAAGAGACTTGTTCGGTCAACCGTTCAAAGTAGATCGTAACGTAATAGAGGGCGTGATGGTAGAGGCAGAATGGACCAAGGGCAACGTCTACACAATGGCCGGCCTGGTGATCAAAATGCAGAATGGTTCCATAGCCCTCGACCATTTGGGTTACAGGGCTGACCTAGATACCATGCACACTTTGGAGAACATAGTCCCTCATCTCTCCCCCGAACTACAGGGTCGGTGGGCGGAAGAGGCGGAACGGATAAGCCGAAGCGACAGGGAGGCTAACTTCGAAGACCTGACTGATTACTTGGACAGGCAAACCAAAATAGCCGACAGCAGGTTCGGCCGACTCATCCGGGACAGTAACCGAGCAAATAAGCCCAGTACTAGCCAGGCTCAAACCCTGCACGGGAACACCCGAAATATCAACCCTGGACCAATGCACACGCCATCTCACGCGATGCTACTGCGCAACCAAATTGCAGATCCTGTGGTGCTAGTCATGGCACTACCAGATTGCCCCAAGTTCGGCAGCGCCACAATAGACGAACGGTGGAGGATGGCGAGGATGTCAAGAGCGTGTTTTATTTGTCTCAGCACCACACACCGGGCGGCAGCTCGTAGGACAAGGAACCGATGTGATTACTAGGGCTATACGGGCAGACACCAACGATTGTTGCACCAGGCGAGAGTAACCTTACCCGAGGCAAGTACCAAGCCCAGTGTTATTTGTTCAACGTTGCGGTCTGCCAGTAAACCGGTACGTTTAGGCTTAGTTGCCGTGGGAGTAGTGACCCCATCTGGGGTGGTCAAAGCGTCGGCCTTCATAGATAGTGGCTCGGATACCACGCTAGTAAGGAAGGAGTTCGCAGAGAGATATGGGATCAGAGAGAATCAATCTTCATTTGCAGTGAGCACAGTGAGTGGCACCGGGGTCATCCAGTCGACCAAACTGCACCTACGACCCGTTTACTTGGTCGGCAACGATAGAGCAGAAACTCAAGAAGCATTCACCACAAAGGATCTGCCGATGAGAGCACCTCAGTCAGTGCAATCGATTATGACTCAGTGGCCGCATCTCGACGGGGTTACGATCGAGGAGTGGCAGTTTAACGAAATTGATCTGCTGATCGGCTGTGATATACCGGAAGCGCATTGGGTCCTGGATCAAAGAATAGGAAGCCACAAAGCACCCTATGCAGTACGCACCATGTTCGGCTGGGCTTCATATGGTAGTGCAGACGGAAGATGCGGCAAACAAATCCAAGTCAACTGTACTTTGGTGGAAACGGCGAACGTTGAACAGACATTCCAACAGCTGCATAACACCGAATTTGACGACCTGGACATGGATAAGGATGCACCATCACGAGAAGATAGGGCGGCTTTGAAAATGGTAGCCGAGAACGCTAAGTATGTAATAGATCGTTTCGAGGTTAACACTATGTACAATCCGCCAGTAACCCGGCCGATCTTTGCTCAAGGGGCCTGAAAACACTAGAGAAGGTGCGGATATGGACAATGAGACCGGACTTCCTAACTGCAGCTAAAGAGATGTGGCCAACGCTATTAATACCTAAGGCTGATGATGGCGATATCGAGACTAAAAGACTGGTGCTGGCCACAAACCTTCACGGGAAGCGTAAGCCTAATAGAAAAACTGTGTCAGTTCCCCAACTGGACAAAAATGGTAAGAGTCGTGGTCTGGTGGACAAGATACAAAGTACTCTTAATGATTGTGAAAGGCGCAAGACCAAAAAACACATTGAATGTGGGGACGATACTACGGGGCGAGCTGAATCAAGCCGAACTCAAAGTTCTACGCCTACTGCAACTAGACGCTTTCCCGTTCGAGGCCCGCGAGCTAGCCAGGATAGGTGATAACACCAAAGGAAGCAGACTGTTGCACAGCAGTATCCAAAGACTAAATCCCATGCAGATCAACGGACTACTGAGAGTTGGAGGGCGGCTGACGACTTCAAACCTAGAGTACGAAACGAAACACCCCATAATAATCCCTGGTGACCACCACATAACGAGATGCCTGATAGACCATGTGCATCGGGAAGAGGGACACGCAGGTCTGAATCACTTATTGAACAATATACGCCAACGATTTTGGGTGACAAAGGGACCAGCGACGGCCAAGCTAGCCATAGGCAACTACATCACTTATCGTCGCCGGAGAGCGGGAGCAGGCCAACAGATGATGGCCCCCCTTCCAGCCGTGAGAGCCCAACCGGGATTATGCCCGTTCTTGGAAACTGGCGTCGGCCGCTTTGGCCCGTTACTTGTGCGACAGCAAAGGAGCACCCAAAAGAGGTATGGCTGCCTGATAACATGCTTACAATCCAGAGCAGTCCATCGTGAATTAGTGCATAATACGGCCACCGATTCATTTCTAATGGCCTTTAAAAGGTTCATCGCGAGGCGAGGCGTCCCCAAGAATGTATACTCCGACAATGGTTTTAACTTCGTTGGGGCTCCTAATGATTTGGAGAAATGCTGGAGCCGCTTGGACACTGCCAAAATGCAAAACCAGACCGTAGCAAAGGGGATGGAATGGCACTTCAACCCACCCTATGCCAGTCATCGTGGTGGCGTTTGGGAAAGGCTGATACGATCGACCAGGAAAGTACTCACAGCGCTGATCTCACAAAAAACCCTGGATGACGAGACGCTGACTGCTGTACTAAAAGAAGTAGAACGCATATTGAACAACAGACCCCTGGTGCCGATCGTCCCACACCCGAAAGGTGAGCCGGCGCTCACCCCCAACGACCTGGTAATACTTCGGTCAAACGCAGGAGTAACCACACCGAAAACCCTGCGTGGAACGTACATCGTTAGATGGAAACAAGTGAACCACCTGGCACAGGCTTTCTGGAAACGGTGGACGAGGGAGCACTTACCGACATTGCAGCTTCGGCAAAAGTGGATCTCCAAAGAGAGGTCGTTCAGACGTGGCGACGTGATCATCCTCGTGGAGAGCCACTTACATAAAGACGATTGGCCTGTCGGAGTGATCAAGGATTGCCGTACAGAAATAGATGGCCTCGTGCGCACGGTGGTGGTGAGAACGAACAGAGGAGACGTATTGCGAGATATCCGTAAGATATGTCCGCCTGAAGGTGAGAGTGACGTCGGCGAGGCCGAAGCTACAGACCAAGCTAAAACCAAGTCTGCTGATACCAGATGAAGCTGAATTCATTTATTTATCCCTCATGCATTCTCACGTAAGACCCGACCCTTCACACCGTCTTTGAAGTATATTTGTGTTTAATTTAATACTGTGTTCACGGTTTACTATGAAGTTAGTTGTTCAAACCCTAGTTTATCACACGACACGACGTTGCATGTAGAAGTAGCGGAGCTTGGGTCACGTACACATGCCTACATTTTACTCGTGTATGCAACGCAGTCCCCGTCAAACACGTTACAGTGCTCACAGTCTTTCGTTGACGTTGCAGAAAGTCCTGCTTTGATGTGTGGTGATACTTGTGATTCCATTAAACATCCAGACACATAGGCACATACCTTATGCACGCCATGTCCCGCAACACCTAACAAACATGTGACGGTGTTCGCAATTTGCTTTTGTTGACGTTACTGAAATGTATTTTGCATGTGTGGAATTTGCGGCGATTACATCATACCCACACACACACTCACGCAAGCACATACAGATGGTGCATGACGGCCCTTCCAAGGACAGCATCCATGTTTCCCCTTCACACCCGCCATCGGTCAGTTGTTCTCGTGGAAGATGCAGATTAGCGTCGCCTCGGTGTGGCCACCGGATCAGGTGCGACCATGAGTAGGACGTTGAAGACGAGCATTAGGGGCGCGCACTGACAGCGGGGCCTAGGTAGGAAGGAAGAATCAGTACCCTTATACCAAACCTTTGAATCTGCCAAGGATTCGGGAGGATTTTGGTGGGCGGTGTAAAGACCGGTCGTGGAAAATTCCCTAAAACCTTTGCGATTCAGTGTTTTTCTTAACATCACCCACTTACTTACACTGTTGACGTGTCCTTACGCACTGTCTGTTTTCATGGACCAATTGTTGTTTGTTCGCACCCAGAGGGCTACTTTGTCATATTCTTGTTCTGGACCTGCGTGATGCACGTGCTTCTCACTCGCAAGCCACAATTCGGTTTCTCGTTTTTTGAGTCCTTGTGATCTCATAATTGAGATTTGTATCTGTTTGGTGCCATCGTTCATTCAATAATCTAGTATCGTAGAATATCACGGATAATCGCATTCTGATTTCGGGATCCGCTGCGGATTTGGCTACGCATTCCTCAAACGTGTGTTACAGCCACCTAGCCAAGATTGCGTTCACCAACCGCGGTGCTCGCAAGGGGAGATCAGCTAATGTGAATGCTTCCGTTGGTTCGATTTGCTCGTTAGTGTCTAGGGAGATGAGTTGCAACCTTAACCGGCCGGCAGCCACCACTTGTGTTCCGCCCACCGTGCTCACTGCTAACGACGTCGCACTTTTAGCGAGCCGGTGTTTGTCGACAAACCGCTCCTTCACTAGGGTAGTGTCAGATCCACTGTCGACGGAAGCCAACGCTATGACCACCCCAGTTGAAGTCATCACCCCCATGGCGACCGCTCCTCAACCCACTGGTTTACTGGTAGACCGCGACGTTGAACAAATGACACTGGGCTTGGTGTTTGCCTCTGGTGTTGCTTCTCTTGCCTGATGTAACAATCGATGGTGTCCGTCCACAAAACCCTCGTTACCACATCTGGTCCTTGTTCTACAAGCTGCCGCCCGGCGTGTGGCGTTGAGGCATATAAAACACGTTCTCGCGACCTCGCCATTCCCCATCGTTCGTCTATCGTGGCGTTGACGAACTTGAGGCATTTTAGTAGCCCATGGCTAGCATCACAGGACCTGCAACTTGGATGCGCTATGGCATTGCGTGAAACGGCGTGCGCATTGGTCCAAGGCTGATATTTCGGCTGTTCCCGAGCAGTGATTTGAACATGGCTAGTACTAGACTTGTTTGCTCGGTTACTGTCCCAGAGATCTGCTGTCGGCTATTTTGGTTTGCCTGTCCAAGTATCCGGTCAGGTCTTCGAAGTTAGCCTCACGGTCGCCCCGGCTTATAAGCTCCTCCTCTTCCGCCCACCGACCTTGTAGCTCGGGGGAGAGGTGACGGACTATGCCCTCCAGCGTGCGCATTGCGTCTAGGTCAGCCCTGTAACCCAAATGGTCGAGGGCTATGGAACCATTCTGCATTTTGATCACCAGGCCGGCCATTGTGTAGACGTTGCCCTTGGTTCATTCTGCCTCTACCATCACGCCCCCTATTAGATTACGGGCTGCCCTGAATGGCTGGCCGAAACTGGTCCCTCAAAATATTCCTTGCTCGGGTGTAGCCCTGTTCCGGGTCGAGCAGGGTACGCCCACCGATGGCTTCTTTTGCCGGCCCCGACAGTAATGAGTCAGATAGAGGAGCCTTTGCCCGGGGTCGGTTATCTTATTTTCGACGAAAGTTTTGAACTGCCTGATGAACTCGCGGTGATGTTCAGATCGTCGAATACCGTCATTTCTACTCTTGGCAGATCGATCGTTGGTGGCGTTGATGTTTTATATTCGACGGCCGGCACAGAGTTTCCTATTTTAATCTGACCTGATCCGTCGGAAGGGTTGTAGTCGCTGACTTTCTGCTCACGCTCGTTCTGTCTACACTTCTGCTCTTCCCGGGCCTGTGCCCAGCCGATGACAGTTGTTGTTCTAGGTCTAATATCTCCAGCTTGAATAGATCGACATCCCTATAATCCATATTACCCTCAGTAATATACGAGCTAGCACTGACGGGACTAGGCGACCTAGCATTAACTAAAAAACCAAAAGTGCCCAAAACCTCCCCAGTGACTTGCCGTATTGCTCCCTGCCCAGATTCCAATGGTTCCGATCTTTTTCCTGGCATGTTGCGTGTTTTCTCGTTCCAAATTGATCTATCGAGTATTGTAACACACGTCTGAGGAATGCGTAGCCAAATCCGCAGCGGATCCCGAAATCAGAATGCGATTATCTGTGATATTCTACGATACTAGATTATTGAATGAACGATGGCACCAAGCAGATACAAATCTCAATTATGAGATCACAAGGACTCAAAAAACGAGAAACCGAATTGTGGCTTGCGAGTGAGGAGCACGTGCGTCACGCAGGTCCAGAACAAGAATATGACAAAGTAGCCCTCTGGGTGCGAACAAACAACAATTGGTCCATGAAAACAGACAGTGCGTAAGGACAAGTCAATAGTGTAGGTATTTGAGTGATGTTAAGTGAAACGTGAAACTGCAACGGTTTTAGGGAATTTTCCACGACCGGTCGTTGCAGCTCGTTTCATTTATCTTAGAAACCTACACGGGGTAATAGTTTGCCCAATAAGATCTGGTACTACCACTAAGGTTGCCCAGGCAGTCGATTACCAGACCAAGTAAAAAATATGTTCTTGTGTAGCACGGGGCCGGGAATGACTTTTGCACCACGGTCTACCCACAAGCCAGTGTGTCTGGCCGTGGTAGCTGTAACAGTGGTAACCCCTGATAAAGTGGCTGAAGGTAGTCTTTGTAGACAGCGGATCTGATGCTGCCTCAGTGATAGAGCGATTCGCGAATAAACACCTCCTTGGGAATACTTCGACGTCCTCAGCAGTGAGTGCGGCGGGCGGGACACAGGTAGCGGCCGCATCCGGCTGAAGTTGCAACTCGTCTCTCCTAGCATCGGTGAACGGATCAAACCAACGGAGGCATTCACTTCGACTGACCTCCGGAAGCTGGCATCTAGATCGGTAAATGCAACTTTATCTAGACGGCCTCGTCTGCAGGGAGCAATCACGTCAGACTGGCAGGATGACTAATTGGATTTTGTTGGTTACGACCTGCTGAAAACACGTACTGTGTTGGACCGGAGAGCAGGCTACTAGCAAACACCCTACTCAGTACGTGCAACGCGGGGGTTCATGAAATTCTCAGCTCAAGAGATAAGCAATGATAGAGCTTACACTGGTATCTTCCTCTCCTTGGAGTAGTGAACACGAAGAATACAGAAAACGTTCTTGTAGTTTTTAACCCTGCAGCTAGAGTCAACGGTGACTAAGTAAAGAGCCCTCTGTTGTTTGGGCCATTTATGGCCGCTAAGTTAGTTGATGTTTTGCTGCGGTTTCGGCAAGGGCCGGTCTCTCTTTCTGCCGTGAAGGAGAAGTTCTTGCAGGTGTGGATACCTGAAAGAGACCACGGGGCACTCCGGTTCCTGT
Source organism: Fasciola hepatica (assembly GCA_948099385.1). NCBI lineage: Eukaryota > Metazoa > Platyhelminthes > Trematoda > Plagiorchiida > Fasciolidae > Fasciola > Fasciola hepatica. The sequence goes on from CANUEZ040000092.1 coordinate 6,572,942, forward strand.
GATGCCCCGAACGTGATCTCACCAAAAGTCCAGGGGAGCCAAGACGTGCAATACACTCTTTCTGTGGTGTGCCACCTCGGTCTTTTGCCGGCTTTTCGTTGAAAAACAAAGCAACCCTGCTCGGATACGAGTACCCGCTAGAATTCACATACGGAATTTTATAGTTTTTTTGTAGACGACTTCTAAGCTTCCGTAGCTAATGAAGCCAAGGCTGTGTACTTGTCCAAACGGACGAGTAGCCTACTCAGCTGCGGCAGTTCCAAATTGAAGAAACGGTTCAACAATCGCCGTAGGGTCTTATCAAGCATTCTCACTAACGCTTGGATTGTGATGACCAAAAGTTTGGAAATCACCCTGCGACTGAAGCAGAGGATTTCAGAGCTTTTATGTGAAGTGAAGCATCAGGCATCCAAGTTCAGTGTAACTTTGTCGATCCACCGCCGACGCAAAGGATTTTGTTGTCTAGACTTTCATCCGTCCACGATTCATAAGAACAGGGAGGATCCCGCGTAGTACGGATGAAGATTTGGTTTGACGCAGGGGGGGGGTTCGGATGGGACCAGCGAACTGGAAAAGAAATCAGGTAGAAGGCGGAACAATGCGGCCAAGCTTTCGTCGAGGTGGGGCTTTTCGAGTTGTCAAGGTAGTAAGCTATTGATGTAGAAGATGCTATTGTCAAGTCGAACAGTCCTTGTTTTGTGACGTATTTGAAGTGAGATACAGTGATATGGCTCACGGCCGGCACGCATCTGATGGCAGATAATCCGGATGTGATTTAATGCCTGCCAAACAGCGTGAATCAAGCTCGAAGAAGGTTACGATTCCTTATTAAGAGCCGGCAAAAGCTTTCTTAGCGGTTGGGGTAGCAGCAACAATGAGGTGGCAAATACGGATTGATGTGAGAGATTCTTCCCCTTGGAAGCATTCCTCGGGGGTTTTGTACTACTCGCGGGAAGAGGAAACCAGATTCGCCACTTTTGTAGCCAGTAGCATTTCTAAAGAGACCATTCACGGCCACTACAGTGGAGCCAGGTTTCCGATGAGAGTACCGCTAACTATTTTACCGTGAGGGGAATGGGATTCTAACAAAGAGCCTGAGGTTTGTAACAAAGCAGTGGGAGTTTTCGCGGGCACCCGAAACCTCTGAATCACACCTCGGGAAGGCTATAGATACGTTACCTGAGACGATAGGGTTCAGAAAGCGTGCCGTGGCTACCGCCGTCAAGTACAACGTGCTCCGTTTACTTATGGAGCCATTTTCATTCAGGGTTGCTTTTTCGAGGGGTGTTGCGTTGATGTTGAGGTATGAACAAAATCCGCTGGTCTTCTTCAGGGGTATTGAAGGAAGGGCTTCAAAACGGGTCAATCAACCGTATGGAACTCCGAAGTGGCTGTGAGGGAATGGTGGGGGTCGGTACAAGTAGAAAGTTTTCACGCCGAAATCGACCCGATGGAAACAGGCAGCTAGCCGACAGACTACGTTAAGCACGCCTCTATACAAAGAAGAGTCCAGTTCAAACTGACAGGCTGCTGGGCATGGGGGGGGGTGACCAATATGGGCTAATTTTTCGGGAGACTATGCGTCCCGTTATTCTGCCAAATGCATATAGAATCACTGAGATGATTGTTAAGCTTCTTCATTTAACGGAAGGTCATACTGGCCGTTCCCATGTTCTACTTATTATTCGTCTTACACTCCGGACTGTAGGGCGGAACGCAACTGTTCGATTTGTTCTTCGGAAGCTCCTGCACTACCCCGGAGTAACGGCTCGCCGGCTTGCACAAAGAATGGCGATCTACCGCCCAGATGCATCAAGAATATCAGCCGCGCATACGCTTATGTGAGAATGGAATTTTGAGCTGTTTCTTCAAGATTAGCAGAGCTGTGGAGAAATCGCATGTCTTTTTTTATTCACCCGTATGGGAGAGAGTGGACTTCACTTGGAAATCCAGCATTCGTTCAATAAAGATAAATTCTTATGGGATTTGGTAGGCCTTTTAGGGGCCGGTCGTGGAACATCAACCCAAAACACTGCGGTTTACATGCTTCCACACCACTACCCACTTATTCACACTAGTGGCTTGTTTTGCGCACTGTTGGTTTTAACGGAACCACGCTTGATTTTTCGCGCCCGGCGAGTTTTTCAGTCGTATCCCTGTTTTGGCCCTGCGTGACGCACGTGCTCCTCACTCGCAAGCCACAATTCGGTTTCTCGTTTTTTGAGTCCTTGTGATCTCATAATTGAGATTTGTATCTGCTTGGTGCCATCGTTCATTCAATAATCTAGTATCGTAGAATATCACAGATAATCGCATTCTGATTTCGGGATCCGCTGCGGATTTGGCTACGCATTCCTCAGACGTGTGTTACAATACTCGATAGATCAATTTGGAACGAGAAAACACGCAACATGCCAGGAAAAAGATCGGAACCATTGGAATCTGGGCAGGGAGCAATACGGCAAGTCACTGGGGAGGTTTTGGGCACTTTTGGTTTTTTAGTTAATGCTAGGTCGCCTAGTCCCGTCAGTGCTAGCTCGTATATTACTGAGGGTAATATGGATTATAGGGATGTCGATCTATTCAAGCTGGAGATATTAGACCTAGAACAACAACTGTCATCGGCTGGGCACAGGCCCGGGAAGAGCAGAAGTGTAGACAGAACGAGCGTGAGCAGAAAGTCAGCGACTACAACCCTTCCGACGGATCAGGTCAGATTAAAATAGGAAACTCTGTGCCGGCCGTCGAATATAAAACATCAACGCCACCAACGATCGATCTGCCAAGAGTAGAAATGACGGTATTCGACGATCTGAACATCACCGCGAGTTCATCAGGCAGTTCAAAACTTTCGTCGAAAATAAGATAACCGACCCCGGGCAAAGGCTCCTCTATCTGACTCATTACTGTCGGGGCCGGCAAAAGAAGCCATCGGTGGGCGTACCCTGCTCGACCCGGAACAGGGCTACACCCGAGCAAGGAAGATTTTGAGGGACCAGTTTCGGCCAGCCATTCAGGGCAGCCCGTAATCTAATAGGGGGCGTGATGGTAGAGGCAGAATGAACCAAGGGCAACGTCTACACAATGGCCGGCCTGGTGATCAAAATGCAGAATGGTTCCATAGCCCTCGACCATTTGGGTTACAGGGCTGACCTAGACGCAATGCGCACGCTGGAGGGCATAGTCCGTCACCTCTCCCCCGAGCTACAAGGTCGGTGGGCGGAAGAGGAGGAGCTTATAAGCCGGGGCGACCGTGAGGCTAACTTCGAAGACCTGACCGGATACTTGGACAGGCAAACCAAAATAGCCGACAGCAGATCTCTGGGACAGTAACCGAGCAAACAAGTCTAGTACTAGCCATGTTCAAATCACTGCTCGGGAACAGCCGAAATATCAGCCTTGGACCAATGCGCACGCCGTTTCACGCAATGCCATAGCGCATCCAAGTTGCAGGTCCTGTGATGCTAGCCATGGGCTACTAAAATGCCTCAAGTTCGTCAACGCCACGATAGACGAACGATGGGGAATGGCGAGGTCGCGAGAACGTGTTTTATATGCCTCAACGCCACACGCCGGGCGGCAGCTTGTAGAACAAGGACCAGATGTGGTAACGAGGGTTTTGTGGACGGACACCATCGATTGTTACATCAGGCAAGAGAAGCAACACCAGAGGCAAACACCAAGCCCAGTGTCATTTGTTCAACGTCGCGGTCTACCAGTAAACCAGTGGGTTGAGGAGCGGTCGCCATGGGGGTGATGACTTCAACTGGGGTGGTCATAGCGTTGGCTTCCGTCGACAGTGGATCTGACACTACCCTAGTGAAGGAGCGGTTTGTCGACAAACACCGGCTCGCTAAAAGTGCGACGTCGTTAGCAGTGAGCACGGTGGGCGGAACACAAGTGGTGGCTGCCGGCCGGTTAAGGTTGCAACTCATCTCCCTAGACACTAACGAGCAAATCGAACCAACGGAAGCATTCACATTAGCTGATCTCCCCTTGCGAGCACCGCGGTTGGTGAACGCAATCTTGGCTAGGTGGCTGTAACACACGTTTGAGGAATGCGTAGCCAAATCCGCAGCGGATCCCGAAATCAGAATGCGATTATCCGTGATATTCTACGATACTAGATTATTGAATGAACGATGGCACCAAACAGATACAAATCTCAATTATGAGATCACAAGGACTCAAAAAACGAGAAACCGAATTGTGGCTTGCGAGTGAGGAGCACGTGCGTCACGCAGGTCCAGAACAAGAATATGACAAAGTAGCCCTCTGGGTGCGAACAAACAACAATTGGTCCATGAAAACAGACAGTGCGTAAGGACACGTCAACAGTGTAAGTAAGTGGGTGACGTTAAGAAAAACACTGAATCGCAAAGGTTTTAGGGAATTTTCCACGACCGGCCGTTACAGTGGCTCCACCTGCAGGACTGAACCGTCGTAGTCTGGGAAGACGAAGAATTGGACCTCCTGATTGGCCGCCGCGTGCCAGAAGCACATTGGGTACTTGAGCAAAGAATGGGCAACCGCCAGGCACCTTATGCCGCCTGCACGGCTCTGTGGTGGATATTATCTAGTCCAGTAGGTGGAAGTGGTTCCGTGAATCATGTATCAGCCAAAACGGGCCGCATAGACTATCAATTGCAGCGGCTGTATGAAAAGGATTCTCACGATGTTGGAGACGAAAGACTATCGTTGTCTCAAGAGGATCATTTCGCTTTGCTAACAGTGCGGCAAGGCACTAGAGGCCTTAAAATCAGTTCGAAGTCCCTTTCCATGGCGCACACCAGCTGGCCCTTGGGTTGATAACAGAAACCATGTTCTCCAACGGCTACTACGACTGAAGGAACGCTTCGTTCGAGACCAGGATCTGTGGGAACGATGCGCAGAATTAATGAAGCGAAACGAAGCTCTCGGCTACGTGAACAGGCGCCTGCTACCACCGACGGCCGAAAGGGTATCTGGTATTTACCTCACCACCCGGTTATCAACCCCGAGAAACCCGAAAATCTGAGGGTGGCTTTCGACCGTGCAGCCAAGTTCCAGGGCAAGTCGTTAAATGATCGCCTACTACAGGGGCCTGACTGGACCACACCACTAATTGAAATTTTGTGCCGCTTCAGAGTGGGTGGAGTGGACTAGTCCGCCGATATCAGGGAAATGTTTCTTCAGGTGAAAACACCGGTAGGAGAACGAGATGCTCTGCGTTTCCTATGGTGGGAAGAGAACGACCGGGACAACGCAGTGGTAAATTATAGGATGAACGTCCACCCCTTCGGAGCCTTGTCATCACCGGTTTGTGCGAACTACGCCCTTCGAAAAGCTGCGAACAAACATGGAGATTTGGTCCATCGGTCGGTGGTAGATAGCGTCAGCAGAAACTTCTACGTCGACGACTATCTTGGGTCGTTTTATGGTGTAGACTCAGCCCTAGCGCAGTTCAGAGGCCCAATAAGATTGCTAGAAGAGGGTTGCTTCCATCTAACGAAATGGATGTCGGACGCTTCAGAGGTGTTCGAAATCATTTCGTACCACGAAAGGACCGAAAGGGTGAGATATTTAGACGGCTCTCCACTCTCTACCAAACGCACTTTAGGAATACAATGGGACGCGAAACGGACGACTTTGTTTTCGAGGTAAACGATTCCGAGCTGCCAGTAACCCGTCGAGGTATACTATCCGCTCTCTCTAGTCTGTTCGACCCGCTCGGTTTCGTCTCACCCTGGTATTTACCCGGAAAGATCCTGCTGCATCAGCTCTGCCGTCAGAAAGTCGATTGGGACCAGCCACTGAACCGAGAAGACCGGCTGGACTGGGAAGAATTTTTGAACACCTTGAAGAAATTAGGGGACATAAGGGTTACACGATGTTTGGCTCCCGGTTACGGAACACGGACAGGGGAACTACATGCCTTTTCCGGTGCATCCGAAGTCGGTTATGGGGCTGTGGTTTACGGACGATGGTGCACAGGAGATGGAAAATATACTACGAGGATCCTGTTCGCCAAAGCCCGCGTTGCTCCACTGAAGTCGGTCTCGATCCCACGCCTAGAAATCAGCGCAGTCGTGTTAGCATTCAGGGCGGTACAAGCGGTGAAGAGATGTTTCGACCTCTTAATTTGGTCGGCTAGCTTTTGGACGGACTCAACGATAGTACTTTACTACATTAACAACGTCCGGAGCCGGTTTAGTACCGACGTTACTAACCGACTCACGATTATCCACGATGAATCAGCCATGAACCAGTGGAAGCATGTCAGGTCTGGCGATAATCCGACTGATCTGTGCTCCCGAGGTGCGACCAACTTCAGGCAACTAAACACATGGATGAGAGGTCCAAACTTCCTACAAATGCCTAAACAGGACTGACCCGTGTACGAATTAAAACCTCCTACGGAAGTAGAACCGGAGATCAAAGGCGTAGTGATAGCGGCCAACGTCGTCAAAACGACATCCATTTTATCATGATTGGTCAGATTTTCTTCCTGGATGAAGACGCTTCGTTTGTTAGTTTGGTTGGCCAGGCTCAAGGGACATTTGCTAGTCATGAAAAGGCCCCGACCCTTCGACCGGATACGAGTGGATCCAATAAGTCCCGATGAACTACGAGCCGCAGAACACGATATATTTAAGAAGTCACAACATGAGGCTTTCACCTGGGAACTCGAGGGGGCGGAAGAAGTGGGACCAATCAACAAAGAAATATCATCTCTAAGAGGCGAATTAGAGCGTTTAAACCCCAAACTCATCGATGGACTGCTGCGGGTGGATGGTATGCTGACCAACTCCCACTTGAGCTTCGACACAAAGTACCCTATACTGCTGCCGGCTCGACGACCTGTGGTAGAGCTAATGATCCAACACGTCCGCGCCGTGGAGGGACATGCCGGGAAAAGTCACGTTATGAGCGTCATCCGAAAGCGCCCTTGGTTGCTGAGAGGAAGAACGACTGTAAAACGCGTAATTCGACGTTGTGTACATTGTAGGAGACGCAATGCCCCAGCGGGCAAACAGCACATGGCTCCGCTGCCAGAATGCCGAGTAACTCCAGGATGGTGGCCGTTCAGCCACACCGGGCTGGAATATTTTGAGCCTTGGTGGATTAGGTGTGGGAGGAGGCTGGGAAAACGGTACGGGTGTATCATGACATGCATGAAATCACGTGCGGTGCACTTAGAAGTTGCGCGTTTGATGACAACCGACTCTTCCTTACGGGCCTTGCAGAGCTTTATCAAACAAAGAGGCGTACCGGCAGATATATACCCCGACGATGGGTCGAACTTCGTGGGCACTCAACGGGAACTGCAGCCCTGGCACAAAAACATGAACAGGGACGAACTGCAGAATCGAACCGTGGTCTATGGTACGCCATGGCACTTCAATCCCCGCAGGCCAGTAACCGCGGCGGCTTATGGGAATACCTGATCCGGTCCACCAGGCGAATATCGCTTTCGATCATTGGGCAACAGCCGCCCGACGACGAAACGCCGAGCACTGTCATGACTGAGGTAGAGAGAATTCTGAACAACCGCCCACTGGTTCCAGTAACCAACGACAACCTCACCCATCTGGAGCTCACCCCAAACGAATTACTGACGTTGAGATCAAACGAGGGTTTCCAAGGACCGATAAACCTTCGTGGGAGCTACTTCCACGGATGGAGGCAGGCCAACTATCTTGCCAAGGTTTTTGGGGGGCGATGGCTTCGGGAGTGCCTACCGGCTCTGCAAGCTCGACAGAAGTGACTGGTCAAAACAAGACCATTCAAGGCTGGGGATGTGGTGATTATCGCAGACGAACGCGCACATTTCAGCACGTGGTCCTTGGGAGTGGTTATGGAAATCATCGAAAGCTCCGACGAAATGATGGGGACTGTGACGGTGAAGACCGCCAACGGAACGCTAATCCGCGACGTACACAGTATCAGCCCCCTGGAGAGCGAAGGCGGGGAAGCCGATGACACGGAAATCCAGTAGACTACTCCACATTCGTCTTCGATATGAGCGAAGAATCCCACATATATGGGTGCATTCACGATACACTGACGTATCGAACCACCATATACGCCCACGCACACACACCTACGTTACACTCGTTTAGACCACATGGTCTCCGCCAAACACGTTGCAGAGCTCACAGTCTTTCGCTGACTTTACAGAAAGTTTCCTTTTGATATGTGGTGGTATACGCGATTCCATTTTACTGTCAGAGAAATACTCACGTACCCGATGCGCCCTATGCCTCGCAACCGCTATCAAACATGTGACAGCTTTCACCGTTTGTTTTTGTTGACGTTGCTGAATGTCTTTTGCATGTGTGGAATTTGCGGCGATTACATCATACCCACACACACACTCACGCAAGCACATACAGATGGTGCATGACGGCCCTTCCAAGGACAGCATCCATGTTTCCCCTTCACACCCGCCATCGGTCAGTTGTTCTCGTGGAAGATGCAGATTAGCGTCGCCTCGGTGTGGCCACCGGATCAGGTGCGACCATGAGTAGGACGTTGAAGACGAGCATTAGGGGCGCGCACTGACAGCGGGGCCTAGGTAGGAAGGAAGAATCAGTACCCTTATACCAAACCTTTGAATCTGCCAAGGATTCGGGAGGATTTTGGTGGGCGGTGTAAAGACCGGTCGTGGAAAATTCCCTAAAACCTTTGCGATTCAGTGTTTTTCTTAACGTCACCCACTTACTTACACTGTTGACGTGTCCTTACGCACTGTCTGTTTTCATGGACCAATTGTTGTTTGTTCGCACCCAGAGGGCTACTTTGTCATATTCTTGTTCTGGACCTGCGTGATGCACGTGCTCCTCACTCGCAAGCCACAATTCGGCTTCTCGTTTTTTGAGTCCTTGTGATCTCATAATTGAGATTTGTATCTGTTTGGTGCCATCGTTCATTCAATAATCTAGTATCGTAGAATATCACGGATAATCGCATTCTGATTTCGGGATCCGCTGCGGATTTGGCTACGCATTGCGCAAACCTCTGTCACACGTGCCTCCACTTTCGTTGCCACGTCCTAGTGTTCATTTGTTGCAGCTTTTGTGTAAAGTCGGACAGTCTCCAGTCCATGACTGGCGTCACAAATCTTGGCTTCTGAAAGGCTGCACCCTCCAGCGAAACGGCACGGGTGCCTGTCGATTGCTGGTGTTTCGAGTACCTCCATGCAGCATTTTGAGCTTGACTGGTACTTAGTGTATTCGCTCTGCCGCTATCGCGAAGGGGTCGACCAAATCTGTTATCGGTTTTTCCCGCCCAATTGAGCAGTCAATTCCTTAAAATTAGCTTCGTTGACATCCCGGCTCATGTGTTCTGCTTTTTCAGCTCCGAGTCAAGACCAGACCTGAAGCTCGAGTGATCAGGGGATATCGAAAAAATTTTCTTCTTGTTCGTAAGGTCATGAGGCAGACTTCGCCCTTGTTTCACTCTGCTTCTGACATTACGCGATCGATCATATAGCGGTCATCTCCAAATAGCTGACCATAGTGGTCCTTTAAAATCTTCCCTGCTCTCGAGCGGCCTTGAAAGGGGTCGAGCGTGGAACAAACATCAGTAGCTTACCTAGCTAGGCCTCGGCAATTGTGGTTTAGGTGCAGCTGGCTGTGCCCTGGGTTGGCCACTTTGGCTTCCACAAAGTTGCCAACTTGTTTGACAAACCTGCGATAATGTTCAGGTCATGCGTCAGAGAAAGATGGCCCAATACTAAAAAGTTCGATTGATGGTTGCTTCGTACTTACGGACTAACGACAGATGTAGTGCTTCCGCTTTATATTTGACTTGGTTTATTTTGGGGGTCGCTTCCGTGAGCTCAGTGCTGTAGCTCATATTTGACTGGTCGTTGTGAAGTCTCGGAAAAGCTGAACGGGAAAATTAACGCACGAGAGTTGTTGGAGAGCCTGAAACAACTTGACGTAGCTGGGAGGCGGGGCCGGTTGAACTCCACGGGGAGCATTGAACCCACCAGCGCACATCTTGACAGAACCAGAATTTTGTCAAGTCAAGGCGAAAATACAAAAGATGCTTCGTAAGAAGCCTGAAAGTGGGAGGGGTTTCCGAGTGTGGGTAGAAGGCCGGTAAGGGGAGATCATATGGTGGAGTTTCGCAAGGGTCGGTCCAGGGATCCCGGTTGCCCAGGACGTGCGTTACCGACCTTGCGAACAGGCCGAAACTCCCCTGCTTCCCCCTTCGCAGACAACGTCGTGGTGGCAGGAGTACCAGGAGATAGGACTGCTTAGAATGGTCAATACAAGGTCTACCAGCGGTCAGTGGAGCGAGATCTTCCCCTCAACTTGAGCAAATATCAACATCTCAGCAAGGAGGAGGGACCACGGTCCATGCCATAAATCGGTGCACCGGATAATCGGCAGGCAATAACTCAGACCATAGTGTAACAAGGACGACAACGCACGGCAGGATACTTGTATTCCAACGGTAACACAAGTCAAGTCATGGCACACATACAGTCGCTTATATAGGCTTTTTTCCAGACTGCGCGGCACCAAGATTGCTATTGTCGCTGCTTGAGCGCTTCGGCTGCATTCTGTCCATTTGCCTGTGGCCGATGGCTTGCTTCTCTTGCCCGTCATTTCCCTTCGGTTGGTCCGACTGTCTCAGTTGACGGCTCGATCGGCAGCCCTTCACCTGAGCTATCTTGCTGGTTTCCGGAGATCCCGTTGCTTCCTCTCTGGTCGTCTGTGTGCTTCTTTTTGCCTGCTTCGGGACGCCTCCGACATATTCGTCACCTGTTCTTTTGTCAGTGGCCCTCGTTTGGTTCGTTCGTTCGCCTTGATTTTTACGCCGTTCCCTCGCCCCAGCATTCCCTGTTACACTCGCCCTTTCTTTAAAACATTCGGTCCGGACGTGCCAGGATGCCAAGTCGCATCCGTTAACCCATTTGCCTTGTGGTCCTTGATCGATTTTAAACTGGAATTCTTCCTCTCCAATACGGTGTAGGGTCCACTCCATCGTTTGTGGAACTTGCTATCCCCCGGACCGGCCACTGCGGGTCTGTTACGATTCCTTACTTTTACCAGCTGTCCGGACATGAACGGATCCCATTTCTGTGTTTGGTTCCGTCTATCGTACCTTGCCTTGTTACGACTCTGAGCAATTCTTGTCTGTTGCACGGCCACTTTCTCTAGATGCCTCCGCTCGCGGGTTGTCAGAGGTTTATCATTCTTCATGTTGATCCACACATCCAGTCGCGTTCTAGGTTCCTGCCCAAAAACCAGTTCAAACGGTGTCGTCCCCGTTGTTGAATGGCTCGTTGCGCGGTAACTGAGTAATATCTCCGATAGTCCTTCTTGCCAATCACTTCAGTGGTTATTTAGCCACTCCTTCAGCGTTCTGTTGAATCTTTCCGTCATTCCATTTGCCTGGGGGTGGTAAGGCGACGTTCGTATTCGCCGGATCCTCCATTGTTCCAACATGTCTCGAAATTTCTTTGATTCGAAGCAGGGACCCTGGTCAGTGATGACCGTTTCTGGTACACCAAATGGCGCCACCACATTATCGACAAACACTCGAGAGACCGTATCGCCTGTTTGATCGGGTATCGGGATTGCTTCCACCCAGCGAGACACGTGGTCAACCACTGTCATGATGTACCGGTTTCCAGTAACACTCACAGGTAAAGGACCAAAAATGTCCAAACCCCAGCTTTGAAAGACTCGCTGTGCTTCTATGGGCTGCATTGGCGGTGTAGCTGTTGCGTGCTCCCGGTTCCGTTGACAATCAGGGCAAGTTCGTATGTAGTCGTCAACGTCGTGCCGCATCGTGGGCCAGAAGACTCTGCGCCGCAACAATTCGAAGACTTGTTGTTGTCCTATGTGAGCACTGTCGTGCGCTAGCTGTATTGCCTGCTCACGTACGGCCTCGTGAACAAAAGGCAGTCGTCTGGGTCGCAGACCCTGTCCCACATCAACGTCAACGAACAGCTTGCCATCTTCCGCATGCAATCGCTCCCAAATTTTCGGTAGGTCGCGCAGTGCAGGTGAGCTCCCGTCTGGTCTTGTTTTGGCTTGAAGATGTGAACAAACCGTCCGCACCAGACTTTCATTTCTTTGGTGGCTGAAAACACCCTCATTTGACATTAGCCGATTCACTGGGATCGCCTCCGCCGGCAGTTGGTCGTCTGGGATCGGGCGGGATAATGCGTCAGGTATTTCGTTTTCTTGTCCGTTAACATGCTCAATTGTAAAGGTGAATTCTTGCAGGCGGTATGCCCACCGTGCCAACCTCCCTCTTGGATCTCTTGTTGTCATCAACCACGTCAATGGCTTGTGATCCGTTTTGATGCAGAAGTTAGTAGCAATCAGATATCTTCTCCACGTTTCCAGTGCCCACACGATTGCTAAGCATTCCTTTTCCGTGGTGGAGTATTTCCTCTCGGCGCTTGTGAGCAGTCGGCTGGCGTACTCGATCACTTCAGATGGTTGTGACAATACTGCGCCAATTCCGACGTCACTGGCATCCACAGCTACGGTGAATTTCTCATGCGGCTTTGGTATTGTCAAACAGTTTCGAGGGTTTATTGCACTTTCCTTGAGTTTCCTGAACGCCGCCTCCGTATCTGACGTCCACTCGAATTTCTTATCCTTCCTCAGTAGTTGAAACAGGACACCAGCTTTCTGGGCAAAATGTGGCACAAACTTGGCGTCATAGCCGACCAAGCCAAGGAAGGATCTCAGTTGGCGCTTTGATTTTGGCGAGAGGAAGCCCCTAACGTCTCCGCTTTCTCGGGTAGGGGTTGCAGTTTCCCTCCTCCAACAATATGTCCCAAACAAACGATTTTGTCACGCGCTATCTGGCACTTCTTTGCACTCAACTTCAAACCCGCCGATTTGATTCTCTCTAGGACTGCGCATAATCTGGACACATGCCCGTCAATTGTCCTTGAAAATACCACAATATCATCCCCATACACCACAACACCATCCAGGTTCTCCAGTACCTGGAGCAACAAACGCCTGAAAGTAGCCGGTGCGTTACACAACCCAAAAGGCATCCGCAGGAACTCATACTGCTTCCCGTTGACACAGAAGGCTGTTTTCCCTCTGTCGCTCACGAGCACCGGCAGCTGCCAATAGCTCGACCTCAAGTCGATTAACGACGGCACGTTCGCGTCATGAAGTTGCTCAAATATCTCCTCGGTTAGTGGCATTGAGAACGCATCCTTGATTGTGACGCGGTTGAGTTCCCGGAAGTTAACGCAAAATCTATACGTCCCATCAGATTTTCGCGTTAACAACACTGGTGAGGAATACGGGCTCGTGCTTTCCTGAATTATTCCCTTCGACAGCATGTCCCGAACCTGCCTCTCAACTTCCGGTACGACTTTCCGCGGCAGCCTCCGATACACTGGTTTGCACACCGCACCCGAACCCAGTTGATCTTGTGTTCTTGCCAATCGCAAAAGCCGTACTCATCATCTGGTGTCGAAAACAACTCCGCATACCTCTCGAGACACTGTCTGACACACGGGACTGGACAACCTGGAACCGAGGAAGATTTTACGATACCAACGCGGCTCAGCCGGCCCCAGCGGGATTGCAGCTCGGCATCCTTCTCCCCAACAAGCATTCGATGAGCTTCGAAATCAATTTTTGCTCCTACGCGTTCCAGCAGATTAACCCCTACGATTGTCTCGGCGACCCCTTCAACCAGTAACATCTCATGCGTCACACGAACGTCACCGATCTGAACCGTTAGCTGCTGCTTTCCCGCTACTCTCAGAGCCTCTCCTCCGACTGCACGCACTCGATTTTCGCATGGCCTCACTACAATTCCCTCAACGCGAGGTGTCACAGATACCCCAGCCCCCGTATCTACGACTGCAATTTTACGTTTGCCCCCAATTCTGATCTCAACCATAGGCACCCCCTCGACTTGAATGTGGATAAAGAAAAGCAAGACGAGAAGCGTTTTTCTGGACAAAATCGGGCAAAATGTCCTACCTTGTCACATGCAAAACACCTCCTTCGTGTTCCATGCGTCATTGCGTCATTATTGCGTTGTGTTTGTCGATGGAGTTCCAGTTTTAATTGCGCGATTTCCTCGCTCATCTTCTGCAACGTGGACTCCAAATCCGATTGCTCTAATCGGGAAACTGTCACTTCTTCTTGGGCTGCACGAACAATCATAAACAGGCGTTCTGTATCATTCACGCCGCACGCAATCGCCATTCTCAACCTGCCTTGGACATCCGGGGCATGCTTTGAACGAAACGATCACGAACAAGGCGTGCCCTAGTTACGCCACTTGCCTCGGGCAGCCCGATCGATAGCTGGTGCAACAGGTACTGATAATGAACGACTGGGTCTTGGGTGCTGTCATAACGAGCCGTATTGAATCGGTCCATTGCATTCTGCCGATCACCTTCCTATGTGAACTCCTTCACCAGCCCCGCACGGACCTCCCGATAAGTGGGGCTTGTTTTTCCCCCCATCTTCAGATCATACACCGCCTTGGCACGCACAGTCAGCAGTGCCCCAAGCGCCGCCAACAAAGGTGTGTCTCCTTTTACTCCGTTGCATGCCGCTATCCTTTCAAAATCCGTGATCCATCCTCCACATCCCCATCCGCGAACGCAACAGGCCAGGGAAACTTCATCACGTGAGCGTGGCCACGGCACCAATGTAACAAGGACGACAACGCACGGCAGGATACTTGTATTCCAACGGTAACACAAGTCAAGTCATGGCACACATACAGTCGCTTATATAGGCTTTTTTCCAGACTGCGCGGCACCAAGATTGCTATTGTCGCTGCTTGAGCGCTTCGGCTGCATTCTGTCCATTTGCCTGTGGCCGATGGCTTGCTTCTCTTGCCCGTCATTTCCCTTCGGTTGGTCCGACTGTCTCAGTTGACGGCTCGATCGGCAGCCCTTCACCTGAGCTATCTTGCTGGTTGCCGGAGGTCCCGCTGCTTCCTCTCTGGTCGTCTGTGTGCTTCCTCTCTGGTCGTCTGTGTGCTTCCTTTTGCCTGCTTCGGGACGCCTCCGACATATTCGTCACCTGTTCTTTTGTCAGTGGCCCTCGTTTGGTTCGTTCGTTCGCCTTGATTTTTACGCCGTTCCCTCGCCCCAGCATTCCCTGTTACAATAGGAGCCTGTAATCTAGGGACAATGGTAAGAGCTGAGTTTAGTCCATGTCTTCAGTGCCAGAAAGTAATGCAGATTGCACGGGAGCCATGCAGCAACTATAGAACGCGGTCAGCTCTGGGAAACAGCCGGTCTTAATGCCGCCACGCGGGATGTTCGTGGGACCCCGTCCGGAAAACTGTGCCGTAGAGTGGAGGACGTACTTGGTGAGAGACCTCAAGGCTTTCGAGAGGCCGAATCGGCGATTCACGCCAGGGTTCATAGAATACAGGCTTTTTGCTGCAGACGGAGTTTGGAGCAACAAAGGTTATTTGCTCTAGAAAAAGGAGAGGGAAGTGACCCGGTAGCGGCTTTCGTAATACTGAAAGAGCTCAGAATCACGAGGTCAATGAGAGGCATCAGATGAGCTGCGAGGAAATGGCTGCTTAAAAAGGCAGGCAAGGACTATCAATTAAGGGCGAACTATGACTGGAACCAAGAGTCAGACTTGTGTAGCTAGGGTCACTCTCAAATGGAAGAAGCTCTCAGGGGATGTTATAACTGCAAGCACGGTTGCTGACCTCAAAAAGGAGAGACTAGATACCGTGTGGAGGACGGTACTTGGAAAAATATGGCCAGGAGCCTGTATAACGGTTATTCCGACTGAGTAACTGGTAACCAATTCAAACGAATCCCAAAACCAGAACAAGATTGATTTGTAGTTTCTGCGGTACTGGGTTAACGAGTTTTACGCATACAAATATGTACAAACCTCAACTGTACGGCCACGCCTTCTGGCAATGAGGACCAAAGTTCAACAAAGGCCAATGTCAAGTACCACCGTCAAGACAGTCCAAGTTCGAACCAAAATTATGCCACTTCACGTGAGCAAAATATAAACAAATTTTGGAGTGTAGTGACTGAATCATGCTGTACTTGTTCGAGGGTTAATGAGATAAAGAGCATAGTCCCGAAAATACAAGTATATTGCAACGGCTAGGGAGGATTTCCACGCATGTACATTACAGCCTGTGCGGCCGATTTTGTTAGACCGTCGACTCGCTCCTTTCCCTCCTGCTCTATTTGCCGTCTTCGCTTAGCACCAAATACCACTTACAATGTCATCCTCATTGTCAAGGAGAATAACCCTTAGTTTGTGACTAGCGGCCGTGATCCGAAAAGATTTTGAGGAGAAGGAGGGTCGGAGGCTTAACCCGAACCTCCCACAATTATGGCAAGTACTGAAAAGACCAGCCTCTCCCAATTTTCCAAGTACCGCGGGATCGATGGAGCACTCCAGCGCAAGATTATGAGCCCTCAAATATCCTGCTGTCAAGTTCCGGGACCGAAACAAACTGCATTGGATTGATTAGATTGAATTAGACCTGGTATTTTCGTTTGTGGCAGCACCGGCAGATATATGACGCTCACAGTGCAAAAAAGTGGACAGATTTGGTGCATGCTGTACACATCCCACGAACCGAATTGAACTGGATGGAGTTTGGTATTTTGGTTTCGAACAAGGCCAGCTAGGAGTGAACTTGCTGTTTGCCCGGGCCCCAGCCTACGGAACTGTTGCTCTTTGCTACTGCTTGGGACAATGCTGTCGATGTGCCGTGCATCCCAGCTACCGAAAAATGAGAGAGCCTAGCATGTAGAAGCACAGCGATACACGGAGTTCTAAGGCGTAAGAAGTTGGACTATAGCTGATAATCGGCACCATTTCTGTTCTCATTTGGTCCACTGGTTTACCTGGGGCAGACAAAAGTGACCACAGAGGTCCACCTAAAGCTTTTTGATATTGAAAACTTCCAGTTTTAGCAGATATACCCGGTGAATGCCCACGACGCATATTGCCTCTCGCATTTAATGCGATACAAAGTTTTTGCTTTCCACTTATTTTAAGCGGAGATCAACGGAGGACATCGCGAAGTAGTGGGTGCCCAACTTGGGCGGATACCGCCAAAGGAGTTCTGCTATCCGATTGGCCGTGGCTATTACCTGTGCTATGCTAAGCTAACTGAACTGAACCGGGCCCAACCTGAACACCCTCAGGGGGCACGATAAGAAAATATTCTAGCCTCGCCCGTGTGCAAAAGTCCGAAAGAACTTTTTACTCCCAGAATAGTCTCGCTCTGGAGTAACTTATCGCAGGAGTTTATCGGCTGTCCGAGCAAGGGAAGGTTTAAAAAGCGGTTGGACGAGATCTTAGGGCTAACTTTTCCCCCTATAACCTTTTACCTTTTTGCCTGGTACCTCCTCCCTCTTGAACTTCCCCCAACCGCCCTGTTTTCCAAAGCTCTGCCCCCCCCCTCAGAAAATATATCTGTATCTAAAGATTAAAAACGAAAATAATAATAATATAAAAGACGAAACATGAAAAAATTTGCTGTTACCCTTTCGTCTGCTCTGAAGTAAAGATGCTGCTCGTTCGTTGCGTCGTTTTTTCGTACTCTTTCGTGTTTTCCTCTGAGCACAATATCCAAGTCGCTTTACTGGTCACTCTAGACCACTAACTGTGCTACCAGGTTCAGTTCAGTTCAGTTCAGTCTGCACAGGACAGGTAATGGCCACGGCCAATCGAGCGTCCAGAATTCCTTCGATGGTATGCACACCAGTTATGCACCCACCACTGCCGAGTGTATTTCGTCGAATCCCCGCTAAAAATGAGAGGGAAACGGAAAACCTCATCGCACATCAACTGCGAGAGACATTATGCATCGTGAGCGTTCACTGAGACAGTCAGGTCAGGTCATCCCCTGTTGTCCAGCTCTCTTGATTTCAGCGGAACGACTACTACAGACAAGAAGAAATCTCAGGAGCTGGAACATCTATGCTCCGGCTTCGAACCCGTGTACTACTTCAAGAGGTCAAGACAACTGGATTGTTTAAACCAGTCTTTTGTAGGCCACAACTCGCCCGCTGCCTCCGTAGCCACGCTTGTGCATGATGGAGTCCTCCTTAATGTGCGAACTTTCTTTGGGTCCGGATTTCTCGGAATACCCTCAAATGGAGCAGGAGTACATATCATATCTAAGTTCGTCGAAGGTGCAAGTTAGCGGCGAACCGCATGTAGGCATTTCCTTTTTGTCCAACTTATATTTGGTTTTCTTATAGAAATTGGGCTCATACCTGACCCAAGAAATCCAAAAAGTCCGTGAACATATCAAATCTTCTTTAGAAAACGTGAGTCAGCTTACCAGTGCATGAGACGGATATTTTGAAGTGGTGTCACTTTCAAGCAGCGGTACCATCCGTACCCCTAGGCCTGTTAATGTGCTGACTTTGTAGTTTAGTGCGTTTCATAATGCTCGTTGCCATCCGACCCAATTTTACTAACGAGACACCGCCATTTTGAAGGTATTTAATAAATATTTCGGACTCAATTTGGGCTTTGAAGCACTACTTTAGCGACGCCCATGTACGGGCGTATACGGAGCCCATATTGGACCCGAAGTAAATCATTTAGTAGTAGCTCCCTGATATAATGCCCGCTCTCTGGGCATACGCCATTGCATCTGAGTCGATGTCGAGCGTCATTGACAGACTTAGTTGTGTGATGCATCCGTGACGAGATTGTACCCATGAACTGCACGACTACAAAGAATTCCATACTGCATCGGTCGTCGCGCAGGCTAATCAGGACCGCGCTGCCCATTGCATCGAGCGGGGTGGGTAGTGATAAGTGTGCTACTGCTCAGAGTTCCCTCTCTTTTATTCAACCTTTGTCTTCTGTCCCTAACCATCCCTCTTTGCCCCATCTATCCACCCATAATGCTCCCATTGATAACACGGTCGATACTCGCAACGATTCACTGTCAAATAGTATCGGGAATAATCCTCTGTCTGGTAACTCACATTTTCTCAAGCCCCGTCAGCCTCTGAATCTCGGCTCCTTCAACGTGCGTACACTCATGCAGGCCGGTCAGCAGGCGTGCCTAGCCCTCACAATGAACTCTCTGAAGATTGATGTTTGCTGCTTAAGCGAAACGCGTATCCAGGATTCGAGCAATGTAATTCAGCTAACTGCTCCTGGTATCTCATCGAGGTATATTCTGCGCACCTCAGGAGACGAAGCAGCTAGAGCTGTGGGTCAACGTGGTGTAGGAATTGTCTTGACTGACAAGGCTGAGGCTGCCCTATTAGACTGGATCCCTGTTAACAGTCGTTTATGTGCTGTGAGACTCCAAGGGTCAGTCGGCGTTCGAAAGGATAGTTGTGTTAAACGCAATTTGTTCGTGATCTCGGCGTACGCCCCAACGGACTGCAGCTCAGACTTGCAGAAAGATGAGTTCTATGATGCCCTCGCCACTCTCGTTCGCAGCAGTAAAGGTTCCGACATTGTAGTGCTAGCTGGTGACTTCAATGCACAAGTTGGCAAACTCAGTGTGTCAGAAGCCTGTTTAGGTGGGCGTTGTGCTTTACCCGCTGAGCGCACAGATAACGGGGATAGGCTTCTCCAATTTTGTGCAGACAATCGATTGTTCTTGTCTAGCACAAATTTCCGACACAGCTCGCGTCGCACAGCGACATGGCGCTCTAACTCTACAGGTACTTTTAGTCAAATTGACCATATCGCCGTAAGCTACCGGTGGCGCAGTTCTGTTCAGAACTGTAGATCTTACTGGTCCACGTACGTAGAGTCGGACCATGCCTTAGTTTTAATGCGATTATCTCTCCAGCTCCATGGCCATCGTCGCAAACCGCAAACCCGATTAGCCGTGCAACGTTTGTGTGATCCAGACGTTTGCACCCGTTATGAGCAGAAGTTAGCACATGAGCTAGGATCCACGGAGAACAGTAATGTAGATGAGCATTGGTTTCATATCAAACAGGCGATGCACGTTGCAGCAGGTTTTGCCTGTGGTCCTGGATCCGTTGTCCATCAAAGACACTGGATCTCGCAAGAGTCGCTGAGTATAATGGAGCAAAAGCGTCAGCTTTCGAACCGTAAGGAGATGAATAAGATGCGGAGAAAGCTGCAAAGACAAGTTACGCGAAGCCTTAAGAAGGATCGCGAAAATTGGTGGGTCAATGTAGCCGAAGAAATGGAAGTGGCAGCTGCTTCAGGTAACAGTCAAAGACTGTTCAAACTTATTCGTGACACCAGTGGACGGCGAACTCAGGTCAGTGAAGCGATTTGCAGTAGGAATGGAGAACCCATCCATAACAAACAGCAAAGGCTTGACCGATGGGCCGAGTACTTCAAGGAACAGTTTAGCTGGCCGCACGCTAGTGTAGTTACTCCCGTGTCAACAACGGTGACTTCTTGGGTGGTATCACTTGAGCCCCCATCAGAAGTAGAAGTAGAGTCATGTATTCGATTACTAAGGCGGGGGAAAGCGGCAGGTCCCGACGAACTTCCTCCAGTTCTTTTCAAACTGGGTGGTGAGGCATTGATAAAATCACTAACCGCCTTGCTCCGTGACATTTGGAACGCGGAGCGTATTCCGTTAATATGGAGCGAGTCATTGATTGTTCCCATCTTCAAGAAGGGAATACGCAATGACTGCAGTAATCATCGTGGGATTAGCTTAATCCCGATAGTCGCCAAAGTATTAGCTTCGATTTTGCTGCACCGTCTTACACCGGCTCGCGAGAGGAATGTCCGCGAACAGCAGGCAGGATTCCGCCCAGGTCGAGGATGCATCGACCAGATTTTTACTCTTCGCCGACTACTTGAAACGCGTCACACGCACCGCCGACCAACAATAATGCTTTTCTTAGACCTGAAAGGCGCCTTCGATTCAGTTGATCGAACAGCGCTTTTCAGTACTCTTCATCGAAAAGGTATGCCCCAGAAGTTCGTGAACCTAATGAGATCATTGTATTCTCATACTTCTGGCCGCGTAAGGGTTTACGGTGAACTATCCGGTCGGTTCGAAACGACCAGTGGTGTTCGGCAGGGATGCCCTTTGTCTCCATTCCTTTTTAACTTCGTCATGGACGAAATAATGGAGAGTGTTTTGCAAAATCTTCAGGATGTAGGCGTCGAACTAGGAGATAGTGAAAAGCTATGTGACCTGGATTACGCAGACGACGTTATCTGCTTGTTCGAATCCACGGAACATGCTCAGCGTGCACTAGATAATCTCGCAAGAGCTGTAGCTCCATTCGGCATGCGTTTTGCACCTTCAAAGTGCAAGATGATGTTACAAGACTGGACGTCAACGATTCCGAGCTTGATGCTCGACGGGGAGGTGCTGGCAGTTGTCGATCACTTCACCTACCTCGGTAGCTGCGTGACGACGGATGGGAGCACAGTAGTAGAGGTGAGTACGCGGATATCCAAAGCTCGAGCGGCGTACGCTGGACTGAAGCACTTGTGGCGCCGATCCGATATTTCACTGAAGTTGATAGGTCGTGTATACTGTGCCACTGTGCGTTCAGTTTTGTTGTATGGTTGCGAAACTTGGAGTCTGCGTGCTGAAGATATTCGTCGTCTTGAGGTTTTCGACCATCGATGTTTACGTAGTATCGCTAGGATTGGGTGGAATAGCCGAGTAAGCAACGATGAGGTAAGAAAGCGAGTATTGGGTACTAATTCAGAGAACGTTTTGTCACAGCGTATCCAACTTAGTAGACTTCGTTGGTTGGGACACGTGTTACGTATGGCAAACACACGTCTACCGTACCGTGTCCTATTCTCCGCCCCTCCCAGGGAGTGGAAGAGACCACGTGGAGGTCAACAGATGACGTGGCAAAGAGGAATGAGAAAATGTACAGCAGACTTAGGAAAAGTAGGTGCTTCACGTCTTCGTGGTTGGGGTCCAAAAGACCCGTCCACCAGTTGGCTGGAGACACTGAAGGATATGGCTGCGAACCGCGAACAGTGGAGATCGTGTTGTCACTTTCTATCGAATCAGAATGTTTGATCGGTGTACGTTTGTACAGTTAGACTGTGTATTCCGTGTGTTGGCTACTAGGGCATTCTTTTCTTTTCCCACCCATATAGGTCCACTCCCTCTCCATCTTGTATATTCATACTTTTTAATTCAACGTGCAACATGGTGAGAAAGGCAGTGGTCAGTGGGGCTTGCCCTACTGTTTAACGCTGTACGATGATGATGATGATGAGATTGTACCCCACAGTAAACTGAAACGGTTTAAATGGGGAGTGCCTATCGGAAGCTAACTTAGATTCTTACCAAAGGCGTATAGTCTGTAAATATGGTGAACAAATGAACTTTGAGTGCATTTCGCAAACAGCATGCTCATGTAGATGGGTTATGGCTCCCTATCAAACATGCTGCATCCGAATTCTGCACGCCGTAGATAATTATAAACGGGAACGAAAGCTATTAAATTCGCTTACAAACTGTAACCGCCAATGGCCGAAAGGTTTGGTAGTAATTCGTCAGATCAACGACAAAGTGATGGGTGCATAAGAAAAATTAACAACACGTATAACAAGAACCCACAGACTGTTCTACATCGAAGTAACACTAGTAAAAACGGATATGATGTCAATAGGCTGAGAAAAAGGAACTTGTGTGACCGTTACTTCACGTCTGACCCACCGATTTTAAGGTCGGCTAAACCTTGCCACGCTGTTTCCTCACGCGGTTGTTGGCTTTTCGTAATACGCGTTGACCGCCTGTCTGTCACTAATACTCTGTTTGCGGTTACTGTCCAGACATCCATTAGCTGTGCGCTGGGTGCGGTGGCTTTGGTTGCTATCTCCTAATGGCAATCTCCAAAGGAAATAATTAAGGGAAAAAGAGTATGAAAGGAGTAACAGGAGAACTACATTAATGGAATTAAGTCGATGAAGAAAGTTTGTGGACGCAAGAGCGCTACTGATCGCGGCATCTAGCCATATCCCCCAACGTATTTAACAATTGAGTGAGAGGGTCTCTTGGACCCCACCCAGGAAGTCTAACGCGCCCTACATGGCTGAGTCCACTATTTAGGCTTTTCACACCTTTCTTCCATGTCATCGACTGACCACCCTTACTCATCTTCCAACCGGTACCCGCCTCAGCAAACGTAGCACGCCGAGGAATCCTGTTAGGGGGCATGCGTAACACATGTCCCAACCATCTTAGCCTGGTGAACTTAAGCGTTTCATCTAATGATTTGATCCTTGAACCTTAGACTTTCCGGTAAATCTCAGCATTGCTCACACAGTGTTACCACCAGATTCGAGCAATACTACGAAAACATCTTTATTCAATACCATTATTAATACTCTAGGCTACCACGATGACGAGAGCAATGTTTCCCACTATGCATGCGATTGAGAACACCATCGATGGAGTGAAAGTGGTTAGCGTATATTGCGGGAGCGTGCGTGCTGATTGGGTAATGCTTACGCTCTCAGTATACGCAAATTGAACTTGAAGGAACCGATTGTTTAACGAATTATGTACAACGGAACAAGGCTAGATGATTCTGATATTTTCACTCTCCAAGTGCGCAATGTGACGAAGATCGGCCGCATAGGGAATTCCACTGTGACTTACGTTATAACTGCAAGCCAGTAGCCGCGATTAACCATAGGTAAATTCTAAGTCCACCGATTCAACACGGCACGTACCTGCGCAAACGGTGACTTTCTACACGATGTCTAGCGTTATTGCTTATATGTACACATTTTTGCCATATGCTGCCCATGTTTGACTCCAGCACTGGCCAACCCACAAGCTTGCAGCAACTATGGGCAATCCCGGTGCTTACCTACGGCAGGTGTGAGGTATCCTCAGTCTTTCCCATACTCACCTACAGCAGGCGAGGGCAGGGTGCCACTTAGCTGTCCGTAGTTCAATGTGGTCTTAGAGATAACACGACTGACGTCGTAGACGGGAATAACCGTGCGATTACCGACTGAAAAGCACATCTCCGAAAACCATGGCTTACACAGTAAAGAGCGAAGACGGTTCTGTACTTTCATTTCGTTGCAGTCAGAACCTGAGATTTGGAAAAGATTCAGCAGATTTTCACAACTGTTGATGTGGGTTTTATTGAGCAGTGTGGTCCGTCGCTAACCCACAATTAGTTCGTCGTTACTACTACTACTACTTGTGGCGTTTCTGGTTCTCGTTAATGGTGTGGTGAGCTTTGGTGTCACAGAAATACCCTTCTACTGTTGGATGCGTACGCACGCAATGGAGTCTTAAAACAACTAACGGATCTGCTGCTTTTTAGGCGAACGGCGAAATCAAGAACCATGATGCAATTCTATTTTAAAACGTGACTGACAGCCTACTGTTTCCAGAAGGTGGACCTCTTAGTATCAGTCCGATAATTTAACGAGCAAATTAATCCGGTTGTTCTTTCGTGACATGCATAATGAGGCAACAAGCAAAATAACGGCAAGTAGGTTATCAGGGTGTCGGGAATCTCCCTGGAAACACGTTATCAGCGAGGCTTCAGTCCGCATTCTTCCAACCCACAGACAAGGTGCTTAGTGAGTACTAACCAATGACAAAGCCCGCATATCCCACATAGCAGTGCAGTCGTGACACGTGTGCCCATGAATCAATCAGTCCGTCACACGGTTGCCTACCTTTCACACTAACCCGCCAACCAATCAGACTTACGACAGTGTGATCCGACGTAATTAATCACATCTGTGAACCACGTTGGGCGATCAATAGCAGCGTCACACGTGTCCATATATTCCTTGCTTCATGCTATATGAAGTGTACATTTTTTGTTATGGTTGAATACAGTTTCTGCACTTTGTTCATGGTTACTTTTCCGTTGGGTTTGAACGATCGAGGACTGACTGACCGCGGATGATCCGGAGGTTTGCGCGCTGACACAACAGGCGTAACTACTTAACTTTACTGCAGTTGGCTCCTTGGCGAGGATATGCCGGGCCCGTGATGATATGATCGTGAGGATTTATGGGTTTTTGGTACAAAAGACGTTCACAACGTGAAGGCTTTTTTCGAGGGCGCACCCGTGGCCTTTTAACACCCAAGTGCGGGCTGCAAGACAAAAGCATATTGATGTATGGTTGCCGGTGGCTCTCTGGGAACACTTGCGCTATTTGGTTGGATTGCGTTGAACTCATGGGTCTACGCAGTCCTGTAAGTTCCTTCACAGCTGTTGGATTGTACAGTAAATCTCATCCGCCCACTCACGAGTAGCTTTCTTCGCATGCCGAACACCGTCTCACCGAGGATTCTTGCATAGGACCGTCGTCGCTCAGTAAATAATGTGGTCAGCAGCAGTGATCCTGCTTACATTATTTATACCTATTTATTCTGCTTGCCTTCTCCGATGCACTTTTAGTCCGTGGTTCCGAAATTACAAACCCCATCCGCAGTTATCGATAAGTGAAACTGGGGTTGTGACATCACGTTGATCTCGTTGTACGTAGTCCCACCTCTCATACACGAATTCATCCATTGTGTAGGCGATATATATATATATATATATATATATATATATATATATATATATATATATATATATATAGTCTTGACATTAAGCAAAATACCAATACAAAGAATATTGCAAAGTAGGGGAAGGGAAATGCAATGCAATAAAAACAGACAGCTAGCGAGAGCGAAAAATACTGACTTTCTCTTCAGATTTTCGCCTTACACTTCGTGATATTTTCTGTCATTTTGTTTGCCGGAATGACATTTTTGTGATTACGGGGCATGCGAGTTCGACAGACACACTGCACAGCGTTCACGCCCCTGACTTCTGTTCTCAGCAACGTCCCTCAACGTCTAATCAACGACAATCCTCATCCCTTGGGCCCCAATCAAGGAGGCGGGACACGCTAACCGAAGCCAGTGCTAATGTTAGCTTCTTCGTATTTCTACACCAAGCCATGGTCCGGCCACCTCGTCGCTTCTTCCAACCTTACCCAGCACGTGTGCACAGGGCATGGAAAGGTAGATGATGGACAGGCATCCATGAATGATCTAAAACGTCTTGTGTGAAACCGAATTTACTTATGCTCATGCAGTAACTTTGCTGAATGTATATAACAGAACGCCTTCGTTGTACTTGGGCCCATACACTGAATTCGTCCATCACGACTCCATCTCTGTGCGGGCTGTTACCTTTCAATACTGGCGACGGAAGGGTGTTATGACTAGTTCGAAAAGTGACTAATACTAGTAGATATGGAAACTAACTACCGAATGTAGTTTACCAGTGGATACTTCGTACTGTAGTTTCTATTCCTTCACCTTAATACGGCCGTTTTTAACCTAATTCAAAGGCATCTGGCAAGATCTTAAAAACGAACTGTGGGTATCCCTTTCGGGAATACTCGTGGGACTGTCGATTTTTCCCCGTACTGCTACGGTAGTTGAACCGTCCTACATTGGGTCGGGTCAAGGCAAATGTTCAACTTTCATTGTCGTTTTCCACCTTTGGTGAGGTGCAAAAAACTTGTCATACCCGCATTTCTTTGTCGTACTACATATGACACGGAGTGGGCTGTCGGGTCTACCAAACCGTGTGAACTCCAACGAAACAATTTCTGTTTTATATTGAATCAGTGACATCACCTCGCTGAGTAAAAACGCGCAGGCGGTGCGACACACATTGGATCGTATTGCGGCTAAGGTAGTCGGCGATATGGGTTTTTCTGTATCATTCGAAAACGGTGAAATTTTGTACCTGTGTTCACTGTTTTGATCACCTAGAAATAGTCAGTAGCCGCAAGTTTATCGGGTGCTGCACCATAACTACTAGTGTTCGAATTAAACCCCCATTCTAAAAAGCCAAAGTTAGACTGGTTATTATTCGTCTGCTACGCTGTTGGTCATCATCATCGTACAGTATTAAACAGCAAGACAAGCCCCACTGATCACTGACTTTCTCACCATGTTTCACGTAGAAATAGAAAGAATGTATATACAAGATGGACAGGGAGTGGACCTACAAGGGTGGGGAAAGAGAAGAACGCCCTAACAGCCAACACACGAAATACACAGTCTCACTGTACAAACACACATTGGTTAATCATTCTGATTTGACAGAAAATGACAACACGATCGCCACTGTTCACAGTTCGTTGCCATATCCTTCAGTGTCTCCAACCAACTGGTTGACGGATCTTTTGGACACCAACCACGAAGACACGAGATATCTACTTTTCCTAATTTTTCTGTACATCTTCTCATTCCTCGCTGCCGCATCATCTGTTGACCTCCACGCGGCTTCGTCCTGTCCCGAGGAGGAATGAAAAACAAGGCACCGTACAGCAGACGTCTGTTTGCCATACGCAACACATGCCCCAACCAACGAAGTCTACCAAGCTGGATACACTGTGATAGAACATTCTCTGAATTAGTACAGAACACTCGATTTCTGACCTCAGCATCGCTCACCTCGTCATTCCACCTAGTCTTAACGATACTACGCAAACATCAATGGTCTAAAACGTCAAGACGACGAATATCTTCCACACGCAGACCCCAAGTCTCGCAACTAGACAACAAAATGGAGTACACCGCGGCACAATACACACGACCTTTCAGCTTCAGTGAAATATCAGATCGGCGCTGTAAGTGATTGTGGTGTACATTGTTCTTCGAGTTGAGTTACGGTTAGAGGATGGGTCGTGATCAGTTCATGACATGGTGGAAAGTTTTGAAAACCTTAAGCAGTAGACCTAGCTGGATATGCCAGACTTCCTGATTGAGCTCAGCAAAACCCGCCTACCGGATAGTTGGAAATATCTAGGGACATGGCTAGGAATCGCGGTTTATGGTCTCTTCGTATACGTCAGTGTTCTTTTCTGTTCATCTACTCTTTTTGCTTTGATCTATTACACTCCGGATTCGATGATAACGCGGAGTATCAACCAAAATTGAAGCACGCAAATGTTTGAAAGAACTGAATTGAACCGAAAGTCTTTTGATGCATGGAGGAGTTCAGTATTATTATCTCGTATTATATCAATAAGACGGTAAAAAAACTTCGGTCCACTCTTTACGCACCACTAGTGACAGTTTCGGTTCCGGATGAAACTGGATATCCCTAACACCTTTTAATTGGAGACAACCCCCAGGAGCTCGTTTACCAATTCAAGTGTTGCTGACGGATACAGCAAAATAGAAGATAGTAGGCCAACGAAATGAGCCTGTGTTCTGAAGTCTTTATCTGCATTGTGATGGTCCTGCTTCGAACAGATGTAGTCCAGCTTGGATCTCGCGTTAGCTGTTTGCGAGCGCCGAATCATTGGAGGAGAGAAGTTCTAGTGAGCAGTTTGAATATGACTCATACTAGACTGGAGTCAGGCGCGGTGTCAGCACTGCAGTAGGACTAGTGGCTAAGTCAAATCCAGACTACTCTCGCAATATTTTGTTCTGGGTTCAGCTACTATTTTCCGTTCGGGATATACCCGCATAGTCTGAATTCATGAATCAAGAGTCAAACAAGAAGACAGTAACCAGCACGGTACTGGCTTATTCGATCGACTTGGGGTGGATCATTCACTGACATCTATGGCGAATCCACAAACCGCTCCAAAAATGCCACTCAGGAAATCCTCTTTTCGACCGAGACGATTGCGATCAGGTTACTCAACCTATCCAATGCATTTAAACAACTTGATCAAGACACTACATCTCGTTTGGTCAAAGGCCAACGCGATGTTGGGACGAACAAACCAGACTGGTAAACCTGGTGGTTAATCTGTTCAGGAAAAGCCACCACAAGATAGGCATTCAGTTTTATGCTTCTCTTTTATCATTAGAGCATTGGTAACGTTCATTGTACTGGCCTGATGAAATGTACAAAAAACAACTAGATTTTTCAGATTAGGTTCATCTAAATTTGCATTAATAAGAAAATTAACTATCATAGCACTACATAGTGTGACCCACAGCGATGATGCCCTGATCCAAAGTGATGAAGTGACAATGAGCCATGATCATACACGACCAAAGTAGTGAGGGAAACTTTGTTATAAAGCCAGAGTTATCAATGGTAGGAAAATTCGGATACTAGAGGAAATACAGTCAAATAATTAAATTGGTGGCTTACGTCTTCGGGTTCAGTGACCATAATTATCGATTTCGCAGTGCTTCAACAAATATACGGGACTTAACTTCTTATTTACATTAATCACACAATTATGTGCACAAGATCTGATGTTTGATGATAAATTTGCTCATAAAGTGAACGTGGGTTATTTTCATTTTCTTCATAAACAAAATCTCGCAGTTTCACACTGATTCTTATTTGTAGCATGTGGTCATCGTTTTCTGTCGGTTAACCTATCCAGACGAAATTGGCTTTCTACAGATTTCTTGCCCGTGGTTTTAATCTACCTAAGTTCTTTCCAGGGTGTTTGGAAAAAGTGTTGATAAGACTTGTTTCTTCTTTTATAACAGGCGAAAATCCCGTGTTCTCTGGACACTAGTCGCATCGACGAACTAGAAAAAAGTGAGTAACAAAAGAAATCTCTTCACGTGATGGGTTTGATCCTCTGTGCCACTGACTGGTCTGTGTTAACAACTGTTCAATGTTCTGCCTACGGCCGTGTAACTTATTACACCGAGCTGGCACGGGCATGCATAAACTCGGGAAGCAAAAACGGCGTAGACTGTCTTAAATAGCCAGTGATTTCACTGAGGGTTTCTTCATTTTTTTCATCGGGGGTCACGTGAGGCTAGACGAAGTGTTCGGACAATTGTCATGCAAATACAAATGCGGAGCATCCAAATCTTCGTGCATACTGCAGCCATTAGGTATCGAAATTCCCCATAAACTGTCGATATCCTAGGGGTCTCTGTTCAAACGATGCGTCGATCGGTACGACCATTCGCGCACGATTTGCATTGCCCTATACATGGGCTGCAAGTTTATAATGCAAGACGCAAAGTTGGCCGGTGGCGATCGATTTTTTTGTTACATGCTTGCGCATGATTACAGTGGAAGAAGCATTTACCCCATAGCCACGAAGGCCCAGTGCACTATTAGGGACAGCCGGCAACCAGGCCCTTAGACTTGGAATGGCGAAGAACCACATAAGGTCCTTATAGATCAGGTGTGGTAACTATCCAAGCGACAGTTATTGATTATAAACATCCATCACATCGTGTGTGCCACCCGTCGCGTTGGTGGTAAACAGTAGTTCGCCGTTGTTGGGCTCATTACCACGATCTGCCCATTGGGACCTTATGTTAGCTACACTCCAATTTTTCCTGTCAAGGTTACCCGTTGCTGGTGATGGTGCAGGGGACCTTTAAGATCATAAAGTGTACCCCTTCCATTGCACTCATTGTTAACCGTAGGATAATGAAGTAAACCCAGTTTTCATCGCACCGATCTTGACTCAGATCTGGAACTACCATGCACAATTAGTGTGGTGGAATACGCAAGCAGGGTGCTGGCACCAGCGGAAAGAAAATACTCCACAAATATGCTGCAACTGGAACAGGATCCCCAGAGACCGGCAGATCAAAAACGACATGATCGACAACTGAAGAAAGCGATGCAAGCACTGGCAAGTGGTGAGACACTGCTGACAAACGATGAACAGCGCCTGTGGCGACCAACCTGGAAGCAGCTCCATCTGAACGCCGCAGGTGTGCTCATGAAACGACTGTCCGGGTCGAATGGGTCGGTGGTCGACGTACCTGAAAGCATGCGTAGCCGACTAGTCAAAGAGTGTCATGAGTTGGCCCGCACCGGCTACAGTCGAAATTTTAACTTCAGCAAAGAGCGTATTGGCCAAATATACGGAACTATATGATAAACCAGGTCCTGGCCTGTGAGCGATGCCGACTTTTCAAATCCGACTTACGCGTCGCTCAGTGTCCAGTGCAGTCGATTCCAGTTTCAGTGATAGGAGAATTATGGTACATTGACTTGATGGGGCCGTTTCCAGAGTCACCTCGGGGCAATCAATGCATAGTGGTTATGCCCGAACATTTCGCGCGCTGGATTGAAGCCGTCGACACTCCTGGTCAACGTGTCAATACCGTCAGTGCGGTCGTGGTGGAATGTATCGTAGCCAGTCATGGGGTTCCGAAATCGATCATCACTGACCAAGGCCCGTGTTTTGAGAGTGATGAATTTCGGTCACGTCTGGAGAAACTTTGAATCGGAAGGTTACGCACAACCCCGTATCATCCCCATGCCAATGGTCTTATGGAACGGAACAGTCGCACTATCAGGGAGCGGTTGGTGACAAAAGACGAAGATTGAGAGTAGACACTACCATTGCTGCTGCTATCACATCGTGCCTTCAGGCAGTCCAGCGCGAAATATTCCCCGTTTCAATTGATTTATGGCAGGATAGCGAGAATACCCGTTGACCTCGAGGTGAGCCTATGACCATCATTTCAGACAGGACCCATTAAAGTCGATCACGCAAGAACAGACGTGCAGCAGAACTTGAAAAAGACTCGGGAACGCTGAATGCAAGCCTCCCGTATGCAAAATACTATTGAATCAGAGTCGTTCGCGATGGGTACTCGGGTAAAATACAAACAGCGCTTTGGAGGACGGAATAGTGGCCCCGGATCACGGAAGCTAAGTGAAGAGGACCGTATTCTATCTTGTAAGCCCGTCATTTGGTGTATAAGATAGGACTAGCTCACGAAGAACGGTATGTGCATCGATGTGAGCTACAGCATTGGCCTGAAAACCCGCAATAATGTACATCACGGGGAGTGTTTTCGGCTTCATGAGGACACCCTTACGGACCAGATTGGAGAACTGAAGCTCAAAATGGAAAAGAATCTGGAGAGTGTGATGGAGTGCGCATACCACTTTCTGAATAAGTAACCAGTTAATTGCTCAAAACAATTATGGACGATTGTGGATTGACAACGAACACGACTAAATCAGACGGACCGAATGCAATAAGGTAAAGAAAAGCACGTGAACGACGTGATTGCATCCTCCGACTAAAAAGCGACCGTTTTCAAGTGGGCCGGACAGCTAATATGCAAACAAGCATTATCGTAATGGTTGATTTTGTCGATATCCAAACGAGCGATTTCCAATAAATAACCTTTCTACCCGACACTTGTAGATTATGACACTAGGTCACTTAGGAATAGCGATGCAGAGGTGGCCACCGGAGTCCATTAGAATGGCTTGTACCCAAAACTCATTACAATCTACCAAACCAGCTCGTTTATTCATCGGCCCTTGGTTAACTATAGAAGAACAAATAGACGGGCAACATATCAGAACACTGAACTGGTGACCCCACTCTATGTTTGACGAGTCCCGGTTTAGATAAATATGTCACAAAACGTTGTACAATGTAATTGCCTCCTAAGAATATGTTAGAGACGATCGCCGTTAGGCTAGTGAAATTACCACACAGACTGCCGTGCCTGTTGTTCGCTATGCTGGGTATCAGTCTCTTGTTCCAATTCATTGTCCTGTTTGTTGCGTATACCTGTTTGTATAATACAGTCAATGATATGAAAGTCATTCGTAAACTTCATCGTTTTACATTTACATTTTTATAACTTTGCGCTCTGTTTCACCACGAAAAGGGGACAAAATGTTCTAAAAATTCCAGTGCTATTCTTCTTCCTGTTGGTAATAAATAATACTAATAACAGGTCGCACTAGAAAATGTTTCGCGATCGTTCTGTTACGTGCCTAGTCAGATCACTAGGGACGGCCTTCGTAAGCCGTAGGAGCAGAAAAATCCACCAACCATGGAACATGAAACACTGAACCATAAATATACGTCGAGTGTGATAGTATGCCGTGCCACGATGAGGATAATCAAAATTTGATCCTTGTTATCAACCTAAAAAATAAATGTTCATTCACTACTGCTTAAATTCACGTTAGCTAGAAACCATACACAGTACATTTGTGATCACCATCATCGATTTAGTTCGCTTGTAATGAGGATGCGTATATTGAATCCGATGTTCTTGATCGTTGCGTCCAACCAACAGCTGTGAACATGCTTGTTCAACGCATGGAAGCTTTGGAGCTCCACATTAACAAACTGAATTGCCTGGATGCGGCATCGGGATTTTCCAAGGCCGAACCGGTTCCAGATATTCAACCCGAAGGAGACCATAGGAGTGTGGATGAAGATGACGACGATGTTGATGATTTGGACATTTTTGCTTCTGATGACAAAGTGAGTTTGATCTGACTGCTTCGGTTGATCCTTTCTTTGTAACAAGAGATGCAGGATGTGTCGTATGTTTTAATTGCAACTTTACGAATCGATTACTGGAACAATCACAGCTTCATTCTGTTAAGGGTCCGCTCAGAGCGTTAGTTTTTTTTCTATTGTGCTGTCATGCATCCAGTAAGTATGAAAAAAGCCAAGTGTTAGCACGGTGTTCCGTTACGCAGTGGGATAATCCATAAGACCAAAGACAGGATGCGAGATACAAGCTTGCATCTCGCGACCTATGCCTTCTTTCTGTTGGTCAAAAGGAACCCAGTGATGTAAACATAACAATCGTTAAAACATTTTATCAATATACTTTACAGCAATAATCTTCTGAGCGCCTATGATCCGTATCGAGTGTCGAGAGCCATTCTGTCTTCGAACTATTCGGGGGAAGCAATACATTTCCGTTGAATTCAGCTACTTTCTTTAAATAAATGAACGGGGGGAAATCGGTTTTCTCCCTCAAATCATGTTATTCCTCACACTTATTTTAGTCCAGTCTCATTTTGATTAATCCGTTGTACGAGCAGATGTTAGGCTGTCGGTTGATTTAATGATCCATAACATGATAAAGCATCCGCTGTAACACGTTATCCCTTGTTTACCCTAGGACGATGCCGAGGGTGAGCGAATACGGGCTGAGCGAGTAGCTCAGTATGCAGCGAAAAAGGCAGCAAGTGAGTGGTTCTGATTTACATTTGTTGCACAGATTCATGGGTTAACTGTATTTGTTGATAGCTACATCGGCCTGAATGATTGATGTTATGACAAACCACCACTTGACTTGAGTACTGTCCTGATCCAGTTAGCTATGCGGTCAAGCTTGACCGATCATTGCCATGTCCAAACTGTTCACTGGCCATATCCTCCACAGACTATCCAGCACTTACAAACGACGTGGCAGAATAAAGCCGATTTGAGAACGTCGGATTTTCACTCTTCGATATATTTTCGAACACGGTGCATCTTCCTTAGACCTGTCGTCTGTTTTTATCAAAAATGTTTTCGACTTAGTCGACTGAATAGTTCCATGGGGCTACCTCATGTGTAGGTTTTACCGGAGCAGTTAATTTCCATATCTGAAACTATTTACAAATGCCCAAAACCGAGTTTATAATGAGGAGTGCTATTCTCGAGGGTTTCTCTCTATGAGCTTCGCTGTTGATAACGTCATAGAGACAGCCGTGTTTTATTTCTTGAGTTGGTCCAAGTGATCCAACCAAGGATCAAAAAGTATTACGGTGTTTCACGGTCATTGACTACATTCAAGCTGTTTCCCTAGCTTACACTACCATCAATTATTCTCTTTTTCCAGACTTCATTTTTATTTTGTTTCCTTGTGTTCTTTCTGAGGGATAGCGACCAAAACCACGCCACCTGTGCATAGTATCACCTTATGCGGAGTTGAGTGACTGTTCATTCGTTGTGATATGCCCTCGCTTCGAACTCCATCAGTTTTAATCCAACATCTTCCCTGGTTTTTCATGACCTTTCTCTAATTCCCAGAGGTCAGTCGCTGTAGCATGCACACAATATAGACAAGTTACAATGGTCGGGGCATGTTACGCTTGCTCTTTTGTTCTTTATACTTCTATTCGTTTTGCTTTTGACTAAACAATTCTGGAAGATAGCAACTTAAAGTGCGAGGCTAACTCTTAAAAGGACTGAACTGAACTGTACCAGCGAGGCGAATCTTACGTGACTCTCAATCGATTTCTCATTGTACCATAGGTCTGAAAGTTATCCGTTTTAGTATAACTTACATTCGGCAGTAATCAGAGATCCGACAGCCGACTTATTAGCTCGCAAAAGTAAACCACGAACCCAAGCGTTAGGTCACATCTTCGTTCGCTTGTATTGGGGTTTTCTAGATTGATATATGAAAACAGCTGAACCACGAAGGCATTCTTTTTTTTGCTTGCTGTGTAAACGTTGCCCACACAATGGGGTCCGTCCCTATAAATGAATACCAACCGATTTCGTAACTTGGCTTCAGTTTCCACCGATCAGCAGACAACTGGTCACAAAGTATGTAACATCAGTTTTCAGATCAATAAAGTCTAGCTGAACACGTTAAAACCTCAGTTTTTCGTGATTAATATCAGCTTCTGAATGTTCTAGTTGAAATGGCACATTGTTTTACTCTCTTAATCACAACAGAGTGATAACCAGATTCTCACATTACCTTTCATTATTTCCCCTGACTGTTTACAGAACCCGGCCCCGTCGCCAAATCAAGCATTATTCTTGATGTGAAGCCGTGGTCAGATGAGACGGACATGGTAGAAATGGAATCTTTGGTCCGCAGCATCAAAGCCGATGGTCTAGCATGGGGTCAATCAAAGCTGGTCCCATTAGCCTACGGGATCAAAAAGCTACAAATCGCATGCGTTGTTGAAGACGATAAGGTATTTACACCTCCCGCACATTCGAACTTGTCTTACCATATTCATGGGTGAAGTTCACGGTAACCACCAATAAAGTCATAAGTCCCTTGGTACCGAGTGGTTGCTTCAAACAAACCAAACCGTCGCAATAAATGGAGAAACTCCACAATCGCACTAACTATCTCAATCGATGCTTTCACGTCAAGCGGGTGCCTTGTGCGAGGTAATTATTCAGCAGTCAGCGACTTGAGTTAGTGTGAATGACCCGGGAAATAGTTGATTCTTACTAAGAAACTCTGAATCAAGAAATTCGGACGGGCATGTTACTATATCGTCTCCTTGACCGGATATGTATTGTCTGTGCACTTACCAACATTGCAATTAGCAGTACTGTTTCTTACAACAAGGAATGATGAAGTGGACTAAATGGATTGCAGCCTTGTTCAGCAGCATGGTCGGGGGTGGGTGTCTCAGGCTCCGAGTTGGCTACTCGTCGAAATGCTTCCAAATGATTGTGCGTCTGTCACAGCCTCTTCTGTGGATGTCCTACTCATTACCTTCTCGTGGCGAAGGTGTTTTTATTGAAGCGAGAGGGCGAAAGCGAATGACCGGCTTTCACGGGGTTGGCTGACTATAAATCAGCCCAGGGGAAATGGCTAAACCCTGGTTCGAAACTGACCACCGGTGGCATATGAGGCGTGAAACACTATGCTCACCGGCATCTGTGGCGAAGGGGTGTACTAGGCACCCAGGATGTTTGGCCTCACCCGAAGGGCGATTGGACTGAGCATTCAGTCCCCGGCTCTCATTGGTTTTCAGAAGAGGCGAGTGAACCATACAATTGGCCGTCGGCTATCTGGACCAACCCTACTGCCTTACAGGACGTGCTCGTCCGTGCAAAGGTTAGGTTAGCTTGTAAGCTCAAATCCCTCGCCATCGGTGTGTGTTCCATCCAAGAATTTCGCATGCAAGACTCCAGTCCTATAATTCGATCGACGTCCCCACCTAATCTTCCTGTGAAGTTTCACTTACGCTTTTCTGGGGACGCTAAAGGCTGCGGCTTCTGGTTTTGCCGGCGTTGGAATTGTTTTTAGTGAGAGCTGAAGCAGCGCTGCTAGACTGGATCCCTGTCGACAATCGTTTATGCACAGTGAGACTCAGGAGTTCGTGTAAAGTGAGCAGTCGCCGCCCCGATAGACGTAATCTGCAGCCCAGATGCAATCAGAGATAACTTCTTCCAAAAGGTCCACGACCTCTTACGTAAAGCAAAACGGGTTGATATGGTGATTTTAGCTGGAGACGTGAATACTATAGTGGGTCGACTGTCACCGGATGAGGCTTATCTAGGAGGCCCTTTTGGGCTCGATTCCTGTCGCTTGAAAAACGGGGAACGGTTGTTGGCCCTTTGCTCAGACCATTGCCCGTTCCTCGCCAGTACGAACTTCAGACGTTCTGCTCGTCGGCACTCCGGGTGGCATCCGCTCTGTTCGAGTCAACGGTGGATCCAGGTTTACCACATCGTTATAAGCCACAAATGGCGGGGTTGTATACAAGATTGTCGCTCGTACTGGAGCAACCCCCCTTGATTTCTACCACACCTTAGTTTGCACTAAGCTGTCCATGTGCTTCGGCGGGCGCCCAAAACGCATGCTGCAACGACAGTTAGATTGCGATAAGCTCTCAAATCCACCTCGCTTATCCGACTTCCAAAACGCCGCGCTAACTGAAAAGCTAGATGTAGCTCCACCTGATGACATATATATATATATATATATATATATATATATATATATATATCGCCTACACAATGGATGAATTCGTGTATGAGAGGTGGGACTACGTACAACGAGATCAACGTGATGTCACAACCCCAGTTTCACTTATCGATAACTGCGGATGGGGTTTGTAATTTCGGAACCACGGACTAAAAGTGCATCGGAAAAGGCAAGCAAAATAAATAGGTATAAATAATGTAAGCAGGATCACTGCTGCTGACCACATTATTTACTGAGCGACGACGGTCCTATGGAAGAACATCTCGATATTTTCAGGCTGTCGATGATTTCCCTATGTTGGATTACCTTTTTCCTAATATTTTCATTTGCGGCCGTGTGCCCAAATAAAGACGTCTCACGCTATAACATCATATTTAGCATAATCGCATGGTAATTTTCTTTTTCTTTTGGTGATTTCAGATCGGCACAGATTTCCTGGAAGAGAATATCACACAGTTCGAAGATCATGTGCAATCAGTTGACATCGTGTCCTTCAACAAAGTGTAAAAACCTCTTTGTTTTTTCGTTGCTTGAACTGTTCCGAGAGAGTACACTAGTAGGCACAATTAGACCAATGCGATGTACAGTGGATAATTCACGTGCTTCTATTTTCTCAAAATGATAGGCTTCTGGATTGATAATCGTCTTCTGTCTAATGTGGAGGGGAAAAACATTTGTTCTGTCAGGCAACTGTCGTAGTTTTCGATCGATACAAATGCGTTTTTCCGTAATGGTTTGCCAATGAGCCAAACTACACTACCATTAGAGAATAACGTGATCCTCTTGCAGTTATTGTCTAGAGTTCTTAGGATTCCTTTTAGTATGGTTTTTCTCTGGTGTTTGATAGCTTCAGATCGGGTTTGAATGGTTAAAAACAGTTTAAACATTTTTTCTGTAAGTGCCGTTGGTAGTAGGATGAACAAAGGTGCATATCCTCGTGGGTTCCGTGTCCAAGACCAACGGATTTGGTCTTTTTCATCTAAGACTTGCATGTGGTATGGACATATAAGCCTTGTCTGGGATACGGAAACAACTCAATTTATCTCACCACCTGATTGGTCCCATCTTTTTCTGCTTTTCATGTGACTGTACAACTAGCTGTGGGCCAGCTTAGCCTGACCGTCCAAGCAAGGTACAGTTCGAAGGACGGAATTCTCTACCCATACTGCATTGGTACGGGCGAACAGGACAGCTGAGTTATTTTGCTCACAGTTCAGGCTAAGCAGTGAATACGGCAAAAATTGCTTTTAGTTTAATCTGAAACGCGTGTGCTAAGTATCACTGGGCCTTGATTCCGTGCGACTTCAGTTTGAACACGTTTGTTTCTTTTGTTATTTGTTAACCTCATATTTCAGTGCTACAGTTTTAATTGCTACTCCACCGTGCAACCAAGTCGAAAATGACACCAATTGAAGATAAAGTGTGGGTGAAGGGATTGAAGGTGAACAAAAATGAGGATCATAAACTCGAATAATTGGATAGCCAGGCACTGTCTACGATGTATCCACATTTCCCTATCGCTTAGTAGTTTTATACGTGCGATCAGCGAATTTTGTAACCCCTAATCGAGAGGACAAACACCTGATACCTATTTGATCCTTGTGGTTGAGAATAACATTCTTGACGTAGTGGGCTGAGACAAAAAAATAAAATCAAAAAAATTGCCGTGTTGGAATTGATTCATTTAATTTGACACCAGCCACTTGCCCCCAAACCATCACTTACGGTGTTCTCAGGTGACTTCGGCCTAGCTGCAATAGCATCTCTGCACATAACGTACGTGTCATTCAGGAGTCTTGGAGCAGCAGTGATCCTCTAGGTGATTGTGTTTGATGCCTCGGACACAGTTGTGCGACAGAAAATGTAGAACTATCGTAAAGTTAAACCATTTGGCTCTCCGGTCCCTGATTTGATTCCGGTTTCAAAAACCGAATCATATCAAGACGGCTCGTTCCCGTGAACCGCCAGCTTTACCTGTACGTGGGTTGGTACTTGTCGCTTATTCTGGACAAAAAACTTGTCGCGGTTAACTAAGGTCGATGCACACAGGTTAACGGACAAAAGCTAAGTTACGTGTGTAGAATTAGGTAGACGGGGAAGATTCGAATGGGGTGCACAACTGGTCGCAACGCTGGTTTGTTACTGGTGGTATTCCAGTCGGGTTTTTTTGCCGCAACAGATTCAGGCGAACGCGAGGACTTAACAGAGTGGTCGACGGTGATGAAGGGCCAGAGAGTCAGAACCACTAAACATCCATAGATGTGTTCTTGTCTGTCTGTCCCCAACTGCGGCGGTCATCATTGTGGACCTAAGACTTCTATCTCGGGTTTGAACCCTACCGCCGCCGGCGGTCACTCCCCCCAGTTGCTCGTAACCACTTTCTGAAATATGGTACCATTATTGTGTAACAGAAAGGGAGAAAATGAACCGAATTGACAAGAATAGGCATGTTTTATTGTATTGTTAGACTGCACCCACTGTTTACCACCAACGCGACCGGTGGCAGGATTCAAATCTCGTACACACGATGTGATGGATGTTTATAATCAATAACTGTCGCTTGGATAGTTACCACACCTGATCTATAAGGACCTTATGTGGTTCTTCGCCATTCCAAGTCTAAGGGCCTGGTTGCCGGCTGTCCCTAATAGTGCACTGGGCCTTCGTGGCTATGGGGTAAATGCTTCTTCCACTGTAATCATGCGCAAGCATGTAACAAAAAAATCGATCGCCACCGGCCAACTTTGCGTCTTGCATTATAAACTTGCAGCCCATGTATAGGGCAATGCAAATCGTGCGCGAATGGTCGTACCGATCGACGCATCGTTTGAACAGAGACCCCTAGGATATCGACAGTTTATGGGGAATTTCGATACCTAATGGCTGCAGTATGCACGAAGATTTGGATGCTCCGCATTTGTATTTGCATGACAATTGTCCGAACACTTCGTCTAGCCTCACGTGACCCCCGATGAAAAAAATGAAGAAACCCTCAGTGAAATCACTGGCTATTTAAGACAGTCTACGCCGTTTTTGCTTCCCGAGTTTATGCATGCCCGTGCCAGCTCGGTGTAATAAGTTACACGGCCGTAGGCAGAACATTGAACAGTTGTTAACACAGACCAGTCAGTGGCACAGAGGATCAAACCCATCACGTGAAGAGATTTCTTTTGTTACTCACTTTTTTCTAGTTCGTCGATGCGACTAGTGTCCAGAGAACACGGGATTTTCGCCTGTTATAAAAGAAGAAACAAGTCTTATCAACACTTTTTCCAAACACCCTGGAAAGAACTTAGGTAGATTAAAACCACGGGCAAGAAATCTGTAGAAAGCCAATTTCGTCTGGATAGGTTAACCGACAGAAAACGATGACCACATGCTACAAATAAGAATCAGTGTGAAACTGCGAGATTTTGTTTATGAAGAAAATGAAAATAACCCACGTTCACTTTATGAGCAAATTTATCATCAAACATCAGATCTTGTGCACATAATTGTGTGATTAATGTAAATAAGAAGTTAAGTCCGGTATATTTGTTGAAGTACTGCGAAATCGATAATTATGGTCACTGAACCCGAAGACGTAAGCCACCAATTTAATTATTTGACTGTATTTCCTCTAGTATCCGAATTTTCCTACCATTGATAACTCTGGCTTTATAACAAAGTTTCCCTCACTACCTTGGTCGTGTATGATCAT
Source organism: Fasciola hepatica (assembly GCA_948099385.1). NCBI lineage: Eukaryota > Metazoa > Platyhelminthes > Trematoda > Plagiorchiida > Fasciolidae > Fasciola > Fasciola hepatica. Next base: position 6,613,989 of record CANUEZ040000092.1, read on the forward strand.
GGCTCATTGTCACTTCATCACTTTGGATCAGGGCATCATCGCTGTGGGTCACACTATGTAGTGCTATGATAGTTAATTTTCTTATTAATGCAAATTTAGATGAACCTAATCTGAAAAATCTAGTTGTTTTTTGTACATTTCATCAGGCCAGTACAATGAACGTTACCAATGCTCTAATGATAAAAGAGAAGCATAAAACTGAATGCCTATCTTGTGGTGGCTTTTCCTGAACAGATTAACCACCAGGTTTACCAGTCTGGTTTGTTCGTCCCAACATCGCGTTGGCCTTTGACCAAACGAGATGTAGTGTCTTGATCAAGTTGTTTAAATGCATTGGATAGGTTGAGTAACCTGATCGCAATCGTCTCGGTCGAAAAGAGGATTTCCTGAGTGGCATTTTTGGAGCGGTTTGTGGATTCGCCATAGATGTCAGTGAATGATCCACCCCAAGTCGATCGAATAAGCCAGTACCGTGCTGGTTACTGTCTTCTTGTTTGACTCTTGATTCATGAATTCAGACTATGCGGGTATATCCCGAACGGAAAATAGTAGCTGAACCCAGAACAAAATATTGCGAGAGTAGTCTGGATTTGACTTAGCCACTAGTCCTACTGCAGTGCTGACACCGCGCCTGACTCCAGTCTAGTATGAGTCATATTCAAACTGCTCACTAGAACTTCTCTCCTCCAATGATTCGGCGCTCGCAAACAGCTAACGCGAGATCCAAGCTGGACTACATCTGTTCGAAGCAGGACCATCACAATGCAGATAAAGACTTCAGAACACAGGCTCATTTCGTTGGCCTACTATCTTCTATTTTGCTGTATCCGTCAGCAACACTTGAATTGGTAGACGAGCTCCTGGGGGTTGTCTCCAATTAAAAGGTGTTAGGGATATCCAGTTTCATCCGGAACCGAAACTGTCACTAGTGGTGCGTAAAGAGTGGACCGAAGTTTTTTTACCGTCTTATTGATATAATACGAGATAATAATACTGAACTCCTCCATGCATCAAAAGACTTTCGGTTCAATTCAGTTCTTTCAAACATTTGCGTGCTTCAATTTTGGTTGATACTCCGCGTTATCATCGAATCCGGAGTGTAATAGATCAAAGCAAAAAGAGTAGATGAACAGAAAAGAACACTGACGTATACGAAGAGACCATAAACCGCGATTCCTAGCCATGTCCCTAGATATTTCCAACTATCCGGTAGGCGGGTTTTGCTGAGCTCAATCAGGAAGTCTGGCATATCCAGCTAGGTCTACTGCTTAAGGTTTTCAAAACTTTCCACCATGTCATGAACTGATCACGACCCATCCTCTAACCGTAACTCAACTCGAAGAACAATGTACACCACAATCACTTACAGCGCCGATCTGATATTTCACTGAAGCTGAAAGGTCGTGTGTACTGTGCCGCGGAGTACTCCATTTTGTTGTCTAGTTGCGAGACTTGGGGTCTGCGTGTGGAAGATATTCGTCGTCTTGACGTTTTAGACCATTGATGTTTGCGTAGTATCGTTAAGACTAGGTGGAATGACGAGGTGAGCGATGCTGAGGTCAGAAATCGAGTGTTCTGTACTAATTCAGAGAATGTTCTATCACAGTGTATCCAGCTTGGTAGACTTCGTTGGTTGGGGCATGTGTTGCGTATGGCAAACAGACGTCTGCTGTACGGTGCCTTGTTTTTCATTCCTCCTCGGGACAGGACGAAGCCGCGTGGAGGTCAACAGATGATGCGGCAGCGAGGAATGAGAAGATGTACAGAAAAATTAGGAAAAGTAGATATCTCATGTCTTCGTGGTTGGGGTCCAAAAGATCCGTCAACCAGTTGGTTGGAGACACTGAAGGATATGGCAACGAATTGTGAACAGTGGCGATCGTGTTGTCATTTTCTGTCAAATCAGAATGATTAACCAATGTGTGTTTGTACAGTGAGACTGTGTATTTCGTGTGTTGGCTGTTAGGGCGTTCTTCTCTTTCCCCACCCTTGTAGGTCCACTCCCTGTCCATCTTGTATATACATTCTTTCTATTTCTACGTGAAACATGGTGAGAAAGTCAGTGATCAGTGGGGCTTGTCTTGCTGTTTAATACTGTACGATGATGATGACGATATCTACATCCAAACCATGTTATTTTACTAGCGCGTGGTCACAGTCAAAATCTATGTGCAAAGCTCATTGTTTCGTTTCGTGAACGACTTCTACTGATGCGGTTACCGTCCCACGACTGAACTAAAAAAAGACGATAGGTTTCTGGTTATATACGTATATCCACGATCCTGTAGATTTGAGATGATACTGGAGGCCATGCTAACTGGGTCGGAGCCAGTGAGTCGAGATTGCGTCTAGCTTCTAGAATGAGTTGGAAAGAAATGGCGGTGGGTCAAGGCGACGTCGTCATGTTGACTTAAAGAAGCAGACTTCAAACAGCCAGTGGATTGCTAAGATTGAGATTAACCTGGGTTCTTAGCCTATCAACGACGCTGACTGGCGTTGAATGAATCAGTGCCATGCATGTCAGGGTGCAAGTGATGAAAGTTTCCCTTATGTCATATAGATATATCGAAAAGAACCTACCTGCTCTGGATGCAATTCGCTACTTTGTGTCTCACTTCAACACATTTTCTTTGACTATAGCACCTGTGGTTTTGAATATTAATGTTGTCTGAAGCTCAGCGATCACCAGACAATACATAATATACCGCCTAGTAATTCAGGTGGCGATGTAGTTGCAGTTAGTTGGAGACCTGATGCCGGAACCGGATGAGCTCCTGAGGAGCAGCTGTCGTTCCGACAGCAGACCTAAATAAAGATACCTTTCTTGGCACGGTCCGATTCCTGAACTGCTGTCAAGTTTAGCTGGTGTCTAGGCCAACGTGGAGTGACGCGCAAACCTCAGAAGCGAAATCTACTAGAGGTTTATTTGCATCACTGCACGCTGGCCTAGACACTATACAAACTTGATAGCAGCTGAGGAATTGGATCGTACGTATCTTACAACACTCAGAACTGTTCTTCAACGGGGAACTGTGAGAAAAATTCGATGCCTATTTCCATGAGTACGAAGCAGCAGATGGCCGGGAGTGAACAAATGCAACCAGCCGGTGAATTGGAGAACAGAAATGCAGTCTCCTGAAATTCGACCGTAACAGAAAACACTTGATAAGCAGTTTTCTTCACGTGTTTTATTGCTCGGTATGACTGGAACGGCGAACGAGGTAGGGAGTTAGAAGTTAGTGGATCGGTCGTCGGCCATTAATAGTTCTAGGCGCCTCAAGTGAGATAGAGCAAAGTAGAGATAGACACTAAACTACTGGAGGTAGAAATGGAAGGTTTAGAAATTAGAAAACGGCAGTTGTCTATAGGAAGGTACAGTGATCAGCCAACCACACCCTGTCTATCACTTGCTTAACTGTATGTTTCGTACACGCGGCAACCGCAAGTGCTACTTCTAACACACTTTCTCGGCACACGCCAGCCTGCGGTCTCTGTACTCAGGCCCTGTGAGAATACACGCGGTTGGCAGTCCACGGTCTTTTCTCGTTGATTTCCTCGACGAACGCGATCGTAGAAACTGATGCAGTGTGCCCTCAATAAAAGGAGCTGGAGAGGTTAGAAATAAAAAAGACAACTCCTGCTAGAAATGTGAGGTTGGTTCAAATTAATCATGCTGCTTCCTCATTCCACGCGTTCGTTAGTCTTTCCTGCTATGTGCGGATTGATCGTCCGTCACTGTGATGCTTCGCATAACGTCAACACGATAACCAGACCATTGCCTCCCACGACCTATGAGATGGAGGACACGGTGAATAGAGAGAAAGTGGTTGGCGTGTGCTGCGGGAGCGTGCGCTTAGCCTGCGCGTGCAACTGCCAAGTAGCCACCGTTCTCGGAAGCAAGGGTTCGGATAAAAAGTGATATGTTAAACAAATAAACTTAGTTGATTTTCGCTACAGAAAGGAAGACCATATATGATGGCGTGCACTCGCATGTCCAGGTAAATTCGCTGAAATTTTTCTGAATGAATTACTCAATTCGAGCAGGAGAACGCCAGGTCACGGAAATGGCCTCCAATATAGTAATCAGCCGATCACCCCCTCATCCATCACTTGTTTGACTGTACGTTTCGTGCACGCGGCAACCACTAGCGCTACTTCCAACACACTTCCTCGGCTCAAGCCTGCGTGCGGTCTTTTACTTAGGTCCAGTGAGAAGACAAGTGGTTGGCACTCCAAGGTCTTATCTGGTCGATCTTGATGAAGCTGAGGGAGTGTTCCGTCCAACATATATATATATATATATATATATATATATATATATATATATATATATATATATATATATATATTCATTTCTTCAGCCATGTAGACGTTAAATTCCCAATGCTTTTACAATACTCTCGTTTTACTTTTTCATGTCGTCATCATAATTGTCGTTTTACGGTTACCTGATTCACCTTTATATATCCTTTTACATTAGATATATCACTGTACTTATGACTAGCAACGACCGAAAGCCTGACCCAGTACCGTCGGCTCTGACAGTCGCTTTAGCCGTCCCTGAGTTTTCCATTGATAACTCTCAACTCTGGTTTCATGTGCTAGAAGCAGAGTTTGAAGCACAAAAGGTCACAGACAAGTGTACTCGTTACCTGTGGACTGTTGGTCGTCTTCGTGAGGTTGTTTTTCAGATACGCGACGTAATTTCCAATATTTATTCTTACGCATTCGTCAAGGGTGTGGTAGTCTTTAGGCTTTTGCCGTTTGAATCGCCAAACCGAAGCGGCTTATCCAAGGGACAGAGTTAGGTAGCAAATAAACCCTCTGCATTACGGAGAGAAATGCTGTAGAGGGCAGAGCGACTTTTCGGGGAAAAAGTCCTCAAAGAATAATGGGTACGGAGATAACCAACTAACATTCAAACACTACTCGGGGTTTCTAGTCAACTTAAACTCACAGAAGGAGCAACACTAGCGGACGGTATTATGGAACGGTACGATCCACAAAACACTGCCATAACCAACTCGACTAGCCCCCCCCCCCTCCCCAGATCACCGCTCCCACGATAGGAACACACTCCGAGGACATCCTGATAATTGCTTTCGAGCGGGCTTCCAGACGTTTTTCCACTTCTAGTTGGTCTCACTGCAGAGACCAGAAATCTCATCACAACTCTGAGCGACGTGAGCGTCGCAGAAGCCCCTCCCCTGATAGCCCCTTCAGTCCATCTCGATCAGATTACTGTCAATAACAGGCAGTTCGGGAAGAAGGCCTGGCACCGTGAAGCCGGTTGTATCATCCTAGGTGCCAAACACGGGAACTAATATCCCGACGCGTTCCGACGACTAACGCGGTCGGTGGTCATAATAGCAGTCATCCGTTGCACGTTCGGGGTTTAGTTTCTAATAACCTGTTCCTAATTGACAACGGTGCAGCAGTTAGTGTAATTCCAAAAGAAGCAGATGATGCAACCTGCCCATCAACCCTGCAGTTGCGTGCCGCCAACGGCATTCCTGTTGCTACTCACAGCCGTAAGTCCCTTACGCTCAACTTAGGCCTACGTAGCACATTCCACTTGGTGTTTATGGTAGCAGATGTCTCCTATCCCATACTAGGTATCGATCTCCTTGACCATTTAGACCCAGTGTTTGACGCACGATGCCGGAGAGTTGTCGACCGACATACTCCTCTTTCCGTAACTGGTTCGTACCTCTCCGTGAATCACATCATGCCCCTATGCACCGAACCTCACGTCGAACACCCATACACAGAACTCCTTTTAGCTTGCCTGGCAGTGCTAAGGAAGCCCGGACCCCCTCCCACGGTGACTACTCATATCACCCACCATATCATCACTCAAGGACCCCCAGCTTTTAGCCGACCCCGTCTCTTGGCACCAGACTAGCTCCGCATAGCACAGGCTAAGTTGGAACACATGATGGAGTTAGGCATAATACGCCCCCCCAGTAGCCCTTGGGTCTCGCCCCTTTACATGGTTCCTGAACCTAATAGAAACTGGTTTCGCTACGGCGATTATAGAGCCCTCAATCAAGCTACGGTCCCAGATATGCACCGAATCCCACGCATTCAATATCTAACTTCTTCCCTATCCGATTTTCCTGTATTCAGCCACATCGACCTGGTTAGGGCTTACCACCACCTGACATATCTAAAACCGCTGTCACTACTCCACTCGAAATATTCGAGTTTCTGCGCATACCTTTTGGGCCCAGCAATGCAGCCCAAACCTTTCAAAGGTCCATGCATGACGCAACACGAGGTTTGAAAATGTCTACGTGTACTTGGACGATATTTTGGTTGTAATTTCTTCAGAGAAAACCATTTGGCACACCTGCACACTCTTTTTGGGCACTTTAGACAACACGGTGTGACCACTATCACATTCCTAGGTCACGACATTTCAGCCTCGGGCAAGCAACCTCTGCCAGATAAGATGGCGGCAATTTGCGGCAATCCGGAACCTCACTCTTACCGGCAGCTGCGCCAATTTTCTGGTTTCGTTAACTTCTATCGCCGGTTTATCCCCCGCTGCGCCGAAATAATACAATCCCTCGCAGGCCTTCTACGTGGAGGTAAGTGAAAATTCATATTTCCCGACACGGCACAGACAGCATCTACTTCAATCAAGAAAGCTATCGCCAACACAACACTCTTTGCACATCCCAACTCTTCCGCTCCTCTGGCATTAGGGATAGACGCCTCAGACGCGGCAGTTGGAGCAGTGATACAACAATTCGTCAGCCATTCATGGCGACAAGTAAATTTCTTCTCTAAGCCACTCTAACCTTGGGAATCCCGATAAAGTACATTCAGCAGTAACCCACTGGCAATTTATTTGGGTATCCGACACTTCCGGCACACACTCGAGGGCCAAACGTCCACAGCACTCATAGATCATAAACCACTAGTGTACGCTGTCTAGTCAGCTTCTGATCAATATTTGCCACGCGAGATTCGGCGCGTCTCTGGGACACACAATCTGGTAGGCGACGCACTCTTACGCGCCCACAATATCAACGACCCACTACCAATGGGCATAGACCTACAAGCAATCGCCGTAACCCAAGCAACAAATCCCTAGGTTGAGAAGCTCGAAAACAACAGCTCACTGAATCTAGTGCCAGTGACCCTTCCAACTTCGGACGTAACTATTATTCGCACTGTCTCACAGGGCTGACCCCAACCAATAGTTCCTGCCAACTTTCGCCGGCAAGTTTTGACCAGTCTTCACAATTTATCGCAACCTGATGTGACCACCTCAGTGAAGCCAGTCACCGAGCGATTCATTCGGCCTTGCGTCAAACGTGACGTACGTCTTTGTGCCCGCGCTTGTTTCCAATGCCAACGCGTTAAAATACACCGTCATACTAGATCTGCATCGGGCGCATTCTCTGAGCCAGATACAGGTTTTCATCCCGTACATACAGACCCCTTGGGGCCCATCCCCTCACCCAAAGGTTTCGTGCACACTCTCACGTGTGTGGATCGTTCCACTCACTGGCCACAGCCTATACCTATTCCCCGTCCTACCTCAGAGGGAGCCGCAAAAACATTTCTAACTGGTTGGGTAAGTCAGTTCGATCGCCCTGCTATTGTAACCATCGACCGCGGTTCTCATTTTGACGGTGCCTCACGAGCTACTGAACGCATTCGGTTGCAGAAACAATAGGACTACGGCCTGTCACCCCCGGGCCAATGGTATGGTGGAGCGATTCCATCGCCAACTGAAAGCTGTCACTTGTGCTCGTGATAATCCTTAATGGAGTGAACTATTACCGATGGTTTTCTTAGGGCTGCGCAACACTGCTAAGACCGAAATGCGTGCTACGCCGGCTGAACTGGTTTACGGCTGCACATTACGACTTCCAGGTGAGTTGGTTTCTCCATTACCACCCTTGAGTTTTAATCACAGGGATTACGCAAAACGTTTGTAACACCAAATGCGGGCGCCAAGGCCCACCCTGCCACAGGAACAAACCCTCACCAGCTACATACCTACCACTCTAGAAACCGCCAACCATGTGTTCATTTCAGTAGATGCGGCAGGATCACCACTGAAGCCGGCGTACTCTGGCCCTTTCCGCGCTGTTCAACGAAAAGAAAAAAAAATACGTTGTAGGCCTTGAAGGTAAAAAAGAGACCATAAATATAAACTGCCTTAAACCAGCCTTCGTAGACGTGGAACCCACCCCGGACACCCCACCCAATGCTCCCACCTCCTCACAACCTGCGGTTTGCTGCTCCGAGTCGGAACCTGTTACCCCCACTAACGACTCCCCATTACCGGTTGCAGCACCAAACTCCATGGAAGATACAGCTGCATCCGTCAAAATGAGAAATCGACGAGATCGCCAGTTGCGATAGCCAACGAGGTTTGCAAGATTTGTAACCGTTGTATATATTTAGGTCTAGTTCTCATATTCTCTTGTACATAGTTTGGTAGCATATGGCTGCAGGACCACTTGGTTTATCACGACAGGAGTAACGGAAGCCTGCATTGCGTCGGTATGTCCCTCGGTCGAATATCCGTCTGCTCCTCGAGGCGCACCTTCCTTGCGTTTCTTACTTTTTACCTCGTCCCGTCGGACAGAACCGCACCGAATTCTAGGATCTCGCATGGCTCGAACACAACGCTCGTTGGATCGTGGCTGGACTCATTTGACGCCCGGCGCTGGCTCGTTTACCAAGGCAATAACCACTACGGACAAACAGAACTTTGGGGTATGTCGACAACGGCGAATCCAAAAACGCAATCATCAATCTGCAAAGTTGTAAGCGGTATGTACCCACGCCGGATTCGATGTTGAAGAGGATGCGGTTTCGTGATCGATGCACAGTGACCAGTTGATTCATGGAGGACGGCTTGTGCTGGCTTCGTTGTTATGCTCGATCGCGGCGGGAGGCATGGAAAACGTCTCTCGCCACTAAAGCCGACCCACAAATCACGGATCGAAGGCCAACTGCGTCATCCTTCTAGGAGGAGACCCTTGCAGTGCCACCAATGTGACAGACAACTGCAAAGACAAACAAATTTGTTTATCTGAACTATTGCCGAATTTGATGGCGCCACTTGCTCCGCCTGTGTACACTGTCCGCACGCTCTTGCGTTCCTCCAATACACACATTATCCTGCTCCAGCTTTCGAGTTCCTCTCATTTTCGCGCTGCCGAGTATAATCGTTATCGTGTTACGAACCAAGGACCAAGGGCTGTAGACTCAATACGGGAGCAGGTCCTGACGTGATTTAGAGAAATCCTGAAAATAGGTTCAGCTAAAGTGGACTGATGTGACAATCAGAAAAGGAACGCGAAGCCTCATTTGTTGTTTGGAAGACGATCGCCTTGTTTTTAGTGTACATCTTCCTAATCGTACGGTTAATAGAATACGTATCCTCCCTAGTAAGTCTTCATCATACGATCTCCTTGAATCAGTCGCATTTTCTATCGATACTTACACCATACTCCTGTGTGTGGACATCCAAAACAACGGTACTGAACGGTGACGTACCTGCGCTATACATCTTAAGAGAGCTGGGCTCATTGCTGTTTTTCAACGAGTGTTGCGAACGACTTATTCGAAACCGGTTCTGGTACCACGCATGGAGCTGAAAACAGCTATATTATCAGTAAAACAAATGCGCCATATTATGAAATAAGCTGGATGGGATGGCTTTAGAGACTATGGTGCGAATCTTCACAGAAAATGTTCAATCGATTATTCTGAAGCCGTCTACTAAAAGGTGTCGACGACCAGCCGGATAATCACTTGTGAATAGGGAGTGCTCCAGTTCGGTTTCAGTGATTGTGGCAAGAGTAAGCCGTACCATTTTTGCATGGGGTCGTTTGGAGTGTGCACAGCAGCGGCGGGAGCGCTAGTAAGGCCGTGCCGGTTTTGGGGAGGTGGTGCTGGTTTCGAATCTGCTTTGCCTGTCCCCAACCCTGCTTATTGACCAACTCTAACCTGTCGCGGTTGAACCTATTTCTAAATGATCGCTACTCGTTAGACGTTGACCACATTCGCTGCACTCATATCAGTTTACGATATTCCCCCTTTCTTAAGCATTTACCGTTCGCTACACACACACACGCACAAGATTTTGTGACCCTGTCTACCCTGGAACTAAAAGTGTGAATCCCTGCCCTACTCGCTGGTTGGTTAGATCCATCGACCGACGTCGGCATGTTCGCCTTTCTCTTCGTTTATGTACTTTCAATGCACGTCCCCTGTCCTTTCAGTTACAAACGTCACTGACTGATTTCATCCGGTTCGGTTAGAATAAATGTTGAGAGCCGATTGGTTGATTTCATCCCGTTTTGCCACGAACTGTTTGGACCATTGCTCTGCGTTGCTAGCTGCAGCTCTGGCATTGATTTTAGACACATTGACGCGCTATTTGCTTTACGGAACTAGGCCGCCGATCGACGGTGTGCGGGGCTATATCCTAACAGTAAATACACGCGGATGATAACTTCTTTAAATTCTATGGCTTCCTAACATCAAGTGGTACATTGCCGTTGCCAGATGAACTGTTCGGCAGCTCAAATGATCCATCTGCTTCACTCCATGTAGTATGACCATTACCGTATTTACAGAGGTAGTTGTATTAAGAGAGTCTGGCGGTGGTCAAGCGGCCATGATCCTGGGCTTAGAGTCTTCAAGTCCCCGGTTCGGTTCCTGCGGTCGACGGTCATCTCCCTATCCGGCATCCTTTGATTGACCACGGCCTTCTTCTAGTATTATCGTACTTTGTTGTATTATGAATGAAAAAAGGAAATAAAAGAATATTTATTTTTATTACGTTATCATTTTATGGAACGACATTTACTACCGTCTGACTTGTCCATTTTCACGCTCGTACTCCACGAAGATTTGTCGTCCCGTTAGGCGTGCTCTTCAGCTCCATTTTATACGATTGCCTACGGATGCCGGGCTTGTTCTTCTGCGTGCTGTTCTGCATGTATTGATCCAGTCTATGTTATGATTTCAGCAATCTTTCTTCCTGTCAGTTTTCTGCTGCGTTTGGCTTGATTCTCGGTAGGATCCTTTTTACCTGACAGCGGTATCTGTGTGAATAGTCAATTCTTAATTTACTTTTTCCGGTGGCTCTTGGCTGGTTGGTACAATGGAATCTACGGCCGCCTCCTTCCGCGGCTACCACAGTTCCGCTGAACTGTTAAGCTGTAATATTTAATACCCAGGATACCAGGTACTAGCTAGATCCCGAGAATGGCTTAAGGAACAGACAACAAGCCAAAAGTTCCGAAGATTGTCAAAAGACGATAAGAGTCAGTTGGACAGATGAAGGAAGATTTGTACTGAAACAATGCCGATCACGTTTACGTTTTAGAGCGACTCCGGACGCGATACTAGCTTAGGGAGCTTAAGGTTCAACCGTCAACAAGCAGAGAAGTCAGGCATGTGTTTTTCAGTTGGCGGAAACCAATGGTTCTTACAGCAAGCAGACAAACAACGAACAGTCCTGTGGCATCGAACAACATACTAACTGCCTAGAGCTAAGTACTAATTAGTTGTTTGTCGATAGTAACTTCTGGTCACGAGTTTACATATTTGAACTCAGTCATCTGCAGGTCACTTCAATTATGCGAGACCAGTGACTTCCGTGGGAGTTGCAAGTGTGCAGTCTTCAAAACACAAAAAGAGTAACTGCATGAGTTGAATCTCAGTAAATGCATCGCAAGATCCTACACTTACTTAGTCCAGCAACAAATACTGCCTTCATCCTGCTCACTACACTGCTGTCCTCAACGAAAGATCACTGTCCACAGTGTTCCGTACTCCTACATCACACACCAGGAGTACTCACTTCTCCGGGATCCCACCTCGGGTAAGCCATACCGCAAAATCACCAACGTCCAACGCGCCTGAAAGTCACTCAATTATCAAGGCCTCACATTTTGCTCGGTCCACTAACATGGTCGGCAAAATGTACTATTCAAGGCTCAGTGTTCCTCCGCCAGGGGTAGTGGGTTCACTCTGAAAAGTAGAGGAAAGAAAACTCCGTGAGCACACAGACTCAGTAAGTGCATCAACAGGACCCGATGCTTACTTAACCGAACAACAAAATGGCTGCTTTCAACCTGATCACTACGAAGTGACTCGTTAAACTTGGCGCGTATTTTTTCGTTGGTCAAATACAAATAAAGTTGATTAGCACGCCAAAATCTGCCCATGGTACAGCTAGTTATGAATCCTTAATCGAAGCTCCCGAACTAGATACTCGTTTAATGACAGGCTGATGGGTAATGATGCTTTATCTCTACAGTGATGGCTATGGCAGTTACACTGATCATCTGGTGAAACGCTAGGAGGATTTTCAATGTTACAGTTGACTTCTCGATGAACTTTTTTTCGAAGAAGAGATTGCGATGACTTTCGTTTATTGATGGCTTACTTGATCAAGGACCGAGCTCAGCTTACCGGTACTATCCGTCAGTCGTTGTAGTGTCTCGCCGAGAAGTCGTTAATTATGAGAGTTGGTCATTGCTTGTGTGATAGTAATCTATGAAACGGATGAACGATGGGCATTCGCTGTATCACGTTACGTGGATGCGAGAAACGGCCAGTTGCATAATGTCGACCATTGGTGGTCGAGAGGTTTACAGCTTTTACTTACCAACTCGGAGGTCAAGGGTGTTGGGGAGCACACTCCTTCAGCTTCTACGATCGCGTTCGTAGACGAAGTTAACTGAGTGATGTAATCCAGATGTCTAGACTTTCTGGAAGAGTATCTGTCCGTGGTGGCGCGCAAAGCGTGGATGATCAGTTTATGGTCGGTGTAGACCGTGAATTCGCGTTCCTCTAAGGTGTGTCTAAAGTGACGGAAGCCTAGGTAAGTAGCAAGAATTTCGCGGCCAAAGGTGCTACACTTGGATTCAGCCGGTTGTAGTTTTTCGGAGAAGAATGCAACGGGTTGTCAAGTGTCGGCTGAGTACTGTTACAGCACCGCTCACACGGCTTTGTCTGATGCGTCGGTGACTAACGCAGTTGGGAGAGTTGGTTTCAGATGTGACAGCGAGGCTATGTTGCTGATAACCTGCTTTAGCATGGCAAATGCATCTCGCGCAGTTTCTGTGAAAACCAGCTGCTTTGCTTTGCCTTTTAACAGATCTGTGAGCGGCTGCGTTAGCTGAGCGCACTGTAGAATGAACCACCGATAGAAGTTGACCAACCCGTCGAAACTCCGTAGTTGCTTGAATGAAGTAGGTTCTGAGTAGTCCAGGATAGCCTGCACTTTATCCTGCAATGTTATGATCCCTGTGGAAGTAATCTTGTGGCCTAGGAATTCGATGGCGTCGACGCCTATTACACACCTATTCGCGTTAACCGTGACCCCGTGTTGAGACAGGCGGTCGCAAAGCGCGCGTAGATGTGCTAGATATTCTGTCTTAAACAAGCTGGCAGTCAGGATGTCACCAAGATAAGCGGACGCAAAACCGAAACCACTGCATACCATATCGATGAAACGCTGGAAAGTTTGTGCGGCATCGCTAAGTCCAAACGGCATTCGTAGAAACTGGAAAAGACCGACGAGAGTTGTTACGGCTGTGCTGGGGATACCTGCCTCCGCTACTGGTATTTGGTTATATGCCCGCACCGAATCTATTCGACTGGAAATTACCTTACCCGCTAGACCAGCTGTGAGGTTCGTGATATGCGGAATAGGATATCGGTCGGGCGTAGTCAGTCGGTTGAGTGAGCGATAATCCCCGAACGGTCTCCAGTCGATAGGTGACTTCTTCGGGACCATGTGTAGAGTTGATGCCCACGAACTGTTGGTAGGTCGGATAATTCCCAAGTTGAGCTATGTTGGAACTCGGAGGGGGCTACACGGAGCTTGTCTGGGGCCAACCTGCGGGGCCGAGCGTAGACCGGGGGCCCTTGTGTGATGACGTGATGAGCCACATCAGTGGTGATTGGAGGCAGGTTGTTGTTTGGGCGGACAAGATAAGGGTACTCGCTGAATAAGCTACCGAATTATGGGAATTGGTGTGAGGATCGCTGATGATTGAGCTTCGGTTAAGGTACGAACAACGAAATTTGATGTGACTCGATCTACTAGCTGTCACTTACCGGGATCGACTACTAGACCGTGACTTTCTAAAAAATCTAAGCCTAGAATAACCCGGTGCGCTTGGGAGACGACGAAAACCTACGGGAAAGGATGACGCAGGCCAAGGTCTAGGGTGAGAAATTGACTGCCGTATATTGGGGTCGGAGTGCCGTTGGCAGCTTGCAGTGTGGGAGCTATAGGAGAGACAGTGGACCGTTTTGAAACCAATATTATACTGCCCTGTGCTCCCGTGTCCATTAGGAAACGCATACCGGTAGTCCTGTCTTTGAAGTAAATGAGGCGACTAGGAACAGAGGCGCCGGTAGAGCTCGTCGCCATTACCTGGTTGGAGTGGAGACTGCAGGGCTTTTCGCGTTTGCGAGCTTGAGGTCCGAAACCGCGGTGGAAGTAACACTTGCCATATTGATAGTTTGGCTTAGGGGCACTATTCGTGAAATAATGGCTGGTTGGCCTTTGTTTGCGAAGGCTGCTGAGGGTGCGCTCTCGTTGTTCAACCACCGGCATTAAAAAGAGAACCTCCTGATATAACGTTTGAACATCAGAGTTGTTACTGGGTGCGCTGTAACGAGTGGTTTCCGACTTGGGGTAATAACCGTATCAAGCGGAGCAGCGGTGGTGGTGCTGAGCACGTGGGACTGTGAGGCAAATGCGTTTGCATTCTCGAGGACTTTATCTGCAGCCTCTGTGAACCTATATAAACTGTCGATTTTTACTAAAACGGCTACTATGCTCTGGGCATACGGTGGGAGTCGTCGCACCCATAGTTGACACAGGACTGCATCGTTCATGGACGTCGTGCCTACCAATGAACGCGTTCCCCTAACATCTGTGAGGATGTCATATCTCCCAGATGGATTTCGGAGAGAACGTGCCGGATACGTTTCTTTTCCGACGCTGCCACACGCTTGATCAGAGATTCCCGGAGCGTGTCGTGTGGGCTGTGGTTCGCGGGGTTCATAGCGATATCTCGGATTTGTGGGATAATACTAGCTGGGACCTCTGAGAACAGTCTGTTATATTTGGACTGCTGACTAGATATGCGAGCCCCTGGAAACGAGACTTGAGGATGGCGATGAAAGCCTCCGGATCTTCCGGTGAGAATTCCGGTATTTTCATGTGCGCTGCATGGCATTCCGGTTCATACTCTGGTTCAGGTTCTCTGCTCACTGTGAAATAAGTGTGCCATGGAAATGAACTAGCTTGGGATTCCAAAATATTGTTAGTAACGCCTGATATACAAAATCTCGGAATAAATAGGAATGAAAACTGGCCGGGCAGTAATGATAATCAAAAAAGAATGAAATGGTTGTGCTTTCCAAAAAAATGTACATATTTCAAAATGTTTGATGGGGGTATGTACACACGATAAAAAAATCTAAGGTTAGACCGAACATATGACCGGAGATGGGAGGAAAAAACTACCGTAGACGTGACTCGGCTAGGCTCCTTCGGTGGAATTAATCAAAAACTATAAATGGAACGAGCTCACCAATTACTGGAGGGCATACTCCTTCAGCATCTACGATCGCGTTCGTTGACGAAGTCAACGAGAAAAGACCGTGGACTGCCAACTGCGTGTATTCTCACAAGGCCTGAGTACAGAGAACGCACGCTGGCGTATGCCGAGAAAGTGTGTTAGAAGTAGCGCTTGAAGTTGCCGCGTATGCGAAACATACAGTCAACCAATTGATGGACAGGGCGTGATCGGCTGATCACTATAAAGGTTCGAATCCCTCCACCGCCGGTAACTTTGGGGCTGGGCGGTAATCCGTTATCGTCCGACTTGCTACTACACCTAATCAGGGGAGACCTTATCGGGTGCTGTACTCCAAGTCTCAGGGTCAGATCGCCGGCTATCCCTAGTAGTGTAATGGGCCTTTATGACTGGGGGATATTCTTTCTAATGCACTCAAGCAGAAGCATGGTATAAAAGTGGTAACTGGTTACGATATTTGACTTGATACCATGGATTCAAAAATACAAATGGTTCGTAAAATAAGCGCCCGATAGTTGATACAGTGTATTATTGTATCCAGCGTGAAAAAGGTTGCACTACCGATGAAAGTGATGCGGTCTGCTGA
This sequence comes from Fasciola hepatica, assembly GCA_948099385.1. NCBI lineage: Eukaryota > Metazoa > Platyhelminthes > Trematoda > Plagiorchiida > Fasciolidae > Fasciola > Fasciola hepatica. The sequence continues at coordinate 6,630,183 of CANUEZ040000092.1, forward strand.
AACCAGAGCAAGGGATGGTGAGTCACACGCAAGCTTTCATGTTCAAAACTAATTGGGCTGTCCATGAGGACCAGAAAATTCTTTCATTGGCTAGAGTGGAACAACCAATCAAACAAGGGCATTTGTAACACGCGGGAAGCGTTGATGCATGCGACCACCAGATCTATATCTAGAATTTTGGGTCAGGTTGATAGCGCAGTGACAGAAAGGTTTGTCAACAAGCTCCAGGGTCTAATCCACGCTCATCATGAGTAGATCAGAGGAAATGAATGGTCAAAGGAGAACAAAAGTGTTCTGGTTCAAATTCTGGACCGAATCAAAAAAGGCTTTGTAACTGACTTTTTAATTCAGTCCCCGTGGTGTGTGTGACAAAGTAAGCCTATCTACTTTACTTCCCTTATGGTTCAGAATGGAATATAAGAAAATCCTTGTAACATCTCTATTGTTGACTAAATCGAAAGCTTTGTTTGTGAGGCCAAAACTGGCCATGGAACTGCTTAGAACTGTCACCATTGATGGTCAACGTAGTGCTGCTCAGTGAGTCACAAGCAGACCTTTAATCGGTCAGCACCATAAAGATCGAACAGTGTGTGCCATTGCACGCGTCTATGTCTGTGCTCAAATAAGAAGTCGAATGACCGACCACAAGCACCTGAGAGTGCACAACTGCAACGTGAACCCGATCGATTGATCCCGATCCGTGTTTTATGGGATCTTTATCGTGCTGGGCTAACGAGACGGGGGCGCACAAATGTGGTCGATAAGTACAATCACGAGTCAAATGATGCTTCACTAGTTATGAGAAAACCAATGTCGCGAGCCACGGAAATTTTATGAAAACCTGCAGAGTGGAGTACAGAGCAAGAAATGGTCAGGGATGACGTACGAGAGCGTGTGTCGTATTTGCGGCCGAACCAGAGACAGCTTGGCTTGGAATGATAAACCACGTAAGGTGGCAATAGAAATGACGATTGCCAGAAATGATTTCAGCGTCACTAATGACCCCTTTTGCTGTTCTATATGATCTTCTCATACTGTCATTTGAAATACATTAATTATAGCACTTACAACAACGAAGGGGGATGACTAGAATTCCAAATAATCTCCTGATCAGTGTAAGAACACTAGGTTGTACTCATGGTAGGAAACATGTCCTCATGAGCCTAAAAAAACATGGCTTGAACTAATTCCAGTGTTTGACAAGCCTACGTGATCATTAGGTAGAAACTAATTTTTAGGCCTGTGAGGTGTTGAAAACCTATCAAACGTGTCGCGACTATGATATTTGTCTTGTACATTGTATTGTATTGCATGCTCCAGCTTCGGCATAGTTGTACAACGCCTTTCAGGCAAAAATTCCGCCAAAGTAATTTACGGAGCAAAACAGGATTTTATTTCAGACAGAATGACTTCCTTGTTTGTCAGGACATGTGCTAGAAACGAAACAACAGAATTCCTGTACAAAGACAATTTTCAGGGAAGCAGGTTATACTCAGACGTGGTCGCTGCGCGGGACTGACAAAGAGTAAGATCGAAAAGTAATGGGTGCGAAGTATCGGGAAAGACTTTTTGTGCAAACGCAATGGATACTGTTATGTGGCTAGTGCATAGCTCCAAGACTAGGTCATTTTAGGTTACACCAGAAACAAGACAAATGATGTATAAACCTCACCGAAGAGTGATGAAATCCTTTCTTAGTAATCCTGGGAAAATGACAGGAGAAGGGCGGAGAATCATAGGTAACATACACTGCTTTACAAAAGTGGAAATAACAGACTAAGGAGCACTAAATTGCAATAAGTTTCTAATTTGACTGTTGTTGCGCACATCTTCGGGTTGTCAGCGTTTTCAGGACCAAAACTGTTGTCATGTTAATTTAGACCTGAACAGCCGGTTCGCACCGTTCATTGGAATCATGTACTCGTTAAAAACATCTGGTCAGATGTGAGGGTCAAAATGTCGCATACTGTACTCACCAGAGAGTGTGGGACTCAGCTGATCACAGTGATGATAATGCATAACTCTTAAACTAGGATAATAGATTCTTAAAATATAGAAAATTGTGTAGAATGTCTGTTGTTCCTTGGGGGCTGAGCGGATTGATCTCAACGGCGATGAGACAGTCGAGCTGCTTGTAATGCGTTCGGCAGTGAACTGGACATTTACGCTGCGTGAGAAATTAAATGAACGCAGACGAAGTCTTTTGCAATTAACAATATATATAATACCTGCATTCCTAATTTCGGAAAATGTTAATTGTCTAAACTTTCCGAACTATCCGTGTACACAAATCACACATTCATAACCAAATAAAATAAAGTCAACGACAGTATTTCCAAATGAATAACGTAAAACGAACCATCAAAGGCCAGTCCGGATTACCTTGTACATCCTACACAAGAAATCAAGCTGGTTAGGTCAGTCCAGTACATTGACATTTGGCAGAAATCGTGACGCACGTTCAATTAAACTACAACAGGCTTGACAACATCGGGAGCGTGGTGAAAAGAAACATAATAGATACCGATAATCATGTGCATTGCAATCGATTTGTTGTCACACACTAGAAAACTTTCAGGAAGCCTTTCACGAGCCACGTACGGTTGTGTGCTACGTTCACCACAGTTTTCTCAATCACACAACTAACGAAAAGCCGGATTCTGTTACTACGACTCACCATTTTACAATCTGGATGAAACGTTGATCAAAAGACAAAAGTGTAAAGGAAAATCTACCTGAGTATTTTCAAACATGTGAAATGCAAATTATTATGTTTTCAAGCTTCCAAAGGATGAAAATTTGATCCGTCATTACTTTTACTTTTCGAAACAGAACATGTTCTTTTCATTATAACACAGTGATCCAAGTACAAATGCATCATTCTTAAGGGAGGCCGATTACTCATGGTCCTTTCAGATCTGAATGAAAACACATGAGAACTTGGTTTCATTTGTCGCCACTGTGACTTTCGCGGGCAGTGAATCGTTGAGGCTGGTGACCTCAAAAACAGTGCCTGATGGTCAAATGACCGATCGTATTTTGCGATAAAGCGGGTGACATAACATACGATTGTTGATGGGAGGACATTAACACCACGGATATTTTCATCACAACTTCCTAATCAGAACCTTTCGGAGACCAGGTAAGTCGTTTTGCGTTCTTTTCACATTCAATTTAGCTCTGCCATCCACTAATCTTTTGTCACCATCTCTTGTTGGCACTGTTGCAAATGTTCGGTGATTTGAAGTCGTCTGTACACGGAGCGCACAGCCCGAGTTTCGCGTTCATTAAGGAGAACAGGACTGATGCAGTTCAGTTCAGTTCAGTTCAGACAATAATTAACCATGTAGTGGGTGTGATGGCTTTGGTTGCTATTTCCTGGCGACAGCCCTAATTGGAAACAGTGAGACGGGACAGAAATATTAACGGAGCAGTAAAAGAACTACAAGTCTTGGTATCAAGTGGATAAGGACGGTTTGTGAATACAAGAGTGCCACGGATCACGACATCTAGCCATATCCTCTAATGTATCCAACCTCGGGGTGGGAGAGTCTCTTGGACCCCACTCAGGAAGTCTAAAACTCCCTAAATGACCAAGTCCACAGGTTAGGTTTTTTCATGCTTTTCTTTCATGTCATGGACTGACCACCCTTACCCATCTTTCAAAGGTGACCTGCCTCAGCGAACATGGCGCGCCGAAGAATCCTGTCAGGGAACATGCGCAACACACGTCCCAACCATCTTAACCTGATGACTTTCACTGCTTCGTCTAATGATTTGGTTTGTGAATCTAAGACTCTCCTTCGAACCTCAGTACTGCTTAAATGGTGTTCCCACCAGGTTTGAACAATGCTACGAAGACAACTGTGTTCAAATATTGACAACATTTGTATATCCTACACCACAGTGGCCATGTTTCTGAACCATACAGAAGCACTGGCCTGACTGCTGCAGCATACACTCGACCCTTGATAGATAAATTGATGTCATGTCAACGTCACCGATGACTCAGATCGGCAAACTCTAAACGAGCCTTTTATATACACAAAGACACCTCATCCGATATTCGACCGCTGGGTGAAAAGCAGCTGCCCAGATAACAGAACTTATCTGCCACGTCTATAGTTTCCCCAGACACTGAAATTTTGATGTTGGACTGACCGAATCCTGCAACAGCATCGCGCAACTTGAAAGTGCAAAACGCGTAACGAACTTTGCTACGTAGTCCGTCAAGCTGTTTAGAAAACCTTGCATCCTACCTGGATCTTTACTTAGAGGAACAACGTCGTCCGCATATTCAAGGTCTAACACTTTTCCGCCCGGGAAAAGTTCAATACCACCATTTTAATCTGACAAAAGTGCGGTCTCTACGATCATATTATTCACGGAGTTAAGGAGAAAAAAGGAAGGGAGAAACCCTGACGTACACCACTTCTCGTGGTGAACTGAGATGGAAGAACACCTTAAGCCCGAATGCGGCTCTGGCTGTTCGTGTTAAGGGACTGTAAGATGGAAATGAATTTCTCTGGCACACCCTTCAACGAGAGGCAGCGCCAGAGAACTGTGCGGTCGACTTAGTCGTATGCCGTTTTGAGATCAAGAAAAACGAGAATAGTCGGCCCGTGGCAGGTCTAAACCCAGCTTCATTCTCGCACGAGCACTAATCGCGAGCGGCTGATAAACGATGAAGAATAATAGCAGCAAGCAGTTTAGATGCGATTCTAACCAAACTTATTTATTTATTTATTTTCACAGGAGGACCGATCACCTTGTAAGTCGGTACGATCACCGATTCACACAAACTCTTTGGAACTTGTTTCCTATCCCATATCAAACCGAGGAGTTTTACCACCTTCGGTGACAATACTGAGCCACCGTGCTTGAAATTAAATGGAGGCAACCCATCCAGTCCAGCAGACTTGTGTCTTTTAAGGTAGCCTATATCACCGAGAACCTCCCTTTTTGGCAGAGGACCGGTACCTACAGTCAGAGCTGGAACTATGGTGATACTTAGCAAGCCTGTCGTGGATAAAGGCCAACTAAACTGCTTCTCGAAATGCTCCGCCCAACGAACCAGACGGCGCTCTTGATTCCGAATCAGCGAGGCGTTTGCCTCTTAGATCAGTTCACTAACGCCTGACTTGCGTAGGCCGGCATTTCTAATTAGAAGGAAAAGGTTGAGGTTGATGCCAATTGCCGCAGCTTTTTCCATACTTTCGTTTCGTCTGTGCGTGTTTGTTTGTGATCTTTCGTTACAGTCGTTTATTCAATAACTTGATGTAAGTAAGCCCACAATTCCGGTCTAATCAGTCCTGGATCGGACTTGCTTCGGACTCGATATACTAGAGGACGTGCTTTGAGTTAAGCGCTATCGAGCTTTTTTTATGGGTCTAAGGAGCTTTGTAAAAAAGCCACACAGCAGTCACGCATTCGATTTCCATTCAGCCCACCATCTCTCAATGTCTCTAACCGATGAAAATGTTCATTTTTTTAACCATATCGAACGGGGTTTAAATCATAACCTGACGGCACAGTCATTTCTTCTGGACGTGTGCACGAAGCGTACAGTACGCGGTAAAGCAGACGACAGTCCGGTATACGTATAACACGCCCGGGAGACCGCGGGTGGTGCAGAGTAATGACTTCCGTCAGGGGACGATCATCCACACTCAACACAGGATGACGGAAATGATCTTTGGTCGCTCAACGTTCCCATCAACAGTGATCTATTTGTTGGAGACATCGACAAACGAAATTTTATTCCAGATTCAACAAAAGAGGAGTAAAAATTGTTGGTGTGAACAAAAGATTGTTTTAATCAAGACAAGTGGATAATACTGACATCCATTTACTCACTGCTCAGTTTGTTTCATCCAGTCACGTGCAAAGATAACACGCGTTCGCATATGGGTTGATATCCACGGGTACACATGTGTGCAACTGAAAACACAGCTGAGACGGAATTCATTTTGGCCTGAAACAATACTGACCAACCAGATCTAGCAAAATTTCACATGCATACAAATGTATTATTGACAAGAGTAGCCTGGATCCCAAGTAATTGAAAATCCACCTCCGTTTTTCGCCTCCATAAGTTCAACAACTCGCGCCGGTATTGTACCGGTGACTTTCCGCTTACCGTGTGCTACTGATGAATAATTGCGTTCAGTCGCGTGATGTTCGTCCCACTGGGAAGTGGCCGACGTGGCTAGTCCACTGAATAAAACCAGAATAGTTGCTGCGTATCAAGGAGCCGGCGGTTGCGGATCTGTAACTATTGTACTACCTTTTTATTGTCATTTCTTTTTTTCTGATCATATAATAAACGACCTACTGGCTTAGTCTTCGATATTGTTCATGTTTGAATGTCATGAGTCTTTGAATCATAAATTTGAAGTAGAGAGCTTATAAAACTTTTTATCAACAGATCATTGTAGAATGTTTAGCTACCGCGTGGATCAGATAGGACCTTTAATTAAACGAAAGTAATTTTTGTTCCTTTTGTCAAAATACCGATAGCGTTCTCCGATTAACTTAGCTGAATGCTCGAAGGGACTGCTTCATACGTGTTAGCGCACAATTTCTCCAAAGTTCCGTATATGCTGGACAACTTTCGAAATTATTGATCGGAGTAAGAAATAGAGTAGGAGAGCTGGTAGGGGCAAACTCAAGATACATCAAAACAGTTATACAAAGGAATATGTATGTTTGTAAATACTCATGTATGTATGTGCGTACGTGCGTGTGTATGTATGCATGTATGTATCTATGCATATGTAACAGAAACTGAATAATCCGTATTGAATTCCTTAATATTATTGGATGTAGGAGAGTAATTCGTCCATCAACAATTGCACATCGGAACTACAGCTTTCACTGACTTGCTTAAGAATAAAAGCGTAGTCTCGTATGAGGTTAAACTGAAGTGTGGACAGTGAATAAGCATTTGTTGAGAACCGTCAGCTGTGGACATTGTCCGAGCCCTTGTTCGGACTCGGTCCTGGTGTGGAACATTTTGAGTCGAACACTAAACCAACCAACTGGCTGACAACGGTTTGTTTAACGCCAAAATATGATACAGCCCTCTCCTGGTACTAGTTTTTGAACTGCCACAACTCTATGTCCACAGGGCGATCGACTCCTATAATGGACGATTTACCTGTTGAAGCTAAAGGGAAACGAAGGCACTCCTTTAAAATCATGGATTGTTACCACGCATGAGAAAGGTACTCATCCAACATGTCTTCAAAATCAGCTTTAATAAGATTAATAGATAAAGTCAGTTTTCCTGAAGGAAGAGGATACCGTAACTTCTCAACTAGTTCTTCTACTCGCAACCGGAGGATGAATCATTTGCACGGTTCCGATGAACTGCCTTTCATGTACAGTGCCAGTGACAATTGTAGACAGTTTGGACTCAGTTTCCAGTTGTGCACGGTGATCATATCATAGGAAATGCTTCTGTCAAGTATCTTCGTTCTGTTATGCACGATAACTTCTGAGTCCGACTACATCAGTACTGCAGACTTCGTGAAGTTTGCATGACTTGTCCAACGTTTATAGCACCATGAATCATGTTTTGTACTTATCCCTCCAAATAAGCACTTTGAAATTTGTGTCCTCCGGGACTCAGCCCAAGGATATTCAGCAATATTCATTGATCTGCATGGTTGGGTCGTTAAATGTGCCACTAGGTCACCCAAACACCTATTTGTGCACAACTATATTCTTCTATCCTTTCTAACTCACATCTGCAATTCCGGTTTGGTGGATTTTGGCAAGTACTGAATTCCACAGAGGTAGATTTAATTTATGTAGGAAATAGGTCATCGCGCAATATAAATTCTCAACGCACTATTCAAAACAGAGGGAGCACAGTGCAGGCGTTTAATTCTTTTTCAAAATCATTAGCAATACACTTCAACTGTGCCCCGCTGGGACTCGAACCCGGGATGAACGATTGGGTCGCCACGATGCTGTTTTTCATGACAAATTCAGTGGCGATACTACATGATGACTCGTTTGATATGCAAAGTAAATCTTCTACTATCCACATTGATATTCTTTGTATCGAACCTTCAGTTTCTTGTACGCAACTAGTTAACATGCTCCTCTTAACTACACCGAAGTACTTCATTCGAAGAAGCTTTTGGTAGAAGTCACGTTCAGTGACTGACCGCATTCCCAAACGTCCCCCCCCATCGCATTCATAACCCCGTGAGTCCTAACCAATAGACCAGTTCAACTGTGGTGCAATATCACTGATTAGCCACACCGGTTCATTCAGCAGGCCCATTGTCATTCACGGTTAACTATTACAGTCAAAGGTCACCTCATGTTCTCAACCTAAATAGCATCCGGATGAACTGAACTGCCTTGTCTGGTTAGGCTTCACAGATGTTCCATTTCATCTACCCTCCCGGTACCATGTATATATATATATATATATATATATATATATATATATATATAAAGAAAACGACCCACAAAATTGCTTTATTGAAAACAAAAGATACGACGTGCAGGAAATCAATTAGTGGGTCTTTTTCGTTTCACAAACCTGGGTTTGAGTTTTCTACCAGGGTTTTGTGATCGTTGTCGATCCGAAAAAACAAAGAAAGAACTCCCAAAAATGAAATAGGCTCAGCAGAGTAGTGCACATTTTGAAAACCTGCTGACTAAGTACGAAAAAACAAACAAAATAAAGACTGCTCAAGTAGTAGGGTGTGCACATGTGAGGTAAGGAAAAGCCAGTGGTAACAGAAAGTGACGCGGGACGTACAGAGGAATGTAAAAGTTTTCGGTCACGATTCTGTCCGTGAGCGCTCAAAAAGAAACTTTCTTATGCATTTTATACTTCCCATCTTTTTCTTTTTCTTGTGGATAAGGATTACAAAGAAATAACACTGACATCTAATTCATCCACGGCTAGTCAGAATTGAACTTCGTATTGATTAGGGATGAGTTGAGCAGTCATGGATTGACTGAAGACGATGGGAAGACAAAAGTGGAATGTTTGAACTGAAATTCAAAATTGCACTCGCACTTGTCATCATGCTTTTGAGAACGTACTGTCAGCACAACTGGTTGAGAAATGTCGAATTGATTGCTGTCACACAACGAGGTCTGATTTGGAGCATAAATGCAGAGATCAAGGTTTTCGAGGAATGTTCTCTTGGATATTGTAGACTGAGAAATGCTTTCTATATGTAGATCACGGAACGAACGAACTGGAAAAGAAAGAAAATTTTCGGATAATTACGGATACATTAGGAGTTTACAAAGCCCCAGCCAATCAGAAAGCTATGATTTTGTCATGATGTTCTGATCTCTGAGCTTGGCATTTAGATTGCAAACGTTTTATCACCAGTCGAAGTGGCGTCGTCTGTGCATGTGCTACGCTTTTTGTGTAGAAAGTATTTTCTTTTGACACACGTTACTGAGTAGTTCAACATATTATTGTCGATCATTCTTACTGCACCGATAAAGTATTTCACAGACGCTCGGACATAAGATCCCCTTCCATATTATTATTATTATTATTATTATTATTATTATTATTATTATTATTATTATTCCATATTACTCACATATTGGCTCATTCTTGCACCAGTTTGCACTTTTGATGCGGAAACAAACCAGGTTCTAAGACGTTCAACCACTAAGCGCGAGGAAAATTTTATTTTCTATTTACATTAGGCAATTATCGCGATATCCGATACTTTCGGTTTTTCGAAAAATGGGATTTTTAGGGCGCCAATGGTTGCTATAAGCGTACTCCTGCTGGCCCACTACTGGTCCATTTACCCAAATTTTCCCACTATCCCACTGATCCTCTAGATCATATCAGCTCCGTCTAGAGGCAAATACTAAGTGAGATATTTGCTGATACGTCGTGATACGCATATCAGTGCACATAACCTGATGTTCTCTCTTAAGTATAGCGCAATTGATATGGTCCTAGAGACTGCCGTTTCCTCATGTAAGGATTGTGGTACTGAAATTTTCAGGAGTGGAAAAGTGTCAGACTTTAAATATGCGGACGACGTGACTTCTCGTATGAAGACCCAGGTAAGTGGCAAGCTTTTCTGGACTGCTTGAATAACTGCGTAGCGATATACGGCGCCCGTTTTGCAACGCAAAAGTGCAATATACTGTTACGACGCTGGATTGGTCCCACACTAAACCCTCCGGTATCTAGGGTGACCAAATAAACAAGTTCTTATGCACAGGCAGTTGGAATTCACCTGGAAGTCGGATATCGGATGAAGTGTCTTCGCGTATACGGAAGGGATTTACTATCTGTGGAGTCAGCATTACATCTGTTTATCTATCAAGATTCGAGCAACAGTCAGGTCAGTTCATCTGTATCATGCAGAAACATGGTTACTGCGGGGGGGGGGGGGGGAGAGATATACGAAGGTTGTCGGTATTTGAACACCAATCTCTTTGTAGCTGTGCTCTAATCCGATCGGAAAACCATATTAGCAATGCTGAGGATAGTCGAAAAACATTAGGAACGTGAACCAAATCATTAGATGGAACAAAATTTTTCACCAGGCTAAGGTGGTCGGAAGATGTATTGCCCATGCCCTCGGACAGGATTCTTCGGCGCGCCATGTTTGCTGAATCGGGTAATTGTTGAACGATGAGTAAGAGCGATCGGTCCATGACATGGATGAAAAGTGTGAAAAGCTTAACCAGTGAACCTGACCATGTAGGGCGTGTGGAGATTCCTGGATGAGGTCCTAGAGATCCCCGCCCGGTGTTTAGATAAGTTGGCGGACTTGGGTCGGTGTCACAACCAGTGGCGCTCTTGTATTCACAAACTTTCTCTGTCGACTTGATACTATTTTAGTTCTTTTCTCACTATTTTTTTATAGCTCTTCGTTATTTCGACTGAGGCTAATGTTGAAAGATAGAAATCTAAGCCACCGCATCCAGTGCATGGTTAACGGCTGTTATAAATGAACAGAACTGGACTGTTTTTCATAATTACCCTAATCAATGCAGCTTAGTTCATTTAACTCATCGATCCCGTGTTTCGGTGCGAAGGAAGGCAAATAATGATGTTAGATGCTAGCGTTTGGTTTAATCTTCTCGATCGTACAAACGGAACCATGGTTCATCTACCAATATAACTAGTGAAAGAACTGAACGAGATATAATGTCAGTAAGACGGCGTTGTCGGTGGAAAATTAGAAGCCGACTTTTCGGTTACCATGGGTAAGCTTTCTCAATGCAGTTTTACAACCAAATGACTGAGAAATCTGTTATCAGTCAACGGTGTGTGTGTGTGTGTGTGTGTGTGTGTGTGTGTGTGTGTGTGTGTGACACTGACAACGCCGTGTTACTGACATTATACCTCGTTTAACACATCACATGACGCATCGGTTTTTTCGATACACTCCGAACCTCGTTCGGGCCTGACGTACTAAGTAAAAGAATTGATTTATATATATTATGATTTATCATTCAGCACCAATGATCAACTCACCATTGAAAACCATGGAAGCACTGTACGGCTGTTTCGTCCAAGTCGGGAATCATCAGAAGTGCAGACCCATTGAGCTTCATGATGAATCATATTGTATATAAATCCAAATTTCCACTGCTACTTATATTGATAAAGTAATCAACAGCTGTAAGTAGTTTGCGACGGAATAACTTCATTCTACCTGACGTCTCACTTACGGCGAGTAACCTTCCTTAAGACCGTTTTACGATTGAATCGTTGTTATCGAACATCATATGCTGACATACAGCATGTCACATGTACATTGTTTTTTCATGCACTCCGAAACGAACCCGCTTCTGATAGTTCGGAATAATATTGGCATATCACAGCATTTATATTCTCTAATCTTAAATCTAAAAGCATATTACACATAGAAACTTGTTTAGTGTAAATTATTTGTTCGACAAAATGCGCCTTCAAAAGAGGAGATCTGTGGTATTATCCAGTGTCGAACGAAACTCCAGACAACCATGCTCCTTGTCTGGAATGAGTTCGATATTTGATACACTGAAACACGTGATTTACGTCAGTACAGTACCATATAAACTACGCATAAATACGCGGATAGGGTCAAACAGCTCGCAAGTCCATCTTTCAGCTGACCATTATTTACTACCTAACGAACCACAGGATCATGCCTCATACATTCATGTGGAAAGGACAGATCAGAGATGAAATCAATTGCCAACAAAATCCCAAAACGATAACTGTGCTTTTTTTCCACTACCACCACCGCAATTTAAATTGAATGGAGTCAAATAGAGCTCTTTACTACCACACTCATTGTTGATGCTGAGTTCAGTTGATGACAAAATAAGCCATGAGAGCATTTTTTGTGACACTGTGCTATATTGGATGGAAAATTTCACTGTACTTATATTTAAGCACGGAATAAGAGATGCCCATGAGTTTTAACTGCTCGCTTCTTGTGCTGGCTAGTTCGATGAAGGGTATGAAATGTTTCAAACTCTATAACCCGATACCCATATTAGAATAATTTGATCACGGCTAACTTATTTCAATGGATCAAATTTCCTGTTTGAAAAATTATACACACCACTTGGTAACATTTTCAAACCGACACAATAAAGATAGTATTCTGCTTTTTAAATGAGAATAGTAAACATAATGATAGTGTAACTGCAGTGAAAGAATCTAAGAATAAACTATAGACTCACATCTTCCAAAGCGAATACGGCTCGTCCATCTGTGAGATGCTCTTGTGCTTTGTACGTGTCGTAGACAGTTACCAACCGGACCAAAAGCAAAATGTAATCGTCAAATAAAATACGGCCCTGATGATTTGCATAGCGTGAAATAATTGCTGTATAGACGCGATTGCTCACATGGAAGCCTGTTTTTGAAAGAAAATCAGAGTAAATAACATTGATAAACGAGTAGCAGACAAGCAGTTAAAAGCGGAAGTAACGGTTGATCAGTGTAAAGTTCATAAATACTGACAGACAACGCGAATACATATTAGCTAATATTTACCCCTTTTGAGTTATTAGTATTTCATAATTTTTTCTGACTGCGTTCCGCGAACGCAGTCCTTTGCAGAGTCAAATGTGCATATGGAACTGATCCGATGTGTGTAATTTCGGAAATTAGTTTTCCTACTGGCCGAATATCAGTAGGTGGTTTTCTTCCGGAGAATGAATGTGCTCGGCGTTAGCTGACGACCAGCCGATGGTGAACGAAGTGGTGCAGGCGTGCCATCCGGTTATCTATCAAGGGTCGAGCGTACGGCACATCAGATAGATCCGTTATTTTACACGGCCCAAAAATGACTGTTAAGGGTAAAAGAATATTATCGGTGTTTGAGCATCGACGTCTCCGTAGTACTGCTTGAATATGGTGGGAACATCCAATTGGCAATGCTCATTTCTGGCGTAGGACGCTAGGAAGCAGAGGTCAGTCACTAAAACAAGTGCTGAATCCAAGAAAACTAAAATGTTTGGTAAATAAGTTTTGAGTGCTCGCCAACAGACTTCCTCGGCGTACGCTGTTCTCCGGGGCAGGTAGTGGTTGGAAGGTACGTCGAGGTCGTCAGTCCATGACACGGTGGGAGTAGCTATGAATCTCTCCGGTTGTGTTTGCAGACCTGACCACTTCACATTGGTTCAGCTGGCTTGAGTACGTTTTCCAATTAGGCTGGATTAGGCTTACTAAGTGTCTAGTCACAGCCAGATGAATCTATCCCCCGTTCTGGGGTCCCGGGTGGCGATTACGGAATCTCACGTGCAGTATATTTCTCTTGACCGTCCGCCCTCCGGTGGGAGTCCCTTCGACGCCCCCCAGCACCTCACTAAGCAATACACGGTCGTTATTTGGTTCGAACAGTGGCGCGGTTGGAGTCGACCTAGGCTTAGTTTGTGAGTGTGAATGGTCGTTTGATTCGTGAATCGATGTTGGTCGTCATCGTCGGCGCTCTCATGCTGCTAAAGTCAACAAGGAACGTGCTGGTGTTGCTGTTCTACGAGCGCGGCGTGGAATTTGGTCCGCTTAGCGTGATAAGGCATTAGTTCGAGCTCCTTCTAACCCTTTACAGCAGGGTATGCTCCGGAAGGATCTCTTTGCGCTTCTTTCTGGCTTCTCCCGGGGTCACTCAGCTGAGTCAATAAGAAGCGGCTTCAACGTCTCCAACGAACTGAGACTACCCCGGTGGACGTGACTAATCATGGTATACCAATGTGTTTCGATAATATCCCAACTCCAGCCTTGTCCGATGATGCGTGTCCAGTATGGACTGACTGCACGGTGAATGCTATTATCTCTGATCTCCCGAATGACCTGTAGGAAATTAGTTTTTGGCCTGACTTCCTGAGGATAGTTACTGATTGGCGTGCTGGTGTTTTAGACATAAACCTGGCCTTTTTGGCCCTAAGTGAACCTCCATCGCGAACCGTCCCACACACCTGGCACCCGAGTCGAGTTCGTCAGTCCGTTCACAGAACCGTAACCAAGCACTGGATGCGGTGGCTTTGGCTGCTATCTTCTAGCGGTAACCTCAAAAGAAAACACTGAAAAAGAAAAGAGTATAAAAGGAGTAAGGGAAGAACCATAATTATTGGTGTGAAGCGGATGGAGAAAGTTCCTAGACACAACAGCACCGCCGGTCGCGACACCTAGCCATATCGTCCAGTGTACCTAACCATAGAGTGGCAGGGTCTCTTGGACCCCACTGGATTCCATATTTAAAACACTGCATCTGTCGGACTCAATAAGCTCAAAAGCATAAGCTCTACAACATATACAGAAAGGATTGGGCTGGTGTCGTATTATCCGGCTATTGAAGGGATGCTCATACGACGAATACTATTCTACCTTCGGATCTTCGGGCTCACTGGAAGAATATCCTCAGTCCATCGAACCATCCCGACCTCTGGCTAGTGTGGCAACCGTCTGAGCAGCACTGATCGAATATGGATCCAATCTTGGAGGGCGAGGTCACAGAAGCACTTGAACAAATAGGTTCAACCGCTCCTCGCTTGGATCGACCGACAACGGTAGTCTTGCTGCTTATGAATCAGGAGTGCTTGACTCAATCTCTCAGTGTGCTGTCTGTCCTGAGGATGTCAACTCAACCACTGAGCAAGGTGCGGTTCACTTCGTTACAGTAGCGCAACACTGGTGCGTGCACTGGTTACTTTCGGCCTGTTGTCGTAACTACCATTCTTTTTTTCATTACATGCTTGCCCATGAGTGCAGTGGAAGGGACATTTACCCCATAGCCAGGAAGGCCCACTGTACTATTGAGGATAACCGGCAACCAGACTCGGAGACTTGGAGTGGTGAACAACCACATAAGGTCTCAATAGGTCAGGTGTGGTAACGATCCGGACGACAGTGAAATGCAGTCTACCGCCAAAGTAACCGGTGGTGGCGGGGATTCGAACCTCGGACCTCTGAGGTGATAAGCAAACGCTCTAAACCACTCCACCACCACCGGTCGCAACTATTCCACCATATCTTGCCGCTTCGCTGGAGAGAAACCCCGGCTTTGTCGCTATGGAAAATGTCCCTTCTCCAACGCGATGGCTGCTCCGAGGCTTCAAGTGATCTAAATGCGATCTTTAGGTTGATCCACCAAGACTACTTACCACTGGCCTCCGAGTTCGTGGATGTTTCAAAAGCGTTCGACTCGGTCTACCACGATACTATCCGCAGATTGGCATCAACAGCTGTTTCTCCGGATTCAATAAGAATATTCCCATCTTTACGAAAGCATTACGGTTCAACTTAGAAAGGAGTCGGTTACGTGCTGCCGTCGTATTCGGCAACGGGACCCGTTATCCTCTCCGCTGTTCATTCTGGCCATGGAATAGGTGATTGCCAACCTCTGTCCTGATCTTGGTTTCACCACCGGAGAGACGCATGTCAATCGTCTGGCGCATGCGGATGACCTAGTCCTCTTCTCCAGTAATGCGGATTGACTACGACAACGGTTGGTTGCTCTCTCTACAGCTTTGGCGGCCGCTAGAATGAGCACCAGTTGTGACAAATAGATAGGGCTAGAGCTATAGCAAGATGGTAGACGAATGACTCTATGACCCATCGCTTATGAGATCAGCGGGAAGCGAGTGCAACCACTTGGTGTCAATCAGATGGTGAAGTATCGTGACTTGGAGTTTAATTGAAAGGGACGTTTGCTCGTCTCTGCCTATGCGTTTCATCAGCTGGTACGACAAGCCGACTTCCAGATCAGAGTGGGCTATACCATCACTGTTACCAAAGATGAAGCTGCTGGCCACTGAACGAATGGGTTGATTACTTCTTGCTATGGCCGTGATCTGCTCAGTTTTACGATAGGCAACACAAGTTTCCCTTGGCTATCTGGAGGCGATGAGGTCCAACCAATAATCTTCCTGCGGGTGACCTGGCTACGCGATGGTTTCCTCTCAACTAGAGTCCGACGGGATCGAGGACGGATAGTTTCGACTGACGAGCCGAAGTGCTGTGGGGCTGTGGCGCAGTGGAGTTGGTTGATCACGTCCTTCAATACTATGCTATCGCCCACGAGGCTCGATGTAAACGACGCGAAGAAAACCGTGCATTGGCTTGCATTCCGTCTACTGTGAAAGGGACTCGAGATCATGGTCGAACCCGTTATTCCTCTGGGTCGAACATACTGCAAACCCGATCTGGTCACTTGCAAAGGGGACTTCATCTACATGCTTGGTATCTGTGTGGTCTCTGGTTAAACTTTCGATAATGGTTAAAAATCAAACTGGACAAGTATTCGGTAAGCGCGGTTGAAAATGCAACTCGGTCATCCGTGGCTAAAAGTTCGGTGAAGCTCAAGCATTAATATTGTTTTCAATCATAGGCTTCTGTACAGACGGTCTAGCTCTGGTCTGCGTCTTCTGGGACTTGGTCGTTTCCAGCTGATGAAGGCGTGTCGACTTGCAGTAGATGGATCGCCTCCAAATGTCTCAGTATGTTTGCAAGCGACTGTTTCAGGCCCGAGATCGCTACTAACCCTGCACGCGCGTTTCAAACAACTTCTGAGGAGGATGTCCTGCACACTGACTTCTCGTGGCGGAGGTGTTTTCACCACCAGGTCAGGACGAAGCCCGTCGCTCTTCATTAGGTTGACTGATGGCTGAACCCTATTCCAAACCAACCAAAGACGGTGTACGAAGCATACAGCACTATTCTCCTTGGCACATGTAGTGGAGGGCGTACTAGACACGCAGGATGTTGGGCCTCATCCGCAGGGCATATAGACCGAATAATCAGTCACTGGCACCCACGCTTAGTTCCGCTGCTTTGCGGGTTAAGCATTGGATAGCTGAAGGCTCCGGTTGTGCACCCTGAGAAAACCCACTTTGGCCTAGGCAACCTGACAGTATTGCGGCCGCAAACAAATAACAGAATAGAACTCTATGCACCCTTTCCTCCCCGAGTGTACCATGTTTTGTTTGGCGCACAGCCTGAAGTCAGGCGAATGTGATTATATATATATATATATATATATATATATATATATATATATTTATATATATATATATATATATATATATATAGTGACTATCTCCACGACGGAACCTGCTTGTCTCCATCTCTTTCTTCATCGCTGCTGTTTTCTGTCCCTCAATACTGTATTTACTGATTGGGCAATACATGATTAAAAAAGGCATGAAAACCTTTCCCAGTGGACCTAGGGAAGTGGGACGTGTCAGACTTCTGAGGTGCGGTCCGCGAAACCCGCCTACCAGATGGATGGAAGCATTAAGTGGAATGGCTAGGTGTCACAGTCAGTGGTGCGGTTGCATTCGGTATCTTTCTTTGGCTTCGTAATTCCCACTGATTACTTCGTCTTCGGTTCTTTTTCACTTTATGCTACCAGTAATTCTGTCATCAAAACGACGATGCTGCAACGCAGTTATCAAAACCAGAGCACGGAAGTGTGAGGTTGACGGTTGAATGAAAAGAACGTATTGTTGGGTCATCAGCTTATCAATATCGACAAGTGTAAACAGAAAATTTTCATCGATAAACTTTGGTGACCAGGCTTTATCCTTCTAGTCAATTATCAGAGCGTCATGGTCTATTTCGGACTACAATTTTTGATGTTCGCATTGTTGAGTAAATCTGAGCAGATGCAATTGTAAACAGGGAGTTATTGTTTAATGCGTGATACAATATCGCTAAACCGCCTGAAATTTATTATTTTATTGGAATGATCATGTATAAAGGCCTCAGGTTTTAAATAACTAGGTAACTAAAGTGTTGATAATCGTTCAAGTGAGATCAAGGTGAAATGGGCATGAACTGTTGCTTACAATGACAATTTTTGTCCAGAAGTAGTGACGTACATTGAGGGAAAGATCAATAGCTGATGACCAATTGACTTAAAACGAGTCGTTAATAGTGTCTATCCGGAATGCCTTAAGATGAGACAGGACAATTGGGATCTTACAGTTCCGGCCGCATCATCAGCAAATACCACTTACGCAGTGAAGATAATTAACTCTGTTGATTTGCGTGATCCAGTTCGTTAAAGGTGGACTGTGTCCGCGATAGATTGAACATCTGTTATTTTCAAGAAAATTTCAGTATGGCAGAACACTAACCCTCGAAAACAGATCGTCAGAGTTTTGGATAAACCTTAGCTGGAGTCCACCAACTGGGTGATGAAACCTATTTCATATCCCAATCGAGCTTTCGTTAGTGTGGTGAACTTTAAGCAGGCTGCTATGGCTGGGTTTACAATGACAGGCGACTCGCAGCCATGAAAGCCCTGTTTCCCTAATCGGAGTGGAGAAAACTGCACCTTCCCACGATACAACAAAATCGAGTGCATGAAGGGACAACAAGAAGCAAGTATCTCGCTGTTATCCGACTGTCATAGCCCAGAAGATATACTGAACTAACCCGTTCCGTAATAGAAACCACACATTCGAAAGTCGGCCAAATCGATCAACTATAACTGGCCAGTCCAATTGAAGCAGTCGCAATCTGATCGGAGGATGCAATCATGTAGCTTGTATGCCTTGCTTCATCTTATTGCGTTCAGTCAGTCTGGCGCAGTCACGTTCATTTTTGCCCCCTAATTGTCCTCAAATGTTTCTTGAGCAATTATTTAGTGAGTAGCATGCATACTCCACCACTTAACTACTCTCCGCTCTCTCTTAGTTTGCAGACTTGGACAACGTACCGTTGAAGCTTCACCCGCGATTGATAACCAGTGATCTGATACTAACACACCTTGGATGATGGTTTTTCATAGTCTGAACTTCTACCGCACCTGTCATATGTTTATGTACGCATACTGAAAGGGTATATTGTGAGTGTATACTAGAATGATATTACCCTGTTGTTGTTCATTCGCAAATCTTTTGCGTTATGGCAAGTAAGGTAGCGACAACGGAAGCTAGCCTCGAAGAGTCACACTATTATTATTATCATCATGAAGCAAAATGATTCAATGGCAAGTGTATGAAACAGTCAAGCTTCGAAAAGCCTAATGTGAACAGTAATGTGAAGGAGTAGCCATAACGCCAGCAGTGCAACAATTTGACAGCACCGAGTCAAATAAATGTTTGAATTGGGGACTGTCACCCAATCTAGACGAGGTATGAATTGCTAAATTCCTAAAGTGGAAATAAAAAGAGATGAGCAAACGCCCCTGTCAGTCGCTTTGTCTAAGTATTTCAACTCTACGGGCAAACGTCAATTACCGTGGAAGGATTCATTTTTATTGTGTGCGTCTGCATAAATCGCTTGTTACTCATGAAAGACATTAATTGAACAACTCATTTCGTAAATGTATCTAGGTAAGCCTAGAAAATGCGAAATAACGCCGTAGTAAAACTGGATGTTGGAAAACTAGTCTCATTGAATCTGGATGGAAAAAACCAGTCTTAGACCGCTTTCTAATGTAACTATACATCACTAGCTTGTGAGGAAACAAAACCTGCCACTCAAATCCTACGCTACGAATGTTACAGAAAAAAGAATCATTTGATTGTGACGAACATTTTAGCCTTGAGGGATGGAAAAATCTATGTAATGACGAGAATACACAGATTTGGTTGAAATGAGACAAAAGTAGAGGGGAAGAAAAATAAAACACGTACCAAGTGCGCGCATCAGATCACGCAATTCGAATGCGTCAAATGTACCATTCTGATCGTGATCGTATATTTTGAACATGCTCTGTAATAAGCAAATACAGGCAGAAAAAAAAGAGAAACACCAGTCATTTCTAAGACGGAAATTCAAATGATTCAAATGCTGAAAGTTGGACGAAATAGAGGAAACAAGAACAGAGTTTTCGTTTGTTTGGCGGTTGGAAATCGAATTTCAGTATGTGAAATGCGTCTTCGTTTATTAGTCCAGATATCTCTTCTTCGTGATTTACCATAAAATCAAATTCTCTGCATATAACCGTTTGATGTTCAGTAATGGGAATGTCTAAAATGATGGCAGTCAGCCTATACAAACAATGTCTCAGTGGGGTGGTCATTCATTCAGTTCAGTTAGTCAGTAATCTTGTACCAGAGTGTTAAGGTTTCAATAATAACTTAGTTGCACAAGCATCAAATCAACGGAGAGAAGAATGAGATAAAGTGAAACCAATTAAACAGAAAAAAATAAATGTACATGAGGTATTCATCCCCACAATTTGTCTTTATCTATTGCTTCGACTCATCAACTAGACGGATTGTTTTGTACATAAATCAAGAGACATAACACATCATTGCCCAAGGTTTTGCGTGCATATTTCCCAATTCTTGGTCTGACTGTCCTGATCCGGATTTCAGTACCAATCGGCCTCAGTGAGAAAATCTAGACGTCAATGAGCACCGTACGAAAACTCATTGACATCCTACTGAGGAGGACCAACAACGTTAAATGTCAGAACCATTTTAAAATATTAGCCGGATGACAGCGGTAAAACTAATTATCAAAGTTAGCCAGCATCAGTGAATTGCACACCTTGAAAGTTGGACATATTATTGATTCCCAGTGACCAATGAACCAATAACGTGTGAAGGCGGGGTTACATTTGTATCGTTTCATTTGTTTCCGTACTTGTTTATAATAGTAGGAGTTTCATCATGATCAGTCGGCAGACAAAGCGAGAATTAAAAACTACAAATAATGAAAAAAAACGGGTCAGATATTCAGTCATTTTTTTAACCGCGAATAATGTGGATATAGCTCAGTGGGACAAATGGAGGAGCTTCACGAATGAGTGTTCATCGTGAAATAAGGCTCGATCCCAATTGTCAGTGGGTAATTTTACTACGATTCACTCACCTTCCAAATCCTTAAATCTTGCCATAATTTGCTAAATTCATCGAATCCCAAAGAGCCATTTAAATCCGCCTATTTCCAATAAAAAGTTTTAATAGATAGAAGGGGGGGGGGATGAGTTAAGAAATTTGACTCATTTGACGACAGACACGCAGTCTTAGCCGATTTCAAACCAACTGGTTGAAAATCACATGCTGTTACGTATGAGAAAAATAAAGAAGTGACAACGGTGTCCGACGATTCCGAGCTGCATGACCAGCATTCGGGTGTGAATCAACCGACAGATTTCCATTGATTTTTGACTTTGCCTTCTAGTTGATATTGATCAAACTAATGATATGCGACATTCTCTGACTTCTCGAATGAGGCGACAAGATGTAATAAAATACACCTTATTTGCATGGAGAGAAAATTACAGTGATTGAGAAACAACATTTGTTCAGGTGTGCAAACATATATCATTTTGTGGCTTTGCCCTGTTACAACACGGGCGAACACGTTGTCTGTCTAATTTCAAGTGGCCTATCAATTCATCCTTTTTCATCAAGCAATTTCGTGAGATCATAAATCGGCACTCACGTGCTAGACGTTCGTAGCCTGAAATTGGTATCCGATTGAATATAGCATACAAAATATGCATTCTAAAGAACACAGCAGGCAATGCAAAAATGAATAAAGGTATGCATGTTTCATTGTTTTGGAAAGAAAGGAAAAAAGGATACGTCCATTAGAGCCACCATACTGCGTGCCGTCTCACAACTGAAACCATCGAACGGAAAATCTGAGAAATAAAAGAAAAATATGATCAGCAGCAGCTTTGTTTATCGAATGTTGAACTGGTTAATTCAATGACCGAAGCACTCAAACTCATAAAGCACATAATTTGTGATAAGCCAAAGATACAGTGTACAACAGGCCCCAACAAGAAACACTAGACGGGATCCCTCAAACTGTTTCTTGCGGGGAGTTAATACATCCAGGTAGGAAGATTGGCAGAAGAAAGCCGCCACAAAGCAATATAATTTTCAACATAAAGTTATGAAAAGAATTAGCATTTCGCTTCTTCTAACTATTCTACAAAAGTGAAATTAACCAAGTGGGTCATTTATTTCCCGGTATTCTCATATTTTACCATGGAGACGTTTAATATCATCAGACTAACAACATCCACGCCGTATCTAACTCGAACAAGAGTTGAACAACATATTAGAATGATTTCGTTTTTTGTTCTTACAAAAATGTGAATGCAATAGCTTTTACGAAGGTGCGTCCCCTCGTGGATCGAGCTGGATTACGGTTACATACGGAATGGATGTTACAAGGAGGATGATAATAACGTGCTAAACAAAGTCATATCTTCGTAAACCAGTTGCTGTATGAACCGACATTGAGCGTTTAGGATAGGACTCAAACTCAATTAGATTCAATCCCTGACCGACTGTTTATACTTAGAGGAAAAGTCACTCGACACCCTAACTTCACAAAAAACAGTAGACATAAAAATTTATTCCAAAAGCACAATCTCAACACACTTGAAAAAACTGTCATACTGACGTCTGCTTGCACTTGTCCATCCATAGAATTGGTCGCAGCGAATATTGCAGCTCTGTTATCTGATTATATCTATCGTGATGATCGAAGTTAATAGCAAACTAATTTCCTCACTCCAGTCAAATGTCTGGGTTGTGGTGTAGGCCAGTTGAGTATATTCGAAGTCAGCAATGTATCTTTCATTTTTACATGAATAAAACCACCACTGAGCTTACCTATCTCTACGCATTTATTCAATGTCAATCCAACAGGGATTCATATGACAACGGTCTCTCGGAGGGCGTAGTTCGCACAAAACGGCGATGATATCGCTCCGAAGGGGTGAACCGTCATTCTATAATTTACCACCGACTTGTTCAGGTCGTTCTCGTCCCACCATAGGAGTCGCAACTCATCTCGTTCCCCTGCCGGTATTTTCACCTGGAGAAACATTTCTCTGATGCCGGCTGATGAAGCCACTCTGCCTACCCAGAAAACGGCACAAGACTTCAATCAACGGCGTGGTCCAATGGGACCCTTGTAGCAGACAATCATTTACCGACTTGCCCTGGAACTTGGCTGCACAATCAAAGACAACCCGGAGCTTTTCGGGTTTCTTGAGGTGAAGATTCGGGTGATGAAGCAGGTACCATATTCCCTTCCGGCCGTCGGTGACTGCAGACACCTTCGTTTCGGATCATTACTTCCGCGTACCGTTTCCAGAGATCCTGATCCCGACCGAAGCGTTCTTTTAAGCGCAGCAGTCTTTGAGGAGCACAAATTCTATTATCAACCAAAGGGTCGGCTTGTGTGCGCCACGGGAGGGGAACCTTGAACTGGTTTTTAAAGCCTCTGGATTCTTGTCGCACTGTCTGCAGTGCCAGGTGGTCCTCTTGAGACAATGGTAGCCGTTCGTCTCCGATATCATGAAAACTCTTTTCGTATAGGCGCTGCAACTGGTACTCTATGTAGTCCGTTCCCGGTGATACGTAATTTACGGAGCCACGTCCCCCGGCTGAACCATGCAGTATCCATCCTAGGGTCGTGCGTACGGCATAGGGTGCCTGGCGGTCGCCTACTCTCTGGTCCAGAACCCAATGTGCTTCTGGCACGTCGCAGCCGATGAGAAGATCCACTTCGTCGTCCTCCCAGTCTATGACGGTTACATCTTGCAAGTGGGGCCACCTAGCTAAAATTGCACTCACCGACCTTGGTGCTCGTATGGGGAGATCGGCTAATGTGAAGGCCTCCGTTGATTCGATTTGCTCGTTGGTATCTAGAGTGATAATTTGCAAGCTCAACCGGCCTGCAGTTATCACTTGTGTTGCGCCCACCGTGCTCATCGCTAGCGACGTCGTGCTTTTAGCGAGCCGATGCTTATCGACAAACCACTCACTCACCAGGGCGGTGTCTGGTCCGCTGTCGACAAAAGTCAACGCTTTGACCACCCCATTTGGGGTCATCACTCATACAACTACTCCTAGCCGTATTGGTTTACTGGCAGACCGTGACGTTGAGCAAATCACACTGGGCATTGTGTTTGCCTCTGGCGTAGTTTTTTTCACCTGATGTAGCAATCGGTGGTGTCTGCCCGGACAACTTTCGTGACCACATCTGGTTCTTGTTCGGCAAGCTGCCGCCCGGTGTGTGGCGTTAAGGCAAATAAAACACGCTCCAGTTGTCCTCCCCATTCCGCAACGCCCGTTTATTGTAGCTTTGATGAACTTCGGACATTCTAGTAGCCCATGACTGGTGTCGCAGGTCCTGCAACATCGCGTCGGCCTGGCCACCAGATCGAGTGCGATCGTAGTAGAATGCTGACGTCAGAAGTATTAGTTACGTGCTGATAGCAGGCTCTAAGTAGGTAAGGAGAATCAGTACCCCTATTCCAAACCTTTGATTCTGCTAGGATTTGGGAGGATTTTGGTGGGCGGTGTAACGATCGGTGACGTGGCACCTGAAACGCTGAGCTGTAGACTATCACATGCGGTAGTAAATGCATTCAACACTAGCCCGTACTTGCGATTGATACCCAAAGACAGAACAGCAAGCCATTCGACATCATTTTGCGTATACTCTTATTCATGTTCCTGTGGAGCGGAATACGTGGGAAGAACAACTAGGCGTTTGTCTGAGCGACTTCAAGATCATTGTCCTAGCTGGCTAACGAAAGGAATCCACAAAACCGTAACCAGTGCGATCTTGGCCCACGCGATCGATACGGGGCACAAGCCAACACAAGACGAAGCTTTCAAGGTTATCTACCGAGTGTTACAAAAATGCTCCAAAAGGGGTCAGACAACGAATCCTATCCACAGTCGAGGCGACTGCGATCGGCTTGCATCGATCAATCTTGTGTTCTCAAAAACAGTTTGTTAAGGCACCGCTTCTTCCCTGGCCAAAGGTCGGCAATATAGTGAGACAGACACACACAGTCGGCGAAACCAGTGGCGGAATTAGCCACACGAATGCACTATCGTCAGCCTGACAGTTGCCACTGTGGATTTCTGTGAACACTCTGGACTATTTACTAACTTTACCAGTTTTACAAAAAAGACAACAACCCCTACGTGCACCGTATTAGCCTAATATGAAGTATCGAAAAGATAGATCTGTGTTTGCCACATACTGTTTTCTAAAAAACTTGACCATGGGAATTTTTTCAAAATTTAAAATTGTTTTATTTGTTTGACAGGCTGTCCTTTGGACAACTCCACCTTTCACGCAGAAACCACAGGTCATCTGACCAACCTGCACTCGGAAGCACCAGGCTCGAGTTTCGCTCTTGTTAGAGCTTGTCAGTGGTGTATTTCCTCCACCACATTCTGAGTTCGAACCCGGGTGACGTCTAATGAGAGTGGAACTTGAGTCTGGTTCTTCCAAGTACAGGGTTGGTCACACCTGAGGTTTGTGCGCGGAAGATGAAGTCCATAGGACAATCTGCCAAGCACAGTGTAATCAAACTCATACTACTCGCGAGTAACTGCGAGACACAGATATTATAATATACGAACTCATTTTAACACTATTTCCTGCAGTGTATGCTACGTTGAAACGCAGGGTAGTCCTCCTGGATATGAGCAAAGCAACAATGAAACACTGGTTTTTCTTCCCGAGGTTTCAATGTTACCGTGAAAAAAACTGTTCAGGGCCAAACCAACAGAGTAAAAATTGACGAAGGATACCCTAATCAGGCGAAGGTCAATAAACAGGTGAGACGGAAAAATACCACAATGACTATCACGTGAAATGGAGTCCAGATGGACATAAACACGTAAGTATCTTCAGTTCGGTACACTTAACCATATTCCTTGCAGTTATGTGCTCCAGTCTTCATTGCTACCGCACAGCATTATTCAGTCAAGGGAAAAAGGAATAGAAGCACAAAAGGAAAAAACAGCCTAAAAAGGGTAAGAAGCGGAAATCACGCAGAAAACGAAACAGATCAGATGCAACTACGCCACTGGCCGCGACACCTAGTCATATCACTCAATGTTTCCAACCATCTTTTGGACGGGTTGCGTGGACCCCAATTCGGAAATCTAACACGTCCCATTTGGCCAAGTCCAATGGTCAGAGTTTCCTTACCTTTCTGCCATGTCATGAACTGACCACCTCAACCCATCTTCCAATCATTACCTGCCTCGGAGAACAGTGTGCGCCGAGGGAGTCTGTCGATGGACATGCATAAAACATGTCCTATTCATCTTAACTTGATTAGACCCAGTATTTGTTCCAATGTCTGACCACTGGTTCCCAACACTACGTGCAACCTCAGCATTGCTGATATGGTGTTCCCACCAAATTTTGGGCAATGCCACGGAAAAATCGATGCTCAATCATCATCAGTTTTCGCCTATCTTCCACTTTCAACGGCCACTCTTCTGAGCCGTATAAAACAACGGATCTAATCACCGCAGTGTAAAATCGACCCTTGACAGACAATCGGATGTCACACCTACACCACAGATGACGGAGGTTGGCAAAAGCCAATCGCGCCTTCTGTAAACGCGACGATACTTCATCCGATATCTGTCCACCTGGTGAAACGTAACTACCCAGGTAACAAATTTCATCCATTTCAGCTGGAGCTTCCCCTGCCAAGAATTTCGGTGTTGAGCAAACCAAGTCCTGCAACAGCATTTTACACTTTGAAAGTGCAAAACGCATCCCAAACACTGCGACACTGTTGTTAAGGCTATCTAGGAAAGCTCACAACTTCCTTGGATCCTCATTCTGAAGAACAATAAAGTCCACGTATTCAAAATCAAACATTTTACTTCCTGAGCAAAGATCGACGCCGTTCTTCTCACAGGAGGATAGGGCTTACTCTAGAATCGATTCTATTACAAAATTGAAAAAGAAGTGCGAAAGAAGGCAGTTCCAACGAACACTTCTTCCTGTGGTGAACTCGGGTGAAAGATCGCCGTGAGCACGAACTCGGCTCCGGCTGTTCGCATATAAGGATTGAAAATGAGAAATAAATTTCCCTGGTGCGCCCTTCAATGGGAGTTACTGCCACAGAACTGTCTGGTCGACTGAGTCGAGCGCCACTTTCAGATCAATAAGAAAAGATTTTGGGCCGACGTAAGATGTGTCTGTGCTCTAAGATTTGTTGAGGGGTAATGATGCGGTCGATACAACCCTGACCGGATCTGAAGCTGGTTTGATTCTCAGGTGCACAATTTTCCCGGGCACTGGACAACCAGTCAGAAATAATCCTGGCGATCAGTTTGGATGCGATACTCACCAAGCAAATTCGTCTGTGGCTGCCACATAAGAGACTTTTCGCCTGTCTTGTAAATCGGCAGCCACCGATTCGCACTACTCCCTGGGAATCGGTTCACTATTCTATTTTAGCGGGAGGAGTTTTCTCAACTCCGAAACCGAAACTTCGTCTTCATCCTTGAAATACGATGAAGACAACCCATCCAATTTAGCAGCTTTGTACATTTTCAAGCGACCGATTTCCCGGAGAGTCTTCATTTCTGATGGTGGAGCAATATTTGCGTATATCCGAAAAAATGTGCTTTTACTTGTTGCAATCTTTATGCTATCTCTTAATCCTCCTCGGCTTTGTAGTTTTCCTCCGCTGTTGTTGCGTTGGCACCATGCTTTTTCGCACGCCGTTGTAATATATATATATATATATATATATATATATATATGTACGTATATATGCACTCGTGTGTATATTTCCGGAATCATTACTCTGCACCTCGACTGGTGCCAAAAATAAGACACGCAACATCTCGACTGGATGTTTACTTTTTAAAATGGTAGTGGAATTCGCATCATCAAGTCTCGCTGCTAATCCCCTACAACAATGACATGGAAATCAACAAGGATACCCCGTAAAAACAAACGCCTGTCAAACGTTATTTGCACGACACATGCCCGCGTCCATGATTCAACTATATAAAAAGCCGATTAGCAGTTCAAAAGGCATCCGATAAGCTACCATTAACAAACCTTTGATGAAAGCCGCGTTCAGAATGTCGCGCAACTCATGTGCTGTAATTTCACCCAAACCACCAGCCACATCATTAAATGCTTCTCGGAGTTTTTCAGTCGATTCATCTTGAATTACATTCTCAGGAGCAGGGAGCTGTGTATAAAAAAATAACAGAAAAGAGGAATATTTTGAAATAGTTTGGATAAAATAAAGTCAACAGTTTTAGGAATACCCTGCTCATTTGTGGTATATCATGGAAATTCGAGCAGTGGATTATATACACAACTCACTGCCTGACTTACCGTGGAATTAGCGGCAATGCTTGTCGTATCGTCCATTTCACTGTTATCGTGCCCCCGCGTGGTATGAGGATCACAATGAAAATTATGAAAGTGTGAGTGGTAAGAATAACACCAAGAATGAATCAATGAATCAGCAGACGAACGCGTTCGAAGTGATGGGTCGAAAAATATCATCATCAACAACAGCAACAACTGTAACGGACCGGTCAATATCGTTGCTAGAAAAGTACGCTATAATATCCAGTCATTTCATTTACCACCCATGTGATGAGTTAGTCGAAAACCAAAATACGACCAGATTCAATGAGACAGCCTGTTGAAACTGAGATTTTATATATTACACAATAGCTAAAAACGCTCAAATTTACTGTCTATTCAGTTCAGCGCAGTTCAAACACACATTGTCACAGACTCGTTTTTCCCACTTCAATTTCATTTTCAGCTATACATTCTGAAGACGGTTCACTTATTGCTCTGTCTTAGTAATAGCTAAACACATGCATGCACCTACCCACATCCACAGGTATGACTGGTCGCTTGAGCCTGTGTTCCAACACATCACATGGTCAACGGCCATGAGGAGCACTTGAATCTGCCTTGGGACGATGACTGAGCGATAATTAAGCTTACCGCCGGCGGTTTTAGGTACATGTCTACCTAAACTTCTGGTGATTTACATTCAGCAATTAGGTTGAATTTTGAAACTTCTTAGAACGCAAAAACTCTTTAGCAAAGGAAGGTGAATCCAACGTGCAGGAGTGAAACTAAATTCACGAATGGAAATAATTTCACTAATCGGTTCTTTCTGTTGCTATCCATCTCAAGTAAGAAAACTTTGAAGGAATGGAACATTGGTATCAAACAAAATCATTCTTACAGAATAGTTACTAATTATTTTCTCCTGAGAGTATTCGAATCGTACTCGGAAACGATAACAACGGAAAGCAACCACGCCAGAGCATAGAACTGTTATAGAAAAATAATCCAAAGACATTAAAAAATTCTTCTATCACGTTATAGCTTTTGGAATACAACACAGAACCGGATTATGACTTACTCACGGTATCCGAAATCAAAAGTTCAAATATGCTCCCATCATGAAACTAGACTGATCTTAACAAGCAACGTTACTGCGTGCTGAACCGTGGGGCTTTTATTAATGGTTGGATCCACAAAACAATTTATAAGCGAGTATAAAACAGCGGGCAAGCAACAGTGTCGCTATTTCCCAAATGCCCAAACCGGTTAGTGGATGCATATCGTGGATAAGTTCTCGCAACAGTTTCAAATAAATCCATACATGAATAAAATGTTTGAAAGGTGTCTTATGAAGAAACTCACTTTGATTCACAAGCACGTTCAGAAAAGATACGCAATAAAAACTTTGCTTCCTGATTCGGTTCAAATGTGGACGGAATGATCACATACTCGCCCGGTTCCAATTTGTGGCGGCCAAAAATCTCCCGCATATTGATGAATGCAGGTGAACGAGTCACAGATGAAGTTCGAAGGAAAAACTCCTGCGGAAGTAACCGATCACGGGGAAAGTCCCTCCCGGGGAGCTGTTTATGAATGGGGAAAAATATACGTCAGCAAAAAATAATCATGTGTAATGGCCAATTTTTGACTGAATACTGAAAGTAAAATCTTGAGTCATCAAGTCTGAAGACAAATGTATGTGAACGATCAGTGATAGTTCTGCATATTGTGAGCGTTTGCAGCCTAAGTTGATGATTTCCAAAACTCCCGATCGCTATGCTTAACATCTAAATCAAAAAGTCTCATCAGCTATACACGTATGACAGCTGCTTTGCTCGTTCACAATTTTATCAGCTGCTAAATTTAGATAGAATCATGATCAAACAAATGACCCCAAAAATGTACGTTCCCTATGTATGGAGATTTTATATGCTGATTGTTGGTGAATATTTCCGCATTTCAATGTGAGTGACAAGTAATTTGAGTATTAAGAGATTCATCGGCAGTGAAGCAGTTCAAATCTTTTGGCTACTTTTCCGTTTCTTAATTTATTCTTTTGACGCAGTCTACCCATTTTGCACTACTGCACAGGAAGTAATGGGACCACTAGTGGTAGAACCTAATTACACTTGCATCTGGGAATTAGTGAGCCCCCCATGAAAGGTCGTTGATTGGTTGATTTAAAGGCAACTGAAGAGTATCTTTTACGCTCTTTTGCACTCACACAATTATAGAATCATCTACGGCATCTCTGAGCGGTGTACAATGCAGTACGACATATAAGTCGTCTGTCAGGAAGTCGTTAAAACGTCTATAAAACAGATAGCACTTTATGTGCACTTACTATGCTGAACTGTCTGATTGATCCACGTTCGCAACATGATCACGTAGATTTACCATGTGAAGGTGGTCAAACACTCATGATAGCTGGCACATAAGTAACCATTCGACAGCACCTGTGATGGCTTGGACAAGTTTTAAGCATGTCTACCTGTCGTCCACCATTCCGTACGCTATTTGCACTCGATGGGTAGGGCCGGAAGAAGTGACGTGGTGGTCAGACTATTCATTACCTCAAGGTTATGGAGAAACTGACATCAGCACCGGTCCTAGTTGGTGCGTCTCTGCTCGCTGGTTGGGGCTCAAGGGTTGCGAATTATCGGTGGTGAATTACGTTTAGGGATCTGGCTTAGAACCGAAACTAGTGGCGTGAATTCTGCGCAGCTTGCTTAGGAAAACCTTATGCTCCATAAATAAAGAATAAAAAACCCAGAAATGTGTGCGGTGAAACAGTCAAAAAGTTTGTCTTTACTCACTTCCTCCCTATTATTATCTGGTTCTGTATTTGTAGTGTTGAGGCCGTGACTGACTCTCGGTTCGGTGTATGAAAAAATAATATATAATTCACACAACCAACTAGCCATGAACGCAGTCCGACTGAACGCAGGTGGGGTGTTTCTGAACTGTTCCATGTGCACTTTACGCATCCCGTTGTCTAGTTATTATTATAGTGGACATTCTTACGGTATGTTGACGCGTTCCGGATATATATATATATATATATATATATATATATATATATATATATACATATATATATATATATATATATATATATATATATATATATATATATATATATATATATAGCAAATACGAAAACGAGGAGGGAAGTACAACAGAATACGTGAAGTAGTTAACAAGAAAGGTATTATATGCCATGAATATTTTGCTTTTTCAGCGTACGTATTTTAATATTTTTCATTATTTTGTTTGTCTGAGTGATACTTTTTGTGGCTATGGCACATAAGAGTTCAACAGACAGACCGTACAACATTTGCCCCGATGAATTCTATTCCTAACCATGCCCTTCAACGTATCCAACCAACGACAATCCTCATCCCTTGGACCACAACCAGGAAGGCGTGAAGCACCAACCGAAACCAATGCTAATGCCAACTTCTTTATACCTCGACGTTTTTCACAGTGCCTATGGAAGATATCCGCAGCAATGAATCCCCTTCCAACGTTGTTTGAGAAGCCTAGCAAAGGTGGGATGGGACGAAAAGAGTAGTGACACTTAGGTGATGTCTCATGTTTGTGGAATCTTCGCAAAAACCCTGTTGCTTTAACGAATTCGATCAAGCACATTCCGCTGGTGGGAATGCATGCTAAGCAATGTCTGCCGCACCCAAACTATTTGCAGATCATACATCAGGATAGAAAGATCACATGTCCGGAAGACGATGTACAGGAATGTACATGGAGAACCATGAAAGGTAAGTGCTGCTCGTCTTCTCGCTTTGGTTCGAAGAATCTCCTCACAAATGCCAAATAACAAGACAACAGAATGTTACCAGTGTCCAGTTGTTATTCGTTTCTATTAATTAAAATGGTCTGATAATGTATGTATACATTCATGGTCAGACTGTAATGTTTGTGAACTGGAAAGTATCGTTTCCGGTATCCCTCATCACCGAGAAAACCTATCCCACTTCTGCACCAACGGTTAGATAGAAAGCACTTGAGGAAACATAATCTATTTTTCAGAAGTGGAGTGACGGTAATACTAATATTAATATTAATAATATTAATAAAATTCGGTAGGACTCAACACAAGAGTTTTTCGATTCAATCTACTACGACTGGATTATTGTATGGTGATGTCCCTGAATTTGAAGCTCTGTTGGAGAATTTCCATCTCTAATGTGGCTTATTTAAATACAGTACCACCATGCATAGCTAAATGTAACACTAGATCACACGAATACTCACCCGATAAATTGAATAACCAATGGTGTGGTGTTCTTGAAATGTTTCACGTCGACCTTTCTGCATCAGACCGACGATGATTGTGCCGGTGTTGTCATCATCTGTCTCGTCCGGATCAATTACTTGCACACGGAATTGCGGATTCATATGAAACGTTCCTGGTTTGTAAGTGGATAAATTTCATTCAGAAAGAAAACAAATCGTAATTATCACCACTGAGGCACGAAAAAAGAGTTGAATACCTAATGCATTATTGTGGAGTGAAATTCTGTAGACTAAGAATACCAACCACAAAAATCAATGTTTGCGTCTGAAATGCACAGACGCAAATGATGTGAGGTCGCTAACAGTTAGCAGTGTTGCGCAGTCGCACGTTCAATGAGTGGGTTACGCGGAAACTGTTTACAGATGTTGACATTTAGCAGACTGTCAAAGACCAAGAGAATAAAAGTATACAGATTCGAGTTATCGGTATCGCTAATTGGCTTCCTGTTTTTTATGGAGCGACTCTTTGGAAATGCACTACTAATGCTCAGAAAACCGACAATTTATTAAGTTTGTACATTAGTTGGGGGCACGACACCCGCCCACCGGCTGGCTGGAAGGATTAAGTGGAATGGTTCGGTACTGCGGTCATTGGCGTAGTTGTGTTCAAGCTCTTTCTCTATCTTCAAGATTTCCTCAACTACCCTCTTTTTCTGATTGTTTTCTGTTTAGAACATTCGTTTTGCTCCCGAATGGACAATACTGTGATAAAGCAACCAACATCAGGGCACATATGTGCGAGGTGATGGGTTGAAAGCACTGAAATGAACTGATATCGTGACCATTGAACCACTTGAACACAATCACCTCCAGCGTGATGTACACAGGCTAGATAGTGCATCATTTAAAAGAATATTTTGGCGTTGAATTCACGAATAACTCCAAAAGCTTTTAAATAGTGGGCGGGATGAACCATATTTTAGGGCAAAATAGAGCTTTCGAGATATACTGGTAATATCAGTCATCAAACGTGATCTAAAAGAAGAACTGAGCGTGAACGGAAAAAGTGTTTCCCCATTCCATGGAAAAAATGAGCTCGATGGATAGGTAACATCGTAAAACCTTGTTTTCATGCTTACAAGTGATAACGCTGACTTATAAGTAGTTCAAATTACTCTCTCTGTGATCAGTTTGGACGGAGCCACAAGTAGGACTTATACAGAACTGAAAGTGGTTCGTAGTTTGCAGTGCACACACAATTTAGGGGAGATTTTAATAAAATCGTAATGAGAGTTAACTCATAATTTATGGTGGAGTAAAAAAATTGGAGATGTATGAAAGAATAATTGCCATGTGAGGTGATAACGTAATTCATGAATACCAATTTTGGTTGAGCCGATTTTACGGACATCGGATATTGCACTTTGTGTTGTTTTCTAATTTATTTCAAAATAATCACGAACGGATTATTTCATTCAGTGCTGTACTGATTATCTGAACCTGTCATCGAGTACCTCAATTTCTGTTTTACCCAATGCTGCGCTACTGGAACTGCCGAAACCGAAACCAATCGATATTCTTCACTATTAATTATCCGGCTCCACAGAAAGAGAGAACGAGCTAACAAACATGGACAAAAATTGTTCTTCAGAATGAGGATCCAAGGAAGTTGTGAGCTTTCCTAGATAGCCTTAACAACAGTGTCGCAGTGTTTGGGATGCGTTTTGCACTTTCAAAGTGTAAAATGCTGTTGCAGGACTTGGTTTGCTCAACACCGAAATTCTTGGCAGGGGAAGCTCCAGCTGAAATGGATGAAATTTGTTACCTGGGTAGTTACGTTTCACCAGGTGGACAGATATCGGATGAAGTATCGTCGCGTTTACAGAAGGCGCGATTGGCTTTTGCCAACCTCCGTCATCTGTGGTGTAGGTGTGACATCCGATTGTCTGTCAAGGGTCGATTTTACACTGCGGTGATTAGATCCGTTGTTTTATACGGCTCAGAAGAGTGGCCGTTGAAAGTGGAAGATAGGCGAAAACCGATGATGATTGAGCATCGATTTTTCCGTGGCATTGCCCAAAATTTGGTGGGAACACCATATCAGCAATGCTGAGGTTGCACGTAGTGTTGGGAACCAGTGGTCAGACATTGGAACAAATACTGGGTCTAATCAAGTTAAGATGAATAGGACATGTTTTATGCATGTCCATCGACAGACTCCCTCGGCGCACACTGTTCTCCGAGGCAGGTAATGATTGGAAGATGGGTTGAGGTGGTCAGTTCATGACATGGCAGAAAGGTAAGGAAACTCTGACCATTGGACTTGGCCAAATGGGACGTGTTAGATTTCCGAATTGGGGTCCACGCAACCCGTCCAAAAGATGGTTGGAAACATTGAGTGATATGACTAGGTGTCGCGGCCAGTGGCGTAGTTGCATCTGATCTGTTTCGTTTTCTGCGTGATTTCCGCTTCTTACCCTTTTTAGGCTGTTTTTTCCTTTTGTGCTTCTATTCCTTTTTCCCTTGACTGAATAATGCTGTGCGGTAGCAATCAAGACTTGGGCATAGAGTTCCGAGGTAGTTGTTGAGTGAATGGGGAAGAACAAATATGGACACAGAAAACAAGTTGAGAACTTACCAGGATTATAATGTTCTGAAGTGAAAAGCCTGATAAAGATGCCTACGGTTATCATCTTAAGAAGCGTCAGTTCCTAAAGCGTATAAAGATCCATAAAACACCACTGCGACACTAGCTCCAGAAAAGAAGAAACTCTGATTTCATCGCAGTATCATGGTAGACGTCTCTGTTGGTGTTCAACAAATCATCTCAGACACCAACTAGCGAGGCTGCTATGGTCTTCCGAAAGCTTTCTGAAATGAAAATGATTGAAACGCTTGACTAAAATGAGATTTCATGTTTTACTCAAGTAGTTTACCGACATCCTTTCGGCCCCACTAACCATTATCTTTAATGCTGTTCTAGGAAGTGGGAAGATCTCCGACATTTGGAGACTGAACAGGATAAAGCCTGTCCCCAAGAAGGAAACTGAGAAATACCACCCCATCGGCTGCATTCAAGTGGTCCTCAATTTGTTCGGAAGGCTTTTGCTCTTACGGGTCTGCTGAAGAAGACACACTAGTTCGCTTATCGATCCTCACGCTCCACGCTTGACGCCGTAGCCCACCTATTCCGCTTAATCTATTCGGCTTCAAACAGAAAGTGCCAGACGGCGAGGACGGTGCTCTTTGATTACAGAAACGCGTTCGGTAACCTCCTTCGATCGATCTTGCGCAATATGCTCTCCATGAGCGGTGTTCAGTTCAGACAACTATTAATCATGCACTGGGTGTGGTGCCCTTGGTTGCTATCTCCTAGCGGCAATCTCAAAAAGGAAATAATGAAGGAGAAAAGAGTATGAAAGGAGTAAGAGGAGAACTAAACTAATGGAATTAAGTCGATGAAAGAAGTTTGTGAATGCAAGAGCGCCACTGATCGCGGTATCTAGCCATTTCCTCCAACGTATGCAGACTGATTCCCTGCTACTCCACTGATCGAAGACATTGCGTTTCTTACAACGGTGAATATTACTCTTCCCTTCTAGTTGACTCTGGTGTCTTATGGGATGCAGTTTTTCGCCTTTTTATTTTTCTTGTGAGCGTACCAACTTAAAGTCCCTTTGACATGTATTGGCTGCACATACGTTGACCACGTATTTTAAACTGCGAATTACAAACACCCGAAGGAAATTCAAACATTCAGAAAAGACTAAAAGAAGTTCTAAACTGGTCCTCATCCCGACCTCCTGTACTGAATGCTTCTAAATACTATGATGTATTATTTTCCTTACTTCCTGGTGAGCTACATAGAGCTCTTACTAACAGGTTTCTTCTCTATTCCATAAACAATAAAACTATATAAATATCATCAACGGGTAAATATCTTAGTGTTACACTTTCTCGCAACCTTTGATGGTTCACGAACGTTCAAGAGACACTTCATGGAGTTATAAAGATGTCATTCTTTTCACTACGATTAATATTACTTTCGGTTCCCAGTTAGTTACTTTTTAGATTTGTGACTACATGCGTTTTACCTCGCTGGTGGAAGTGTTCCCCAGTTATTTCCCAGTCTATAGAAGAAACAACTCAAATTGGTAACAAGATCCATAAAACACATCCAAATGCGGTGGCATATCGAGAGAGACATTTAATAAAACTACCAATGATAAACACGCCCATGCTTGTGATCAGTTCATTTTTCAAAATCTTTTAAAAGTTCATCATCCTCTAAATAACGAACTCCCAAAAGCTGTTTACATCGTACACACGACCAAAGTTGGAAATGTGCATTTAGTCGCACTTCTGTTCTGCCATATATTTCGCGTTTGCTTCTTGATCAGGAGAAAATTACCACAGATTTACGAAACTGATTCCCTGAACAGAAATGACCATATTTTGTACATTTTTTCCATTCCATATTTGCATATCCACAGATATAAGGTAAGTGCTAAAAATCCACCCATTGGGGCTTATAAAGCTACAACCGACTTGACTACGACCCTTGCAATAAGTAAAGTTTCAACGTGTTCCAATCGTTGCCATAACGTTATAGTCTGCGATCGGTCAGTTGTATTCATCATACAAAGTAGCGCAATAGCAA
The DNA here is from genome assembly GCA_948099385.1 of Fasciola hepatica. NCBI lineage: Eukaryota > Metazoa > Platyhelminthes > Trematoda > Plagiorchiida > Fasciolidae > Fasciola > Fasciola hepatica. The sequence continues at coordinate 6,667,652 of CANUEZ040000092.1, forward strand.
ACGTATAACTTTATCAGCTAAGAAAGAGTATGAAGATCCAATCACCAATACAATCTACGTTCAAGTCGTTCTTTTTCGCTTATCAGACAGTAGTATTGGAATGGTGGTTTAAAAGAGTTTATTTGGGCAGATAATATAAATATAATTGGAACAGTGATGAATAATAAAAGAGTATCTTCAAATAGAAATATTTCGGTATCTTTGATATTTCGACAACGTCGCTTATCCACTCAAACTGGAATAAATCGGTTGAGCATGTTGCTCCCTGCAGGTAACTACAAACAAGCGAAATATAAGCTCATCTCTGGAAATATTTAAGTCGGAAGCTAGTGCACTGCGGAAGCCGAAGATGGGCTGTGCAAGCAACGAGATTATCCAATTAAATAAGCTACGCTTCCAAGTGCTGCGCCAACGTTCATTTGTGAGTAAACACAACAATGTTTCACGAACACCTTTTAATATTTTCCAGAATTCCTAGTAAATAATTACAAGGAGGGGCATCATCTATGAAGAACAAGAGAGTAAAAAACCGAGAGTGTTGCGCGGAACAGCTTTTAGAGCACACGTATGTTGTTTTAAAAGTCGACGTATTCGCGAGAAAGTTCGTGGTAAAGTTTAGCATTTGGGACGGTGGAATTTGGCACTACTCGGATGCCCAGGTCAGACCAAAAGATTTATTTTCGGGATTTTATTCAAAGATGAAATTTATTTTCTTTGAACAACTAACTACGGCCTGAAGGATGGGAGAATCCAAGAGTACTACTTCGCCTAGATTCGATCTATCCGCTTGCAGGGATAGGAACACTGATCCGAGAAGCGACAGACGTAGCTTTTTAAAGTCACGCATGAGAGTCGAGTGCCAGATGAAGACCAAGGGCTAGAGAGGTTCCGCATTAAGGACTGACAGACACTCTTCAGTTGTTATTTTTCCATGTAGTCATGAGGACGACAGTTTTATTGCGACCAGGAGTTAATCAAAGAGATTGAGCGTGGCATGTTTTTTATGAACAATAATCTGCGTATGGTTTACAATAGAAATTCAGATAGTGGCCGAAGGAAACCATAAGATAAAGAATCGGAACAATAAACTCTCGGCAGAAAAAGGACGCAATTAACTTGCTTTCTGGTTTGAATACCAAGTAGTTTACTATCGATCACGTGTCTACCAAAAGGAACATAAAGGAAACCGAAATCAGATGGTCCGGAAGTGTGTGCGCCTTTTGACAATATACACTGTACAGTGACTGTTGGCATTAGCTTGTTTTTCTTGCTCTACTGCGGAAATGCAACGTTACGGTTTGGTATTTGAATTCCGTTTTCGTACGAATGGGAACTACGGTGGTGACTAGCGCATTGCGTGAATCTGGCGGAAACACTGAGGTCAGGTTCACAGTATTGGATAAGCTCGAAAAATTAATCTTACATGACATATCGGTGTACTAAGCCATTTAGAAAGCATTAGGATTTCCGAGTGAGATCGAAAAGATCAATCCACTCCGTAGGTATAGAAAATGAGAAATATGGGTTTATCGCAACCATGGGTTTTTTATTGACACTCTTCATTCATCAATCGAAATGAACTGAACAACGAGATAATGATAAATGTGAAAGCGGTCCATACTAAAGTGAAATCGACACTGGTATAAATCAAGTCACAGACCCTTTCAGTACCTCTTATGGCTACCAATGGCTTTACGAGAAACGTGGTTTTTTATTTCATTTTATCAATACAAACCAGCAGTGGTTGGTCCGAAAATTCATGAGAGGAGTAAACTGTGAATATCAAATCCACGGGTCAATTGCGCTGACACATCCGAATCTCTTACGCGAATAATCATCTACGGGAGGCCCAGTGCCCTCATTCGCTCCAATCCTCCAGTGGATTAGTTGCTTTATTTGTGCACACGGATAAAATAAAAACGTCTTTCAGTATAAAACTGATAGATGTATTTTTCTTTCTAAATGGTTATGTTTGGCACGTCTTTGGCACCAGTTAAAATTTCGTTCATCAAAAGCAGATTGCGACCAATTTTTATCAACGTTTGCTTCTTGTGAAGCTTATGTGATATCCATTTGTACTGCATTCTGTTTAACGACATTTCAGAGGAGTGTATTCATTTCGGACAAATAATTCTTTTCCTCATCATTACTATGAATAACCAAAGGGAGGAGAGTAAACGGCGAACGAATGTTCAAAAAAGGTTCGGCTAAAGCTCCTGGACGAAAGCGTTTAGACTAACAGAAAAGGAATCAAAAGTAGAGAAACAATTGACTAAACTCGAACAGTCAAAGAGAAGGGGAAGTTCGTAGAATAAATCTTATTATATCAAAGGGGGGATTGGCTCACTGCTTCAAAAGCGTACAAAAGGAACCATCAGGTCCTACGCAAAGACATGAACGAGGCACAGACAGAAATTGTATGACTTCCTGTTCCGAGAGCGGTTCAAGTGCAAACGAATGTAGCGTTTGTGCTATCAACGCCAATACTGGCGGTAAGCAGCATGTAGATGGGTGGAAAAAATTCCACAGCAGCACACGACTGACCTCATGGTTGTTGTCACTAGCCAGGTGTGTGTATCCAGTACTCCTCATACTTGTACACCCCATAGGTCCTTCAATCACAAAATCATATTTATGCTTCAGAAGTATAAATAGATGATCACTGTTATCGTTGTTTACTGAGGAATCACAACCGGAATTTTCTAATGGTTTTTTGTGGGTTGATCGAAGCTGGCCTCGAGAACAACAACATAACAGACGCCAATTGAAATACTGGCAGTAAGAAGCATGTAGATGGGTGGACAAAGTTGCTCTGAAACACACGACCGCGAAATCGGCAGTGATAACCTAGTGAACTCTTCAACAACGAGTAACCATTCAACCTTCTGACGTGCGTGACAATTGTGAATAAAATGTCAGTATTATCAGCAGCCAGAGATGCTGTGCGACCTGACCAGGGGGAAAAATGACAACTTTACAATGAAGACATAGTTATCAGTGGTTTTAATTGGATTGCAGACATTATTCTGAGGCAGTTGGGCTAGTTTTGTTCCCTAGATAGATACTCAGAGAGTATCAAACGCAATGTCTAATTATGATTGAACTATTGTGTTTTAAATCTATAAGTACTTCCATCAAAACTTTAACCCGTCGACTTGACCCAGTAGAACGTGTTAGTCTTCCGGTTCAAGACTTATGAGATATGCCCAGCGAATGGTCGGAGTCAATATGCACATTGGTTGTGTGTAGCGGTTATTGACGCAGTGACCGTCAAACTCTTTCTTCGTTTACATGATTTTCGCCTCCATCTTGTCTTTATGTTTATTCACTGGCTCTTTCCCTTTTGACTCGACAATGTGGCTAGGTAGCAACCAAGATCAAAAAATAGATTGACTGAAAAAGAAACCAAACTGGACTGATTTTTATGAATAAAGTGTCAATCATGGCCGGGGAACGTTGCCAGGGGCAAATAGCGCACAGTTCATCGGTTTGCGCTATTCGCTAAGGTCGACAATGTTTGTAAGCGGGATTAGACGGACCAGTTTAACAAAGAACACAAAGTAATAAAAACTTATAATGGCGAGACCAACCACATGACGCGTTTGCTTCGTCAGTTGAAGATAACGGGATCGTTTTTATACGTGAACAAACGAGGCGAATGAAAGCAGAGATCAACCTCGACCTTCCATGCATTTTCTTATTTTCTCCAAAGAGCTTCTCATTGAACATATCTTTGTCAAAACCACGCTCCACAAAGTTCCTCAAACTGGCGTCTGCTGAAACAAAACCGGCCGGATTTATCGGTCGCTCTATACAAAATTGTCGATTATGAAAAATGAACACTAATACTTATGGAAATGTGTAGATCATCGTTGAGATTGGAAACCCATTAGTGCGCTGAGGATGTGACGTAATCGTGCTCAGTTCCGTTCAGTTCGAACAACCATTACCAACCGGCGGTTTGTGTTCCTGTCTCTCAGCCGGAAACTCAATCGGAAATTTTAAAAAAGATAGGAGCATGAAAGGTGTAAGATAAGACACACAAATAATAGCAGAAAATCGACGTCATACAAGCAGAAAAATAACGAAAAAAAAATCAAACTGTGTGCGTGAAAAAAATACCTATGTCAGTTTACTAGCTGCTTATCGTACGCCGTTGTGCTTTCTCCCGACTTTTGTCATCGTTTTTGTTGCGATGGCACGAAGCTTGATTTTCAAGCCGATATATATATATATATATATATATATATATATATATATATGATAGATTAATAAAGTTTGCGAATGCACACCCCAAGTCGAACATTTTATGCCTTTAATTGAAGCCATGAACTGGTTGCCTTTTCTCATTTTCCAAAATTGCTCGCTGGGGAATCCTCAGCATTGCTGACACGGTGTCACTACCAGATTCGAGCAATGCTACGAAGATACTGGTTTTCAAATAGCGATGATTCTTGTGCGTTCTCTATATGTAGTGACCTTATTTCTGAACCACAAACAACTGGCCCAGCTGCTCCAGTATATATTCGACCCCTGATAGATAGACTGACATCCTGTCGACGTTACAGATGAATAGGGCTGCCGAAAGCCAACCGAGGACAACAAAATAACGTACGTGCGTAATTTCGACAACCGCCTGCGGTTGAGTGCCTAATCCATTCTCCTTCCTCTCGTGTCATTTCCCACCGTCGTTTGCGTTCATCTTGTTTGAACGATCGGCCGAAACAGCCAGATTCCGGTCCCAAATGACAAAATTCCAGACGGGAAAAGTAACGGATAAAGTCTGAGAAGGACATCCTAATGGTGAAATGGAGTAGAAAAACACATAATTATGATAAGCTTTGCAGCCGCATATAACGTCATTCATAGATAATAAGTTTATTTATAAGAAAACTATAATCATATAAAAAAGACTTTGAGGAAGCATCACACTGTTTGCCTATGCATGACGCGCACGGTCTTTAGCAAACTTTCTGTTCTACATACATTGTTAGAGCAGCTTGGTCTGAAAACCAAGACAATAGACTGTTCTCGGCGAAATAATCCTATCTGAAAAAATAAATTACGCTGCATTAAGAAAGATCAGCGGTTCAATTATCTAAGCGATTCCTTCGAAATACTGCCCATCTGTGTCAGTAGAAGTTTATTTTTCTGTGTTATCAGGAAAGTCCCCAGGTTACCGATAGGGAAACGACTGCACCCGAGATAAACCGTGGACAGAGGGGACTCACTAAATAAGCGGTCGTGGACGAACAGCGGCAGTGTTCAAGTATGTGATGGGATTTCCGCCTAACTAGCGTTTTCTATTCGAAAACGCCAACAAATGAGACAACAGATCCGGCAACGTTTCCGAAAGAGGCGAATGAATCGTGCAACCGGCCACCGACTCATCCGGACCAACGCTACTACGTTACAGGAAGCGCTTGGCTGCGCAAAGGCTAGAGGTGCATCCTCGAATAGAAAGACCTACTTTGAACTGAGCGACCGAGTAGTACATCGGCTCACAAAGCAGACAACCATGGAAGACACCAGTGGTACAAAGATTGACCGCTATGTAGCTTTGTACCTCATACCTATCAGCTTTGTAATTGTTGTTGTTGGGTGGGCATCGTGCTTGATTTCAAGCCGGAGTTAAAATAATAAAGACACCATTCGGAAATTGAAATGAAAAGGGAATTGTAATACTGAAGGAAAAACATGTTGCTATCAAGTAAATAAAAAGTTAGAAAATTAATGACAGTGCACATGACGAACGGGTGCCGAGTCATTTTGCAATGGTCAGATCTACAACAAGGATAAAACAGCTGAACAACTTTCTAGTGCACTGAATGAAGACGCTTTCTGTTCGTTGCCCACACCTAATCTATCAAAGAAATATAGTGATCATTCCAAAACCTAAAACAAAATTTCTATTTTACAATAATCGATGCAATAACACAATCTAGGTATGCCAAAATACAAACTATGTAAGACAATTCAAAAGATGGACGAGTTTCACTTCAAAATACATACCAAAATTCACCATCGTTCTCGAATACCAAACCGATTCGTTTGCGCTCAGAAGACGGGATACTCTTCCATTCGGCCGAACCGTCACTCCAAGGGCCATACCATTCACGATCGTTACCCCATGGATTACGCAGACGCACGAGCTCGACCAAATTCTGTCCACTAGTGAGCTTCATGTGAAACAAGCGAAACAAGTGTAAAACCGATTCAATTTTGAATCCCACCAGGGGATGAGAAGCAGTTCGGTCACATAACAAGAACGAAAAGAGGCAAACTAACACAGTGCAACAATGTCAGAAGCGGCGAAACAAGGGGTGCGAACAGAGAGAAGGATAACGAAACAGACGGTCTTGGGCGAGCAACAATATGCACAGAAGGTCACATGAAAAGTCATACTGATTTGTTCCACATTTGAAATTTCGAATGCTCGGGGTCCTGATACACATGCCATTGTCATGGAGCGAAAAATAGGATGGATGAAAACACACGAGTTATGAGGAAATCAGGAGTAAAAACATGAGACTCTGTGCATTCCACATGCAATGCGAACACGAAAATTTTAACACGTAGTAATGGAATGATCGTCCAGATGAAGAACGCATCATGCTAGCAATTTGATTGAAATGTCCCAAGAATGTATATTGGATTGTTACACGAGGTTAACAATGAAAATAAAAATCCAAGATGAACTTATTATCCAACGGAAGATCTGTGGAGATCCGAGGAACAATTTCGAGTTTAATTATTTAAATCACTACGCTTACATTTCTGTGTTGCGGTTCTGGTTTTTAAATCACAGCACCATCCAGTCAAAAATGAAATAAGTCGATTCAGACGAAGAAGACAAACCAAAAATAAATTTGTAAATGGAAATTGGGTGAAAGAAAACGGAGTTTAAATGACACTACACCATTGACTGTGGTGCCTAGTTATATCGCCTAATATCTACAACCATCCATTGCACGGACCTCATGAGTCCCTAACCGGAAGCCCAGGAAGTCTTTGCTTGACAAAGTCGAGGATTAGGTTACGATTTTCATCACCTTTTGCCATGTCATGGACTGACTGCCTCACTCATCCTTCAACCACTATTTGCCTGGAAAGAATTCCCATCGAGTTAATAAGAGAAAAGTAAATAGGAATTCTGTCACATGTTTGAAACAACGAACAAAGGAGCCTTCATCAGCTCGTAATCGTTGAGCTTGGCGTTGGGTTCGCAAACATTTCATCACCAGCCGAGGTGACATCGTCAGTGCACAGGTGCGTTTGTGAACCAAAAGCCAAGCTCAGTAATCACAAACCGCTGAAAACGACCAACCTGGGCTACGACCAACATCAATTTTCAAAAGCATTGAGACCAAAGGGGTCTGTCTATGTGATCTTCGTGCTTCGATTTGTTTTGCTCTCGACCAGACGCTACTGCGTAGCAGCCACCAAAACAAGAGCACAGAAGTTCGAGTTTAATGTACCAACTACTGTAAGGGTAATGTAGATGTAATACATAGACTAGTGAGACAAGCGCTCACTTCACGAATATTCAATATCTGGAAGATAATCATCCTTCTTCTTGAGACGGATCTGTATGCATCAAGTTAATACAGGAAGTGGAGTGATAAGAAATAACATCAGTCTAGTTTAAAAAGGTCATTCATTATTCACTGAGTGCTGCAATTTTGACTGGAATCTCTCAACAGGAGCCTCAATTGGAAATAATCAAAACAGCAAGAGTACGAAAAGAGTAACAAGAGAACTAGAAGTGGTACCGTCAGGTCCATAAATAAAGTTTGCAAATAAAAGAACGCTACTGTTAGCGGCATCTACTCATACCTTCCAATACATTCAACCACTGAGTGAGCGAATCTCACAGGACCCACCCATGGCGAAGTTTACTGGTGGACCGGTCACCTTTCATTTTACAAACACTACTCACCTCAATAAACAATGCTCGCCGAGGACATGCGTAACACATGTCCCCATCCTCTTAGTTTTGTGCGCTTATCTCTCTGTTCTTCGTCATTTACATCCCAATTCTAAATGAATACGAGAAGCCACAACGAATGTGAACATGAACCTATAAGATATTGTGTCATCTTAGTGGGAGCAGCAATCTATAATAGGTTGCGTAACGTGAACACCTGCAGTTATGAACACCAAGAAACTGGTCCAAACACATCCATTCCCGTGTTTCACTTGCCACACTCTTTCACTGACCGAACAAAACGAAGGTTTATCACAAAATCACCTTGGTTTCTGTCATCGCGAAACGTGACTGTATAGGATTGTGAACCAAATATTCAAAAACACTTATGGCTATATACAACGTCCGAAGCTTCGCTAACTGAGAAGTTTAAGAGTTTATTACTATCACTGTCGGCTTATCAACTGCTGATCCCACGTAAGTGTTTCGGGAGACACCGGTAATTTAGTATGTTCGATATAATATACAAAAACAAAATGTAGTAAGACCACGGTGAACCTATGCATTCGCGTCGGTGCCCTCGAATGAAAACACATCTGAAGAAATGACTCTTCTGTAATATATATATATATATATATATATATATATATATATATATATATATATATATATTTGTATGTCTATCGACTTTGGGATTCATTGTGCTAATGTACTAAGGTTCCAAAGCATGCTCCAGCCCCGCAGCTCCCAACCACGCAGAAGCTTGTTGAGTTAGCTACACAGCCACGAGAAAAAACAGTTGTCTGTTAGCTCATTCAGATATATTGGACGCCGAAGCTTTGTTACACTTACTTCACAATTCGTAAGCTAGATGTATCTGTGATCAAACCAAGGGTTTTGATTAAATGATCCATCTATTTACGTAATGTTGAACTCGGTAGCTCCCTTAGGACGATGATGAGAATGGACACTGTGACCTTTAATTATTCGCACGCGGATATCACAAACGATGATCCAGTATACTGGACGGACAGTGAGGGATATAACATGAAAATAATTCATCAGTCAACATTAGCGGTGCCTGGTTCTGACTATCATTTTAAAGCTTTCATAATACGTCGTGCGTTGTTCATATCCCCGGACGGAATCCTCTGGTACACTGAGCTAGACTGTATGTCGAAGATGCCTACGGATATACTACTTGGTCAATAAAATTGTTCGCGTAGGACGAATCAGACTGCATGAGTGGGGTCCACGAGACCTACCGATAATAACTGCTGGGATAAATCAAACGACAAAACTGTACGATATGATTTTTTCATTTTAGTTTCACTACTCTAAATCATTTGCACTTCGATTGCTTTTCCTTGAGATAACAACCGGAGCTAGTGCATCCAAAGAATGGATAAGGATTAGTCAAAAGTAGGATTGGCTGAGCAGCAGTAATCATGATCCCATGGTCCGACTGGAACCGGGTAACTGAAAGTATACACATGGGCTGTTGTTGCATCCTAATTTGTGATCAAAGCGATCATTTTTCTTCTGTCCTTCTCTTCCGAATGTACCCAAGCAGTGTCAACTCACACACCCGCTTTCATTTTATATAACGGACGATCACATCAGTAGTTAGTTAGGCGCATTTCGATGCAACACCATTACGATGAGACTTTTTATTAGTTCATGTCAACAAAAGCAGCCAAATTTACGCAAGTACTGTACAAAGAGGTAACGGGTTTGAAAAAAACTGAACTGCAATGATGAGTTTGGACGAAATTCACTAGCAATGATTGATCAGTTTCTTTATAGCTGAAGTCAAAATGCAATCCGTGTGGATTTATAAGACAAATTGGTCAACGTACACAAAACCACGTCAAACACTCAAAATGACCAATAAGAACAACGATGAAGGTGATATGGAAAAATACCAATTGATGCAACACGAGATACAACGTCATTATTACTGTGGTTGTGACTTACATATGAAAACTGTAGGCAAAAATAATTCAACAGAAAGAATTTGCAGAAAAAATAATGAGGTAGCTATTCGGAACTCAGGACGAACGTTAGGAACCAACTACGATTGGAATGATAAATGAATTAGAAGACAAAGTGCCCATCACTTTTTTGATATAATATGCCGATGAGAATTGGTGATCTCGGTCAGTTTTAACAAAAAAAATCACGCTACCGATATAGATGAAATCCGTTTATGCTTTATTCATCAGTCATCGAAGGTGAAACAAATCAATGAAGAAAAATAGCAGCATCAACGGTGGATTAGTATTTCAAATGGAAAATGTAGAAACAATACCAAGGGACAGGGTAAGAGAGGTGATTGTTCGTCATCTGGCAGTGCATTTTTCAAAACGTAACAATGTCAAATCCACCTCACCACGGGCACAATTCAATTTAGTCCGAGAGGAAATTAACTGTCGGTGAGGTTTTCTATAACTCTCACACCTGACCCATCTCTGGTGGGAGATGTAGTGATCTAATTGTTCTGTTTCGTTTCACAATGTGATCCATTTCTCCTGATATGTGGTTTATGGTTTGGTGAGTGGAATGCGGGCGGATTTCTGACACATTGATAAATCACTGCCACACGCAAAAAACTAATTGTCCAGAAAAACTCAAGAGATAATATAATTAGTAATTCAGAAATCGGGATATGTACGTGTCCGTTTGAATGCCGATTGGGATAGTGTGTCAGTCTACACAACGGCATAGATTCTCAATTTAAATAAGTAACGTTTTTCTGTTCGGGTTCACAGTTTGCATCATCTGACAAACAAAAACGATTAGTTTTCCAGTCATGACATTTTTAAGAAAATATTTGCGCTTTGTGATACAGTCGAATTATCATCGGCCACATTTCTCCCTCTACCAATCTCAGTTTATTTATCTCTTTATTATTATCTGACTCTCCCCTTTTACATGGAAAATCCTGTAGCCAAATTGCGTGATTCACTATGGGATACGTTGTTAACATGTTCCGGTTAGCAGGGGGTTAGTAGCAACAACACGAACCTCACACGTTCCGTTTTTCTCTGATATATCAATTTACTAGTCCGAAATTTCATTCCTTTCATTTCTCTCCCAACCCGTACTTGTCTATCATACATCATGATAGACATGGAGCAAATCGTCGCAGTGGTGCAAACGGATTTACTAAAGTGGAATATCTTACTTCTTGTTTACACGGAAATTTTCCCGTTTCCCCTCTGACGGAAGTGGAATTATGTGAAATGCAGAGTGTACAGTAGCAAGCTGAAGCACTTTAAAATTGGGGGAACAACGGGCAAGATAAACAGTTAGAATATTATAAATACGTACTACTGCATTTTCAGCGGTCGGCAAGTAGTTCAAAAATTTAACCTGTATGAAAATCATCTCCTACTTACACACACACACATAAATATGGGGAACTCACGCGACAAACGGCTGTAACCGAGTAGGCATGTCCCATGATCAATCCAAATGGTCCTTCCGCCTCTACCAGGTCAGGGTTCGCATCAATCGAACATGCCATTAGAGAGGCGCGACTATGTGCTCGTTCCATCATAGTGAACAAATTTTCTGGAGTTTTCAATCCCAAGTCGACCAATTCGGTAAGTCCACCAGTAAAGTCTTCCATCGCCTCAGCTGCGCTACCACCACGCATAGCTTCGTACGTGCCGAACAGTTTTACATACGCTTTCTCTAACAAAGCAGACCAGAATTCATTGCGATCAGATGAGTGTAAGAATATTAGACGACCGTTTTGCGTGGGCAATCGGTCATCGATGACCACATCGTACCAATCACCGAACTGCCAGAATCTAAACCAAAACATCCCGCAATAGGGGTACGAACATCGTGTCTCTTTGGGACTTGGGTCGAATGACTGCCCGGATGGAACCACCTAAAAACAGAGACAATCCGTGGAGAGGGACTGGACTGGACTGAACTCGAAAACTGACGCCAACATTAATGGATTCAGTTGAGAATCAATGTCTGAAAGGAACTCACGCGATAAACCTCAAGATAAGATCAGGTTCCGGGTCATTGAAATACGGCTTTAATTAAATGAAAACTAGAAACTTATTTGACGGTTTATTTCGTAGTATTTTCAGTCAGCAATGTTTGGTAGAATTTCAGTTATGAAACGATAATTTTCTAAAAAAAGTGTTCCCTCTGTGGTTTCTATCGCTCAGCCAAACTCGGTTGGAGACAGAGTAAATCCAAGAAAAAAAAAGGAGAAGGACATAGTAAAGTGGCTGAATAAAATCAAAAGTAGCAAGTTAGGTAGACAGAAAAGGAGTCGGAATACAAATGGATGATTGAAATGGAAATTTTATCCAGAGTTTAAACGGTGCCATCGCAGGTAAACCAGGGAGTATTGTTAAGTTCACTGACCATATTTCTCTCGCGGAAAAACATGTAGATCGGGATTAAATGCTTGCTCTTCTGGTGGAAAGAAAAAACCTTTGATATTTTGTACACTCTTCATGGGGGTCTCTTCCATGAACAAAATCACTGAAATCGCTTACCGATCACTGAAGGGCTTGGAAGTTCACCTACGAGTAAAATTTTTTTGTTTACAAAAGCACTGGTTGTGCCTTAAACCACACGGCAAGTCCTACAAGAGGAACGATCATACAAAATCTTCCCCAAAAGCTGGATTTCCTTTTTTATCGGAATCACATCAATTATTTCTGGTTTCCATAAGTTTCTCTACTAGAGGAAAAGAGGGTATTAGAATCTAGAGACAACCAACGAACTTGAAGACAGTCTTCGTGTGCCACCAACGGCTCCGAGCAGTTGAATGTTTGCATTTTTGTTAACAGTTTTGTCCACATAGTCAAGCTGTCTATTATGCCCAACAAAACTGTCGACTCCAACCACAAAAACCTGACGTGTTTCTAACGTCAGGTTCAGCGAAAAAAATAATGTTTGGACAATGCTAGTATCATAAACCACCGAATATATGAAAATTATCGAAATTTGTTGTACAACGTAAAATAGGGATTAACCCCAGTCTTACCGTTTACTTTTCTATACATTTACTAGTTGGCAAACAAATCGCAACTGATTATATACGAGACATACATGCATAGTAGGATTAATAATGCAGTCGGAAGGCCCAAATCATTGAAAATCGTGCAAACAAATTATGATTGTTTCATCTTTGTCATGAATCTCAAGCAGTTCATATCCACCGAGCCCCAACGGCACTCAAACCTTGGGCGAAACTAATGTGAGTCGAATACGTATACCACCAGCCTATCCGCGGTGACTCCAAACGGTCTGCCTGTATGCAATGGATAGCTGCAATCAAAATGCAGACGAAACCATATTTTCGTCACCACATCAGGGCCGCTACTGTCACGGAATATCAGCCTCGGAGATTTTCACATTGGATTAACCCAAACATTATTGAGAACAGGACGTTCCTACACAATGTTAAACAACTGGTCTGCTCTATTCTTCAGGATTTTGCATCGTCTCTTCGGCATATGAACCATCATGTAGGTGATAAAATTATTCTTTATCTTATGCGCAATAACATGTTGCGATTTGGGCTCCAACGGCCGGTGTATAGGTAGCCCTCTGACCACTCTTTTTAGCATACAGAAATTTTTACGATTACGTTTGAATCTGCGCTGCTATAAGGTAATTTTATGGACTGAACCTTGAAGTTGTGCATACATCCACAAGTCTTACAGTCTATAATGAACAGACAAATCGTTCTGTATGTCTTTGTATACAAACCTCTTGTGAAACAAAGCATGAAGCGTTATCCTCAATAACGATTACCTACCCACGTGACTCCTTTTCGTTGAGTTCGGGGACTTTTCCAGTCATAACGGTAAGCATTCCCCCAACATTCGAGGTGTCTCTAATTAAAGTTTACCAACAAAGCTAAACCTGTTTTATTACAACCCAAATCAAAAATGTTAGCTCCTACGATATGTCGACATTCGGCGGGTTAACTTATCGGGGAGGGTTCATGCACCAAATGACATTTTTCTGAGCCTTCTACGGCTCCATCATATACCAGACACTCACATGGGAAACAAATCCATCGCCAAAATGTGAGGCCTCGTGATCTCAATCTCCTGATGAAACCAATACATGTCCCCATTTGTTGGGCTTGCAGTGTAGCCTTCATATCACGTGATACTAGCCGCATTGAAAATTGCCATCAACTTATGTCCAACAGGGACTGAGAGATTCTGGGAATATTCCCGCGCTGGTTTACCGACAGAGATTTCCGACACTGTTTTATTTTAATGCACATAACATCACTCTATTCATTCGATTTGCTAGTTCTTCTACACCTGAAATGTGTACTTGGGGTAAATTTTGTGATTTACCCAATAACTGGGACTCATATTCGCGTTAAAACATTCGGTAAGATACGGCAAAAAAGATTCAAAATTATAGGCCCCGGTAATTCGACTTTGATCCCCTTAATAAAGGTGCCGAGAAAATTCATTTTTAGTGGATTTTAGGGGATCTTTTCATTGTCATTGCCATAGCGATACAAACGACTAACGAGGCGCGCTCAAATGACATTCAAGCCCACACTCATATTGCCGTGAATTGGAATTTCCTTTTCTCAGTAAGTTTGCCAGTCATAGTTGAGCAGCATATGTAAACTACTAATGAAAGTATTACTTTTAACCTGATCATTTAGGCAAAACCATGAAAAATATATTGGCCGAAAAAGCGGCTTCAACGAAGGTATTCAGCTGGTCACCCAATCTAAATATAATCTGGAATAATGTATATGGTCCTGTTAAGCAGCTTAATTGTATTTCCACAGCTGGTCACATTTTAGCTTACTTTTGCCCAGAGTCTTTTACCGTGGCAACCAAGGTCACACACATTCAACTATCCATAAAGTAGCAGAGAAACAGCTCAAATAAGAGGAAACTTTGAATGAACTAAGATCGTTACCCGATGACTTAACACACCTTAATTGATTCACGGAGCTTGAACTATACACTGAGTACATTTTCGTATGCATCATAATTGCCTCTCTCTCTCTGTATATATATACATATATATATATATATATATATATATATATACATATATATATATATATACATGTATATATATATATATATATATATATATATATATATATATATATATATATATATACTGTATTTGTGTCTCCTTCCTTCAGGGAATCGACTTAGTTCATGTAAGGTGTGAGGCAAATGAATGCAAGTTAGTAGAAGCATGCAGTGCTCAAAATGTAGCCCACTGAGGTTGACTATTGCGCTGGAATTGAACATGCTTCTTACGATTCCCGACAGAAGAAGCGATATAGTAGGTCACTGTTATAGAGCATCGAACTACATTTCAAAAGTGAAGTGTGACAACGATCATATTTTACGTTTGATTATTATGCACTGGGTGTATCGTTCTGCAGTCAATACTAAGCAGTGCGGTGGAAAAGCGATCGAAATCTCAACAGCACAGTAAGCGATCAACTATTCCAGTACAAGATCATATCTCTTGAGAACTGCAAGCATTCTTCAGCGCTGAGGTCCCAGAGATATTCCAACAGTTCCATCTCTTCTTCAATACTCCAAACCAGATGTGAGGCCAGAATATGGTGACTACAGTTTCAGACACACTCACGTAAACAGTCGTATTCTGCGGTTAAACATACAATGTGAGCTGTTGCATTGATGAAAATGGATAAGAAAGCACAAAGGTCATTCACATGCACGAATCTCAACGGATCAACTGATTCACTTCGAGGGGTGTTATCATGTTTAGTTGATGAACCACGAAGCTTCGGCACAGGGAGTGAATGTATCGATTTGGTGCATTTTCGTCTAACGAATTCAGCTTAGTTCACGCAACTAAAAGCACCGGGCAGCATGCTTATGCACAAAGCTAAAAGTGTTTTGTTTGAGAAACATGTGATTCACCTAAGCGTTGATTAGGGTTACTTATCGATGGCCAAGTATGTCATTCGTCTACTTTCATTTGAACCCGCTTCTTGTCCATTAATGATTAAATTTGCTTTGTTCTCTTTCGATCCATCACGACGAGACTGCACCTTGACGTGGTGTGATGGCTAGAGCGCCTCTATGACCTAGAGCTATACAGGATAGTTTCTTTAAGTCGGAGATGCAGTGATACCTCTCTTTCATTCAACCATTGTCTTCTGTCCCCAACCATCTCTCTTTGCCCCATCTATCCACCCATAATGCTCCCACTGATAACATGGCCGATACTCGCAACGGTTAACTGTCAAATAGTGTCGAGAATAATCCTGTCTGGTAACTCACATTTTCTCAAGCCTCGTCAGCCTCTAAACCTCGGCTCCCTCAACGTGCGTACACTCATGCAGGCCGGTCAGCAGGCGTGCCTAGCACTCGCAATGACCGCTCTGAAAATTGGTGTCTGCTGCATAAATGAAACTCGTATCCAGGATTCGAACAGTATGATTCAACTAACTGCTCCTGGTATCTCATCGAGATACTTTCTGCGCACTTCAGGAGACGAAGCAGCTGGAGCTGTGGGTCAACGTAGTGTAGGAATAGTCTTGACTGACAAGGCTGAGGCTGTCCTCTTAGGCTGGATCCTGGCTAACAGTCGTTTATGTGCTGTGAGACTCCAGGGATCAGTCGGCGTTCGAAAGGATAGTCGTGTTAAGCGCAATTTGTTCGTGATCTCGGCGTACGACCCAACGGACTGCAGCTCAGACTTGCAGACGGATGAGTTCTGTGATGCTCTCGCCACCCTCGTTCGCAGCAGTAAAGGTTCTGACATTGTAGTGCTAGCTGGTGACTTCAATGAACAAAGTGGACAAACTTAGTGTGTCAGAAACTTGTTTAGGTTGCCGTTGTGCTTTACCCGCTGAGCGTACAGATAATGGATACAGGGTTCTCCAGTTTTGTACAGACAATCGGTTGTTCTTGTCTAGCAACAATTTTCGACACAGCTCGCGTCGCACAGCGACATGGCGCTCTAACTCTACAGGTACTTTGAGTCAGATTGATCATATCGCCGTAAGCTACTGGTGACGCAGTTCTGTTCAGAACTGTAGATCTTACTGGTCCACGTACGTAGAGTCTGACCATGCATTAGTTTTATTGCGTTTATCTCCCCAGCTCCATACTAAGCGTCACAAACCGCAAACCTGGTTAGTCGTGCAACGTATGTGTGATCCAGAAGAACGCACTCGTTATGAGCAGAAGTTAACACATGAGCTAGGATCCACGGAGAACAGTAACGCAGATGAGAATTGGGCTCATATCAAACAGGCGATGCACTTTGCAGCAGGTTTCGCCTGTGGTCCTAGATCCAATGTCCATCAAAGATACTGGTTTTCACAAGAGTCGCCGAGTATAATGGAGCAAAAGCGTCAGCTCTCAAAGTGTAAGGAGATGAATAGGATTCGAAGAAATCTACAGAAGCAAGTTACGAAAAGCCTTCAGAATGATCGCGAAAATTGGTGGGTCAAGGTAGCAGCTGCTTCAGGTAACAGTCAAAGACTGTGCAAGCTTATTCGTGATACCGGTGGGCGGCGCACCCATGTCAGTGAAACGATTCGCGATAGAAATGTAGAGCCCATTCATGGCAAAGAGAAAAGGCTCGACCATTGGGCCAAATACTTCAAGTAACAGTTTAGCTGGCCGCGCGTTGATGTAGCTACTCTTGCGTCAACAATCGCACTCCTTGAGCTACCATCAAAATGGAAGTGGAGTCATGTACACGATTACTAAAGTGTGGAAAAGCGGCCGGTCCCGACGAACCTACCCCAGGTCTTTTCAAAATGGGTGGAAGTGTTTTGATAAAATCAATTACCATCTTGTTCCGTAACATTTGGAACGAGGAGCGTATTCCGTTAATATGGAGTGAGTTATTGGTTGTCCCCATCTTCAACAAGTGAATACGCAATGACTGTAGTAAACATCATGGGATTAGCTTAATTCCGATAATCACCAAGCTATTAGCCTCGATTTTGCTTCGGCGTCTGACACAAGCTAGAGGGAGGAACATCCGAGAACAGCAGGCCGGATTCCGCCTAGGTCGAGGATGCATCGACCAGATTTTCACTCTTCGCTGACTACTTGAAACGCGTCACACGCACCGCCGACCGACAATAATGGTTTTCTTACATGTGAAAGTCGCCTTCGATTAAGTTGATCGAACAGCACTTTCCAGTGCTCTTCAGCGCAAAGGTATGCCCCAGAAGTTCGTGAACCTACTGAGATCATTGTATTCTCATACTTCTGGTCGCGTTAGACTTTACGGTAAACTATAAGGTCGGTTTGAAACGACCAGCGGTGTTCGACAGGGATGTTCCATGTCTCTATTCCTGTTCAACTTCGTCATGGACGAAATAATGAAGATTGCCTTGCAAAATCTTCAGGATGTAGGCTTCCAACTAGGGCATAGTGGAAAGCTATGTGACCTAGACTATGCGGACGACGTTGTCTGCTGGTTCAAATCCACGGAACATGCTCAACGTGCACTAGATAGACTTGGAAGAGCTGTCGCTCCATTCGGCATACGCTTTGCACCTTCAAAGTGTAAAGTGATGTTACAAGACTGGACGTCAACGATTCCGAGCCTGATGCTCGATGGGGAGGTGCTATTAGTTGTCGACCACTTAACCTACCTCGGCAGCAGTGTGACGACGGATGGGAGCACAGAAGTAGAGGTGGGCACGCGGATGTCCAAGGCTCAAGCGGCGTACGCTGGACTGAAGCACTTGTGGCGCCGACCTGATATTTCACTAAAGTTGAATGGTCGTGTATACTGTGCCGCAGTGCGTTCAGTTTTGTTGTATAGTTGCGAAACCTGGAGTCTGCGTGTTGAAGATATTCATCGTCTTGAGGTTTTCAACCACCGATGTTTACGTAGCATCGCTAAGATTGGGTAGAATAGCCGAGTAAGTATTGAAGAGGTCAGAAAGCGAGTATTGGGTATTAATTCGAAGAACGTTCTGTCACAGCGCATCCTGACTAGTAGACTTCGTTGGTTGGGGCACGTGTTACGCATGTCAAACACGTCTACCGTACCGTATCCTATTCTCCGTTCCCCTTCAGGAGTGGAAGAGACCACGTGGAGGTCAACAGATGATGCGGCAGCGAGGAATGAGAAAATGTACAGCAAATTTAGGAAAAGTAGATATCTCACGTCTTCGTGGTTGGGGTCCAAAAGATCCGTCAACCAGTTGGCTGGAGACATTGAAGAATATGGCAGCGAACCGCGAACAGTGGCGATCGTGTTGTCACTTTCTGTCGAAGCCATCCTGCACAGCTCTTTGGGTCATGCGGACAGGCAAGCCATCACACCATGTCAAGGTGCAGACTTGGCGTGATGCTTCTGTCGGGTCAGAATGACTGATCGATGTGCGTTTGTACAGTTAGACTGTGTATTTCGTGTGTTGGCTACTAGGGCATTCTTTCCTTTTCCCACCCTTGTAGGTCCACTCCCAGTCCATCTTGTATATTCATACTTTCTAATTCAGCGTGCAACATGGTGAGAAAGGCAGCGATTAGTGGGGCTTGCCTTACTGTTTAACGCTATACGATGATGATGATGATGATGATGACTATCCCTTTCCAGAAACATGATATTCATCTTCTCTATCAATAAAAGGAAATGAAACAAATCAAGTCAACAAAAAAAATTTATGCACTCGACGTTGGGTGAATTTTCAGCGAGTACGTGATTTACATTGGAATCCAAAAGCAGAGAGTATAAAGACTAATTGGAAGGTGAAGAGAGAAGTTTCAAGTTTCAAGTTTCCGGAACCAGAGGCAGTGGGACACTTCCCGTATGAGCCACATCACCATCCACTCTTGGCTTTGGCCTCACAATGGTGATTCACGCCAACGCTCCATCAGATGCGCATCCAGTTTCCTTTTGAAAAGTTTGTAGTTGTCCTCTTTCACTACGTCACCTGGCAGTGAATTCTACAGTTTGGTTGCCTTTCTGGAAAGACGGTAGACCAACGGTAGCCCAGTCGACTGCAGCTTCATGAGCGTCATCGAGTGCCCCCTTGTGTGCGAGTGGCTACGAAGGGGGAAGATTGCCTGCAACTCGGCGCCCATTTCACCTCCGGAGTATTCGCCGGATGCATATCTGGTCGCCTCGCACTCTTCGACATGCCTCCGGAAACAGACCGGTTAACTCCAGCCGCCTGCCGTAACTAACTCCTCTTAGTCTAGCAACGAGACGAGTGGCGGCTCTCTGCACCCGTTTCAGCTTCGCAAGTTTAGAAGCCGTGTGGGGAAATGTAGCCGCTCCGCTGTACTCCAGCTGAGGACGGACGTGAGGTATATGGGAAACAGCGCATACCCGGGTAGTGAGACCTCTGAGTCCCGAATATCATCCGTTGCCCATGTCTCAGTAAGTGCAATGACAGCCGGGGTTGCAGTCATCACAAGTGCCTTCAATTCGTCCCTTCTGTTTAATAATCCACGGACATTGGTCAGCAGCATTTTGGAAGATGCTGGCCGGTTGTCCCCTGCCCGAAAACCGCCTACTGCTGCGCGCTGATAGGGCTTACCCGTAATAGTGGTCGCCAGTGTATCTGTAATCCCCTCCGAACCACACGAAAATCGTGAATGCAAAGGTCTGTTTCATCGTTTTCCCTTCTCTCCAAAATCTCTGCACGGGATTGACTCATCTTTTGACGATCCTCAGGAGAAAGATCTTGGTGTAGACGAACGTGCTCTCCCTTAAGGCGAGTGGACCGTCTTGGAACCTCACTCGCTTGCGCTTGCGAACTAAGAACAACTTTCGAATTCCGCGGTCTTCCGGATTCTTCTCAAGTCTGAATGCCGCTCTGACCCGAATTGTTGCTGCCAGTCCTGTTTCATTTCCAGTAAACAGCTTATTCAGAATCAGCCGGAGTTGCATCAGATCACGATACAGTCTGTCCTGGGGGGACGTTGCAGTAGCCTCCGGGATGTTTAAGGTCAGGAAGCATTCTTCACGGGGTGGTGGAACCCTCACTGGGATTGATGGAACCTCCTTCCACTTGTCTGCGTCATCCTGAGCGTCAACTAGTAGGTTCGGTGGCGTTGGTGGTCCGGCAGCCGGTGCTTGACACAAAACATTTTGTGCCATCGCAGGTGGAGGACCGTTTTTCGTGCTCTTCTTCCTTTTGTTCAATTGGCGAGTAGCCCCAGAAGTTGGTGCAGCAACCGAGGCACAGGACAACGAGGGGTTTACATCTGGTGCGCATGTCTCCGCTGGTGGCGTGCTGGGGTGCATTTGGGTCAGCGGAGAATCTGGTAGGGGATGAATCTTGGTCACAACGCAGTTAGAACACGCGATTTTAATAATAGTATTTTCACACAGTTTCAGCCACTCATATTTATCTGCAGGAATTTTGGCACAATGAATACGTATCCATCCATTACATCCATCACAAAGCAGAGCTTTTGCCCTAGGTGGCAAAGTTTTCTTGAGGACTAAACAATCACACTTTAACACAGTCCGTTTCAGTCATCATGAAATGATGATCCACCGAGAGAGAGATAATAATCCACAAATGACTGAAACTCGCGGAGCTCAACGACACACGTCACTGGCGTAGCGCAGCACGCAGCTCCACAGACCCCGAAGTGCGGAAGCAAAAGAAAGCAGTACGAACATTTGTATTAATGAGGAAGATGAGTAACGAGATCATTGATTAATTGATCGCGATCTATGAGTACGCGAACAAGGTAAGAGATCAAGCTATTTCTATAAGTGGACGTGCGTGAATGAAGTATTTTGAACTTCGACGGAATGAAAAAGAGACGCCTCTGGAAAGTGTGGACTGAAGACGATGGTGTCGGATAGTGACCTATTTTTGAATTTGTCACAAGCTTCAGAATGCTTGCTAATGATAGAGTCAGTGAGAATGTCTCTATTACTGTTGTTACAATGGAAGTACGACCTCAGAGATTTGGTAATAAGATCAAAATATCTTCCCTTTAAACCAGTAAAAGTTCCAAGGGAGCAGTACCGATAAGATAGATCGTTTCAACGTGGTCACTTCAACAAACGTTGTGAGTTAGAGTGACTACTAGGTGACGGACAGAAGAGGTTTCAGGGAGATGTTGGCTACCAACCAAAAGATCTGGGATGTTATCAAACGAAGTTTGGTAGAGTGATCCACATTGAAGACTAAAGGGCACGTCAACGCATGTTAGGAAGTTAATGGAAAGTAGATTGGTCAAAAATTTCATTTAACCTATTTTGAAAAAAAAATCAAACTGTCATTTTCGGTAAAGGGACGTCAAAGTATAACATAATCGGCTTATTTATTGCTAATGAGACTAGATGAAACGATCTTACTAATATAAAGAGAGAAAAGAAATGGGGCGAAAATGGCACCCTGAAAGCACGAGTAAACCCAAAGAGAACCGAAGTAAACTGTATGCTTTGAGGAAAGTAGTCACGAAGGGTGTTTAAAATACGACCGTCAACCCATCATCATAAAGATTATTCAGGAGAATACTGCGACTAAAAGGACCAAATGCTTTCACGTAGTCAAGAAAAATTAGCCAGACAGTACAACCACCGTGATCGAGAGTAGAAGCATTAGAACTAGCAATGTGGCCAACGATATCAAGGGTTGAGAGAGAGTGAGTTTGTAGCCGAATTTTCCCAGATCAAGAGAGTAAACTTGGGATATTATGCGGTCGAGGAGTACATGCTCAAATACTCTCAGCAAAGCAGATGCACAAGCTAGAGGATGATATTTTTTGGATCCTTTTATGGGTATTGGTGTGATGCGCACAGATCTCCAACAATCGGAATAAACACAACGAATGAATAGATCAGCCGAAAGGAATATAAGTTCGAAAGAGCAGGCTATTAGTAGCATTAGCAACAGCAGGTCGGAACCACTAGGCTTATGGCTCTTGACTTGTTGTAGAACTCTAAGGACAGAGCTAGGTGTAACCAGGTTGAATACATAGGATTCAACATATAGAGGGGGAAGTGAGGATGTACCGGAGTTACCGAGTGAAGTGGAGATTCAGGTACTTGACTTTTAGCCTCAACTTCGGCCTAGCATAGCACAACTATTTCAGGGATTTCTACATCTCACGGCGGTTCTTGTTATCTAGTACCGTGTTTACATACAGACTAGTCAAACGACATACCTCAGTTTCGATCAGCGTGGATAGTTTTTTTATGGCGTGTTACCACCCAGATTTGTACATCCTTTCCTTAGTTCTAGAGCCTCCAGTAGAACATTATAGGATTTAATGGGGCAGCATAAGTCGTGACACTAGTTGAGGTAGTCCGTTAGATGCTCTGAGAATGGGGACGGATCGTGTAAGGGAAAAACAGAGAAATCAGTGGGCCTAACCAATGTCCTAAGCCTATCAAGATTCTCACGGGTGTGAGCTTGTTTGCAGACAGTGCACCATGAATTCAGGGAGTACGTCAAAGATTTGCTTTAGGGTGGAGTGAGGCACGCTGATCAGAAATTTTAATAGGGGCACTTTTAAGTATTGTGAAAATATGTGAATAATTACCTAATAGTGAATCCAAAAGGGCATCGAAGAGAGTTTGGAAATCCATAAGATCTAAAAAACCGAAGAAGGTTAGGAAGGATGGGTCATGTCTACTGAAATCACCTGCTATTATGTACAAGGACTGATCAAAACACGTAATGAAATAGTTGGAAAGGCTGTCAATTAACTGAATAGTATCTGATACGACATAAGAATTGAAACTGAACTGAGAACTGAGAGGTGAGAAAACTTGCACGGCTTGCGACGCATAAATGTGATTACCCTATCTCCTACGTTTCGTGGGTTAGCAGGCCGATCGTGCAATTCTCATTAATGCAATGGACTTTTTAGTCATTGTGTGTTTTATTCCACTACATGAGTTATCCTCAGGTGTGAAGTCACGAGTGAAAATATAAATGATCCATCAAACTCACCTGTTCCAAAAGATCCGGATGCATGGATAGACTGGACATAGCGGCTAGAAACCAACAATCACCTGCGACCAATGATTGCAGCGAAGATGGGGGGGGGGGCGGGAGAAAACAAGGAAAGCCTGAAGTTAGCCCTTATCAAAATCTGCATTCATCTCCATAGATGACAGGCGGCTTTTTGAAAATCCGTATCTCATGCTCACATATAATTTTAGCCTTATGAACAACAACGCGTAAATACCGAAAATCACCTAAAGATATTGCCGGAACTGATGCATACGACTTTCGGGTGAGCATATTTTGTACTAGTACACAACAGCATTAAAGCAGACCTGCGTAATTTTGTGTTATAACTAGCAAGCAGTGGCGACAGTTTATGTGGTCTGTCTGTATGCAATGGATAGCTGCAATCAAAATGCAGACGAAACCATATTTTCGTCACCACATCAGGGCCGCTACTGTCACGGAATATCAGCCTCGGAGATTTTCACATTGGATTAACCCAAACATTATTGAGAACAGGACGTTCCTACACAATGTTAAACAACTGGTCTGCTCTATTCTTCAGGATTTTGCATCGTCTCTTCGGCATATGAACCATCATGTAGGTGATAAAATTATTCTTTATCTTATGCGCAATAACATGTTGCGATTTGGGCTCCAACGGCCGGTGTATAGGTAGCCCTCTGACCACTCTTTTTAGCATACAGAAATTTTTACGATTACGTTTGAATCTGCGCTGCTATAAGGTAATTTTATGGACTGAACCTTGAAGTTGTGCATACATCCACAAGTCTTACAGTCTATAATGAACAGACAAATCGTTCTGTATGTCTTTGTATACAAACCTCTTGTGAAACAAAGCATGAAGCGTTATCCTCAATAACGATTACCTACCCACGTGACTCCTTTTCGTTGAGTTCGGGGACTTTTCCAGTCATAACGGTAAGCATTCCCCCAACATTCGAGGTGTCTCTAATTAAAGTTTACCAACAAAGCTAAACCTGTTTTATTACAACCCAAATCAAAAATGTTAGCTCCTACGATATGTCGACATTCGGCGGGTTAACTTATCGGGGAGGGTTCATGCACCAAATGACATTTTTCTGAGCCTTCTACGGCTCCATCATATACCAGACACTCACATGGGAAACAAATCCATCGCCAAAATGTGAGGCCTCGTGATCTCAATCTCCTGATGAAACCAATACATGTCCCCATTTGTTGGGCTTGCAGTGTAGCCTTCATATCACGTGATACTAGCCGCATTGAAAATTGCCATCAACTTATGTCCAACAGGGACTGAGAGATTCTGGGAATATTCCCGCGCTGGTTTACCGACAGAGATTTCCGACACTGTTTTATTTTAATGCACATAACATCACTCTATTCATTCGATTTGCTAGTTCTTCTACACCTGAAATGTGTACTTGGGGTAAATTTTGTGATTTACCCAATAACTGGGACTCATATTCGCGTTAAAACATTCGGTAAGATACGGCAAAAAAGATTCAAAATTATAGGCCCCGGTAATTCGACTTTGATCCCCTTAATAAAGGTGCCGAGAAAATTCATTTTTAGTGGATTTTAGGGGATCTTTTCATTGTCATTGCCATAGCGATACAAACGACTAACGAGGCGCGCTCAAATGACATTCAAGCCCACACTCATATTGCCGTGAATTGGAATTTCCTTTTCTCAGTAAGTTTGCCAGTCATAGTTGAGCAGCATATGTAAACTACTAATGAAAGTATTACTTTTAACCTGATCATTTAGGCAAAACCATGAAAAATATATTGGCCGAAAAAGCGGCTTCAACGAAGGTATTCAGCTGGTCACCCAATCTAAATATAATCTGGAATAATGTATATGGTCCTGTTAAGCAGCTTAATTGTATTTCCACAGCTGGTCACATTTTAGCTTACTTTTGCCCAGAGTCTTTTACCGTGGCAACCAAGGTCACACACATTCAACTATCCATAAAGTAGCAGAGAAACAGCTCAAATAAGAGGAAACTTTGAATGAACTAAGATCGTTACCCGATGACTTAACACACCTTAATTGATTCACGGAGCTTGAACTATACACTGAGTAAATTTTCGTGTGCATCACAATTGAGAATACCAATACACCATAAGAGTGGGGTTGAACTGTGGGTCGAGTGTGCATGCAAATATCTCCAGGTGTTTTTCTTCTTACTGACAACGTGAAACAAGAATAAAACAGACGAGCAAATGTGAATTAAAATTGCCTCAGGGGAAAGCATACGCCAAGGGATCGTTTATCCTGGTTTTCGCACTACATGTAACAATTATTCGGTGACTTTGACTTAGACCAGTTTTGATGTATGTGGGTGTTTTAAAATTCTTTGCTAATAGTGCACTAAAATAAGCGGGACACACTTGAAAAATGTATGGCACTGGTCGGAAACAGTGGTAGAATTTGTGGTTGGTAACATAACTCAGTTAAATTCCAACTTACGCGCTTTTCAATGATTATTTTTAGTGTATTCCTTACTTTGATCCAAAGAAGATTAGACGAATTGACAAGGGAGTCAGACGACTCACCATTAGTGACCTTCAGAAGCCTTAAATCCCCATGCATCACACAAACTTCGACCTCCGGTGGATTGCAATCAAACTCATAGTTGCTAATTGGCACTATTTTTTCACTTAGAAAAAGTTGATGATTGTTTGGATCCAGTTAACATTCCCCTGATTTTCGGGGACATTGAAAGTTCGTTACTGTCTGAAGACGTTTCAGTCTACTGTACTGTATTCCGTATATACACGCAGAAGTGATAGAGTGAATTTTTTTGGGTCCATTGTTAACGTTTCACTCATTGGATTGAATGCTACAATCATACACGTACAGCAGCTGACTCCGACAGTAGCAATCGCGTTATAAGCGGCTTGTGGCGACTGCGGAGCAAGTAGGAATAATCTCTTGCAGTGGGTGCTTCATGAGTGATATTCGATGGGCTTTCGATGAAAAAAATCGATTCCAATCTCCGGAGAGAGGATTCGTTGTGGAATATGCACAACAGAGGAATCTTACTTAGAACGAAACAGTATTTTAGTGATTTCAAAGCTTTTCAACCGGTAAAATCATGATACTGGTAACGCATGAGAAACTATTCAACTGCAACTCAAGCCATTTCTGATATAAATTGATGGCACTTTGCGACGCGAAACGGTAGACATAGGATAATCGTTCGCATTGAATTGCATCGGTCTTCTCCGTTAAATCATAAGCAAACTGCGGCAAAATTTACTGAAACATGAGTACTTTAACCTCTAAAAGCTTAAAAATCTCAGTCGATGTTTACGCGCCCTGGTCCTTGTAGTTCATTTTGTTCGCGGTGCGCCCCAGGCCTCCGAGGACTGACAAATTCAACATCACTAGGTTTGAACCATCATACCGATGGGTGGTTTAATGCCATCAGGTATTAACGTTTCCTCTTGAATATTCGTGATAATGATACCGAAGATACTCGACCTTTCATTTCCCTTATTAGTTGTGCAACAGTGGCACGATATTTCGGGAAGGGGATGACAGTCAAATCCAAGCTGCCAAAAGCACATGTCACCAGTAACAGCAAGGTTTTGGACACGGATCTGGAGTCTAAAGTTCACCATGATAAACTTTTGACCGTTATCGTTCAAAAGGACCGTAGACCTTCATACCTGCAAAACACTACTCGCCCCAGTGAGCCTGGAGTGCAAGAACGAGATGACATCTGAGGTTACGGGGTTCGAGAGCAACTTGGTCCTAGAGCTATAATTTTTATTGAAAACCGAAGAATCTCTGTGCAGTTGTTTCATCACAGTTTCAACAGTAGTACATTCCTACTGAGCCCCACGTGAGAATCGAATTAGGGGTAAACGACTGTGAGCTACAAACGCCACGCGTAGGTTACCCACTCCTTATTCATGTTTAGATTTTTTCACTCTCCTAAGGGGTTCATCTGGTAGACCTCTGGATCGGTTCTGCTTTACTAAACACGGAGACAATATTGATTGCTTTGACGAGTGCTCACCATGTTTTATTTCAACACAAACGACCCTTGTGTGAGCGCATAATTTCCCAGTGAGGATAGTACAAACCGAATCTCCTTTCTAGTTATGAAGCTTGAATATTCAAAACGTAGCATGATAGTTTTTCGCCCTCATTTGAGGCTTCTGTCGTTTTATTTGCAGTTTTATTTCCTAGCGCGAGTGCGTAAAAGTTTACGTCCGATGATCCACTTTTGGGTACGGATCTAGGTACTTCAAAAGTTTTCCTCACATCTAAAACGACGAATTGGCAATGTGTGGAACGCTTTCTCATCAAAACAGCTAAAGGCGCCACGAAATGACTGAAGGCCATAATGGCTCGACTATTAAAAGTAAAAAAGTGACCAGAAACAATCGGTGCACCACACGGCTTATTCATCCATGGTCACCAGATATCTCTGCATCGTATAAGAAGACTGCACAAATCGATCGAGAAGAAACTTCTGGTCGTCCGCCGATAGATTCGTTTTTATTCATTGTATACTGAAGAAGGATTCTTTATAACAACAGGGTTATCCCAACGACTGGTGAGATTTAGACTTTAATTATACATCGTTTGTGTGCGTAACGAAGGGCGATGTGGTGTCAATAGAAGTATTCTGATGTTTCCCATTTTACGATGATGAGGCTGGTGACGTACTTTCACACTTCGTAAGGAGTTGTATGAACAATTTATTCACTAGCCCCGGGGCCTACGACATTATTTCCCGACATTTCAAACAATACCGTTCGACCAGAACCAAAAAATATTGTCTTAATGGGCCCGACCTGGTAATAAACCAGCAATAGTAGAGCTTGCCACTTTCAGTGATCAAAGAGTGTATTCGAATTCACTGAAGTCAATCCGTACGAGTGTGAGCACTTCAGTTCACTTCACTTCAGAACAAACTACCACAGACAATGCACTGGGTACGCCGATTTTAGTTGCTACCTCCCAGCTGGCACCTCAGTCGGAAATAATGAACAAAAAACAACGGTAATAAAAGGGTAAGAAGGGAGTTATAATGAGTATGAAGCCGACGAAAGTTTTCAAATCCAAGAGCGTCACTGATTGCGACTGTCGGTCACATCTTTTAGTGTTTCTAACAACTGGGTTGGGTGATCTCTTGAACCCCATCCAGCAGGCCTAGCATGCCCTATATGGCCACATTCACTCGTTAGACTTTCTGCATGTCATGAATTGGCCATCCTTACACATTTCCCAACGATTACCCTCTCAACGAGCATTGCGCACCGAGGTATCCTATAAGGGGACATGCGCAAGACGTATCCCAGCCACCTCAGCCCGACGACCTTTAGTGTTTCGCCCAATGATTTGGTTTGTGTGTCTAATACTCTACGTCTAACCTCAGCATGGCAGATACGACTTCCCCAGTTTCGGTTTATTCAACCATAAACTCCCCACTTCTGTGCTTTGGATTTGGTTGCTACCTTCTAGCATCGCCCAGTAAAGGGCGAAAAGAACGGGAGCATTAAGTGAAAGAACCGAAAAAATCAAAGTAACAAGCGGAAATCACGAAGAAAATGAAACAGTCCGAATGCAACTAGGCTAGTGGTCGCGACACCTAGTCATATCATTTAATGTCTTCAGCTTTTTGGTAGGTGGGTCGCGTGGACCCCAACCCGAAAATCTAACACATCCTAAGTGGCCAATTCCACTGGACAAAGTTTCCTTACCTTTTTGCCATGTCATGGACTAACCACCTCGACCTGCCTTCCAATCACTACCTGCCTCAGAGAACAGTGTACGTCGAAGAAGTCTATCGATGGGGCATGTGTAACACATGTCCCAGCCACCTTAATCTGTTTAGATTGAGTACCTGATCCATAGGCTGACTTCTGGTTCCCAACACCATACGCCTAACCTCAGCATTGCTGATATGGTGTTCCGACCATACTCAGGCAATACTACGGAGACATCGGTGCTCGAACACTGACAGTCTTCGTCTATCTTCTACCCTCAACGGCCATGTTTTTGAACCGTATGAAAGAACGTACCTAACCGCCGCAGTGTTGAATCGACTCTTAACAGATAATCGGACGTCGCACCAGCGCCACAGATGATGGAGGTTGGCAAAAGCCAATCGTGCCTTCTGTAAACGCGACGATACTTCATCCGATATCTGTCCACCTGGTGAAACGTAACTACCCGGGTAACAAATTTCATCTATTTCAGCTGGAGCTTCCCCTACCAAGAATTTTGGTGTTGAGCAAACCAAGTCCTGCAACAACATTTTACACTTTGAAAGTGCAAAACGCATCCCAAACATGGCTACACTGCTGTTCAGACTATCTAAGAGAGCTTCCAACTTACCTGGATCTTCACTCAGAGGAATAATATTATTCGCGTATCCCAGGTAAGACAGTTTGCTGCCTGAGCAAACGTCGATGCCACTATTCTCACACTAGGATAGAACTATCTCAGGAATCAACCAGTCAATCACAAAAGTGAAGAGGAAGTGCGAAAGAGGACAACCCTGAGGAGCACCACCTACCGTAGTGAACTCGGGTAAGCACGAACTCGGCTTCTCCTGTTTGGATACAAGCATTGGAAAGGAGAAACAAACTTCTCTGGCACATCCTTCAGTGGAAAGCAGTGCCAGAAAACTGTGCGGTCGACTGAGCCAAAAGCTGCATTCAGATCAAAAAAGACAGAGATTGTAGGCCAACGGAAGATGCGTCTGTGCTCTAAGGTTTGTTGAAGAGTTAGGATGTGGTCAGTACAACCTCGATCGGGTCGGAAACCGGCTTGATTCTCATTCATACACCTTTCGCAAGCACTGGGTAATGGGTGGAGAATAAGTCCGGTGAGCAGTTTGGATGCGATACTTATCAAGCAAATTTCTCTGTGGATTTTCACAACAGGGTCTATCATCTTTCTCGTAAATCGGTATAATCACCGACTCACACCATCCCCTAGGATTCCGCTCACTGTCCCAGATTACCCAAACGAGTTCTGTTGACCCCGAAACCAAAGCTTTGCCTCCATTCTTGAGAAAAGATGGAGACAACCCTTCCGGTGTAGCGGCTTTTCATCCTCTCAAGTAACCTATCTCCCGCATAACCCTATCTCTGATGGTGGACTGATATCCACCTGCATCGTTTCTCTGACAGGTATATTTGGAAAGTCCACTGTTGAAGTGGACCAACTGAACTGTCCCTTAAAGACGACGTCCCTGGGAACCAATCAGTGAGCCATCGGATTCCTTGATCAACTCACTTACACGCAGCTTCCGCGATCCGGTGCATCTAATCAAACGGAAAAGGTTGCGAGTACTGCCAATCGACGCAGCCTTTTCTATTTCCCTACATTTCGCAATCCACCGATGTTCACGGTCATTCCTCAGGCTCCTAGTCAGTTGGTGCATTTCATTGGATGTGGCATCCGAAGGGACGGATCTGTGAGCATCCAACAGAGCAGCTGGTGTCGAACATTCCCATCGTTTGTGAGATCGACTTGAACCAGAGTTCTGGGTGGCATTTGAAGCGGCATATAAAGCTTCCTTGATCTGTTCCAAACGTTCATCTGGGTCCTGGAGATCCGGCTGCATAGATAATCGTGTAGACAGCTCCGTCTGGAAATCAGATCGACGGTCACCATCGAGAAGCAACGGCGCGGGACGGGTGGCATTTATGTTGGTGCAACCACGGACGAGATGTGAACGGAAGCGAGCACGTATCAAAGCGTGATCTGAGTTCACAGGCGTAGACCAAAATGAACGACAATCTTCAACTGATCCACGCCAGCGATGACCAGTCACCATGTGGTCAATCTAAGTCCAAAGTTGTGAAGACATAGGAGTAAACCATGTCAATCTAAGCCTCTTCTTATGGCAGAAGATCGCACTCACCAGAAACAATCTGTGGTCTGAGCATAGCTGGATCAGACGATCGCCGTTGTCATTGCGACCGGCTGGGATAGCAAACGGGTCTCCAATGTGCCTTTCGGAAACACGGCATACATTTGTTTTAAAAATGCCAAGAGTTTTAGCGAGAGAAGCCTGTTGCCTTATCTGACATAGTGTGTAGACGTTAAAGGCAGCCAAGTGAAGTGAACATTTAGGCTTAAGAAGTGCGAGCGAATTATGCTCGACTCCTAAACTACTGGTTTCTTCAGAGCCGCAATCACTCATGGCGTTTTGCATCGGTCTCAGATTAAAAGTGGGAAAATTGGTAAGGCCCTTTAAATGAGATACTGGAGGTTTCTGGTTCCTACCAGAGTCTAGCAATTCTATGAAGACACCGATGTCTGAATATCGATAACCTTCATATATCATACACCTGAAGTTGTTTTGTTTCTGAACTATACAGAAGAATCGGTCTGACTGTTAAAACCTTCACACGAACCTTGGTAGATAAACGATATCATATCAACGCCTCAGATGACTGAGGTTGGCTAAAAGCAAGCCAGCCTTCTGTAAAGGCAAAGGCATCCAACCCGGTATCCGACCTACGCTGAAGTGCAGCTGCCCAGATTACCAGAAACCAAAAACTGTAGTGTTGGACTAGCCCAGTCCTGTGACAGCATCTAGCACAGCGAAGCTGCAAAACGAATACCGACCGTTGCTACCTTTTTTTCAATCAGAAGAGCCACGTCGTTCGTATATTTAAGGACTGACGCTTTTCCACCCGGGAAAAATTTAATACACCAATCCCCACATGACAAAAATGCGACCTCTTGGATCACATCAGTCACATAGTCAGAGAGAAAGAAAGGTGACTCCGACGTAAACCACTTGTCCTGGTAAAAAAGGATGAAAATAGCCGTAAGCCCGAACTCGGCTTCAGCTATCCATGTATAGAGATTTAGTGAGGAAAATCAGTTTCACTGCGAAGACTTATAAAAAATTGTAGCACCACACAACTGCTTGCTCGACTGAGCTGAACACCGCTTTTACGGTCCATCCTTTGCTGTTACAGTTCGCCATATGTAGTCCAACGAAGAACATTTCCCGAATTAGAACCTTTTTTCCTTTTCGGTTCGATGTGGGACACAGTCCAGTGAGTGTTTCTTTTATCACGCCAACTTTATCTCCCACCCACAATTTGTCTCAGTCGTCTTCGACGCTGTTTCTCGAACTATAATCGGATGATCAACTCAGTTCCTTTGTTTAAGCCGTGACTGATAACTGGTTGAGGTTTGTTCTTTTATTCACTTCGCTCAATTTTGCAATAATGTAACCGAAAATTGTTGATGTAAACAGTATGGCATTGTTCCTGGATAACAGGACGAATTTCCCCCGGAAGCACACGACCGGTTTCGCGGTTATTGTCACTCATCAGGCATGCGTACCCGGTACTCTTTTGCCCAATCATCCCTGAACTTCAGTACTCCGCAGTAGCTACAAAAACGAGTGTACCCAGATACAAAGTTGTCTGTGTGCCTTTGAATGGAGTGTAACTGTTTTATTCACAGATTTCATAGAAAAGGACGACAGACCTAGCTATTGAAAATGTGCAGATATTTCAACCGCAACACATGGTTTTCTTATTTTCCATTGCACGACAACCAGTTTTCCAGCGAATCAATCATCATTTTTCTCATCAGGACATCATTTTATATTGCTTGATGTATATCCTTTATAAACATGTGCAACTAAATACAGTTTGGTTCAGTTTAGAGAACCATTAACCTATGTCCCAGCGACAACCTCAAAAGGAAATAATAAAAAAAGAACGAGTATGAAAAGAGTCATAGGAGAACTACAAATATTGGCATAAAGTCGATAAATTAGCCGTTGAAGGGTTTTATCAACAACATGAACTTTTCCTTCCGCATTATTGTCGTTTTTCATCAGAAATCTTCAATAAAGGCATGCATTCTGAACATAAAATCACCGAAAACACTTACCAATTTCACCTTGTCGAATATCGAATCGGCTGATTCCATCAATGATGAATTTGGGATCGTGGGTAAGTTCCTAATTGAAGGATTGAGAAGTTGGAAAAGTATGTTGAAAAAACTGATGGGATTGCGTGCTGACAAAAGAATAATATCATGCAAGGACTGACCAATCCATTCAGATTAGTTTACTCAGCGTGCGCGGACTAACGATTTGATGACCCGCCCTGCAAGGGTAACGTAATTTATTGGCGCACAGTTTCATTCCAGGCAAATTTACATGGTTCAGACTGGACGTATCTGGCCTGTGGTGTAAAACTGAGCGTGGTACGCAGCATAACTGAGTTGAGGGTGAAGATATGACAGCAACGGTTGACCTACTCAAGTCACAACCTAGGGAAATGGAGTAAGGATTAAACAGGCGAATCAGGAAATACGAAATTAACTAAGAGAACACGTTGAATGAGATAATATTCTCCTCACGCAATGGAATATCATTTATCATAAATATGATCACCTGCTCTATGTACGACAAACAAGCCTCGAAATAAACAAGCTATCATGACAGAACAGGCTCATCGAAACGCCCTCCGGGCGTCAACAAAGTGGGTCATCTTTGCCGAAAATCTCATCTGTCACCGTATGAAAACTATCGAGGTGAAGTAAAACAACTCGATCGAGGAAAATAAGTTCGTGTATTTCCCACTGCCGTTCAAAGGCACGTGTTCTGTGAAAACGAGCGAACACCTTGGCAGCTTAGTATAAACCCCGATATTTACAGTAGTGTGGCTCATCGCCTTCTGACCCAAACCAGTTCTCGGTACAGTTCAAAGTCATCATCATCATCGTACAGCGCTAAACAGCAGGGCAAGGCCCCACTGACCACTGCCTTTCTCACTATGTTGCACACAGCCTATGGATGGAGACGACTTCCTTTTGTGTCTGCCATAGTTCACGTCATCCTAAGGGACAGTTCATATAGGCCGTATCACCCGACACCTGGTCGAGAAAATGAGAGGACAACAGTCAACCTTGCCAAGTCGATGATCGGCAAAGGGTGCGAGTGCGAATGGAATTCCTTTGTCTGAATCAAACCACTGCTGAATCCCGAAAGGTGTTACTAAATATATGTTCTAACACAGGATTCCGATACAAAGATGTAAAAGTAATTATGTTTTCCACGGCAGAGGAGATTGCAATCAGATTAAACAAACCCATCGGGGGCGCGAAAAAAAATCCTTAGCCTACCGTGGCCGTGTGCAGACTGCTTCCACTTGAACACCAATTATGAACTTCACACCCCACTGACAATAAGAATCAAACATTCAGAGAGTGAAAGTGTCATGTTTTGTTCCAGTGATTCCTTAAATATCGTGAATTCTCATTGATTGATGAATCAAACTGACTCTTCACTACATAATACTTGTTTCGTTTTCTTCCAGACATCTACACTTACACGAGGTGCACTAGCATGTGAAAGCCTTTGACGACTTTCCTATTCTATTCTCCTTCCTGTGACACCGTTATTTTCAAACGTAAAGTCGCCGGCCTGTTTTTATATCTCCTTTACCCACATCGTGCAGTCGAACTTCTGCTTGTTTAGTTACGTTTTTTAATAAAAAAAGTCTTTACACCCATTATTCTAATACATCTGTTGAGAAATCTCAGGAAGATGGAAAGCCGTAGCTGCATATTACAAAAGAGGGAAGTTCATCAGGAGTGGCGTGGCTCTAATCCAGGATCTGAAAATCGTTGGCATTCAAGAACGACTTTTCAACCAATGTCCATATAGGAGGAAAATCTGCCTCATCTTACTGAATCCGGGAACTATCCTGAACGCATTTGAGCTTTGTTGGATGAATACATGGACATTCTTCTACATTTTGAAGAAAACAGCTAATGCATGTTGAATTCTGACGAGCACATATAAAACGTCCAACAAAACCAAGACAACTTAACGAAACCCTAATTTTGCCTGTAGCAGTCAGGGTATGTAAAAACGAACAGAAGTACATTTTAAACAATCGGAAGTAAGCTGTACTGGTCTCTTTTAGATGGAACGGAACAGAGATGGGGAGAAAATAAAGACAATTTTTAAGGATAGTCCACCAATTACCACACAGTACAGGTACATCAAACTCTTCTTCATGAAACTGAAACATTTGGATCTCGTGGTGAATTTGAATAAACAATTCAGAAGACAAACATTGCGGGAGGATTTCCTTTTGTAGACTCTCATCGGTCGCGCACGTGACAACGGGTATCCTGATGCATTCTCTCGTTTTCATAGTCAGACAAGAAACCAGACCCAGTCATCTGTTTTTTGGGTGCCCAGAAAAGAAATCTACTTATCTTTCCCGTAGAAAGGTGAATAAATATCACGGTTTATTACACAACGCATCAGAAATGTTATACATCGAACATACTTCGCCACTGCACTGCGCTTTCACTCAGTCACATGGCGCCTCCCCACGCCCCATTCAAAGATCGTCATTCAGTCGAATCTGTCTTACACTGCATCTACGTCTTCTCTTGCAGCTGCAAGAAAGCATACGTCGGTAGGACCAACCGATCACCGCGAACTAGAGTGGCCGAACACATTCCAAAGTGCAGACGTGATGTGATGATTCAGCCTAGCCTACAACATTCGACTGCATCACGTGGGTCGACCTGGGCCATCGCTTGCCACTTGATGGAAAGTGATCACACGGTAGATCTGGCGAACGCGTTTTCGGTCTTGCAACATAATCGCGATGATCAACGACTAAGGATACTTGAAGCATTATCGATCGCTCACACTAAACTGACCCTGTGTCCAAAAGCGCATGACCTTCATCCTCAACCTACCATGGCTTTAGCCAACCATGTGCAATCACACACGCGCGAGCATACACACACGACGTCAAGATTCATAAAACTGCTTTTATTAATCATTTCACTTCATATCGTGGGTATTTTTCTCGCTGGATTGTATACGTACGCGACCGATGAGAGTATACGAAGGGAATTCCTCTCGTAATGTTTGTCTTCTGAATTGTTTATTCAAATGCATCAAACTTTATTCCGCCAGACAGAGCAATAACCGAAGTAGATAATTCTGTCAACTGGATGACTACGCCCCCCCCCAGTGATCTGATGCCAACCGAAATGACGTAACCTACACAGAAAATTCAGTTGACTTCTATATATATGAGCCACCTGTAGCGTCAAACGAAAATGCGTTTCCCTGTCAAGAACCGAATGTGAGCTGTGGCAGCCCGATTGATTTTTCCTTACGTCTCCAGAGTTTAGCCGTTACTGGTAGAAAACAAAAAGATTATCGACACTTGAGCGTTGATGGTTTCTCATGACTGCACTAAATGTTTAGGAATAATGCCGCGCAGGGTGTTAGACACACTAGGCCAACTTCTGGACTAACCGTTCAACTCTAACCGATCCAGATGGTTGGGATATGCGTTACAAACGTCCGCGAAAAGACTGCTTTCGTGTGCATTGCTTCCGAGGCAGAAAGCCGATGTGGGATTGATTGAGGTCAGTTTGTGAAATGCAAAAAGGTATGAAATCGGCGGAACAGTTTGAGGTATGGTTACGAAAGCATTTTCAGAAACCCAATTTCCCGATGGTTCCAGACTTTAACAGACGGACCTGCAGAAGACTCCAGGAAGAAGCAGTCACTGACACCAATTTTTGTAGCACAAATTAACTCAGATAACCTCTCTTCTGATTGGCTGATGAAGAATACGGCTGGCTACCACCTGACGGGAATCAGTTCCCGTCTTATCGATCCGTTACCTCGTCGCTCGGGTGTCTGCTGGCTAAACTGTGACCTGATTTCTGGATAGGCGCTGGCATGCTGACTGCTAACGGGACTTGGCCGCCTATCAACTGTGCGTCAGCACATCTCACATTGAAAAGAGGCACCTTAACTCAAACAAGATGATGATAAAGGATCAGCTACATTTGAGACGATAGAGATGAAGTAACAAAAAGTTTGAAGTGAAAAATGCAAAACTAAATAAAACCCCAGTTTAAAGAGGACCTCGTGGATCTCATCCAGGAGAACTAACGCGTTCTACACGTCAAACTTGATTTACAGATGGAGTGTATCTGTTGAACAACTGCTTGCTAATTTATCTCAATCCGGTTTGCAGTTTATCCTCCCACTATATCGGTGTTGAAAAAAACAGACAGTCAACCTAGTCCACCTCATTTTTTAGCTGTACAATTATTATTGTTACTATTTGAACGATTCAGATCGTGGTTTCGGTTATTATTCTGATTATGATGACCGTTTTTCGAATTGTGATTATGACCGGGATGATGATGATGATGGTAGTGAGACGTGAATAATGGTTATAATTAATGTTGTCTTGGTAAAAAAAATACGACATACATTGGGATCAAATCTCAGAACCGTGGAAATATGCACATAGTAACCCGTCCAGGGTTTGATTCATAAGACAGAGGGGGTCAAAGTCACAATCGCAATGGACGACAATCACATTTTTCACGTGATTCATTTCAAGCGACTACGACATGCTGTTGCACGCGATCACGGGAATGATCAATTATCTGATAGCAACATGGTTAACTTAAGACCTACTGCCACTGTAAAGACAATAATCGAGCAGGCCGATTTTACAAACTTCAACGGATATAGTGTTTGATATAGTATTCGTTAATGCAGAGTTGTAGAAATGCAGTTTTCCGTCTGCTTTGTGAGGAATCATTAACAATGACCTACCAGGATCCTTCCTGTCTGACGTATTAAAATACAGAGAAGCTTTTGTTCTTTGTCAGACTACTTCCGATTCCTCAGATATTAGAAACCTCAGTGATAGCTAATTTCAAATAAAACATGTTCCAACCAAATCGCGTTCAAAATTGAATTGCTCCAAATGTCTTGAATGTGTTTTATCAATTCCGGCTCCCGTTCCACAACAAATTCTGTCATCATTGATTTAAAATCCTTAGATAGAATGGGCTACGTCATGCACTTGGGAGTTACATTTGATAATAATCTGCAGTGAACAACTCGTCACCAATACTACATTAGAAAACTGCGACGTGTCTCTTTTAAAATACGGAAACTCAGATAATTTCAGATACCGCAATCATTAATTTCCAAATTCGTCTTTGCTACGCCCCTACATTTTTTTCTGGTCTTCTGAAGCAGAACCTCAAAGCTCTCCTGCTTGGCTTGGTAATCGTGAGTCACCTTTCATCCATCCCCAGTAACACTCTTTCAAATGTACTCGTTGATCAGCACATACAGTCATGTTTAATCCGAGCCTACAAGACACTTCCGGACTGCTTTTCGTTCCCAGTCATCCACCCGTTTAGCGGGGATTGACCAAAACATCGGTATACTGCTTCCGTAAGTCCTCCAAACGAGTACACATACAATTCGGCATACCACCATAATTATAACCATGGAGAGAAAGTTTCGCTGTTATACGAAGCAACTGGACGATCTCCGAGGTGGATAGAGTTCGAATTCAGTCCAGGGATGATTTTCAAAACCGCAATCCAGCTATATATATATATATATATATATATATATATATATATATATATATATTATATATTATATATTATATATATATATATATAATGTAATGGTTACAATGGAAAAAGTCCCCAGCCACAAGGGCTCATTGTGTTACCACTATCATCTTTGTTTTTAATCTGAAAGACAACTGTGAAAGTCACCACTTCGTAATTAAAATTTAGTGCACTCGTAGGCTTTAGCTCCAGATTGCCGAAACAACTTTAAACGTCACCTTTGAGAACAAAACGACAGATTACAAGGTAGAATCCATGTTGTTTCAAACGTCATCAATTCTCATTGTCGAATCACCTTTATTGCTTTTTGTTGGATTCTGTAAGCCATGTGAAAACGTTTATCCTTCTGCTGTATGTCTCGTGTCCACCGATATTAGATTTCTAAGGAAAGTTCTTGGGTTCAAACGTTCACAATCTAATTACTAGCTTGAAGAAACAAATTAACTCCAATCCGTTTTTTTTCTAGTCGACGACAGTAAATTAAAAGCTATATTATTTGTTGGTATAACTTGTCTGTTCTTGACCATACACCAACAGTCTGCCGTAGGATAAAGGCGGATCAGCAAGCAATTGTTTGATTATGTGGTTATAACTAACTTGGCAGAAAAAAAACCATACTTCTATGTAGCTCCCATTTATCTCTTACTGAATTACAAAACTTCGTACTGAAGCAACAGCGCTGCAACGCTGTTGTATTAGTTACTCTTTTCGACTTCATTAAGGGGAAAACTTATTCGAAACAATATATGAGTGCATGAATTCAATTCCAAAAGACCAGTGATCTCATGCGATCCTCGACTCAGGCAAATAACACTGTTATTGATTCCTGGCTGACTCGGTCTCCGTACAGCTTGCACTTTGAGCACCTTTTATAAAGAAAAACTTCTCTGCGTCCTCTAACTTCCTCGAGGTGTCTATTAGATTTCACCACTTGAAAAAAACGGTTCATGCCGTCTGACATTCAAGGGTACATCATCGCAGAAAACTTGTACGCCGAAGAAATCCTGAGTCGCCAATGACACGCTCGGTCACTAAGTGATAGAGCTGACGTAATTCAAAAAGTAGAAAAACGAAAGGAATCAAGGAAGCTATTTCCATTTCTGCGAACTTC
The DNA here is from genome assembly GCA_948099385.1 of Fasciola hepatica. Classification (NCBI taxonomy): domain Eukaryota; kingdom Metazoa; phylum Platyhelminthes; class Trematoda; order Plagiorchiida; family Fasciolidae; genus Fasciola; species Fasciola hepatica. Next base: position 6,708,068 of record CANUEZ040000092.1, read on the forward strand.
ACACTTTATACAGCCGTTATCTTTCGAGCACTTTGGGTTCTGCTTATTACCATTTAGATTAAATAAGTAGAAAAATGGAGTTTAGTGCGTAACAAAAGAGAACTGGGAAAGAATGGTGTTGGCTGCAGATCAGGTAAGCTTACAGAAATGACAAATACGAGTACCCTCCAGACTGGCACATGATTACATCACTTGCTGATTGCAACTGTCAGACCGGAGGGTTTGGTGCACACCACTCCTGGGGTTCGAAAATTCTGTTTGCAAATCATGTTCTTTTTCATCGCATCAACGACGCAGAGAATTATTATTAGCTTCATCGCACACGGTCGTTGTGCGATATAAACCAATGGAACGACCTGATTTTTTAACACCGCGGTGACACAGCAGGCTGTTAGCATTAGTCTCTTGGTTTTTTTCATGATAGATACGGTCATCGACTGATGTACAGCAAACACCTGGCACTTTACGACCAGTCCCTTTGCCCCGAAATGGACACGCCGGCGAAGAAGCACAAAGAAAAGCAGTTTGTCGTTCAAACAGCCTCCACTAAATGACGTAGGATTGAAACACCTGGGAATTTTTTCAATGCTGTGAAAGTCACCACACTTTATTGGACAGCTAGAGCCCATATAATCTGAACAGATCCAAGCCCGAAGGATGCTGCTCCATCCGCGGTTTACCTACTTCTTTGTGTGAATGGGGCTAAGGAGTGAGTCCGAAAAGCACATCGATTATCAAGCACCAACGAAGTCTGAGAAAGAGGGGAAAACAACCAGGTATCACGTGACAGACCACTAAAAGCCCCTGTGAGGGTGCTCCGGTCATGTTTCTGTGCTGGGTTTAAGCCGCACTGACTTGTGGGTCAGACTGTTTAGCCAAAGTTTCCAGTTAGGGTTCTCAAAGACAAATCCCTTCTGTGATGTGGGCAGCGGCAAAATATGATACGTCCAGAAATCCCTATTTTATTTATTTCTAACCGTCACCCTGCATCTTCCAATTCCAAACAGATGTAAGAAGTCACAAAGGGTCGCGATCGGGAACTGATGAAAATAATAATAACTTTAGGACACATAAAAACGGAGATTTGATTCTCAGACCTGCGAACTTTCTTTACTTAGGTGCTTTCAACATTCGCACACTTTACCAAACGGGACAACAGCTTGTTCTGTGTAGGGATATTAAAACATCTACAATATATATCTGCCGTGTTTCCGAAACATGAAAGACTCATCTTAGGTGATGAAAATTTGCTCCTCAAACACAAAATCAGCTTATCGCTTCACAATTCGTAAGTCGGGCGATTCGGAATCTAGTGCCCGTTGTCAACCTGGTATCAGCGTCACTGTGAGTATGAAGACTGGGCGTGCACTGCTAGAATGGATATTAGTCAGCAGTCGTTTTTGTATAGTTTGGATGGATGGTTCTGAACATGCCAATAGCAACAAATAAGGGGCGATGCTTATTCGTCATTTCTATGCTCCGACAGACTGTAGCTCTCCAGGAACTAAAGTGGAATTCTATCGTAACTTAACTCCTTTCCATCGTGTGCGCTACGGACATTGTTACTGAGGGCTTAAATGCTCAAGTCAGGGTGAGACGGAGAGACACATAGGAGACCCGTTTACCATTCCAGTCGATTTAACTGACGATGATGATCGCTTCGTTTAACTGTCTGAAAAATGCTCATTGTTCCATATAAAAGTTCAATTTAGCGAGACAATCGCTCCCTAGTAATTCATTCTTAAGCCGTTTTCAGAACGCATGTGAGACACCAGACACATGGAAGAAACATCAATCATGGGCAAGGATTCGTCATGGTCAGATTGTCCTCATCATATAATTGGTATATCTAGGTTACGCCATCTGGGTGACAGGGCGATCGATTCATTCGGCCTGGAAGTTGGAGTGCCTGGACCAAACGCTTTTGGGCGCAAATGTCAGGGGTCTGTTTCCTTACTTCAGTTGCCTCGGCTATTGCCAGCGCTGATATGCGTCGGAAAGGAGTGGAGTGAATGGTGACTACATAGGCACACCGTCTAGTGACAGACCCTACCCATGATTGGTGTCCATTTTGTGTCTATCCATAAGATCACTTGCTCAGCGTCCCCCATGTAATCTGTAAACGGGTTGAGAACGAATTACTGAAGAAGGTTTGTTTCGCTAAATTGATCATTCAAAGGCACTCTGACCACGGACTGCCCTTAGCAAGCATGATTTTCTCATATGAAAAGCGGAGCTGATTCGATTGACGAGAATCACGCTGCTTTTGGACCTGATCGAGATTGTTATCCCCATTTTCACTCTTCAAAAACTTCGAACATAGACACGCCTTTCGTGGGCCTACCCTATCTGGTTTTATAGATCTGGAAGCGAATCTCGACTCATTCGCCCGCATAAACAAGAATGCAAAGAGATCAGAGATCATAGGTACCGCCCGTCTTTCTGACTGCGGTCTACAATATCCCATCGGGTCGGTTCAGTTTAAAAGAGCATTAGTTACGCACCAGGTGCGACGGCTTCGGTTGCTGTCACTCACCAGAAACTTTATTCTGAAATCAAGACTGTCAGGAGTGACAAAACGGAAGAGACAACCACCGATAAAAGCATTACACAAGTGAAGATAGTGTGTGATGGAAAAGCACTAGTGACCACAAAACCTAAGCGTATGCATTAATTTCTTTAGCGGCTGGGTTGGCGAATTTACCAGACTCCATACAGCAAAAAAGATGCCATCACCAAATGGTCCGAAAAAAGGAATACGGCGATGAGGCCTGAACAGTGGTAACTTTGCTGTAATTTACTATGAATTCAGATCGTTTGAGAACGTGGTTAGGCAAATGAGAATTATTTGTGACTATCAGTTCCATGTGTTTTCAGTCAGCTGTCATCGCAGAAGCGACCACACGGTTCATCTTAATCACTGGTCAGTTCGAATATACGAATCTTGCGTGGGAACCCGACTTGAAATACGAAAGTGAATGAATGCACGACAAGCTGTGTTCCTTGTAGTGGCCACAGTGCATTTGTTTCCTGTGGTTTTCTTTATTTATAAGCCTTCACTTTCTGCAGTTAGAATGTTCACCGTTCGTTTACATCGAAAGTGGAGAAAAGTTCATGCTACCTTATAGTGTACGATAATGATGCTTGGCGATATGCATAGGGTTTCTCCTAATAAGACCCTGGAAGAACGTTCATATTTGCGGACCTCCATTATAGGAGGCTACACGTTAGGTAAAACTGACTCCTGTGGTAACATGATGTTCTAAACAATCCGGAAGCGGCACACAGTATCCAGTGGGTAGACAGTACCTTGATGCTTCAGTGGTCAGTCTGCGTGGTACAGCAGTAATGTATATACCAGATTTCAAGTCCTATTTAGAACTCGTCGGATATGCACCATCGGTAGTACCTTAGGTTCCAGATACGAAGACAATAGATATTTTAAGCTTCATGGTGGTAAACGGGACGCTGATAATGCAAGTTGAATTAGTACATTTCATTTCGAAATCTTGTTGCCACCGAATGACCAGTCGAGTGCAGCAAGTCGATAGATTAGAAAGTCGATTATTTCAATTTGGTTTGTTCGATAACGAATGCATGAATAATGGGAAAGTTAGTCAAGAAGAACTGATTGGGAGAAATTATAGAGCCGGACATCCTTTACACACTTTAGGGTAAGCAATATTAACTGTCATACCTAGAATCGTTCACACTCCCATGCACTCACGTGTGGTCGAAGCCAATCATATTGTCCAGCGTGAAACATAAGACTTTTCTTGATCGTACTATCCACGGCTGGCATGAACGGGTCATTAAACAACTCGCCACGGGATAATTGTTCCCTCACTTCACGCTCGTACCAATCGCGACTGTCATCCAGCGAGGTGGATTTGTGCAAGCGACTGAGGAGAACAGTCTGCGTGTTCTGCTGCCTTCGCATAAAACCCCGTGGTGTCTCATGTTCGAACCGGTGTGATGGGAACATGAAAGGAAAGGTAGCCTGATTATAAGGTGCCTGTGGAGAACAGAAAGAAAATATGGACAAACGGCTCGGTTCCTATCAAAGGTGGCAAAAAATGATACAGATAGACATATAATCAGGGGGAAAGCATGACTTTCTGAGCAATGATAGTATCAAACTGCACTAGTGTCAGTTTGTTCGTAGTCCACAAATCGGGTCGTATGTAAATTGAATGACTTCGGGTATACAATTAGCGGACTGGTAATAATGCCCTATTTTCGTCGCTTTTGGTTGACGCCTTCCAATGAACATTATCTTACTTAAGATAAGTCAGTGGAACTGACCTAATGAACGTGGATTCACAGGTGGATACTTGAAGTATGTTATGTTTCAGGCTGACAGTTGGAAATCAACCTAAAGCGCATATGTGACATCATGGTTATCATCATCGCGATGGTGCAGCTAGAAACCGTGGGGGCACTTCACTGAACGCTGCTTTTCTCACGACTGATATGAACGAAGGCTGAATACTCTGGGCGCAGAATGTGTGGACCTATGGATAAAGGGAGTCTTAGGAAACAAGGGTACTCTGAACACCGAAAAATCAACCTTTCTGAGTAGGACGTGTTCAGCTTCCGGGGTTCATGAAACCCATCTATCGAATGGTTGGATACATGAGGTGACATGGCTACGTACCGCGGTCAGCAGCGCACTTAAATTCTAACTCTTTCTTCGTCTAAACAGATGTTACTTATTACTTCCATTTCGACTCGACGGTGGTTCGACAGAGCAACCGAAACCAGAGGACAGAAGTATGAGGGTAGTGGTTGAAAGGACTGAACTGAGGTAAAAAACCAGTACCAGTAGCCCACATATGGGAGGACCGGCAACCATGACCCTGAAACTCGAAATAGTGATGGGCCACCGAAAACCGCAACAGGTCAGGCGTGGTGATTATCCAGGCGAAAAATGAATGCCGTCTTTCACCAAAGTTGACTCGCGGCGTTATTCGAAACTCTTAACTGAGATTTGACGATGGTAGACAGTAATCCACTGTCGCCCAGCTTGTTACTACGCCTGACCTATTGGGGCCTTATGTGATTCTCCACTCTTCGGGGTCAGGGTTGCCAGTTATCCTTAATAGTGCAACAGGACTTTTAGGTTATGAGATACACCCCTTCGACTGCAAGCATGCAACGTAAACCGCTCGAAGACACTCACATGCCTAATTTGATGTTTATTAAAAATTTCCGAAAAACAGAATTGAAAGTTCAACCATACGGAAAACGATATTTTGGGTAGAAAATGACTTTCGTGAAATATTTGAGAAAAGGAAAAGTATTAGAATAGTGAGAAGCCCGCTCTGTAAATAGAGTTTTCACTAGGTCCTTTGTACAATTCACAGCTATTGACACACGAAGTCACCACGACAATAAATGAAAAACTAACGGATCACGAAGAAAAGATGTTTAGAGCCCCAAGTTTATTCGACAAACTAGACGGACGAGGGTGCTAGTACTTGAAACCAGTCCTTCCTATCACGAGCTTGTTGGATTATAAAACTCTGTACAGGTCCGATATTATTCACAATCGATTTTCTTCTACGTAGACACTTCATTCGAATTATCTTGCCCAACACACAGATCACAAGTTTGTTTTCAGTTATCCTCGATTATACTAATACTTCACATCATATAGCACTACTCTCGGATGGGTGGAGCGAGTCTTGAACAGCTTCGTTCGTGAGCACAGAAACATGTTGCGCAAACAAAATTTACGATGACTTAATCCCCATCATCGAATAAGTCAAGAAACAATTAGTGAGTCGAACTAATTAGTGAGTATATTCATGCTCGATTTCGATTAACAGATGAATCCTGATCACGTATTCATTGTCCTTTTTGCCAAGTCATATACCCACTTCCGAACAGCTGTGTGTAATGCGACGGACTGAAAGTGATCTTTATCATTCATGATCATATCGTAGCTCATTGTACACTAGCAACTCAGAACTGAATAAAAAATGGGAAAAGTAAAATTAGTGGGATGGATCCACCGGATTTTAGCATCGATAGATTTTTTATGAATTTGATAGATTTGAACGAAGGATGAAAACGAATGAAACAATCCTTTTTCGCACAGGTTTTTTTACTTGAACTATTGGACTTAGTCAGTTGGGGAATATAGTACAAATCTATTGGTACTATAAACTGCAGTCCACTGTTTGTCTAATAGACCCTATGGTCTGAAAAAATTCATTGAGCAATAATAAACATGTTATGGTAGTCAACGTTCTATTCACCATTCGAAACAGTAGCCGCATCCTAGTTAATGTCACATTGCTTTTCCCAAACAAATATTGCTTGAAAAAGTGATACCCTCTTATAATTTGTGATAATTTACTCCGAACACGTTCGTGAACACCACCCGGCTTGGCTGAACACGGGAGCAATTAAGACCATTACGAGTGCTGTGTGCTCACACCACTCAGTGGAGGTGATAAACGCTTTTCGCACCATTTACAAAGTCCGGGGAAAGCAATCAAGACTGGTCAAGTGTCGCATCTTAGCCACAGCCGAAGCCGTGAGTATTCGTCTCTACAATCCTCCCCTGTGCGCTCAGAAACAATTTGTGCAAGCACTTAAGCTTCCGTGGCCCACGTCTTGGTCCCGAACACGTGTGAAACCACTTGAACATTCCACACAGTGATCAATTTTACATGCACACACGCACTTGCAGAGGCAGATTTGGATTACCATTCTCCGTTCTTATTTTGTGAGTCATATATATTGTTTATTCTGTGTTCTGTGGGATTTTTCAGACAGTTTGCTCCGTACTAATAAAACGCTTACAAAACGGCAACGTTCAGCCACATTCCAGCCTTCGTTCTACTTTGTAACGATCAGTCGCTTTGATTGAATTGAGATCAGGGACAAGTAAAAAAACCGATTACCCTTGTCCCAGTTTGTTGTAAACAGATGGATTATTTTGAAGAAAATTAACGGACCACATCTTGATCCGCAAATTGCACAGTATATATTGTGTTCCGAATAGATTGGCTGTAATAATGCCACAACCATCATGATTATAAACCGAACAAATCTGAGTGACCTTTTCGATGGGACTATGCAGTGTGTGTGTGTGTGTGTGTGTGTGTGGGAATAATCACCAATCATCAATCTTGTCTTGCTGACAAAGTCCATCTGCAAACGAAATCTTATGAAGAAACACACTCTGTCCGACTTCAATCTGAACAAGAGCTCATCGATTTACGCTGCGGAAAACCCGCGGACAGTCAGTTCGATTCACAGTTCAACGTGCACTATATCGAACGAAACTGTAATAACTACAGTCAGTACGGTTACCACAAGAAGTGACTATACTGTGCTGATCAAGTCTTCGCAACTGTATGACTTGCAAACAACATAATGCATTTGGTAAAGAATTGGAAATCCATTTTGTTTGGGCCATTCAGTGACGAAAACTGTATTGGAAAATTCTTTATTCCGTTATTTACTTCCTTTTATTATATAGCAAATGATGCATTAGTTTACGAAGAGGACCACAGCCAGACTGTGATATAAGCATTTCACCATTCCATAATAATCTTTACGACTTTGACAAACTCGAAAAATCCTCAGTTCTAAGATGGTCGCTATTAGATAGCACACTCTCGTCGTAAATGTTTGTAATCATTCGACGTTTCGACTACCACAGCTAATCCTCCTCAACGTAGGTTTACAACCGAAAGGGCGGTCGATTAGAGATATTTGCAACAATACTGTGTTTTGCAGCACTGGACACCTCCATCATTTTTCCATCATTTTTCCGATACAACCCGAACCGCATTCAGTTCCGATTCACCCTAATTGAATCAAAGAGCACGCCACCGGTTAGCTTGGGAACTGCTCTCGACAAATTCAAGCCCAATATAAAAAATAAGATTCTGCGTGAAAATCATCTGTCGTATTCCAAGCTGGTCACTATAGGCCTGAGTGCGTCAGACTTATCTATGAATAGATTCGCTGTCACGTTGTTACTTCCAACGTTCACTTGAATCACCTGATTTAGTTGCATCCGCTGATGTTGGTTAAACGATTGCGTGAACTGACCAGAGCTTTGTTCAAGTTGAGAAATACGCTGAAACCTGTCCGCAGAAGTTTGTGATCTTGGTAGGTAGTCTCATTGTTGTCAAACTCACATGCGTCCTCATTATTTTCAGAATGATCCATCATGAATAGTTAAGGTGTTATTCTCAAACGCAAACGAATGTAGTCTCTGAATAACGACTCAACCAGGGATCGGAATTCTGTATACACTATCCCATCCTGGCTGACTTCATAAAACTGAGGTTAGCAGCGCCCAGAAGATACCGTGCAAGCCTTTCCGGTGGTGTAGAATACCATCTCACGCTATGGCCTACTTCGTCCGATGTAAACTGAACTGTACTTCACCTCTTTTATCATCGTCTAGGGTCTCGTATAAAATTATTCCATATAATTAAACGCTACACTTAAACAATGAGCGCACGACTAGCCTCAGCCACACAGTCTCGTGCTCGTTGAACTGAACTGAGCTCCTCAATCAGGCTCATTAGGTTTCTCGCTTCCTCATTCTCGTTTTCAACCGCTTATTGATAAATATTGTTACGACTAGAGTGATTATATCCTCAGAACTAAAAACATTTATAACGACATGTAAACGCTTAATTCACAACTGGAAACCAATGGGTGAACTGTACAGCTGTTTCAGCCCTAGTAACACTGGGGTGGATATGTGCACTACCGTCGATGGTTTTCACTGTGGACGAGGCAACTGCGTTGTACCTCCATGGATTCTTGGTGGTGAGTTCAGCGCAGACAGCATAATAAGTGAGTGCTAGTAGTACGAAGTTAGATTTTACGTTATATGGTTCATCATGCAGTATGAAACCTCAACTGATCAATAAAAACCATGGAAACAATGTACAGCTGTTTCACCATCAACATCCACCGAATCCTAATGCAGACTCGAACCCGAGGTTTACGATTTTGAGGCGAATACCTTAAGCAACAGGATATCCGAACTGGCTTTCAATGGTTTATTGAATTTATACACTACATGATATAGCACCCTTTCGTCACTGGTTTTGAATATTAGCAGATTATTTCCCGCACAACAATGGACGGGTGCCGTAGACAGTTTCTCTTCTCTTAGGGTACTGAGTACAACGAAGACATTCCGCTAAACAACCTACAGAGACTGATTGCCATATGAGTGGTAGGAGATTAAATTTTAATTATGTTCTATAGTCCCATGGCGTTCAGGTTTGATAACCATAACCATAAAACCTAACTGGTCGGTAATCATCCTGAAACTAACGAGCGTCCGTGCACTTTAGGTCTAAAATCCCTTAATCAGGCCTTGGCTTGTTGGCGAACGACTATCGGATGTCGTTGGAGTTATTACCAAGCGTGTCTTTTGCGAATTTCCACGTTATAATAATTGGTTGCTAGTTCTCCCCCATAGTACAGATGTTGCGGAAAATTCATCGAAATTTTTTTTTCGCAATTAATTCAGTTTCCTATTACTTACACTCATATGGCAAACAAGTTCTGTAGGTTGTTTAACAGAATGCCTTCATTGTACTGTGGACTCTTTAGAGAAGCCGTCCTGCACAGGAGTTACTCGATGTGCAGGAAATGCTCTGTTAACAGTCACAGCCAGTGTCGGAAGGGTGCGGTATCGTGCAGTGTATAAGTTCAATAAACCGTTGAGAGCTAGTGCAGATATCCTGTTGGTTAAAATAATCGATTAAAAATCATCCACCTCGGGTTCAAGTCTGCATCGGTGCTCAGTGGATTTTGAGGATGATTCCCAACAGGGATGAAATAGCTGTACATTGTTTCCATGGTTTTTAATGACCAGTTGAGGTTTCACACTGCGTGATGAACCATAAAATGTATAATATAGTTAAAAAAACTTCTGATTTCTTGCTGATATGGTATATTAAATAATTGTCCTAGAAATTAATTACTACACTACAACTCTACTGTTCTCCCACTTACCTCTAATAATATAACGGTGACGTAAACCAAACCTTTGTGTGGTGTCACGGATGACCAAATGTGGATGTATGAGACGGGAAATCCTGAAAGCCAGATCAGAGCCTCCTCGGATTTGCGCTGCAGCTGTTGATTCACACCAAGTTAAAAGAAGCAGTTGTGATGCGTTTATATAGCTTCCCAACTGTCAGCTCAGAAGTATCAGTCTTTCGGAAATGAACTTAACTCAAACATAATTTCGGATGTATCTTATTCATTCTTAACCTTGAAGCTTGTCTTTGGCTGTGACGTTTGTTCGGTTGCATATTTTTACCGAACGTTCAACGCACAAAGTATCAGTCGAATTCAGCGTTGATTCACCTCTAATTTATGCTTTTCAACCGTCGTTCACATGCACCTACTTGCAACCTGCTGCGATTCGCCACCTATGTATTGGCTTTATCTGTACCATACCCAATAGACAACTCAAGAGTTCTCCCTTCATCGACTGAGTGGACACTTGATAGTCCGCTTCGAAGCCAGTAGGCGACATCCGTTCGTTCTCTATATACTGGTCAGCATGACTTCCATACTCATCAACACCTCCACTGAGCTTGTGATTTAGCTGCTTTTTCTACTTACCCGAATAACCACTTTATATAACAATCAGCCTGCTTAGATTGATTATTGAACTGTCTGTATCCTCTCAAGTCCATGTTAGCCTGATACTAAGCGACGTGCGAGCCACTGTCATGAGCTAAGTAGTTACTGAGTGTCTAATGCATAAAGAAACTATGTGGGGCGCACAATCAATCCACATCGCAGACTGCAATGCGAATTGTAACAAAAAGTATCACAGGATGCCCAAAAATTGTCTCAACTCTTCAGCGTCAACTTAAAGGCTAGCAGTAAAAACACTTTACAGTAGCTTTAGTTGGTCTGTTTAAGATCACCGCCAGTGCATACCGAACAGCTCCCGAAACATCGACCTAACTGAAACAAACGCGGAAGAACCCACCCAAGTATTCAATACGCTCCGACACATTTCATAGATAAAACGGTAGGAAAATACATTGGTCGTTGACCAAACTAAAAGTCGCTGTTATGACGGTGGAACGAATTGAAACGCGGTTTCCGGGTTTGTAGGAGAAGGTGAGGATTCAATATCCATCCGTATCGGTTGCAAACCTGAAATCGTCACCACGGCTTGCGGGGATCGGAACTTGTTTTCGTCGTGATCACTTTCCAAATCCGACCTAACCCTTGATTGGCTAAAGGGCCTGAACTCAAAACGCAATTTTCAACGCGTCTTTTGAGTCAGTCCTGTGCACAGCATTCACAGTTTAATCCAGTTGTGGACTGGTGATTGTAGCAGTCTTTTCGTGACTAAAACACCTTGGGTAGTGCTCGATAGTCTGTTCAGGCAAACACCTAGCCGTGTCGCTCATGTACGATACGTCCTTTTAAGCAGAGGATCATGTTTGAGCTGCTCCAAACCGATGATTCTGACACGTGTCTTTTTGCAAATACGAATCTGGTCATATGTGAGGTTTGGTTGATAGTCCATGCTTCAGCGTCTCCAGAAAATGCAACGGAGATCAACCATTCTCGCTTGCGGACTAAGTAGTTCAAAACCCCGATGTCACACGAATTATTCAGTGTCTTATCGATAATTGTAAAAAAAACCAACAGCTAAAACTAGAGAACAGCCTCATTCTAAGCCAACATCAATTCCGCCGATAAATCAACTAGTACGTGACTAATGTCAAGCGATAACGAGACGATGAGTTATGTGGATTGGGTCGAAAAAGACTTCGGGTCTGCGTGTGTTCTGGAAATGAACAGACATTGGATTGTTATTCACAAATAATTCCGCGCAAGTAAGTGTTGGATATGTTCGGGAATGCCGGATGAATCAGAGGAGCTTAGTTGATTCCACGAACTACTGTACGGTGCATAATGGAAATAAGCAAACACGATGGTCAGCGGCTTTTGTCATATTTGGAGCATCTGTAGGCATTTTTGATTGTCTATTATTAATTCCGTGGAGAAGATGGAACATCTCGATCACATTGAGTAAGACGGTTAGCCTTATCCTGATGCAAACACATCAGTCGTAACTACTTTAATTGTCACAAGGTTCAACCAAACCAAACGGGTACCCATAGGTGCGTTTAGATAAATGTCTGGTTGTACGCACAACTTCACTGAAACAGAGTGAAGGAGTGTATACAGAACGGTCGTGAGGAACACGACACTATGTTTTAGTCTCAAGTACATATTTTGATTGAATGGGGACAAATTGAAGTGTTTTCCATTTCTGATACTTGCTCATACTAGTCTTTGATACATGCCGTCAGGGAAAACACGCCTTTTACGGTAACGTGATAGATTCAAAACTCTATCTGACTGCCCTTTTATTTAACCATTCATCACGATATAGCATCATCCTACCAACAAAGTTACACGGTATTTATTACCTGACAGCACTGAGCAGATGATGATTTCCTCAGTTCATCTTTTGTATGATGTTTTTGTGTCCCAGTTATCACTTTTCACTCTAGGTGGAAGCTAATGCAAACCTGAATATAATGACCACGCCAATCTGCGTTTATATGCAATAACCTGACGAAGACATCAACACGAGGACTTGAGCACACGGTGGGATGAGCTATTCTGTTCTCTTCATTTTCCAGAGTTGACTTTACGATTCGGTGGGGTGCGATGAACGTGTTCACCGGAGATATGCCAGTATTGGCGCCTGACAAACTATTGTTTTCATCCATATAGCGTTCATACATCAGGTATTGTTCAAAGGTCAGCTCTATTTGATCATTATCAAGTCTTTGAATGGTCTCACGAACTCACTTTTGAGAATACATCCTTCTAAGGAATCCAAGTTGTTTCATCTAACGAGGTTCATATTGATATTGTTCTACTGAATTTCAACACAGAAAAATCAAATTGCTTTCATTTATCTGAAAACCTGTGAACGATAAGGAAACATCAAAAACCACGTGTGTTATTCGGAAATATTATCCCTCGGTGTAAACTGCTCACTAAGATGGTGAGCATAAGGTACACGAAAGGAACTACGCTGTAACATGTAGGCATTAGTTAAAAACCTTCATCAAGAGCGATAAGTCACGCCTCATGGGGCAGTCCGTGGAGTCTGACTGTTATAGTGAAGCAGACATGTGGTCACAAATCACCACGGATAGCGTATGCAAATCCAAAATTTCTTCTCATCTACCCAAGAGCCTGATAATTATCCGCTTTGTCTATTTGTACCGGTTTGCATAAAGGATTCGCAAACTATCTGAACATACGAAATGGCGATGCAATGGGTTGTGACGAAAAGCTGTAGATATCATTTTGCACTGTTTTAACGGATCCGGAATTTTTGTCCAAGAAATTTCATTCTGTGAGAACATAAGAAGAAATGAGGCTAGAGAATGCCCAAATCACACTGAAATTACTGAATGACCCATTGTGAAACGGAATTGTTAACAATAGTACAGAAATTCATCTAGCATGCAGTCGTGTATCTATGTATTGGCCAAAATTAATAACAAAAATAAGGGCAAGTGTATGTAAATGTGTGCGTATGAACAACTGAGTTCGGGGTGAGTGAATGGAAGGGCGAATGAATAAATGGGTGAGTAATTGCGTGAGTGTATCCACATTGTAACTGATAGTCCTAGGCAAAACCTCATGCAGAAGCATGAACAGAATTTGTCTTGTCTTTCTATGCTGGTACAAATGATGCTAATGAGACTGAACCGGAAATTATTAGCAAGCCATCATGAAAGTTGGACGTCTTAGTAAAATGGATATCATTGCCAATGAACGATGAAGCGCAATATGGATCAATAAGTGAATGTAAACTGAAGACCACAGGGCAAATCGGAGGACGAAAACAATTTGCTCGTGATAGGCAGTAAAGTGTAATATCCCCGACGAATTTTAAACAGCAAAATAAGTACCCCGTATCTACTTTAAAGCCTGGGCCAATGTAACAGTAAATGTGCTAAGAAAATACTAGTTATCGCTTTGCTTTTGCCCAACAATTCCTGTCAATGAATCAGGCTTTGTGTTGGGCTATGATTAGGCACCTAACGCAGTATGGTGCGCGAATCTGACTCCACTCATCGAGCATACAGAAAAGCGAAAGGGTAAACAGACCCCGTCATTATAAAACTAGTGATCGTAAAAGTTTGCTTTCGCGTCCACCCCCACGCGGGACTAAGAGAAACTAAGCATTATTGTTAGTATCATTATAATTATTCTAAATAATGGATTTCCCAATCACATTTCAGGTGGCATCAGATAAAAACATATTAGGAGGGTCGTTTTTGGCACCGTTCACGGCTAGATACCCGAAACCTTATCATCGTACCTATATAGGGTAAATAAATTTCTTGATACACTTGAGGCGTTTCTTGGTCTCCAAACCTGGAAGATGTGCAAGTATTTATAACTTCAGCATTTAGTTATTCATTTGAATGGTATTTGCTCATGTATTCAGAAATAATCAATGGTGTGGTAACTTCGCTGAGACTGCGAAACAAGATGTAAGCAGAGATAGGCTAATATGTGCAGGAGAAACTGATACATTTCACACTGGTTACGGTAAATAGCAATCGACAACCGGCATCATGCACCAGAAAACAAACTCAGTTTGGCATCTTGCTAGTGAGCATATTTGGATACCGAAAGAGGCTTGCACAAGTTCATCCTCTGGTAGAAACAAAAAGTGCAGAAAGTCCACTGTTTAGAAAAACTAAAAGCAAGACACTGATTCACGATCAACAGACAAGTCAAAATGCCCGTTGATGCAGAAGAATTTCCAGACGAAGAGTGACTACACGTCTGTAACATATAAAACGTCTTTTTGAAGGAAACGGACCGTTGATCAAGCCATTTTCTTAGTATTCTGGCTTCCACTTAGGGAGAGCTAATTTCACTCTCCGAATTATCTGGAGACCGATGTTCTTGATCGTCATTCCGAGGCAGGAATTTGAAACAGAGGCGTTGAAAATATCTGTTGCCGTTTAAAACACACGTGAAATCCGTTGCAAAAACGAATTTCCTCTAGCACCCACTGATGAAGAAAGTCTATCAAGCGTGAGACATCATGTCGTAATCAGCTAGATACCATAGCAAGCACGAGATGTGATAACTTAAACTCCGAAGCCGTTGTGGACACTGAGGCTTTATAGAAAACTAGAGACAATCGCTGGATTGTAATTTCCCGACCTTGTTTTATCAAAGGAACTATGTAACAGTTTTACAACGATGCTTTGATATTAAACATCCAACTGCCTGCATATTGAAATATATTACATCTACATACAACGACACTGAGTGCTAAGAATTAAGCCGGAATAAGTAGAGAGAAATGAAACTCAGCGCATTTTCTAGCCACTTATTTTTTTGCGGATCGGATCGAATGAGCAAACGTTAGACGACCTTCTGAGTTCCCCATAATCTATCAAAGTGATTGATCTGAGAAAGCACTGTTAGAACCGGGAGGTTATAAAATATCTTTACCTTTTTCATTTGCAAAACTCGAGTTTGAAGGTTGCCGTAGAAAAATTAAAACCTCATTTCCAGTTGTACGTAGTAACAGGATTTTAGTAATGCAAACTGAAAATTAGTTTCCGCTAGTGCACGGTCATTTCACGTTTCCGCAATTTGCTTTACGTATAACGCGTAGAATTATTTTTTGTCGGTCCCAAAAAAGGTAGTCAGAATAGACTCAGTCGAAATATGGTTTGAAACCTATTTCTAATTTTTTCTACCATCGTCACGTATAAAGAAGGCGCGTTTGGTTTTTGCCAACCTCAGCCGTTGGTAGCGTCGGCGTGACATCCGGTTGTCTGTCAAGGGTAGATTGAACAATGCGGCGGTTAGATCCGTTCTTTTATACGGCTCAGAAACATGGCCGTTGAGAGTAGAAGATAGACGAAGATTGTCAGTGTTCGAGCACCGATGTCTCTGTAGCATTGCCCGAGTATGGTGGGAACACCGTATCAGCAATGCTGAGGTTAGGCGTAAGGTGTCGCGAACCAGAGGTCAGCCTCTGGATCAAGTACTCAATCTAAACAGATTAAGGTGGCTGGGATATGTGTTACACATGCTCACCGATAGACTTCTTCGACGTACACTGTTCCCTGAGGCAGGTAGTGATTGGAAGGTAGGTCGGGGTTGTCAGTCCATGGCATGGCAAAAAGATATGAAAACCTTGAACAGTGGACTTGGCCACCTAGGACGTGTTGGACTTCCGGGTTGAGGTCCACGTGATCCGCCTACCAAATGATTGGAAACATAAATTGATATGGCTAAGTGTAGCTGCCATTGGCCTAGTTGCATTCAGACTTTTTCTTTGTCTTCGTGATTTCCGCTAATTACTTTGATTTTGGATCTTTTTCACTTGATATTTTTATTCTTTCTGCTTCTACTGGGCGATGCTGGAAGGTAGCAACCGAAATCAAAGCACAGAAGTGAGAAGTAAATGGTTGAATAAACTGAACTGAACTGATGGTCACGTAAAATTCCCCGAGATTGCTGAATCCATTCATATCACAAACCTTGCACCACAGCTCTCCTAATTTCATTAGCGGACGCATGAAGCTTATCATTCGGCCTCGAAATTCTCGTTCTTACTGACGCTGGAGCATTAGTTGATTGCTGTTGAAGAATTACGTATCAAATTACTCGTTTAACAATACCACGGATCGTTACCTTCACCCAGAGTAATTCGATTTCGACTTTAGCGCTCCGGAAGCTTCAAGTCAGTGAATCCATGGTTTTTCTACTTCGAATGCTTTTTTGAAAGGGGTACAATTAGGTGGTAAAATTTTATTGTTTATTAACACAACGTAGTCGAAATCGCCGATAGGCTGTCGACGTTTCGGTCACCACGGATAACCTTTTTCAAGACTGGTTTTTGCAACCAAACACACTCCGAACCGATCTCGGTTGCGACACATTAAGTGCAACCAGACGATTTACAAAACCTGGATATTCTCAGTAACTTCCCTTCGCTATCAATCTGTGACTATGTTTCGGAATGTAAGACCTTTGAAAGTTCCATCGTAGTCCTTCAGTCCTCGTTTGCTCGCCCAAAAGGTGCTGTTTCCGCTCGGTATCTATTCATCACATGCAAAAATGATTGAAGGCAAAACATTGATCAGTTAGTTGAGAGTATCAAATCCTTGCCAAAGGACTGAAAATTCCACTTGATGTCCACCGATGAATAGCGTGATAGTGCTATGCTTGACGCATTTATTACTAAAATGCAGTGTAGCAGCTTATAGAGAGGAAAGACGGAACAACCAATCCTGAATTTTAGAGCTTCTTATGAAATAGCCAGATTACTGGAGGCAACTCAAAATCAATGACAGTTTTATGAGACTGAAAACGCTCCATTTGCATCCACAACCCCTCCGACTCCTACTCTTTTTGTACGATCTGTAGCAATTTTAGCAGATGAACCTAAACCAATTACTTCCGTTTTGTTATTTTGTATTTAACCCAAACATTGCAGTAGCAAATGCCCTGCCAGAGAAGCAGTTTTCGACGCCTGTGGGAGGGTTTTACACGTGAGCAAATCAATACCAGTCACTTTATTATAAACTCAGACCTTACTCCCTTGTTACTCTCTGCTTTGATGACGGCTGATCCTGCTTGTTCGACCGGAGGCAAAACATTAGCAACCAAAATTTGTGTGAATATTATCGAGATGCAGACTCTGATAGATGTTGGAAGCTCTGACGGCCATATATCTGAAAAGGTCATCGATTCGCTAGTAAGACTCGAAAAGTACTACGGCGAAGATTTCACTGTCCTGTATCATCACTAACTATTGCGGTGTAACAATCCTCTAGCAATGTCTCCAACAACGCTGACGTTCTACTGAGTCATGGTTTCCTCGAATTACACGAAGTCGAGATACGTTTGGGGAATATGTAGCACTTGCCTGATGTGCAGGCTGTCTGCCACTGAAATACAGTCACCGCCCCTGTTTGCACATCTGCATCCAAACCATGAGCCTACTGAAACAAAACTCCATAGAAAGTCATTCAACAAAGAGTTCGTACCTAGGGAGGATAAAATGCCTCCTGAACGACAATATTACCGAACCTTCAAACTTTCCTTGGAAGGCACAAGTTTTGGTCAATAAAACGACAAAAGCAGGGCGAATGATAGTTGATTGCAGCCAGACCTGCAGTCGTTCTATACAACTGGAAGAACACTCATTACCGCGATTATACAACACGATGGAGAACACCACCAGTTATGCCGTTAACAGCAGTCTAGATCGCAAAAGTGTGTATTATCAAATGCTAATCATGGCTCCTAAAGCAGAAGGTAACCTTTTCCAGTTGTATCGTAGATCACGTTGTAATCAAACTGTCTTAAAAATAGGAAGTTTAAAGGCCATTTTCCAACGTTCGGGTTGTAATTACCTGTGACTTAACCAGGACTAACCAAGACCGGAACCTGGAATACTTCCTGAAGGTTGTTGTCAAATAATGCATACCATTAAGTTATGCGAAGTGGGTCACAGCTGCAACTGAAGTCAGATTCGTCATTCACCTCACTTTCTCCGATCATTATTAACGCTAAGAACATCAACCGTTGCGAACGTCTTTCCCACTTTGCCCAACTCTTTACTAGCGGGGATTATGTGCCTAGTGGGCTATTCTGTGATACTCAAAAGCAGGAATCGATTTTCGAAGTATGGTTACATGACGGGCAAAGTGGTTTTCATTGATTCCAACCATATTGCGCTCCAGTGAAACGGTGTAATGACAGATAAGAGAATTTTTCTGTTAATCGCTTGGTCTTTTTGGAGTGACACATCCGTATCAACACCCGAACCACACTGAACCAGAAAATTTATCTGGAACATGTCGCACACAAATCAGCAGTAGGTACCAAAGGTTTTAAATACGCGAACACAAAACAGACCATACCCTTTTATGTATAATCACAATGCCGAATAATCACACAACTTTTAGAGCGACAGAAACAAAGACGTCCGTGCTGCTTACGGAGTCGAGAGGTTTAAACAAACGGTTTCGAAAATACACACAACTTTACTACAGGCAAATGTTTCATAAACCCCCATTTTCCTGCTGCGGCGAACGTTGTATGAGTTTCTTTACATTTGCTGAACCCACTTACATTATGCACCTTATATTGTACCATCTTCCGTCTAAGCTTACTAACTTCCATTATTAGATGTATGAGTGGTACCATTTGGCTTCCGGATTCTTGTTCTTACTAGCGTTGAGGCAACAGCTGATTACTGGTGAACACTCATGTGCCAACTATGAACTGTTTATAACAACAATCTCAATATCATTTCCTACCGATCAGTTATCCTTTTTTTGATGTATATATGCACATGGGATGTGCTATCACGGTGATTTGTATCACCTTATTCCAATTCAAGTGGCTGAATACCATATTTATTTATACACTAATAAACTAGTTCACAGTACACCGGGGTGACCTCGGAGAGAAAACTTGAGGAAAATGAAAACATATCTTACAAGATTTAGAACATAAACCTTCGCGAAATAACTACCGCTGAATAGGACTCTGGGCCTTATCACACAAGGTTTCCAACCAACCGTTTGGTGGATCTTGTGGCTCCAGCTGCGTGTCGGTGAGGGACTGATGGTCAATACTTTAACCGACTGGTTTCATACCGTGAGTTGATTTTCACGGTACCGTCTCCATTTAATCCTATATTCAGTGAGCAAAGGATAGTTAGGGAGTAGATGGGATGGCATACGTAGCATTTGCCTTAACCAGGATATCCGGCGGAGTGATAATATAACATCTATTGAGTAGGCAACATATCTGATTCCGAAAACGCGCATATGGATGCTGGAACTTCTTTTTTGATGTCGCCACCAAGCTCAAGGGATAATCCGTAGAATGCAGTGACAATAATGACAACCCATCATTATCCGCTACTCGGATTGGTCAAGTCTCGCAAGCGTAAAGAAGTACTTAAGCATATGGAAGTATTGAACCAGAAATTTTAATGTTTCGCCGTCTCCGAAGGTGAAGAATAACGCAAGTCATGGCCGAAACCTTCGCTATGCCATTCCCGACTGTGTTTCCAACCTTTTCATCAGTATATATACAACCTTTGAAAGAGACAAACTTTTTGACAACATCATCGAGGATGAATCATGGAGGGGAATCCTATCAGTCTCGTAATATAACTTAACACTAAGAATAAAATGCATACTATGCATCGCGGGACGGACTATGCTACGCTGTTCAAAAAACTCCGTGCAAGACATTACTAACGTAGTCTCAAGCCAATATGATTTCACCTGCATAGTTCAGATCTAAATATTTGTTGACAAGTAGGAGTTTAATCCTTCAATCCTGCAGTTTTCTCAAGCTTTCCTGAGGATATCATCGATTTCAAAGCTCATCGGGAAGCATGAGAGCGAACTACGAAGTACGCCACTTACAACTGAAAATCAAACAATGAGCTACATATCTGCACCCGACCCGATGTCTGATGATGGCATGCCTGAATAATGTTATCATACTAATAAAGCGCTCTGTTTCTGGAGACAATCCCACAGAATCATTCTGTCAACAGAGTCACAGACCGGTCGGCTTTCTACTACGTAAAGGAGGGCAAGTAACCGACACACGACAAAACTTTGGTTGGTGAACCCGCGAATGGGACAAGAACCTGCGTGATTTCCGTGAATCTGTTGCGTACGTTTTGTGAGCAATAAAAGTGAGGAATATAAAGAGTAACAGACTCATCACGATTGGTACTAGACTTCTCATTCGCTGACCAGAAAGCTGCTTGTCAAGATGGTGGGTGTAAAGTTCCAGCCCGGTGGGACACGTTCGTGGAACCAGATCCTATGGAAGAGACCGGTGAGCTCTCAGGTGAGTGACACACAGATATCCCAGAAGAGGACAAAAGTTATCTGGCCCAAGGTCCCGTGGCTTTTAATGAGTGAGAGTGCGTGAACGGTCTCCTCCGCAGTGGGGAAGAACTTCTCCCAGGGGACAGACTTTTCGACTTGGAATATGCCGATGACATCGCCTTGCTGAGTCACAATGCACAGGTAATGCAACGCGCTCTGAACCTCTTGGCGATTGAGATATCCGGATATGGTGTGCATTTTACGCCTTCCAGATGCGAAGTACTTTTGCAAGACTGGCAGTCGCCCCGTGTGGTGATCATCTAGATTTCGTGGATAAACTTAAGTACCTCGGAAGCTCGATTAGAGCAAATCTGCGACACCTGTGGCATCTCCGTGACATGCTGCTCTCATTATTTGTGATGCAATCTCTCCCCCCCCCCAACACCTCCTCCAGCTGTAAACAAGCTTCCGAGGTACTTAAGTTTGTCCACGAACTCTGGGTGACCACCACTTGGGGTAACTGCAGGCACAGGCTCCCACCAGTCTTGCAGAAGTACTTTGCACCTGGAAGGCCTAAAATGCACACCATATCTGGATATCTCAATCGCCAAGAGGTTCAGAGCACGTTGTCACTCAACAAGGCGGTGTCATCGGCATATCCCAAGTCGAAAAGTCTGTCCCCTGGGAGGAGTTCATTTCTAGTTTCGAAGACAAGACAGGGCATTCCGTAGAACATCCTCTATGGCAACATTGAAAAGGAAAAGGATATTGGACAACCTTGTAGTAACCCAGTGGAGATGACAAAAATGGGTCAGAGTTGGCCGTAGGCCTTAATCCAACCTGAGGTGTGACAATACAATAATTTCAGGACGGGCACAAATCTCAGGTACTACGTTCCCCAACAAACCGGCCCACAATGCCCCCCTATCAACAGAGTTAAAGGTCGTGTGAATGTCCGCAAAAACGATGGTTGTTGGTCTATGGAAAGTGTGAAGGTGCTCCAGCAGCTACCGTAGGGTGGAGATTTGATCGATACATCCAGGACTGGCACGAAACCCAGTCTGCTTCTTAAGAGTCTTCTTTTTCACGCGTTTGGTACAACCTGCGAGGTATGACAGACACAAACAGCTTTGACGTCATTGAGGTGAGGTCTACGCCCCTATGGTCAGCACAGTCACTAAGCGAGCCCTGCTTAAAGACGGGGACAAGAATCGATTCCCCCACAAGCAGGAGACCTGGTCTGAATTACAGACCTTTGGGAATAAAACACGAAATTCTCTAACAAGTTTTACTCCACCGTCTTTAGAAAATGCGGACGAAGGCCCATCGGAGCCTGGCGATTTTTGACGTCCGAAGGTTTGAAGTTCCCTGCAGATCTCTGCTTCATTTGGTGGATTTACGGAAGCAGACCAAGGGAAGTGGGCTGGAAGAGTAACTGGAAGGGCTAAAAAGGAAGGTCAACTGAACTGTGCAATGAGGGGCTCCGCCAAGCGTTTGAGACGCCCTGTTGATTTTAAGTTGGAAAATCGTGAGCTTCACAGACAGTTTCACTCACACCTAGTGATTTTCTACCGGTGACTCGGATGAAAGAAAAACTTGCGGAAACTTCCCATGGCAGTACCACGTTCCACTTTTGATACACGTTGTGTCCACCAGATTTCGCGACCGCTAGGAAGACTTGCGTTAACTAGACCTCCCGTACGAGCTGTGTCTCATTATACTTGCTTCCAGATGGAATTGACTAACGTGCATTAAGAAGAAGCAGAGATTCAGCAAAAACTCAGGGTCACACGATATTACGAGACAAGCCACAACTCGCTAGACCAGCGGGCGTTATGGAGGCAGTAGTTTATTTCATCTTGGATACGCTTAGGGAAAACTGGTCCTCGCTGGATCTATGCAGACTACTTGCTAATTTGTGCTGTATCAGCTAATTTCAGCTCTTTCATTCAAAAGCCGCACACTTCTGTCTTTTGGTTTTGATTTTTATTTCATAGCTTCACCAAACACAAAGTGAAATGAATCGAAGCATAAAGGGCAAATCAACAAAAACGATCGAAAAAGACAGACCAGAAATATTTTGAATTCAGGTACGTGACTGGACGCAGTGCTTAGCTACGTCACCGTGCTTATCCAACCTTCCAGTGGGCGGATCTCATGGATCGCAAACCAGAAGATTATTACATCCTACTAGGTTAAACCTACCTAGTGAGCTTTTTGTACCTTTTCACAATGTCGTGGGTCGACCAACTTAACCTACTCTTCAACCGCTGACCGATGCTGGGGAGAACACTTATCATCTTATTCCCAAGCTTCAGTTCAGTTCGGTTTATTCAACCATTTACTTCTCACTTCTGTGCTTTGATTTCGGTTGCTACCTTCCAGCATCGCCCAGTAGAAGCAGAAAGAATAAAAATATCAAGTGAAAAAGATCCAAAATCAAAGTAATTAGCGGAAATCACGAAGACAAAGAAAAAGTCTGAATGCAACTAGGCCAATGGCAGCTACACTTAGCCATATCAATTTATGTTTCCAATCATTTGGTAGGCGGATCACGTGGACCTCAACCCGGAAGTCCAACACGTCCTAGGTGGCCAAGTCCACTGTTCAAGGTTTTCATATCTTTTTGCCATGCCATGGACTGACAACCCCGACCTACCTTCCAATCACTACCTGCCTCAGGGAACAGTGTACGTCGAAGAAGTCTATCGGTGAGCATGTGTAACACATATCCCAGCCACCTTAATCTGTTTAGATTGAGTACTTGATCCAGAGGCTGACCTCTGGTTCGCGACACCTTACGCCTAACCTCAGCATTGCTGATACGGTGTTCCCACCATACTCGGGCAATGCTACAGAGACAACGGTGCTCGAACACTGACAATCTTCGTCTATCTTCTACTCTTAACGGCCATGTTTCTGAGCCGTATAAAAGAACGGATCTAACCGCCGCATTGTTCAATCTACCCTTGACAGACAATCGGATGTCACGCCGACGCCAGAGATAATTCAGACTAGCGTAAATCAAACTCACCTTCAGTATGCACAACAAAACTTCATTCAATGTAACAAACTTACAAGGTTATAAAATTTTCCTACTTCGGTTGAGGTTCCCTCTGTTGGGACACGTTTTATTGTAGGGTCAACCCGGTCCGGCAACTGTGCTCTACGGTATGAAGGTTCAAAATGCACTCTAAACTTTGCAGTTCTGTTGCTCGAACCGTATGGAAAACTTGCAGCTAACTTGCTTACACACCCAAACATTGTTTCTGTCATCAGGTTTATTCCAAAGATTAGTAAGCTATAAACTTCACATATGCATCGTTTTCTTACTTCAGTGACGGACAATAGGACTTGAAAAGTTACATTTGACTGTTCTCCGATGTATTATCATGACGCTGATGACATACTTTCACATTTCAAAAGGAGTTATATGAACAATTCAGTCACTGTCCACAATGGCCTGGCATGTCACTTCGTAAAACTTAAAACAATATTTGCAACCAGAATCAGAAAAAATGTTGTCCCAACAGATCTGACTTGATTATAAACGAAAAATAGTAGAGCTTGATACTTCCACTAATCCATGGTTGTATTCGAACTCATTGTATTTAGTCCGTAGTAGTGAGCACCTCAGTTCAAACAACCATAGGCAATGCACTAGGTACGATGGTCTCAATTGCTATCTCCTAGCGGGCATCGATGGCATAAAAAGAAAAAGAAGATAATCACAAAGAGCAAAAAGATGACGAAGAAAGCTTTGAATATAATAGCACCACTGATTGCAGCAATTATCCATGTCCTCTAACGCATTTAAAAACTGAGCTGGGCGATTTCTTGAACCCGTTTAACAAGTCTAATTCACCATACAGTTGGATGAACTGAGCTGAACTGATATGACCAAGTACGTTAGTTGGAATTTCCATATCGTCTTACATGTCACGGGCTGAATACATTTACTCATCTTCCAACGATTACCACCTCAGCGAACGTTGTATGCTGAGGCATTTTCTAGAGAGACATGCGTAACACACCCCGACCACCTTAGCCTGGTGATGTTTAGTGTTTCATCTGGTGATTTGATTCATGTGCCCAATACTCCAAGCTTCAACTTAACACTGATGATAAGATGTTCCCACTAGAGTCGAGCAATGTTACGAAGACATTGGTGTTTGAGTACCGAAATTTACTGTGTCCTTTACCTGCAGTTGTTATGTCTCTAAAACATAAGCAAGAACTGGGCTGACTACTGCAACCCCCACTCGACCCTTGGCGGACAAACGGTGTCATGTCGATGACACTGATGATGGAGGTTGGTAAAAGTCAAACAAACCTTCAGTATACGCGAAGACCATCCATCCAGTATCCGACTTCCAGGTAAAATGAACCTGCCTAAATAAAAAATTACCTACTTGGTCTATATTCTAACCAGATATCGTAAGGTTTAGTGCTGGACCAGCCTAGTACTGAAACAGTATCTTAATTTTTGAATGTGCAAATGCAAATCGAACATTAATACTCAATTATTCAAGCTTCACTTAGAAGAGTTACGTTTTTGGCACATTCCAGAGCTAACGCTTTTCAACCCGGAGAAAGTTAAATACCACTATCATCACATGACGAAACGACCGTCTCCAGGACCGCATCAATCGCAAAGTTAGGGAGAAAAAGGGAGAGTGGACAACTCTGAATTGCATCACTTGTCGTGATAAGTTCGAGTGAAATATCGTAAGCCCAAACTCGGCTTCGACTAACGATGCCCAAGGAAATTGATGGGAATGCATTGCTTTGATACACCCCTCAAAAAAATGCAGCAACGAAATCAAACTTTGCATCCAAATCAAGACAACTAGAGATGATGGGCCTACAAAAGTTGTACCCGTATTTTAAAACCTACCGCAGTGAGTAACGATGCGACCAACACAACTTCGACACGGTCTAACCCCAGCTTCATTCTCGCTCAAGCTCTGTTCGCAGGCGCTTGATAGACGGTGGAGAATAACACCAGCAAGTAGTTTAGATGAGATGGTAACGAAACTTATTCTCTTGTGGGTTTCACAGAAGGACCTGTCGCCTTTCCTGTAATTCGGTACGATCACCGATCCACACCAACACTTTGGAATTTGTTCCCTTTCTCATAATAATCCGAGGAATTTCGTCAACTTCAAAACAATGCTGAGCCATCGTCTTTAAATAAATGACGGCCTAGCAGCCTTACGTTGCTTTGAAGTGTCTTATCTCAATAAAAACCTCCAATTCTGACGGCGGATTGGTATCTACAGCCAGAACTCTAACTATCATGCTACCCTTTACAACTTTCGTAGGTAAATGCCAATTAAACTGGTTCTCGAAATGACTCGCGTTTAATAAAAGAGTTCTCTTTTTACTTCCTTTTTTATTTATCCCACAATAAAATATCACAATGTAGGAAGGAGGCCAAGGTCAGTCAAAGGCCACCAAATGAGGAAATGAAAAGCGGTGGCGGACGTCGAACTTAGGCTGCTGTTGTTTATATTTAAACTACGCCCCTTAGCCCGAATTCGTGAGTCATTTGCTTCTTCGACCAGTTCGTTACCGCCTGTCTTTCATGAACCGTGCCGTGTAATTTTCCTTGCGTTTGTCTGTTCCGTTTTGACTAAGCGTCTCACTTTGTACCGATTTCTATTTAAGATCATTTACCTCCGTTATTAGTCGAGTAAGGCTTAATATTCCTTCTACCAATTCCCACTGTCACTGATAATACTCTCCTAATCCGTTGCAAAACGTACCTATCAAACCTGTATTTCTGATTAGATGGAAGACTAATGGTTACTTAACTATCCTTATGTGATACTAGACAGTCAAAAAATTATACGTTAACAACGATTTAGATCAAGTGTGCTAAAATTGTTTGGAAGTACCGCCCATTCCTGGCTTTATTGACGCAAGTCTCAAGTTGTCCCCAGTCACTAGCTGCACACTGTCTAATTAGACTAACTGATGGGTTCTAAGCGAGCTTTCCTTAATCGGCAGTGCCCAGAAAAGTCTGGGACAAAACTCAGGACTAGTACTTGATTTTGCTTCAGTTGTGTGTTGGTGATTTGTATGGATTTTGTTCACATGTTTGATTCCACTGCGCTACCAATACCTACAGCCCTAGTACTCACCGGAAAATTTTATCTACTAACAATTATGAAAATAGAAAGAACAATGGATTGTTTTCATCATTTTTAATGATGGGGATCAATAAGATCCACTCCATACCATTTTATGCATAGAACAAACATTCAAGAACAAACGGAATAGAACTACATCGAAAATAGATAAATCTGAAATACCATGGAATAAAAATGCAATAACCAATGCTGCTGTCAATCGTTTTACGAAAATGCAAAAACAAGCAACCTTGGGCATGATTTATTCCAGAGCGCATAGGAAATACGCCTTCCGGAAGACGGCCCTACATGTGTTCTAGGCGTAACTTAACCTACTGATAACAGGAAAGGTACTTCAAACAAAAGCATTTCAAGCGTTAGAGAATTCCAATGTAATTTTAACTATTAGAAACCCGTTTCAAGATCTGGTCCGCAACCCAAAACGGTACCACACAAAGGTATATCACGCTATTCATTTTAATTCTGCGCTGCTCATCTTCATAGGATGTGAGCCAACCAAATCCCATCGTAGCTCTCCATGCCTCAAAAACGCTGTGTATACTAAATCCGGTAATAAACATTTTACATTCATCTCTTTTATTGTTGTTTTGGTATTATGAAATACTTGGGTTTGAATCTGTTAGTGATAGCGCTGCTCAGCAATGACTCCCGTTATGCTAGCAGCGAATGAATAAACACTAACTGTAGGGAACGATTGGTCAATGCCCGGTTTTCTTGTTTCCTACTGGTGACCAACCCTTCAACCCAACTAATACCATCGGAGTTTGCTTTATTTTGGCGCATCGGACTTTGCTTGAAGCAAATTGATACAAGAAACTGGATTGACCGAATGAAAAAAGTCAGAAATCTTGCGGCTAAGGTCACAGTTCAATCCAGCTGGCTGGAATTGATGTGGTAATACTATACCCAGCCAGTAAAATAGTACCAGGTGGTCCCGTCTAAAGAAACTCGAGGACTCTTTCGGGATTGATTTAAAGAAAAACACCAGAACCAAATGGCCAACCGATATTTTACATATTTTTATTTTTAACGCACCCGACAGGTTTTCTAAATAACACCAACATTCGATTACACTCGTCATAAAAACAAGCGCACATGATCTTTACAATCGACAGTATGTGACTAGTGTATTTCCGATAATTCTATCGTACACCTATGCATGCCGACATTGATTGTAATTACCCAATTTGTTCGCCATGGTCATGAGGACTGCCCATGTAGCAAAATACCCAACGCTGTTGGGCGCTTCTTAACGGAACGTTGGGGTGGCATATATCAGTTCCATTGTTCAGAAAAAATGATTACTTTCCTCACGAAATTTATTAAGGACTGCAAATATGTACATTTTGTGCAAATTCATCAGGAACAATTACGTCACGACGCGGCCAGTTTGTTTCATTGGTTGTCCTTGTGACCATTCGATGCCAAGTCTATCTGCTGTGATCTTTGCTGCTAACTGATCATCTAAGATGACCTGGTAGTGAAACTAATATGCACGTGTTGATATAACACGTCTGTGTTGTTGTATGCATTTGTTTTCGTTTTTATTTACTTAGACGTTTTGATGTCAGGAAATATTTTATTGGTCCTGTGAATGTAAACCTATTTGTTATCTTGATTAGTGAACTGGGAAGCGATATTTCGATAACACATTTTTATCTTAACTGCACAAGTAATTTAATTACGGTTCGATTTTAGGCGTTCATTGGACGTGTCAGTATGTAATCAGCATAGTCTGTTGAAAGGGATATACATCGTTTTGTCCACATAGTGTTTCACTTTTGGTGGGGTCACATTGTGGGAGCAGCCATTTCGTGTCCGAAAGTAAGAATACTGGGTAAGTTAGTGGTGTTGAGGTAAGTAACTCAACTCAACAGATGCCTACTCACTCAGTGTGGTTTCCGTCTTCAGTATATCAGCTAAAGAAACTATAAGCTCATCACCGCAATCAATCGTAAGTTTTTTAGTTATTACATGCTTGCGCATGAGTGCAGTGGATGGGGTATGTACCCCATAGCCACTATTGGGGATAACCGATAACCGAACCCTTAGACTTGGAGTGGCGAAGAACCACGTAAGGTCCCAACAGGTCAGGTGTGGCAACGGTCCGGACGACAGTGGATTACTGTTTACCACCAAAATTTAATTATTATAAAAACGATAGATTTTGCTCGCCAATTGAAAGGTCTCTAATGGAGGAACACACGCAGTGTTGGTTCATCAACGGTACAGATGGAGGGAAATCAAGACAAATATACAGGTATGTAAAGCTTGTGCATTCAAGTACCATCGAACTATTTTCAATGAATTATTTTCCGTAAAGACAGCTTATGATACAAATTCATAAACATACAAGATATCACATTTATTTATAAGTTTGTAAAGCCTGATGATTTCGTCAATTTTTCCCATTGCATTTATGTAGTGGCATTTTCTTCCGTCGTTTACTGCTTTTCAACTATACTTTTGCACACTAATACTACAAATGTATTCTATCGCATTTATTTCGAGAAACTTGCATCAGATACATTGTACTTGGAAGCTGAACACCAAAATATACTCGTTCCCCTATTATTCCCATATCACATAATTCGCCTAATTTTGAACACGTTCATTTTCCAGTTCCCGTGAATAAAATGAAGGGAGACTAGGAACGTTTTCTGGAGAAAGATATCGATATAGCGGATGTGAATCTAGTTTATAAATATAAACATGATACTTCAATATGATAAAGTCATTTCCGTCTTTAAAATGAGGGTCATTTTGATAAAAGTAACGGTAAACTATCGGTTAAGCTCAAAAGGATGGAGAATATACTAACGTTGGACTGAACGATGAAACGAATTTCGAGCAAGTGACGGAAAGAGCGGACCAATTCTGCACTTTTCCCCATGCGTTCGGGTCACCTAGCGCTAATCTAATTGGGGGCGGGCAGCGCTTTCCAACGTTTTGATGGACATCCTAATCCTATCCCAACCCTATCCTAATTGGGTAAAGTTTGGGTGTGCTGCTTGTGTGCAGTAACACATCATCACTGCATGTTTTGGATGTTATTTTTGATGTTTCTATTGTAACAAAAACATCCATCCATGCTCTCGTAGCATACAGCCTGCTCGTAACATCGGTTTCCGGTCGGTTTGCTTAGTAGCGATATTACCAAAGAAAAATGATATACTCAAAACCATCATGAACCAGCATGGAAATATAGAAACTGTATGAAAATACGACCATAAATTGCGTAAATGTTTTGCAAAACGCTTGTTCAAGTGATCAATGTCGACCATATCGCAAGCATTGTTGGATGCGGGTCGCAACAGGTATTTGGCTTCGCGTCACGCGATTCGGGTTATCTGGAGATTGTACCGCGTCATTGGTAACGTTTTCCAGGTTGCACTGGACTTAATTGATACCCTACGTCATGAGGCAATATGATTGTCAACTGTATATATGCAATAACCAAATACGGCTTGAAGACTTGAAACCGATGGGCAATTATAGACACCTTCGAAATATATTTTCTCATTACTAATGGCGTTTCAAGTCAATATTTTGGCTAGATGGACTGCAAAAAAGCGCTGTCGACTCAATCAGAAACATTCTGGCCGCAACTTTTTCTGATTATTTGACTATAAAGAGCTGTTGGACCGGCAGCGCAGCCAAAAAGTCTTTAGTGTAAATGCGTATTATCAGCGCCATCAAAGACAAACTGGCATTTGTAAATATACAAATCGATATAGACACTGTGTACTCAAATCTACTTTTGAGAGGTTTATCGGACTATGACACTGAAAAACACGTTCAACGGTGGCTTCTCAATTCCAGAGATAGAGGGGTTTTTGGGAGGGAAATGGTGAAGTTTAATTCACGGGGCATTACCACCGCCATAGTGGTGAATTTCGTTATTATTTTGGTAGTAATTTTAGTATGAAATATAAAAACATTGTCCGTACATGTTTGGTTCATGTTCTACACAAAGGTTTGGCCATGTCTTCAGTTTAGGTAATATGATGACCAAGACGGAAGCGCCCATATGCATCCCGTTTCCGGTGAAAATAAGTTTACCATTAAACACTGCTTATATTTTCTAAACGCAATTATGTCCCGATCAATTTGCTCATTTTAGATAATTTGTTTGTTTTTTCTACGTGCCTAAATATTCCACGTTTGAACTTGTTTCTTTATCCATAGGTATGAAATGAATTGACAGAATACGGCGATCCTGTACACATTGTGCATAAATGTACATATTTTTACTTTTCTGCTTTTTTATTCTAATATGTCCTTGTATTCCATTTATAAGTGGTTTCTCTTGCGCGCCATAAAACAGGGTACCAAGTATATTGCAAAAATGATTTCATCGTGATGATCGAATAACGGAGTAAATGAAAACGTGATTCGAGGGAAGTGGAAGAAAATAACAATCATAGGGTCGGTTGTTAACCGCTCGGGAATTGATCGTTGTATTAACAGAAGCTGGTCGTCTAGACGACCAGAATCCGGCTCAAAACCGTCCTGAAACCACTTGAAAACTAATCCGTTTTGGAACAATTTTGCTACGTGGGCCGATGGTTGAACAACAGTTTATGGCTTCATACCCCCATATTGAACTTTGCCCCGAAGGCCAGCTTTATATGGCTGGTAATAAACGAATAACTGACATGCTATTAATAAGTAATACACTAAACAAATCTGTTAAGCGTATTACTTATTAATAGTATATAAGTTACTTGTTTATTACCAGCCATATAAAGCTGGCCCTCGGCGCAAAGTTCATTTGTTTGTCGACAAACAAATACATTTTTACATCGCAACGAAACAGGAAACCTCGAATCGAGTGTAAAAACTTAGAAGCATGCGTATGTAAATTCAAGATTCATTAGAATTATGAAACAATGGGAGATTCAGCAAGCAGTCAATGATAACCTAGGAAAAGCAATAAACTCATCAGTATTTTGGGACAATGATGCGGGGATTTTTTACACCAAGTATGTCGCATCCAAATGCGTGCAATGAAAAGAAAAAGCAATATATTTGTTTTTTGAAGTACTTTCAGGAGGAATTTTACGAAATACCTGCGCCGTGCTGGCCATCATTGTGTAACTCGCAGGGGCAATGCTCTTCCGACGAGAGTAGCACGTGTGATCTGCAAAAGCACAAAAGGAAAAAACTCCATGAGCCGAGGCCCAGTAAGTGTATCAACGGCACCAACACTTAAATTAAACTAACAACAAGATGGCGGCTTCTAATCTGCCCGTTACACTGCTCTCCCCAACAAAAGTACACTGCCCCCAGTTTTCCCTACTCCAACACACTACAGGAGTACTGAATCTCCAGGGACCACACCTCGGGTAGGCCATACCACAAGACCTCTCCTGGGCCACACCAAATCTACGCCTCAGATCACTTCACAGTTATCTCCTCGGCCCATATCAGGTCTATCTCCAAGGCCTCCCACTCCCCTCAATGCGGTCCCGCCGTGTGTGCCAAAAATGTAACACACAGGGGCAATGCTATTCCGACGAGGGTAGCAAGTGTGATCTGCAAAAGCACAAAAGGCAAAAACTCCATGAGCCGAGGCCCAGTAAGTGTATCAACGGCACCAACACTTACATTAAACGAACAACAGGATGGCGTTCTCCAATCTGCCAGTTACAATTGTGCGATTCGTCGGGGCGGCCTTAGCATCTACCGCCTCAAGGATGACTGATCGACAAAGATAAACAAACCTCCAGGCTCTTAGTTTCCGCGGCTGTAAATAGATCACGTTCGCGGTGGGTGGGATTAAACTGCTCATTCATAATGATCTAGTTTTTAATATCCTTCTTACTCACTGGGCAAGTCTGAGCTCTAATTCTTGCCTAGAATTTTGTAGAAGGCCCACAGTCTCTTTTCTGAGCTTTGCATAACGGATCCAGGCTAGCCGACTGTCAGAAGCTTTGCAATGGTTCCAGCTGCTGCTTTTACGTTTGATGACCTAGGCTATTGCAGCCCCCTTATGTATTGGTTTACCCTCCCTACGTGTTATTTCAAGGGTGCAAACCCGTCTCGGAGTGTAACAACCGGTCGTGAAAAATCCCCCTTTAACCCTCGCGATTCAGTGTTTTTCCTAACATCACTCATTTGCCTACACTATTGACTTGTCTTTACGAACTGGTTGTTTCTATGGGCCAATTGTTGTTTGTTCGCGCCCGGAGCGCTACTTTGGCACATCCTTGTTCATGACCTGCACGACGCACGTGCTGTTTGCTCACACGCTGCTATTCGGTTTATCGTTGTTGAGTCCTTGTGATCAAATTATTGAGGTTTGTGTATTTTTGACGTCATTGTTCATGTAATAATCTAGTAACGTAGAATACCACGGATAATCGTCTTTTGATTTCGGGATCCGTTGCGAATTTGGCTACGCATTGCTCAAACGTTCGTTACACAGAGGGCATTAGGGATCCGCTAGCTCTCCTGGACAGTGACCTCCTTTACTGTGACCCACGTCAGCTCCCTCGCCCTATTGCGAAGCTCGCTCGTGTCCGTACTACCGAGGTTCCTAACAAGCCTTGAGGGTGCCCTGGGTTGCCACATGGAATGGGTGATGTTGACACGCGCGGTCACTCCTGACCAGCCGTGCATAGTACTGCAGTTCCGATATATCGTTGTGGAGATTTGTTATTGCCAGATCCGGCAAGAATGGGGTTTATTCAGCTCTGCCATCTTCACCGATATACCAGTGCGAGGCGTTTGCTCTCTGCCAACCCGAGTAAGTCTTCGCCTGCGATCCCGGCACGCAGACTTCAACGGTCCACTCAGTGTGTGGAAGGTTGATGTGACCAACCATGAGTGTTTTTGTGCGTCCCAAACCAGTTCATTCAGGGTCCACAGCAGGTGAACATCCCCGTCGCCATTTGTACTTAGTGCCCTGTAGGCTCAGATATCGTTAATACTCCTTCCTGGAAGTACGATTGTAACTGCCTTCTGCCGGACCCTACGAGTACACTTCTTAGTCTGAGACTGAAGATGGTTTATACCTGTCCTCATGAGGATGGCTACCCCTCCGCCAGGGCAGTTGTGTTCCCTATCGTGCTTAAGGGTAGAAGAGACCGCTGCTTAGTGATCCTGGCTCCCGGTTTTCTCTGGAAACCCATTTTTCCTGGACCGCTACCATTGACGCTTTGTGCTGCCCGACGGCTTTCGGGAGCTCCATCGATCCAATCCCAAAGCCACACACGTTGGTACATAACATCCCCGCACTTACCCTACCTTTTGGGCGTCTTTTATTATTCACTCCTGCTTGGCTCTCAGGCACAACCCCTGAGGCGATAGCAAGTGTTTTGCAACGATCGTCCCCACTGGTGAGCGTGAAGCCGGGTGACGATCTAGAACTTTAGGCAACTCCCAGTCCGTCCCTGTGGGGGTTGCCGTGATTCCCACTTAGGAAGGGGTCACCCTGTTGCCCACTACCAATTTTCCTCTTTCAACACGTCTTCCATTGCAGCTATTTCCGACCACGTACGCGGCTTCTTTACTGCTGTCATCAAAGGCGCCTGTGAGCCGAGTACTGCTTTCTGCTGTGCTAAAAGGCATCTAGGTGTTGCCTTAGCGGGCCTAGGCAGGTTTCCACCTGGTGCTGGACCACCAAGCCTTACTCTATGCTAGTTTGGTGCAATCTACTATCTATTCTTTGTGGTGTGAGCCACCACTGATGCCCTCACCGGAGTTCTATCCCCGGTGGACTCATCAGTAGGATCCACTAGTATCGGTTTCGCATGATATTTGCCTTTGATCGCAAGTGGTGAGTTGTATATTCCCACTCTGCGCACTGTTCTTAGGGCGGTAAGGTGTGGAACACCTGCAATTCGCACTGCGTCACAGGCACTCCTCCTAACTATATCCTGCCTTGATTTTGAATCCCTTATGAAGGGTTCCTTCCTGTTTAGAATCATGAGCCTGCGGCTTCAGACCTTTCCCATCGACAAGGTCCGCCTTTGCAGATCCTTCACTTTATCTCCTAAAGCCAGGAAAGCAGATTCGTCCGCTCCGGCTCCCCCAGCGTCTGCAATATTACACTCACTGTTAATTTTGGACAGTGTTGCCTTTCCAGGCTTCTGTCCATTCCACTGGCCCCCGGCCTTCCGCTTTAAGAGGGTGGAGGGAACAACCGCAGGACATGCTCCTGGAATTAGCTCACTCTCCTCAAAAACAGTCCTCTCAGGCTAGCCCACTACATCCGCGAACGACTTTCTGCTACCTGGCTGTGGTATCCTCTGGCCCAATGGTGTAGAACTGCCTGGTGGGCGTTGGGCCCGCTCTTGGGCCCGCAGTGTGAAGACCAGGCCGGCCGCCTACTGGCAAGGGACACAGACCCATTCTGTATATGAATGGAACGGATGGCCCTTGCTATTCCTGAGCACCGTGGGTGAGGCCACTCTTTTGTACATCCCGCACTGTATGCCTTTTAGTGCACTTTTCTACACTTGGATGTGACAGAGGTCAGAAACACGCGGCAAAAATGACGGACACACATGGTGTAGAGAAAAAATAGTCCAAGCGCTGTTTAACCTAAGGCATAAAACTTTGACACTTAAGAGCACCAGCCTTTATCGCAAATGCACAAAAGCTACGAGCGAGAAAATATCGCTCCACAAAAACTGAATACTACCTGGTAGTACCACTAAGAGGGCGGCACTTTTCTTCATATTAAGTGCACCTTAAATGCTATTCCGATGCGCTCGATATCGTAAAGTAACATGAGTCCACTCACAGAACTTTTCAAAAATTCGGTTTAAAAGTGAGAGCGCTGAGGACTCAACCCTAGTGGTACTGACCACTGGGTCGGTGGTGATGAACACCACCGCGCTGCGATGGCTCCTTTCGGCCGGTTCTCCTGTTGTTCACTTAGCGGAAAAAAGGGTTCGGACACAGTTTTACTCCCGGGAGATTGTAGCAGTCCCGGGGTTACGAACCACGGTACCTTCCAAAACTAATCTCCCCTTAGGTGTCATAAATACAGGCTGTGCACGGATAAAGTGGTGACGGTGGTAGGTTGGGGGAAAAGAGCAAAGGGTGGGGTATTGTGGGGAAGAGGGGTAGTGAAATTCATAGGGATGGACAAATGCAGTTGAACAATGGTGGCCAATTGGGGACGGGAACTGAATCAAGCATTGCCACTGAACGATGTATGTTTAGATGCACTCAGGCGACACTTCAAGCCGGCGAAGGTCCAACCTCGCTTTAAAACCTATCACCCATGTGGCAGACACCACCTCGGCCAGCAGTGCTTTCAAAAGGTTGATAAAGCAGCACACAGAAATATACCCTTGTGTTCCTTTTCACTTCGGTTTGACGAGCTTATGAGCTTGTTCTCTGAGTGAGGAAACCGGTGTCAGTACCAACAATGACTTCTTCGGGGAGGATATCCTTGTAACTTGTTTAAAGGCTTCTGCTAGTTTCCCCTGAGTCCTTCAGGTTTCGTAAAGAAGGGTTTTCAAGCCAATAACCTCTCTGGATGCTTTCTGTGCTTGAGTCCCATTAACTTTCTAGAGGAGTACCGCTGAACTTTCCCAAGAACAGCTGTGCCCCGCGCAACAGCTGAGGCCCGAGCTTGGGCACAGTATGCTGGGCGTGGCTCATCTAGTGCTGTGCGGGAAGGCAGCAACCTGAAAGCTTCCCCAGAAGCTACGGCGGGTGACAGTTGGTAAGGCTCCGATCGGCCCTTAGCCGCGGCAGCCAGACACTGCGGAGA
This sequence comes from Fasciola hepatica, assembly GCA_948099385.1. Classification (NCBI taxonomy): domain Eukaryota; kingdom Metazoa; phylum Platyhelminthes; class Trematoda; order Plagiorchiida; family Fasciolidae; genus Fasciola; species Fasciola hepatica. The sequence goes on from CANUEZ040000092.1 coordinate 6,744,865, forward strand.
TGGCCGGTAGCTACCTTTCATCAGGACTTTATGGTCAGTGATGGCTGCAACCTCCGCTATCCCCCTTTGGTTTCGTAGTTCTGGTTATATTGATTTTCCGCCGATGTCCTGGTTGAGATGCCCACACTCCACCATGTTAAGCTGTTGGTTAAGCTGACAGGTCCAGGCGTGAACCCCAGTCAATCCTCTTGAAGTGGTGCGGCTCGGGATCTGCCCACTAGATTTAGGCCCCCTACAAATGAGTAGCCCGAGTTTTGTACCCCCTCTAATATATCGTCGGTGTAAGCCAACTTCGGCAGGGGATCCAGGGCTCACCTATATGGGACTTCGCTGGTAGCCGGAGCCCCCCTTGACTTACTGCTGTGCACCCTTATGTATTACTTCCGGTTTCTGAGATACTTCCAGGTCCTTTCTAGCACTCGGGGTGCCACGTCCGGCGCTTCCAGTTCTCGTAATAGAGGACGGTGTAACTGGCTCAAAAGACTTCTGGAAGTCCAAATAGCGGATGTCGGCCCTTTCATCCCCTTCTAACCTGGCTTCTCCTCGTCCGAGAAGGAGAGCAAGTTAGACAGGCACAATCCATTTTTGATGAACCATTGTTGTCTGCTGGAAATTATCCTATTTTAAGCCAAGTGGTTGGGCAAGCCGTTTGTAATCAACCCCTCCGTTATTTTAGGGGCACTAGCGACAGACTGGTCGGTCGATAGTTTCGCGCCTATTCATTTAGCCTTCTCCTGTGCCCTGGGGCAACTTCGGCTGCCGGCCAGCTCTCAGTCACTTGCACCCCATCCAACGACTCAGCTTGCAACCGGTCAAGGGCCTCCGCCGTTATCTGGGTAGGGGGCTTAGAAAAGCGACATGAGTATCATCTGGATCGGCTGCGTTTTGTACCCCAAGGTCTCTCTGGGCTTTTTCTACCACGGCGCACAGCAAACCCCAGGTACCTTATATAGTTTGGTACTTTTTTGAGGTGACTGAGAAAAAGAAAAGAAAGCAGGTTCGATCTCGGGAACGGTAACAACAAAGTGGATCCAGCTGTGCAACCAGCTGACACTCCTTGTGGGGCTTTACGCAGAGTCCTCGAATAAACATGTAAATATGTAAGTACGAGATGATGATGAGTAGTGTGATACGGAGGCTGTGGACAGCGACAGATGCCGTTGGAGGCATCAGCGTGGCAAAAGCGGTATAAGATAATGCGGCTCGAGAAAATTTAGCATCATAAAAGGAAGGAGGTACTCAGAATGGTTGGTCATAATCCGGGAATACTTCTGCCCAGCAAGCACCCAGTCTTTGTTTGAAAGTGGTAAATCTGGTTGTTGTCGTCACGCCTGGAGGCTGCTTGTTCCACCTGAAACGCTGATAGTATATGGGGGGTATAATTATCTCATTTGTCCGTGACTCAAGCGAAACTTCTTGATCGGATTATACGGGTGGTATCATAGTACGAGTAGTGCGCAAGCTGCAGAAAATTGCTCGTTGGAGTTAAAAAAATCCAGGTCTTTCATACATTTGCTAAAGTGCATCCAGTGTAGTTTGGGCTGTTGGTTTACCTGGAGGCAACTCGTACGAAATGATTACCAGCTGAAGAAGATTAGGCAATGGATAATTCAGTGAGTCGGCGGAATTCATTGAGACACACCGGTAGTGCGAGATGAAATACAGCAATAAAGGATGTACTTGTACGTGCTCACCAATTACAACTGACAGTATGTCCGGATTTAGGGATGTTTTTATTCCAGGAAGAAAGGCGCCTTCACCAAGAAAGGGAAGTCACTCCCAGGGGAAACGTTTGATGGCGTAAGATTGGAGGAAAAATCTTCGTGAAGCCCGAAGAGTATCAGAGGTGAAAATAAAAAATTCTCAACGAGGGGACTGGGTGAGAATCAGTTTATAATTATAGAGGTACAAATATATACTATGGCTCTGACTTTTCTACGGTTTCTTCTTACAGTGTAGGTTAAAGCAGACTTCGAAGTCAAGCACTATCGCGGATGGGAAATCCTAGGGATCTGGGCACATGAGATAGTTTTCAGTGTCTTGGTCTGAGTCTGCGTGAGGTGACACAGTATCTTTTCAGCTCCCCGCAGATCCTTGCCAACCCCACCTACCTTGGCTTCAACCCTTCAAGTTCCCTAAACAACCTTTAACCAGCTAGCCGGTGTCCAATACAGCAGTAATTTCAAGTGCTGGAAAGTTTATTTATGTGACCTCTGCTCTGACGGCATCCCGGTATTGGTGCACTTAATGTTCCCTGCAACGGGCTAAACCTCACCTGTATTTGACTGCTTCAAATAGAAACTTGAACTTCGCACATTTATAATTTGCTGTCCACAAACTCACTTCCTATATGTTCTCCTCAAGCCCATGCACCATGTTGTGCTTTCCAAAGCTGACTGTGGGTCGACAGCCACAGTACCGACTCGAGTAAGCAAGAAAAACCCTTCGAGACCCAAGCCTGTCCTTGGAACTCCATCAGTTCGTTTGTGGCAGGTGTTTGGATTCACTTGGTTATCTTGTAGCAGAACCTTACTTAATCGTTTTGTTGCTTCTCTTTTTTGTAATGCCTTGTAAAATCGTGTTTGCCACACCGATGACTAGCCTCCAAAAGCCGATGATTACCGATCTCTGCAGGTGCTCATAGTGTGTGAAAAGCTTTAAGGAATAGGTGGGCAAATATGTACTGATCCCAAAACGAAAGCGAGATTGATCTGCAACTTATATGACACGGAGTTATTGAATGAACAACATCATAAAATATACAAAAACTTCAACCGTGCGATCGTGAAGACGCAGAAATGACAGACAGGCACATGGTTCACGCAGGTTCAAGATGGGATATGATAAAGTAGCACGTTCGATGCGAATAAACAAAGACTAGTTCACGGAAACGTGGGTTGTGCCAGACAAGCAAGTAATCAATGTAAGCGAAAATTTTCATGAAATCGCGCTGTTATAGTGCTTTCGAGGGCTTTTCCACAGCCCATCGTTAGACCCCCACCAAAATCCCCCGATCTTAACAGAGTCAAAGACTTGGAATAAGGGCGCTCATTATCCCTATCTTCCTAGGGTGTACTATCAGTGCTTATTACTGTTGCCGACTTCCTCATCCTACTAACTCATTGCACCTTCCCACTTGATCCGGTGACCAGGCCGACGAGTTGTTCCTCTGCATTGTCCGCAAGAGCCGTTGGTAACAAGGGAGACTGCAAGTCCATGTGCTGTTTTTGAGAAAGCAGTTTTGAGTAATTACATGTGTGTGAGTGTGCGAAGGAAGCACAATAGTGATTACATACGGAAATCTTATCAGCAATGACAATATAAGAACAAGAAGTCCTGAACCCAGCCGTGTCTTGATGGAAGTACGAGAAAAACGGCATTCCATGCAATTTCTGGTGAGTGTGAGCGGACTTGTACTTAGATATGTGAGGAAGGCACAACGGTTACCATATAGGCGAGCTTTTTCAACGATGCCAATGACAAAAGAAGACCTGACGGGTGATGATGAGCTCTCTGTGACTTTCGGAGCGGTTGTTACACCTACTGCTCCAACTCCGACGCAGCCCATTCGGCAATCCGTTGCTGTCATCCTTGGAATTTTAACCCCTGGCTTGATTTGCCACGAGGTTGTAGTGAGACAGTAAGCCACCACTGAATGTGAAAACGACACAGTAACTCGTGAGGCATTGCCGTCTTGGTGGAAGTGTGAGGTGAACCGCCTAGCGTGTTTGTGTGTGTGAGTAGAAGTGGACATGTATATGTGAGAACAACCTTCGCAACTCGTGGGACTTTCTCGTGGGTGGCACACTTTATTTGGGCTTCAAAAGCAGTATAAAGGTCTACTGAAATCCGTTGGAAAACTTTCTAATCAGTCGCAGTGTGTCCGTTAACCAATGAGAATATCTTTGTGCACATGTGCAGGGAGGTTTTACCATACAACTGTGTGCCACGTTACGGTTGCTTGAGCTTGTTACCTGGTCTGAAACTTGTAGTTCAGTGCTAACGGGCGACTAAACCAGTGGAGCCGACTGATCCGCCTTCACCTTCAAGAAGACTGATGCCGCTCGCATAGCGAATCAACGTGCCCTTGGCTGTCTTAACTTTTGCAGTCCCCTTCAGCCAGTCGGAGCTGCTAATCACTTCCATGACAAAGCCCAAGGGCCACGTACCAAAGTGAGAATCTTCATCAAAGACCTTGACTAAACCACTAACCCTGAGGGGTCTTCCTTTCGTGAGCCACTCTTTCCGGGTTTTTCAGGGTCCGTAGGCATTCCCGCAGTCACTGATATGATATGACATGATGGTATATTTCTCGATCGTGGTCGAGACGCATGCGCAAGCTCATGATCATGGTGTACAAAGTTACTCAAAACAATGAACTATACAGTAATTTCAAGAAGGCGAGTCGAAAACGTGAGAAGCAAAACAATATAGCTACAGTTAGTTTGAATCGACCGAGGTGATAATGGTTTGCGCGGCAAATACGGTCCGGTTTCGAATCCGAGTCGGTTTGTGGTGGCCCGTGGAAATACAAAATATGTCGTGAAAATATATCGCTAAGAATGCATTATAAACCAAAGTAGTGCAAGCTGTGGATAACGGAGGCCTATTGGGGTTCTGTGCACGGAATAAGTTATGAACATGGAGAGATGAAAGAAATGGGAGTATACTCGTGAACTTTGTTGAGTATGAAGAGAACGGCTCTGTACGAAAACGATGATGGATATTCCCGGTTATAAGAAACGGAGCGCGTCATGAAACGGGAAGACATGAGCAAACTTTGTGGGAGTGGCCTAGGAAACGATGAGTGTGGAGGAAGCAGCAATCCATATACAAGGTGAGTTTAGGATCAGGACCAATAACCCGTATCATTCAGAAAAAAGGGAGTGCTACGTGAAGGCCTTGAATTGGTGAGGAGTCGATTTCAAGCGGAATGCCAATCGAAAGTGAAATGAAATTTTGCAAGAGAAAACTGAATGAAAAACCTCCGCGCAGGCTCGCGCCTTATTGTTCTGTTACGCTGACAAAAATATATTGTCTTATTGATTCTCAGTGATATTCGGCGTCATAATTGGGAACCACGGATGGGGGGATAAGTGGACTCCCGTTCGGATGGCGTATCGAATTTTAATGGGTAAAAGATTCTTGTGTTGCGTATTCTGGCTCTGTTATTGAATTGTTTCATATGATACCAAGGTGACGTGCAGCATCCCGTGGGTATGGTTCATCAGGCGGGGTAAGGGACGTGTCAATCATTCAGTAGAAGTTGGCCTGTGAACTGTTATTTGTGAAGACTCCAGCAGTGACATCAGTAGCAGAGGTGTTGCGTCAGAAAACGCCTATCAATCTACTGGTAAGCAGTTGGGAAAGATCAGGTCGTGTGGCTCGATTGCAATTCCGTTCCGTATAAAAGGTGCCATTTAGGTTTCTGCTTCCAAACCACCCTGGCCAAGTAATTCGCCGGTCTCCGCCCATGTTTTAAAGGTTATTCCTACTGTGAGCAACACGCAGCCAGTTCAAAACAAATCCCAAAACCGGAACAAGATTGGTTCGTAGTTTCTATGGTGCTGGATTATCAAGTTATACGCATATAAATATGTACAAACCTCAACTGTACGGCCACAATGTCTAGCAACGAGGACCAGAGGTCAACAAAGGTCGATGTCAGGTACCCCCGTCACGGCAGTCCAAGTTCAAATCAAAATTATGCCACTTCACGTGAGCAAAATATAAACGAATGTTGAAGTGTAGTGATTGATGCATATTGTACTTGTTCGGGGGTCAATAAAGCAAAGAGCATAGTCTCAACAATACAAATATATGACAACGGCTAGGGAGGATTCCCACTCATGTACGGGACACCGCCCACCAAATCCTCCCATGAAACTGTCAACATCCAGGGAGTATATAAAGGTACTGATTCGTCCTAACCTACCTAGATCCTAAGTCAGTGCATATGTAGGTCGCTGTGGGCTTCATCAAACATTGGCCAGTGGCAGACACGCTTGCAGGCTTTCTTGAGTTTATGCTCCATCTCACGGCGTCTTAGAGTTTCTTCTGAGAATGATACGACATTATCCGTATACGAAAAGTGAATTCGATGTTATTGAGATGCGCAAACAGATCACGGAATGTGGAGGAAAAGGCTGCCCGAACAAGAGTAAAGTACTTGGCAAGATAAAGACTGGGACTTCTTGATGAAAACTCGAGATGGCTACAGGGTACTCGAACGTCAGAGTCCCAACGTGTGGTGCTATCACATTAGAAGTACGTTTGACCCACAACTGATATACACTGGGACACAGGTTGAACAATAATACAAATAGGTCACGGGAAAAAGATATTTCTACAAACGGTCAACAAGTGCTTGTTCAAGAGTTTCCTCTACTTCACAAAAAATGTCGTGTCGTGTGATAAACTAGGGTTTCGACAACTGACTCTATTGTAAATCGCGAACACCTTATGAAATTAGACACATATGCTTCGAAAACGGTGTGAAGGGTTGGGACCTACGGGAGACGGCATGAGGAATAAATAAATAAATTCAGTTTCATTTGGTATCGCCAGACTTGGTTTTAGCTTGGTCTGTAGCGTCGACCTGGCCCTCGCCATTGTCATCTTCAAGCAGACACATCTTACGGATATCTCGCAATACTTCTCCTCCGTTAGTACTCACAACCACCGTGCGCACGAGTCTATCGATTTCTGTAAGGCAGTCTTTGATCATTCAAACCAGCTGAATCCGTCCAAAAGTTTGGTTCCCAGTTTATCCGATCGAAGCATCTCCTAATCAGCGTCGCGGCTTTCACAGCCAGTACTGCTGCCGTCAGTTCCAGCCTTGGAATAGACACCGTATTCAGTGGAGCCACTCTCGCCTTTGCGAATACTATCTGACTGTGCCACCCACCATTTTCGTCTACCCAGCAGCCTCAAACCACTATCTTGTAACCTATTCCTGATGCATCAGAAGATAAGTGCAGTTGGGCGTCGTTTGTGCACTTGATTCTTGTCAAGTATCTTTGTGTTTTGATCTCACCGAGTTGGTCCAGGCTGTGCAGCCAGTCGCACCATCGCTTATCGTCGTCATCCTGGAGAGGTTCGTCCCAACCCGTCCCTCTTTGGCACAGCGATTGCAGCAAGCACTTTCCCGGTAACAGCCATGGCGAAACGAAACCTAGGGGGCTATATAGGCTTGAGACTGATGATAGGATTCCTCTCCGTGTGACTGGTCGTTTGGGTAGGTCTAGATTGAAAATGAATTCGTCCCCTCTGGGTTTCCACTGAAGACCAAGCGTGCGCTCCGTTTGTGGGGAGGATCCCAAAAGCTCTCTCTTACAGTCCATTTTCTCGGACTTCGGTATAACGTTAAGCACCCCTTGGCTGTTCGCAGTCCATTCAGTGAGGTTGAATCCTCCGGCATTTAGAGCGGCGATCAGTTCGGTCATATAAAGAATAGCAGCACTTGGATCGTAAAAGAAGCACAGAAAATCGTCCACGTAGAACGGGTCCATTGCTCTACCTAACAAACTGCTGGTGCCGCCGAAACGCTTGAGGGTTTCCCGGAGGGAAACATTAGCACAGAAGGGGATGAAACCGTCCCAAAGGGGTGCACGGTCAGGCTGTACTCGTCAGGTGCGCGAATTGCGTTGCTTTCAGGCCACCAGAGAAGACGGAAGGCGTCCCTATGTTTAACGGGCATCTTCACTTGTAGAAACATTTCAAGTATGTCCGCAGAGACGGCCACTTTTCCCAGCTGAAAACGACATAAAACCTCGACTAGTGGTTTTGTATAGTCTGGGCCCTGCAGTACATGTTCGTTGAGTGACACACCCTGACATTTCGCGGCACAGCCAAAAACGACTCTGACCTCCCCCGGTTTCTTTGGGTTCACGACGGGGTGATGGGGTAGGTACTACCTCAAATTTGCGCTGATAACAGATGTATCCACTCTTTCTATATAACCCAGGTCGATATTATGTTGCATGGCTCGCGTGTATTCTATCCTTAATTGCGGTTCCAGAAGCAGCCTGGTTTTGAGGAAGCATAATATTTCAGAGCCATTTCTCGGCTGTTTGGCATAGGTTTCATGTTGAGTCTCCACGGGACAGGGATCTCGAAACGACCTTTTGCATACTTGACGTTCCCGGCTACCATTTCCAAAGCAAACCTATCTTCTCGTGATGGGGCATCCCTATCCATAGCCAGATCGGCAAATTCGGTGTTATACAATTGTTGGAATGCCCGTTCGATGTTCGCCGTTTCCACCGAAGTGCAGTTGATTTGGATTTGTTTGCCGCACCTGCCGTCTGTACTACCATATAAAGTCCAACCGAATATGATGCCTACTGCGTAGGGTGCTTTGCGGCTTCCTATTCTTTGATCCAGGACCAAACGCGCTTCCGTTATATCAAAACCGATCAGCAGATCAATTCCGTAACTCTGCCACTCCCCAATCGTAACCCCGTCGAGATGCGCCACTGAGTCAGAATCGATTGCACTGACTGAGGTGCTCCCATCGGCAGGTCCTTTATGGGGGATGCTTCTAGAGTTTTCGCTCCATCGTTGTTGACCAAGGAAGCGAGTTGTAGGTATAGTATAGTATAGTATATTTCTTGACGGTGGTCAGTAAATATACATAAGGCAAGATCAGAGTATACAGCATTACATGTCAATGTGAGGTATTCACAAATTCTAAATTTATAAATCACACAGCAACCGAAATACACCAGAAAAGTCATGTAGTGTCAGAGTGAACCAAAGTGGTAATGGTTGAAGCGGAACCCCGAATAGGTTTCGAAATCGCTGGGGGCCGTGTGGATAGCTGGGCAGTCGCGGGATTGCTGATGTAAGCGACAATTGGACGGTCACTAACGAGTAACCGGGCGGAAGAGATGCCAAAGAACACTGTTAGAGGTAAAGCAAGCGTGGGGCTTTCGAACTGCAGTCAGAGGTACCAGCGGAATATTGGACACTGATCCAGCATTGGGTAACTTATTGTGGAGGAAACATGTGAAATAAAGGCAAGTGAGTCAAAGGTGATAATAAAACGGACCCTTTGTGCAGGTGATTACTTTGTCATATGGAAATTCACATGGAGGCGAAAAGCTTCGCAGGGATTTCAGTGAACTTTTGAAGAGCATGAATGGTGTATGGACGTTAGACGGACTTTTAAAGAAAGGCCATCAATGAAACTGATTAGTGGAGGCAAACTTCAATGATTCGGCTAGGCAGAACTTGGAAGAGTGTAAATTTTTTTTGTATGTGATAGAAAATTGTCAACCAAATTATGGTTGGCTGCAGATGACTGGTATTCTGTTCCATAAAGACCTTGGTTGCAGGTGGTGGCAGGTAGAATGTTGAGGGTAGCAGGTAGAAAGGACTGGTTTGACGAAGTGGACAGCGGCGAGGGCTTGGTTCTGGTCAATGGTTTCGTGCTGCAACGCTGAAAGAATTGAACAGTTGGGTTGGATTATTGGGACAGACGTTGAGCAGATGTGTAGATGGTTGTTGTCAGGACTCACTGCAATCCGGTGGGACTTTCATGGGGTTTTGTTAATCCGTTTACGGTGCCCCATGTAACGTCAGCAGGCAAGAGTATAGGTTTAAACTATTGATCAACTCTTATCCAAGTAACCAATGCAATCTGAAAGAGATCAGGAGTGCGGCAGTCTGGAGAGTGTTCCAGCTGTGGGTTATGATTATCGTTTTGATGGAAACAAGAAAATTAACATTTTGTTATCCGAACAATTAGTTATCGTTTGGCTAGTGGACCGGTCTATTATGGATCCCTAGACGGAGACTGGTAGCTTTCTAGGGTAGTTGGGTGGTAATAGAGATTTAGGGCGATATCAGGCAGGTGGTGGTTGAGGAGAGGATGTCCGTTTGGGAACCAGGGATAAAACAATAGTGGAAGGTATGGTCTGGAAGAAGAATGAGAAAATAGGAAGATAACAGTCTGGTCAGTTCACCAGCTGTGGTCGAGGACGGCAGACAGTGAAAAGGGAGAAAAAACACTGGGTGTTAAGGTGAAGATTTTTCATGTGGGAGAAAACGTGCTGGTATTCCGCAGGGTCAAGAGAAATCAAAGGTATACGGATTACGGTTGGAATGGGGTCCTAACTTATCATGAGCATATGCGCAGAGAAGTGAAGCATAGTTACTAAGGCATGGTAATCCGTGTGGCAAGGCTGCAGTGTACGAGAAAGGCGCAAGAAAAACGGGATGGGACGGCTGTGTTCTAACCTGAGACAGGAATTAGGTGAAAGCGAGCACCTATCGCTAATGGACGGAACGGTTTTATTTATAAATATACAAATTATGTTGTATAGTGGCACAATCTAGTTAGGAAGGAGGAGAAAAGTGAGTGGTGCATACCCAAGGTATACATATATTGCTGTATACTTAGGTGCGATCATCAAACGGGTCATGCGAAAGCGGTCGGACGCAAAAGAAATGAGATAGAGATGCAGTGTGGGTATAGCCCAGCTGAAGATCAATGGTTAACGGAAGGAAGGACAAGAGTTAAGCACGGGCTCATCGGTGCAGCGGATCCCTGAGGCAGATTGAGGCCATGAAACGTGAGACTAAAAGGGAAACGCCTAAGTGTGGCTAAATCTTTCAATGGGAAAGTTAGTATTTCGACTGGAGTGGTCATTGAGCAGGAGTAAAGACTAAGTTCTGCATAAAATTACAGAAGAAACTCAGCTGGGGGATGGGGTGGGAGTAGAAATGGTGACGTCATAACTGGGTGTTGAGTTCAGTTAGTGAGCCACGCCAAGTGAGATAAATGGGACTGGATTTTCCAGTTCGAGATCGCAGAGGTGGTGAGGGAATTATATGTGGTGGGACCTGGTGCGGAAAAGAGGCATTGTAAGCTAAGAGATATCGAGGAGCCCTGAGTTACTCACCATGCTTGTGTTAATAATTGTAGGACAGTAGTGAGTATATATATATAAATGTACATATATATATATATAAAGCCGACGAGGGGTTGGTTACTGATGCAGTTTTTATAGCGTTGCTGAGGTTGGTTTCAGGGCCGCGGACACGATATAACTAAATAAAGGTAATAAATCGTGGAGCGGGTGAGACATATTGACAATCTGTGGGGAGTATTACGGTGGTTTCTGTACATGCGAGTGCATCCGGAAGGATTTATTTCAAAGTTGATTTGGCAGGATCCTATAAGTTATTATGGAAGAACAGTTAGTGGACGCATACATGCTTTACATATATCGATGGCGAAGTCCAGAAACGGTCAAACAAAGCAATCAGAATTTCAAAAGCGGTGAAGTTATTTAGGAAGGTAAGGTAAGCAAGAAGGCAGAGGAATGGCTTAAAAGTCGAGGCCTTTCCCGTAAGCTTGACTTTCGGTTATGTAAAAGTTGAATAAGCGCAAAACAGTTGGGACAAAGAGGAATTTATCAATAGCATGCACGAATGCATACTTTGACTGAGAAGATCTGATGTGCAAGGGAAGTTTACTCCAGATTCTGCAGTACGTGAAGAGAAGGAACTTAGAGCGTAGAACAGTCCTCGCGGAGGGTGTAGTAATAGTATACTGTCTATTACGGAGTGAATATCCAGTATCCGGGGAGAAGCACAACTGGTTGGAAGAATGGGACTGCTTAGTTAATAGCTTATACAAAAATACCAAATTTAGCTTGATGCGACCAAGCCATAGTGGTTCGATTTTGAGAGATAAGCATCGTTCCCTGTAGTTTAAGTTGGACAACCAACCGATAAGCTGTTTTGTGAATCTTCTTTGAATACATTCGCTGATAACACTGTCGGATTTCCTCATACTAGTGAAGATTAGGGGACAATATTCGAGAAGGGGCCTGGCATGTACTTTGTACATGTGGAGAATGCTCTGCCTAAGCTGAAAGTATCTGAACAGAAGACCAGGACGCATTTTAGCCTTCGCCGTTTGGAAGACAGCATGTTCCGAGAAGTTGAAATAGCAAGAATAACTCAAGCCAAGGTCTCTTACTAAAGGCTGGCTGTCGATGGGTGAACCGCCAATGCATAAAGAACCAGGAGGAACCTGGCATTTGTAGGTAAGAGAAATACACTTGTCGGCGGAGAATTTCATCACCCAGGTTGAGCACCATTCATCAAGAGCGGCTAAATCAGCAGAGATTTTAAGGATATTAGTACTGAAGTTGCCAGGCGAAAAAGTGTAGACTATCTTAATGTCGTCAGCGAACAAAAACAGCTTGCCATTAAGTATTGTCGGAAACATCATTTATATATAGGAGGAAAAGCAGGGGGCCCAAAACACCGCCCTGAGTAACACCGCTAGTAACAGGCTTAGGATTAGAGGTGTGCCCGGTAATTAAGACAACCTGTGAACGATGAGATAAGTAAGACGAGAACCAAGAAAGAAGTGGTTCGACAATCCCAAATGACCGTAGCTTTGTTAAAAGGTGGGGGTGAGGAACACGATCAAATGCCTTAGACAAATCTCGATAATGAACGTCAAAAGATTTCCCACTTTCAGCAGAGTCGGTGACGAGATTCAGAAAATATTACTGACAAGTCATGCAGGACCGTGAACGGAGGAATCCATGTTGGTTGTGATTAATAAGACTGAGGCTTAATAAATAGCTAATAATGTTATCTTTAACTATTTTTTCCATTATTCTGGATAAGATGGGGGGTATGGTTTATAGGGCGATAATTGGGTACCTCTTGTAAAGGTCCCTTTGTATGAATGAGAATGATTACCGAGCGCTTCCAATTAGCAGACACGGTGCTACCATTAAGTGAAAGAGTGAAAAGGTTAAGCAACAACAGGGGAGATCTGGTCCGCCGTTGATGAGTGCAGTTGGTGGTAAGCCATCGGGGCCTAATCGAGGGGAGGGTTTGCTATCGGACAGTAGCTCAGAAATGCTCCTGGCATCAAAGGGTATCGTAGAAAGGACAGAGTCGGTAAGTGGTGAAGATTGGGGGCGGGGCAATGACAGTAGCTGGAGCCATGGCTGAAGCAAAGAATGCATTGAAGGCTTCGGCTATACAAAGTGGGGGGGTGATAGATGAGTTATTATCCAGAATCAGAAGTTGGAAGTCGGCTTTAATATCAATGTTTCTAGATTTATGCAACATAGAAAGAAAATGCGACTTGTTCGGATGACTCAATGCTTTAGCTTCTTGGTCACGAAGTCGCGTATTATCTTGTCGTTGACTAGGTGTGGGGAGGCGGTCTAGACGAATAAAAAGAGAAAAGTCGTTGGAATTATGTGGTTTTTTGGGAAGTTTGTGATACTTCTTATGGAGTGGCGGGACAGGGGACCTCTTTTTATGTACAGCCTGGGCAGTATTGGACAGATTTCCAGGCAATCAGAAAAGAAGGAGTAGAATATATCCGCAGCATGCAGAGGGTCCTGGGTGAGAAAATACTCACCCCAGTCTTTCTGCCGAATAAGCGTGAATGGCAAGGCCCAATTTCTGCATAGGAATGTGTTGTTGGAAGTGTGTGCGGTGTTAGGCGGGTCACTAAGGGGCAGATGTCAGGTAACCATTTTATGGTCACTGCCGGGGAAATTTTGTGTTACGGACACGTCGATGAAAGGCGTGTTATGAGTAAATACCAGATCTAGTATGTTCCCATTTCTGGTAGGTTCGACAACATGTTGTGTCCAGCCACCAAGATGAATGCTAGTGATCAGGTCCCCAAGATTGGGAGGAGCGGAGAGGGTAGGCCAACAGATATGAGGGAGATTAAAGTCACCCGCAATACGCTTGGTTCCGGAAGGAAGCAAGGAGAGGTATTTGGGGGACCTAATGAGAAGTGGAAACAAGGAATTGGGGGAATTTGGTGAGCGATACACGCAGCCAATGTAAAGAACAGTGCTTTGGAGATTGATAGTGAACCAGAGAGAATCGGGAATAGAATCGAGTGCCGTATGTAAAAGAGGGTTCGTTGTGTAGACTTCCTTGACTTAAGCAAGGCACCCACCACCAAGCCGGTTCGGTCTGTCGGTCCTTAGAAGACTGTACCCTACCAAATATATTTGATAATTGGGAGTGCTCTCAGAATGCCAGGATTCCGTTATTAAGGTAATGTCGTAATTATTTGTGAGGACAAGTTTTTTTGGGTGCGGGAGTTTGTCAAGAACAGAACGCGAGTTGAGTAAGGCAAAAGATATACCATTTGTGGGAGGTGGTATAGGAACATCAGGAGGGTAGTGTAAGTTGGAGGGAGGCAGGCTATCGCGATTGGAGGGAGCGGAGATTAGGGTCAAAGGGGAATATGTTGATGTTGAGGCTAGTGGAGGATCCGATGGGGTGGCTTCCAGCCAAGCTGGATTAAATGTTGCAGTGAGAGGGACTGCTGAGGGGTAGAGAAACTGGGCATCAACGGAGTGGGAAATATCGGAGCAAAGGGAAAAACCTGTGGGGTTTGGCGGGTCGATATCAGACAGGGGCGATAAGGGGCAGTCGAGAAATACCGGCTAGTCGGAATCGAGTATTGGCTGAAGGGGGGTGCAGAGGGCAGGGTTAAAAATGTGTGAGGAATAGGGGTGTAGGGTGGTAGATTAAGCTGCACTTTGTGAGAGGGATAACTCAAGTTGGATTGAACACCAAATATGGAACAGTTAGAAGCGGGAGCAGTGGAGATAGTTGTCAGGTGAGAAGTACGACGTGAGGCAGAGTGGACGGCGTGATGGGGCCGTATTTTGGTATCGACAGGCAGTGAGCACGGTGAATTTGTAGGGATCACCGATGCTTTGGAGCAAGAGGTATTTTCCAAGGTCGAAACCTTATTCGGTGAGTTAAGGCGAGTTGATTTAACGGGAGACAGTTGAATGAAGGGGGGGGGGCTTGTGAGAAGAATGGGAAGACTGTTAGATCTATTCCTCTGGAAGGCGAGTTGTTTATCACCAGAGGGAATAGAGGGCGAGTTGAAGTTGGGGGTGTACCCAACAGGCGATGAGGTGGGAGAGCGAGGCAATAGTTGGCGTCTCTTACTGGGTGGCAGTAAAATGGCAGAAGCGGAAATGTCTAGATGAACAGTGATGGGATTAGATTTTAAAGAGTTCAGTACGGGAGCAGATGAGGAGGCAGTGGGTGGTTGTGAAAAGACAGGAAGCGTGTGTGAAGATAAAGCAGTGGGGACTTGAAAAGAAGCGGTGGAGCGACCAGCCGTCTGTGTCGAAGGCTCAGAACTATCAGGCTTCCTTCTCGTGGGGGAAGCCGAGAGAGATCTACTAATTTCCCTTTGAAAAGGGGTCTTACCTTCGGCTGTTTTTATGTTTTTATGGGGGAAATCGGAAGCTATAGTGTTGTGTAGTTTATTGAATTCTTTGGCGGATACATCATCTACAAATCGCATAAAGATTTGACAGCTGAAGCGCTGAACGCGCGTACGCAGCCTTGTTATTTGACGAGGAAGGTGGGCCACACCATATGCATTCAACAGTGTATGCTTGACATGCTCCAGAGGTACTGTCTCTGGGACATTAAACACGACTGCATTGCGAGAGTTCCTCACTCTTATGAGAACTTCGGACGCAACAGAGTCGATGAAGCGGCCAGCCGCTGTCAGGTTTTGTAGGGTAGAATTTTCGATGCGTTAAGCGTTGCACAGTAAGGGGGCGAGCTTAGATATCGTATCTTCCAAATTCAGAAGCTGAGACTTTATATCTGAAATACTTCCGTCTAGAACAGCTGTTCTTTCTGTAGCCAAGCCTACTAAGTCACAGAGGTTAACGGGACATTGTTTTAAGGCCACGGGAGTTTGAAGAAGCCCATTTTTCCTAGTACCCGGAGCATGAGTGGACGGGGTTCTATTGGAAGTCATCTTTGCTACACTTGGCATTTTGAAATATCAAAAAGACTCCGTGAATGAGGTGGAAAATTAACGGCAAACTAGAGCTGGGTTAGAATTTACCACTGAGAAAAAAATACCTGAATTTCTATGAGTTAACGGAATACCCTTAGAAACTATAATTTTTAGTATTTCCTAGGATAGCTGAGTGAAAACTATATCAACAACAGCACCCAAAACGACCTGGGTCTCCACGGGACAGGGATCTCGAAACGACCTTTTGCATACTTGACGTTCCCGGCTACCATTTCCAAAGCAAACCTATCTTCTCGTGATGGGGCATCCCTATCCATAGCCAGATCGGCAAATTCGGTGTTATACAATTGTTGGAATGCCCGTTCGATGTTCGCCGTTTCCACCGAAGTGCAGTTGATTTGGATTTGTTTGCCGCACCTGCCGTCTGTACTACCATATAAAGTCCAACCGAATATGATGCCTACTGCGTAGGGTGCTTTGCGGCTTCCTATTCTTTGATCCAGGACCAAACGCGCTTCCGTTATATCAAAACCGATCAGCAGATCAATTCCGTAACTCTGCCACTCCCCAATCGTAACCCCGTCGAGATGCGCCACTGAGTCAGAATCGATTGCACTGACTGAGGTGCTCCCATCGGTAGGTCCTTTATGGGGGATGCTTCTAGAGTTTCCGCTCCATCGTTGTTGACCAAAGAAGCGTGTTATAGGTGCGGTTTGGTCGACTGGATGTTTTCGGTGCCACTCACTGTGCTTACTGCTAATGAGGATTGATTCCCTCTGATCCCATATCTCTGCAAATTCCTTCCCTACTAGATTGGTATCCGAGCCACTATCTACGAAGGCCAACGTTCTTATAACCTCAACTGAGACTTTTACGCCAACTGCTATTACTCTCAGGCGAATGGTTCTGCTAGCGGAGTGAGACAGTGAGCACACCACACTTGGCTTCGGAGTTTCTTTGGCATTCAACACCTGGCATTTCTGTAGTAGGTAATGGTGCTTCCCACGGCATCCTGCCTGACTACAACTGGGTTGTGTTCCGCACACCGCTTCTCGATGTGAATCTTAGAGAAGGACGAAGCTTGCGCCCAGTCTCTTAGCCATTTCCTATCGTTCGTCGACGTCTACGTTGTGGAAGCGAGGGCATTCCGCTGTGCGATGAGGCGCCCCACAAACTTTCCACACCGGCAAGTTTTCACCTTCGTGAGATAATGCGTGTGTTTGCCCGCGGTTGACTTTTACTTGGTCCCCTGATCCAGCCCTACATCGTCAAATTTCTAGGTAACTTGCTCGTCTCGGGCACAAGTTGACCGAAACGACTGTTTGCTATTCGGGCTATAAACTGCTTCAGGTCTTCAAACGTAGTTTTTCGCTCAAATCTACTGATCCCCTTGGCTTCCTCGGCCCACCTACCTTGTAGTTCTGTGGGTAAGCTGCGCGCTGTGGTCCCCAATGTGTGCAGTGCATTTAGATCCGATCGGTAATCTAGGTGATTTGGTGCGATACTGCAGTTCTGCATTTTTACCACCAGGATGGCTAGAGAGCCCGACTCAACTTTGGAGCATTTTGTCTCCGATAGTACACGATCGATCAAATTCCGGGCGACTTTAAATGGCTACTCAAATAAGTTTTTCAGAATTTCACGTGCCCGAGTGTAACCTTCTTCGGGATCCAGCATCAAGCACCCGTCCATTGCTTCCGATGCCCTTCCACGACAGTACTTCAGTAAACACAAGAATCTCTGCCCTGGGTCGGATACTCTCCTTTCCACAAAGTTCTCGTATTGCTTAACGAACTTACGGTACTGTTCTGTGCTCTCGTCGGATGGGGGAAATTCCACTCTTGGTAAGACAATAGCATGGGTTACACTGGTACAGGTCTACTTTGATCGTTCCACGGAACTGCTAGGCTGAATAGCCGTGTGCTCCGTGGTCTCCAAAGTCATCTCTCGCTCCCGCCTTCGCGGTTGATCTTTCCTGGCAGATTCAGCTTCTTCCCTAGCCTGCCCAAGCTGGATTTCTAATTCAATTATTCCCAATCGATAGATATCATCTCCTTCAAATTCTATACCACCAGCTGAAGCACATGAAATTGCACTGGAGGGACTAGTAGACCCAG
This sequence comes from Fasciola hepatica, assembly GCA_948099385.1. Lineage (NCBI taxonomy): Eukaryota > Metazoa > Platyhelminthes > Trematoda > Plagiorchiida > Fasciolidae > Fasciola > Fasciola hepatica. The sequence goes on from CANUEZ040000092.1 coordinate 6,762,790, forward strand.
CAATATCTAAGGAATCAGTATCATCCGAAAATACCCCAGGGACTTGCCGGGTTACCTCCTGTCTGGCTTCGGTTTTCCTTTGTCCTCTTCTTGGCATTTCTGATTGATTTCTCCCCGGCGACTCCAAGATGAGCACTCTAACGGTTATTCCTGCTGTGAGCAACATGTAGCCAATTCAAAACAAATCTCAAAACCAGAACAAGATTGATCCGTAGTTTATATGGTACTGGATTATCAAGTTATACGCATATAAATATGTACAAACCTCAACTGTACGGCCACAATGTCTAGCAACGAGGACCAGAGGTCAACAAAGGTCGATGTCAGGTACCCCCGTCACGGCAGTCCAAGTTCAAATCAAAATTATGCCACTTCACGTGAGCAAAATATAAACGAATGTTGAAGTGTAGTGATTGATGCATATTGTACTTGTTCGGGGGTCAATAAAGCAAAGAGCATAGTCTCAACAATACAAATATATGACAACGGCTAGGGAGGATTCCCACTGATGTACGTTACACATGCAACTAGCTACCACAGAGGCCTGCCTACAATTGGAATCCAACTCTTGACTCTCAAGTCAGCAGATCGTTCCGAGTCACTGCTAGAGGGATGAGGTCGCCACAAGATACCGGGACTAAATGGCGATTGTTAGTGATTCTACCGACCTCTGTCATCGCGGTGCTGTGTGTTCCATCTGCTGCGGGCCGTTGTTTAGTAAGCGACGGCAGCAGCCTTCTAGTGAACCTAATGAGGCTTTTCCACGCGCCACCGTGGTGACTGTCCTACTGGGGTTTTAAGTGCTGTCAGGTGCCATATGCCACTGTTCGACTCTGCAGCGCACTTCAGTTTATATTTTGGTGTCAACCCTGTCATTCTCGTTGAGCGCCTACAAAATTAGACCATGTGCCTTAATAGATATCCAGTGGTACGCCTCTTTTGTTAGTAAAGCCCCGTAGGGTCCGGCGGAAAGAGTCAGTGGTCGTCGAGTGCGGCAAATTCCAAGTGTACTGCTCGGGATTTCATGATGCGCCCGTATCTCTTTTCCATCCTTTGCCCGCACATGAGCCATAAGCTTTAGGTTCAAAAATTACAAAATGCTGTTTGAAAATGGTGTCCCTCTGTCAATTGATCCCGTCCCTCTGAGATTCTCACACTCCTGGTGGAAGGCCCCGGGTTGTGTCATCCTGAATAGATCAAACTTTGCGGATCGTAGCTCAACAAGAGTTGTTGGATCCACAAGTACACGGCTGAATTGATGGATATTTTTCACGATCAGTAGATGTTTTTTGACCCCAGCCAACCATAGAAGTCAGCGAAGCGCCTTCATTCAAGGTGGAAGTCTGACCAACGGTGACAAGACAGATGTTGGTTCAGTGGGCGCTGCGGTCATTACAGTGCCTTTGATCTCCATTTCCGATTCAAGGGGCGGTTTCAGTTCGTAAACGGGCCAGTCCCGTTTCGGCCATACGGGAGTTCCAGCCCTCTTGTCCGTGTGTCTGACCGCCGAAAGTTGGTGGCACCTCGGGAATACAAGTTTGCTGGGTTGTTGACAGAATTAACATGATGCCACTGGTTTACGGTGGTTTTGTCGTGTATGATTTCGAGCGGACTAGCTATGAAAGTACGAAAACGACTCCTGAAGTAGTCGATGTAATACAGCGCAGTCCTGTAGTCTGTCCAAAACCTGGAGGGCCCCCCTCTAGGGTTGAAGCACATACTTATCTCTTGTAACTCCCAAACAGCCAGCACGGCTGCGCTGAGTTCGAGGCGCGGGATTGAGACCCATTTTAGACGGGTGACGCGAGCTTCGGCAAACGGAATCCTCTTGGTGTAGCTTCCATTTCCAAGGCGCCACCGTCCATAAATAACAGCCCAGTATCCAACTTCAGACGTATCAGAATAGGCATGCAACTCTTTCGCCTGTGTTGTGTGATCGGAAGGCAAGCATCTGTGAATCCGTACTTCCCCTTATTTCTTTGGACTGAGCAGGAACTCCCCCCGACCTAGCCTGTCTTCTTTCTGAGGCAACTGGTCCCATTCAACTTTCCTCCGATACAGATGCCGCACTAAGGCCTTTTCGGGCAGCCAACTGGGGGAAACAAACCGGAGTGGATTGATCGGGCTAGGATTGGCTGGCGGTTTTCCACGGAGAGTAACTGGCCAGTGGGGGATGTTCGGTGTGAAGAAGGATTCTTCCTTTTCTTTATTCCTTCGTATTCTTAGGGCACCCTCCGGTGGAAGTTGTGACCCATTGAGATCTCAAAAGCCTTCTGTCTTTTTATTGTACGGAATAGTCTTAAGAACCTCTGGTCCGTTCGATATCCACCTTGTGGATTGTAATCCCGTTTGTTTGGAAATTATACCAGGCCCCTAAATTGTGTTATGCCCGGGTCGTCGTCATCGAAAATCCAAGATTGTCGTCCACGTAAAAATATCTGCTTATACAATTAATTACTGACCTGTGAACTAGAGCACCATGCCCCTTTGGGGTTTTTGTAATGCGCAGTCCTCACAAAAGGGTGAAGATGTCGCTCGAAATGAGTGACCCGTCAATCTGTAGTCCGTCAAAGACTTGTTTAAGTTGCTCTCGTTCCACGATGAGGAATGCAAAGCGTCCTTTTCCTACACCGGTATTTTTGCCTAGGGGAACACCTCACTGGTGTCAACCAACAAAGCCAATCTGCCAAGTCTGAAACGACGCAAGACCTTAATCAACCGTGCCGTCCAGCCTGAAATTGTAGCAGACCATCATTCAACGAATTCCATCGAAGCTTGAATGCGCCATCAAAAATCAGTCGCAGTTTTTCGGGTTTCTTCTGATAGAGACCTGGGTGGTGGGACAGGTACCATACCCTTTCTTGTTCGTTAGTGGTTGGATACTCCTTTTCTGTGAAACCAAGACTCCCATTTCGCGTCATTACCTCTGAGTGCCCTTTTCTGGGGTCCCCGTCCCGACAGAAGCATTCTCTCAGGCGCAGCAGTCAACGGAGAGCGGAGGCTCTGTCATCAACCAGAGGGTCGGCCTGTGCATACCCCGGGGGTGGTACCTCGAATTAGTGTTTTAAGCCTTTGCTCCCTTTTCTTGCTGTCTGCGAAGCAAAATGGTCCTCTCTAGGTGATGATAGGGTGACTGGCATTTAATTGCTCTCTGGTTTTGCATCCAAAGCGCTCCTGGCGCTTCAAAACCGATAAGAAAGTCTACTTCCTCACCCTCCGAATCTACGGCGGTTACTTTCTGCGAATGGGGCCATCTAGGTAGAATTACAACTTCCAACCCTGGTGCTCGCAACGGGGGATCAGACAGCGTGAAAGGCTTTGTTGACTCGATTTGCCTGTTTGTGTCCGGGGTGATGAGTTGCAACCTCAGACGACCTGCATTTACTACCTGGGTTCCGCCCACCATACTCGCAGCTAGTGACTACTGGCTTTTCGCAAGCTGCTGCTTATCGGCAAATCTCCCCCAGGCCGTAGTGGTGCATCTCCCGTTGTCGACAGAGGCCAAGGCTTCGGCCACTCCTTTAGAGGTCACTACTCTTACAGTAACCCTTCCCGGACGTACTGGTTTGCTGGTGAAGCGTGATGTTGAGCAGGTCACACTAGGCTGTGTTCCCGTCCAACGTAAGTTCTTTTACTTTAGGTAGTGGTCTCCGGTGTCTGCTTGAACAACCTTCGTAATCGCATCTAGCTCTGTTTCGGCAAACAGCTGCCTGGTGTGAGATGTTAAGGCAGATGAACCACGCTGTTAGCTTTCTTGCCAATCCCCAACTTTCATTTACTGTGGCTATGAGGAACTTCGGGCCGACTGACAGTCCGTGGGTGGCGTCACAGGCCTTGCAGCTCGGGTGGGATAAAGCCTCGCTCGGGATGGCTCGCTTGCTTGCCCTGCGATTTTGTTTCCAGTGTTTCCGTACAGCTTTTCGAGCTTGACTGATGCCAGGTCTACTTGTTCTGTTGCTACCTCTAATGAGAGTACCGATTCTGCCTTCGGCTATTGTTGCTTGTCCATCTAAGTAATCGGTCACGTCCTCGAAATTGGCCTCGCGGTGAATCTGGCTTATATATTCTGCTTCTTTGGCCCAGCTACCCTGTAGGCCGGATGAGAGACAACGAACTATCCCCCCTGAGGTGTGCATCGCGTCGAGATCAGTCCCGTAACTCAAGTGATTAAGGACTAACAAACAATTATGCATCTTGATGACAAAATGGGCCATAGCATAGATATCTCCTCTTGTTCGCTTGGATTCTTGCATCACCCCCTCTATCGGACTGCGAGCAACTTTGAACGGCCGCAAACAAGCCTTTCGAAACCCTCCTCTCTGATGTGTAGCCTAGGCCCGGATCGAGCATAACATATCCATCAATAACTCCTCTGGCTGTTCCTCGATAATAGTGAGTCAGGAAGCGCAGCCTTTGTGCTGGGCCGGTAACTTCTTCTCGACGAAGATTCTAAATTGCTTGACGAACCTGTAGTACTGTTCTGGTCGTCCGTAGAGTGCTGCCAGCTCCAATTTCGGTGAATCGATTATTGGCTGCTTTGGTGATAATAGCTTGACGGCTGGCGTAGAACTTCCCACTTCTAATTGCCTTGGTCAAAAGAAGGGATCGTCCCCACTAGTTCCATGCTAGGGCTCGCCCAGTCAACACTTTCCCTTTGCATCCTGGGCCTGTTACTTAGAGGATAACATCTGCTGTTCCAGCTGTAACGTCCTCAGACCGAACAAATCAACCTTTTTTAGAAACAGAAACACCACCTCCAATATATAGACCGGCACCGAAATGGCTAGGTGATCCACCATATTCATATAACCGAACGTATCCAAACCCTCTTCAGTAACCTGCCGAATCAATTCCTGTCCAGATTCTGATTGCCTTGATCGTCTCGCGGGCAAGATGCATGATTTTTCGTTCCGAGTTGATCTATTTTATCATTATAACACGCTTTGAGAGGTAAGTAGGCAAATATGTACTGATCCCAAAACGAAAGCGAGATTGATCTGCAACTTATATGACACGGAGTTATTGAATGAACAACATCATAAAATATACAAAAACTTCAACCGTGCGATCGTGAAGACGCAGAAATGACAGACAGGCACATGGTTCACGCAGGTTCAAGATGGGATATGATAAAGTAGCACGTTCGATGCGAATAAACAAAGACTAGTTCACGGAAACGTGGGTTGTGCCAGACAAGCAAGTAATCAATGTAAGCGAAAATTTTCATGAAATCGCGCTGTTATAGTGCTTTCGAGGGTTTTTTCACAGCCAGTCGTCAGAGTGTTGGTGGATCCCATTCCATCTATTTGTCGTATGCTTCTGCTTTCTGAAGACCCTCACTGAAGAGCTCCAAATTCGTACCCATATAAAAAAGTATATTTGTAGCTCCAAGTAATATTTCACACTCATTATTTCTCAGTCCTCACCGACAGTTGGTACATCGACCAGACTGTTGTCCCCTCTCGTTCTGATTCCCCTTTGGATCCTGAATTCCTAACGACATTTCCCACTCCACCGGAGAGCTAATACCCATGTGAGCAATATCAAATAAATTCTCCCGAGGATCGTTCGAGGCTTCTGTTTTAGGTAACCCGACAAAGCAGATGGAATACTGAAAGATATTCATATTTGCAGATGATCAGTCCCCCGCCCCGCTGTTCTCCAGCGGTCAACCGCCTTATAGGAGAACGCGTTAAAACAATAAACGGATAAGGATCTGTGGTATAGTCCTCCTCCTTGAAAGGATTCATCTTTTTGGACAGCAACACCCAAAGCCATTAGTTTACCATTCTTGAGAGTAAACCCTGTGTATACATTCAGATGCGCCCTCAAGAGCGGTGTTACTTACCATCTCCGTGCCCGACTCCCTAGCACAAAGACTGTATGAGAAAAAAAGACAAAGTATTTGTGATTTTGACAAAATTTTCAGCCCCAAGTCAGATGAAAATGTTAATCCTACGACTAGACAATATCCTACTTGCCGATTCATTCCCCAAATTTTGTGATTCTACCTTTTTTCAGCCAAGTGGGAATCGTAAGTCTTAGTAAGTCTTAGTAATCCCTGGAATTATCTTATCATTTTGAGAAATAGTGTTCCTCCGCGTATTGGTGAGCTCAATCTTTGGTACTTATATACGATTATCACCAGCTTGCTTGCTTCAAAACAACTTGATTCGTTCAGTACTCCCCAAAAGGCCCCTGCCGATAATTTTTTCGCATCATCTTCGTGCATAATGTATTTTCCTCGTGTAGAAACAACGTTCGTTTCAGCAGTTTATTGTCTGGCCGGTTTTTCTTACTGTTATGACAGTCCATAATCTATTCGCTTTTGCGGGGTAAATCGTCTTCCAATTTGCTCCATTCAGGCTCCATCCAGCTTTGTTCTACCACAGCTGAGATGTGGGAAGTGTAGTTCAAAAGTTGTAAGCATTTTATCGTGTTGAGTGTCATTGTTCTCTGTCGTCATGATTTTACGCGTGTATCTCGGCCACAACCGAGAAATATGCCACCATTATTATTAATGAAAGAATATGTTTATTTGAGGAACTTCGAAGACTCGATTGTGATTTCACTTCACAGCTTGAGAAGGCTGGAGGCTACGTTGTCCAATAAGGGGGTGGGTGGGTGAAAAATAAGGGTATTTATTTGGCCACCTCGCAAAAGTCGACTCACTTCACCCGCTTCGCAAGGACTTCGGCGCTCGTGCTTTCTTTTCTACTAGCGATGATCTGGGGAATATACATTTATGCAGGCATGACAGCCCACCCGCCCTCAGTTGTCCCTTGCCTTGTTTGCTTCTCAGGTGATCCTGAAAGTGTCAACACCATAATTAGACAAAGTTACTTGCCCCAGCCTCCAAATTGCCTCTCTTTCAGTAGACATTTTTTAGTAACGGCCGTTTTCAGGTGCAACCGCTGTGGCTGTGGATATATACCACTGACTATACACCCGCCGGGGAACGGGGTAAAGCAAATACTTGAGTTGAATTGACTTGATCTTGTATTCTCTGGAAAATGCACACCAATTGGTGCAAAAAGACAATTTACATTGCCCCTGCTCACCTTCCGCTTGCCCAGTGCACGCAAGTTTTCCGAGATTGCAAGGTCGTGACTTCGAGCCGGTAATGGTCTATCAAGCGTGGCAGTTTCCTCTTGCATCCGACAACTCTTAATTAGGTTCCTCTTTGGCTCTTGTTGGACAAGGAGGCCCAAATTGGGGCTTTTATCCTTCCCCGGTATGATTTCCCCTGCAAATCACCGATCATCTAGGCTAACCATCTATGGACGTCTTCTAACACCCGCATCCCCTCCAGTAGGCTTGGCTCACAGGTCAATGACGGGAGCTCCAGATGAGGCCCTACAGACGTCCTATATACATGGAGAATCACTTCAGCTTCCTCAGATACCGATGTCAGTTTTTAGTCCAACAGTATCCTGCTTGCCTTGAAAGCTGTTGACGTACGCTGCTCAGCGGGACTGAAGCTCGCATGCACAGACACTCCCGAGTCTCTTGCGACAGTATCTGACCCAATCCTTGCCAGAGAGGGTGGTACTCTCAGCCTCTTGTCTTCGACTTCTCCGCCTGCGAGCGAGCGATTCCTCTTGGCTGCATTTGGTGGTAGCTTCCTTTGCTTGCCCGGTATCTAACCTTGTTTAAGGTTCCGAAAAATGCATATTGTGACATCAAAACACGTCTCTGGAGTCAAACAACTGGCTGCTGATCATTTCAGGGCAAAAACATATTCAAAGGCTTGGTGAAGACTAGAAAATGAATTGTTGGAAATGACCCGCAATTAACCCTGGGTCGGATCTCTGACTAATTTCACGTAATCTGCAAATAAGAATATCGGGCATTACAGAACGGCTACCAGCTTACTCAAATAAACGAGAAACGACCTTGGCTCACCACTTTGTACTTAGGCATGATTGGATCTAACCTCTTCGATCTGCACAAGGTGAAGTCTCTAGTACCCAACGAACTCCCGGTCCATTCAAAATCTTTGTGGATACTTCAAGAGCCTTCTTTTTCCCCATCAAGAAGCGGTAGTTTACAGCGTCTGAGGCTTTCTGAAGTCCAAGTAACATATTTCTCTGGATTTTATTGGACAGAACTAATAGGTATCTTATCAGAAAATGGTAGCAGGTGAGTGAGGCGGGCCTTCTTTTGAAGAACCAGCGACGTTGGTTGGTCTTCAATTCGCGGTTCAGAGGTTGTATTTTTAGCCCATTTTTGACCCGACCCCCTAAAAACTTGGGTCCGACTGTTGATAAGCTGCGGGGACCGTTGTATGTAGACACCCCCCCCTTGCCTATTTATCCGATGAGTACAACTCGGGCCGATCTTTTGTCGCCCGTCATTCCCAATGCCTAGAAATGGTTCACGTGATTGCCTTAACGGTTGAGCCAGTATGCTGTCAAGGGCTTTCGTAATGGCGAGAGGTATAACGTCCGGGCCTGCAGCCCTGGTCGGTGAAATTTCATTGCCAATATCACGAACGACGACTTCACGCATAATGATTGTATTCTCATGCTCTCCCAAGGGGTCCTGTCTATGTAGACTTTCAAGGTCCTCCAAAGTCCGCGCTTCACCGTTGGCGGTAATTAACTGCTGTCCGCTACTTTTGGCCACACCTCACACTGCGAATACTACAGGGGACTTAAACTAGAAGTGATGATAAGCCCTATATATAAATTTACCCTTCGTGCTGGGTCCGCTTCGCATCTCGCATGACATTTCCTTTGCACCGTTATGGAACTTCATTGGGCCTTCATAAAATGCGGCTTACCTTGGTGTCCAAATATTAACTGATGGCTACACCAAGTCACGCACCGTTTTTTGCTCTCTGAGGGAGCCGCCTGTCCACCAAGTCGGTTCATCCACTCTTCTGACACGTCTGATCGGTTCGAGTTCATCATTACCCCTGGTGATCACTTTTATTGCTCCGAAGGAAGCTCCGGCAGACAAACAGGCCTGCACCGCCGGGTGACAATTTGACGTCCACCCATAATTCCATTGCTCCCTCAAAGGCCTCGCTTTTCAGGATCCCCCACAACCTGTCAGTTTTGATCCCAGACTACTCGACCTCTTTGATTATATGGTCTTGCCAGTACAACTGGCCCTGGACCCTGGAGGTTTTGCCAACTACTCGGCAAAGGTAGTCAACTCTGTCACCCCCACCACCATAATGAGAAGACTCAAAAGAAGCAAACCAGTCAGCAAGATTTTGTCTCATGTATCCGTGCGTATTTCAGTCACTACAACGCGCTTCCCTCATTAACCAGCATCCAGGGTTATTTCAATAGCAATTTTGATGATTTTCTACAACAGGTAGGCTCAATTCAGTTGCGAATTGAGGCACTGAACAGAGTCACTGGAATTCTGACTCCGCTGGCACAACTGCTCCAGCCATCTACAATAACCATGGACCGTAACTCAGTTTCCAAGTGTAGCTTCGTTGACAGTGTACCTCTGAAATCTCAAAGCAGCGTGAAGTGCAAACCATGCCTTAGTACCTAAAGTGCCTAACAGGACCCCGCTCGGCATAGTGAGCTCTACCTTATTAGGGGCTAACAACACAGAACAGTTCACGTGCCGTAGCATCAAGCTACGCAAACGATTGCAGTGAAACCAACGTCTCCTGCTTTTTCCTATTTTCGAGGCCTTGCCAGCCAGTGGGTTTATTCAAGAACAGAGCCTTCAACAAATCCATCCCAAGGTACCTTATACGCTCAGCTCCGCTAAACGACCAGGACCAGCCTTCTCGCTGAAATGGCACTCACACACTGCCATTCACCAAGCCGCTCCGTGCAATCGGTATCTGGTAACGATCAACTGCTTGGCACGGACCCTGATGCAAAATTTGGACCTTCAATATTCTGCCGGTCGCCAAGGGCCCAAGCTGGCTTAGTTAAGGCAGAGCCGCTGGAGACTGGGATGTGCTAACTCCTGTTGGCCAGCCACACCTCATGCATCAAGAAATGCTACCAAAGTCCCGTTGCCCGCCTAACGTAACAACTCTGACTGAGCCTCTGCAGGGGACACGACCCACAAATGTTGTTCGTCAGAGTGAAGCATGCCACGGCTCAGTTACTCCCGACTGGGGTCGCCCCGTAAGTCCTTTGGGCTAATCTCCACAACCCAACTGCCACGAGCAGCGTTCCTGGTGAAGCACGCTCGTCCTTGCGATCTGCTCCGTTAACCTTGGGTTGAAATTTTGTGGTGCTTTCTCTCAAAAATTTACTGCCATTTTAGTGTATCGGTGGGAGCCCGCGGCCCGAAAACCAAAGCTGGTCAGCCCGGCCTCCTTCCCGCCAGAGGACTTAAAGTTCAATACACCAGACAGCAACTTCTCTTTATCGCGGGTTCACCTCCCAATTGTCTTCTAAAAACTGTAGCTAAACGGGTTTCCTTGGAAACCGTCATCAGTGCAATTGTTCACACATTATGCACCCGAAATAAGCACCTTCTCAAACCATTTTTACCCTAGGCGAGGTCCTAGTACCACTCGATTTTACGCAGCTGATACTGGTTACCCATCGCATCAACCTCTTTGTCAACGACTCTGCCCTGATATATCTTTCTTAACCTTCTCACGCCTCCACCCTTCATCCGACTGGTTCCATCATTATTTCCAAGTTTTCATTCTTTCTTACGTTTCCTATCCCGTTTCAGCCCGTTTATAAACAAGCTTCTGGCTGAAGATTTCCGCTGCATTACAGCATTCGCCCCAAAATTTATCAGTCTTTCACGCTCTGCTGAACCACTCCCCAGGACCACACACATTGTCATTTGTTTACTCCAACTCCCAAAGCACACCAATTATCGAACGCCAAATGCTCAGAACTACGCGTCCCCCTTAGGCCTTCCCGAAGTAATTTTACCATACTTCTCCCGCTCATTAACAACACATTAACAACCCCAAATGAGACGAATGCATTGACATGATAAAACCCTCTACATCCTGCCAGTTCCCACCTTCTGGGGACCGCCTCCATTACGCTACATCAACTTCCATCGACTTCGCCAAGTGGGAAAGCCAAACCCATCCACAGCCTGCGGGAACTCCTCATCGTATCACGAGTGCGACCGAATCACAAAACACTTGTGCACACTCGTAGCTCTACATAACTGCTCGCCCACCGTCGGGCAGCATTGAAGCCATGAGAAATCGGGTCGCTTCCGTCGACCCTCTTCAGCCATCTAGAGATTGAAAAATCAGTTTCCTCTATCAAGCCTTTCGCGAAGCCGGACCCAGATGATCTCTCACCGGCACTCCTCTGTTTTTGGCGGCCTTGACCTCCGTTTATTGTTACCATTGCATACACCACTTTCGTGCATCGCAGTTTCGTCCCCCTCAATGAGAAACCCTAGTTAAAACTTTGCGTTTTACAAGGGGTGCACCGTACGACCCAGATAACTCTAGGCTTATTGGCCACACCCCAGTAGTCCGCAAAATCGTGGAAAGAATCATCAAAATACACATTGTTCAGTACCTGTTATCGAACCACCTGCCGGACCCTGGTCGGCTCGGTTTCTTGAGCTCCCGCTTCCGCCGTTCCTGCTGGCTCGAATTTCTTAAAGTCCCATCGTCTGCTGCCAACGCCGCCAACTCTGTGATCGTCCTGTACCTCGGCATGTCTAAGGCTTTTGACCGTGTTACCCATACGCATATGTTAGCCAAAATTCGGTCTCCTGGTAATACTGACCTTCTCCTCTAATAGCTGTCCTCGTATCTCTCTCACAGATCACAAGCTATGCTCGTTGATGGCTTCTTATCTTCTGCCAAACCCATTAATAGTGGCATCATTCAAGGCAGTATCCCGGGCCAATTACTATTTCTTATTTATATCAACGACATTTCCTCTTCTATTCGCCACGGAACCCCTTCTTTTTTTGCGAAGATAAAAATGGTGTTCTCCTTCCTCCCTAATGACCTATCCGTAACCCTGTGCAGCATATCGCGTGACTTACTCTCTCTACAAACCTGGTGCGTCTCGTGGTTCATGAGATTTTCAGGCAGGAAAAGCTTCATCCTACCTTACAAGTGCACTGTACCGCCCGGTCAACTTTGTCTGCGCAGCCTACCCATCCCCATACACCCCACGGTTATTGATCTTGCCATGCTCTACTGGTGTTCCTTCAACTTCTAATAACAGGCATCGTTCCAAATCGCCAAATCTAAGCACACCCTAGGTCTGATTCATCGATGTTTCTAACTACCAGCCAGTTGCCTCTCCATGTATCTCTCACATGTGGGACCGCCCCCAGAATATTGTCCGACTGCCTTCAGCCTCTGGCCACTTCTCTCTATTGTACCTCTTGGAAAAGCGCAGGGTACCATCGCCAAAGCGCTGTTGGGCGTATCCATAACCCTAACAAAAAGCCAGCTCTGTCAACTTCTACAAATTAAGCCTCTGTGGATTCGTTGCATGAGGCTCAACCTAGTTTTCCTCTTTGGGCTAATCCACCACCAGGTACACACCTCCTACCATATCTCACTCGCCGCCCCCTGCTTCTACCCCGTCCGACATAGTGCATTCTCCCTCCCTGTCCCTAAACCTAATCCCGGTCTGAATTCCCGATTTTTCTGTCGGCCAATTCCAAACTCTGAAATAAGTTCCCTCTTAGTTTACGCAGTGCCTCCTCACTGTTTGCTTTTAAGAGCGCACTTATGTTATACTTACCAGTTCCCAATGCTATGTTGCCCACCAGTGAGTTCGTCTTCACCGATCTGGCCTTTGAAAGATGCCCCATACTGTAACCTTTCTAACTCTGCTCCACAGGCCAATAGGAGCACTCCATGCACGCTACTTCTGCTCTGTTCAGTGCCGCAAAATATGGCCACTGCCATCTCTGATGCACAGCGAGCCTAACTCCTCCCCTCATAAGACAACCCTGTTCCTCACCCACGTTCTTGTCTTATCCAGCACTGCTATTTTCTCTCTCTCCTCAGTACCCGTTGCTCCTCAGCTGGGGCACACCCAGACCGCGCTTCTCTATCTCTTTTCCATTTCCAGTGATCCTCGATGACGGTCAACCACTTCGGGCATTTTGCTGATCATCGCCCGGGCAGGTGCACCTGGATAATATTGCTACACGGCCGTCTACCACTCGCTGTTCCCGCTGGCTCTGCTGTCCACGGTTTCACAAAGTGACCAAAATGATCTTGGATCACACATCCCTGTTGCGATCTCCTTGCCGCCCGTACAATTATCAATGGCCACTCGTGCCACGCCCAGCGGTGCGGGGAGCTGCCAGATCCACCGATTTGGCCGGTGCACATCGGGCTTGCAGGCCGTCTGCAAGGGTGTGCGAGCGCAATCAAGCTGGTAAATCACACCTCCTGTGTTCACTCCGAAGTGCTTTCCACGCTGGGTGCCCAGCACACGGCCAGTCCTATCCACTAGCACCGGAAGCGGATCGCAAGCCTTAACTATATTCGGATTACTGCATCCAAAACGGTGGGTTGAAATCTGCATGCTTCCCATCCTCGTTCCGCCAAGGTACGCTCACCTATAAATCTTATCATCTGTTACCACGTACTTTTTCTGTCGTTCTACCACGGTGTGCACATCTACCCATTCTGTCCTTGCTCATGTTGCCTCTCACCATATCGCCTATGATTTAATGACGTGACTATCTTCCTACCCACTATTTTCTGTCGTCGATGGCCGATATTTCCTTATTCCACCTGCTGTCATTGCAGGCTTCTAGTCTCCGTTCATTTGGTATCACCCTATACTTACAATGCTCATTGATAGCATTATTTTACCTCACCGCCTGTCACTTTCTTCAATCCCTTCTTTTTCTCCCTCCTCAGGTGGAACGCTATTACCCACCAGTCACACCCGCACCCATGACCAATCCTCCTATTAGAACTCGCGGCTCCAAACTTTGCATCTTTTACAGTCGCTTTTTCTGTTTAATCACCACGACCATATTTTCCTTCCTTGGCTCCGCAATTCCTCTGTGGTCCTTTCAGTTAGGCATTGCCCCGATTAGCACCCTCCTGCTCAATCCACCTGCTCAGTTGACTGCTGGCAAGCAGCTCTCCGGTTCCACTGCCCCAACTCCATTGCGCATTCATTTCTTGGGCTTTTTGTTCCAATACTAGTTTACTCATCCTGGGGCTTCCCACTTCTTTCTTCTCTGCCTCCTTTGTGCTTCACCTGCAGTGAAATGACCTGACCAGTCATGTCTCACCTGTCTCTTTGGCCATTGCTCTCATCTCCAGTTCCGTATATTGTTCGCCAAAGGCTATTTCTGTGTGCCTTTCAGTTTGGTCTGCTTTTCCGTGTTCCACCGATTGTAAAAACATCGTTACATCACGATGTTTACTTACATTCCCAAGCCGTTTGGTTTGCCACCACCTGATTCCTCTGGTCCGTTACCACATGTCGCTCCTGCATTGATCAAACAATTAGACCCATTCTAACCGGTACTCTGAGATCTCATCCTTCATTTTCCTTCGCTTATGCTCTGCTCTTCACAGCCGGCATCACCTTTGTGTTTCTCAGTCTTCTCTCTCTGTTGATTTACCATGTAAATCCTTTGTGAAAAGACTAGTCCGAATTTTCCCAAGTCACTCCTACACATTTCGATCTAACCCTACCTACTTCTTCCAATCACTGATCCTTTTTTCCTAGCACTCCATTGTTCTTCGCTCCGGCTCCTCGCATACCTTATATATATATATATGCATTTGCCCTGCATCTTGCAATTTGTTGGCGGCCACTTATCATGCTATCATCCCGCTGACCCTTATGATATGCATCCACTCCTTTTATATATGTGCCCCATACTTACAATATCTAATCCCTCCAAAACACTTTTGACACCTGTACCGCTCCTTACTTTTCCCAATGCCCAGTGCCTGTCCTACGATGAGTTTTGTGCCCTGTCCTCTTGCCATCTTCTGCAGTGTGGCAAGGCTTTGATACTATCTGATTCGTAGCAATGGGTCCCTATTTCCTTCTCCGCTGTCTTCCACCACCACAGTTCCTTACATCAATTTTCAGCCCCTTTCATGTATATCTGTAAGTCTTCAGATATCCCCACCTGAACCAGTCGGACCCTCCACCTGACCTTGAAGCTCAAGTCCACCAGACTTCTATTTAAATCCGCCCTTGGGTTCTTTATAACTCTACCCGATTTTCTCTGATACGCATACATTCACCATACATTTATATCCCCCTGGGCCTACCCATCCCAACTTTGTCATGCATATTCCCACTTTTTACGAATTTCGTCTCCCCATTTCATTGCATATAATAAAACCCAATCACTCGTCCAGCATGCCTCGAGGGCCTCCGAAATAAACTATTATTATTTTTTTGGAAAATCCACTTGCATTCTTCACATCGAAAAGTTGGACGCCGCGAGCCGGAATCGAACCGGCGACCCTCCACATACCGGGCAGATGCTCTACCAGCTCAGCTACCGTGGTCCAAACAGTCTGGTGTGAATAACGCTAGTGAATAATCGATAGTGCGCGAACCACTATTCCAGTGATGCACAGTGTCTATCCTGGTTTTAATCACTGGGCTAGCCCCGTCGGTCACTTCCCAATGGGACGAACAGCACATAGATGAAAGTGACCCATCGGACATTGAAATATATTCAGAGAAAATATTGTTGGCACGAGGAGCCTGAATCGTATGTTTTTGGAAAGAAGAATGCAAGTGGATTTTCGATTATTCACTGGCGTTATTTACACCGGACTGTTTGGACCACGATAGCTGAGCTGGTAGAGCATCTGCCCGGTATGTGGAGGGTCGCCGGTTCGATTCCGGCTCGCGGCGTCCGACTTTTCGATGTGAAGAATGCAAGTGGATTTTCCAAAAACATAAGATTCAGGCTCCTCGTGCTAACAATACATTCTCTGAATATAATTATAATTATTGTTATTAGTATAATACCCGGATGTCGAACTGTTGACAGAAACACGGATCCCTGAGAACAGCCCACCGAAACATCTCTCCACTGCTGGATTCGGCATACTTCCTAACCCTCGTCAGACTAGGCGTGGTAGGTTAAATTCACCTATGGACACTTCGTAGCCAGTCGGGAGTTCCGAATTACAAAAAACGCTTGGTTGCTTCTACCATACTGGATTATGGAAAAAACGAATCTACGAAAAAATGAAAACTTCAAACGTGAGATCATGGGGACTCAAAAGCGAGGAAAAAAGTCGATGTGTTAAAACGAACACGTGGGCCACACGAGACAAACAGGAAATACGTCGAAATGAGTAATAGTTATTGATGAAAACAGATAAAAGTCAGTGCACCAACGTAGGGGCGGGTAAACAAATAAATGAATTTAATCCGGTAATACGACGGGTCTGGTATACTACGGCGAGTCTGAAGGAATCGGCTCCTGGCATTCACAGCGTGGGTTGCTTGATAAAGTCCCACAAAGCATCCCGACCGGCGTCCTCGATCACCCTCCATTTGTAAATACTTGTGACTCTGTGTTCCTATCACTTTAACTTAGCCCCGGAAGCCCAACAGTAAGTTGGATTAACCAACCCCTGGCAGGGACCGACGTAAACTTGATCCCGATATCAAAGCTTCCAAAATGGCGTATGAATATCTCAGCAGTGCAAAAGCCATGACATGAAACCTCAGTGCCCCCAAATATTTTGTTGTTCTCTCCCTAGCTCCACAAGCTCCTTCGATCCCCTGCTTTGTATCCGGCTTGGGCAAGGGACTCAAAATGCCACGGCTATCACTAAGGGATTTATTATTTTGGACCTTCCTTTCAAACACGGTCTCTCGGTGGCTTCCACCGCTGTGCCATACCAGGCCGTTTTGCGTTCTGTTGTCGATAAAGGTTTCACTCAGCTATCTTAGGCGATATTAAAATTTACAGTTTCTTAAGACATTCCGGTTATCCAAAGAAACTCAGGGAATTTTTCACCGCTGTAAATTCTGACGTGAATTTAGCTTGCTTCTACTGTTCTCCTTCACTCACAGCGTCTTCTTGATACTTCATTATGCTACGTGTGGCAAAGAAGTCTTCCAAAAATACTCCAACCTCTCGTACCACGGTTACTAGAAAAATAGGCTCATCCAAACCCCCGCAGACGTAAAACAATGCTCGTCTGACCTCTGTGACTTCGTGGGCCTGACAAAGGAAAAAACAGCTGTTTTAGACCAAAGCACTTCAGGTACAAAGTCCTGGCTTCTAAAGTTTGAAGATACTGTACCTGAACTCACATCCTACTGTGCATCAGTAGACGTGCCGAACATTCTGTCCTACAAAACCTGATAGCAACTGGCCTCTTTTTTGACTCTGCTGCCCCCAAGTTCTCACAAGGGCGAGAAAACATCGTAATGCAGTCTTGTTCAATGTCCCAGAGGGAACAACTCTCGAGCGTGTCAAGCACACATTGTTGAATGCATGTGGTGCGTCTCACCTGTAGCACACGTTTGAGCAATGCGTAGCCAAATTCACGACGGATCCAGAAATCAAAAGGCGATTATCCGTAATTATCTACGATACTAGATTATTGAATGAACAATGACACCAAAAAGATACAAACCTCAATAATGAGAACACAGGGACTCAACAAACGAGAAACCGAATTGCGGCGTGCGAGCAAGGAGCACGTGCGTCACGCAGGTCCAGAACAAGGATATGACAAAGTAGCACTCTGGGCGCGAACAAACAACAATTGGCCCATACAAACAAACAGTTCGTAAAGACACGTCAATAGTGTAAGCAAGTGAGTGATGTTAAGAAAAGCACTGAACCGCAAAGGTTTAGGGGGGGATCTTCCACGAATTGCGTTCAGCGCTTCAACCGTCTAACCCCTATGCAATTTGTAGATGACCCATCCGCGACAAGTTGCATTAAAATGCGTAACACTTCAGCTTTCACTTCCTTCTTTGAAAACATAAAAATAGCGGTAGATAAAACTTCTCTTCAAAGAGAAATTACTAGATCTTTCTCGGTTTCCCGCACGGGAATGTCCTTCGATGCTCCTCAGCCTTCGACACGGATAGCTGATCACTCCACCGCTCCCTCTCACGTCCTTACCGATTTATCTTTACACGCGTCTTCCGCTTCTTCTGAACCGCCCGTTACCCCCCCCCTCTTTTCCCGCCATGGACTCTTCGAATTCTGATCCCATTGTTGTTGATCTCGACGTGTTTGCTCTACCGATCCGCCAGTTCGCACATCGTTGCAGACGGCCTGTGCGCCCGATGTGCACCGGCCAAAGTGGGGGATGTGACCGCGCCCCGCACCGTTGGGATTGGCACGAGTGATCCTTGATGGTTGTACAGGGCGCAGAGAAACCACGATAAGGGTACATGGTCCAGGAATAATTAGTCAAATTGTGAGAACTTGAACGACAGAGCCAACGGAAACTGCGATCGACAGACGGCCTTATGGCATTAGTATCCAAGTGCACCAGCCAGGGAGGTAATCAGTATAGTGCCCGGGGTGGTTTACCGACACTGAGGATCACCGGAAATGAAAATGAGATAGAGGAATGCAGTTTGCGTATGTCCTAGGTGAGGATCAACGGTTGACTGAAACAGGAAAAAGGGCGAAGCACGGGCCAATCAGTGCAGCGGGCCCCTAAGAAAAAATGAGGCCACGGAACGTAGGAATTAAAGAGGAAACGGTGAACTATGGCTTACTAAGAGCTATCAGATTCAGCAACGGGGTTGGGTTTTCACCTAGAATATTCATTCAGTAGAAGAAAAAATGCGGTTCCGGTTGACTGCTTACGGGCTACCCAAACACATGTGTCGTGCTCTTCAATTCCAAATAGTCGCGAGCTTTCGGAGTTATTGCCACTCCATCTAAAGTTGCCAGTTTTTCCGTTTCCTCTGAACGTCCCGCCTCCTCCCATACCATATCTTTCACCACACCATCCCACAGTCCGCCAGTGGATACAATTTCTCCAAACCTGGCAGCCACCTTAAGGGGTCAAACATTCCATGAACGTCATGGCCACGATAATGCTAGTTTCACAATTGCACTTTTCGATGCTCGCTCTCTTGTAAGTAAACTTATATCCGCCCGCTCCTTTGCACTGCAATCTCACCTGGATGTAATCCTCGTAACTGAAACCTGGCTTTCTGATAAAACTCCCCTCCGACACACTTCCACAACCGGCCATAATATATTTGCTACGAACAGATCTGAGAGACTTGGTGGTGGATGTCTTGCTTATAGTAAGAGCAATCTTGCAACACACTTACTCCAACTTCCTGTTTTTGATAAGGTCCAAGACTCTGTTTGGATCTCTATACTACTGCTCCAGGGGCAACTCGTCATTGGTTGTGTTTACTGTCCACCGGGCTGCAACATGGGCAACGTAAAATACATCACCGATGCTTTCTTACACGTAGCTGAAATCCCGCACGCTGCTAAAACCATAGCGGGGGACTTCAACCTCCCTGGCATTTGCTGGACAACCCTGAATTCCCCTCCGAAGTTATGCAATTTTATCTCATGTATCCGTGCTGGCGGATGGACACAACACGTAAAATCACCAACCAGGGGGAACAATATTCGTGACCTTATCTTTACTTTGGGCCTCCGAAATATAAAGGCAAATGTCCTTAGCCATCTTCCTGGTTGTGATCAAAGGGTCATGACATGTGAATTCGCCGTTCAGCCGCATCAACAGGAAGGCCCTCAAAATCGAAAATCTTTCCGAAATGCAAATTGGGACACTTTACCCATCATCCTGCGTAATCAGACCTGGGATGAATTCTCTCTAACATCCGATCCTCAGCTGGCGTCGGATGTGATGTACTGTAACTTATTCTGTTCCCTTGAGATCATATCTCCCGAGATAACCGAATTCAGTGGGAGAAAGACCGATTGACAGCAAAAGTTGAAACGTAAGTTCGAGAAGTTGCAGCTTGCCTACAAGAGGACTAACGACCTTTCCATCTTCCTCTGCCTCAGCCACCTCTCACGCCAGCTACTAAACGAAAAGGAGAACAAACTGGAAATGCAAGAGCTGTACGCTCTCAACCAGCCGAATAAAATAGCCCACCTCTCGGGCCCTATTAAAACTCAAAACCCCCTGCTGTACAACCAAAATACCGTATTTGCTCCTATCAGAGAACATTTATATTAGTTCGCCTCAGTTATTCACTGAGGCATTCAATAATTTCTTCGCTTTTATCTTCATAACAGACCACAGTAGTCCAACCCAGGATCTTACCTCCTTGACTGCCGACACCTTGTTAACCGTAGTATTCTCAGCCAGCGAAGTCAGAAAGCTGTTAAATACCACCCGGCCTCTGGCTCGCCCTGGACCCGATGGTATCCCACCAGCTCTGTTTCGTCTTGACGGCCCGGACATTGTGATGCTTTTGATGAACTTATTTAATCTCTCCATGTCGCAAAGCATTTCCCATCCCAGTGGAGAACTTCCATCATCATTCCCCCCATAATAAGGGTGCTTTACATGACCCGGCTAATTACCGCCCCATAAACGACACTCCCATTATATGTAGATAATGGAAGGGATAGTTAAAAAAGAGATTGCCAATTTTATTCTCACCCGTGGGGTAGTAAATAAAAACCAACACAGCTTCTTAAAGTCCAGGTCGTGTCTGACCTGCCAACCTGATTTCCTTAATCTAATCACAACGTCAGCTGACTCTGGAATGGCACTTATCGTTATCTTCCTTGGTATGACGAAAGCATTTGACCGCGTGCCTCACGCCCAGCTGCTAACCAAGGTTAAATCTTACGACATAACAGACCCTCTCTTTTCTTGTTTGTCATCCTATCTTAGCATGAGATCGCAAGCAGTAAACATTGAGGGTTACCTTTCATCACCCCAGCCAGTCACAAGTGGTGTTATACGGGGCAGTGTGTTAGACCCACTTTTATTTCTTCTCTACATAAACGACGTATTCAAGGTAATATGCCATGGCACCGCGTTCCTATTCGCCGATGATATCAATATTGTTTATTCCTTTGAACCCCATACCTTGACCTATACCCTCACCGAAATAGCTGACGACCTGAACGCTCTTGACATATGGTGCAACACTTGAAAAATGAGTTTCTCCGCTGCTAAGAAAGCCATTCTCACATATGAAAGTCAAATTCCTCCTGCGTCCCTCGCCTTAAATGGCTCGTTCATTCCTACTACTCCGCTAGTACGAGATCTCGGTCTACAATATTCTCGCACGTTCGCCTTCCAGGAACAAGCCACCTACCAGGTGGCTAAGACTAAGAGAACGATAGCCCTCATCTGCAGAACTTTTAGAATGCGCGACAGCCAGCTTCTGATCTTTAAATCCCACGCCAGACCACAGCTCGAGTACTGCCCTTTGGTATACACTCACATGCGCAAATCTGACAGACTTGCGATCGAAAGAGTTCAGCGATCCTTCACCAAGCACTTACTCAGCTCATCATCCTTCTTGAATTATAAAGAGATGTGAGCTTCTAAGGCTTGAACCCCTATGGCTACGACGCATGAAACTCAATCTTTATCTTCTATTCAACCTCCTACATTCTAGAGCACATACGTCCCTCAATGATCTAGGTTTCGCTCAAGACGCACCCCACCCTCTTCATAACCGAAATCATACTACTAAAGTCCCATACTCCAGGACAAAACTAAGAGAAAGGTTCTTCATCACCGCTTATTCCCGCATTTGGAACAGACTGCCTGAAGACACTCGGGCCTGTCAGACACTAAACCGTTTCAAAATTGTCCTTACGAAATATTTAGATGTAGCCAAAGTACTACAATTAACCCATAAGTGCACCACGTTGGAACAAGCTTACGAGGGTAACCTAGGTTTTTGAATAGAGAAAAAAAGCAAGACCCGGTTAACATCCTTTGCAACGTCGACATCACCTACCCCATATGCCTTCTCCATAGCCAGCATATTAGTACCCCTTAGAATGACTTACATCACTGACACTGTTCTTGTTAGGTTCTCCTCAATTCACGCTCTCCAACGTCTCCTATCTATTATCTCCATCATACTTAATTCGCTTTACTCGGTCCGAACTGACCCCATTCCTCTCCTTTATTTTGCCCTAACGTCCCAACACTGAATCCAATTCCGGCGACCACCACTTACCTCTAAATCATCATTCTTATTTCTAGTTTTGGTCAGTATTTTTGTATTGCCATTCACTCCCAATGGCTCACAGACCTCATTCTTCCCAAAAAAGTCTGTTTCTACATTACTAGATTTCTCTTTTCACCATTGACCGTTGATCCTCAGCGGAGAGCATCCCAGACTGCGTCTTTCTAATCTTATGCTTTCAGACACCAACCGGAGTGCATCTCCCTTCTGATGTCTTGGAATGACCCGGAGATAACACCAGCAAAATATCTGGCCCACACGTCCAGCTGAAAATCTGATATCAGCCCATCATTCCGTCGCCAACTCGTTGACCCTGCTCTCCAGGATCCCCCTCAATCACCTAGACTACTCCATCTCTACGTCTGTATGATCTCGACCAAAATCACCTGTGCGAATCCCGCCGGTGCGGGGCGCGGACAGATCTCCCGCTTTGGCCGGTGCACATCGGGCGTGCAGGACGTCTGCAACGATGTGCGGGCGCAACTAGGTGGATCGCACCTCCTGCCTCCAGAAATGGTTTTCAGGTTGGTTAGCCCCACCCACTAGCGCCGGTTGCGGAGTGGAAAAAAACAAAACAAAAGGAACACCGTTCGTATGCTAAAAAAGCTGCGAATATGCTGCTGTCTCCTCCAGCTAACATGTACTCCCCATCTTGCTCGTTTCCAAATTGGCCTATATAACCTACCGCTGTTTTTACCCGGCATTTTTTTTTCCTTAGTGCATGATTATCACGTACTTAAAAACCCACCAAGATTCTTGGCTCTTTATTCCCGGTCCACTTCCCGCGGTTTCAGGCTAAACTATTCACCAGTGTTTACGTCGGTCCCTGCCAGGGGTTGGTTAATCCAACTTACTGTTGGGCTTCCGGGGCTAAGTTAAAGTGATAGGAACACAGAGTCACAAGTATTTACAAATGGAGGGTGATCGAGGACGCCGGTCGGGATGCTTTGTGGGACTTTATCAAGCAACCCACGCTGTGAATGCCAGGAGCCGATTCCTTCAGACTCGCCGTAGTATACCAGACCCGTCGTATTACCGGATTAAATTCATTTATTTGTTTACCCGCCCCTACGTTGGTGCACTGACTTTTATCTGTTTTCATCAATAACTATTACTCATTTCGACGTATTTCCTGTTTGTCTCGTGTGGCCCACGTGTTCGTTTTAACACATCGACTTTTTTCCTCGCTTTTGAGTCCCCATGATCTCACGTTTGAAGTTTTCATTTTTTCGTAGATTCGTTTTTTCCATAATCCAGTATGGTAGAAGCAACCAAGCGTTTTTTGTAATTCGGAACTCCCGACTGGCTACGAAGTGTCCATAGGTGAATTTAACCTACCACGCCTAGTCTGACGAGGGTTAGGAAGTATGCCGAATCCAGCAGTGGAGAGATGTTTCGGTGGGCTGTTCTCAGGGATCCGTGTTTCTGTCAACAGTTCGACATCCGGGTATTATACTAATAACAATAATTATAATTATATTCAGAGAATGTATTGTTAGCACGAGGAGCCTGAATCTTATGTTTTTGGAAAATCCACTTGCATTCTTCACATCGAAAAGTCGGACGCCGCGAGCCGGAATCGAACCGGCGACCCTCCACATACCGGGCAGATGCTCTACCAGCTCAGCTATCGTGGTCCAAACAGTCCGGTGTAAATAACGCCAGTGAATAATCGAAAATCCACTTGCATTCTTCTTTCCAAAAACATACGATTCAGGCTCCTCGTGCCAACAATATTTTCTCTGAATATATTTCAATGTCCGATGGGTCACTTTCATCTATGTGCTGTTCGTCCCATTGGGAAGTGACCGACGGGGCTAGCCCAGTGATTAAAACCAGGATAGACACTGTGCATCACTGGAATAGTGGTTCGCGCACTATCGATTATTCACTAGCGTTATTCACACCAGACTGTTTGGACCACGGTAGCTGAGCTGGTAGAGCATCTGCCCGGTATGTGGAGGGTCGCCGGTTCGATTCCGGCTCGCGGCGTCCAACTTTTCGATGTGAAGAATGCAAGTGGATTTTCCAAAAAAATAATAATAGTTTATTTCGGAGGCCCTCGAGGCATGCTGGACGAGTGATTGGGTTTTATTATATGCAATGAAATGGGGAGACGAAATTCGTAAAAAGTGGGAATATGCATGACAAAGTTGGGATGGGTAGGCCCAGGGGGATATAAATGTATGGTGAATGTATGCGTATCAGAGAAAATCGGGTAGAGTTATAAAGAACCCAAGGGCGGATTTAAATAGAAGTCTGGTGGACTTGAGCTTCAAGGTCAGGTGGAGGGTCCGACTGGTTCAGGTGGGGATATCTGAAGACTTACAGATATACATGAAAGGGGCTGAAAATTGATGTAAGGAACTGTGGTGGTGGAAGACAGCGGAGAAGGAAATAGGGACCCATTGCTACGAATCAGATAGTATCAAAGCCTTGCCACACTGCAGAAGATGGCAAGAGGACAGGGCACAAAACTCATCGTAGGACAGGCACTGGGCATTGGGAAAAGTAAGGAGCGGTACAGGTGTCAAAAGTGTTTTGGAGGGATTAGATATTGTAAGTATGGGGCACATATATAAAAGGAGTGGATGCATATCATAAGGGTCAGCGGGATGATAGCATGATAAGTGGCCGCCAACAAATTGCAAGATGCAGGGCAAATGCATATATATATATATAAGGTATGCGAGGAGCCGGAGCGAAGAACAATGGAGTGCTAGGAAAAAAGGATCAGTGATTGGAAGAAGTAGGTAGGGTTAGATCGAAATGTGTAGGAGTGACTTGGGAAAATTCGGACTAGTCTTTTCACAAAGGATTTACATGGTAAATCAACAGAGAGAGAAGACTGAGAAACACAAAGGTGATGCCGGCTGTGAAGAGCAGAGCATAAGCGAAGGAAAATGAAGGATGAGATCTCAGAGTACCGGTTAGAATGGGTCTAATTGTTTGATCAATGCAGGAGCGACATGTGGTAACGGACCAGAGGAATCAGGTGGTGGCAAACCAAACGGCTTGGGAATGTAAGTAAACATCGTGATGTAACGATGTTTTTACAATCGGTGGAACACGGAAAAGCAGACCAAACTGAAAGGCACACAGAAATAGCCTTTGGCGAACAATATACGGAACTGGAGATGAGAGCAATGGCCAAAGAGACAGGTGAGACATGACTGGTCAGGTCATTTCACTGCAGGTGAAGCACAAAGGAGGCAGAGAAGAAAGAAGTGGGAAGCCCCAGGATGAGTAAACTAGTATTGGAACAAAAAGCCCAAGAAATGAATGCGCAATGGAGTTGGGGCAGTGGAACCGGAGAGCTGCTTGCCAGCAGTCAACTGAGCAGGTGGATTGAGCAGGAGGGTGCTAATCGGGGCAATGCCTAACTGAAAGGACCACAGAGGAATTGCGGAGCCAAGGAAGGAAAATATGGTCGTGGTGATTAAACAGAAAAAGCGACTGTAAAAGATGCAAAGTTTGGAGCCGCGAGTTCTTGGCAGAAGATAAGAAGCCATCAACGAGCATAACTTGTGATCTGTGAGAGAGATACGAGGACAGCTATTAGAGGAGTAGGTCAGTATTACCAGGAGACCGAATTTTGGCTAACATATGCGTATGGGTAACACGGTCAAAAGCCTTAGACATGCCGAGGTACAGGACGATCACAGAGTTGGCGGCGTTGGCAGCAGACGATGGGACTTTAAGAAAGTCGAGCCAGCAGGAACGGCGGAAGCGGGAGCTCAAGAAACCGAGCCGACCAGGGTCCGGCAGGTGGTTCGATAACAGGTACTGAACAATGTGTATTTTGATGATTCTTTCCACGATTTTGCGGGCTACTGGGGTGTGGCCAATAAGCCTAGAGTTATCTGGGTCGTACGGTGCACCCCTTTTAAAACGCGAAGTTTTAACTAGGGTTTCTCATTGAGGGGGACGAAACTGCGATGCACGAAAGTGGTGTATGCAATGGTAACAATAAACGGAGGTCAAGGCCGCCAAAAAAAGAGGAGTGCCGGTGAGAGATCATCTGGGTCCGGCTTCGCGAAAGGCTTGATAGAGGAAACTGATTTTTCAATCTCTAGATGGCTGAAGAGGGTCGACGGAAGCGACCCGATTTCTCATGGCTTCAATGCTGCCCGACGGTGGGCGAGCAGTTATGTAGAGCTACGAGTGTGCACAAGTGTTTTGTGATTCGGTCGCACTCGTGATACGATGAGGAGTTCCCGCAGGCTGTGGATGGGTTTGGCTTTCCCACTTGGCGAAGTCGATGGAAGTTGATGTAGCGTAATGGAGGCGGTCCCCAGAAGGTGGGAACTGGCAGGATGTAGAGGGTTTTATCATGTCAATGCATTCGTCTCATTTGGGGTTGTTAATGTGTTGTTAATGAGCGGGAGAAGTATGGTAAAATTACTTCGGGAAGGCCTAAGGGGGACGCGTAGTTCTGAGCATTTGGCGTTCGATAATTGGTGTGCTTTGGGAGTTGGAGTAAACAAATGACAATGTGTGTGGTCCTGGGGAGTGGTTCAGCAGAGCGTGAAAGACTGATAAATTTTGGGGCGAATGCTGTAATGCAGCGGAAATCTTCAGCCAGAAGCTTGTTTATAAACGGGCTGAAACGGGATAGGAAACGTAAGAAAGAATGAAAACTTGGAAATAATGATGGAACCAGTCGGATGAAGGGTGGAGGCGTGAGAAGGTTAAGAAAGATATATCAGGGCAGAGTCGTTGACAAAGAGGTTGATGCGATGGGTAACCGGTATCAGCTGCGTAAAATCGAGTGGTACTAGGACCTCGCCTAGGGTAAAAATGGTTTGAGAAGGTGCTTATTTCGGGTGCATAATGTGTGAACAATTGCACTGATGACGGTTTCCAAGGAAACCCGTTCAGCTACAGTTTTTAGAAGACAATTGGGAGGTGAACCCGCGATAAAGAGAAGTTGCTGTCTGGTGTATTGAACTTTAAGTCCTCTGGCGGGAAGGAGGCCGGGCTGACCAGCTTTGGTTTTCGGGCCGCGGGCTCCCACCGATACACTAAAATGGCAGTAAATTTTTGAGAGAAAGCACCACAAAATTTCAACCCA
The DNA here is from genome assembly GCA_948099385.1 of Fasciola hepatica. Classification (NCBI taxonomy): domain Eukaryota; kingdom Metazoa; phylum Platyhelminthes; class Trematoda; order Plagiorchiida; family Fasciolidae; genus Fasciola; species Fasciola hepatica. The sequence goes on from CANUEZ040000092.1 coordinate 6,789,955, forward strand.
AGGTTAACGGAGCAGATCGCAAGGACGAGCGTGCTTCACCAGGAACGCTGCTCGTGGCAGTTGGGTTGTGGAGATTAGCCCAAAGGACTTACGGGGCGACCCCAGTCGGGAGTAACTGAGCCGTGGCATGCTTCACTCTGACGAACAACATTTGTGGGTCGTGTCCCCTGCAGAGGCTCAGTCAGAGTTGTTACGTTAGGCGGGCAACGGGACTTTGGTAGCATTTCTTGATGCATGAGGTGTGGCTGGCCAACAGGAGTTAGCACATCCCAGTCTCCAGCGGCTCTGCCTTAACTAAGCCAGCTTGGGCCCTTGGCGACCGGCAGAATATTGAAGGTCCAAATTTTGCATCAGGGTCCGTGCCAAGCAGTTGATCGTTACCAGATACCGATTGCACGGAGCGGCTTGGTGAATGGCAGTGTGTGAGTGCCATTTCAGCGAGAAGGCTGGTCCTGGTCGTTTAGCGGAGCTGAGCGTATAAGGTACCTTGGGATGGATTTGTTGAAGGCTCTGTTCTTGAATAAACCCACTGGCTGGCAAGGCCTCGAAAATAGGAAAAAGCAGGAGACGTTGGTTTCACTGCAATCGTTTGCGTAGCTTGATGCTACGGCACGTGAACTGTTCTGTGTTGTTAGCCCCTAATAAGGTAGAGCTCACTATGCCGAGCGGGGTCCTGTTAGGCACTTTAGGTACTAAGGCATGGTTTGCACTTCACGCTGCTTTGAGATTTCAGAGGTACACTGTCAACGAAGCTACACTTGGAAACTGAGTTACGGTCCATGGTTATTGTAGATGGCTGGAGCAGTTGTGCCAGCGGAGTCAGAATTCCAGTGACTCTGTTCAGTGCCTCAATTCGCAACTGAATTGAGCCTACCTGTTGTAGAAAATCATCAAAATTGCTATTGAAATAACCCTGGATGCTGGTTAATGAGGGAAGCGCGTTGTAGTGACTGAAATACGCACGGATACATGAGACAAAATCTTGCTGACTGGTTTGCTTCTTTTGAGTCTTCTCATTATGGTGGTGGGGGTGACAGAGTTGACTACCTTTGCCGAGTAGTTGGCAAAACCTCCAGGGTCCAGGGCCAGTTGTACTGGCAAGACCATATAATCAAAGAGGTCGAGTAGTCTGGGATCAAAACTGACAGGTTGTGGGGGATCCTGAAAAGCGAGGCCTTTGAGGGAGCAATGGAATTATGGGTGGACGTCAAATTGTCACCCGGCGGTGCAGGTCTGTTTGTCTGCCGGAGCTCTCTTCGGAGCAGTAGGAGTGATCATCAGGGAAAATGACGAACTCGGCTTAATCAGAAGCTTCCGAAGTGTGGATGAACGGAAGTGGTTCCATTTGTGAAATCGTCTGCAGGCACGCGGCTCTCCGGTTCCATTCTCCCGGCATCAGTGCGCACGTATTTCTCTTGTTTGTTGCTTCACCACCGTTTTACCTGTCTAGGTTCTTTTCTTTTTTTCTTTTTCCCTACGGTTTTCATCCCACTTCATTTGCAGTAAAACGATGCGACTGATCATCTCTCATTTGTTTCTCCTCGTTCAGTATTCTCACCCGTTTAGTGCACTGTTCGTCACAATCATCTTCAGTGCGTCTCCCGGGTTGGTCTGTTTTCCGAGTTCCACCTGATGCAAAGTCACCGTTGTTCCATTATTTTCATGTGCAGTTTCAAACCATATGATCCGCCAGTACCTAGTCTTTCTGATCTTTCACTCACTTTTTCTCTGCTACAGTACTTGCTGCTACATCTGCCGCATATTTGCACCACATTTCGGCTCACCTCTAAGTTACCGTCTTCCAATAATATTTTGCACAACTCCGACCACTCTGCATTTTCGCTCGATCCGCATTCTCCAGTCTTTTTAACAGCCATCATCTTCTTGCTGCCTAATGCACGTCCACTTATGATGCTTCACTCATTTCACACCATCGTCACATGTCACACCTGTGTTATTCAGATTGGTAGATATACTGTTACCTGTTTTCTTCGACCCTTTCCTTCACTGTTCGCCGCTTATCATCTTCTGTTCGCAGCCATCTTTTCTGTGGTTACAAGGTCGTCTTTTTCTTTCTCTCTCCGTTGAGCCCTCACTTTCAACTGTCATCAACAAATTCAGCAGGATTTGTTCAAGGTAATTTTGTACCATTCTTTCTCACCCTGCCTGTCCTTTTGAATAGCTGCTACTTTCGCTTTCTATCACTTCATTGCTTTTTGCCCCTGCCCTCCTGTTCCATACATGCATATACTCACATATTTCTTCTGCATCTCCAGTTCTTGAGCGGTCAGTTCTATTGCCATCATCTCGCTGCCCGTCATGTTATGCAACCATTTTCCCATATCCTTGTCTCAGATCCACCGTATCTCGATCCTTTTAAACCACTGTTGCCGTCTGACTCACTATTTACGTCTTGCATTGCTTGCTTTCTGCTTTTAAATTGACACCGTCCATTTATTGCAATGTAGCACACTTCATGGCCATCTAACCTCTTGCCTTGCAACACGGTTTTTTCTTTCTTTCCTCATCGTCTCCCACCACCACATTGTTTATGCCGGTTCTCAGTCTTCCTCATGTGAAACTCTCGGGATTCATTCACTTCCACTTGGCTCAGTTGGGTCTTCTATTTGACCTTAACTTCCAAATTCACCGGGGGCTTATTGGAATTCATCCCTGGGCTTAACTAAACCCTTTCCATTATATTCTGATGTGCATACGTTATTCTCCCTTTCATCTTCCTTTTAATTCTACCTAACCTAAGTTTGTCAAGCGTGCTTCGAAATTTTTACCAAATTTTGTCCGTCCATCTTGTCGCCTGTAAAAACTTGATCACGCTTAAGGCATTCTCCGGGCGTCTCCGAAATAAACTATTATTATTATTATTATTATCATGGGGTCTGTGGCCACTTCAAAGGTGCTGACTACCAAGTGGCCACTCTATGTTTACAGCCTTTATCATATACCCAAGCCCTGTTCCTTCAAATGCGGTGATTCCAGGGGAAGACTCGCCACCTGATCCACACATCCCTTGATTCCCCAACTGGGATAGTTTCCTTTCAACGCCAGTTTTTCAGACAGCAGCCAAAGCTTCACGCGAAGACACTTCTGTGTAGCTCATCAGCCCTGGTACTTTTTTCATTCAGCCCCCCCCCAATGTAACTCGTATGAAATTCAACACCCCGAAATTGAAAAATAGATACTCAACATCTCATGGTATCTCAGGTAAATTACTCATTCACGACCTCTACAATGCCCTTCCCATTTCCAAAGAGCTTCGCCCCATCAGACTTAAAAGTGCAGCGTTGAACGACCCTAATAAATCTGGGAGAGTGGTGAAACCCTTTAGACGAAAATCTCCATCTTCTCGTAATGTTTGAAAACTGATCGCTTTCGGCTCGCCTACAGCGTGAACAGCTAAAACCGCCGCGGAAATAATCAACATTCGCCTTTACTCTTCCCTGCGCGTCATCTCAAGCTCCTCCTCCGGCACTTTCTTTTATTGCTTTGCCAGATCCCCGCTGGCCGGCTTTAACCCTTGTGGTATCGACCGATCAACCTCCAGGAACAGGGCTTCCGCCAGATTAGGCCCGGATGGTGACTCTTCCACATTTTTCTTTCCAGGTGGCATCGAAGTTGAGCTATATCTCCTCAGCCTTTTTGATCCATGACGAACAGACTCGTCCCTAGACGATGAAGACCTGCAGTGATTGTTCCCTGTTTTGAAAGAGGTTCGCCTCGTGACCCGCATTATTATCGACCTGTAAATCCTTCATCGTCTAAGTGTGACCCCACGGAGTCCCTAGCCCAGTACCAGGTCCTGAGTTTCCCTACCTCGGAAGACCCGCTAAGCGGCAGTCAACATGAATTCATGGGGATGCAGTGGTGCACATCCTGTCATATTACTTCTTTAGCTGTCCCGCCACTCGCTTTGATCGAGGTAATATTTCTTGTTAAAAACGAAGCATTTTGATTCCGCGCCTCTGCCTGGGATTCATTCATTTGGCGTGGTCGACCCACTGCGCAGTTGGCTTTGATCTCGTCTGACCGAAAGTTTGCAGGAGTTCCTGATCGGCGTCCATTCATCTTACCCCTAATTGGCCGTTAATGGTGTTTTTCCAGGGCAGCATTCGGGCTCACTCAGATTCCCTATGTAAGTCGGCGGTATGTCCTTTGCGATTCGTCACAGAACCGCCTTTCTCTCCGCCGATGGCAACAAACTCCCGTGTATCTCTGACTTCGGGAATACACTCACCACCTTAGAGAACGTGCAAAGTGATCTACGTTTCCTTACCCGCAAATATTGCACTTGGTGTATGAGATCCCTTCTTGCGAAAAATGCTATATTATATAGAAGAGGCCATGTTTCATCGGCATTCCCGATACAGATAGCATCCCGACCCGATTAATCTCTCTTTTTGAGATTCGGCTCCGTGCTGTTCATCCTGGCTGAACCCCTCTGGACGTGCTTCCTTCCAGGTTTCCAAAGCCAAGAGCATTACGGGTCTCATATTTTGATGCTCCAACTGCAGCACAGCCGCCCTGGTTTTCACTGTTCCTGATACACCCCCTCGCGAACACTGCTTCCTCTTTGGTTCTAACGTCACAGTCCACCGTTTTTGCCATAGAAAATATCAAACGGTCCATTAGAGAACGACCGATGGGTGCATTGGCTACCCTCAGACACCGAAAGGGTCATAAATTTCTCCAAAATGGCTCACTATGGCTACGGTGCATAAGGTTTAGCTTATTCTTCTTGTTCAAGGTTTTGCACCACCACTTAATTTTTCCCGCCTGGATGAACCTCATGCTACTGGCATTTATCCTCTTGGGCACCGAGCATTCTGCCGGCCGGTTTTACGCCACAGGGCCTCTTCTAGGGCTGAGGCCCTCACACTTTTATGTATTAGGATTTAAAACGAAATTCCAGGTAGCATACTCTGCTCCTAGCCCTAACACCAGTTTCGGTGAAACATACTGATGTCTTACTGCTAGCACTACCCTAGGCCCAAGTAATAACTCTGTAACTACCAACAACGCCTTCGAGAACCGTCTCCAGTTCTAGTCTTTTTCCTGCTGATAGCTGGGTTCATTTTATCATATCTGCTAAACCTCTGCTGTCAGCTAGCTGCATGTAGCATTCCATCCTAGGGCGAGCTGGTTTTTCGGCAAATGCGTATCCCATCGGATGACCTCAAGCTTTGGTACGCTGTACGAGCTCTGCATTTAGTTTCTCACTTGGTTTGCCTTGGCTCCCCTCAGTTCATAGACACGGCGAACGATTCTGCGGCAGATGCCTGAACACTCCCTGCAGCGGTTATCTACCTTCATAAAGTTGACCACCAGTGAGAATATACAACACCAAAAACAAAGAATGGCATAAACATGAGAAAATCCCACTGTTCCAGTTTCCACACCGCACTTGCTCTGCTACATGGTGCCCGCATCCCAGGGCGGCAGTGTTGCTACTGAATGACTACTGGGGCCATATTTTCCCCACCGCGGCTTGTAGCTTTCCGTTCAGGTCCAGGTCGAGGCATGGGAGCCTCGGTTTTCCACCGAGGGTAGCTCAGCCCACTGTGGCGGTCAGACATCCGACGGTAATGAAGGGTACGAAACAGAGGTCGAAATGGCGTGAACAAAATTTAGGGCAATACTATATGGATGCTGGTGGGTGGGTTTTGTGACATTTAACCACGTTGAGCAGGCTCTAAGGCCGTGCACATTAAACACTGGATGCAGGCCTTTTTGGTGCTCTTCCTTGTCACAATTCTATCACTGTACCACTCCTAACCTGTCATGGTTTCCAAGCCAGTTCTTATGCTGGTGTTGTCCTGCCTTCCAGCATCCTAAAGGCTGTTAAAATATCGTACCAACCATGCCATAACCTAACCGTCGTGACACATTATTTTTATTCAAACGTGACCCTAAAACATCAGAGCCTTTCTTGTTGAAGCGCGGTCCATCTCTACGTTTGCCTTTCCATAAACGGGTGCTGTGCTTCTTCAGAGCCACATCATCGATAAGCTTTTTAGCCTCAGTTGAGAAGTTTCTCACCTACTCCATCGTTTTGGTTAGACCAACCTCACTTTGGTGCAACTTAAGATTCTCAGACGTGCCAGTCTCTTTACCGGACACCTTCTAATATGAATTAACTGTTTTACCTTCCGATGCAGGACACCAAGTCCAACAAAATCGTATCCACCCCTATCTAGACAGCTCAAGTTGAATTTGTCCCATCGAGGCGCATGATTAAATTTCCTACTACTCCTCAAGAAGCCTTACTTTCCCCAGATCCACAAATATCTACCATTTTATTAAACAGCCCCTTTTGCCTAGTTCAGTTATATTTTTAACTCAAGTCTCTACATCCCTTCCTACGTAAAATGTCACTGCTTTTCATGAATGGCCCTCGTGAGATTTCAGAAAGTCCCGGTTCATGAATAATAAAAGAATTAGTCCTACGAAACTGATCGTTCAGTGAGATTACATTTCGCAGTCTTTGCCTTAGAAAGTAGTATGGCCCTTGGCGCATTCACTTGCAGTTTCACAGTAGCCAGAATATTATTGCTCCTTCGTACCCTCCAGGATTCTGAAGGGCCAGCAAGGTAGCCCTGGTTTGTGACGTGGGCCCTGTTTGGACCATTGCTATGCCCCGTCTGTAAAACCGGTCACTTATGAACTTTTCTTGCACATTATCATCGAGCCCACTCAATCTATTGGAAATTCCACCTGATCAAACTCTGCAAATCCCAAATGGCGGAACTTGTCCCTGATAGCACAATTCACCTTGATGTACTGCTCTCCAAATTTGCACTATCGATGTCACCAACTTCCTGTTTCCCAAGGTTTCAGGCCAGATTTTTCGCCGTCAGCCTCGCAACTTTTGGTACTTCCTCATCTTTCGAATGTTTCCAGGCATTCACTCCGAAAATTATTCCGTATTTTTATCAATATCCGTTCCTCCTCGTATTCACCACTATTCCTCCGGGTAATTTTGTGAAGTAGTTTTCTGTCTGCCTACTCAGCAAGAGGTTGCTTCCATCATT